>CM067333.1:37910000-39352500 GCA_034376525.1 Nicotiana benthamiana | reverse complement strand
AGGGATAAGTCAAAAACATGCTAGTATTTCAAAGAGAATAAATATACAAATGTCCTTTCAGAAATAATAAATAATTTCCAGTCTCATCACGCTTTTCTTGTAGTAAAAAATAATCAACAATTCAGTAATAAGCTCAGTGACCACTGTATAATATCCGTATTCACATTTTAGGAGGTTTCAATGAACGGATCATGTAGTCGGTATAACTGTGTACTTCTTTGCAAGAAGTCATGTATAACGGTAGTCTCAACTCGAGGGAAATCGGTAACGGTATGCTAGTTCTACCTTCCCAGTAGCGAGGGCTATAACGGTAATCAGTAATCACAAGGTGCACCAGGTCTAACGAACCCTCCGTTAGCTACGGGATCCTTCAAATTCTACTCTCATTTATACTTGTCTCTGTAATCCGTATATACTCGTAGAAAACATTTTAAAACAATATAGGGCCTTTTGGTTCTTGTCAAATCATATAATTTCTTTTCGATAATAGTAAATCCAAGTAACGGTACAACTGATCTGGTGATAACGAAAATATATAAAACCACGATATTCATCTCAAATAACTATTTCGGTACCATATCGAGTAAAAGACTTGTCTCACATGCAACTCAAAATAATTGGTAACATATTCATATTAAAATCATGTGTAAATCATGCAAGTTTTGAAAACACAAATTGCGGTAAGATTACTTCTCACAGTACTTGTGCCAAAATACCAACTGCTTCACCTCAAGCAACTCGTACAATTTCCTCCAATCAATCTATAATTATATAATATCGAACTCATGATAATTTTCTTATTTAGACTAATTCATAGCTATTTTAAAATATCCAACCCTCGAGGTTTCATGTTTGACTCTTAATTTGCGTAGAATAATTCTTATTGGTACTTAATTTCTTATACCTTGTGAAACCCTTCAATTATATGAACTGAGATAAAAAGAATTACCATAAGAAAAGAACCCAGATAAAAAATTCGAGTATTACCCGTAAGAAATAGTACGTATTTAAAATTTTGAAATTTTGTTTCCCTTTTTCTTCTTCTTCTCCCTTTTGAAATTTTGTTTCCTCGGCAAAACTGAAGCTTCTGCTTCAACGTAGCAGCAACCAAAGGTTTGCCCTTTCTTTTGTTTTGACAAAATGGGCATCGGCACTTTTTGCTTTACTTATTTGTTTGTTTTTGAGTTATTTTGTTTTAGTAATTTGCTTCCTCTTTTTTTTCTTTCTTTTAGTTATTATTATTATTATTATTATTTACTAATAACCAATACACCCTTATTAAATATAGGATATTACAGTGTTATAGCACGAGTACACAAAGGGACAGGAGTTGATAGAAAGTAAAAAAAGAAAGTCATATAACAAGAGCTCATAAACATTTGAAAGCAGTGCAGTGGTGTGTAGTCTAAGATAAGACTACACTTACGTTTGTTACAGATTCAAAGAATATAAATTAGGAAACAAACATATATGTTGTCTGCAAATTAACAGAGTTGAAACCATTATGAAAGTTAAACGCAGGGTGGCTTGTCAAGATCCTCAAGAGGGGGAAGAAAGCCTTGTGTTCCAATACAGAATCTACACTAGCATTGGCTGCCATCAAGAGTCCCCTCTTCTGTAAAGTGGTGGCCATATAATTAATAATCTTATTAAGAACGAAATGAGAGAGAATTAAGGAGATGAAGGCCTAATTAATGTGATGATGAGACTCTTTGCCTCTATTTATAGTGAAAAAAAACCAGAATCCAGACTGGACTTTCCAATAGTATTTCCCTGGGTCCGCAACTACCCAGTTGGATCAAAGTACCAGTTCCGTCGAAAGATGGATTAGCAAAAATCTTTATTAATAACTTAAACTCGTCCTTCTGTTATTTTATGTTTGGTCAACATGAGGTAGACCAGACAAAAAAAAAAAGGAAAAATCACAAAGCAGGTGTTAGTATTAAATTGACTGATTGAGTTAATAATAATGAGCAAGTTAAAGTGTATTGAACCGAATGAATCATTAAATTACGAGAATAGTGACACTTTTATATTTTAATGAGATTTTTACCTATCTATATCATATAACAAACATTATTATTAAAAATATGTAAGGTTTGGTATTTACCCGCCTAGATCATATTTTGTTTACAATAATTGTACCAAACCAAAAATAGTTGATTTCTATCCTTAAAAAGCGCCAATTTTGTAGCAATCAGAATTAATGTGATTCTGTCACCATTAATTTCGAGTTTGAAAATGGAACAAAATCATACAGCAGCGTGATTCTCTCATCCTGTTACAGAAATATATCTCTCATCTATAACTCAGCTACAATTCAAAAAATACGAGAATCTCTAGCAATCAAATTGTAGAACTTCAACATTGTTGAATACAGTTCGTCGTCTACATCAGTACAAAAATTGTCAAATTGTTGAATACAGTTGTCCGTCTACATCAGTACACAAATTCTCGAATCAAAATATGTTCTTCGTCTACATCAGTACAAAAATTGTCGAATTGTTGAATACAGTTCTTCGTCGACATCAGTACAAAAATTCTCTAATTGTTGAATACATCTCTTCGTCGAAATCGGCACAAAAATTCTCGTATTATTGAATACAGCTCTTCATCGACATCAGTACAAAAATTCACGAATCTAAATCTGTTCTGCGCCTGTTTTTCTATCAACTACACAAAATTATGTCAAAAATTCCAATAATGCTGAAATCGAATGGTTATTGGGATAACTATGGCAGATTCCGAGATTTTGAAGTTGATGCCATTTTGGTAGATGATAATGCAAGCTACGGAATTCTCCTTTCTACAATTGCAGAACAATAATCGATTGATACATCAGATAAAATTGTAGAATAAAATACATTGTGAATGATAATTGTCCTCCATTAGAGATTAGGAATGATAATGGGGGTTCGTGTATATATGAAAATAAAAAAGGAGAATAAAAACGTAGGCTCGTATCCCTTATGTATTAGCGTAAGAGATTTCAATATGGAATTGGCAATCACTAATGAAAGCATCAGTACAGGTATGTTTGATTCTACAATGCTGAGAGTTTTTGTGTTACCTAGTAATCTACAATTTAACGACATGTATCTACAATTAAACTACAATGATGATGTAGTACTGGAAATGACACAGCGATGTTGCTTTCAAATTTACTTACATAGTTACTACATTTGTGAATTTATTGTCTGCAGGTTACTTCAGGATCCCTAAGGTTACTAGAAATTCCATCCTCACCAGCTATAGAGGAATATCAAAGTGAAATAATAATTGAATCTACGCAAACATGTATTGAAGAAGGACAAGTGTACTAGGACAAGAAAACAATAGCTACTGCAATGAAGAATTATTCAGTTATGCACAAGTTCCAGTTCAGAGTGAAAATATCAAGTAATAGAAGGTATGTAGTTATTTATGGATCATAGATTTGCAAAATTACTGTATTATTGAAGATAGGTTTGAATGCAATTGTAGTTACATTGTAGTCAATTCGTAGTTAATTGTAGTGTTTAATAAATATGTCTGAATATTATATTTTTTTTGTAGCTACTGGATTGTATGTGTAGCTGAAAACTGCAAATGGCATTTCAAGGCAACGTCAATTAATGATTCTTCATTGTTCAAGATAAGAAATTTTAGCCGACAACACACATGCTGCCTAATGGACGAAACATTCATACAGCGCAAATGTACTGCAACACTAGTTGGTAGCATGGTCGTTCCAAAGTATTGTGATCCTAAGACTGTTTACACGCCAAAGGACATACATACTGACATGTTATCCGAACATGGAGTGAACCTAAGCTATATGCAAACATGGAGAGCAAAGGAAAAAGCATTACAGTTTTTGAGAGGGAATCTGTGTGACTCATACAACATATTACCAAAATATTTATATTCTTGAAAGAATTATCCCGGTTCTGTTGTTAAATTGAAGAAGGCAGCAGATGATTGCTTCTTATACGCATTTGTTGCTCTTTGTACATCAATAAATGGTTGGCAACATTGTAGCCCGCTAGTAGTGGTTGATGGGACATTCTTAAAATCAGCATATAGGGGTATTATGTTGACAGCAAGCACCATGAATGCAGCAGGTACATAATGCAATAATTTTGTAGTTATTTTGTAAACAGTCTAAACAATATAGGTAAATTGTAGTTATAATGTAGTTAGTTAGTATTTATATATTTGTTGTTAAATTGCCTAAATTCTCAATATATATTTGTATTTAATAGTTAATCTTATTTTATGTCTAAAAATTGTAGGTTCTATTATGCCCATGGCATATGCTGTTGTTGATTGTAAAAACGACGCGTCTTGGAAGTGGTTCTTTGAACAATTCAAGGAGGCATATGGTGAAAGACTTTCAATGTGTGTTGTCTCAGATAGGCATGAGAGTATATCGAAGGCAACATCATTTGTCTATCTGGGCATGACACACTACTTTTGCATGTGGCATATATGAACAAATATAAGGTCAAAATTCAAGAAGGCACATCTACAGTTTCATGAATTGTACTTTACTACAGCACGTTCATACACTCTGGATGAATTCAATGAAAGGATGATGAAGATTGAAGAGGTAGACCCGCGTGTATCGTCTTACCTACATGATATTGGCTATCATAGATAGTCAAGAGTACATGCAACGGTGAATAGAACTTTTACTATGACGTCAAACATTGCTGAGTCACTGAATGATGTAACAAAAGAGGCAAGAGAGCTGCCAATATTTGATGTATTTGAGTATATGACAACTATTCTAGAACGTTGGACAAATGAAAAGTTATTGAAGGCAAATGGTACTTTCACATTTCTTGGTTCCAAATTCAACAAAGAATTGGAAAATAACAATACATTATCCCAGAAACTAAAGGTAATATATTCTTGTTTGGTGCAGGAGAAAAAACAAAAATAATGGTAGTTTCAGTGTTTCCAGTTTGTATTTACGATGTAGTCACGTCGTGGGTAAATGTAGCTATCGTTTATATGAAGTTTATTTGTAGATGATTTGTAGTTAACTGATTGTTGCTAATCTAGTTAACTGATTGATGTATTATTATTTCTCTTTGGTCTTGAAATGTAGGTGAGGGCTTCAACAGATCATATACATACTGTGTTAGAAGGTGTGAAGTGGTACATTGTATGTCTAATAAACAAGAAATGTAGCTGTGGACAATTCCAACTTGATGAACTTCCATGTACCCATGCTTTGACAGCATTAAGGCATAGGAATGAAAGGCCTGACAACTATTGCTCTCGTATTACACAAGGAAGAGCCTTCTTCTTACCTATGAAATTCCCGTAATTCCTCTTCCTGATGAAGCCCAAGGGGATGTTCCACAATATATTTTGGATGAGGTAGTAAAGCCACCGGCGGGAGATAAAAGGCAGCCAGGTAGACCTCACAAGGAAAGATATAAAATATTTGATGAAATAAACTCAAAGAAGTACAAGGTGTCGTGTGGCAATTGTGGAGGTGAAGGGCATAACAAAAGAACTTGCAAGAATGTGCCGAAAAAGAAATGAATATCATGTAGCTAGAATAGTTATTCAAAATAAATGTTAGTGAGCTCAAATTATCGAAATTTATTGTGTAACTATTCTAGCTTTTGACGATGATTAAAAAGTATAACCATATATTTGAGTGTCTGCACTATTTACATTTATTATGTGTTCCTCAAGCATCAATTCTTTTCATTTTTTATTGAATAGTTAAACTTTTGTAAAAGCTATATGGAAAACGTCTGATGTTAATAAAGAAAACAATGAATGTAAACTATTGCCAGATTGTAGTTAAAATGTAGTTTAATTGTGGTCTAAATGTAGTACTGGGAATCACCTAATAGGAATTTGTAGTTATAATGTAGTTCATGGAGTTTAATTGTAGATAAAATTATTTTTTCTGAAAATAATTATTGATAAGGGATGGCTAAATTATTTATCTGAGACCTATAAACATTTCATCTTTATGATGTGTAAGAACTGACAGTTATTTAAACATATTAAATGGCAACTGAATGTATTATATAAAAATAACTCCAACATTAAAGCGAAATTATAAGACAAAGTTGTTACTGCAAAAATGCTATCAGATAACTCGAATACTCGAGTATAATGTAATCAAGAAAAATTGTTGATTACAACCAAAATGACTTAATTCATACATTGTTTTCCAATTCAACTACCAAATAGGAACAAAATAGTCTACTTCTTCTTTCGTTGAACTTTAGTCCTCTCATTCTTTGCCGGTGCACCCTTCCTCCTTGCAAGTCTGCCAGTAACCTCACTCTCACTGATTGAACCATCTGTTAGCTTCTTTGTGGCGTAGTCCCACAGTAGAGCTCCATAGCGTCTACGGTGTTGGTCAATATCAGTAAGATCTTTCTTTGGGATAGACAAATCACCATTGTTAATATACTCCGCAAAGGAAGCCATAAATATACCACAATCCCTGCAGAAGATGAGAATTTTTCATTATATAACAAACGATAAAAAAAATAATTAAACATATAGAAAGGGAGATTAGTTTTTTACAGTGAGCCTTCCTTTTGTTGTGGAATCTCACCAACCATCCATTGTATGTCGAGAGGGTCTGTAACTGGTTTCTCTATGTATGACTTTGTAGTCTTGAAGTCAATGTCTTTGCATTTACCATAGAAACAGTGCATGACAAATAAAGAGGAATAATGACTGAGAATTTCTCAACCAATGTCTGAACTGTTTGATTACGCTTTGATCTCACCAATGAATCATAAACATAAAGTTGCCGGTCCTTTATGTCAAAAACTAGCAACAACCAATGAAAGTTCTCCACAAGGTTAACATGCATGAACACATATTCAACAAGATCCCATGCTATATTAGCAAGAATTTTGTAGCCCATAATATATTCTCCAATATCATCCTCGGCTTTAACAACAGAATTCCTTTGATCCAGTGGAGAACTAGTGAACTTCTCATAGATTCTTTCAATCTTTGTCTTGAACGAGCAATTGGTTGTTGTAAACCTAGTTTGGATGTTGGGACCATATTTTCCCTTTTTTCTCAGATAGTACATAATAACATCAATGTGCTGCCAAAGTAAAAGTGCAATATACAATAAGTTGTAGTGTAGCCAATCACATCTACAAAATAACTACATATTAACTACAATTAGAAATTATGAAAAAATTTAACAGCTTGCTTCACTTTAAGAACACCATAACTACAGATATATAACAGTTAGTCCAAGTGCATCACAAAATGTAATTTGATTGCATTTAGCATGAAAGATATAGAAAACAAGTACTATATCTACAATTGACCAATCATAATTACATAAGAACTACACATTAACTACATTTTTCACACTAGCAAAGTTTTACAGTTGAAGAATAAATAAGTAATATATAAATGATGTGTACAATATAACTACATTTAAACATCATAGTTAAAGACAACACTACAATTAGAAATTATATACTTATTGTGCTATTGATTACTTGTCCGGGGTGAGCAAGGGCATAGAACCAATCCTTTTTTTCAATCTTCTCACAACCCAAATCCAACCAAGGATTGATTTGGTTATCCTTCTTTGAAAAGAAATCTTTCCTCCTGTAATAATAAGAGAATGAATTAAATACAAAAGTTTCAAAAAGATTTACAACTTTAAAGTCTAAAAAGGGTGAACAGACAGTGTAAATTTAAGCACCATACCTCCTAGATACTTTGTCAGTGCGATGGTATAACCAGGTTGTGAACCTATCTATCAATTCAGGATCTACACCTTCACCTATGACATTTGTGAAGGGGTGCTTTAGGTAAAAATATTTTGCCCCAACAGAGGTGCTGCCTTCAGTACTATACAGGGGAGTGAATGGTGATCGTGCATGTTTTCCTGGTATCCTTGTTCTTCCTTGATGAACGGGGGTTGAATCAACTTGTATGGGTTCGCCATACATGACCAACTTTGATAGGTTTTCCGGCAGCTCAAGATCATCCAATGTCACACCTTTGTTTTCAATGCCTTCAGGCACAACTTCAGTCACCTCTTCTTTATCAAGGCATTCTTGGAAAACTTCAGTCACTGTTACACCATGAATTGGTGAATGTGGAATGTTATCTTTAACATATGTTACATAAAAAATGACATACTTAACAGCATTATACTAGTGTATAATCAACTATTTTCTATTAAAAACTACATTATTGAACATACCTTCTTTTGCTACCTCAGCTGCTTCTTGGAAGTCAGCATACAAATCAACTTGTGGTTGAACATGTTGTGGAGAAGTGGGAGCTGAAAAACATAGTGAAAAAGTGATTAGCAATTCTTGAAGTTTGTAGATATGTATGTAGGAATTATGTAGACACCTGTATTACTTGTGCTTGCATGGAGTTGATCACCAACATTGAACTGAAAATGATTGTTTTTGTCTCCTTGATTTTGTTCATTATATTTTGTTGAACTACCAGCAAACTACATTTTTGGGGAATATTTGAGAATGCTTTTTTGTCATAAGTATTATATAGTCTTAGCATAAAATTATATGTAAATTCTTACCTTTGACTCATCCAAATCATTCCTCCTGCTTACAGCATTCATTACACTGTTCAAAGATTGATCTATGAACTCTCGAAGGCTTGAGAGTTCATCAAAAACATCCTTCTTAAACTCATCTAACTTTACATCAACCTAAAAATTAATTATGTGTAATTAGTTGGTAAGCATATTCTATTAGTTACACTTAAAATACAAAAAAACTACAAAGTAGTCGGAATGAATTCAAGTGGTGCTAAATTATGACAAAATATTGTAGTTTCTCACAATACCTGCTCAAGCCTCTTTTCCAAATTGCTGATCTTGCTACTGACAGATTCCACGGCCTTTTGAGAATTAGCTTCTTTGGGTTCAACTGGCGGAGAAGCAGCAGTTGGGGCATTTGATGGTTGAGCAACCTCTTCATCTTCATATTTAATCTTCTCTGGGAGATTAAGCACTCCAAGCTCTTCTCCAGATTCAACCATGTTTGTGAACTGAATGATGGAAGTGACAGTTAATTCAATTGAAAAGAAAAATGTAGATGAAATGTAGTTACTATAACTATAATTGGAATCATACAAAGGTTAAAAAAAACTTGAGCCACTCAGGCTTGATCATCTTGTCTTCAATTGCACTTAACCAAATCTGTACTTTTGTAGCTGACCATCTTAAAATACGAGGAATCGATTCAGAAACCGTGTAGCAAGCTCGGTGCTGACGGAAAATCAACACTCGTATAGCAACACTTGCAAGGCTAATGAGCATCCACGTATAAGATAGGAATGTACATTGGGATTAAGACGATGTCAGACATATTCAATAACCTGCTTGAAGGATTTTGTACCCCATGAGTACGACTCAAAATTACCAGACTCGATAAGAAAGAACATAAACTTGTCTATGAAAGTAACATTGTCCTTATGTGAAGGACAAACAAAGATTTCCAACATATAAAGGACGCACTGCACCGCATCCACATCGTTTGTCCATACTTTCTTAGTGACTAAATTTTTCAGAAGCCATTTCTCAACTCTTTCTTTGTTAGGGAAATATGTATTCATTAAAGGGCTAACATAGTTCGAATTGTAACCATAGTCTGAGAAACTATTGACACAATTAAAACTAGTTATCAAATCAAATTCCCTCAATGAAAAATCAATTTTCACCCTTTAAAAGAACAGAAAAGTATGCGTCAGTAGACTTTGACAACTCATACATTATTAGAAGATCAATGGACTGGTTTTGCATACATATTGGGGGCAGATCTAATAAGTAACCAAAACATGTTTTCTTGAAAACACGTAGTTGATTTGGGGATAGTAAAGCCTTTATCTGGCTAGGTACTGTAGGATCACACAAGCTGTGGAATCAAAGCACACCATAATCAATATTTTGTTGAGCAAAGTAAGGTCCATTCTGCAAAAAAAGTATATTAACTGTGGTTAGAATGACGTTATAGATTTCAGCATTACAGGATAGAATGTAACATATCATACCTACAATTTTAATCAATAGATTACAATTAAACTATATTCTAACAACATTTATAAACTGTATAAGAGGCATTGCTCCAATTAAACTACAAAATTGAGCCTAATAATCTACAAAATTAGGACCAGACCACATTTTACAAAAATACACTTGAACAGACAAATAAGAACAATATAACAGTTAAATGTAACATTTACTTAATGTAATCTTGAAAAAATGTAGTATAATTGTATTGAGAATGAAGTTAAATGTAGCAGCTAGGGCTGATTATCGGGCGGGTTGTGCGGCTTTTTACTCTTAACGGTTTGGCTTAACGGTTATCGGCTTTTAAATGTATTAATCCGTTAGCCACCCGATAAGATATCGGGCGGATTGGTATCAGTTTAGCTCTTATCGGGCGGTTTATCGGCCTAACATACATATTCACTAAGGAGATGAATATGTTGGCAAGGAGATGATAACGTCAAAATTTGAATCTGTGGTATTTGGCAGACTGCTAAACTTGGTATTTGGTAGCCTAGGGAAAAAGTATTTCATAGACACAACACATATCAAAGGAAACCAATATTCTTAGCAAACCATTTTGAGTGCCTAGTTTAACTATAACTCTGCAACATTTTGATACCTAGTTTACAAGAGCTTTGAGCTTTTGTCTCATTTTTTGTACTGTGCACACAATAATTTCAAATGGTTACCAAGCTTAACATTTATTTTTTAACTAACAAACAAATCAACTTAATTTAAATCAATTTTAGAAATTTTTTCTCTAAATGTATACAAATTTCCAGAGGCATATGTAGCATCCGTTCAATTGACACTTTTGTGTCCTTACTTGCAATCCAATTCAAAGAATCCCTCTTACTTTCTTCCCCAGATACAAAGTCCAATAATTATAATAACTGACATATCTCAACCATCTCTAAATCATTTAAACGGGTACTTGGATAAGAAGAGTACCTGGAGAGACGAGATGGCGAGAAGGAGACCGGCGACTGGTGGAAGTAAACGACGACGAGCGGACGCGGAGAGGATTGGTGGCTGCTGCTTTAAGTGTTAGGGTTTCTCAGATCTCACTATCTATAGAATGAGGAATTAGATTTAGGATCTAGGAAATAGAAAATTAGAAATGGTAATGGGTATACTCAATTTGGACTTTGGATTGGAGACAGAAGTGAGAACATACGGGAGGAGGGGGGGGGGGGTTCTTGTTTTTGTAATTTTGTTATACACTCATTCATTTTTAAGGTATATATATATATATACTCTTAATAGGTTAACAGAGTATATATATATACTCTTAATAGGTTAACAGATTATCCGATAAGAAAATTGAATAATCCGCCCCCAAACCGATAAGCCGTTAATAAAAAAGATTCAATCCATTCTCCGTCCGTTAAGCCGTTACCAGTAAGCCATTAAGCTTCGGTTCGGTTCGATTTTCGATTTCGGATCGGTTTTGAACACCCCTAGTAGCAGCTATACAAGTTGCAATACAAAAACCATAGATACAATTTACTTAGCAGACTACAAATCAACTACAATCTAACTACATTTATAGATTGTCTATTAATCACAGTGCCAAATAAACCTACAAAATTGCGACAAATAATCTACAAAATTGAGACCATATCACATTTTGCCAAAAAACACTTCAACATCAAAAAAGCACTTGCAGAATATTTTTTGGCAAACAAAATTAAACTACAAAACAGAGAGGACAAATAAATATTATTTACCTTTAATGAAATTTTTTGAGGAACCAATTTTGGTAATTTTTTTGAGGGTTTCTTCGTTTTTTGTTTTGACGGTGAAGGAGACACCTTTGGTTTTTTCCCAGTTGGAAGTTTGGGTGAATCTTCTACAAAATCATCATCTACCATCAACTCTTTCCCCTTGCGCTTAAGTTGTTTGTCAACTGCTTTTTCTACTCCGCTAGCATCAATATAGTGCAAATGCTTGCTTCGCATTTCAGCACGGATTTGTCTTGGAGATGAAAGACTTGTATGTTTTTCACTTGCATGTGTAGATTGTGGGTTTTTGGGTGGTGATTTAGGTGTTTTTCAAAAGACGAAATATCTGCTAATACAGCTTTTGATGGGTTTTTGTGGAGTATTTGATTTTTTCATGATTTATGAGTTGAATACAAAGTTGGAATGGGGGTTGAAAATGGTGGGGGCTTCAACAGAAATTGATGGAATGCGAAGGTTAGGGCTATGCGACAATGGTGGAAAAATTGCGGAAAAAATTGAAGAAAAATAGTGTGTGTGTGTGTGGGGGTAATTAAAACGGAAGGTAAATCGTGGGTATTCAGAGAGAGAGAAGCGTGTACTATACAAAATCGTGAAGATACGATTCCTAAAATAAAACTTACAATAAATGAGGCTATAATTAAAGACTTAATTTGAATTATAGTACATAAATTGAGACTTCGTATGTTTAAATGTAATAAATACAAACCTTAAATATATGAGGTAATAAAATTTGCTATATGGTATAGATATGTAAAAATTCCTTTCTGAATCAAGTACTGATTAGGCCCAGAGATGACAATTCCAATTCCAGCCCAATGAAACACAACTCGTTCAAAACACTAGGGTTTTTGAAGGTTTCGTCCTTTGTATAAAGTGCCGAAGTGTCACTAATCCTCGAAGCTAGCAGCTGGTAGCGAAGCTCCACTCGTTCTGCTCGGTGTCCTCGTCGTCGTTGTCGTGGTAAGTCTAACCCCTATGTTTAGATCTAAACCCTAAAACCTGTATCGGTACCAATCATTTGCTAACTTAGGTTCTGCGATATTATTATGCTTTTGCATATGCGATTTTTGAATGATCTCTAATTTTGACGTAAATGGTTGACTGATTTCTCGTAATTTTTCTATGCCGTTGAATACACAACGTTATATGCGTTGTGTTGGGTAATGTAGTTTAAGTCATGAAGCATAACAATGTTATTCCGAATGGACACTTCAAGAAAAACTGGCAGAACTATGTGAAGACCTGGTTCAATCAGCCAGCACGCAAGACCAGGAGAAGAATTGGTACTTATTTGATAAATTATACTCTACTAATATTCTTGAATAGTTTGCTGACCAAGTTCCAAATTGCAGCAAGGCAAAAGAAGGCTGTGAAGATTTTCCCCAGACCAAATGCTGGAACTCTTCGCCCTATTGTCCATGGTCAGACACTCAAATACAACATGAAAGTTAGGTCTGGTAGAGGATTCTCCCTTGAGGAGCTCAAGGTTTGTTAATCCACTTTTTATAGCTTCGTCTTCCTTACAATTAACTGTGAGATGAGCCTATTCTTGTGCAGATTCTGAGTACTGATTACTCATTGCTATCTGGCTGCAGCATCTTAAAGCGATGCATCACAATTGATGCGAATCCAATTGCATCTGTGTCAGTTCCATTAAAGCTATAATCATGCTCTAATAAGCAAGTAATTTGCCTGGTTTTGGGGAGGGGGGGGGGGGGAGAACAATTTATGTGCACCCACTATTAAATTAGAATTTTTATTAAAATTTAAGCTTAAGAGGGGTGTGTCGGTGCTTGCTATTAATTAGAATTTTGGCAGTCGATTGTAGGATTTTCATACTTTCTTTGTGAGCTCGTGTACATTGTATTCTAAAAAGCAAATGAAAACTTAATTGTTGGTGATGCAGCTGGCAAGTTTTTTCAGTGCTGGTTATTATTGTCATTCTAATGTTATATGGGGGGTTAAACTGACAATTGAGAACGTAATGCAGAATGATTTAACTTTGATGATTAATTCAATTCCTGTTTGTCTGATTGTTATATGAATTGCTTCCAGGCTGCAGGTATCCCTAAGAAACTGGCTCCAACAATTGGTATTGCTGTTGATCATCGTCGCAGGAATCGGTCACTTGAGGGGCTTCAAACTAATGTTCAAAGGCTGAAGACCTACAAGGCCAAATTAGTCGTCTTCCCAAGACGTGCTCGCAAGGTCAAGGTAAGATATTTAGTTTCTGGTAACTGGAAACATAAATGTGTGTATGTATGGCTTCTTCTAAGAGGTGCTTTTTCTTTGTTTGTTTCCTAATTGATGCAACTCCCTTCAGGCTGGTGATTCTGCCCCTGAGGAATTGGCTACGGCAACACAAGTCCATGGTGCTTACATGCCTATTGCACGTGAGAAGCCATCAGTTGATCTTGTCAAGGTTACTGAAGAGATGAAGTCGTTCAATGCCTATGGCAAGCTACGTGTGGAGCGGACGAACGAGCGTCACCTTGGTGCAAGGATGAAGAGGGCTGCAGAGGCTGAGAAGGAGGAAAAGAAGTAGTGAGGTTTATCTTGGTTGATTTACTTGTCCCATCTTTTTGAGTCCTATTTAGTTTATTACAGAATTTGCTTTGAACTCTTTAGCTATAGCATTCAATGTCAGCTGAGTATCAATTTCAACACTTGTTACTTTGTTGATGAGATTTTAAGAATGTTTAAAATTATTTTCTTGGTGCTGACCTAATATGGAGTGGAAGGAAGAGTTACCCCTACTCCCACTGGGTTTATTTAATGGTGAGTGGGAGGAGTGGCAGTAGGTGGTTTGTGTTGATGGATATATTCTGCTGAATAATGTCCTCGGGCTTAAAAGATATGCGATTATTCTGTGAATGTGTAAAGACCGATTACTAGAATGAAGAAAGACTGGAAGGTACAAGAGACGATGTTCAAGAGTCAAGACCATTACACCAACTTTTAAATAACAAATCGTAAAGTCTTGTTTGATGGTCAAAGTTACTTGTGTGATTTAGAAAGGCGGAGTTGTGGTGCGATGTTTAGCTAGCCTCCATATATATTTATACAATTTGCTGTTGTTTCGTTTCTGCCAGGAGAGAACATTGTGTTTAGAGCCGTAGATTTTGATTCAAATATGGATCTATACCCATATTTTTAAAATTATTTAATCAATACCCTAATGTTTACAACTTCAGGTGCCTCCTTTTTTCGGCGACAAAAGCTCCAAATATTTTTCACCATTTCTGCAAACTTTCCTCTTCATGGTTGTCCAACGGGCTGGGACGAAATTGACGGGATGACATTTATGCGGGACGGTGGCGGGACAAGACGAAACGGGGCGGGGTAAACGGCCGTCCCGTCCCGTCCCACTAACAAACGGGATGGGGCGCGTGGGCCTTGAGTGTATTTTTTTTAAATGTCTAATTTTTTGAAAATGACTAAGTTTTTAAGTTTGTAACGGTTAGTTTTTTGACTTATTTAACAAACTTAAATGTTAAAACGAAAATTACAAAACTAAGTAAAAAATTATAAAATATTAAAACAAAAGACTTGTAATGAAATATTCTAGTAAATATAAATTATTAATAAAGTTATAATTTATTTAAGACAATTCATAAAAATAATTCTAACGCTTAGAGCCTTTTATTTTATTAATAAAACTTTCAAATCTCAAATACATATATAATACTTTTGAAGAGCACCTAATCTACGCAGCCACCTTCTAGGAAGGGTTCTGTTTGAACTAGGCCTTTTAATAGCCAATTACAAATTATCATACTAATATTTGTAAGCTCTTATATAGCTTCTTTGAAATTTTCAATAATATCTCTCGGACATTCTAACGGAATTGGCAATGTTAATTGATGTTCCATGAGCTCCATGCCGTCATCGCTCCCCGTGGTTAGTATCTCACTGCATTCTTCTTCTCCCCTAGTGGGTTAATTTTTCAAAGCCAAGATTTCTTCTTTCTGAATTAATCTAATATCTGAATAATACGAAAATCTCTAGACTGTCCTCCTCTAATGAATGTCTATGATCTCCAATTTGAAATCTTGCCGCGCTGAAAGCACTCTTTGATGCTACTGATGATGCTTGGATTGCCAGGAAATCTCGGGCCATAATTGAAAGTATTGGAAATGCCTTGCCACGCGCCCTCCACCATGACAAAAGTTGTTCCTTGCCTTCTTCGTCTTTGATATTTTCTAATCCTTGATTAAGATAAGAATCAAGTTTATCATCCATATCTTCCCATAAAACATCTGCTCTATATTTAGAAGTAGAAGGAGCCATTTCAGTACTAGTTGTATCCATATATTTATATTTATCAAACATAAATCTAGCATAAGAATATATGCGAGCTTGGCAGTTTTCGAGAGATGACTCTTCATTTTCTTGAATTTCTAAATTATCATAAATTTTACGAACAAGTCCCTTTGCACCTCTTAGTTTTAAAGATGGGTTAGGATTAGGACTAGGATTACTACTACTTTCACCTTTACTATTTTTTTCCTACTTTTTTTTAAGAAAACCAAATGCATTTATAGGTGCCATATTTAAATACGAAACTAAATTTAAAATGCTAACACAAATATTAAACACACAAATAAAATACGAAAATATAACACGTAATAAACACAAAAATTAATACGCAAAAATTATATATTAAAATTAGGAGATGGAACAAGTGCACAATGATTAAATATTGAAACTTGAAGAAATTGCCCAAATACTTGACGAATTTAATTTGAAGCTTGAAAATTTCTCCAAAAAAATTTCCCAAATACTTGAAAGTTGAATCTTGATACTGGATAGTAACAAAATAGAGAGAATAATATAGAATATAGATAGAATATTAGATGATAAGAGATTTGAGAGAGAAGATTGGTTTGTTGTGGGAAAAAATGAAGAAGAATGAGAGGTATTTATAGTAGAAAATAGGGCCAAAGTATAATTTAATAAACTTAGGGGTTATATTAAAAATTTGGGGAGGGAGGTAGGGGGTGTTTTGGCCGTTGGCAACGACTAGTTTTTAAATTATGGCCCTTACCAAAACAGCTAGTTTTTTTTTTAAATGGCGGGACGCGGAATGGGACGGGACGAAACGGGACGAAATGACCGTCTCGTCCCGTCCTGCTCCCATCCCGTTAGAGTTGAAGCGGGATAGGACGGAACAGGGACGGGATGCGGGACGGTCCATCCCGTTGGACAGCCATATAAGCAACATTTGATTCTTTAGCAAAGAAAATACGATAAGTCAAATGGTCTAGAAGAAAATGAAACCTAAAAATTGCAAAGTATGCGATGAATAGGAGTATTGCTTTTCAAATTTCTTGATAATTAGCAATTGGATCTTAATGATAACTTGTCATTGTTGTTTTAGAACTTCAACTCTAAAAATGCTTAAGTTCAACAAATATAAGCAAAAACTTCAGCTCTGAAGTTCATTACAAACATAACAAAGCTTCAACTAAAACATAACATGCTGAAATTTAGCTAATAGAGAACAAAACTTTTGCTACTAGAATGCGTAAGTTTAGCAATTATAAACAATAATTTCTGCCAATACTTGGTTCAGCAATTTTTGCTACTCATGCCCGTCTACTAGAATGCTGAAGTTTGCGTGATTGTCTTTGCTACTTCAGGCCCGTATGCCAGAAGTTACGCGAAAAGTGGATACGCTTGTAATTTTTTGTTGCAAAGCACATATTAGTTAAATCGTGATCCAAAAGGTGAGTATAGATGCAATTGACCCAATATTAGCTTGACTGATGGAATATATATCACAGCGGAAGCAATAACAGTATCTTATTCACATGAAATCTAAACAACTAGCACGTATGGAGATTTTAGGATTACCTCTTGAAGCGTAAACACAACAACTTTATGTCGTTCTCCAGTTGCTCAGTTGAAAGCGCACCAGCAGATTTCCACAGTCTTCTACTGTGTTACCCAAACAATAACAGAAAATAGAGAATTCTGGGTGGATAAAATTCTAGTACAAACAACAGTCAGAATCATGTAAAAAACGTCCAGCCCCTATATCCATATATAGCTGCGTTTTTTTTGCCATTTTCAAAACCTGTTAGGTTTCCTTCTCCCACTAAGGAACGTTTTCATGTTTTCTTTCCCACTAAATAATAGTTTTCACTATTTCCTATTATTTAGGCACATTAGGGACCACATAATTTAATTAACAATCCTGGCCACGTGTCATTTTACTTCCTGGCCACTCAAACTTGCAGTCGATACATGAACTTTAAACTTTTCCATTTGAACACTCGAACTCATAATTCCTTTAACTAATAAACACATTTGACCATTGACCATGCCCATGTGGCATCAATTTATCCTAATCAGCATGTTGCGTGATAAACACGATGTACAAGAGCGTGAAAGCCCTTTTCTCAACGCCCAACAGTCCAAAATAGGTTGCATATGCATAGAAATCTGTACCAACTAACAAAGCCTCGGTGCATAGTGCATTTTTCCCCACTGCCTAAGTTTTTCATTGTATCATTAACTAAGAAATCTTGATTTTCGTTATATTTCCACAAATTTTTTGTTATACTAGAAAGTTGGTTGCAATTTGGCGCGGTCTCAAGTTCATTCTTGTGTCTAGGGTTTCAAATTCAATCTTTTATCCTGGTCTCGACGAATTACAATGGTCAAGATCTCTCTGGCCATTGGATGTGATTCTCCTTCTACCCTTGGGATCAAAGTCAATGATGTGCATGTTCTGCAATTGCTGAAGGATGTTGCAAGCAACTGAACCACTGCTCTTGCAGAAATGACGTGGGCGGCTTCCATTCCTCTGGTTACCACCATAAATTTTTTGGAATCCACCAACTCCTAGTCCTCCTCTCAAATATATCTTGAGGTGAGCGGCGTAAGCTTTCACGAACTCGTGAGGTGAAACATCCTTCACATTTCTCCCTGGCTCCATTTTCTGGCTCTACTGTTACTACGCGTGGCACCTGTGCGTCTCTCTCCTACGAGTTGCAACAAGGGTTTGTTGCTTACTTGATATGTTATTAATTAATGGATCTTCTTATAGCCTCTTTGTTTAATCTTCTAATTAATAACGAAGAAAAAGAGAAAGGAGAAAGAAAGAATAATAAAGAAAGGAAGGAAGGAGGGTGAACTAAGAAGAAGGATGGTTGGGTACAAGGGCATATTTTCTTTTATTATTTTATTTTTGTTATAAATAGACTTCTATTTAAGGTGAATGTCTATAATTAGAGAGATTCTAGAGTTTTATTCTTGGTAGCTAAGTCACTACCTCCCTATAAATAAAGGGGTCTTCTACCATTGTAAATCATCCCTAACAATCTCTAAGTATCAATAAGAATACTTCTCTCTCTCCATTCTCTCTATTGCTCTTGTTCTTGCATTATTGTTCTTGTTTTTATATTATTTCATAACACGTTATCAGCACGAGACTCTACCGTCTCAAGAACCATTCTCGAATAATCTAAGGTATTTCCCTCTTCCTAATTTAATTTTCGATTATGTCTGACATTACGAAAAGAAAGTTCGTTGCCCTTGAAATTTCAGGCAAGAACTATATGACATGGGTGTTGGATGCTGAAATCCACTTAGATGCTATGGGTCTCGGAGACACCATTAAAGATAGTGAAAAAGCATCCACCCAAGACTGTGCGAAGGCCTTGATTTTCTTGCGCCATCACCTTGATGAAGGTTTGAAGATTGAATATCTCACCGTCAAGGATCCACTCATCTTGTGGAACGGCTTAAAGGAGAGATATAACAACCTGAAGTTGGTCACTCTGCCACAAGCACGATATGATTGGGCTCATCTGAGGCTCCAGGACTTTAAGTCCATTTCTGAATATAATTCTGCAATGTTCAGAATTACTTCTAAATTGAAGCTATGCGGGAATAAAATCTCCGATTATGATATGCTTGAGAAAACGTTTACAACGTTTCATGCCTCCAATATGGTACTGCAACAACAGTACAGAGAGAAAGGCTTTACAAAGTACTCTGAACTGATTTCTCTTCTACTAGTGGCTGAGCGAAATAATGACCTGCTCATGAGAAATCACGAAAATCGACCCACTGGGTCTACACCACTGCCTGAAGCAGATAAGGTGCACTCTCATTATGCCAAACATGAAAAAGGCCATGGTCATGGTCGTAAACGGGGTCATAGCCAGGGACGTAGACAAGGAAGAAATTCCAATGAAGTCCGTCAACCCCCAAGGAGAGATAACCGCCGAAAGCAGAAACGGGATCATGAAGATCCTAAGGCAAATGGTTCAGAAACTATATGTTATCGTTGCGGTGGGAAAGGGCACTGGTCAAAAACTTGCCGTGTACCAAGACATTTGGTTGACCTTTATCAAGCATCTCGAAAGAGTAAAGGCCCGGAAACAAATTTTGTCTCTGACAACAACTTTGACATCACCCACTTGGACGTGGCAGACTTCTTTGAGCAACCCGAGGGGAAAATAGACCACCTAATTGGTGATGGGTCCGTGATGAAAGAAGATGGAGTTATTTGATTTTGTTCTACTTATTTGTATTAGTTAGTGAATAAACTAATAGTCATTAGTATTAGCTCGTATTAGTTTGTTCATGATGCGATGTTAGCAGTAGTTCTTTAGAATGTCTTCAATATGCTCAAATATCAATAATATTTTTATTTTCCAGTAGGGGTAATCGACTAGCCTGAAAAACTAGCCGATTATCTAATATTTTCGCATTAAATCTGAAAAACAATTGATCGACAATCGATTGTCGTTAGACAGTGTAATCTGGAATTTTTCAAAAATCATCCACAATCGATTGTCTATGTCTAACAATCGATTGTCGTTAGACAGTGTAATCTGGAATTTTTCAAAAATCATCCACAATCGATTGTCTATGTCTAACAATCGATTGTCGTTAGGCAGTGTGATCTGGAATTTTTCAAAAATAGTCAACAATCGATTGTCGATGTTTAACAATCGATTGTCTTAAAACAGTGTGATCTGGAATTTTTCAAAAATTGTCAACAATCGATTGTCTATGTTTAACAATCGATTGTCTTAAGACAGTGTGATCTGAAGTTTTTCAAAAATAGCAAATAATCGATTGTGTGTGTTTAACAATCGATTGTCAATGTTCAACAATCGATTGTGTGTGTTTAACAATCGATTATTTTATGAAAATGCTTAAACTGAAATTTTCAAGCTGCATAGTAATCCATATAATCGACTATCTGATTTAGTTTGTCAACTGACCGCAACAAATTTTGAAAATATTATTTAAATGTGACACAAACGTATTGAAGTTGTTTATTCTCATGTTCGTATATTTTCTTTTATATGTCAAACCATGGGAAGTAAATTGATTGAAGGCTCCGGAAGAGCAACTGTAACTCTGCCCAAAGGCACGACGTTTATCTTAGAGAATGCAATATTCTCCTCCAAGTCTAAGAAGAACTTGTTGAGTTTTAATGATATCAATCGCAATGTTCTCCTCCAAGTCTAAAAGGAACTTGTTGAGTTTTAAAGATATCATTCAAAATGGATATCATATTGAGACAATAGATGAGAATAATCTTGAATTCTTCATGAAAACGAGGCTGCTCATTTCGGTTTGGGTTCACGCCATTTTGCATGCAGCAATACTAGTTCGTCGGCTGCCCACTTCGGTTTGGGGTCACGCCATTTTGCATGCAGCAATGCTAGTTCGTCGGCTGCCCACTTCGGCTTGGGGTCACGCCATTTTGCATGCAGCAATGCTAGTTCGTCGGCTGCCCACTTCGGTTTGGGGACACGCCATTTTGCATACAGCAATGCTAGTTCGTCTCTGACTGACGAATTGACACAAATATTCCCCGTTGCAATTGGTTTTGGGTCATGGACCCAATATATCCCATTTAAGAATCTTTGGATGCGCAGTATATGTGCCTGTAGCACCGCCATCCCGCACCAAAATGGGTCTGCAAAGAAGGTTAGGAATATATGTTGAGGTTGAATCGCCCTCCATTATTCGCTACCTCGAAACATTGACAGGAGATTTGTTCACTGCACGATTTGCAGACTGTCAATTTGATGAGACACTTTTCCCAAAATTAGGGGGAGAAGTTGGTGAAACCAAACGGGAAATTTTGTGGAAAAATGCATCATTATCTCATCTTGATCCACATACCTCTATTTGTGAAAGAGGCACAAAAGATTATCCATTTGCAAGGAATAGCAAATCAAATGCCTGACGCATTTATAGATTTGAAAAGGATAACAAAATCACATATCCCCGAAGTGAATGTGACAACATCTGATTCACGAATACATATTCATTATTGGAAGAATATGAACATGAAATTGGTATTAAATATACCACACTCACCCCTAGAAGGAGGTTTGAGATGATACCACACTCACCCCTAGAAGGAGGTTTGAGATGATATACGGCATGAATGATCGTTGGTCACGTACCTATTGTACGCCAAAGTATTTTGGAAATATGACTATTAAAGGACAACGATAATGCAAGAAACATATCTTGCATATAAGTTTGACATGACCATAATGGTATAACTTTCTCTTTAAGAAAGATATTCACCACATGGATGTTGATGAATCTGTGGTAGTACAAAATTAATTGAGAGCTCTAGAAGAGCCAATTATTACTATGTTGGAGAAACACAATTGAGTATTGTGCTGTAGTAAGTCTCAAAGAAACTTATTCAGTTTCCAAAGTACACGCGAAAGCGATTGATTATATTGAGACTATAAATAAAGGAAGGCTTTGATATCTTCTATTACTACAACTTGTAGCGGGGTAATTTGCATATGAAAAGCTACCCGCTTTGTTCTCCAGTTTGTACTACACAAAAGAAAGAATGCCACAATAAAGTGGATATCTATTGGTATAAAAACCCATGTCATAATAAACCTGAAGTTTATTGATAAGTGCACATGTCATGGTGTAAATTTGAAGTTTACCAATATTGATAATTTATTCAGTTGGCATTCGTGTTAGCCATCTCATTTTAAGTATGATGTGCAAATTCACATAGGTGAATATTAAAGAACTAGAAAGTTCTTTACGAATTCTCTTGTATCACTTGTTCTCATTAATGAACTGACCAACTAAAGAGTTCGGGGTGAAGCCCATAAATTCTGGAAATATCAAAGGTGAATATGGGCCCATTCACCTGCCATGTATACCACATATGATGCATCTATGATATGGTTACATGCGCAATTGTTATTAACCCGCAGCCTGGCCGGTGCTTGCGAGGTAAATTGCTCAGTAATCTAACTTCGAGCATAATTTCCAGATTTTCTACTCAAGATAGTTCATCTTGATAAGTTGGTTTATATCAAAGTTGATTTAGCAAGATAATTATTGAGTACTTCCACTTAATAGCTAAACTGTTTCTTATGAGAACAAAGTTATATATATCAGTTTGATATACGTTGTATACGAGAGTATATTATATTCTCCCCTCACAAGTGGTTCAGGGTCAGGAACCAAGTAATTTCATCTTATTATTAATGTGTTGTGTATATGGACATGATAATGCACAAAGATGATTTCCCAAAGTTGAGGAAACAAGTTTGCTTTTCTAACATGAGGGGGAGACATGATAAACAATTGAGAAAAGGTTACATGGGAAGAATTATCATTTGTATATGTAGATCCCCGAATATCATGATATGAACCTGAAGTTCATAAAATGGATAATTCAATTTCAACATATTGCAAAGCATGCTATACGCATTTGCTGACCTAAAGAAAGTAACTAAATGGAAGAGATACAATTCAAGAAGAATTGATTCCATATGAAAGACATGTAGTTTTGAACCTATAGTTCAAATGCTTGAAAGTATAAAGTCAAAGGTATGTATAATCAGTTTTCGATATCTTATTTGTCTAGCATGACATGGAAAACTTGATATGCATCTAAAGTCTATTATATGGCTTATATGACTTAACTTGAAAGATTTAAGTTGCTTGAAGCATATGCAATTCTTGGTCCTAAAGTACCACATCCTAAGTACAATTTGTATACATATGTATCTTGCTATAACTATAAGCATGATGGCATTGAGAATGCATCTATGGAGATATTGAAGAGTCATTTCACGACATTGTATGAAGATGTTCATATCTATCAAGAATGATGATTTCAAGGTGCGGAATATTTATTCAAGTCAATATGGTTGATTTGTCAAACGTCTACCAAAGATCGTTTTGAAGATGATGCACAAGATTGGAATGCAAATGCTCAAGGATATAAATTGATGTTCTTATCAGGGGGAGTTAATGCGCGTTGCACTCTTTTTTCCTCACAAAGTTTTGTCCCAACTGGGTTTTCCTTGCGAGGTTTTTAACGAGGCAACCAATAGGCGCATATTCAAACATGTGTACTCTTTTTCCTTTCTTTAATTTTTCCCATTGGGTTTTGGTTTTAAGGTTTTAACGAGGCACATTGTTGAATAGACATTCAAGGGGGAGTGTTATAAATAGACTTCTATTTAAGGTGAATGTCTATAATTAGAGAGATTCTAGAGTTTTATTCTTGGTAGCTAAGTCACTACCTCCCTATAAATAAAGGGGTCTTCTACCATTGTAAATCATCCCTAACAATCTCTAAGTATCAATAAGAATACTTCTCTCTCTCTATTCTCTCTATTGCTCTTGTTCTTGCATTATTGTTCTTGTTTTTATATTATTTCATAACAATTTTTTTATATTTGTAACTTTCTTTTATGATTTTATATTTAAAAATAGGACCCACAAATGACAGATGGCAAACCATAAATAGCTTAACATGATTTGTGGTACATGTGAGCAATTGATATACACGCTCTTGTAGATCTGTTTATTAGTACTCATTTTGTCAAGTTTGAGTGTTCAAATATAAAAGTTTAAAGTTCATGTATCGGCTTTAAACTCTGATGCAAGTTTGAGTGGCCAGAAAGCTATTTCGCCAAAACATTTGAACCCTTCCCCGCACGCTCTCCCAACCTAACTTACCTTCTTCTTCACCTGAAATTGCGACACAACAGCAGCAATGGAGGAATCCATAATTGTATGTATGATATTCAAATTCAAAAGGTGGCATTTGTCCATGTATGATATGATTGAAAGCTTTCTGCAGACACAAAATAGTTTCATGCCAATCAGATTTAATTACTCCACCATAAAGAGAATTACTAGAGGGTTCGAAGAGAAATTAGGCTAGGGGGTATAGCAAAAGTATATAAAGGAAAGCTTCGCAGCGGCAGGGATGTAGCGGTGAAGATGTTGAGCAAGCCTAAGCAGGTGGAGGACAAGATTTTATGAATGAAGTAGCTACCATTGGAATGATTCATCATGTAAATGTAGCTGGATATATCTGTTCCTCGCCTCACTCCTCCATCAAAAAAAACCAGATTTGATATTGTGAGGAGGATTCAACTCCTCTCCATTTCTCATTTTCTCCATTTCCCAAATTCCTATGTAGATGTGAGCCACATGTCATGGTTAAAAATTAAAGGTTGAGATTTGATTAACCAAAATCAAGTTCCTAATCATGGTTAGAAAAATATATATTCAATATATTTGCTTCCATAAATTCGGGTAACCCACAATTCTAGCCACATTTATCCCATCAATAAATACATTAAAAACGTAGCCCTCTGTTTGTTACTTGTTTTATTTCTTTCACTGTGTTGTTCTCCAAATTCCTACTTCTCCCACGATCTCATTAATTATTCACTTCTTCTTTGAGTTAATCTTTTGATGGCACCTTTTCTTTAGAATTAGCTATAAACATGGCTACGTGAAGGGGTGTATATAAGTGGGGTTGGTTCGGATTTTATAATTATCAAATCAAACTAATTGTATCGGGTTATTAATTTTAAATACCAAACCAAACTAATAAAACTCGGATTTTTTGCTCTCACATTTTTTCGGACTTTCTGGAATTTTCGGGGTATTCAGGTCTTTTCTAAAATATTTCAAATAAAATCTTCTACGGTCTTCTTTTTATAACTTTTAATAGTTTCATTCCATCTCATACAGCATCATTCTCCCTTCTATCTCTATACTTCAGAAAAAAGAATCATGCAAAATTTCCGTCAAATTTTGCTGCTTTTATGAAAATTGTCCAAAAAAGCAATTACGCGGGTGAAAATGGCGGTGGCCAATGTGGATATTATTAGATCATTGAGCCAAAACTTTAATGAAACGAGCAAAGCAAGATTGCTGCAAAATGGTTCAGAGTATGGATTGGGTGCTTCATTTTCCATTGAAAATGAAGGATTTTGGTGTCGATTACGCAATCGAATTAATGAATTTTGCAGTAATGTTAAACAAGGTTCATTCAAGGCAATTGAGATGGGTCGTAAGGATCCAAGGAAAGTCATTTTCGCTGCTAAGATGGGTTCAGCACTTTCCCTCGTTTCGGTTCTCATTTTCTTTAAAGAACCTCTATCCTATATTGGTACATACTCCATTTGGGCCATCCTCACCGTTGTCGTTGTATTCGAGTTCAGCATAGGTATGTTAAAATTTTGTGAATATTCAATTATTTGAATGGAATGGGCTTGAATAGTGCATATTGCTGAATGCTTAAGAGAAATCTTACAGCCGATTCTACTTAGTTTGGTGTTACGGCGTAGTTGATTGAATTTAGCATAGGTATGTTAATGCGGCCGTGTTCAAGTAATTTAATATTGGACTGAAACGAGCATAAATAGTACTAAATGATTAGATGATATTTCATATGGCCAACCCTAACAACTTCGGATTGAGATATAGTTGATTGAGGTCCAGGTAAATATGTTAAATATGGTTGTGTTCAATTATTTAGTTATTGGTTTGAAACGAGCATGAGTAGAACAGAATGGTTAAGGGGATTTATGTCGATTTAGCATAGGCATGTTATATGTTGTCGTATTCGAATTATTTAGTGTTGGAGTGAAATTTGTCCCGATAGAGTGGAATACATATGGATTCAGACAGATAATTCCAAGTGTTTTGGGAGTGAGACAAAATTGATGTGGCCCTTTAACTGTTCATTGTTCTTTTACATTTATCCATTTTGACAAGTAACAGTTATCCATTTCTTTTGGTGGATATTCCTGCTTGATATCCACAATCTAATTGATATATACAAATGCTAGGTGCGACACTTAACAAAGGATTCAACAGGGCTTTGGGGACATTGTCTGCTGCAGGGCTGGCTTTGGGCATTGCCGAATTATCTGTTATGGCTGGAAAATGGCAGGAGGTTGTGATTGTCATCAGCATTTTAATTGCAGGTTTGGTTTGAATTCTAGTATTTTACATCAAGAATTTCCTTCAAATCTTACTATTGCCTTTTTCATGATGTGGACATTGGGTACAGTTTCATTTGTGAATGAGCATGAACTTCTTTCATCACATTTTATCTGCTTCCCCTTACTTGCAAGACTAGTTTAAGGAGTAACTTAGCAGTTGAAATATCAAACTATTCAATAGCAACTTAAGAGAATAGGTCACGGGTTCGAGCCTTGGAAACAACGTCTTGCAGAAATACAGGGGTAGGCTGCATACAATAATGTTAGAATATACGCTAAACGCTAGAGGGGGGGTGAATAGCGTTATAATAAAAAACAGCGTAAACTTGCGGAATTTAAAAATTGCAGGAATGAAATAAGTGCGATAAGTAAATAATAAGGAACGAACGCACCGATGTTATCCTGGTTCACCACAACCTGTGGCTAGTCCAGTCCCCGAGAGACTCTCTCGAGATTTCCACTAACTTCGTTAAGCTTACGGGTGCTTAACAAACCGTTACAAACTGAGAACTTGAGTCACACAAGCCTCAACAACCTTTGCTCGAAGATACCACACTTCAAGACTTCAATCAAAGGAATCACAACGTTCCTTCTTACAATACAAGGGATTAATACTCCCCTTCAAGTGTATAAAAACACTTTGCACTCAAAACAAGACTCTCCTCAAGAGTAGATATGAGTAAAATAAATACGCTCAAGAACGCAACAACTTTCGTCAAGAATTTGGCTCTCAAAAACTTATGTAATGAATAGAAAATGATGAATAATAGAGTATGCAAGCTTTAACAATAATATGATCAGTTGTTGTCCTTAAAAGACTGATTTTAAGATGTATTTATAGTGTTAAAAACATGCACAACCGTTGCCTAATTGCCAATTAAGAATTGCTGATTTTGTGCTAAAACAATCGATTGTCTAAGTTGCATAATCGATTGTTTTCCAATCGTCCAAAAATCATTCCCAGATTTTACGCATAATAATCGATTATCTAAATCGTATAATCGATTATCTGGCAACGTTCAAAAACTCTTTTTCAGATTTTACTTAAAACAATCCATTATCAAAATCATATAATCGATTACTTGGCAACGTTCAAAAAATCATATTCAGATTTTACTTAGGATAATCGATTATCAGAATCATACAATCGATTACCAGACAGAGTTTGAAAATATTTTGGCAACGGTCATTTACATAATCGATTATGCTATATGTATAATCGATTATATTACAGTCTTGAAAAATCGAATAGACACTGCCTCAACACAATCGATTGTCATAAGGTGCACAATCGATTAATTTGTAGCTTTGAAAAATCTGATGGACACTGCCTCAACACAATCGATTATCATAAGGTACACAATCGATTGTCTTGCAGCTTTGAAAAATCTGATGGACACTGCCTCAACACAATCGATTATCATAAGGTACACAATCGATTGTCTTGCAGCTGCCTTAACGTAATCGATTATCATAAGTACATAATCGATTATCTTTGTCCCGATTTTAGAGGCATGTTTAAAAATCATTTTGGTTAAAATAAATATGCATGATTTAAAATTATTTTGCTTTAAATTAAATATGCATGATTTGATAAAAATGATTTTACGAGAGAAGCCAAGTCTTGAGTCAATTGTCGGATCAAGATCACAATTAAAGAACGACTCATGTATAACTTTATTTCTTTGCTTAATCTTGATCTTTGTTTGTCTTGTGCTTGATTCTCGTTATGTATCAATTGCGCGCTTGTGCTTGGACCTCGTCATATGTCAATTGCGCATCGTTTGTCATTTATCAAAACCTACAAATATGAACACACGTTTAGTTTAGTGCCTTGTGAGAACGTGTTTCAACAATTTTCCCCTTTTTGATAATGGCAAACCTTAATCGGGATATGCATATTAGATAATTCATAATGACGATCCAAGACAAGTAAATAGATATGCAATAAGACAAGTAAATAGATATGCAATTAATTCACCCTCAATATATGAATTCCCTCTCAATTTATGCCAATAAATATTAAGTGCATAGCGCTTATTCTTCCCCCTTTTGACATTAGCAAAAAAGAATAAGCAAATAACTTGTTTATTGATTAACTAGAATTGCGATTTCATAAAAGGGATAATAAAACAAATAATGTCAACATAATCGATTAGTGATACTTGATAATCGATTATGTATTAAAGAGACTTTTTGAAGCTTAGATTGATTGTGAAGTGAGGAAGATGATCCTATTTATAGAGTGGAAAATAAGAGAGCATTTACTGGGAAAAGCTGCAATTTTAGAGATTTCAAAGAGTCAGAAACGAAAAAAAAAATAAAAAAATTTGCACTGACCGTTACACAATCGATTATGGAATCGAAATAATCGATTATTATGGAGTTTTTGACTTGTACGCGGAAATGACAAAAAAATCGATTGCAGGAGCCAAACGGTAACAAAGATTTGAATTTACTGACAGAGGATAATCGCATGTTGAATTATGGTAATCAATTATTCTGACACAGTGTGCATAGTGATTTTCTGACTTGGGAAATAATCGATTATACCTTTGAGATAATCGATTATATTAGGAAGGGCAATAATGAATAGCCGAGACGGTAATCGGTTATATAGTTAAAAAAAAATCGATTATTGTCACAATTAACATCAAAAACCTGCAAAGCAAAAATGGTTAAACAATATGTTGTTTTTCCGGCATAATAAGCGTAAAAACGTAAATAATCGATTAGTGATACTTGCTAATCGATTTTCCAGCACAGTAAGCATGATAATCGATTGTTGACTAAAAAATCGATTATTCTACACCATTGCCTTATAATTCCCCCTGCCTTTGGGGCGATACCTGCAAAAGAGAATTAGACGTCTTCGACGCTCAAGTTAGTAATTGTGGAAAAAGGTGCAATACATGACTTAGATCAATTTTGAGTCAAGCATTCCGAGTTCACTACGAATTCGGAAAAGGACTCTTTCCCTAAAGGCCTTGTGAGGATGTCGGCCAATTGAGAACGTGATCTCTTAAGAAGTGTGTCCTAAGGTGTTCTTAAGAGTGTTTCGAGTACTTACCTGTTGTTCAATGTCGCCAATTACCTGTTCGAGAGGATGGTCTTTGATTGTCCTCCACGCGTTAGGCAGTTTCGTTTCTTTTTCCAGTTGTGGCGCTTCCTCCGATAATTATTCCAAGATTTCATCTTGAATTTCCTTAGGAGTTTCCCCTTGTACTTTGTCTTGAGGACTTATTGAGTTTAAAATACCTGCAAGATCAAAACCAGAATCCTTTCTCGCCAAGCGAGCATTATTTCCGGAAAACACAATATGACGGGATTCCTCCACAGTTTCGGTTCTATTGTTGAATACTCTATATGCTTTGCTACGTGAAGAGTAACCAATAAAAATTCCTTCATCGGATTTTGCATCAAATTTTCCCAAATTGTCTTTTTCGTTGTTATGAATAAAACATTTACAACCGAATACTCTAAGATGGGAGATATTTGGTTTCCTTCCCTTGTAGAGTTCATAGGGAGTTTTCATGAGTATTGGCCTTATGACTACTCTGTTTAAAACGTAGCATGCGGTACTCACGGCATCCGCCCAAAAATGTTTGGGAATCTTAGTCTCATCGAGCATGGTTCTAGCCATCTCTTCGAGACACCTATTTTTCCTTTCCACCACTCCATTTTGTTGTGGTGTACGTGGAGCATAGAAGGTGTGCTCGATACCGAGTTCGTCACAAAAGTCCGCGAAGAGATTGTGATCGAACTCTCCCCCATGATCACTTCTTATTGAAGTGACGGTTGTGTCCTTTTCATTTTGAACACGTTTAAGAAAGCATTTAAAATTATGAAAAGCCTCACTTTTGTGAACAAGAAATAGTGTCCATGTAAATCTAGAATAATCATCAACAATAACAAAAGCATAATGATTTCTACCAAGACTTTCAATGCGAGATGGTCCAAAGAGATCCATGTGAAGAAGTTGCAAAGGTCTAGTAGTTGAAACAATATTTTTCGATTTAAAAGATGCTTTTGTTTGCTTCCCTTTTTGACAAGAATCACAGATAGAGTCTTTTTCAAATTTCAAATTTGGAAGACCAATAACTAAATTTTGTGAAATTAATTTGTTTAAAAGATGCATGTTGATGTGAGCTACTCTACGATGCCATAACCACATATCATCTTCTTTGCTCATAAGACAATTCACATATTCAGATGAAGAATTTTCGAGATCAACCATATAGATGTTATCCATTCTAAAACCACGAAGAATAATTTTAAAATCGCTACGGCGAAAAACTAAGCATTCATCCGAATCAAATAAAACAAGATTTCCCTTGTCACATAATTGACTTATGCTCAAGAGATTATGTTTTAGACCTTTAACTAGCAAAATATGCTTAATGGAAGAAGGTTCATCCTTACCGACCGATCCAATGCCGATAATTTTTCCCTTGTTGTTATCTCCAAAGATAACGCTTCCTCCTTCCTTGTGTTCTAGTTGAAGGAACTTGGATTCGTCTCCGGTCATGTGTTTGGAGCATCCACTATCAAGGTACCAAAGTACACTTGATCCCTTCAAACATACCTACAAGACAAATTAATGAGTCTTTGGTACCCAAGCTGTTTTGGGTCCTTGAGAGTTAGGTGTAACATGCTGTTGTGCTTGACATGCAGTTAAGTGTCTATGTCTAGTGAAACAAGCAGGAGCAATATGTCCAATTCGATTGCAATAATGACAAATGACATTAGGATTATGCATTCGTCTAGGTTGATAGTAGTTGGACGGACGAAATTTGTTTACTCTATTTTCGACAATATGACTATTGCGCATTTCATGAAAATCATTTCTCCTACTATTTGTTCTAGGATATGCAGCATTTCTAGAATAGTTATTTCTAGGTTGAAAGCAATTTCTAGGTGTTCTGAAAAGTTCAAAGTTTCTTCTAGTGTTTGGTCTAGCATGCATGTTGATTCTAGGATTGTTATCTCTAGGATGAACATTTGTTTTATTTATCCTAGGTTGAGCCTTAGGTGGTTGGGGTTTGGCTTCAACTTTTTCTTTAGGCTCGTTTTTAAAACCTATCCCATGTTTGGTCGATTTCAAATTAACAAGAACTTCATTCAAATTTTTATGAGAAGAATTGAACTTATCTAGGGTGCCCTTAAGTCTTTCTACCTCAATTTTTAGATGCATGCAAGAAATACAATTTTTACTAGAGCTCTCGGGTTTGTCGGCGCTTCTCTTGCCGAAAAATTTGTTTTTTTCTTTCAACTTCTCATTTTCCAAAATCAATTTTTCCAAATCTTTTTCTTTCAAAGAGAGTTGTCTTTCAAAATCTTTTTCTTTCAAAGAAGCATTTTCCTTAGTGTTTTTAACAGTTTTGGAAGCTTTAATGAATTCACTATACAACTCATCAAAGGCATTTTGCATTTCCTCAAGAAAATAGAAGTTTTTGGAAGAAATTTGACATACCTCTTCTTGATTGTCTTCGTGTGCCATAAGACAAAGATTTGCGGTTTCGTCTTCTTCTTCCTCACTTGACTCGTCTCCGAAGTCGCCTCCCCAAGATATGTATGCTCGTTGTTTCTTGAAGGGTTTCTTCTTCTTTTTGACATTTGGGCAATTTGATTTAATGTGCCCGATTTCTCCGCATCCATAGCACTTTATTTGATCTCCTTGTTGTTTGCCTTTTCGTTCATACTCTTTTCGCATGAACTTTTGAAATCTCTTAATAACGAGTCCGAACTCGTTATCTCCGTCCTCATCATTTTGAGGTTGACTTGTGCTTGCCTTGAGGGCGATTCTTTGTTTCCTTTGATCATTAACAAGAGGGTTAAGTATAGTAGATTCATAAGTTTTAAGATTACCTCTTAATCCGTCGATGGTGACATTTGAAATGCCAATAGACTCTTGAATCGCGTCGGCCTTGGAGCGCCATCCCGGAGTGAGACTTCGGAGAATTTTTCGGACAAGTTCCTTATCCGTGAAGGTCTTCTTAAGAGCATGTAAGTCATTAACGATTTTTGAAAATCGTTCGAACATGTCATCTACCCTTTCGCCTTCCTTCATGCGAAACAGTTCATATGCATGGGTTATAAAATCAACGTTAACCTCTCTTACCTGGTCCGTACCTTCGTACGTGATTTCCAGCTTATCCCACATTTGCTTCGCCGTTGTGCAACATGATATTTTTCTGTAATCATCAGCGTTTATGGCACAATACAATAAGTTGATGGCTTTAGCGTTGTTCTGCACTTTTCGGATATCATCCGCATCGTATTCATCTTCGGATTTTGGAACCCATTCATTTTCAACCTTTTTGGTTGGAATTTGTTCTCCCTTCATTATAACCTTCCGCAGATGAAAATTATTCGATTGAATGAATATTCTCATCCTCTCCTTCCAGTACGTATAGTTTGTGCCATCGAATAGTGGTGGTCGGGTGGAGCATTGTCCTTCACCTATTCCTGCAAAAGAATCAGAGTAGAAGCCATAGATTGTTTCTCTCAAACGATTAAGTTTTCAGAGAGTTGGGCTCTGATACCAATTGTTAGAATATACGCTAAACGCTAGAGGGGGGGGGGGGTGAATAGCGTTATAATAAAAAACAGCGTAAACTTGCGGAATTTAAAAATTGCAGGAATGAAATAAGTGCGATAAGTAAATAATAAGGAACGCACCGATGTTATCGTGGTTCACCACAACCCGTGGCTAGTCCAGTCCCCGAGAGACTCTCTCGAGATTTCCACTAACTTCGTTAAGCTTACGGGTGCTTAACAAACCGTTACAAACTGAGAACTTGAGTCACACAAGCCTCAACAACCTTTGCTCGAAGATACCACACTTCAAGACTTCAATCAAAGGAATCACAACGTTCCTTCTTACAATACAAGGGATTAACACTTCCCTTCAAGTGTATAAAAACACTTTGCACTCAAAACAAGACTCTCCTCAAGAGTAGATATGAGTAAAATAAATACGCTCAAGAACACAACAACTTTCGTCAAGAATTTGGCTCTCAAAAACTTATGTAATGAATAGAAAATGATGAATAAGAGAGTATGCAAGCTTTAGCAATAATATGATCAGTTGTTGTCCTTAAAAGACTGATTTTAAGATGTATTTATAGTGTTGAAAACATGCACAACCGTTGCATAATTGGCAATTAAGAATTACTGATTTTGTGCTAAAACAATCGATTGTCTAAGTTGCATAATCGATTGTTTTCCAATCGTCCAAAAATCATTCCCAGATTTTACGCATAATAATCGATTATCTAAATTGTATAATCGATTATCTGGCAACGTTCAAAAAATCTTTTTCAGATTTTACTTAAAACAATCGATTATCAAAATCATATAATCGATTACTTGGCAACGTTCAAAAAATCATATTCAGATTTTACTTAGGATAATAAATTATCAAAATCATACAATCGATTACCAGACAGAGTTTGAAAATATTTTGGCAACGGTCATTTATATAATCGATTATGCTATATGTATAATCGATTATATTACAGTCTTGAAAAATCGAATAGACACTGCCTCAACACAATCGATTGTCATAAGGTGCACAATCGATTATTTTGTAGCTTTGAAAAATCTGATGGACACTGCCTCAACACAATCGATTATCATAAGGTACACAATCGATTGTCTTGCAGCTTTGAAAAATCTGATGGACACTGCCTCAACACAATCGATTATCATAAGGTACACAATCGATTGTCTTGCAGCTGCCTTAACATAATCGATTATCATAAGTACATAATCGATTATCTTTGTCCAGATTTTAGAGGCATGTTTAAAAATCATTTTGGTTAAAATAAATATGCATGATTTAAAATCATTTTGCTTTAAATTAAATATGCATGATTTGATAAAAATGATTTTACGAGAGAAGCCAAGTCTTGAGTCAATTGTCGGATCAAGATCACAATTAAAGAACGACTCATGTATAACTTTATTTCTTTGCTTAATCTTGATCTTTGTTTGTCTTGTGCTTGATTCTCGTTATGTATAAATTGCGCGCTTGTGCTTGGACCTCGTCATATGTCAATTGCGCATCGTTTGTCATTTATCAAAACCTACAAATATGAACACACGTTTAGTTTAGTGCCTTGTGAGAACGTGTTTCAACAAATAAACCCTTCTGGTTCTTTCCTGGACCCCGGACATTGCGTGCACCGGGCTGCCCTTTTTAGATGTCAAAATTTACTGGCAGCTGTCTTGTATTTGGGTTAGACGAAAAGATGAGCTCCGACACCTGTTTCCTTTGAAACCCCCATGGCTTTGATCAATTCTGTTATTCTGAGTAAATGATTACTTAATTCACACTCTCTCTTAATAGTGGTTCTGATTAGGCTGGTAGATGGAGTCACCGAGGGGGCAAAAAGTGGGATAAAACCATTTTTCGCCTGGGAGGAGGGAGGGGTTGATGGATAGGGTATAGAAAAAGTTAACAAATCCCCTAAAACGGGAAAAAGAGGAAGACGAAAAGGAAACAGCGGCTTTTTGTGAAACTCTTCCTTTTTAAAATCTAGTATTGTACACATCTGAAAAGGCTTTGTTTAGATTCTTAATTTTAAAGGGCTTTTCTCCTGAAAGTGTAAAATAGTACTTAGGCTAAGGATTGTGGAAATGTTGGTTATTAGGAGGAAAAAACAACACGAGTAGAAGTAAATAGAGGGACTTCTTGCTGCTGGGAGTTGAAACGTTGAGAGTAGACTAGAAAGGAAAAGGAAGTAGAGAACTCTAAGATTCAGATACAATCATCTATGACCTCTTATTAAGACGACATAACGTACCAGAAGCACCAACAAGAATTACCATATATATCTTTTCTAATGCAAAAGCATTATATGGACAATACAAGACAAAGCAGAAAAGAAGAAGCAGCATAAAATGTAGAATTGAAGGAAGGGTTTTACCTGGTTGCTACATGGACAAAATCAAGTAAGAGAATTACTGCATAAGTTTGAGACTATTACGCATCTGATATTATATTTTTTTACCTTTCACTTCCTCTGTAAAGTAACATCTCTTTTCTCCCGTTATCCATGGTGAAAAATGCATGGCTGGGCATCTGACTTGTGTACAGCTCTAATCTTATTATTTTCTCTTTTGATTCAGGATTTTGTGCAACTTATTTGAAATTGTATTCTGCAATGAAGCAATATGAATATGGATTTCGAGTGTTCTTGTTGACATATTGTATTGTGCTGGTATCGGGAACTTCACATTTTTTTCAAGCAGCTGTTTCCCGATTGTTGCTAATTGGGGTTGGTGCTGGTGTCTGTTTACTTATAAATGTTGGCCTCTTCCCCATTTGGGCTGGTGAAGATTTGCACAAATTGGTGGTAAAGAATTTTAAGGGTGTTGCTACTTCTTTGGAAGGTGAGGATTTCCTCTATTCTTATCTTCAATTTGTCTTGGAACATGCTCTTTCCGGGCTATGCTGAACTAAATCCAGCGACATGTTTTGTTAGGTTGTGTCGATGGCTATCTGCAATGTCTTGAATATGATAGGATACCGTCAAAAATTCTTCTTTACCAGGCCTCTGATGATCCTGTGTATAGTGGATACAGGGCCGCTATGGAGTCCACAAGCCAAGAGGATTCTCTGGTACTCTATTCTTCATTGATACTTTATGGTGAATATAGAAATGATAGTGGTTCTTTTGAATTATTTTGGGATGGTTGGGCGTGTTGAAGTGGACATTCATTTGGGACATAGGGATATTACACAACTTTTTCTTATTACTAACTTTTAGTATTCCTGGTGCAGCTAGGTTTTGCTGTATGGGAACCCCCTCATGGCCGTTACAGGATGTTCAATTATCCGTGGGCTGAATATGTTAAAGTCAGTGGTGCATTGAGGCATTGCGCTTTCATGGTCATGGCTATGCACAGCTGTATTCTTTCGGAAATACAGGTAAAGCTTCAATCTTCAAACTCCTGCATCAAATTCTTCCTATTTTATTACAGATGCTTTTAAAATCATGGACTTGTTGTAACTAGGTGATTCCTTATAACTATTGTCTTACCTTCTCCAAGAAATGAAGTAAAGATCTTATTGAAGTAATTGGATATGATTTACCGAGTTGGATATAAATTACAAACTGCATATTGATATGCATCCCTTTAGCTATGAAGCAGTTTAGGAATTATGAGTAGAGAATTTTAAATACTGTGCCAAGTACTCTCCATATCGGGCTTTTGCAACTCATCTTTGGGCCAAAAACGAAATGGGCACTGAGAAATGTTTATAGATCTTCTGCAGATTGTTGAAATTCTCATATGTTAACTAACTTTTTTTGGGGTGAGAAGTCACCCTTGGAACCTGAATTTGGCTGTGCATCTCTAAAGTATTTAAATTTTTATAGTCATAGATCGACCATACATTTTTGTGCTATAGTGCTGTCCTTTTTACTGCCAATTGGACCTGCACTGTCCAGTTTTTACTTGACTTACCTGTGTTTGGTGGAGATAGTTAGTATAAATCCTTCATGTATGTAAATAGCTTATTATAAGTTCAACCAACCAATTTCAAAATTTGTCCATCAAAATCTTTCATGTAGGCAATAACTGTGGCATTTTCCAATGTTTATTTGATTCTTGTTCTTGGAAACAAGTTATCCTGAAGACGTTGAGATGATTTAATCTGTTGCTGTATAAAACATTTTGCATTTTTAGAGTGCATTTGTTTTTGTGGGGGTTTCTAAAGAAGTATTATAAACAAAAACTCCATAAGACAGCTTCAGTACAAGTACTTTTGGTACTTAAAAATGCTACTGTCATGATATGTCATAAGGAAGCTTCCAAGTTTTGGATTATTAGACAACCACAAATGATTTATTGGCCAAAGATATGAAAGCAAGTATACATTGAGATTGGATTCATGTATTTTCAACTGGATAGAGCATATGTTTTATATTTTTATCTATCTCAATATATATTATTCTGAATAAAGTAAATGCAAAAAAGAGGCCAGCTTTCTCATGTTCATCAAAGTCGCTACATATCCAATATGATGGTACAGCTGATTTTTAGTTGTTTTTTCGTGTTTGCACTTCCTCTGTTCCTACTCTTTGAGACCCATGATTAAGACTTTAGGCTTCATGGTTCCATATTAATTTCGGCAATTTTTCGTTATTGTAGGCAACGTCCGAATTGAGGCAGGTCTTTTGCAAGGAGATCCAGAGAGTTGGGATTGAAGGAGCTAAAGTGATACGATATCTCGGTGACAAAGTAGAAAAGATGGAGAAACTTAGCCCCGGGGACCTTCTTGAAGAAGTTCATGAGGCTGCTGAGGATCTACAACTGTTGATTGACCAAAAATCTTATCTTTTGGTTCATGTGGAGAACTGGGAAAATGCAAATCGACCTAAGCAGTTTGAAGATCCTGAACATCTTCAGGAACTGAAGGACAACGAACCTAAACACTTGGCGGTTAACTCCCTTAGTGAAGCAACTCTCAATTTAAGGTATGCGCATACATTGAATACATGGATTCTCAGAATCCAAATGCAAGTATGAATATTTCTGCTTCACAATTATGTTCCTCAGGGAATGTGTTCAATCAAATGGTGTGGCCTTCACGGCTTTCAATTCTTGGGGATGTGATTATAAATGAACGTGAAGTACGTACATATGAAAGTGCAAGTGCATTGTCGTTGTGCATTGTCGTTGCGACTTTTACTTTGTTTATTGAGTTTGTTGCAAGACTTCAAAATCTTGTAAATGCATTTCAAGAACTTAGTGAGAAGGCAAAATTTACGGAACCTGTAGATGCAGAGGAGGCAACTAATTTCTAGAGCTGGTTGCTTAACTTCTCATGCTTCAAGGATTAAGTCAAATCTTTTTCCTAACGCTAGTCATGAAGATGCTATCAGGCGACAACTCACTTAGGTAAATATATACTCGGAATGAAAGTTACCTAGGAGACGATAACAAAGTAGTAAGTAAGATATATATCTATGAGATGTCAAGGAAATGGATATTTAGTTGTGCAGCAAGGTGAGGAATTGCAGCGTTTGAGATCACAGAAAGCTGACTGGCTCAGCTGAAATTGGGTTGATATGATTATAGTTATTTGTAACCTCTTTTTCCAGATGGCAAGGGGAAGAGTTGTTCACAAATATTTTTGTCCAGTTGGGATAATTTTTTGTCGATTGGAAACAGCCTCTCTACCCTTTCGGGTAGGGGTAAGGCTCGTCTACATATTACCCTTCCCAGACCCCACTTTGTGGAATATTACTGGGTAGTTGTTGTTGTTGTTGGGACAATTTTTTGTATCTGGTTAAAGCTGATGGATTTTGGCGAACATTATCTGGAAAATGAAGCGTTGTTATACATGAAATGTGATAGTTATTTGTCTTGTAATGGTTTCAGATTGAATTGATTATCTCATATCACCAAATGATTAGCGTCCTTTTTGGAATTGGAACATCTCAGAGATCCTCATAAGCAAAAATAATATGACTCAACAGGCCCGGCCTCAGCTGATAAGTATGCCTTCCAATATTGGGTTTGCACAAGTAGGCACCTTAACTTGTACAAAGTTGAACACGTAAACACAAATGCTGACATGACACATAAATTTTGGAAGTATCTCGATGATCATTTTGTAAATTGGAGTGTTCAACTGACAAAATAGAGACAAGCTGAGGTGCCTACTTATGCACACCTAAAGTTGGAGGGCGTAGTTACTGGCTGCGGCCAAGTTTGGGGGCTTGTTTATGTATTCTGCCCTGCATAAAATTAGCTCGACCAGCTAAATTACAAGGACGAATCACCAATCGAGCATAGGGAAAGCGAAAAGAAGGGTAACAAAAGTAATTTAAACAGCAAATTGTGAAGTATAGCGTTGCAAAAATTTTCTTTTCCTGAAAAAGAATGGTGGGTTTTAAGTAAAAGACTAACTGAGTTTATACCAAACTAGTAAATACAACAAACATGTTTTCCGTACACCATTTATTATTTACTAATAGTTAAGTATTATGCATTCTCACTATAATTTTTAAATATTAAGATTAAATTATTTAATTTAGTATAAATATCGGATAGAAAAAATATTTTTTGTGATTCTAATACTGTAAGACAAAAAGAAAGAAGTCACCATTTATAAATACTCCACTTTATTCTTTTTGGACTTTGGACTATGTATGTGATGACCCGATAGGTCACTTTGAGGTTTGGCCTTCATTTCTTCTTTTTTTTTTTCCAATAATTTTTATGTAAAAATTTTAAAAAATATAAAATTTAGCCTTAAAGTGATCTGAGTTAACTACGGTCATATTTTGTGTAAACGGTTTTGATGGTCCTTGTGGGTCTGTATTGTGATTTTGGACTTGACATATGTACGGAATTGAATTCGGAAGTCCCTAACTTGATTTAACATGATCTATTGAAAATTTAGAAATTTGAAGGTTTAAAGAATTCTTAAGTTTGATCATAGGTTGACTTTGTTGCTATCGATTTTGGATTTCAGTTTCAGTACTTGGTATATGTTCACTTTACTTTTTATGACTTGTCTGCAAAATTTGATTCAAAACGGAGTTTATTTGACATGATTCGGATGTCTGGTTGTAAATTTGGAAGTTCTTAAGTTTCTTTGAAAATTTTATTCGTTTTGATGTCCGACTCATGGTTCTAGGTGTTATTTTGAGAATTTGAACGCGCGAGCAAATTCGTATGATGTTATTATACTTGTATGCATGTTTGATTTGGAGCCCGAGGGCCTTGGGTGAGTTTCGAATAGGCTGCGGATCATTTTGGACTTGAAGGATTGCTGGTCTTCACTGCTGCTGATATCTGGTGCATCCTTCTTCGCGATCGTGAAGGGTAACTGGAGATTTGGGAGGATTTCTTCTTTGTGAATGCAGGGGGGGTTAACCCTCCGCGAACGCGATGAGTAAGGTGCCTGGGAGGGGAGCAGCTAGGTGTTCTACGCGAACGCGATGGCCAGGGAGGAAGAGCCATCGCGAACGCGAGGAGCATCTAGCGAACTTGAAGGCCACATAGGCTGCAGTTCTTCGCAATCGCACCGGGTCCTTCACAAACGCGATGAAGACATGGCGCCAATGATTAAAAATATCCCAAAGAAGGAAATTTTTTCATTTTTCACCATCTTCACATTAGAGCTCGGTCTAGAGGCGATTTCGAAGAGAAATCTCATTCTTACTTCATAGGTTAGTATATTTTAACTCGGTTTCTTCCATTACCATCAACACTATTGATTTTTAACCTTTAATCTATGCTCTTTCATGGTAGAAATTAAGGATTTGGGTAGAATTGGAGATTTTTCTAAAATTGAGATTTAGATCTCAAATTCAGGTCGGATTTTGAAACTAATCACATAATTGGGCTCGGGAATAAATGGGTAATTGGGTTTTGGTTTGAATCTTGGGTTTTGACCAAACGGCACAGGTTTGACTTTTGTTGACTATTTGGGAAAAGTGTAAAGATCTTTGCTTTATCTATTGTAATTGATGTCCCTAGAATTGTTTGATGATATTAAGTCAATTTTGGTTAGATTTGATTGGTTTTGAGTCAAATTTTAGAGGAAAGGTCTTGTTTAGCTTTGATTTGGTTCCGGAGCGAGGTAAGTGTTGGGTCTAACCTTGATTTGAAGGAATTAAGAACCCTTGAACTATATATTATGTGAATTACATATGAAACGACGTATATGCAAGGTGACAAGTGTATGTACGCCGTCAAATTAATTGTTTCCGTGTCTTTCTCGTATTTTATGAATGATCTCACTCCATGCCTTATCTTTTATATGCCTTAATTGCTTTCCCATGTGGTAATTTGTTACTTGTCATTAATTATTCTTGTATAGAAATGTTCGTCCTTTCCATGACTCCGTGATTAATTGCTACTTGCTTTAATTATCTTACTTGTGCTTCTTAATTGTCACGTACTTGACTGGTCTTGTTGCTATTGTATTATTTGTAGCACTCCTTTGATTAGTACATGATTCTTTTATTGCTTTGATTTTATATTCTTTAATCATAGAGATTCTTGTTAATTGAGCTATTTGGTTGATTATATTTATTAAAATTATATGGATCGGAATGCACGCCGCAATGGTTGTGATATAGTTGAATAAAGGAGGATTTTGATATAGATATGGTGGGATGGGGTTGTGTGCCACAACGGTTGAGTACGTAACACTTGATATTGATTAATTGTTACATGGTAAAATAAGGAAGGATTATGACATTGATTATGCTGATATGACGGGATCGAGTTGCGCGCCGCAAGGGATTTCTTCTTGATATTGATAAATGATGCTATGGTGAAATAAGGAAGGATTGCATGTATATGGTGTGTATGGTGCCACTCTGCCCAAAGAAAGAAAAGAAGAAGAGAAGAGAAAATAAAGAGCACAGCAAAAGAATCGATCCTCTCTCTGCTTTCAATTTTTTCGACGGAGAAATCAACTCTTCTCCCTTTTACATTCTTCTGATTTGTTTTTGTTAGTATTTAGTTTCCTTAGAAAAGAGGAGGAGGAGGTAGGGGGAATGACGACGGTGAAAAAGGAGTTGACGCCATAGGAAGAGAAGCTCACTATCAGAGATATATCTATTGCTGCCAAAGCCCAAACCAAACAACATGATACTTTCTTTTTAATCACTCAACGGTACCTTACCCGCTTTCATATACTTTTTTTTTTAAAAAAATTATACATGCTGCTCTAATTTATATTGTTTTCTAGGGTTTTTGTACTTTTGTTTAATCAATCACCATTATTTTTTGCCTCTTGCACCATAATTGGTTGTATTCTTGGGGTCATTCTGGACAAATAATAGATTTTAAGATATCATTTTTGAATTACATTGGGGTATCAGAGTGTTATTCCCCTGGCTACAGATGGCAAAGGATATTGGAGATGATATTTTTTTCTAGAGGGCCGTAGATATAGCTAGACAGATCAAGATGGTTCGTGGTCCGAAGATGGGGCCGGTATCTGATAAGAGGCCTCTTCATTAAGGTAGTTTCAATGGTGCCTCATCTGGAGGCAGAGGTACTTTTGGTAGAGGCCATCCTCCCAAGCTTTTTCAGTCAGCGGTTCAGGCATCTCAGAGTGCTTTGAGGAGTTTTGTTCCTTATGTATCTCATTATGAGTAGTTATCCTAAAACGCACCATCAACTCCTATTAGTGTGCCTCCGATCCCGAGTTACCACCGTGGTTATCCTTCCTGTTCGGGCCAGTTTCAGCTTCAGCATCCACAGCAGTAGGATAGGTGCTTGGAGTGCAGAGGTACTTGTCACATTAGGAGGTTTTGTCCGAGATTGTTGAGCTGCATGCCACAACAGAGTTCTCGTGCTATGGTTCCCGCAGCGATTGCTTCACCACTCGCTCAACCAGCTTGAGGCAGGGGTCGACAAGCAAAGGTGTTGGTCAGGCCATTAGAGGTGGATCCCATCCAGCTAGAGGCCGTCCGAGTGACGGAGGTTAGAGTGGTGGCCTACCCCTATTTTTATGCATTCCCCGCTAGACCTGAGGTCAAGACGTCTGACGCATCATCACAAGTATTGTTCCAGTTTGTCATAGAGATGCTTCAGTTTTATTTGATCTGGGGTCTACTATTCCTATGTGTTGTCCTTATTTGCTTCATATCTGGTTGTGCCTCGTAATTCTTAGAGTGGTCCTTGTCGACACTCCCTTTTTCTAAGGCAAAATCGGGTTTACGACATTTGGGAGGACAACTATATTCCCTTTACAGAATTGGATTTGGAATTGGAAAGTCGCTACCTAATGATTATAGCGCATTAGGACACTTTATGAAGGGTTTGAGTTGAAGAAACTAGAGTACGGGTAAGGGCTAGAAATTATCTCGAGGGGAAGGTGTTAGGAATCCCTCAAGATCCACTAGTGTGGTCCTGACCATATTATAATTGTGACTTTATAAGTAAACAATCAAGCGTCAAATAAGGACCACTTTTACTATAGGGTAAGGGCTAGGCTGAACCCTTAGGTTTAAAGGATAAAATGCTAGGCGACATTCATAACAAGTAGGACTACACATAAAAGGAACATACAAAGGCAAATAAAAGGCTCACAAATCCCTCCACAAGTAAACATGTAATTAGAACGCCTCTTAACACATTTAAGGTCTGAAAGATAAGAGTTTAAAAAGCAGGAATATTGAAAAAGCAAGTTTCAGTGAAAGCAGGAGGCTTAATTAAAACTGAGTGACTCGACGAAAGTTCGATTTTCATAAATATAACTAAAGACGACAGTAAGTATACATCAGTTTTAGGAATTAGTAAAAGTATAGATAAACTTGTTAAAAAACACTTTGAAAATATTGTAGATGCATTAAAGATGCAGTAACCTGACAAGGCGTATAATAAATATTAAAAATAGCACGATTCTGGACATGAAAGATAACCCAGTAGAAAACATGATAGAACAGATGCACGATTCTGAGATTATCTCAAAATAAGGCGGGAGTTTTAGTAAAAACAGAGTGAACTTTAGAGAGTCAAACGAGAAGCAGAGTTCAGAAGGTTAAAAGAGGCGGAGTAGTCTGAAACTGGTAAAACATGATTAATCGATTTTATTAGGCATAAAGCTTTCCTAGGCGTCGTATGTATTGCCTACTTGTCTTAAAGGTGAGTATACATATTAATACCAGTTTTAAAATGACGCAGTTAATCAAACTTGTACTATTAGATTAAACATACTGGTGAGGCATTCAACAATTGCAAATTAGAAAAAATAAAAACCATAAGTAACATGGTGTCTAATGCACGTAAATGTCCTAAAACATGGTCTCTAAATGCCAGTGAGAATGCAGCAGTAGTTTTATGACAATTACTTATTGGTTATTAACGAATCATGATTATGAAATGAGTATGATAACTGGCTAAAAGTAAGATCCTAAAAGCAAGATTTCTAGTATATGAGATGCATGTCATATACATGATATCTATTGCGTAAATAGATAAATAAAGTCCTATATGCATGTTTTCTACCAATTACTATAAACTAAGTATGCATAACCCTACCCAATTTCACTCTAACCCCAACCATTCATTACAAATTATTACAAACCAAGATAGCTGAATTACAGCAATGAAGAATAAAAATAAGAAGTTACTCTACAGGGAGCCTTCAACCAGGCCCAATCTTCCAACATTACTCCTTTCGAGTTTCATAGCCTTTGCCATGTTCTGGGTGCGGTAAAGCTCCCTAGGGATCCATTCGGTCCCTGGCCAATACCAGCACCCAAATATTTACTAAAAAGTATTGAACAAGTATAGTGTGGAATTACCAGCCTTGTGCATCAAAGTTCAATAGACACTCAGAGGTACCCAAACCAATGCTTACACGAAGGGGGTAGAACCTAATCTCTAAGAGTACTGAGAGCGTGTGATAGAGTCTTAAAGAAATTGAGTTGAGAAAGAAAAATGTTTTAAAAGATGATCCATATAGAATCAGTTTTTGAAAGAAACAATAGAATAGTGTGACTGTTTGTAAGAAGGTGAGTAAGACAATCTCAAGACTAGAATACCGCACATAGTTCAGGGAAGCAAACACAAACAGGGGAAAGGGGAATATGGATAAGTAGTTCACATGTAAGAGCATAGACATCAGAGAAAACATTTAAACGTTCACAACACATTTCATCCCAAAAAGGTTCAAGATTACATACTCATAATATATTAGGGTTAGGGGGTAAGGAAGAACTGCATTAAACAAATAAAGGAAACAGTAGACATGCTGAATTAAGGAAAAGATAGTCACATCAATGAACTAGCACACAGACATGCTAATTGCAATGAGAACAACAAAAACATAAGTAGAAGCATAAAAGAAACAAGAGGAAGTGCAATATACATAAAAACATGTTGTTTTGGAAACTGTAATCAAATAGAAGACATACCGGTCAAGAGTGAGATAATGTAGAACAGTAGTGTGCTGGTAAGTAGAGCAGGAGTGTGCAAACCAAGAGAGAAATGTATAAAGCAATAAACCAGTAGAGTAACAAATTACTTAGTCTTGGATCTCAGCAGACTGACTGTAAAAATCAACAATAATGGTGTTCATAACACCATCGGACCCAAAACCCATAAGAGAAAGACCGAAGATAGACCAGGCAGAGCTTTCAGTGACCATCTCATATTGTGGAGGCTCCTAGGGTCTCAAAGATAGAGAAAATCAATGAGATAAGGCTTCAAGGTGACTGGTGGTCGAAAGAGTTGAGGCTGGAGGTGGCCGGAGAGGCGGTGGGTTCATCGGAGAAGAAGAGAGAACCAAAAGGTTCTAGAGAGAAGGGAGAGGAAGAAACCAAGAGAGAAAGAGAGACTGGTCTCGATGAAAATGAGGGGTTGGGGGGGGGAGTTGAAGTTAATTAAGGAAATGAAATCTAGGCCATTGATCTCATTTGATCAATGATTCAGATTAAATTGGAGCTGGGTCAGGTAGTTTGAATTGTGTATGATTCGGGTTTGAATCGAAATTGGGCTTGAAATTGGGGGTTTGATTTGGCTAAAATTGAAATAGTAACGGGCTATATATTAAATAGCCAATTTTCCCTTTTTAATATATATAAAATAGTTAAAATAATTTTTAAAACAAATTAAAAGCACTGAACTAATTAATAATATATATGTATTAATATAAAAATAGTGGAAATATAATTATAAAAATATTGTTAATTGTAACATATGCTATAATTAAAATTATACACAATTTAGCTTAAAAAATACCAGACAAATGTGTAAAAATATGCAAAAAAAATAACCTTAATTATATTTTATTATAAATATGAGAATAAAATGAGTTATTCACCAAAATGATAATTTTGAAAATAATTATTGAATTTTGTAGTATTAAAATAGATAATAAATTGGTTTTGAAAATCTTTAAAGATTTGGAAAAATACCAAAATACTTGGGTATGCTCATATATGAATATATATATGTTGTTTTAAAAGTATTTTGAGTATATAAAATACCTAAAAAAATTGGGTATCAACACTCTTCTGTATGTGTCTACACTTGTGTGAGATTCTATTATTGTAAACCATGTTTACCACTCATGTGTGAATATGATGGTGAGTCTTGAGACTGGTGTAAATCTCTTACTTCTTGATATGGTAGACTTTGTTGTTATTTTGGGCATGGATTGGCAATAACCTTATCATGCTATATTGGATTGTCACACATAAACAATGACCTTAGCCATGCCTGAATTGCCTCGATTAGAGTGGATAGGGACTTCTAGCCATTCTACCAGCAAGTTTATTTCTCATGTGAAGGCTCGGTGTATGGTAGAGAAGGGATGTCTAGCTTATTTGGCCTACATTCGCGATTTCTAGTGCAGAGGTTTCTTCCATGGATTCGGTACCTGTTGTGCGTGAGTTTCTAGAGGTGTTTTCTGCAGATCTACTGGGGATGCCACCCAATAGAGATATTGAATTATGTATTGATTTGGCTCCGGGCACTCAGCCAAATCTATTGCACCATATCTATGGCCCGGCTGGAGTTGAAGGAATTTAAAGAGCAGTTGCAAGATTTGATAAAGGATTTATTAGACCTAGTGTCTCACCCTGGTGTGCACCCGTGTTGTTCCCGAAGAACAAAGATGGCTTGATGAGGATGTGTATAGACTATCGGCAGTTGGACAAAGTCACTATCAAGAACAAGTATCCATTGCTAATGATTGATGACTTATTTGATCAGCTTCAAGGTGCCGAAGTGTTTTCAAAGATTGATTTGAGGTCTGGCTACCATCAGTTCAAGATTACAGAATCAGATGTCCCTAAGATGGCTCTTCGGACTTGGTATGGGCATTATGAGTTCCTAGTGATGTCATTTTATTTGACAAATGCCCCAGCAACATCTATGGATTTGATGAACTGGGTATTCAAGCCCTATTTGGATTCTTTTCTAATCGTATTCGTTAATGATATCCTGATATACTCCCGTAGTCGAAAGGAGGATGAGCAACATCTTCAGATTGTACTTCAGACTTTGAGAGATAGTTAGTGTAATGCCAAGTTTTCAAAGTGTGAGTTTTGGTTAGACTCGATCTCCTTTGTAGGGAATGTTGTATCGGCCGAGGTCATAAACGTGGATCCTAAGAAGATTGAGGCAGTTCAGAACTGGCCAAACCTACTTCAGCTACAGATATTCAGAGGTTCCTAGGTAAGACGGGTTATTATCGCCGATTTTTGGAGGGGTTTTCATCCATAGCAACCCCATTGACTAGATTGGCCTCTGCTCCATTCAGGTGGCTGAATGATTGTGAGTTGAGCATTCAGAAGGTCAAGATTGCTTTGACTATTGCGCCAGTGCTGGTGTTACCCATAGGCTCAGGATCCTACAAGGTGCATTGTGATGTATCGCATATTAGGCTCGATGCAATATTGATACAGAATTACAGGGTGATTGCATGTGCGTTACGATAGTCAAAATTTCATGAGAAAAATTACCCTGTTCATGACCTAGAGTTGGTAGGCATTGTTCATGCACTGAAGATTTGGGAAGCACTATCTCTACAATATGTTGTGTGAGTTGTTCACGGATCATTGGAATCTATTGCATTTGTTCAATCAAAAAGATCTCAACTTGAGGCAGTAGAGGGGGTTGGAGCCGTTAAAAAACTATGATATCACCATTTTGTATCATCTTGGGATGGTCAATATGGTAGTCGATGCCTTGATTAGAAACATCGCGAGTATGGGTAGCCTTGCATATGTTCCAGTTGGTGAGAGATTGCTAGTATCAGATGTTCAGGATTTAGCCAATCAATTCGTGAGGTTAGATGTTTCAGAGCCTAGTCGTGTTCTAGATTGCACAGTCTCTCAGTCTTTTGTGTATGAACGCATCAGAGAGCGTCAGTATGATGATCCCCATTTGCTTGTCCTTAAGGATACAGTGCAACACGATAATGCTAATCATGTTAATTTTGGGATACTGTGGTGTTACAGATGCATGATCGGATTTGTGTGCCCAATGTGAATGGGCTTCGTGAGTTGATTCTTGAGCAGGACCATAGTTCCTGATATTCCATTCTTCTAGGTGCAGCCAAGATGTATTAGGACTTGCAACAACATTACTGGTGGAGGAGAATAAAGAAGTCTATAGTTGCATATGTAGCTTGGCATCTGATTGCCAGCAAGTGAAGTAAGAGCATCAAAGGCTAAAGATTCTTGACTGGAAGTGGGAGCGGTATTACCATGGATTTTGTTGTTGGGCTCCCAAGGACTCAGAAGAAGTTCGACGCAGTATTCATTATGGACAGTTTGACCAAGTCGACACATTTTATTCCACCAGTAGTTACCTATTCTTCAGGCAATTGGATGAGATCTATATTAGCAAAATCTCCTGTCTTTACGGTGTGCCTATGTCCATCATTTCTAATCGAGGTACATAGTTCACCTTACACTTCTGGAGGGCCGTATAACGTGATTTAGGCACATGGATTGAGTTGAGTACAATATTTCACCCCAGATGGATGGACGGACAGTCCGAGCGCTCCATTCAAATATTGAAGGATATACTTCGCGCTTGTGTTATGGATTTCGGGGGGGGGGGGGGGGGGGGTTTGGGATCAGTTCTTGCCCCTTGTAGAGTTTGCCTACAAAAACAACTACCAATCGTGTATTCATATGGCTCCTTATGAGGCATTATACGGGAGATTGTGCCGTTCACTAGTTGGTTGGTTTGAGCCGGAAGAGGCTTGATTGTTGGGTACCAATTTGGTTCAGGATGCCTAGGAAAAGTTGAAGATAATTCAGAATTAACTTTGCACAACTCAGTCTAGGGAGAAGAGTTATGCTGATAGGAGAGATTGTGATGTTGTATTCATGGCTAGAGAGAGGGTATTACTCTCGGTTCCACCCATGAAGGGTGTGATGAGTTTTGGAAAGAAGGGAAAGTGGAGCCCTAGGTATATCCGACCTTTTAAATACTTGAGAGAGTGGGTAAGGTGGCCTACATGCTTTCATTGCCACCTAGCTTATTAGCAGTTCATTCGGTGTTCCATGTCTCCATGTTCCGAAAGTATCACAGTGATTCATCCCATGTGTTTGATTTCAGCTTAGTCTAATTGGACAAGGGTTTGGCTTATGAGGAAGAGTCGGTGGTCATTCTAGCCAAGGCATATCCGGAACATGTGGTCTAAGATTTATCCTTCAATTTGAGTGAAGTGGAGAGGTTAGCCGATCAAGGCAGCATCGTGGGAGTCTGATTCTAACATACTGAGTAGATACCCACACATTTTTCCTAATCCAGATACCTTTCTATTTCCGTTCAAGGACAAGTGTTTACTTTAGAGGTGGAGAATGTGATGACCCGCTATGTCACTTTGAGTTTACCCTTCATTTCTCTATTCCAAGACATTGAATAGATCCATTTAGCCTTCCTCGATTTGCATGCGCATTTTGTGTCTTTTTCCGAAAATTTTTAAGTGAAAAATTAAAGAAAATGTGAAATTTAGCCATAAAAATGATTTGATTTGACTACAGTCAATATTTCATATAAACAGACCCAAATTAGTATTTGACGGTCCCGGTTGGTCCGTATTATGATTTGGAACTTGGGTGTATGCCCGGAATCGAATTCAAAAGTATCCAATTTGATTTAACGTGATTTGTTGAAAACTAGTAATTTGAAGGTTTAAAAAATTTCCTAAGTTTGACCGTATGTTGAATTTGTTGCTACCGGGTTGTGATTTCGATTCCAAAACTTGGTATAGGTTTTTTTTCACTATATGTGACTTGTCTGCAAAATTTGGTGCAAAACAAAGTTAATTTGATGTGATTTGAACACCAGTTGTAAATTTGAAAGTTCATAATTTTCTTTAAAAATTTCATTCATTTTGATGTTCGATTCGCGGTTTTAGGTATTATTTTTGTGTTTTGATCACGTGAGAAAATTCGTATGATGTTATTACACTTGTGTGCATGTTTGGTTTGGAGCCCGAGGGGCTCGGATGAATTTCGAATAGGTTACAAACCATTTTGGACTTGAAGGATTGCTGGTTCACTACTACTGATATCTGGTGTATCCTTCTTGGTGATCATGAATGTTAATTGGGGAATGGAGAGGATTTCTTCTTTGCGAGTGCAGAGAAAGGCTCGCTAATTGTCTTATGTGTGCTCCTTAATTGTCTTACTTGTTCTCCTTAATTGTCTTATTTAGGCTCCTTAATTGTCATGTACTTGACTTGTCTTGTTGCTATTGTATTATTTGTAGCATTTCTTTTGATTAGTACATGGTTCTTCTTTTGCTTTACTTTCATATTTTTTAATCATAGAGATTCTTGTGAATTGAGCTATTTGATTGATTACATTTATTTAAATTATTTATGGATCGGGTTGCACGCTGCAACAGTTGTAATATGGTGGAATAAGGAAAATTTTGATATTGACATAGTGGGATCGAGTTGCGCGCAGCAACGGTTGTGTATGTAATACTTGATATTGATAAATTGTGACATGGTAAAATATGAGAGGATTATGACATTTATTATGATGATATAGTGGGATCGGGTTGCGTGCCGCAACGAGTTTAATATGTAATTCTTGATATTGATAAATGATGCTATGGTGGAATAAGAAAGGATTGTGTGTGTACAATGGGATCGAGTTGCAAGCCGCAACGTATTGTGTGTGTTGTTTTCGTTGATGTTATTGTTTTGCTTTCTATCATTTTTACATGAAACTATGAGATCGATTATTCTGGATTCTTCGACTGTGAGGATTGAGTTCTTTTTCATAAATTAAATGCCTTCCTTTCAATTCCTGTCCTTCCTGTTATTATTATATACTGCACACAAGTTATTATAAGTGCGCGCCTTAGCCTCGTCACTACTTTGTCGAGGTTAGAGTCAGTACTTACAAAATATATGGAGTTGGTTGTACTCATACTACACTCTGCACTTCTTGTGCAGATTTCGAAGTGGTTTCAGCGGCGTCGATTAGATTCACTCGGATCCAGTTCTTGACGGAGACTTGGAGTACAACTACACAGTGTTCGCAGACCTGAAGTCCCCTTCTACATTACCTTAGTTTTTTATCTCGATTCAGACAGTCATGCTTTCATTCAGACTATTATTTGTAGTACGATAAACACTTGTATATTTGTCACACAAGTTCTGGGATTTGTCGTTGAATATCGCTGTTTATCAGTTTAATTACTCTATTTCAGTTTATTCAGCTTATTGGTTTTCATTTGATTTGAATTGTTAAAAATGGTTAATAACTATAATTAACGTTAGCTTGTCTAGCAAGTGAAATGTTAGATTCCATTACGGTTTCGAGGGCGGAAAATTCCTGATCGTGACAATGTATGAAGTGTGTTTGAGAAATATGGTGGCTTATCGCGGAGCAAATTTATTAACAAATGTTTGCTTAATTTTTTTTTATCACATTTCATAATTAAGCTATATAATTTTTTACATTTTTTATTAAGCCATATAAATTAATGTGAACATGGGTGCTAAAATACGGATACAGAGCATGGGATTAAGTAAAGTGTGGTCGAAGAGATGTGGCCTCGTGTCTTTGCAGGAATGGCAAGTGCTCCTCCATTCCCAGTTAGCTTCTTGCTTTCTCCTTGCAGCACTGCCCATTTCACTTATTTCCTCCCATCACTTCACCAACTTGAAGGAAAAAGGAACAATTTCAAGACTTGCCCTTTCTCGCATTTCTCAATCAAATGTTCATCCCCGACTCAGGGATCTACTGCAGACGATAGCTTTTTCCAAGAAAACAAAGAATTAAATGTAAGTCTCTCTCTCTCTCTCTCTCTCACACACACACACACACACAGACATACACATAGACATCCCATGTTCCTGATCTATATTCTGATTTTTTTCTTCTTTTTGTGGGATAAGAACCAAGAGAGCAAAGGGTTTTGGAAGAAATGGAAGGTAAAGAACACCCATATCCTATTTTGGTGAAAATCACTTAGGCATTTGGTTTATTGAGTGGGTGCTTGTTTATCAGGAAAACTCAGCGGAGATGAGCGCAAAGTTGGCAAAGCTGGGGCTTGCAGCTGTTCTGGCTTATGGTCTGTTTGATGGTGTCACATACACTAGCTTCTTTGTGCTTGCATTCTTGGGCTATGAGACGAGTACTGGGAATAATCCTGCTGCAAATCTCCAAGCCCTCTTGGGGGTAAGTAATGCTTACCTACGCATGTTAATATACTACTCCTCTTAGTAGTCTAGTTGGTTCGGGAAATCTTGTCGCTGAACCCATAACTCGTTTTAGTTATTTACACATATTTAATGGATTTCCTAATACTAGGTTCATATTCCGCCCTTGGTTGGCTACCTTAACTTTCACATTTTTGGTGAGGGTTGTAGGTGTAGAATGTACCATTCTATATCTTTCTGGCAAAGCTTTTGAGCTTGACACATATATACACACACACAACTTTGAAAATTGAAAATGTGTATATAAGTTGAGCTAAAAGTAGTGGATGCATCAGCAGCCGATACATTGTCCACTAGGTTTGAGACACTGGTTTTCATGTATGTTAAAGAATGTGGTATCAATGACCTTTAGAAAAGGTAGCTTTAATTTTGGCCTGAAGAAACAGAATGGCCAATTAATAAAAGGAAGAGATGGCCTTAGTTTTTTGCTTAAAGGAATGGAGAAATGATTTCCTAACCTTTTTGGTGCAAAGGTTAAATTAGCATCATGAAATGCATTAGCAGACAAGAGGGGTTGCTCCGATGGTAAGCAACCCCACTTGGAGAGGTTGTGAGTTCGAGTCTCCCCAAGAGCAAGGTGGTAAATTCTTGGAGGGAAGGATGCCGGGGGTCTATTTGGAAACAGCCTCTCTACCCCAGGGTAGGGGTAAGGTCTGCGTACACACTACCCTCCCCAGACCCCACTAAGTGGGATTATACTGGGTTGTTGTTGTTGTTGAAATGCATTAGCAAATTTGTGTTGTTCACATTTTGGATACTGAATAAGTGCTTATAAATTAGCATCCTCATTTGTAGTAGAATATATACTTCAAGTTAAGGATGTAGCTTACTGAATTGTCTTTCGATTGAGCAGCTACTATTGATATACCATTTACCAAACTTGAAAGTTTCATAGTGTCAATTTGCAGCTTACTTCCCAGTTTGATGTGTGCTATTTCAATTTCCACTTGTGCATTTTCATTTCTGCTTTACTCAAAACACACTCTTCATAACTGCAGATTATAATCGCAATGTGGGCGGGAAATAATGTGACAAGGCCATTTAGGGTAGCAGGAGCAGCTGCTTTGGCACCTGCCATTGACAAAGGACTAAGAAGAATCCAAAAATACTTCAACTTTCCAAGTCTTGTATATGCATTTGCTTTAGTAGTTGGTATTGTTGCTGGGACATGTTTCACCATTATTGGTTTACTCATCCTCTCAAGATGGGGAAAGTGAAATTTAGCTGGATATTTTGTTTGTCATCTGTCAACGGTTACTTGTGTCATTGAGATACTTTTGATTTTATCCTTTTTCGTTTATACTGTCTTGTTTCCTCAGCATACGAAAGTAGTATACTCATTCTACTTTTAGCTCTTTATACTTTTCCTTTTATTTTCTCTCGTCAAGAATGGTAAGTACTTTCAAATAGCTTTTCTTATTTGTTTATATTTTGTGGTGCTTGCTCGTGAAAAGCTGGAAACATATCTTCAAGATCTTAGCTAAATGCCCGTTGTTGGCTTAGATTTTAATTCTTTATGAAAATAAATGCCCAAAATAAAATGTTAATTGAACCACACAATTTCCTGTAATATCTGTGTCTATCGTTTCATTTACATTACAGGAATTGCTTTCCTTCTTTCAACCTAGTTTGTTAATTTTCTGAAGTAAACCTTGTATATAAATTCTTCCTTGAAATACAATTTTGCTGATTGAGTTGAAGATCAAACCTAATCTTTCTCTCAGAGTTTCCTTCTGGATTAAATTTACATTAGTAGAATTTGCTGGCAGTATTCAGAAATGCACTCATTCAAAAGAGTTTTCTGAACATATTAACAGGATTTAAGTCTTTATATCTAGTTGAGGTTTTGCAGAGGAGTTATACACTGCTATACAGAGACAAACAGAGTGCCTATATCCTAAGCAAGCACCATGCTTGCTTTCAATCATGACCAAGTCTTTTTCTTGGTTAAGACAGTGATCTGTACCTCAAAATACACCTTATAAAAGAAAATTGTAGTTTCATTGCAACAATATACCCAGTATAATCTCACATGGTGGGGTCTGGGGAAGTTAGTGTGTACTTAGACCTTATCCCTACCTTGTGTAGTTTCATTGAATGAAAGAAAATAATAATCTGAATAGGAGAATAATACTAGACGACTACGGAAGAAATATGGCAGGTCGAGGAATTTTTGATTCAAAACTTTCTATCGCTACACCCCTTTTCAACTATCTCAAATAATACACTAGCCATAAGAGAAAGAAGTGTAGAATACGACCTCGTATCCACTGAGTTGGCCGAAAGAAGCAAGCAAAGAGTTAGATCACCGGTAGTAGCAAAAAATCTCATCCTTATGTTATTGTTATTATAGATGGTTTGATTATCTTGGACCACGAGGTCCCCAGTTGTGCTTCTCCGGGTCGATGACCTGATTTTGGAAGCAGTCGTCTTCTTTTCTATTCCTCGTAAGCTGACCATTGGAACATGGTGGGAGGGGAGGGGTGATATTTAATTGATAAAAAGCATCTCTTTTGTCTCTCCTAACTGAAACTCACGAAAACAGTAATGGAAAAAGTTGAATTTAGCACATGCATTTGAAATGGAATTTCTCATCTCTGCCTCTAAATATAGAATTATAGGGGAAGTCCGCCTGCTTGAAAGTTTTGCATTTATATAGTCTAGATATATACTATATTTTGAACGGTACTTATATATAGCGGTGGCAATCGGGTAGCGCGGGACGAATATGGTTCGGGTCGAAAACGGGTAATAAAAACAGATAAACTATCCGACTCGACCCATATTTAATGTTAGAAATATGCTTTAGAAGCTGCTCTCAGTAAAATTATTTTATTGTTTCAGCTTAAGAGTTATCTACTGCAGTAATTTAGTTTGAATTTAAAATAATTTTGAACTAGTCTTTAGGAGTGAACTACTCTCTAGGAGTTAGTTATTTTCAGCATATTTTGTGCTGATTTTTAAGTCTTTTAAGTTAGTATTTCTCTTATAAATTGTAGTCCAAATGTAGTAAAATAATATAGAATTTTCAACTTCACTTCCTTTTACATCTATTCCAGTATACTTTTTATTTTCTCGTCATCTTCTCCAGTTATTTTCCTTAATTCTTTTTATCAAGAACCAAAAATTGGTATCAAGAGCCATCTTCTTAAGGGACCTAAGTAAAAGCTTTTCTTGAGTGAGATGAAGACTGAAATGAGTTTTTCTCATTTAACTCCTCCAGTCTTTGATGGTGAAAATTACCAACTGTGGGCAGTGAGAATGGAGACTTACTTGGAGGCTTTAGATCTTTGGGAGGCCGTGGAAGAGGATTATGATGTTCTTCCGCCGCCTAACAATCCCACGGTGGCCCAGATCAAGAGTCACAAGGAAAAGAAAATCAGAAAATCAAAGGCGAAAGCAACTTTGTTTGCTGGTATGTCTGCAACAATTTTCACGAGAGTTATGGCTCTCAAATCAGCAAAAGAAATCAGGGATTATCTGAAGGAAGAATATACATGAGATGAAAGAATACGAGGCATGAAGGTGTTGAATTTAATAAGGGAATTCGAGTTGCAGAAAATGAAGGAATCTGAGACTGTCAAAGAATACTCAAATCGGGTGCTTGGCATTGTTAACAAGGTAAGATTTCTTGGTACAAAATTTAAAGATTCAAGAATTGTTGAAACAAAATCTTGTTACGGTGCCTGAAAAATATTAAGTATCCATAACTACCTTGGAAAATACAAAGTATCTATCCAAAATTACCTTGGTAGAATTGTCAAATACATTACAGGCACAAGAGCAAAGGAGACTTATGAGGCAAGATGATATGGTTGAAGGAGTCCTGAAAGCCAACCACAAAACTCAAAGCAAGGGTAAAACTGCAAAAAAAATAAAATAAATTACCTGCCTTGTCAGCACTGTGGCAAAGAAGGTCATCCACCATTCAAATGTTGGAAGAGGCTGGATGCAAAGTACAAAATTTGCAACCAACTTGGTCATGAAGTTGTTATTTGCAAAGGCAAATATCAAAAGCATGAAGTAGATGCCCAAGTCGCTAATTGTAATGAAACGACTTGTCGTCTCAGGTATTTCCGCCCTGTTTTTCCCGTTTTATGCTTTTATACGTTTCAATATATGTATTTGGAGAGTTTGAAGTAAATCGGATAGATTTTGGATAGAAATAAGACAATTAATCTCTTTATGAGAAGGTTAGCTTGGAAAAGTCAACCGAACATTGACTTATGAGTTAGAGAGCTCGGAATAGATTCCGATGATTCGACTAGTTCAAGATGGTGATTTTTGACTTAGGAGCGAAATTAGGACTGAATTTGGAGATCCGGTGTAGAATTAGGCTTGAATTGGCTAAGTTAGAAATTTGGCGAAGTCCGGTTGATAGGTGGGATTTTGATCCGGGTGTCGGAATGGAATTCCGACGGTTGCAGTAGCTCCGTTAGGTGATTTTGGATATGCGTGCAAATTTTCAGATCATTCGGAGGTGTTTAGGTCGGGTTTTGGATCAAATGCAAGTTTCGAAAGTTTTATTTTAACTTAGGCTATGATTTGATGATTGTGGTGTTAAAGGTAGTAGTTTGATGGCTCGAGCAAGTTTGAATAAGGTAATAGAACTTATATGTGTCTTTGGTTGAGATTCTGGGGGCCTCAGGTGAGTTTCGGAGGGGAGGGAGGTTCGGACCATTTCTAGGCCATTTTAACTGCTGGATTTTTGTCTGAAGCAGTGTTCTATGCGATCACGTACAATGGGTCGCGATCGCGGTGAGTACAATGTGAGAAACTTGCCAGTGAATCGCGATCGCGTAAGGCCTTTCGTGATCGCGGGGAAGAAATTTTCTGTTGCATTGATCCCAATACGGAAGCTTATATATCACAATCTATAAGGAATTTGGAGATGATGTAAAAATGAAAGTTGTAGCCCTTTGTGTCTAGTTTCTAGAAATGTAAATTATTAATGATTTGGATTGTGTACAAAAAGATATGGCTATTACACTAAAGGGTGTCCGAGAAAATGAAGAAGAAAGTCGTATTGCACATGGGCTGAATTTGACGGATCATATCTAGATATATATAAGGATTGGGAAACTATCAATACATGATATTTGTAGATCTTTGAGTCTAGTTTTCAGAACATTCAACCGTTTGTCATTTGGAGTTGAGTTCAAACAATTATGGCCATTATACTAGAGACTGTCCTGAAGAGCTGGGCATTTGCTCTCCGCGATCGCGAAGCCTCTTCCGCGATCGCGAAGGGTGAAATTTGGGCTGGAAAAATTGCTCTGCGAGATCGCGAAGCATTTTCCGCGATCGCGATGAGTAAATACCTTGGCAGAATGTTTTAAAATCATCTTGTTCGCGATTTTGGGTCTATTTTTACCCATGGCTACCCGTTTTTGGAGATATTTGGAGGAAAAGGGGAGGGATTCAAAGGGAAATGACTTGAGGTAAGAATCTTGGTCTCAATACTCGTTTTTATTGTGAAATTCATATATAAATTTATGGAAATGTAGCAAAAAAGGGAAGAACTAGGGCTTGAGTCTTGAGATTTTATATTGAGGATTTGAGGGGTAATTTGAACTCCGATTTTGGTATTCTTTATATGTACAGACTCGTGGCGAGACGAGGAATCCGTTGATGTGACTTTTGTAATTTTTCGAGAAGTGGGCCAGGGGCTCGGGGTTTTCCAACTTCGTGAATTTTAGTACTTTTCGAGTATTTTGGCTGGGTTATGTTTCCTTAGCCCATATTTACGTATTTGTTGTGATTTTGACTAGATTCGACGCTCGAGGAAGTCGATACAAGAAGAAAAGACATTGCGGATCAGTCTACGACCGGTTAGAGGTGAGTAGTTTTTATAGATGATGACCCGAGGGTTTGAAACCCCGGTTTATCACATCGTGACGTTATGTTAGGGCATGACTCGCACCCCATGGAAGGTGCGGGGTTGTAAATAATTGGGGATTGTGACTTGATCCATCTCGAGAGCTGAATAAATTATTTGTGTCTGATACGCACATTGTGTTGTTAATAATCGGGCTTAATGCCATGTTTGGGGCCTTGTGCCGATTTGTGGTAGGGTGAATATTTGTGTGATAATATGATTGCATAATCATTGATCTCAGTCCTGTGTTTAATCACCGAAATGAAATGTGAAGTCACTTTTCCTGATATCTAATAATCAAATTATATTTACCTTAATAATCGGAAAAATGGAAAATTAGATTGAATCTGTTTATGTGACTCATATGTATATTGTGGACTGAGCATTGGTCGGGCTTCACGCCGCAGCGGATATATATTGATATTGCGCTTGGGCTGAAGGAGGTCCTCCGGAGTCTGTACACACCCCCAGTGAGCGCCGTCGTCGTTAAACGGATCGGGCTGCACGTTCCGCAGCGTATTCATATGCATTGCATTGCATCTTTATCTGATATATGGTTTTTGTTGTGGTGATACTGTTATGATGTTAGCCCGTAGCCAAGTTATAGGATTGTTAGTTATAACTTTGCATTATGGTCTTTCGCGGATTTCTTACTTTCAGTTATTTTCTATAATTATTATTCACTGAGTCGGTAGTACTCACCCCTACTCCCTACACCTTGTGTGCAGATTCAGGTACACCGGAGGCTTAGCTGATCTTCGTAGTCTCCAGAGATATTTCAGAGTCGTTGAGGTAGCTGCATGACGTTCGAAGGACCTGGCTGCTCTTCATTATTTCTTCATTTTATTATGATTACATACTTTCCCAGATTTTGATTTTGGTATTTAGATACTATTTTTATTACTCAGCTTTGTCTAGAGGCTCTAGACTCGTGACCCATATATTATATGGGCGTATCTTGATTTCCATATTTACCTATATTACATTATTAATATTCCTGGTTTATTATTTTGTTAAATTCTCGGTTTGAGACTTAAATATTACGTTGGAACGATTGTTGGTCAGACTTACCTAGCTTTAGGGCGTGGTGCCATCACGACCGGGTTTGGGCCGTGACACTAATAAAAAAGATCACTTGTTTGTGGCAACTATTCCAAAAAATCTAATTTTGGTTGATTGACAGTGGCTGTATAAACTACATGACATATGATAGAAATCTTTTCAAAGAGTTCACGTCTATAGGAAATAAAAAAGCCAGAATTGAAAATGGTGATTATATTCTTGCTAAAGGAAAAGAAACTGTTGCAATCCAAACAAATTCAGGTACTAAGAAAATTTCAGATGTTCTTTATGTTCCTGATATTGATCAAAATTTATTAAGTATTGGACAATTAATGAAAAAAGGATTTAAAGTATCCTTTGAAGATAAATATTGTTTTATTTATGATGGAACTAGACTTGAGATTTTTAAGGTTAAAATGAGAGGTAAAAACTTCTTATTTGATCCAATCGAAGATGAAGAATGGAGCCAAAAGAATCTACCAAGTGAAGGTAATTCTCCAACTGAGGACATATGTGAAAATGAGGTAAGGAAGAAGCTGTCAATATTTCAGAAAATGCAATTCCGGAAAAAGTTGACAAGTCTCAAGGCAAGATGTAAATGAAGCTGAAAAACGAGCTAACTTATTTCTTTGACAATCATGAAATGCAGAAAAATACAGAAGTTGGCAGATTTACGTACAAAGTCGTTTCCAGTTAAAGGTTTACAATGGACAAATTCAGAACTTGCAGCTTCAAAAGCAAGGAGGAGGGTTAGAAATATACTTTAAAAGCTGCTCTAGTAAAATTATTTTACTATATCAGCTTAAGAGTTATTTATTGCAGTAATTTAGTTTGAATTTGAAATAATTTTGAACTACACTTTAGGAGTGAACTAGTCTCTAGGAGTTAGTTATTTTCAGCATATTTTGTGATGATTTTTAGGTCTTTTAAGTTAGTATTTCTCTTTTAAATTGTAGTCGAGATGCAATAAAATAATATAGAATTTTCAGCTTCGATTCCTTTTACATCTATTCCAGTATACTTTTTATTTTCTTGTCATCTTCCCCATTTATTTCCCTTACTTCTTTGTATCAAGATTCAACATTTAATACGGATAAAACACGGTTTACCGGCGGATAATATGGGTAACCATATTATCATGAATTCTTGCATATGATTCTTTTTGAGAGAATTCTTAGTCTCTCTAACTTGAGTAACCCCCAAATTTGAGGCTTTAGAAATATAAAAGTTAGACTTATTGTTTATCTATTGGCACTCATTGATTATTCATTTACTAAATGGATAATACGGTTCTTATCCATATTTGATACATTTTTAAAAACTTCATTATCCAACTCATTTTTTAGTGGATAATACGAATTATTAACTATTTTCTTATAACCATTTTGCCAGTACCCCTAATCCTACTTATCCATTAAGGTCTAAAAACATTCATATAGATGAGTTCACTGTACCTAATGGCACTGAGCATAATAACTCTCGATATTTTGCGTTGATTAGGCTCATTAAGGAGAGGTAAAGCTTATTGAATTATTTCTTCCATTCCTACTGCTCTCTTAAGAGAGTGCTTGCTAGAATGGGATAGTGTGAAGAGGTTTAACTTGACATTTTGGTTCAGTACTTTGTTTGCTAAATACAGGAAGGTGCGAGTGGCTGGTTGTGGAGGGTACGAGAAGAGGTAGAGAACGATTTAAGAAGTATTGGGAAGAAGTGATCAGATAGGATATAGTGAGGTTTCAAATTTTCGAGGACATAACACTTGATAGGAAGATGTGAAGGTTGAGTATTACGGTTGTAGGTTAGGAGGTAGTTGAGTCTTGCCTTACTTCGTACCTTAACGAGACTAGTCTAGTATGGTTTTTATCAAAGATAGCTAGTGGCAATGTTGTATCTTACTATTTCGTTTTTCAATGCAGGACCTATTTATTTGTTATCGCTTTAGCGTTGCATCTTTCTTCTAGATTTTATGTTGTCCATATTTTTTCTATGATTTATGTGGTGATACTAATATTGTCTCCTTTTGTTTTTTTATTTTCCTGAGCCGAGGGTCTTTCGGAAACAGCCTCTCTACTCCTTCGGGGTAAAGGTAAGGTCTACATATACACTACCCTCCTTAGACCTTACTAATATAATTTTACTGGATTGTTATTATTGTTGTTGTACTTTATTTGCCGAATAATCAATTAAGTTGTTGAGAGTCAATATTAATAAAATATAGAAATCGAAAACCAATACGTACTATGATTTTTGAGAATTGAAAACTCTGGTAATAGGGTTAATAATTATTCTTTCCCTAATCAGCAACAACATGGCACTTTATATGGTTCCATTACCATATACTTATTTGTATTAACAAGAAATACGAAGGCTGGGTCATTTGTTGCAGTTATCTATAATCTGGGTTTGTCCAATAAATATCCTTCAGCCACGTGCTAAGCACCTCTCCAAGACATCGAACTTCTTGCCTTTATTAACTTAAAAAAGTAGACTACTACATTATTTCAGGATGGTACATGAAAAAAAGAAGTTGATCTTTCTTTGGCATGCAAGTGGCCAAATTGCCGCGTGATGACTATCTAATGTGCCAAAAATAAGTATAAATAAAGTAAAACCTACCATCTCGACTGAGAGCCCGTTTGGACATAACAAGTTTTGCACTTTTTTCGATTTCTTTTTGAAATTGATGTTTGGCAATAAATTTTTTAATTTTCAGTTAAAGATAAATTTTGAAATTTTACGAAAATTTAAAAAAACTCCAAAAGCTATTTTTCAAAGTTTTTACTGAGATCACTCACAAAACTTAAAAAATAATCCAAAATTATATTCATGTTCAAATACAACTTTAATTTTCAAATACTATTTTTTACTTGATTTTTTTTCACTTTTTTTTTTGCAATTATACAATTCTTATGTCCAAACGCCTGCTAAGATCTCACACCGTTTAAACAAAGGAATCTCTCTTTTTGCATATTCAGCAACTAGTCTTCTTAAACTTACTAATAGCCTGTTTGGCCAAGTTTATTTTTTGCCATAAGTACTTTTTTTTTTGCCAAAAATACTTTTGGTAGAAAATTGAGGTGTTTGACCAAACTTCTAGAAGGAAAAAAGTTCTTTTGAGGAGAAGGAAAAGCAGTTTTCAAGAAGCAGAAAAAAGTAGATTCTCTCTAAAAACACTTTTTGGAGAAAAATCCACTTAGAAGCAGTTTTTTAAAGTTTGGCCAAACATAATTGCTGCTCAGAAGTGCTTTTCAAACTAATTAGCTAAACACAAACTGCTTCTCAACAAAAGTACTTTTGAGAAAAGCACTTTTGACAAAAAGCACTTATCAAAATAAGTTAATTTTTGTAGCTTGGCCAGATCAGTAAGCATTTGAGCAATTTGAATTATTATAAGTGAGATCATATAGAATAGTATCTTTTACAAGATTGATTTATTAACTTTCTCTATTAATAATTAATGTAACAATTTCCGATCGAAATCATGTTACATTATTGTAGAATTTTGATATATTCTTTATGGTTTATTAGAAACTAATAAAAGGTCCGTTTTTTTTGGTCATTAAGTATCTGTTTTGTACTACAAGTAGTAATCCTATGACATAATTTCCTAATACAAAGCAATAAGACAGTGGAGTCGATACAAAGTACGACTGGACATTATGCAATCAGTTTTTGTCTTTTTAAAGTAAGTTTTTCAACTTTTATTGGCTAGAATTTTCTCGATCTTTAAACATTTTAATTATCCTTATGTACCCAACTTCATCGAACCAAGGCCAAAAATTGAGAATATGATTATTTACCGACTTTTGCTCTCAAATCTCGTGTCTTGTATTTGCTGCAGCTACTATACCTACTAAAGACAATCAGATGGCTGACACAGATAAAACATCCACAATAGAAAAATTATGCAATAAACAGGGAAGGCCAAGTCAAACTGCTATCTAAATTAACCATAGTACAGTCGTCCTCCCTTACAATAGAAATAACTCTGACAAGGTAGAGTAGATATTAGTATATTTATTGTTAAAATAAATAAACAGGTTCAATTCAATAAAAAGGGTAGCTCGATGCACTAAGTTTTCGCTATGCGTAAGATTTGGAGAAGGGCCGGATCACAAGGATCTATTGTACACAGTGGCGAAACCGAAAATTTACTCAAGGGTGCTCAAACTTGAAAGAGTGAAAAAATTATCCGAGCAAGAGTATTTAATATATGTTATATACCTCTAAAATCTAATATTCGCAATGTAATTTCCGACCCTTTGTAAAATATAGCTTTGTCCATGATTGTACATAGACTTACCTTGCATTTCTGCAAGAGGCTGCTTCCACGGCTCGAACTCCTAACGTCCTGTTCACATGACAACTTTATCACGTTCAATGTTGCACCACGACCTCCACAACTCCTAGCAAACTAAAGGAGGCACGACTTTAATAATATATGAAGGTACAAGATTAAGGACCTTATGGTTCCATGAATTAAGAAGTAGTATTCAACACATCAAAAGAGATGGTGGAGCAAGAACTGGTACAAATATTGATTGATTACGATCAATGCGGTTGCTTCTACTTTAGTTTCTTTCAATCCCTTCTTAAAAAGTAACTCATTGAATTACTTACAGAACCTGAAATCTCTTTAGACGGTAAAATTTTTATGGGTTCAGGTCAAAGGTTCGACTTTGTTATCCACCTTTTAGCCGAAAAGAAAACTGAAATAGAAAGAAACAAGATAAATTATACAATAGGTGTGAAGTACTGTTACATTTAGTGGTGGATTCAGAAATTTATATAAGGAAAATTGAAAAATACTGTAGAATGCGTACTTGGGATTTAATCTTGTGACTAGTGGTGGTAAAATGAATAAAAGAACCCGGTTATCCATCAAATATGATAAGAACTAAGAACCATAATATCTACTTAATAAATAGATAATTGATACATAACTAATGAGTTTAACTTTTATATTTGTAAAGACGGAGGTTCCTCAAGCTTTGGAGACTAGGAATTCTTCCAAAAGGGATCATATTCCAAGGATAATATATGGTTTCATTTTCTATACGTATTAAATATAGGTCGAGTCGAATAATATATCTATTTGCATTATTCATTTTAACCCGCCCATATTCGACGTCACACACTTGCCACCCCTACTTGTGACCAAAGCTACTTTTAAGCCTCTTTGCCATTATACTTGAATTTGTCGTTTATGTCAATGAGATTCAACGGTTTACATATACATAACAAATTTTACGTTTATCATTTGTACGATTTTTTGACAATGGGAATTCAATTATTACTGGCTCCAGTTCTCCATTGAGACTGATGGAAAGATATATTCGGCAAATTTAATTTCTGCATTTGGTCTAAAGATTGTTGTATATCGTTATCTCGTAGCTGCATATGCTAGACCTTTTGTTTACCTTAAAAAATAAGAGTGACAATTAAATGTGATGTGTAATTTTAAAGATATGTGGTTTATTCCAATACTAATGTATATATAAATAATATTAAGTTTAAATAAGAAGAATTGATGAACCAAACCAGCGTTGCCAAAACAATAAGAACCTCGAGGGACTTTCTTGGGGACCTCGAAGTCAGCTAAGAGCAATAAAATATGAATAAATAAGTAAAAATAATAAAGCTGAAGAACACTTTGTTGAGCACAGTAAACAAAAATAATCTATTGCAATGAATAATGTATCTTTTACAAATGATTGGAGTCCCCTTTATATAGGAGGAGAAAACCTCATTATAGTACATTCCTAATTGTGGTAAAGAATTCTATTGGTACAGGTGTATAACCACCTAATACGGACCTTTACTTTCGTATAAATCTTATCTTTTGATGTATGCCTTGATCCGCGTGTCTCTGAGAAATTTCCGCTCTTTTTTGAGTGTCTTCGAGATTGTATTGCCCTCGATGTAGGTCGTGCAAGGCCTTCCATCTACTCCCTCGAAATGTGTGTCCTTCAGCCAGGTCCGACCCCCGCTTTGAGTTGCCCGGGCTCAAACTCATAGCTCAATTTAAGACTTCGAAATCGGGTTTTTTGATTTTGACCGTATACATATAATCCCGCATTTCTTAGAATGAAATGATATGAAATGATTTGGATTCCCGCAATCCTTAGTGATGACATCATCCCCGTGATGCAAGCGTTCGAAGTGACCGAAACATCCCGTTGGTCCATTTCCCAAAAACACTGAATGCATACCAGCATTGGTCGGCCACTAGTGTCGCTGAACCGTCATTGACCTTCTATAAATATGAGGTGATTCCTTCAAGTAAAGAACTTTACTCTTTCTTCACCCCTTTGCCATCCTCATCTCTTTCTCCAATCATCCATCTCATTCGCCTCTTCAAGCGCCGAAAATCGCCAGGATCCTATCTAAAACACTATATCCGTGTGCAACCCGTATTATTTAGCTTACAACCATGGCCACAACCTCCAAAACGGTCCCCAAAAAAGATAAAGCATCGTCTTCTTCTTCCTCCAGGCCGGACCAACCGGTGGTGCCGCCAACACTTGAGGAAATCACCCCCGGTAATTGCATTATTATGAAAGACTTCAGCATCGAGAATCCTCCAGATATCGTAGGCCGATGTGAGTATGTATCTCGATACATTAGCTTGATAATGAAGCAGCTTATTAAGGATGTCAAGAGGGACTGTCGCTCGGGGATGAGGTTGAGGCTTAGATCCCGAGCCTCGATGAAAGCATTACTACCCACAATCAGGGATTTTTGAGTGCTTACACTTAGCCCTTCATATTGGGTCCCCTCGATCCGGTGGTGATCGACTTTTGCAGAACGTATGAAGTCACCCCTATCAAATTCACCCTTCCTTTTGGCATATCGTGATCATGTTGCGGTATTTCTCTGAAGAGGCTAAGGGTTTGGAATTCACCCTCAGCCACTTGATTTGGTTGTATCAACCTTAGTTATTTTGAGGGCTCATCAAGCTACAACGCCTAGCAACAAAGTCCTTCTTTGCCAGTACCAGTGAACCCAAAGATCAGGATTAGATGAGCCGGTTCGTTAGAGTAAATACTTCGGATGCCATCCCCGAGGGTAAAATGTCGTTCCCGAGAAGTGGAACTTTAACCGTAAGTGGAGTTCGTATTCCCTGTACCTATTCATACTTTGCTTCCATATTTCATGGTGTTGTTATGCTTCTTCTGGCAGCCAATGCTTGGGCACCCAGTGGTGCCCGACCTTGAAGATTAGGTCTGAAAGTTAGCTTCCACTTCTTCCTACGACGAGCGTAAGTGGTGTAAGTTATCGAAGGGCTAGTAGGAGGCCAAGAACCACGGTAAATGTCTTTCAACAGTTTCAAATGCTCTTCATATATTGGCAGCATTTTATTTGCGCCTACCTATGCAAGCCTCGACGATGCATCTGAAATGAGGCCGGGTTCGATCGAGGAAAAATCCAACATTCAAATCCAAAGTCTGGGAATGAAAATAAAAGAAAAAGGCTTTCGAAATCTTCAAAATAAGAAAACCTCATCTCGAAGGCTGCGGAAAATATTTGCTCAAACGGGCGTAGATTGGGCCCATGAGTCCCTGGATGATAAAGAATATGATGATCAAGAGTCAGCATTGGTGACTTGGAGAAAAAAACTAGTCGAGGCCGCCAAGACTTCTGAACCGGAAACCTCATTACGAGGTGAGGATGCGCCGAATGAAGGAATGGGATAGGCCCCTGTGTCCCTGAAGTTTGAGATTGTTCCTCCGTCTTCAACAACTATTCTAGAGGGGGTATATGCTGAGACCCCCAATGGTACTGACAATGCCCTGAGTGAAGAGATCTGGGCCGCGACAACAGGTCACTCCTTTTCATTGCCAACCTTTTCCGAGGGGGCAATCGATGAAGCCAATGCTCTGCGCATGCTTGATTCAAATAAGGTCATCAAGGATGGTCTTTTCCAAGGTTTCTATGCTGGGATTGAGGATGACTTGAATAATGCGTCCACCATCTTTGAGGAGGCTCAACATATCCTTTCCCGGGTAAGTACTTACCTTTAGTATTACAATTTTTTCTTTCTTTTCTTTTGATTCATATGTCTCCATTTTATGTATAGGCTGACGCAAAGTTTAGAGCTGAGCTGAGCTAATATGAGACCGAGCTCAAGAAAGATTCGGGCGAAGAGAAAACCCTGAGGTTCCTCTGTAGTCAGAAGGAAGAGGAGCTTAAGTATCTCTGAACCGCATTGGCCAAAGCTCAAAAATAGCGAGTCTGAGCTAGATGAGAAAGTAACTTTGATTTTAATAGAGTACGGCCTTCTTGAACCTGCTTCGGAGGCTAATATTTTGATATCTCAGTTGCAGCAAAAGTTTTATATGATTGGGCAGCTCCGGGGTGAGGTAGATCAAGTTCAGGCTGATTGTCATCAATGAAAGAAGAACATGGATAAACTTGTTGTCGATAAGGAAGCTATTGCGGCCCATGCGGCCTCGTCTAAAGCTCAGTTTTGAGGTGCTGAAGTGAAGGGACTGGCTCAGGCCAGGAAAATTGAGGGGTTGGAGGCCGAGTTGGCTATAGCCTGGGCTGATGCTGCGCAGGCTAAGGCTGAAGTTGTACAGGCTAAGGCCGAAGCCGAGAAGGCGAAGGTTGCGGCTGATAAATCCATTGCTATATACACGAGGGAAGTTGAGGCCGTTCAAGATGATTTGAGGGAGGCCTCTGACCGAGGTAGACGGAGCAATGAATTGGCTAAGTGACAAGCCCAGGGGGACTTTAAAAAAAATCCATGCCCGAGGGTTCAACCTAGCCGGGGAGATAGTCGTAGAAAGGGCGCGGGAAACCAATGCTAGGTTTCTTGTCTCATGCGACGAGGATGTGGTGAGTGGCTTTGAGGATGAGGAAGGTGAAGAAGATGTTCCCGAAGGGGAAGACACTTCCAAAGATAGAGCCGCTGAAAATGAAGATGACACTCCCCGGGGTATGACCCCAAAAATAGATTAGGTTTCTTTTATTGTGCAAGGGACCCTTGTAGGCATTGTAATATGTTTTGCAAACTTCCCCAATGAATAGAAGGTATATTTTTGCTCTATCCTCGATTTGTGTTGAACTTTATTTTATCCCTGTTTGTGGAAAATTTCGATGATTCAAAAACTAGACTAGAGTATTGGTTTAGACTCATAATAAACCCTTAGGTTTTATTGCTCAATATCATATCCCTTAAGGTTTTAGGTGATCCTCAAGCTAAGCTTAAAATTACTTTTATGCAAGCTCGGAACGATGGGTCCTTTGGATCCGAGCTAAATGAGAACAAATTCTCGAACTCCCATATGCTTTTGGCCCTATATCTCTTTTAAGATTGCCCTTAGGCTCTTGTATATCGTCCCTTAGGCTCTTTTGAAATTGTCCCTTAGGCTCTTTAAATTGGGCCTTTTCGGCCTCTAAAATGGCTATATAATTTTCCCTCATTTCGGCTAAAAGACTTAGTGAAATTTTAGTTATGCCTTAGCATGTGTTTTTCTACCCGTTGGGTTTTTCGAAGGCTTGATGTATCATAACCTTATTATTCATTTCGTTTGTGTAGGCATGATCGAATACCTCTTATGGTTTTTCCAAAGGCCGGTGTTATCGAAGCCTTTGGATTATTCGAGGGTTGAATTTATCGAAGCTCTTAGGTTTTTCGGGGGCCGAATTTATCGAAGCCTTAATTTACTTTTATTGAGGGTAGCTTGACTTAACCGATTTTTTAATGTTTGAAGGCCTTTAATTTTACAACAGAAGTCAGACGTCTCCGAATCGTTATTTTGGCTGTAGCCTTTATGTGACCGTAGTCTTTAGTATGGTTGAGCCTTCAGGTTTGTCACTTGGACTTTTTTCCTAAAAAACTTTCTGAACTTGTTAGAAGAGTTGGTCACCGAGTTTATTGGTCTCGGCCTTTGTTTTAAAGGGGTGACTCTTTGAGGTCTTATGAGTCCGAATTTTCAATGACTCGAATGTATTGACTATCAATGATAGTCACCGGGTACTTCGGGGTGCTTTGGCCCTTAAGCCACTTCCCCCCAAGATTGCAAGTGTAGATCTTGTATAATAGCAAACTTATTTTGAGATACAAGTGTTTTCGATATAACCATAATGCTTCTTTAAATAGTTGATACGTGCGTACATGTTTTTCTGTCGGGGCTCGACTATTCTATATGGTCGTGGTTTATTTGACCGTTTGGCCAATTATAAAGTTCTCCTATCAATGTCTTAGGTGTGAAGTATATTTTTCAAAATTATAACCTCTGAGGGTGATGCCCCCCAGTATTCGAGGATAATTGAAAAGAAGCCTTGAACACTTGTTGAATGTTCCTTAGGTAGCATATAGGCGTTGCCTTGTTAAAAACCTTTCCGTAAAAATCATTTGGGATAAAACCCGATCTAAGGAAAAAAGAGTGCAACATATGATTTCAAACCCAAGGTCTTCGAGCTGAAAGGTGCCTTGATATCTTCAACTGAACATCTGCAAGGAGTTACTTTTAAATACAAACGGAAAAGGGGAAAAGGTCATACCTCAGCAGTAATATCACTTGAGCAACGATATATTCCAATTGTTTGGTAGTTGCTCGCCTTCCCTTATGCTAAGCTTGTAGGATCCTTTCCCTACCACTCTGAGGACACAGTACGGCCCTTCCCAATTGGGACCTAGTTTACCTCCGTTTGGTTCTCGAGTGTTAAGAGTGACTTTTCTCAGGACTAAGTCCTCGACCCTGAAATATCAAAAAAAATTCTTATGTTGTAATACCTTTCTATCCTTTGTGTTTTCACGGCCATTCGAATTAACGGTCTCTCATTTTTCATCGAGTAGTTCGAGAGAAGTGTTCATAACATCGTCGTAATTAATATTGCGAAGCGTAATATCATCGTAATGTAATACTGCAAGAGGTAACATCTCAATTCCGGGCTCTCATTAATTTATTATGGCGTATTTTCATGTACGAAAATATGGGGTATAACATCATTCCCCCTTTTGAACATTCGTCCTCGAATGTTGATTGATGCACTTATCGTGCACATATCACATAGCTCTTGCGAATACTTTAATACTCTCCTTGCCATTTGGGCAGTTACTTTGTGAATAAATCCGATGGCCAGGGCATCCTACCCTTTAGGCCTCTTTCCCACGCCATGACTTGTGATCGAATTTCTTCCAATCTCGTAACTGTTGCTACCTTCCATTATGCAGCTTCTACGATACTGACCTTGTAAGTATGCCTATGCGATTATCTTCTCCTTTTTCCTCCAGCTTTTAGCCAATCCCGAAGTTCTTTGCTTGGTATTTGTCGAACTTACAAATATTTTTATATCTTATTTAATAGACTTGGTTATCCATTTGTATGACTGCTGCATCTACATAGGTCATATTATGCACTCTTACCTTGATTTCTCGTTACTGAGGTCTGCTACCGAATCTCATATTACTATCATTGCTTATTCCATACGTATAAATCTATGTCCTCTAATGCCTCCACATTAGTGTTCATCTATAAGAATGACGGCTTAATATCCTCCCATAATTTATAACATTTATCCATCCATTATTGATTCACCTCAATTTCGATCCATAATCTACCTTGATAACTTAACATTATATGTAATGTTGCTACTAGGATTCACATTTTATCGGGGAACATCTTGATTAGATTGATACACCTGGGTGATACGATATTATACTTCCATATCCGTATTTCATAGCATCCCAATATGACTCACCTTACGTGGCTATTTTAATCCTGTACAATTCATGAAATCTCTTTTTCTTTTCAGACCATTACTCAATCGAAGGCCCAAATGTTGTCCTTTATCTATCATAATCAGACCCTCATTCTATATCATTCCATCTCTTCTAAATGCTAGTAGTCTTAGACTCTTTTGTGTTCATTCAGGCTATATGAACTTTCAATAACTTAGAGAAACCATTATCTCTCTTGTTTCCATGGACTTAATCCTGAGAACTTATCTATTCTCGTCACCTTTTCACTTGCCTTTCCTCATCCTTACTCATATTTTCTTAAAACTTTGTCTCTTTTTCATACTTTAGCTTGTGACCTATACATTTTATACTACTCGCGACTTTTCTTCAAGTTGCTTGTACCATAGATTTTCTTATGTTATTATGGAACGTCAAGTGAGACATCACATCGTCTCTAACTTTTCTCTACTCTCTTAACAAGATCTCTCAATACTTAGAAACCATAGGCTGGAAGACATGCCGCCGACAATGCCGCTATCATACCCGGTTATTGGATCCCTATGCTTATATCCTTCTATTCGATGTATGGACTATTCACGATATGTTGCCTTTGAGTATCTCGTATGTTGTTCACCTTTACCTTACTTACATTAAAATCTCGCATCGTATCTTCTATCTCTTTCCTGACCTCCCTTCCACCTAGTTGTAATTCACGTCCATAACTTGAAGCTCTATTATAATACTCGCACCTCTGGTACATACATAATCACGTGGGAGCTTTGTACTGACTTCTTATGAGGCTAGTACTTCTTCTAACTGGCTTCCTTGTAAAGCCATTATAGATTATAGTTGTTGTGTTATTTCTCTTGAACAGCTGATATTAAGAGTGATTCTGTCCTGTTCTCAAGAACAACTTCTATATTTTTTCTAGGTCCAATAATCAGACTCCTTATTTACTTGGGTGATGTAATTCTTTAATTTTCTCTTCCTTCTGATCAACCTTTACGTAGGCTTATGTTATCTTCCGATCCGTGGCTCATGGTATCAGTTATTACCTTAGCCTTTCATGGGCGTTATGGAATATCAATAATACAATCTTCTAACAATTCAATCATTTTCTATGCGCTGGGTTCAATTCTTTCTTTTAACTTACACTGGAGTCTTCTATGACTGTATGATTGTCAACAAATATGTTGCCTGGATAATGCTCCAAATCTTGAGTTTATCCATAACGTACTAACTCTGGATCATTGATCGAATAATTCTTTTATTCCATCTTAGCTTTCTTTCAACGTAAGTTATTACTTTTCCTGGTCTTTTGCCTCTTGTTACGTCCATACTAAGCGTACAACTCATACGATCTCGAATATTACTTTTAGTTTTTACTTCCCATTCAATAGCCGTAGTAGGTTCCATTCCTTTTGAATGCTTACAATGTTGTTGTGAGATTGTTGTTACACGACTATTTTCTCTTTAGGTCATTGTGCTTAGGTTGAAGCCTTCTTTCTTATCTCCCCGGCTAGTCTTTCCTTGTAGTTCTAAGGGAGAACCCTTGACTTTTGTAAAGCTGTGAGCTTATTACGAGCCTTTTTGTTGTCTTTACTTGCCTATAATCATCTGTGGTTGCTTATTTCCATGCCCTTGTACTTGTATGGTTACTTCTGAACTGATATTTTGACTGCCTTCCCAGTGACACTTTCTTTTATCCCCGTAACACTCGTACGGTACTTTTAACCACCCCGACTCGTGTTTGAATATATCTCAAGTATTATAATGATATTCTTCGAGGGTGAATTCTCCATGTTGGGTTCTACTATGTTTATCTTACACGATCTGATGACTCGTTTGTAACCTCCTGTTTAGCCATAACTGAGATCTTGCTAACCAATTACTATCTACTTGTTGGCCCATTCTCATATCAATATTCCTCGTGATCTTTCTTGGGTTATTTCCTTTGTCTTAACCTACGTCTCGCACTGGCTCCTTAATTATTAATAACAGCTCGGTCAGAAACCTTTACTTCTTTCCTTGACATCATGCTTGCACAATATTCTTGAATCGTAACGTATATGTAAGATTTGGATAAGTGCCATCTCATTTCTCTTTCAGTTATCGCATTCTTCCTTTACCATTTCATAGTCACTAGAACCACTTAATTCTGATTTAATATCATATTACGCCATATTCCCCCTTTAGGGCGGTACTAAGAGCTGAAGCCACGAGGATCTGCCTATAGATATTTTTCCTCTTTATCTTTGATGTCGTTTCTCAACATCAATGGCCCTTATTGGTACATATAGTCCCTTAAGCTTAATTTTTCTAACATTTCTTGCTTTAGGGAAGCGTCTTCCTGAATGACCATTTTTTGAATTTATTATGAATCTTCTTCTGTTGTCCGTCCTATTATTGCTAGAACGCAATCTAAAATTCTTATGATGCTGACTATTATCAAATCACTCAGTCCCAAATTCATATATAATTTATCTTGTTCACTAATCCATATTAACTTTTATTACTCTAGGGTCTAACTTTTCCTCTTGGTAATCGCGCTAGAGTTGCAAACTTATTTTTCGAAATGAGGATATGACTTTATGGCCTATATTCTTTTATTGTCTCGAGGCCTGTCATCTTTTATCTTTTCCTTTACTTAACTGTAAACTCTGTAAAGCTGTCATCATTTTTTTGACCTACCGTTATCATTCGTGTATCACATCTTACTCATAATGTTTCATTAACTCTCTTCTTATCGTCTGCTAATTATCTATGTCTACTGCTTTACTCTGAAAACTTGAACAAAATATTCTTTTGTTTTTGGCTCCCCTTGCTCCATCTCTTGGATCCTTCAATTCCCTAACATTCTTTCTTTAGTGGGGGAGAAAGCCACTCTAAGGTAATATTTATTCCATCAAGGCTTCCAGTGCTCATATCTAGCTTTAATAACTTAGTGCACCATCTAGGTGTCTCACAAGGAGATCTACTAGCACACTTGCAATATTCTTCGTAAATGTGAGCCAACACAAACAATCCATTCACCCTTTTGGCTTACTCTAACCCCAGCCAGGTATTGATGTTCCGTCATTTTCTTAAACTACACCTGTTAGCCCCTACAGGGAATAACTGAGATGGGTACGACCAATTGTATATACCTCTGTTGCCGTTGCGGGTAACTATTAATGCTTATATTTTCTGTCGGAACTGTAATAACAATAATCTTCACTAACTGGCACCTCGTCTCCCTTCTTCACCTTGCTTTTTTTATTTCTTGAAAGCATTGTCTTTCATCTTAAAGGTGGATAAATATTATTTCTTTAAGGTTCCTTATCAAGAGACTTAAATCTTTCAGTACACCTATGATTTGCTAAAGACCCCACATTTACTTATAAGATGCAAAATAGAGTTCCTCTAATTCAATACTTCCACGGCTATATCTCTTTTCGATCATCTTTATGAACATAGGCATCATCTTATTTCAAATAGAATAGAAGTTCGGAATTTGAATTCTTATAAGTGAGCTCTACCACACGATCTAGAATATGAAGAAAGAGTAATAGTCCCAAATGCCTTGTAGCCTCCTGCTTATAAGCGTGGTGCACGACACACCATAAACAAGACTCTACTAGACACGGTTTGTATACTCCCTAGGACAGAACTGTTATGATATCACTTTAGTCACGACCCAAACCGATGGCCGCAACGGGCGACGCTACGGGCACCTCGTACCTTACTCAATCGAGCACCAACATAATGTATCTTTTCATGTAATATTATCATAAATAACTGAGTCAGAGAGGTTGCCGTAAAATAGGTAGAATACAACAGGTAATGCCAACTTATACATAAGATATATGGGCCTCTAAGACCAAAATAACCACTTGAATACTCAACATAGGCCGACAAGGCCATACAATCTTTTACGTATATGACATCTGTCTACATTCCTATAAGAATACATAATTTTCATAATGGTCGAGATAGCGTCCCGCCATAATAAATAGTACACATCTAACTCATACTAACCAAACAAGCAACTCTGAAATAAATGGAACGCACCAACATCTTTCACTGAGCTGATAGCCTACTTGGAGGGCTCTCGACCTGTCTATCGGGACCTGCGGGCATGAAACACAGTATCCCCGGCCCGAAAAAAAATGATGTCAGTACGAATAATATACTGAGTATCTAAGGCACATAAATAAGTACATAACAGACGTTGGAAAATATAGAGTAAATGACCCCACCTGTAAATCTGAATAATTTTGTAAATCATGAAGTAATTATAGTATCCTGCATATGCGTATGAATTTCATGTCGTGCATAGGTACATGTTTCATAACGTTATCATCCTTCGAGGGCATCCCATCATATCATATCGGCCACTGTGCATAAAATTATCAACGTATACCAGCTGATCAGGTGGTGGTGCGTATATAACGTCGTAATATTTTCCATATCACATATACATACATATGTATATATATATATACACACACACACACACACACACACATATATATATATAAGCATATATAACGTCATCTGGTCACAGGGCAATGCACATGAATGCAATGCATGAAAAGTACTTAATAAAATCTTTCGAATTGTCATAAGACCATTTTGCCTTTGAGTAATATCATAAAATAAACTCTTCTCAACTTTCGTATTTTTCTAATACTCATGAAAAGATGATAAAATATTATGATACAAGGAAATTCAAGAACATAGATATCTCTAATATTCTATGAATGGAGTCATTTATGAAATTTTTGCATTTGCACGTTTCGTTCGTATCATATGGATCATGCCGAAAAAAAAAGATGGATAGCCTTAACATACCTGAGCGGGTTCTCTTGATAATCCCTCTAATACATGTCATTCGCGATAACATGTACTCGGCAAGATCATAGTAGGGAATAATACGTATGATATTCATAAGAAAGATTGTACCGTACTTCCTTAAAATTCCAAAACCTCACGTTGCTAAGATGCTAAGAGATCTTGTTTTGAATTTTATTTCATGCTGCTTTATCTTCTGTTTAGTAGTTTCTTACTGGGTGGTTGTTTATTTCATGTGTCAAAAGGCTCTATATCCCTTTCGATACCTCCATCGCCCAGGTCTTAGATAAGGAAAAAAAGAGAACTGCCACCAAAGATGATGATACGATCAAATGAAGCAGAACGCTGACATGAATAGTTTTGTGTTTCATTTGTTTGAACCATCTTAGGATTGCATGTTTGTTCATTCTGTAGTTAAGTTTTTGATGCACTTGCCCATGGATGTATTTAGTTGAAACAGAACTTTGACATGAATAATTGTTTTTGCCTTTGCCAAATTTTGTAGGTTGTGGGCCCCTCTTATGTATGACTTGGCCACCAATAATTCCTCCCATTTTGCCGCCTTTCAATGTGACTTAAGAGTCACTTAAATGACCATGTGTTGCTGTCACGTGGGGCTTCCTAGGCTTAACCACTCACTTTCTTAATTAACTTGCTAACTCCTAACTAATTCAATAATTACCCAATTATTCATATAGCTAAGAATCATTTCAAATAATTTAAAATGCTATTCAATACCTACTTTTAACACATCCTATACACCTTACTATTACGGTTACGTGATACTTTGTCTGGTACTAATCCATAAATATCGGGTATTTTAACTCGAGCCGTATTTTATCCCAAAATATCAAACTTGGACGAAAATTTATTTTCTTTGACTTGTTCCCTCTCACCTTCACGAATTTACTCATCACTTATTTGAAAAGCATAATCCTTATAATCTCCAATTTATCTTTCCTTGGACTGATGTCAATTACCTTACAATAAATTTAACGTACAATACTACAGAGTACAACATCGTTGTAATTTAATATTGCGAAGCGTAACATCATCATAATGTAATACTACAAGAGGTAACATCTCACTTCCGGGCTCTCATTAATTTATTTATGGCGTATATGTAAATATGGGGTATAACAACCTATCCTCCAAGTTCGATGGCTCATTTGGCCAATTTACCCGATAATTCGAGCTTATGCAAGACAATTCGAAGTGGTTACAGTATGTTAGATAATACGCTTAACGCTAGAGGGGGGGGGGGGTGAATAGCGTTATAATAAAAATTTGCGTAAACTTGCGGAATTTAAAAATTGCAGGAAATAAATAAGTGCGATAAATAAGAAAGAACGCACCGATGTATTCTGGTTCACCACAACCCGTGGCTAGTCCAGTCCCCGAGAGACTCTCTCGAGATTTTCACTAACTTGTCAAGCTTACGGGTGCTTAACAAACCTTTACAACTTGAGGACACAAGCCTCAACACCTTTGCTCGGAGATACAACACTCCAAGACTTCAACCAAGGAAACACAAGTTCCTTCTTACAACAAGAGAATAACAATTCTCTTCAAGTGTACCATACACTAAGCACTCAAACAAGACACTCCTTAATGAGTAGATATGAGTAAAAGAATACGCTCAAGATCACAACAACTTTGAACAATAATTTGGCTCTCAAAAACTTATGTAATGAATATAAAATAATAAGCAATAGAGTATGCAAGCTTTAGCAATTGAATGATCAGTTGTTGTGTGTTATTGTGTACTCAAAAGACTGAATTTAAGCTGTATTTATAGTTGAAAACCCTTGTATTACCGTTGCCTAATTGCCAATTAAGAACTGCTGATTTTACTCTGTGACAATCGATTGTCAAGAATCAACAATCCATTGTTTGCCAATCGTTCCAAAAATCAATCCCAGATTTTACGCTTAACAATCGATTATCTAAGAGCAACAATCGATTATTGGCAACGTTCAAAAAATCATTTCCAGATTTTACGTAAAACAATCGATTATACAAAATCAATAATCGATTATTCAGCAACGTTCAAAAAATCCTTTCCAGATTTTAATTTCAACAATCGATTATACAAAATCAATAATCGATTATTCAGCAACGTTCAAAAAATATTTTCCAGATTTTAATTTCAACAATCGATTATACAAAATCAATAATCGATTACCTGACGGTATTTGAAAATATTTTGGCAACGGTTAGTTATACAATCGATTATACTAAGTTAACAATCGATTATATATCAGTCTTGAAAAATCAATTTAGACACTGCCTCGTGACAATCGATTGTTATATACTCACAATTGATTATTTAATAATTTTGAATAAGTCTGGAAGACACTGCGTCAACACAATCGATTGTCATATGTGCACAATCGATTATTTTGTGACTTTGAAAAATATGATGGACACTGTCTCTTCACAATCGATTGTCATTAACTTCACAATCGATTATTTTGAGCGTTGAAAAACTTTGATGTACACTGCCTCATCACAATCGATTGTCATAAGGTTCACAATCGATTGTCATGCAGATTTGAAAAATCTGATGCTCACTGCCTTAACACAATCGATTGTCATAAGTTCACAATCGATTGTCAAGCAGCTGACTTAAACATAATCGATTATCATAAGTACATAATCGATTATCTTAGTCCAGAATTTAGAGGCATGTTTAAAAATCATTTTGATTAAGGTAAATATGCATTATTTAAAATTATTTTGCTCTAAATTAAATATGCATGATTTAAAAATATTTTTACGAAAGAAGCCAAGTCTTGAGTTTAAGTTGTCGGATCAAGATCACAATTAAATACCGACTCATATAGAACTTAATCTCGATCTTTGTCTTGTGCTTGAATCTCGTTATATATCAATTTTGCGCTCGTGCTTGGACCTCGTCATATGTCAATTTGCGCATAGTTTGTCATTCATCAAAACCTACAAATACGAACACACGTTTAGTAATAATGCCTTGAGAACGTGTTTCCAACAACGTAGTCAGCACACATATAGGATAGCATTGAAAATATGGATTTAATTTTCTAGATGCGCTTATTTATGCAAGAGCTAACTTTTCCAAATTAGGGTACCTGGTTCCAGCATCTCCTAAGGTCTGACTCACATAATAGATAAGAAATTGCGTACATTTCTCTTCTCGAACCAATACGCCACATACCACTACTTCGGACACGGCAAAATACAAGTAGAGTGTTTCATCCTCCTTCAAAGTATAGAGCAGGGGTGGGCTCGAGAGATATCGTTTTAATTCTTCCAAGGCATGTTGGCATTTTGGAGTCCATACGAAGTTGTTCTTCTTCTTGAGTAGGGAAAAGAAATGATGGCTCCGATCTCATGACCTCGAGATAAATCGGCCTAGGGCAGTTATCCTGACGAGTGTCTAGCGTATATAAAACTTTAACTCGGACCCTTTCAAATAATAGTATAGAAAGATGTCAAACCCACAGAAATTGGTTTATCTATTCTACAAATATTTCTTGTTTTAATTACTATTTGAGAAAATAAAAAAGAGTTGAGTTTTAAATTAACTAACTAAAAATGCACGAATGGAGCAATAGAAAATATTTTATATTTCACAAATATAATAAAAAGGTGTAGGGATCCTGACTTCACTTAATATTTATTTATTATATAGTAAATACATTTATTTTTCAACTTCTATTTCTCATAAACCCATAAATGCCTCTCACCATTACATTTATATATTATTACTATAGTTGAACAATTAAGTGCACTCCTCTCGATCATACAAATTACTTATTAAAATGGTTATATTAAACAACCAGAAATATATACTTGAACTAAAGCATGCTCTTTTTTAGTAAGTCCCTTTCGGTTACCCTACTTGTTATAACTGATTAATACAATATTAGCCCCTTTCGATTACAAATAAAAGTAGAATCAATTTTAACATATAAGAACTAGATGTCACTAAATATAGGTTAAGATCTATCAATACCAAAATTAACTATTACCTCTTCCGCCTCTTTCGATTTAAAATTAGTAAGAAGTTAATATGTGGTACTAAATAGATAAATGTTAACAAATTAAATAACACACAACTATAGATCAGATAAAATTTAAATTAAAAGTTTCAGCTCAAGTAGGTGAAATTGAAGAATAATATCTACTATTATATAAAAATATAAAGATTCGTCATTTTCCCAACACAAGAAAAGTTACTCCTTATTGGAGCCAATACCGACAACAGAAATAATTTTGCCCATTAAATAAGAAAATAGAAAGAAATATTCAAGAGAATAGTTTCGCCTATTTAGTTAAAAACAGAAACTAGAGTAATTTTCAATACTACAATTTATTCAGAACTAGAAATGAAGCCAATGTAATTGCTGAAAGATGAAAAAGAAACAAAACTAAAGAACGAAGAGAGAAGAAAAGCTTTCTGGTCAATATTTCACTTCTCAGATTTCCTCCCCCTCTCTTGATTACGAACGATGCCTCTTTATAGGCAAACCATAACAAACTTTTCAATTTTCTTCTGGTTATGAACTTGTCATGGCTGGTTGTGCCTTGTTATGCTTGGTTATGAGCTTCTTTGGTGATGGATCGGTTATAGTTTGTTGTAGTCGGTTGTGCGCCGATTGTGCATTGTTATGATCTTTTTTGGTTATGGATAGGTTATAGTTTGTTGTTGCCGGTTGTCCTTTGTCATGGCAAATCACCTTACACAACGTCTTCCGTTAGCACCATATTTTACTTTGCTTTAGCTTGTCCGTTTCTCTACTTTTTCCTCTATAATCTTCTCGTTGCCGGGCCAATCCTTCTTTAATTTTCATGCATAATTTAGACAAAAGTATGGAAGAAATATGATAGTTTTTTTTGTTTTTACAAAGAAATTATACGTTTAAAAATCAAGTAAAATACACTTATCAAATTCTCCCACACTTGAACTTTGACTCGTCCTCGAGAAAAAAATAAATAAATATATATATATATATATATATATATATATATATATATATATATATATATATATATATATATATATATATATATATATACACACACACACATACAACTTTGCAACAGTTAATGTTTCCACCTGAAATTTCAAATCCTTTTGAATTTTGTGGAACTTGCTTCGTTTATATCTTCACTATTACTCTGGAAGTACCATTGTTAGATATCTTTGAGTTTCAGAAACAAATAAGAACATTGAATCAATTATTTACAATAAACCATAGGTTTGTCTTTTTTGTCAGTCGCCACTAATGTAGATCAATGCTGGCTTTAGAATCTTTTAAAACTTTTATTAGCTTATAATGTTAGGCTTTAGGCTGGTAGGATATAAGAAAAATATATAAAGTGACTTCTTCGTCTTTTCTTTTTTACTTTTATTTATTTATTTATTTTTCTATTTTTTTCTTTCTCCTTTTTTTCTTCTCTTTGGTGGCTTGATTTTCAAACATGGATGACTTTATTCGAGAATTGGTGTTCATATGAGGATTTAAAATTTATATAACCCTCTACCCTCCCCCCCCCCCTCCATTTCTTTTTATGCATAAATACTCATATGCACGTGCTATACGTATTCTTACATATATGTGCCTATATTTATTTATTTATTATCAAAACAAATATTTCTCTGGGGACTTCACATACACCAATTCACAAATCGTCATCCATTAAACATGAGGCCAAAAAATTGAAGATTTTTTTTTATATGTGCTAACAAAATTTGCATACATATGTGTACAAGTAGGCTTGATGTTATAAGGTATAGATGAAAAAAAGGATATTTAGGCTCAAAATGGGATATTAAGGATAAAAATCATTAAGGTAGGCTAATTTATGCTCAGGCTCAACAAAGAAGGCCTACTTTCATTTCTGTACTGAAAAATCTACCTAGAATTTTGCTTCAAACCACATTTAAGGCAAGTTCTAGATTTTCAAATAAGCAAGAGAACTAGACACTAGAAGCTAACCGCACAATACACTTGGACCAACGAAACTATAATTTCAATCTACAATAAGTAATTATGAGCTTAGGAAAGTGATTATAAAACTCGTGAATGGTACTTAATCGAATTTGTCTTTTCTAAGGATCATCTTTTCAAGTCAAACCAAGTTTAACCAGCTTATTTTCCAAAACAAGTTAAAACAACTAAAAATCCTAAAAAATATTCAGTTCAAAATATTACAACTATGGCAATGAACTGAACAACGTTCATGGAAGTACAAGAAATAAGTTCCCTTAAGAATAAAGACAAATCAATTTATTTATTTATTTTTATTTTAAATTTTAATAATTTTACTAACAATACATTTTTCAGTCGTTAAATATATATTTTTTTAATATATATTTACCAAGGGAAAAAAAACTTAAAAGAAACATACATCTACCCCCTACCTTATATAATGTCATGTCCTCATGATAAATAAATTAAAATTAAAAGGAGATAAAGGAGCTTCCCTGATTTTTTCGATTCTGGCCTCATTTTATTTTTCTTGGCTTCTCAAGGTTCCTCTCATATAACAAAGACAAGATTATAACAAAGAAACTATTCTTTTTCATGATAGGAGAAAACTTTCATTGTTGAAATCATGGGAGTGCTTCTTTATCATGGTAAAATATATTAATATATACTACATACGCACATATATAAAATATAATATAAACATGCAATTATTATTATTATTATGATTATTATTTTATATAAGAAAAAAGATATATATATACATATATTTCTACTAATAATTACTTAAAATATTAAAGAGATGGGAAGAAAATAGTTCTGAGTTTAACGTCGCCAGCTCGACTTATTTTAAAAATTAGGCAAAAAGGATTATTGAAGCTTGTTTGTCAAAGAATCTACTGATATAAGGCTTCAAACAATGACCGTTTACTTTGAATTTGTCTCCCCCATCTGAATGTTTTACTTCAATGGCACCATAGGGGGTTAGTCCTGTTACTGTATATGGTCCTGTCCAGTGTGACTTAAAATTTCCTCGAAATAATCTCAATTGACTATTGTACAACAGAACATGATCTCCAACTGTAAAATCTTTATGGCGGATGAACTTGTCATGCCATTTTTTTGTCTTTTTCTTGTACAATTTCGTATTTTCGTATGCTGTAAGCCTGAACTCTTCGAACTTATCAAGCTGCAATAGACGAATTTTACCTGCATTTCGCAAGTTTAGATTTAACAATTTTATAGGCCAATATGCTTTATGTTCTAATTCCATAGGTAAATGACAAGCTTTCCCAAAAATTAGTTTATAAGGAGATGTGTCTATGGGAGTTTCATAAGCAGTTCTGTACGCCCATAAAGCATCATTCAACGTTAAAGACCAATCTTTTCGAGAAGAACCAACAATTTTTTTCTAAAATTCTTTTTAATTCTCTGTTGGAAACTTCTACTTGCCCGCTTGTTTGAACATGATATGGAGTTCCTATTTTATGAGTTACTCTATATTTTAGTAACAAACTAGCAAATTATATATTTATAAAATGAGTTCCTTGGTCACTTATTATAACTCGTGGAGTTGCAAATCTAGAAAAAATATTTTTCTTGATAAAAGCACAAGCTGTATGAGCATCATTTTTTCTAGTAGCAATTGCTTCTACCACTTTTAAAACATAGTCAATAGCTACCAAAATATATTCATAGTCGTTTGAAGGAGGAAAAGGATCCATAAAATCAATGCCCCATATATCAAAGATTTCACACACAAAAATAGAGTTAAGAGGCATTTCATCCCTTTTTGAAATGTTACCAATTATCTGGAATTTATCGCAAGTGGCGACATAATTCCTTGCATCTTTGAATAGAGTAGGACAGAAAAATCCAACTTCAAGTACTTTAGCTACTGTATTTCTTCCTTCATAGTGTCCTCCTACAGCCCCCTCATGGTAGTGACTTAAGATGCTATTCATTTCTTTCTCCAGTACACATCTCCTAATTATTTCACCTGCACAAAATTTAATCAAGTAAGGATCTTCCTAGTAATAATGTTTTGCTTCTTTTTTAAGTTTTTTCTTTTGTTCATAAAAAAACTTTTTGGAATCCATCCTCCAGCCAAATAATTGGAAATAACGACAAACCATGGTGGTCGATTTATAACGGTTGTGACTGAAAATATATGTTCATCAGAAAATTCCTCTTTGGTATCTTTTATCTCAGTAGGAGGATTTTCCGAACGAGACAAATGATTAGCTACCTGATTCTCAGAACCTTGTCGATCTTTTATTTTAAGATCTAATTCTTATAAAAGGAGTATCCATATTAGCAATCTAGGTCTAGCATCTTTCTTTGTTAATAGATACTTTAAGGTTGCATGGTCAGTGAATACTGTAACCTTTGTTCCTATCAAATAAGAACGAAATTTATCAAATGCAAATACTACTGCTACTAACTCTTTCTCAGTTGTTGCATAATTCATTTGAGATTCATTGAGGCTTCTGCTGGCATAGTATATGGGTCTAAAGATCTTATTTTTCTTTTGTCCCAATATCGCTCCTACTGCTATATCATTTGCATCACATGTCATTTTAAATGGCTGGCTCCGATCAGGAGAGACAATAATTGGAGCATTAGTTAATTGTTCTTTGAGAAACTCAAATGCTTTTTTGCAATCATCTGAAAATTCAAACTTAACATATTTCATTAGTAGGTTAGTTTGAGGTTTTGAAAGTTTTGAAAAGTCTTTTATAAACCTTCTATTAAAACCTGCATTCCCTAAGAAACTTCTAACACCATTAACAATGGTGGGAGGGGGTAATCCTGCTATGAGATCAATTTTAGAATTATCAACTTCTATTTGTTTATGTGAGGACCCGGCTGGTCGTCTTTGTTATTTATGCCATGTTTCCCTATTAACTGCTTTCCCTAAGTTAATTTATGCTATTTTGGTTTGCCGGGACGTTCGGCGTTAGAATTCGGAGTGTTTTGGGACACTTAGTCCCTAAATGAGAGCTTAAGTGTTGGAAAGTGTCCGTAATCGAAACAGTGTGAAGACAACCTCGAAATCAAAATCCGATGGTTCTGGTAGCTCTGTTAGGTGATTTGGGGTTGGGAGCGTGTTCGAAATGTATTTTGGATATTCGTAGCTCAATTAGGCTAGAAATGCCGAAAGTTAGAATTTTGAAGTTTTCGGTCTGATAGTGAATTTTTATCCGACGTTTGGAATGGAATTTCGGAAGTTGTTAGAGCACCTTCTTGTTATTTGGGACGTGCATGCAAAATTTCAGGTCAATCGGACTTGGTTTGGTTAGGTTTTTGATTGAAAGCAAGTTTGGTTGAGTTTTGGAGTTCTTAGGTTCAAATTATTGATTAATTCGAGTTTTCGGCGTTATTTTAGGTGGTTTAAGGATTAGTACAAGTTTGAATGGTGTTATGGGATACGTTTGTGGGTTTGGTTGAGGTCTGGGGGGCCTCGGGTATGTTTCGGATGCCCAACGGGGCATTTTGTGTTGTAAAAGTTGCAGATATTCCTTCAGATCTGCTGCAGAAATTCCTCCTTTGCAATCACATATTCCCTTACGGATCGCATACTGTGTTTTTCATAGGCTGGTGAGTTGCTCTACGTGATCACATTAGTTGGTTCGTGATTGCGGAAGCCAACCTTTTTCCTCTTCGCGATCGCGTGACACTATTCGCAATCACATAGTTTTGTTTCTTCCTCTTCTACGATCGCATGGCTTGGGATGCGTTCGCATAGACTATTTTCAGGGCCTTTTAATTTTTCCTTCCTTGATTGCAGACGACTTCCTGCGATCGCAATGAACAAAGTCCCAGAACAGTACTTAATATTTCAAAAACGAGGGTTCTTCCATTTTTAACAAAACTCAAGCTAGAGAGCTCAGATTTGAGGGATTTTTTGAAGGTTTTTCAGAGGAAATGATTGGGTAACTATTGCTCACTCCTTTATGACTAAAACCCACTAATCTAATCGTAAATTCAACCTTTAATTTCAAATTTTAAATGAAAAATGGTGTAAAGTTCTTAGACCTAATTGTGAGGATTTGAAGGGGCATTTGACCTTTTATTAGGGATATTCTTATATTGTTAGATTTGTGAGAGTACGAGGTTTCTAAAAATGTGAAAATTATTCGATTCTGAGATGTTGGCCTGAGGGGCGTTTTGGTCATTTTACCTATTTTGCGCCTTAACTTTTATTTTAATAGTGTAATTAGTTACTTGCAATGTTATTTACAATATGTAATTGGTTTGAATAGATTTGGGCCACTCGAAGTCGGATACTCGTGGCAAGGGTATCGTTTCTTAGTGATTTTTGTACCGGTTCGAGGTAAGTGGCTTGTCTAAATTTGTGTGGGGGACCTCTTCCCTTAGGATATCTTGACTGTTGCTTAAAAAGCCTTGTGCGCAAGGTGACGAGCATGTACTTATGCTAACTGTTGAAAATTCACCTTACATAACTTATTTAGACTGTGTTCTTCACGTATTTAACTGTTATAAATGCAAATTTCACTTGTTTTAGCATAGGGAAAGCATGTTAGTTAGCTTACTTGTTCTATTTGGCTATATTGCAACATTTGATCTTCATGAAGCATGCTAGACTTTAGATTCTACCTATTGTCTTTACTTAGCATTTGTACATTATTGAAGTGGTATGATGTGTTTACGATTGGGTCTACGGGTTCGATTCCCGAGAGATCCTCAAATATTGATATGATGAACTACGGGTTCGATTCCCGGGAGATCCTCAGATATTGGTATGATGGACTACAGGTTCAATTCCCGGGAGATCTTCAGATATTGGTATGATGGACTACGGGTTCAATTCCCGAGAGATCCTCCAGAAATTAATATAATGGACTACGGGCTCGATTCCTAAGAGATCCTCCAGACATTGGTAAAATGGACTACGGGTTCAATTCTCGGGAGATCCATATGGCACCCTTATATTGAGTGATACTTGGTTGTGTTATTTTCCTTACTTAGCTTAATTGTCATTGACTTGCAGCTTCTATCCTATTTTATCGTTGCTTTTTCCTGATTATTCTTTGCCTTACATTGTTCATTATTGTTATTATGTTTATTCTCAGTAGGGCCCTGACCTTCCCCGTCACTACTCAATCGAGGTTAGGCTTGGCACTTACTGAGTACCACTGTGGTGTACTCATGCCTCTACTGCACATGTTTTTCATGTGCAGATACAGGTACTTCTCGTCGAGCGCAATATCAGTGATGCAGGAGCTGTACTCGGAGACTTGAGGTATGCATCCTTCGCGTCTGCAGATTCGGAGAGTCTCCCTCTCATTCTACCTATAGTTAGCTAGTTACTATTGCGTTCTCTTGTATTAGACTATTCTGCTGTTTAGAGTATCATACATTTTCTATAGCCTATGTTGCCAGTGGGTTTCCAGGTCTTGGAGGTTGTTTCAATATTTTGTATTGAAGTGTATGCGCGAGGTGGAAAATCTAAACATTTTTTCTTATGTTATTTGGTATTTTGTTATTATTTTTGTAAAGATTGTTAAATTCCGCAATGTGTTAGGCTTGCCTAGTCGCGAAGACTGGGTGCCGTCATGCAGGTTCACAATTGGTGAACTAGGGTCATGACAAGTTGGTATCGGAGCTCTAGGTTCATCGGAGTCATGGGACACATGCCAGTTTATTAGAGTGTCGCTGATCGGTACGGAGACGTCTGTACTTATCTACGGGAGGCTATATAACTGTTTAGGAAGGATCTTCACTTCATTGAATTCCTTGTCGTGCTATATTTTTGGCATCAACTCTAAACTTATGCATTCTATTCTCTCAAAGATGGTGAGGACATGCATGACCCTGGACGATCAGGCACCCGCGCCCCCTCCTGCAGCCGCTACAGGCAGGGTCGTGGACGCGCGCGGGGTGGAGCTAGAGCACCTGCACGAGCGGCCGCTGATGTACCACAGCTGAGGAACCTCTTCAGAGGATGAGCAATGTAGACTAGAGAGGTTCAAGAGGTATGACCCTCCTGTTTTCAGCAGACTAGCAACAGATGATGCTTTGGGGTCTTTGGAGGATTATCACCGCATCTTTCGCACCATGGGTATTACTTCCTCGAGCGGGATTTCTTTCGCAGCTTTCCAGCTACGGGGAGTCGCCTATTACTGGTGGCGCACCTTTGAGTTGGACAGTCCAGACGAGGATGCCACCCTGACTTGGACTCACTTTTCAAATATATTTCAGAGAGAGTTTGTTCCCCAGAGCCTCCAGGATGCATGGCGCGTGGAGTTTGAGCATTTGCGCCAAGGACCTATGGTTGTCTCTTAGTATGCCATCCGTTATACTAGGTTGGCCGGGCATGCACCGGCTTTGGTGGGTACTGTTCATGAGAGGGTTCGCCGGTTAATTGAGGGTCTTATTCCTCCCATTAGATCTGGCATGGCTCGAGAGTTGGAGATGGATGTACCCTATCAGCATTTAGTGAGAATAGCCAGGAGGATAGAGGGTATGCATGCCAGATAGCGAGAGGAGAGTGAGGCCAAGAGGTCTCAAGAGTCAGGTCATTACTCTGGTACCCGCACATCAGCAGCAGGACGTCATGGTAGGGGCTATATGGGTCGCTCAATTCACCCAGCTCCTCCTTCATCCAGCAGTACTCCAGCTCCTCCCAGATCTCAGGAGCCTTATTATGCATCTCTGGTTTCTAATACGCCTCCTGCGCGGGGTACTTCCTGAGGTCAGCCTCGCAGGGTTGGGCCCATTCAGTCACAGCCATCGCGCCCTCTTAGAGATTGTTATGAGTGCGAGGATACCCGCCACCTGGTTAGAAAGTGCCCCAGACGTGGGAGGTGTGTTCCTTCTCAGACTCAACAGCCCCAGCATGCTCCACAACGTCAGCAGGCCATCGTTCCAGCTCAGTTGCCACTCCACCTGCCCAGCCAGCCAGGGGTGGAGATCGGGGAGATAAAGGTCGCCCTGGAGGGAGGGGCCAGGCCAGATTTTATGTTATTCCTGATCATGTCATGACTTTCGCCTCCAATTCTATTATCGCAGGTATTATATTAGTTAGTCACATAGAGGCATCGGTTCTATTCGATCCAGGCTCTACTTATTCTTACGTGTCATGTTATTTTTCTCCGCATTTGTGTACAGCCCGAGAGACCTTGAGCTCTCTTGTTTATGTTTCTACTCCCGTGGGAGATTCCCTTGTTGTGGATCGCATATATCAGTTATGTTTGGTTACTGTTCATGGTTTTGAGACCAAGACAGATCTTTTATTACTTGATAGGGTTGATTTCGATATTATCTTGGGCATGGACTGGTTGTCGCCCCAGTATGCTATTCTTGATTGCCACGCTAAGACCATGACACTGGATATGCCAGGTATTCCGCGTATTGAGTAGAGTGGTACTTTTGATCACACTCCCAGCAGAGTTATATCTTTTATTAAAGCTCAACGTATGGTTGAGAAGGGGTGCGCCGCATATTAAGCATATGTGAGAGATGTCATTGCCGATACCCCTTTTGTTGACTCTGTCCCAGTAGTACGGGATTTCCCCGATGTGTTTCCAGCTGATCTTCAAGGCATGCCGCCCGATCGGGACATTGATTTTGGTATTGATTTGTTGCCGGTCACTCAACCCATATTCATTCCTCCTTACCATACGGCTCCTCCTGAGTTGAAGAAGTTAAAGGATCAGTTATAGGAATTCCTTGATAAGGGTTTTATTCGGCACAATGATTTACCGTGGAGTGCTCATGTCTTATTCGTAAAGAAAAAGGATGGTTTTATGCGCATGTGTATCGACTATCATCATTTGAACAAAGTTACAGTGAAGAACCGATATCATTTGCCTCGTATCGATGATCTATTTGACCAGATTTAGGGCGCACAGTTGTTTTCTAAGATTGATTTGCGCTCAGGTTATCACCAGCTAAAGATTCGGGAGCTAGATATCCCGAAGACCGCTTTCAGGATTCGGTATGGTCATTACGATTTCCTTGTCATGTCATTTGGGCTAACCAATGCCCCAACAGCTTTTATGCATTTGATGCACAGTGTATTCAGGACCTATCTCGACTCGTTTGTCATTGTTTTCATATATGATATTCTTGTATATTCCTTGAGTCGGGAAGACTATGAGCAACACCTGCGGATAGTGCTTCAGACATTGAGAGAAAAGAAATTATATGAAAAGTTCTCCAAATGTGAGTTTTGGTTGAGTTCTGTGGCATTCCAAGGCTACGTGGTATCGAGTGAGAGCATTCGGGTGGATCCGAAGAAGGTGGAAGCCGTGCAGAGTTGGCCCAGGCCCTCCTTATCTATAGAGATCCGCAATTTCCTTAGATTGGTAGGGTATTACCATCGTTTTGTGGAGGGGTTCTCATCAATTGCAGCCCCCATGACTAGATTGACCCAGAAGGGTGCTCCCGTTGAGTGGATAGACGAGTGTGAGACGAGCTTCCAGAAGCTCAAGATGGCTTTACTTCAACACCTATTCTGTTTTTGCCTACTGGTTCGGGGTCCTATACAGTTTATTGTGATGCCTCATGAGTCAGACTTGGAGAGATATTGATGCATGACGGTAGGGTGATTGCCTACGCGTCCAGACAATTGAAGGTACATGAAAATAACTATCTCGTCCATGACCTTGAGTTAGCTGCTATTGTTCATGGCTTGAAGATATGGCCTCATTAATTGTATGGCGTGCCTTGTGAGATTTACACCGATCATCGGAGTTTACAGCACTTGTTTAAGCAGAAGGATCTAAACTTACGCCAGAGGAGATGGTTGGAGCTACTGAAGGACTATGATATTACTATTCTTTATCACCCCAGCAAGGCCAATATGGTAGTCGATGCCTTGAGTCACCGGGCGGAGAGTTTGGGGAGTTTGGTGTATTTACCAGCTTCAGAGAGACCTATGACGATGGATGTTCAGGCTTTGGCCAGTCAGTTCATGAGAATTGGACCTTTCGGAGCCAGTCGGGTTCTAGCCTGTGTGGTTTCTCGGTCTTCATTGTTTGATCGTATCAGGGAGCCGCAGTATGATGACCCTCATTTGCTTGTCCTCAGGGACACAGTTCAACATGGTGATCCTAGGGATGTGACTATTGGAGACGACGCGGTATAGAGGATGCAGGGTCGGATTTGTGTACCCGACGTTGATGATATTCAGGAGTTGATATAGACAAAGGACCATACTCGCGGTACTCCTTCCATCCGGGTGCCGCGAAGATGTACCAAGATCTGAGACAGCATTACTGGTGGAGCCGGATGAAGAAGGACATAGCAGAGCTTGTAGTTAGATGCCTCAACTGTCACCATGTAAAGGCTGAGCACCAGAGACCGTGAGGGTTACTCCAGCAGATGGATATTTCGGAGTGGAAATGGGAGAAGATCACTATGGATTTTGTGACTGGCCTCCCTCTGACGGCGAATAAATTTGATTCTATTTGGGTTGTTGTGGATCGGCTGACCAAGTCCGCTCATTTCATTCCAGTGTATGCTTCTTGCTCAGTGGACTGGGGATTTATATCAGGGAAATTGTCCATCTGCACGGCATTCCAGTTTCTATCATCTCAGACAGGGGTTCGTTATTTACGTCACGGTTCTGGAGAGCTGTCCAGATTTGGTTGGGTACCCAGGTGACTATAAGTACAACTTTTCACCCATAGACGGACGGACATTCCGAGCGCCCTATTCCGATTCTTGAGGATATGTGTATGCGTGATTGAGTTTAGAGGGTCTTGGGGTCAGTTCTTGCCGTTGGCTGAGTTTGCGTACAATAATAGTTATCAGTCCAGTATTCAGATGGCGCCGTATGAGGCCTTATATGGTAGGAGATGCAGGTCCCTGGTGGGTTGGTTCGAGCCGGGTGAGACTAGGCTATTGGGCACTGACTTGGTCCAGGATGCGGTCGAGAAGGTTAAAGTGATTCAGGATAGACTCCATACGGCCCAGTCCAGACAGAAGCATTATGCGGACCGGAAGGTTCGTGATGTTTCCTTTATGGTTGGTGAGCAGGTTTGGCTTCAGTTCTCGCCAATAAAAGGCGTCATGAGGTTTAGAAAGAAAGGGAAGTTGAGCCCCAGGTTCATTGGCCCATTTGAGATTTTGAAGCGAGTTGGGGAGGTTGCTTGAGTGTCTTCGAGATTTTACTGTCCTCGATGTAGGTTGTTCCAGGCCTCCGATCTGCTCCCTTGATATGTGTGTCCTTTAGCCAGGTCCAACCCCCGGTTCGAGTTGCCCGGACTCAGACTCATAACCCAATTAAGACTTCGAAATCTGGCTCTTTAATTTTGACCGTATACACCTTTGATACTTTAACATTTGAGAACGTTCTTCCGCTTCCCCATGCATATTTTTTCCTTAGAACATGCAAGCTGATTTTGATAATTAAGGAATTAAAGATAGAAAGGGACGTAAACATTAGATCAAAATCTCAGTCTTTATCATGCTCTCTAGGGGTGTACAAAGGAAATCGACAAACCGCACCAACCCAATAATCCGAGTCAAACCGAGAAAAAAAAACCCCGATTATGGCTTGGTTTGACTTGGTTTGATGTTGGAAAAAAAATCCGACCATAATTGGTTTGGTTTGGTTTTAACTAAATAAAGTCAAACCGAAACCAAACAAACCAACCCGACATTACATATATAGAAATTTTAGATATATTTAATATATAAATATACTTATTGTAATGTAATTTATAAATATTTCTTTAATAATTTCATAATTTTATCTTTTAAGATATTATTTCAATGTTGGACTTAGAACTTTTGAATGCTCCAATAAATTTTATGGCCATTAATATTAATAAACTACATAATGCTAACAATCAATACTAATGCTAACAAAAGACATTCAATTCAATATTACGAAAGGGAATGTATTGAATGCCTATTTTTTATTTTGCAATAATTTAGATGAAAATGCATAACCTATTTTTATTTTGCTTTAGCATTTAGTCATGTAATTAATACTCTCTTATTAGTCTATTTATTTTCGCATGACTTAATGCTTTTAGATTATGTTTATTTTTATTATGACTTTTTAATTAGCAATATTTATATTACATAATTTTATTATCTTTATTGTTGAATATATTAGGATAATGTCATGACACATCTCATATTTTGTATTATTTTCTTGGAAAATACTTTATATAGTTGTATCTTACTAGGATTAAAGAAATATTTTGAACATACGTTATATGTTTTGTTCTACGAAGATTTTACAGAAAAAAAAATCCGAAAATTTCGAATAACCCGAAAATCCGAGAAAACCCGACATTGAAAAACCCGAATTTTATTGGTTTGGTTTGGTCTTTAGATTTAATAACCCAACACAATTAGTTTGGTTTAGTAATTATAAAATCCGAACCAACCGGCCTATGTACACCCCCTATGCTCTCTATATAATTGTAAATGTCAACAATTTATAGCAAGATATTACATTCCTAACTCTGTTAACCGAAAGCAGGCAAAACCTAGTGGTCAACCCAATAATTATACTTCATAGAATATACTGCAGAATACCGAATATAGCACTTGCATAACGATGGGAACTGGCTTCATGGTTTTCCTCAGCTGCATAAAACAATACGTACTGGCAGATGATTAGCTAAGTCAAATTAGGGGTGTACCAACCGGAAAACCGCAGAAAATGAAAAATCAAACCAAATCAATTAAATTAAATAACTATCATTTGCATATATATTCACTTATTAAAAGTTTATCTATAAATACAACAAAATAAAATTGAAATAATATTCAAGTAACAAAAAATTCTAAAATAACCCGACAAAATCAAACCAATACAGTTGGTTTAGTTTGGTTTGATTTTGATAAACACCAAACCAGCCCAATCCATATATATATCCCTAAGTCAAATCATAAAGGGAAATGAAACTATTAAAACTGAATAATCCTCAGACTTGGACAAAAAGATAAATGAAGTGGCTTAGTCAAATCGTTTTGTTGATAACCTTGAACCAATCCATCGAATATTGATAAATACATAATTGATCGAATACTGCTTGAAAACAGCTTGTTCGTACTGACTCATCGTTTACCATTAAATAAGGTTTTATAACATGCTTGTATATTATTTTATCTTAGGTATATCCGAGAAAATATTCCTCTTGGACGTTATTAACAACATGCATGTTTTTACATTAGATATGTGAAACACATGCATATAAGTGGCAGTATGTCTGCATGAAAACAAGAAAAGAGGAAATTAAGATGGCTAAAGTTAGAGAAGCCATTAATAATGAGAAAGACAAAGCCGAGGAGGAAGGCGGCACGATAAAGAAGGCTAGATCAGAGACTATGCCATTTCACAAACTACTGAGTGAAGCAGATGCACTTGACTGGACGTTAATGGCTTTGGGAACATTGGGTTCCATTGTCCATGGACTTGCCCAGCCTGTTGGCTATTTTCTTCTAGGCAAAGCCCTTGATGCATTTGGAAATAATATTGATGATACTGCAGCTATGGTTAGAGCCCTCAAAAAGGTATGTCTCAAACCTTGTGAATTAAAGCAGGTGTTATGAGGTTGAAGTTGAAAAAGAATATTTAAAGTTGAAGTTTGATAAAAGGTAGGTACTGTAACAATATATATAGTTGTACTTGCACATTATTTCACATAAAAAATTAGTGAAAAGCATCTTCACTTGAAATATTCGTCAAACAAGTTTCTCCATATTTCACAGGTACTTCAAATATTGAAGTTTAGCATTAGCAAATATTGAAACATCATTTACGGCCACACAGAAAATTCACTATTATATTCACTAGTCGAAGGATCTTATTGAGCTGCTTTTCTCACAATTATTTCAGGTCGTTCCTTATGTATGGTATATGGCCTTTGCAACATTTCCTGCTGGAGTTCTGGGTAACGACTTTACTAATATCATACTAATTCTTTTCTTAAAATTAACGTTATTACTATATACTAAAGTTTCATTAAGCAAGACAACATTAATTATGATAACAGCAGTTAAGAAAATGTGAAGATGAAAATTCGTTGTGACCTACGAAACCAAGCAACAAACTTATTACTGTGACTATGGTTGGAAACAGTAGAAACTCAAGTCCAAAATATTAAAAGTGCTACTATGTGATATGCAGAGATAGGATGCTGGATGTACGCTAGTCAAAGACAAGTAGCAGGCTTGAGACTGAAATTTCTAAGAGCAGTCATAAGACAGGATATTGGGGCTTTTGATACAGATATAACTAGTGGCAAGGTACTTACTGGCATAAGCGACCACATGTCACTCATACAGGATACCATAGGAGAGAAGGTACATAGCTCATGTTCAACATTATTCTTGGCTTCCATTAGCAATCTATGGTATGCTGCTTTATTTTAATCTTAAGGTGCCATGAATGCAAAGCACGTCAAACGTGCTTCTCCTCTTAAATATCACCGTTTGAGCAGACCAGGCCAGTAGGGGGCAGTTGAGCCTGGTTAAACTTTGAGCTTTATCCAATCTAGGCCAGTCCAGGCCATGGGGTTGGACACCAGTACCCGGCCGGTCCAGTTGAGAAGGTCGCCCATTCCAGGTCCCTTTAAGGACACGGACCAGCCCCTTATGAAGGAAATCGATCCAATCCAGGCAAAGTTGACCAAACTTGAAATGAATATTACTTTTTACAAGAACTGCTAGTTGATGATTCGTAGGATGAAGGGAACTTGATGATTGAGTCAGTGATGCAGCAGAGAAGAGCTACAACAACAACAACAACCCAGTATAATCCCACATAATGGGGTCTAGGGAGGGTAGTATGTACGCAGACCGTACCTCTACCCTGGGGTAGAGAGGCTGTTTCCAAATAGACCCCCAGCATCCTTTCCTCCAACAACTTCCCACCTTGCTCTTCGGCAGACTTGAACTCACAACCTCTCGGTAGAAGAGCTACTTGAGTAGATTTTAGAATTACTTCATAAGGTGAATATTGCTAACTAAATCAAAGAAGAAGAAGAGCTACTTGAGTAGATTTTAGAATTGCTTCCTCAGAGTTGTACCAGTTGCCTGTCGCACGAAATTGAGTTCAAGAACGATTCATAACAGTTGGAAAGATGTAGTTAACAATATTTACCTTATGAAATCTTAGGCATCAAGAAGTCTCACAAATCTCTAACTTGTTTATAATCTAATATTAGCACTTACCTTGATATCATCCATTTAAACCTAACATTTTTTCCTTTACCATGACAGTTGGGACATTTTCTATCATGCATTGCAACTTTCGGTTCTGGAGTCTTGATTGCATTCATATCGTGCTGGGAAGTGTCACTCCTATCCTTACTAGTTGTCCCACTAATTATGTTAACTGGCGCCACTTATACAAAGAGAATGAGTGTGATTTCGAATAAAAAAATGGCATACCTGTCAGAGGCCACATCAATGGTAGAACAGGTGACAAGTTATAGCAATTTCTTCCGTGACGATCTCATATTATAAAGCATAGGCCAATGAGCCAAGCTTATTTTACAATATCAGATGAAAATTTATTCATACTGCATATCTGATGCTATATGACAGACGATCTCCCAGATCAGAACTGTATTTGCTTTTGTTGGAGAGAATCTATCAATCAAATCGTTCTCAGACTGCACAGAAAGACAAATGAGCATAAGCAAGAAAGAAGCATTTATTAAAGGTCTTGGGACAGGCATGTTCCAAACTATCACTTTCAGTTCGTGGGCTCTTATTGTGTGGGTGGGAGCTGTTGTAGTAGCAGCCAGGAGGTCCAGTGGAGGAGATGTCATAGCTGCAGTTATGAGCATCCTCTTTGGAGCAATGTAAGAGCCAAAACTTCATATTCTATGTACAGACACTTCGTATTATGAAAAAGAAAAACCGAGTACCTTAGAAACAGCAACTAGATGAGTTTTTGTTTTCTTTCTCAAATTTCAGATCACTTACGTATGCTGCACCAGATATACAAATCTTCAATCAAGCAAAAGCAGCCGGAAGAGAAGTTTTCCAGATGATTGACAGAAAACCCACAATAAATGCTGACTCTGGAAGGATGACATTTGAAGTAATCGATGGCGAAATCAAGTTACAGGATGTACACTTTGCTTACCCATCACGGCAGGAGAAGTTGGTTCTTCAAGGGTTTTCTTTGACAATTCCAGCGGGAAAAGTAGTGGCACTTGTTGGAAGTAGTGGGTGCGGTAAAAGCACCATCTTGTCACTACTAATGAGATTTTACGATCCCATGAGAGGTTGGTCATATATTCACTATTAATCACAAATCTCAGACGTGTAATCCAAAAACTCACTGTGTATATAAATCCATCAGGTGATATTCTCCTTGACAACCACAACATCAAGGATCTTGATTTAAAGTTTCTTAGAAGAAACATAGGAGTAGTTTCCCAGGAGCCATCACTATTCGCTGGCAGCATCAAAGATAACATTAAGATGGGAAACATCAACGCAGATGATCAACAGATTGAGAGAGCTGCCCTCTTGGCAAATGCACATGCTTTCATATCCCAGTTAACGGATCAATATCTAACAGAGGTCAGACCACTAGCACTCAGATAATGATAACTGGTTCATTAGGCTGATTCTAGAAAAAAAGAAATATAGCCATCTAGACAGTTGTGGTATTGAGTTCTGCATATTTTCAATTAAATGAATGATTAAATTTCCTATTTGGTCATGGAGTAATGGAAGAATCATGCAGGAAGAAACAACAACAACAACAACTACCCAGTAATGTCCCACAAAGTGGGAGCCTTACTCATACCCGAAAGGGCAGAGAGGCTGTTTCCAATCGATCCTCGGCTTAGTGAAGGAGAGGAAAAACAAAAACAAAAACAAAAACAAAAACAAAACAAAAACAAAAACAAAAGAGCATTAGTAAGTCCACCAGAAATAGCATAAGTAACTATCTAAACATAAGAACCATAAATAAATAGCATGCAATAATATCATACAGTAACTACCATAAATAACTACCATAAGGGAGACACAATCCAAAACACAAAACATCTATGGATAGCCCTGTCAAGTCTCACCCAACCCCGGGTGAGTAGTACGAAAAACTCTAGGGGCCCCTATCCTACAACCCTGATACTAGACCTCCAGACTTTCCTATCAAGGGCCATGCCCTCGGAAACCTGCATACTAGCCATGTCATGCCTAATCACCTCTTCCCAATACCTCTTAGGCCTCCCTCTGCCTCGTCGAACGCCGACCAACGCCAGCCGTTCACAACTCCTCACCGGGGCATCAGGACTTCTCCTCCGCACATGTCCGAACCACCTCAGCCTCGCTTCTCGTATCTTCTCATCCACCGGGGCCACCCCCACCTTCTCTCGAATAACTTCATTCTTAATCTTATCTAACCTGGTGAGCCCGCACATCCACCTGAGCATCCTCATCTCCGCAACCTTCATTCTCTGAACATGAGAGTTCTTCACTGGCCAGCACTTTGCCCCATACAACATTGCAGGTCTAACCACAGCTCTATAAAATTTCCCCTTGAGTTTCTGTGGAACTTTCTTGTCACACAGGTGACAGGACTCCTGATGCAAGCCTCCACTTTGACCACCCCGCTCCTATATGATGAGTGACGTCCCCGTCAATCTCTCAATCCCCCTGAATCACCGACCCAAGATATCTCACACTGTCCCTCTTGGCAATGACCTGAGATCCAATCATCACGTCCCTGCCTACTTCGCTCGGCTCGGCGTTAAACTTGCACTCCAGGTATTTTGTCTTAGATCTGCTTATTTTGAAACCCTTAGACTCGAGAGTCTGTCTCCATACCTCTAACCTCTCAATAACACCGGCCCTCGTCTCATCTATCAAGACTATATCATCAGCAAATAGCATACACCAAGGCACATTCCCTTGAATATGTCGGTTAGAGCATCCATCACCAAGGCAAACAAGAGAGGGCTAAGCACCGATCCTTGATGGAGCCCCATAACCACTGGAAAATGGTTTGAGTCGCCACCCACCGTCCTAACCCTAGTCTTAGCTCCATCGTAATAATAAAAAAGTTTCTACAATTCATAAGGTCAATTAGAGGTGTTGCTAAAGGAAGGAAAAAGAGGAAGATGAGGAGAAGGATATTCATAAATAGAACAAGTTAGCTACCACATGAACTTAGGTAAGCATTATATCCTCTAATGATTGAAAAGAGTTTTCTAGCTTCATCAAAAAAAGACAGTCCGCCACACCTGTCTACAATTACTTGAACATGCTAGTTCATATTGTAGTAGATTCCTAAAGAATCAAAATTGAGGAGAAACATCTGAGAGCGTCTCCTGAATCCAACAATTCAGTCAGAAACATCTAAGGGGCCAAATGAAACAGAACAAAAATATAAATATATTTCGAGAAATAAAACAACAAGATGTACCAAAAGCTAATGTTCGCATCAAAATGAAATTCTTAGGTGTTGACTTCTCATTCTAAAACTAAAAATATTAGCATTATTTTTTGCATCAGCATAGCTCGAACTCTCATCTGCAGAGAGTCCTTAATTAATCAGAAGCTGATTAGACCTTTATGAACTCTAAAAAGGCAAGATTCAATTAAAAAAGAACTGATGCGCATAGCTTGCCAACCAAAGCCAGATCATGATAAGTTTTGCTCCTCGTCATGATCAGGAAAAAAAGAAGAGAGTTTCTGCTTCTCCACTTCAGAAATAAAAAGGGCACCCAAAGGCATGCCTCGGGCTTGAGAACGCTCATAGGAAAAAGGTGTGCACCTATCAAGTCTTACTGCCTTTACCCAAACCACGACAAATGACTTCCCTGTTAGATCCTTTTAAGACAGACAATAAGAGATTGCTAAAATAGAAGGATGAGAACATACAGCTTTCCTACAGTAAACATACAATTCAAACGAACCAATATAATTCCATGAACACCAATTTCAGCTGTAGTATAAGCATTTTGCTCATGAGAGCATTTGTTAAGATCACCTGAAAGCTGAAAGTGCTGTTTCCTTATTCAATTTTCCTGTATGGCACAGTAGGACAATGAAAGAAAGAAGGCGAATAAGAACAGCTGGTTACCACATACAACCCCATATTAGAAGTACTCTGACATAAGATGAAACCATTTGATAATCAGAGATGGTTAGTCGCGTAAGAAAATCCCTAAAGTAATAACTTGAAATCTAACGGCAGAATACGATTAACGCTAAAATTTACTAATTACTACTATAGGACATCAAGAGCCAAATGCCCTAAATTGAGGATACCACATTCTTATCTGTATCTGAAGAAATAGTTCATGCTCCTCTGTCATCCTCCCAGAATGATAATCAAAAGGAAAGTAGCTTTAAAGCATGACCTCAAAGTACATTCTAAACTAGGCACTAATTCTTGTATTAGCACAGCTTCCTTGAAAAAAACGATGCATACTAAATTATCTTTCCTGTAATGTTCTCTCCTAGGTAGGGCAAAGTGGTCGGCAACTATCAGGTGGACAGAAACAAAGAATAGCAATAGCAAGATCAATCTTAAAGAATCCTCCAATTCTTTTGCTTGATGAAGCCACCAGTGCACTTGACACAGAGTCGGAGAAGCAAGTTCAAGAAGCACTTGAAACAGCAGCGCAAGGCAGAACAGTCATCTTAATTGCGCACAGAATGTCAACTATTGTTAATGCAGATATGATAGCTATTGTTGAGAATGGGAAAGTAGTGGAGACAGGAACACATCATAACCTATTAGATACGAGTACATCCTACAATAGCTTATTTAGCATGCAGCACATCAGTGAAGAATGTCAAACCAGGTCAGATTATACTCCACTTCATATTCATCGTTACAATTTCTTTTTCCTTTTTTTGGATAATATAAGGTAATTTTATTAAGGCAAGTACCAAGGAGGTACTGCCAACAAACAACAACAAATACATATTCATTGTCACAAATTAAACTGGTTGAGCTTAAATGAAATACATTTAATTGACAGGTCGGAAGTCACAACAAAGAAAACTCTTCCAATAAAAGAGGATTCATCTCAGGACGATGAGCAACTTGATGAGCCAAGGGAAAGCAAAAGAGAGGTTAAGGAACTTCCTGAGAAGGAGCAAATCCAGAAAAAAGAAACACATATATTCTTCAGAATCTGGTTTGCCTTGACTGAGAAAGAGATCATAAAGACTATTATTGGCTCCTTAGCAGCAGCTTTTGCAGGCATCTCCAAACCTTTTTTTGGGTTCTTCATCATTACGATAGGAGTGGCATATTACCATCCTGATTCAAAGGAGAAAGTAGCTCTGTATTCAGCAATATTTGCTTCAATTGGGGTGCTTTCTTTGTTTGCTAACACTTTGCAGCATTACTTATTTGGAATAGTTGGAGAAAAGGCCATGACAAATCTCAGGCGAGCTTTGTATACAGGTATCCTACTTACATAAACTCCTGGAAGATCAGATACATCAATTTCTGTTTTTTTTCCCTTCCATTTCCTCCTTTCTCCATGGCTATTTTACCTTCAGTTTTGTTCCCTACACAGAAACTTTTTGTTTTACCCTATGTTGCGCGGACCCTCCAAAATGTTGCCGCACCCGTGTCGGATTCTTCAAAAATACACTACTTTTGGAGTATCCGACATGCACCCGGCGACATTTTCGGAGAGTCCGAGCAACATAGGTTTTACCATAAAAGTTGACGTTTATGATATTTCAAAAACTATTTGCAGCCACACTACGAAATGAACTAGCTTGGTTTGAAAAGCCCGAAAACAGTATTGGATCAGTCACATCAAGGATAGTCAGTGACGCATCCACAGTCAAGATCATAATATCTGACCGCATGTCTGTCATTGTTCAGTGCATTTCATCCATAGTTATTGCAACAACCGTCAGCATGATAGTTAATTGGAGAATGAGTCTGGTAGCCTGGGCTGTGATGCCATGCCACTTCATAGGTGGCCTCATTCAAGCAAAGTCAGCTAAAGGATTCTCTGGTGATGGTACTCTAGCACACTCAGAACTTGTTGCCCTAGCTTCTGAATCTGCAACTAATATAAAGACTGTTGCGTCTTTTTGCCACGAAGAGCAGATACTCGAGAAGGCCAAACTGTCTTTGAAGAGGCCACTTAGGAAAGGGAAGACAGAAAGCATCAAATTTGGAATTATCCAAGGCACCTCTCTCTGCTTATGGAACATAGCTCATGCAGTAGCCTTGTGGTACACAACAATTCTTGTCGACAGGAACCAAGCCACCTTTGAGAATGGGATAAGGGCATACCAGATATTCTCCCTAACTGTACCCTCAATTACAGAACTATGGACACTGATACCCACAGTACTATCAGCCATAGATGTACTAAAACCTGTATTCCAAAACCTTGATCGGTGCACAGAAATTATACCAGACGCGCCAGATACTTCAGAACACGAAACCATTAAAGGAGAAATTGAGTTCCTAAATGTCCAGTTTTGTTATCCATCGAGACCAAAAGTAATAGTTCTCAACAATTTCAGTCTACAAATTGAAGCTGGATTAAAGGTGGCACTTGTTGGGCAAAGTGGAGCTGGAAAATCTTCAATTGTGGCGTTGTTATTGAGATTCTATGATATTAACGAGAGAAAAGTTCTGATCGATGGAAAGGATATAAGATACTACAATCTTAGAAAGTTAAGGGCACAGATTGGATTGGTACAACAGGAGCCACTTCTGTTTAGCTGCTCAATTAGAGAAAATATCTGCTATGGGAGTGAAAGAGCATCAGAAGCTGAAATAGTGGAAGTGTCAAGGTCAGCAAACATATATGAGTTTATAAGTAACTTGCCTGACGGATATGATACTCTTGTGGGGGAGAAGGGTTCCCAACTTTCTGGAGGGCAAAAACAGAGAATAGCAATAGCAAGGGCCTTGCTCAAAAAGCCAAGAATAATGCTGTTGGATGAAGCAACAAGTGCCTTAGATACCGAGTCAGAAAGGGCAGTGATGAGTGCACTGGAATCAATGAAACTAAACAGTTTTGGGGGCACAAAAGTGACACAAGTCACAGTGGCACACAGGCTTTCCACAGTAATAAACTCAGATACTATAATTGTTATGGACAAAGGAAAGATTGTAGAAAAGGGTAGCCACTCAAACCTGACGGCAGAAATAGATGGTATTTATTCAAGATTTGTTAGGCTCCAAAGTATAGGGGGAAAAACTGAAGCACACTGATAATTGCATAAAATATACTAGATAGGGGTCACCCTCATGTATACCATATCTTCGTTAGTTTTCACACTGTTGCATATGTTGAGAAAAGATATACCAGATAGGGCAGATATGGCCATATGGGATTGATATGTGCAGACTTATTTAGTTAGATTTAGATAAATTTCCTAAGTGATTACAGCTCTTGCTATTTTTATTTTGTTAGGACTTTGCTATTGCAACCAGTGAGTTAGGATTCTAGATAATTTTTTTAATTTGTTTTGCTACAAGTCTTGCTATTGTAAGTTGCAACACGCCATTTAAGAGAGTTAACGTCTATCAGCGAATCAGGTTCAATCTCCCTTAAAGTAAAGAGATTAGACACTCTCCCAAATGAGTTCCAAGGTCTGCAATTCCCTTTTAGGAAATTGCAAAATTCAGCAATTATAGGCAAGCAAAGGAATAAGAACAAGGGCCGAGACCTGTGTGTTGGGCCTGATTTTCCTGTTAATCGTCTAGTGACTCAGATCCAAAACTAGGGACCTTAACACACTTCCACCTCCCAAATCTTTTTTCTCGTTTTGGTAGATAAAAGAGCTTAGTGTCTAAGTAGCTATTATATGCAGAAATCATATGGTAAAACAGTCTTATATTTCATATCCACAATGACTAAGTACACAGGATTGTTACATGTAGGGAAAGAGCATCCCCTTAAGTTTTTTGTCTAAAATCCAAGGTGGATATTGCACATCCTTTAGATTTTAGGACTAAACTTCAACACGGACACTGTGTAGATTCTTTAGTCTTTCCATCTCTTCCCCAGAGGCAATTCCAGGATCAATAAAACACAACTGTAAGAGAAATAGTATGTTAATTGATAGCAGAACACAGGACACTCAAATAAATGCCAGACGGTTGAAATGCAGTAATACCTGATATAATGGCTTCTTCAGGGTGTGGACACCTCTTTTTAGTAGCTTTTGCCAACCGGCATTTTCTTTAAGAGATTTTGCCAGGGAGTCTGTTGGCTGAGACATGGTATAGTGGAACTTCTGGTAAGTAATCTAGAGATATTACAGATGATTTATCATAAAGGGAATATATAAGCACCCCAGCAATTTGATATTTTGACAAAATGTATGAGTAAAAAGAACAATAAAATCAGAAGTCTTTCAGCTTTTGCCCTAACTTGGAAGGGCATTAAATAGCTTTGCAATGACAGCATCATTTGATTTCCTCTCAACAAGAGAGGGAGGGAGGAGAAAGAAAAATATTTTGATAACTATCCCATCTCAGGCATTCCCAAATCATGTCTTAACCTTAAGTGATGAGAACTACAACATGCAAGGAAACATGATTGAGAACCTTACATGATAGCCTTTAATAAGTGTGCACATTTGCAGCACAGCTCCATTAAACGAGAGCAGCACAGTCACGAATCTCTCATGTGTGCTTATCTAGACCACATAATACAATTGCAGATGTATTGATAATGTAAGAATACTCTTAACAACACCTTTAATGCAAAAGTCAAAAATCCCTTAGGACTTCTTAGTTCTGGAACCAATGATACATAAGCAGGTTAAACCATGAAACCAACTGCCAAAAGAGGAAGTGATGAAGCATAGCCAAGTTTCTGAATCATAAAACCAACATAATGAAATCTGATGTTCCATCATCAGTTAATACAATAACAACAACAAACCCAGTGTAATCCCACGAGTGGGTTCTGGGGAAGGCATGTATATGCAGACCTTATCCCTACTTTGAGAAGGTAGAGAGGTTGTTTCCGATAGACCCTCAGCTCAAAGAAAGATGAAAAAAGCAGTAGCACCAGGCAGTAACACCAGCAAGATAACAAAAAAAAATGGTTTATAACAGTAAATAAAATCATTATAATCATTAAACTAGGGAAGAGGAGACTAGGGATGAGATGTAACATACAACTTTCAAGAATATGCCAAATACGGTCATCAGGGATGACTCAAACTCCATTCAAGAAGTATGGAAATACAGCCATCAGGGATGTGCTTAAAGAACAAAGCAGTAACAGAGCCATGATAAAAGACTTGCTTATCAATGCATGTGCATATACTTACATGACCTGGATCTAAGATCAATAGATTGTAATGTGTCGACCCATTTCTCTGACATCTACTTTGAATCCCGACAATGGTTCTTGAATGGCCATCATGCTGGAAGTATAAGGGCCTGTTTCAATGAAGCTTATAACAGATTCCACCACCAAAAGAGATAATGCTGATGAAACAAATCGGAAAAGGAAATTCATGGACAAATAAGGATGATTGCATATGTCCTAGTTAATCAAGGAAATAGAGTTGTTGACTAAATTCACTTACGCTTTTTGACTGACTAGGATACCATGATTGCTTGATTTCTTGAATTTATTGTCAGAGAAGTAACTCCACACCCAATCAATGAGTGCCTGTTGGACCCTAGGCTTAGCCTTTACATTGTACGAAATAGAAACAGCTTCAGATATATCATTTTTCTTTTTGGACAGATATCTATCCATTGGTCCATAAACCTGAGGTGGCATCGTACTGACATATTTCCCGACTCCATTAGAACTAGAGACTATTTCACGGCTTATAAAGTCCACTATTCTGGCCCGAACCCCAAACGAACGGAAGAGTGTAGCACACTCTGTTGTTCCAATCCAATTTCTTTTGCCATAAATTGCTTGAGCAAAGTCTTCTGAGCCCTGTTTATCAAAGCCTCTTTGCCAAGCAATTTCAAGCCATCTTTGGAGTGAAGGGATGTCAGGTACAAACCCAGAACCTCCATACAATACCTCCTTTGCTTCTTGGTGTTGCTTAAGCAAGTGAGAACTTAGCATCTGGATATTACGCCACCCACAACCCCACCCAAAATCCTCTGAAGGGCTGCTTTGAAAATGATCAACAAAACCACACAAAATAGTGGTGGTCTTTTCAGTCTCCAACTCCAAACAGTTCTTCAACAAATCCATCAAGCCTTGTCCAATCTGAGGGCAGATTTCCTTGATCTGCACACTAGCTAAAATCCTTATCTTTTCAGCTATATCTTTCTCTCCAGGTGTGCAATTATTGGCATCACATTTCAAGAAACTATTCTCATGGTTATTCCGAGAACTGGTTTCACACTGCATGGCATCATCGACCTGATGAACAGGTAAACAAGTCTTTAGAATTAGAGCTAGCCAAAAACAAGGTTACAACCTTTTCATTATTTTAGGACCCTATATCCCATCTTATGTAACAAGCAATTTTTAAAAGCCAAATTTTACCAATTTAAAGTACAATCAGAGTATTAGAAATTTTATTACTCTAAAATTCCTAAACATTTTCAGCCAAGAAAAACAAATTTGACTCCAAAATTATATGGAGGTAGAAACAGTTTTATAAGATTTGACGGAAGAAAATAAAAGAAACTCAAAGTGTAACGCTGAACAAAGTTAGGCAAATTCCCAAAACTTTTGATTAAATTTGAATGAGGAAAGAAAAGATTCAAAACATAACTTAACAAAGTTACAGGTAACATGAAAAAAGTTAGGCAATTCCTTATAAAAATTAACTAATATGAAAGACGAATAATCCTTCAATGTAACTTAACAAAGGTAACAAATAATGTCCAAAAGTTAAGAAAATCATTTAAAATATAGTAAAATTTGAAGGAAGAAAAGACCTTCAATTCCTCCTTCAAATTGTAACTTAACAAAAGTTATAAATAATGTTGAAAAAGTTAGGCAAATTCTTAAAACTTTTAATTAATCAAGGAGGAAAAACCCCTTCAGAATGCAACATAGAAAAAATCACGATTAATAAAGACAATTAGGCAAAATCTTAGAAGAGTGATGCATATTTTATTAGGAAGTTCTTGTAAATTGTTAGAATGACAACTTGTAGATCATGCATCGTCTACCCTAGATGCTACAGAGTCCTTCCAAGAAGAACAAGGATACACTTTCTTGTTTTTTAACAGTAGCACGGTATTTAGCACTGCCTTCGTGCTAATGATAGATTTATACAAGTTGTTACCTTTCTTAAAAATAACTTATTAGGAAGTCAAAAAACCAGCTTCTGCCAGATCCACATAGAAGAATGTTCCATATGAAATTTTGCAATCATAGTTACAACAACTACCCAGTAAAGTCCGACATAGTGGGGTCTGGGGAGAGTAATAAGTACGCAGGCCTTACCCCCGCCCAAAAGGGTAGGGAGGCTGTTTCCAATCGACCCTCGGCTCAGGATGCAATCATAGTTACAATTAAAGATATATTTACAAGAGACGTTAACCAATTTCAGACTATAAGGTTATCTACGAAATGATTAAGAAAATGGCAGCTTGGTGCAAGAAGCATATCGCGTTCACGCAGGTCCGGGGAAGGGGCGCACCCCAAGGGGTATGTAATGTAGGAAGCCTACTCTTATGCAAATATTAATGGCTCATTCCATGCCTCGAACTCGTGACAACAACTTTGTTGTAGCTCCAAAGCTCCTTCCTAATGAAAAAAACGACTAGCAAATAACAAAAGCACCCATATCATTGGTAAAGATGCTTATCCATCCCACATTGCTAATGGCAGTTCGAAAGCTTACCGTATTATTAACAAGAAGTATGAAACCCTAACCCTACTTTTAGATTTTTGAGTTTTCGCCCCAAAGAGGGTCATTAGTCAAATATGCCCATCACTGCCCCTGAGGGTTACAGAAATGGCGATGGCCATTGTATAGATAGTCAAATTAATAAAAAAGCAGTATAATAGTTAATTCACAAAGAGAAAAAGGGGTACCTGGAAATAAGGTGGACTTGAGGAGGCAAGGGCAATTTCTTGTGCCAATTCCAAGTCCTTGGAAATGTCTTCATCGTCGAAGTGACTGTTTGCGTGTCTGTATTAATAGTGTCAAATGTGAAAGAAAAAATTAGCAATTGCCATAGAACATAGTAACAAAATAAGAAACAAGCACAAAGAAAAGAAGAGTAGACAGGCGAAGTTTTACGGGTATACCTTTCGACTTCAAGGGTGAGAACTCTGAGATTACAGAAAGGGCAAGTTGACAAGTCCATGACAACCCAAGAAAGGAGTGTGGAGGAAACCTTAATAGATTCAGGCCTTGGCAATGGGAATTCGAGGTTTTGACGAAAATCATCCTTTAAAAGTATAGCTGAACATTCAAGTACGTGTTTGGCCTAGCTTCTTTTCCAAAAGTGTTTTTGGGAGGGGAAAAAAATAACTTTTTAGGTGAAACTCTTGCAAGGAAAAAAAATGCAGGTAATTTTGGAAAAAGAGAAAAAATCTTTTTAAAAAGTACTTTTGAAAAAATTATATTTAGAAATAGTTTTTTAAAGTTTGGCCAAATAGTAATTACTGCTCAGAAGTATTTTTCAAACTAATTAGCCAAACACAAAATACTTCTCACCAAAAATACTTTGAAAAAAATCACTTTTAAAAAAAGCACTTTTTAAAATAAATTGATTTTTGTAGCTCGGCCAAATGGACTATTAATATATTATGGCTAACAAAGAACATCCCTAATGTGTCCTAAAATGAACAAGTTTGGTCCATAGTTAATATTTCGTCTAAAATTAATCGAAAAAGGGTCAAATATATCCCTCTACGTTCAAATATGGTTTACTTATACCCTTCGTTATACTATTAGGTCATATATACCCCTATCGTTATAGTATTGGGTTATATATATCCCTACTATCATAAATAAAAATACCCTTATTTTGGATGGAGTGTCACGTGTCAGCACCAGATTAAACGACACATTTTCTTTTTTTTTACCCGACCCGTTTTAAAAAACCCACAACCCTACCCAATTTTCGGTTTTTTCCAGTTTTTTTCTTAAATTCAGTTTTTAAAAAAAAATATTATGTTAATTTTTTTTATAAACTGAAAATTTATAAAAATTCTGTTTTTATAAACTGAAAATTTATAAATCAGTTTTTAGAAGAAAAAAATCCAGTTTTTAAACTGATTTTTTTTTTAAAACAAAAACTGGATTTCGAATTTTTATGTCCAAATTAGCATTTCGAATTTTTTTCTTCATTTTATTTTTTTTTAAAATACAAAAATACTTTCTTTTTAAAAAATTGAAAAAACGAAATAAAACAAAATGCTATAAAACTGAAAAAAATAAAATAAAAATTTTAAAAACGAAAATATTTTGTTGAAAATATTTTTTTCAATTTTTTAAAAAATGATAATATTTTATTAAAATATTTTTTTCTATTTTTATAATTCTTTTCTAGTTTTTAATAAAAATGCTTTACATTTTTTTAATCAGATCCAATGAGATGCTGCCACGTGTCTATTATAAACTTATAAGTTATATTTAACGGTTGAAGGGTAAATTTGACCCAAAAGTATAACAGCAGGGATATTTTTGATAAGAAACTCAAACGAAGGATAAATAAGACATATTTTTCATAATACAAGAGCAAATCAGACCCTTAACCGAAAATTAATCGTATGTACAACAAAATTTGCGTGCATAGCACATGATTTTAATGGGGGAAACGGCCAAATTTATCCCTTTATTTTAGTAATTATCCGTTTTATTTCTAGTTCTACTGTCGGTTCTTATACGTCTATGCGGTTAAAAAGTAAATAAAAATATCCCAATCCTAACGGTTGTCCATCATGGCAACGGACCCCTCAATAAAAAAAATGCCATATAACTAAATAATCCATATAGTTAACTCTAAATCTCTATTCTTTAGATAACTCTAAATCTCTATTCTTTTTATTTTGTTTCTTTTTTTTCTTTTCCTTACCATCTGATCTAGGGGTGTGCATTCGAATCGATTTATCGATAAATCGAATCGATTATTTGTTATCGGTTTATTGATATCGGTTTATCGATTTGATTTCGATTTCGAAAATTTTCCTTATCGAGTTATCGATTTCGATTTCGATTTTGGCCATTCGGTTTATTGGTTTATCGGTTTATCGATAAATCGATAAGATATATTAAAAAGATAAATATACCCTTATTTTATAATACTATTACTACCCTATCCCTTGGCTGCTTTCGCATATGACTGATATGAGTTAACTGTAAACTTTGCTAACCCTATTTTTATTTTCTAATTTCCAGCGCCGCTTCTCTTCAGTTTTTAAACTCATTGCAGCAAGTGCTTTTGGTAGATTGTCCTCTAGTTGGAATGAATGGTCAAAGCGATTCCAACATTCAAGGGCAGTGTGGTTGAACTTTTCACATATTCGACATTTCACAATACTTTCTCTTTATTGGTAAGGCGAGGTTTGTTTCCAATTGAAATTTTTTGCAATCAGCTCATTTTTGTTTTCATTGAAGTTAGTATTTTGGTGAGAGTTTGGATTATACCTCGATGTTGGATTGAATCCTCTGCCTCTGGAACTAAATCTATCTCTGCCTCGACCCCGTCTTTGTCCTCTTTAGCCAACAAAGGCTTGGTCATGGCGTGGCATTCTTTCTTTGCCTTCGTTGCTATTATTGAGCATCTGTTCGTATGCTTGCAATGACAAAACAAACTGATGATAAGTGGGATAAGGGGGTTTGGTTAGCATAGCAGTTCAAAAATCTTGGTATTTTGGTATGAGACCTCTCGCTAACTGGAACGCCTTCTTTGTTTCATTTACCGATTTCTTGAAGGGATAAGGTTCGTAAACCAAGCTCTGTTCTATCACCACTCACCAATCGTCACTGTCGCTGTTGTTCCATCGCCACTCACCGCTGTCGCCGTTGACTCAATCTTCACTTTCTGGCAGGTACCATGTAGAAATTAGTTGTTTTTTGGTTAAATCTGATATAAGAGCTGCAATTTATTCTTTACTTCTTGCATTTGCGTCCAAAGACTGCAAACGGAGAGGGTTGTGTTTCCAAGTGATAAAAGCAGCGTAAGTTGTATGACTTCTGAATCAGATGCATTTTCAAACCATGATACATGCTAAATTAGCTGCAGAATTTCTTTTCTTTTGCTTTCCCCCTAATCAATTCAAATTATAAGAGAAGGACAAAATTGGAAACGCCTCTTGGCTTATTGATGTTATCGATAACCGAATAGATAAGCCCCCAAAATTGATAAATCAAAATCGAAAAAATCGAAACCTTATTGAAACGATAACGATAAGCATATGTACAAATCGATAATCGATAAGTAATTATCGATAAGAGTCAAAATCGAATCGATAAATCGAATGCACACCCCTAATCTGATCCCTTTCCCTCCACCAATTATATTAACATTATCTTTTCCACCACGAAATGCCCCAATACATTCCTTCGTCTGTGCCGAATCTCTCCACGAAGGGTTTTATGTGTAAGTCCAAAAATAAGAAAATTACAAGGAGTTGCGAAATTACAGTAGTATAGTAAAGAAGTACCCCATACAGTTTCCTCCAACAGATAGTTAACAGGGACGAGATTAGTGGTTGTTTTTACCGTGGTTAGTCGACCAATTGATCTCGTCGGCGCCGGCTACTACTAAAGGAAAGAGAAACCCTTTTTTCTTGCAAAATTTTATTACCCACTTTAATGGTGGCTTGGTTAATAAATTGTGTAGTATTGTCATCAACCATATCCATGGAAGGTGAATTGTGGTCAAAGAGTTTTGGAATTTGATGGATTCCTATGGTGTGGTGGTGGGTAACTTCCGGTAGGTTGCAGACGGATATAGTAGAAGGGAGAGAGAGATAGATTGTTTTCTGGAGGTGAGTTGGCCAGTTGCTCTCGGAGCGCCGATAATTGCTAAAAGAAAGATGAACCATTTTTTCGACAAAATTTTACTACCTACTCTAATGGCAGAGGACAAGGGAGAAGAGAGATTCTGATGGTAGGGAAATGAGGGAGAAAAAAGAGAAAGAAAAAATAATAAAAAATTAGAGTGAAAATGAAATGTTAAGAAATAAAGGTAAGGGGTGGGTTATTTAGTTACGTTGCATTTTTTATTGAGGGGGTCCCTTGCCACAGTGGACAACCGTTAGGGTTGGGGATATTTTTATCTATTTTCTTAACGGTAGGGACTTATTTGAATGAATAATAGAACTAGGAATAAACATGGACAATTTATTAAAGTAGAGGGATAAATTTAACCTTTTTCCCTTTTAATCTGAAAAGAAGAAAAAGCGATGCACGCCCCTCCCCGTAAGGGAAAAGATTCAAATTTATCTCTTTACTATGAGAAAAGATCAAGTTTATACCCTATGATTTTTTGTATTTAAATATATCCTTCATGTTATATAATTGGGTCAAATATACGCCTCCTTCATTAAGGTTTTCCAAGATGGACGCTAAATTTACGTGGCATTGACATTTTGGCCACGTGACATGACACCCACTGGAATCACTGGAACTAGGAAAGAAAACAAACAATAATGGAACAAAGGAGAAGAAAGCACACAGATTCGAAATGAAAAATACATAACGCACGAATAAATGCCCCGATATCCCTATTTATAAGAATTCGGGCATCAAAACCAAGAAATTATGTCATCATTACTCAGCAGTGGTATCAAAATGGCAGACCCAACTGACAGATGCATGGGAAACGACCGAAGCATTGGAAAAATGCTCCATAAGATGACATGATGTCATTTTGGTATAGAAACGACATAACCCCAAAAAGTTGCAGCTCACGAAAGTCCACATCGTCAGCTCGTCTCAATGTCACTACCAGACCCAGTCGTCCAATCTTCTCGACCACAACAAACAGAATCTGTGCATCAAGGTTGTTTGAGGCCAGCCTCAATAAGCGGAGGGTCAAACTGTGCAGGTCTAAATCTGCCATAAAATATTTAAGGCAAGGTAGCACTGAGAAAAGAGTCAATCGAGGTCGATCAGGAAGCAGCAAGACTCATGGTCAAGATGCCAATAATGGTTGAGGCCGAGCACCGTAGATAGAGCTGTAACATCTAGTTTTTTTAAGAGGATATTCTCTACACCTGTACTATTAGGGCTTGCTAGGGAAATGTGCAATATAAATAGGAAAAAAGATAATGAATTATGGCATGTGACACTTATTCAATAAGAACGAACTTTTGATAAAAGAATATCTCTCTTATTAAGATACAAACACTAGCTTTTTATCAAGGATCTTGTTCATATTATTTCACACTTTTCGATCAGATCCGAGAATAATTCTAACATTCTAGGATTTGTCAGTCACTCATCATTGTCATGAGAGACTATCATCTAGTTCATCCTTTATTGAGTGAATCACTTCTCCTATTTACTTAAATGTCATTTATTTTTATTTTTTGCTAGTTCCCCGTCCATTATTGCTTATACTTTTTGGATCATTTATTGCATGTTGTTATCAATCCACCATTAGATCTGTCTAACATTAGTCACATTTTCGGAACTCACATCTAGAGATACTATTATTAACTAAGTTCAACGAATTATTATATAAACTCAACTGTTCTAGCCGAAAGTTTTATTTTTTTGTCAAACAATGGCGCTGTGTATAGGGATTTCCTAGTTAAATTTTTAGTTTCCTCTAGTTCTATTATAACACGGATCACTAGCATAAAAAAAGAGTAAGAACAAGATCTCCTTTATTTGTATGCACAGATCCAATATGGCAGGTAACGGGAGAAGAAAGGATGAGAATGATAAGTGACCTCCCAACTAGCCTCATAAATGTCACCAATGAGAGTTGTGAAATAGTGGACAAAGACGCAACGCCCAATGCTCCCCTAGGCGAGATGGGTCACCCCTTCTCACTGTAGCATCACAAAATCCCTTGGTAAGGTATCCTCTATATATATGGCGGAGGAGATGCCCACAATCGTAAAAAAGCCCCTTGAAGCTTTGCTAACTTATATGCTAACCAGTATTCTCCATAAGCCTATTCGGGACACGACTACAAAAAATGCAAGGACTTGCATCATACAACTAGCAAACAAGCATCGCAATCAACTTCCTTCTCCTTCAACGATAGGCATTGCTCATAATATCATTAATTGTGCAGGTGACGACACTATGACAACCATTCTCAAAAGGATGGAGGAAATAGAGAATAAGAACAAAGCACTTTGGGACCAAATGAGAGAACACCAAGAAAGGGTTGATAAGATACCTGGCACCCTAAGCTCTTTCAAAAAAGAGATGACGACCGGTTCATCGAGCAGTTGTACAGTGATGACACCGCCCCATATGCTATACCAAAAACTTTTAAAATGCCTCTCTACCTTAGGATATATGATGGCACGACCAACCCTGAAGTTCATGTGACTCACTATGTTAGTTCTTGAAATGTAATGGCCTCGTTAAAGAACAAGTATCTTCCATTTTTAAAAATATTTGGTGAAAGCCTCCTAGGAGGAGCGTTAACATGGTATTCACAACTATTTCCATTGATGGTCGACAAGTTCGTAACAGCACATGTTGGGGCCAAAAAAATCAAGGCGTAAATGGCATATTTGTTGTTAAACAATTAAACTACTTTATTTACACATATTTTGTAAAGTGACTTGATTACTATATGCTCATCAATATTGGACTCTTGAAATTGTGTTCATATCTAGTATGCATGTGATGATATTTTGTTGATAAAGTATGTTGTACTATTGCGAGAATGACTCTCTCACGTGAGCTATCGCCTCTTACATTGAAAATCATGAAGAAATAAGACCTTATAGAATCTTGAATAGTGAGAGGTTATGTTTCACTTGTAAAGGTCGGTCTTGGCAACTAGTCAGATTTATGAAATCCACCATTCTGTTATGACTTATTTTGTAAGCCAGATGCGAGTTTCTCTAAAAAGTTAGATTTGAGGGTTATTGAAGTGAGAAACTTGGATTAGACATCTGGCGATATCTAGAACAATATTTGTATAGTGTTGAATGAGTAAAAAATAGTGAGAAACACACGCCAATATAAGGCAAGAACATCGTAGTATGTGTTTCATACCACATGTGCTATGCGACCAATGGGTTAATGAAAGAATGGATCCATACTTCTTCACTGTGTAAGACCAGAAAGGCAAAATTGGCTTTCCATTGGAATATACGCTAACGTTTTATTGTATCTTGAATTACCAATCAATATTGCTACTTTAACATGTCACTAATAGCTACGAATGATTTGGCAACGCGGTGGATCTCTAGGAATGTAGTTGACCTAGAATGGATAGTTTTGAGTAGAAAGGGAACACAACTAAAATAAATAATATAACTTGTATTCATTGGTCGACCATTACACTTACCATATGAGTAACAAGTGAATATATGGATAAAGTTATACATGAACTCGATTTCACCTTTTTCGAGGATGAGGGATTGAATAACAAAGGTATATGAGTAGAGAATAATGTCTGGGGTATTGCGAGTATTAATATTCATTTGGTAGGGAATACTTTCCGCGTGTGATTGGCTTTCTACATGGAGCTTTTCTATAACCTTAGTAGGTTTGAGATATTATGGCTCTCAATGCTAGTAGGTCGCATGAACTATTAACTAGCATGAATTACGTGTGGTTATTGACATGCCACTAGATTGAGTCTAGTGCATCATGTGCAAAGTGGGATAAGTTGGATTTGATTTGGGCCAAGGAACGCCCATGTAGACTGACCCGACCCGTTTAGAAGGGATAAAACTAAAAAGGTTACCTAGAAGTTTTTAACTCCTAATAAAACTACCCTACGTAAAAGAGATATAAGAACATGCAAAATACAATTCTCATTGCGTTAAGGACTTAGCTCAAAGTAATAATATAAAATAAAAAATAGACAAGAATGTAGGGAGAAAGAGATGAGAGATTCTTAATTCTTCTATATATTCAAGTGTATTACAAAATGAGTTCTCATCCTCTATTTATAGTACAACATAGAGGTATATCAAAAGAATTCCATGAATGACATTAAGCATTTGAGATCATGGAGGAAGATCATTGGTTGGTTTTGAAGGTGTGGGAGTTACAATAATAATGGTGAGAAGTAGTAGGGGTTATCCACATAATGGAGAAGAGTAGCAGGAGTTATATTTGATTAGTGGACATCCATATAAATATGTATTTCATAATACTCCCCCTTGGATATCCATATATAATGTACCTCGTTAAAATTTTACTCAGAAAAAATCTTAGTAAAAGAAAAAAGTACACATATCTTATAGTATGCATTACTTGCTGCCTCACTAAAAACATTGCCAGAAAAACCCAGTGGGAGGACAACTCTATTCCCTTTCGAGAATTGGGTTTAGGAGTTGAAGAGTCGCCACCTAATGATTATACCGCATTAAGACACTTTTAAAGGAGAGATTGAGAAGAAACCAAATATTAGGATAAGGGCTAGAAATTATCTCGAGGGGAAGGTGTTAGGCATCCCTCGAGATCCACTAGTGTGGTTCCAGGCCATGCTACATTTTGTGACTTTGAAGAGCAAGTAAACAAGCAAAAGTTTCAAGTAGAAGGTTTTTTTACATAATATCACAAGCAAATTGAGAGTTCAAAGACAATAAAGGAAAGCAGGAGTTTTAAAGAAATAGTTTAAACAACTTTAGAAAAAGATAAACACGTGAAGAAAAAGGGTCCTAAGTTTATAAACAATATGGATCACTGTAATGTAATATCCAGCAATCACTCCTCAAAAGAGGGGTTGTACGTAATATTAGCGCATCGGTCATCATCTCCATATTCTACCCTTCCTCCCCTGTTAGGGTATTAATACATGAAAAAGTCTCATTACTTACTGCATGCTAGTACCCGTCCCATCCTATCAGTCCCGAAGGAATTGAGGAATACTATTCCTAAAGGGGTAAGAAGTTTGGGACCTTTTAGGGTTTGCAAAGGATAAAATTCTAAGGCGTCATTCAAAACATATAATGCAAGTATTGGCAGGCAGATAAACAAGTATAGATCAGATATGCCTCCTTAAATCAATAAAAATCACATAGTTTAGCACGTCTTACACATACTGGTTTGGTATAAATTAAATTAAGGCGTTAAGTGGATTGATTCAATACATATTTATAGATAATAGGTCCGCATTAGGTTCACTTAGATGTAATTGTCAAAGACTGACTCAATTGATTAATTTACCTAACCTTTTACCTATGCGTTAAACATACCTATATGCATGGTATCTACTGATTACAGAGACTAATTGCAGAAAAGAGAATTGTCAGAATATATACATGTTTTTTAGTTGATGTTACTGAAGCGAGCGAGGCAATTCAGAGTCAATATTTCCTATAGGCATGCTTTGTAGGCGTTTATTGATTTTAGACACCTTTTACAAACGTTAGCAGGAGTGCAAAAATCCTACAAGCATGGTATCTAGAGTGTAACTTGTTATTATCAGACCTATAGACTGTTTGCCTAATGACATGTGTATATGCAAAAATGGAGAAGCTTATAGGCAAGATTTCTATATGCATATGCATAAACTTATGGGTAGAATTTCTATGTATAAAAGTACAGAAAACCTATAGGCATGATTTTCTATATGGAAAAGTGCAGAAAACTTGTAGTCATGATTTTCTATATGCAACGTAGAATACATGGTTTCTATATGTGAAAGTGCAGAAATTCATAACAAACCCTGTAGGCAGGTTGTCTACCCTTATGCTGTAATCCCCCTCGCTTTCTTTAATATAGCCCATAAGTTTTACAAGTTATTACAGACCAATTGTATCAGACTGGAAATAAAAAAATTACATCAGAAATCTAAGCTGCATCCAAGGAGCCTAATTCAGACTTAGTATCTAATAACATGAGATGAACCAAACTTATTCTGGAGTTAGAGCACAATGTAGTATTCATAGCTTGTGATTTCACGAGATTTTGGGTTGTGGGAATTGTTTAGTTTCTGATATCTTGTATTGATATATGCTGAGTGGCATCTTAAAACACTTCTATTATCTTCAGTTTTGTTAGTATCCCTCATTTTGGTTTGATAATAGGTGAAATCTGAGTGATTTAACCATTATTTGTGCTTCCATTTTATTAAATTACAATAACATAATGTATGAAATTGATGAGAAATAGGCATTTAATTTGTGATTCTTATATTTTGCAGAAGAAGGAGCCTATATCAATATTTAGAAATGTTATGGAATGATTCGGCAGCAAAAACAATTCTTCGGAGTTGAGTTTGTACAAATCAAGAAACAAGAAATAGTTGAAAAAAATTCTTCCAGACGCGCGAAGTTTCGCGGGTTGCTTCGCGCGTTTCCATCCGGGGAAAAATATTATGGAAGGGTAAAATAGGAAACTCATAGATTTTCACTCAAAATTAATTAATGCAACTTTCTACTATGGGGGAGGATCAGATTTTTAACAACAATTATTGAGGGGGAGTGAAAAAATCACTATTGGTTTTTAGAGAGAAGATTTGGAGAGAAGAAAGCTATTGAAGTCTCTTGGAGCTAAGGAAAGAATTGAAGAACACTACCTTGGAGCAACAATTTAAAGAGTTTATCTAAACCTTCATCTTGTATTTTGTTTATATTATGTTAAAGACTTTTATTGTTGATATTTGTATGATTATGAGTAGCTAAAACTTTTAGTATTCTTGGGTCATGGATGTTAGATAATTATGTTATTTGAAGCTTAGATTGAAGATCTTGAAGTTATCATTTTGGGTTGTTATTTGATGCTGCTCTTAATTATTTTACTGCGTAGCTAATAGTGAAATATTATTTACGGATCTTGAATTAAACTTGACAAAGGAAATTCTTGGTTGCATATAGATTCAAATTGAACAAGTTTTGAATCCTGGGCATCGGGTGAAGAATTCACAATTAAGATAGACATATATTTAATTGCCTTGTTTGGTTGAAGAATAGGAGTTGTAAATTTATTCTTGCTAATATTAATTCCATAGACATATATGTATTAATTTAACTTGAATAGATGCATAAGAACTCGAAAGATTCTTATGAATATTATTAACCCTATAATCAATAACCCGGATAATCCGATAAATCAATTTTAAGCTAATATAGTAGCATAATTTCTAGCAAATTAAAGACCCAGGAATATATTTATCCAAATTGTTATAAACATATTGTGAACTTGGTGTAGTAATTTTGTGTTGAATTATTGTGCAATTATTAAGTAAGTTGTAAATTGGTTCTTTATACATTTTGTGATAGTTTAGCTTGTATTGATAATTGTCCATCAATTGAGAAGTTGATCACAATTCCTCGTGGGAACGATACTTTACTTACTACTATATTACTTGTCGATCGCGTACACTTGCGTGAGTGTTTTGGTCGTAACACATTTTTGGCGCCGTTACCGGGGAATTAAAAGTTAACTATTCTTCTACCTTAGGCTTTTTTATTATTATCTTTACAAGTTTTTTTCTCTCATTTTGTAAATATTTTATATTTTTCTAATATTTGATTTTACTTTTAAGTATGTTTCTAGTTCTCTCAACATGACATCTGGGGATAAATTATGTGGAGGTTATTGATGAAGACGCTTGGTTGACGGAAGTCTTTTATGGCCCGTAATTTTGGGCTTGTCATGACTTGGACTCTGGGAGGTATGAATTTGAATATGGGAGTATGGGTTGGTATTGGGACGTATATTCTTGATTAGGCCATTATGCAGAACGACGTTGTCTTCTGACAACGTTGGTGAATGATTGGTCTAAGGAAAGAGATGAAATTGCACATAAAAGTGATACTTTTGACTTGGTTGTGCATAACTTGGAGTTAGATTTGAGTGCAAAGGTTGATGCGTGTAATGATCAACAATTTAATGATGAGTTGTATGAAGTTGAAAAAAATCTTATAGACCAAATAGAGGAGCTAAAACAAGAATACCAATCATTAGATCATATTTTTCTTGAGGATGTCCATGTTAAGAAGAGTGTTCTAGAGTAATGTGAGGGAGTAGATAACATTACTTTAGAAGAATTGAATGTTTGTATAAATGAGAATGTAAATAGTAGTAAAATTCATGAGTTATGGCGCATTAGACCTCATTCTAATTATTTTTCCACATTGTGTTTAGATAGTAGGATACTAATCGAGCCATCTATGCCTATGGGGAAGTCAAAAAGTGAGGATGAAAGTGTCTATATTCTTGAATTTGTTGTGCCAAAGAGCAAAAATTACATTCCTCATCCAAAGGCCAAGAATTGCCGAGTGAAAAAATTATTACTTGGTCTGGTTATCTTTATAGCCCTACCAAAGAAGCATAGCGACAAACTTGATGCCTTGTTAGGGGTACAATTCATAAGTTTAAGGTGGAAGCAAAAAGTGGGTCGTATATTGTCTATGTAGGATTTGTATATATATATGTCTGTATAGTATATTTTGTATAATAAATTTGAATTTTGTAAAATATACTACTTTCTTTATATGTTTATTGTTTATATTTTGAGCTTAGTTTGTGAATTTTATTTTATGAACAATTGTTGCAATTCTCTCTAATAATTGGGTAGACCGATAAACGATTATATCATTCTAATTGAAGAACAGGGTAGTTTGAATCCATGTTATACATACTAAGTGTCAACATGATAACAATATAAGTGTGGGGTATTTACTCCATTTGCTCTTAAAATGATTTGTTTTAGCTAATATATCATGTTGTGCAGATATAATGTCTCGGAGACTAGGAAAAAGATCAAACACTAGACCATATGAGGTTGCATCTAGTAGCCGACGAGGATAAGGATGTGAAGATGATGATGCTTAGGCCAATGGCCCCAGGGAGTGGTTTTTCTGATCTATTTTGGTTTTCTTTCGCATTAGAGACAACACAATGTTTTAAGTGTGGGGTGGTTTGCCCCTATTGTAATGTACTTACTCTGTCAAATTGCGTACTTTTTTTGATTGTTTAATTATTTTGTTTGATTTTGTTTAGTGTGTTAAAGTAGCTTTTAGTTTGTTTTCTTAAATTACAATATTGATAGATAGTAGTCCTAATTTTGAAATATTGTTACTAAATTTAGTAGAAAAAAATTATTTATTTTATTTTTCAGTTTATTGTACGCTAGTTTTGGTTTAATTTAAATAATTCCCCTTGGTTTTTCTTTATGCCATGGTTCTTCTCCAAGGGTATATTCGAACCAGGTGTAGTATAATTTTTATTTAGCATGAATAAAATGTTCCTAATTAAAAGGTTGTTCTACTCAAATGCACATGCTTGAAAAGTGATATATGCCTTATTTGTGATGTTCAACCTCAGTTCTTGATCCTAAAATAAGTGCCTTAAATTATATAATTATGACTGTGCTTAACTGCTTTCACTAGAGAGTCGATAAATATCCAAGCTTGAGTGAATTGTGTGCCAATGTGTGAGTAATGATTGCTGGAATATTCTATGTACAATATTTGATGTCTAGAACTTGCCCCCAAGTGTTTTGCAAAGCGAAATAGTGACATTATTCAGTTTAGGAGATGATATAGGCATTTCTTTGTTGAACCGGTTTGATATGTAATTCCACATAATTGTATATATCCTAATCAAACCTTTTGAGCCGTTAATCCTATTTCTTTGGCACCCAAGTTATAAATCTTACCAATCTATGTAATATATCAGTTGTTTGCACCTCTATCTCTCATGAGCACTTAATGTTGTTTTAATGTTGAAGAAGTTGAGAAGAGATTAGTTGGTTTATTAAGAAAAAAAAGAGAAAGAGTGAGGAATAATTCATGTGTATATATATAGGAGATGAATTTTCAGTAGTCACATTCCCTAATCTAAGGTGCTTGAAGAGAATGAAATTTGTTGTTAGTATGTAGAAATCTCAAAAAAAGGTTGGAGATGGTTTAACATAGGAGTGATGCTGAAAATATGAAATATGTAGTATGTACGGAAGTGTTTAAAGAGGTGTAATTACTACATTCTATATTTTTCATACCCTTTTTCCTAGCCTACATTACAACCAATTAAAGTCCTACTTGGTCCTTGACTGAATATGCTCAATTAGTAGAGTATTACATTAGGGGCAAGCTTATGGTATGTCATCTGTTCCACATGAATTTCCATTCTGAGAGTGAGTTAATTCTTCCTATTTTGAGTTCCTGAATATTCTTGATTATTATTTTGAGAGGAACTAGTCTATGTTATTTGTGGGAGGGCACATGATTTGTAACAAGGAGAATTTTCGACCTTTGTGTTAGATCAAGTAAGCAGGTTATGAAAATGCGTGGCACTTTGGAGTCATGTCTTGAGGTTGAATTATTATGAATTGGTACCTAAGTGTTAGCATGTTTGATTACAAGAAATTGTTTGATAAAAAGGTTGTCAACATCTGAAATGCATGTTAATTGCTCGAGGACAAGCAATGGATTAAGTTTAGGGTGTTGATAATAGGTGAAATCTGAGTGATTTAACCATTATTTGTGCTTCCATTTAATTAAATTACAATAACATAATGTATGAAATTGATGAGAAATAGGCATTTAATTTGTGATTCTTATATTTTGCAGAAGAAGGAGCCTATATCAAATAAAGAAATGTTATGGAATGATTCGGGAGCAAAAATAATTCTTCGGAGTTGAGTTTGTACAAATCAAGAAACAAGAAATGGTTGAAAAATATTCTTCTAGACGCGTAAAGTTTCGCGCTAAGTTCATTGTTCGCGCGTTGCTTCGTGCGTTTTTATACGGGGAAAAACATTATGGAAGGATAAAATGGGAAACTCATAGATTTTGACTCAAAATTAATTAATGCAACTTTCTATTATGGGGGAGGATCAGATTTTTAACAACAATTATTGAGGGGGAGTAAAATAATCACTATTGATTATTAGAGAGAAGATTTGGAGAGAAGAAAGCCATTGAAGTCTCTTGGAACTAAGGAAAGAATTGAAGAACACTACCTTGGAGCAACAATTTAAAGAATTTATCTAAACCTTCATCTTGTATTTTTTTTATATTATGTTTAAGACTTTTATTGTTTATATTTGTATAATTATGAGTAGCTAAAACTTTTAGTATTCTTGGGTCATGGATGTTAGATAATTATGTTATTTGAAGCTTAGATTGAAGATCTTGAAGTTATAATTTTGGGTTGTTTATTTGATTCTGCTCTTAATTATTTTACTACGCAGCTAACAGTGAAATATTATTTATGGATCTTGAATTAAACTTGACAAGGAAATTCTTGGTTGCATATAGATTCAAATAGAACAAGTTTTGAATCCTGGGCATCGGGTGAAGAATTCGCAATTAAGAAAGACATATACTTAATTGCCTTATTTGGTTGAAGAATAGGAGTTGTAAATGCATTCTTGCTAATCTTAATACCATAGACATATAGGTATTAATTTAACTTGAATAGATGCATAAGAACTCGAAAGATTCATATGAATATTATTAACCCTATAATCAATAACCCGAATAATTCGATAAATCAATTTTAAGCTACTATAGTAGCATAATTTCAAGCAAATTCATGACCCAGGAAAATATTTATCAAAATCGTAATAAACATATTGTTAACTTGGTGTAGTAATTTTGTGTTGAATTATTGTGCAATTATTAAGTAAGTTGTAAATTGGTTCTTTATAGATTTTGTGATAGTTTAGCTTGTATTGATAATTATTTGAGTCTACATAAGTTGAGAAGTTGATCACAATTCCTCATGGAAATGATACTTTACTTACTACTATATTACTTGTCGATCGCGTACACTTGCGTGAGTGTTTTGGTCGCAACATGGTTCTTTTTCTGCAATTATTAGGCTTACCTAGTCGTATAGACTAGGTGTCGTCACGACAGTTCACGGAGGGCGAACTTGGGTCATGAGAAGTTGGTATCAGAGCTCTAGGTTCATAGTAGTTATGAATCACAAGACGGTTTATTAGAGTCTCGTAGATCGATACGAAGACGTTTGTACTTATCTACGATAGACTATGTAACTGTTAGGAAAATTCCACTTCATTTTATTTCCTTGTCGTGCGGGATTTTGATATAATTATTCTGAACTTCTGTCTTCTATTCTCTCAAAGATGGTGAGGACATGTGCTACCCGAGATGATCAGGCACTCACAACCCCTACTGGAGCCGTCATAGGTCGGGGCCGGGGTAGAGGCAGAGGGCGCGTATGTGGTGCAGCCAAAGCACCCGTGCGAGCTACTACCGTGGTGCCACCACCAGTTCCATCTGGAGTCCAGGCACCTGCTATGCCTACTGCTATTACTACTCCATCACTCCATGAGACTCTTGCCCAGTTAATGAGCATGTACACCATTCTAGCTCAGGCAGGGTTGCTTTCCCTTGTCGCAGCTATATCTCAGGTCGGGGGAGGAGCACAGACTCCCACCGCCCGCACTCATGAGCATTGAGTGCATGTTGATAAGGTTTTAGCTTTATATCTTGCCATCCTAGATCAACCCGAGGAAAGGGCAGCAACTTCCGAGGATGAGCAACTGAGGCTTGAGAGGTTCAAAAAGTACAAGCCTCATGTATTTAGTGGTCTAGCATCAGATAGTGCTCTGGGATTTCTAGATGAGTGCAATCGTATCCTCTGTACCATGGTTATATCAGGGTCAAGTGGAGTTTCCTTCACTACTTTCTAGCTTCGAGGAGCCGTCTATGAGTAATGGCGTACCTATGAGTTAGACGACCCGAATGAGGCAGCTTCTTTGACTTGGACTCAGTTTTTAGATATGTTCCTGAGAGATTATGTTCCTTTGAGACTCAAGGATGCATGGCACACGAAGTTTGAGCATTTGCCCAGGGTACTATGACTATCTCAGAGTATGTTGTTTGTTACACTAGCTTGGATAGACATGCCCCAACCTTGGTTTCTACTGTTCGCGAGAGGGTTCGCCGGTTTATTGAGGGGCTTATTCCCAGCATCAGGTCTAGCATGGCTCGTGAGTTGGAGATGGATATTTCTTATCAGCAGGTGGTGAGCATTGCTAGGAGGATAAAGAGTATGTATGCTAGGGATACAGAGGAGAGGGAGTCCAAGGCTCAAGAGTCGGGGTATTATTCTGGTGCCCGTGCTCCAACTATAGTTCGTCATGGTAGGGGTTATATGAGTCTCCCTGTTTATTCAGCTCTTCCAGCAGCCAGTGGTATTCCAGCTCCTCCTAGGCCTCAGGAGCCTTATTATGCACCTCCAATATCTAGTGCGCCTCCTGTGCGAGGTGCTTTCAAAGGTCAGTCCAGCAGACCTAGCCCGAGCTAGTGAACTAAGTGCTAAGTAATCTTAGAATGGGGATGCCAATCTTATACAGAAAATACCTCTATCTAACGTAACCTTGCAGGGGGGCTTCGTATAGCATTCTAAGATTACAGCTGCCACGTCCTCCCAGAACTTGTTTTGAGTGTGTTGACACTCGCCATGTGGTGAGGGATTGCCCTAGACTTGGGAGGAGTGCACCTCCACATACTTCTCAGCCACAGCGTGTCCCGTAGAGTTCTGAGGCTATGGTTATAGCTCTAGTTACTACCCCACCTACTCAGCCAACTAGAGGTGGAGGTCGGGGAAGTAGAGGTCACCTTAGAGAGGGAGGCCAGACTAGATATTATTCCTTTTCTACCCGTACCGAGGCTGTCGCCTCTGATTCTGTCATTACAGGAATTGTCTTGGTTTGTCATAGAGATGCATCATTTTTATTCGATCCAGGATCCACCTATTCTTATGTGTCTTCTTATTTTTCCACGCATTTGGGTGTACCTCAGGATTCTTTGAGTAACCCTTTTTATGTTTCTACTATTGTGGGAGATTCTTTTGTTGTAGGCTGCATTTATGGATCGTGTGTGGTTGATCTTAGTGGTTTTGAGACCAGAGCCGATTTATTGTAGCTTAGCATGGTAGATTTTGATGTTATCTTTGGCATGGACTAGTTATCGCCCCATTGTGATATTCTTGATCGTCACGCCAAAACCGTGATGTATGGCTTATACCCTTTTTTTCAAAAGGTTGAAGTGAAGGAAAATCCAGGTTATTACTGGAGCTTGAAGGACTTAGCATGAATATCTGTGGTGCTAGGTGTACGGCTAGTAAGTGAAGGGGTACCTTAGATCATACTTCCAATAGAGTTCTTTCATTCCTTAAGGCTCAACGTGTGGTTGAGAAGGGGTGTGACGCGTATCTAGCTTATGTGAGAGATGTTAGTATTGATACCCTTACAGTTGATTCAGTCCTAGTAGTACAGGATTTTCATGATGTTTTTCTAACTGATCTTTAGGGTATGCCGCCCAATAGCAATATTGCTTTTGGCATTGATCTATTGTCGGGCACTCAGCCCATTTCTATTCCTTTATATTGTATGTCCCCTATTGAGTTGAAGGAGTCGAAAGATCAATTACAGGAATTGATTGATAAGGGTTTCATTCGGCCCAGTGTATCACCTTGGGTTGCTCATGTCTTGTTTGTGAAGAAGAACCGTTATCCTTTGCCTCGTATTGATAATTTTTTTTACCAGCTACAGGGTGCACAAATGTTTTCTAAGATTTACTTGCATTCAGGTTTGTTAGGATTTATGCCCGTCACTAGAGGGGGGAGGGGGTGAATAGTGCGGCACGAGAATATTGATAAATATTGCGGAATTAAAATTGCAGGAGTAAAGTAAATGCAGTAATTAAAAGATTAAGGAAAGGACACACCGAATTTATACTGGTTCACCACAACGTGTGGTTAGTCCAGTCCCCGAGAGACTCTCTCGAGTTTCCACTAACTCCGTTAAGCTTACGGGTGCCTAACAAACCGTTACACTTGCTTGTATATGTACACTCTACAAGACTTCAACTTGCTCGAGGATACCTCACCTCAAGACTTCACCTTGCTCGTGGATACCGCACCACAAGACTTCACACACTAAGATTGAGGGTACTTAGCAAACCCGACAATCAATGAGAAGATATGGTCTTCACAAACACCTTTCTCTTTTACAACAAGAACTCTTTAATAAGAGTAGATAAAGAGATACAAAATAAGCTCTATGAACAACTCAAAGTTGTCTCTCAAATGGCTCAACAAAAGCTCTAATATGATGCACAAATAATATCAATATGTATATGAATAATGAGAGGTGTTGTGTATTTAAAATCAGCTCAAAAGACCTCTATTTATAGGTGTTAGAAGTTGTATGTCCGTTGCTTAATTGACAATCAATTATGCTGATTTATGCAAGATAATCGATTATCCACTTTGCATAATCGATTATCTTCTCAACGTTCATAAAACGGAACGTTGGGAAGGCAACAGATAGTGAAATAATCGATTATTCCAATCACATAATCGATTATGTTGCCTTGCGGAATTTCCAGCAAAGCTGGAATATACCAGAGTATACCAGAATCAAAGCTGGAGTATACCAGAATATACCAGAATATACCAGAATCGAAAACTTACTTCAAAAACCATTTTGGTTAAAATGAAGACGTTAAAATCATTTTGTTTGAAGTATATTAAAATTTTTTATGATATATATGATTTAATAAAATAATTTTATGCATATTAATGATGACCTATGTTGAGCCAAAAGACGAGATAACTTAAACGTTGATCTTACATTGGTTCTACCTAGCGACCTATGCCTTGGGTCTTCGGTCTTGAACTTTTGAGCTCGTCTTGGCTTTTCCATGCAATACATTCATCAATATGCTTCTCGGCATTCAATCTTGATTGTTTGCTAATGCATCTTCATTGTTTGTCATACAATAACATTGTTTAACAAGTTGACTTCATTGTTTGTCATTCATCAAAACCTATACCTGAAAATCATGCTAGTACAACCAAAGCGCACATATCATGGATAGAATGATTTTCTACAATTTCCCCTTTTTTGATAATGACAAACAACAGGAGATATGCATATCGGATTCCCCCTAAATTCATGCTATATCTCAACATACAATTCATGCAAACTATTCCCCTTAATGATAATTTCCCCTCAAATAAGGCATACTATAACGTCGATTCATTCCCCCTTATTTGATGCATATTGCCTAATTTTTCCCCGTTTTGGCATTAGCAAAAAGGTGTATACAAAGGCTACTTTTCCCCTTTCGACACTTCCCCCTTTTGGGTATACCAATTGTTAGTGTCAAAAATAAAAATAGAAAATGTAATGAGGAATATATATTGACGATTAAAAATCATACCAACATATAATAATACCAAATGTTAGTAAAAACATACCAACCATAATAATGGTTATTTTTAGCAAATCATATATCAACTGTTAATTTTTAACACACCAATAGTTGTATTAAAAAAAAACATGAATCATTTATTTTTCAGAATATACCAACTGTTAAATAATATTCATCAAAACATGAATCAATCATTAATTTTGATACCAATTGTTATTCAAAATAAAAGTTATCAAAACATGAATCAACAAAAATAATTAATACCAATTGTTAACAAAGATATATTAATCGTTAACACATATCAACTATTACGTTTTTATCAAAAATGTGATATCTAACCGAAGTTCCCCCTCGATGCAATAAGGTTTCGTGCTTGGTGGATCTACTACGATATTGTAGTCTTCAAGCACACCTGAAAACGTACCTAAAAATAAGTTTTCAGTACCCAACTACTTTTGGGTCCTTGGGGGTTAGGCAAATAATAATCATAGCCAAATGATAAATCTCTATGTTTTGCAAAACATACGGGTGCTATGTGTCCTACCCGGTTGCAATAGTGACATATAACATTCGGGTTGTGCATATGTCTTGGTTGAGCCAAAAACGTTCTAGGTGATCTAAAGTCATTATTCCTAGAAGTGTTGCGATTCCTAGAATTATTTCTAGGTGGTCTAAAATGGTTTATTCTAGACTCATTAACAAAATTCCTAGAGTCGTTTCTAGGTGGTCTAAAATGATTAATTTTAGACTCATTAGTGAAGTTCCTAGAATTATTTCTAGGTGGTCCAACTTCATTTCTATCATCCTTTCTAATATTCTTCTTAATTTCTTCAATTGTTTTATGATCATCAACGCTACGTTTTTCTAGTGTGTTCCTAAGTTCTATGTTCTCTATTTTCAAAGAACTACAGGAAGAACAATTGGAACTTTGATCAATTGAAGAGGCTTCATTCATTTCCTTAATTTTATTTTTAAGATCAATATTATCATTTTCTAAAAATTTATTTTCTTCTTCTAACTTCTCATTATCACGAGTCAATTTTTCAAAATCTTTTTCTTTCAAAGAAAGTTATTTTTTAAAATCTTTTTCTTTCAAAGAAATTGTTTTCTTCAATTCTTTTATGGTTTTGGAAGCTCTAATAAATTCACCATATAATTCATCATAGGCATTTTGCATTTCTTCAAACGAATAAGAGTTAGAATTACTTACCTCTTCTTCCTCGTTGGCCATGAGGCATAGTGCGGCAGTTTCATCGTCCGAGCTGTCCGAATCCCATGTCACGCGCCTATGGTGTTTCTTCTTTTTCTTGTCCTTGGGTTTTGGACAATGTGATTTGGTGTGGCCAAGTTTTCCACAATTTAGGCATGAAGGACTTGGTTCTTCCTTCTTTATTTCCTTCTTCATAAACTTATAAAACTTTTCAATTATATAATTGGAAATAATATCATCATTCTTTCCGAATCACTTACCTCTACTCTTTTAGAAGATGAGGCTTTGAAGGCAATATTCGAACTTTTACTTCTAAGATAGGGATTAAGAATTGTGCTTTCATAAGTTTCGAGGTTACCTCTTAGTCCATCAATTGTGACATCCGTGATTCCTATCGACTCTTGGATGGCATTGGCTTTGGAACGCCATTCGGGAGTGAGACTCCGTAGGATTTTTCGAACAAGATCTTTGTTCGTGTACACTTTCCCGAGAGCATGAAGATCGTTGACGATTTTTGAGAATCGTTCGAACATAATACCGATGGGTTCTTTCTCCCACATTTAAAGAGTTCATATTCATGTGTTAGAAAATCAACTTTAGATTCTCGGACTTGAGATGTACCTTCATAAGTGATCTCGAGTTTATCCCACATATCCTTGGCGGTTGTGCAGCAAGAAATCTTCCGATAGTCATCCGGATTCACCGCACAATATAATAAGTTGACGGCCTTTGCATTATTTTCAACTTTCTTGACGTCCTCGGCATCATATTCATCTTCCTCTTTTGGAACCGTGGTTTCCCCAACTTTCTTTGTTGGCATTTGTTCACTGTTCTTGATGATTTGCCACAAGCGAAAGTTATTTGATTGGATGAAGATTCTCATCCGCTCTTTCCAATATGTGTAATTTGTTCCGTCAAATAGTGGAGGCCTATAGCTGGAGTGTCCTTCGCTCATCATTCCTACGTTCAATATTCTCAACAAAAAATATATATCGTTCTCTCAACCGGTTAAGGCTTTCAGAGAGTTAGGCTCTGATACCAATTGTTAGGATTTATGCCCGTCACTAGAGGGGGGGGGGGGGTGAATAGTGCGGCACGAGAATATTGATAAATATTGCGGAATTAAAATTGCAGGAGTAAAGTAATTGCAGTAATTATAAGATTAAGGAAAGGACACACCGAATTTATACTGGTTCACCACAACGTGTGGTTAGTCCAGTCCCCGAGAGACTCTCTCGAGTTTCCACTAACTCCGTTAAGCTTACGGGTGCCTAACAAACCGTTACACTTGCTCGTAGATGTACACTCTAGAAGACTTCAACTTGCTCGAGGATACCTCACCTCAAGACTTCACCTTGCTCGTGGATACCGCACCACAAGACTTCACACACTAAGATTGAGGGTACTTAGCAAACCCGACAATCAATGAGAAGATATGGTCTTCTCAAACACCTTTCTCTTTTACAACAAGAACTCTTTAATAAGAGTAGATAAAGAGATACAAAATAAGCTCTATGAACAACTCAAAGTTGTCTCTCAAATGGCTCAACAAAAGCTCTGAAATGATGCAAAAATAATATCAATATGTATATGAATAATGAGAGGTGTTGTGTGTTTAAAATCTGCTCAAAAGACCTCTATTTATAGGTGTTAGAAGTTGTATGTCCGTTGCTTAATTGACAATCAATTATGCTGATTTTATGCAAGATAATCGATTATCCACTTTGCATTATCGATTATCTTCTCAACGTTCATAAAACGGAACGTTGGGAAGGCAACGGATAGTGAAATAATCGATTATTCCAATCACATAATCGAATATGTTGCCTTGCGGAATTTCCAGCAAAGCTGGAATATACCAGAGTATACCAGAATCAAAGCTGGAGTATACCAGAATATACCAGAATCGAAAACTTACTTCAAAAACCATTTTGGTTAAAATGAAGACGTTAAAATCATTTTGTTTGAAGTATATTAAAAATGTTTATGATATATATGATTTAATAAAATAATTTTATGCATATTAATGATGACCTATGTTGAGCCAAAAGACGAGATAACTTAAACGTTGCTCTTACATTGGTTCTACCTAGCGACCTATGCCTTGGGTCTTCGGTCTTGAACTTTTGAGCTCGTCTTGGCTTTTCCATGCAATCCATTCATCAATATGCTTCTCGGCATTCAATCTTGATTGTTTGCTAATGCATCTTCATTGTTTGTCATACAATAACATTGTTTAACAAGTTGACTTCATTGTTTGTCATTCATCAAAACCTATACCAGAAAATCATGCTAGTACAACCAAAGCGCACATATCATGGATAGAATGATTTTCTACAAGGTTACCATCAGTTGAAGATTCGGGAGCCGGATATTCCGAAGACTGCTTTCAGGACTCGGTATTGTCATTGTGAGTTCATTGTTATGTCATTTGGGCTGGCCAATGCGCCAACAACCTTTATGAATTTGATGCACAATATGTTCCGGCCATATCTTGACTCGTTCATCATTGTCTTTATTAATGATATTCTGGTGTATTCCTGGAGTTAGGAGGATAATGAGCAACATCTAAGGACAGTGCTTCAGACTTTGAGGGAAAAGAAGTTGTATGCAAAGTTCTCAAAATGTGAGTTTTTGTTAGATTCTGTGGCATTCTTAGACCACGTGGTATCGAGTGAGGGTGTTAAGGTGGATCCGAAGAAAGTGAAGGCACTGTACAGTTTTCCCAGACCATCCTCCGCTACAAAGATCCACAGTTTTCTTGTCTTTGCAGGTTATTACCGTCGATTCATTGAGGGATTTTCATCCATTACAGCTCCTATGAGAAAACTGACCAAGAAGGGTGCTCCATTCGAGTGGATGGAAGAGTGTGAGGCAAGCTTTTAGAAGCTCAAGACACCTTTGACTACAACTCCGGTTTTGATATTGCCTACAGGTTTGGGGTCTTATACTGTCTATTGTGATGCCTCGAGGATTGGCCTTGGAGCGGTGCTGATGCAGGACAGTAAGTTGATTGCCTACGCGTCTAGATAGTTGAAGGTACATGAGAAGAATTATTCTATCTATGATCTCGAGTTAGTTGTTATTGTTCACGCCTTGAAGATCAAGAGTCATTATTTGTATGTGCCTTGTGAGATTTATATTGATCACCTGAGTTTTGCAGCATCTGTTCAAGCAGAAGGATCTTAATTTCGTCAGAGGAGGTGGTTAGAGCTATTGAAGAACTATGATATCACTATTTTGTATTACCCGGGCAAGGCCAATGTAGTGGCTGATGCTTTGAGTCACCGGGCAGAGAGTTTGGGGAGTTTGGACTATTTACCAATAGGGGAGAGGCACATGACAATGGATGTTCTGGCCTTAGCCAGCCAATTTGTGAGATTGGATCTTTCAAAGCCTAGTCGAGTTCTAGCTTGCGTGGTTTCTCGGTATTCCTTATTTGATCGTATTAGAGAGCGCTAATTTTAATAACCCTCTTTTGCTTGTCCTCAAGGACAAGGTTTAGCACAGTGATGCCAGAGATGTGACTATTGGCGATGATGGGGTACTGATGATGCACGGTCAGATTTGTGTACCCAATATTGATGGGCTTTAAGAGTTGATTTTAGATGAGGCCTATAGTTCATGGTATTCCATTCATCCAGGTGCCGCCAAGATGTACCAGGATTTGAGATAGCACTATTGGTGGAGGCAGATGAAGAAATATATAGTTGTTTAGTAGCTCGGTGCCCTTAATTGTCAACAGGTGAAGTATGAAAACTAGAGATCAGGTGGGTCGCTTCAGCAGATAGAGATTCCTGAGTAGATGTTGAAGCGGATCACCATGGACTTCATAGTTGGGCTCCCACAGACTTTGAGAAAGTTCGATGCCATTTGGGTGATTGTAGATCGGCTGACCAAGCCGCGTACTTCATTCATGTGTGTACTACCTATTCTTCGGAGTGTTTCGCGGAGATTTATATTTGGAAGATTGTTCATCTGCATGGTATTCCAGTTTCTATATTTTCAAACAGAGGTACTCAGTTTACATTACGGTTCTGGAGGGCCGTATAGCATGAGTTGGGTACTCGGGTGGAGTTGAGTACAACATTTAACCCTTAGAAGAATAGACAGTCCGAGCGCACTATTCAGATTCTTGAGGATATGCTCCGTGCGTGTGTGATTGAGTTTGGAGGGTCTTGGGATCAGTTTTTTCCATTGGTGAAGTTTGCCTACAACAACAACTATTAGCCCAACATTCAGATGGTACCATACGAGGCTTTATATGGTAGGTAGTGTAGATCCCCGGTGGGTTGGTTTGAGCCGGGTGAGACCCGATTATTAGAAACAAACTTGGTTTAGGATGCTTTGAGAAGGCCAAGGTGATTGAAGATAGACTCTGCACAACTCAGTCCAGACAGAAGAGTTACGCGTACCGGAAGGTTTGTGATGTTTCCTTTATGGTTGGAGAGTGGGTTCTGCTTCGGGTTTCGCCTATGAAGTGCGTTATGAGATTTGGGAAGAAAGGGAAGTTGAGTCCGAGATTATTAGCCCTTTTGAGATATTGCGGTGTGTTGGGGAGGTTGCTTATGAGCTTGCCTTACCTCCCAGCTTGGAAGTAGTTCATCCGGTATTTCATGTTTGGATGGTCCGGAAGTATCACGATGATTCATCGCACGTGTTGGATTTCAGTTAAGTCTAGTTGGACAAGGGTCTATACTATGTTGAGGAGCCAGTGGCGATATTGGACAAGCAGCTTTGAAAGCTAAGGTCAAAGAACATTACATTAGTGAAGGTTCAGTGGAGGGGTTAGCCGGTCGAGGAGGCGACCTAGGAGACTGAGCAAGATATTTGCAACCGTTACCCGTATCTTTTTACTACTTCAGGTATGTCTGTATGATCATTCGAGGATGAACGAATGTTAAAGTGTAGGGGGATGTAACGACCCAACCGATCGTTTTAAAAATTAACACCCCGATCCCTTATTAACTACTTTTCCCGTGTTTGTTTCTGCTATTGTGAGTTGCCGGGAGGATTTATTTGGAGTTTCAGAGGTTTTAGGACACTTAGCCCCTAAATGAGAGTTTAAGCTTTAGAATTTGGACCGTAGTTAGAGCAGTGTGAAGATGGCCTCATAATGGAATTCCGTCCATTTAGTTAGCTCAGTTGGGTGACTTCGGGCTTATAGGCATGTTCAGATAGTGTTTTGGAGTTCGGTAGCTTATTTAGACTTGAAATGCTGAAAGTTGAATTTTTGAAGTTTCCGGCTCGATAGAGAAATTTTGATATCAGGGTCGGAATGGAATTTTGAAAGTTGGAGTAGCTCTTTAGTGTTGAATATGACGTGTGCAAAGAAATTTCAGGTCATTCGAATGAGGTTTGGTAGACTTTTTGATCGAAAGCGTAATTTGAGAGTTTTTGAAGCTCTTAGGCTGAAAGCCGATGTTTAATTGGTGTTTTGATGTTGTTTTGAGTATTCTGAAGGTTGGAATGAGATTGAATGATTTTTTAGGATTGGTTGGTAGGTTTGGTTGAGGTCCCGAGGGTCTTGGGTGAGTTTCAGGTGCTTAACGGAAATTGATTTTGCACTTAGGCCAAGATATGATTGTTGAACCTGTCATAACCGCACCTGCGTGTGTGGGACCGCAGGTGCGACTCCACAGAAGCGGCTAAGTAAGCCAAGCTCCAGAGGTCGCATGTGCGAGAAGTGGAAGGCACCTGCGAGACTACATGTGCTGAAAGTCAGTCGCAGAAGTGGAAAGCCCCGTTTTAATAAAAAGTCGAAGGTGCGACTTGGTCTTCACAGAAGCAGGACCGCAGGTGCGATCCCTGAGCCGCAAATGCGGTTTTACTGGTCAGAAAAGAGGCAGAATCGAGGGTTTAGTTTCAAAACCTTAAAATTTGATTGGGGATCTCGAGATTGGCGATTTTGAGAGAGATGTTTACTTGGGTGTTTTGGGTAAGTAATTCTTACTTGGATGTTATTAATTTCCACGAATCTATGCTTAAATTCATCCCTTAAATTCGAATTTGGGGTGAAATTTTGGAGAAAAATTGGAAAACGTTCTTAGGCATAATTTTGGGATTTTGATCTAGAATTTGATGTTGAATTGCAATATTTGGTATAAATGAACTCGTGAGAATATGAGGATTCTGAATTTTTAAATTTTATCGGATTCCGAGGCGTGGGCCAGGGGGCATTTTGTTCATTGTACCTAATTTCGTATATTAGCTTAGAATTTATTTGTGAAATCAGTTACTTGAAGTTATAATTACATTATGCGATTGAATTGAAAGATTTGAGCCATTTGGAGTCGAGTAATCATGGCAAGAACATATTTTCGGGTTGATTTTGAGCCGGTTCGAGGTAAGTGGCTAACCTAATCTTGTGTTGGGAAACTCCCCTTAGGAATTGGTATGGTTGATATGTGAAATAACTTGTACGTGAGGTGACGAGTGCGTACTTGTGCTCATTGTTGAAAATCCTATTTTTATTAAGTACTTTAACTTTCCCGTTTATACTACTTGCAATTTAATCTCGCAGTTAGCTTAGGAAAGCATGTCTAATCGATTTAATTATTTTACTTACTCAAACAGCCTTATTTGGATTATGTATAGCACGCTAGGTTAGAAATACCTATTTTACCTCGGTATGAAATTGAATTTGATTGAGTATTCTTCGTGTTGCTGTTGTGTTTACTTTGGGACTACGGGATGGTATTCTGGGAGATCCCCTACACATACATTAATTTGTACTGTAGTGCAGGATACTGAGAGATCCCCAACACATATATTGATTTAGACTATAGTGTGGGATACCGAGAGATCCCCATCACGTATACTGAGGATACTAGAGATCCTTGGGATACAAAGAGATTCCTAGCATATATATTGAGGATACTAGGAGATCCTCGGGATATTGAGATATCCTCAGCCCACATATTGAGGATGCTAAGAGATCCTCGGGATACCGAGAGACCCCTGTTGTTTTCTCTGTTTTGAGAGGTATTCCTTTTGTGACTATTTTGTCTCTGTTATAGTTACTGTTATTCTTATTATCCTGTGTTACTTCTTGTTGTTAGCATTTAATTATGTTGTCAAATTCTATACTGTTTTACCTTGTTTTTTCAGCTATAATCAGTAGGGTCTTGACCTTTCTCGTCACTAGTCGATCGAGGTTAGACTTAGCACTTACCGAGGACCGCTGTGGTGTGGGCATTCCCCTTCTACGCATGTTCTTGATGTGCAGATCTAGGTACTTCGACTCGGTCCCACTACCCTTGAGGCGAGGTAATTCTTCAGAAACTTCAAGGTATATCTGCCGTGTCCGCAGACCGATGAGTCCCTTTCCATTCTCTATAATACTTTAGCCCTTATGTACTTATCTTTATTTAGATATTCTAGAGTTAGAGCACAATGTTGTATTCATAGCTTGTGATTTCATAAGATTCCGGGTTTTGGGAATTGTTTAGTTTCTGAGATCTTGTATTGGTATATGTCGAGCGGCATCTTAAAACATTTTTATATATTGTTTATCTTCAGTTTTATTAGTTTTCCGCATTTTGGTTCTTTTTTCGCAATTGTTAGACTTACCTAGTCGTAGAGACTAGGTATCGTTACGACAATTTACGGAGATCGAACTTGGGTTGTTGCGAATTATAACCATCATATTTTTGTTGCATACTCTCACTCTTCAGTATAACAATACTAAATTGTTCCCATCTCCTCTGCACATTTAATTTGTTTTCCGCATTGTGATCATCACTTATTTCTGCCTCCCTGCGTCATATGAACACCTTCATTAGTGTTTTATCAGTTCCTCAACTTTTGTTAACCATACTATGAACAATCCTAGCTTGTTTTTTTTCTCTTCCTTGCTTTTATTGGCGTACTATGTATGAACAATCCTCGCTCGTTCCCTTCTCTCGTCAATATATCACTTTTATTTGTGATATATTATTTTGCAAAATATTAATCTTGGCAAGTTTAGGTATATTATAAAAATATGTGATGATATAAAGAAACCTTAACAATGACACATTTTATGCATAATCTAAAAGACTTATATCTCAGTCGTCTAATGTGTCGATTTACGCGAGTATACTATGTGTTCTAGCGTCATAATGTTATGTATTGTATTTTTCAGTGATATGGAAGAATGCACATATATTTGGTTCACTTGAGGCCTAATCTGGTAGAGCTTGTCCGATGTAGGTTCATTTGCCAATATTGTTGCCTTGGTTTTCTTTTAAGTTCTACCATATATTCCATTTCTTCCTCATGGCCTTTATATAAGACCTCTCACTTCAGCCTCTCGTCAGCCTTTGAATACCTCTGATCCTTTTTTATCTCTTAAAGGTATTATACCATAATTACGTCGTCGTAGAGGATATGTGTTAAAATAAAAACATAAAAAAAATATCTTGATATTTGACTATATACTTAGTTTTAATTTTAAATTATTCTTTTTTGAACATAACATACAGATATAGTATTAAAAACCTTAAACAAAGTTACATAGATATGTCAGATAGTTTTAGGGCATTGATATTGCCCAATGATGCCAAATAGTTACAAACAGTAGTAGTTACTAATCTAGAACTAGAAATTTCACCATCCCTATCTTTAACAAAAGCTTGCTCAACAAAGGGGGGGGGGGGGGTGCGTGTATGCTTGAAACTTATGTAGGGTGAACCATTGGTGATGGCTTGCTTAGCTAGTAGATGAGCCACCATATTCCCTTCTTTGAAGTTATGCCGAAGCGTTTGGATCTTCAGTTGGTGCATTCACCATCTGCATTCACAAACCAAGTTTGAGAAGTTAGAAATATTTTCATAAAATATTTTAATAACCTCTGTGGAGTCGACTTCAATTTCTACTGCCGATAGATTCAATGTCATTGCCATTTTTAACCCCTCCAGTAGTGCCAGTAGCTCCGCATGGATTGGAGATATTGCCTTGCATGATTTATTATAGCCCAAGATCCAGTCTCCTTTATTGCTTCGAAATACACCTCCCAGTCCTTCCTTGTTGATTTTTTTGTCAAAAGCTCCATCACAATTTAGCTAGGTATAGGATTTTCTAGGTTTTCCCCAACAAATGTCTACCCTATCAATAGTAGGGTTCTTTTCAGTAAAGAATGTGAATTCCCAGGATGCGTGCAAAACTTTATTAATGTTAAGGGTATTCGTTAGATTATTAATGTTGATGTTGTTCCTAATCTTCCAGAGTTCCCATAAACAATAGGGGAATACCGTGGTCCATTTCCCATGTTGATTAAAGTGATTGACAAAGTTATCCCTTAAGGTAATGAGCCAACTTTGGTTACGAACTAAGATAGTTAAAGGCAAACCTAGTTTTTGCCAAAAGGAGGTAGCAATTGGGCAGATGATAAAAATGTGTTGAATGTCCTATAGGTCTGTTTTACAAATAGTGCAGTAGGGATTGATGTTAATACCTATTTTGGCTAAGTAAGCCCGGCAGGAGACACAATTATGCATGCATTGCCATAAGAAAAAGTTAATCTTGACAGAGCAATAGAGATCCCAAATCCATTTAAAGGGTTTCGTGGGGGGTTCTTGATTAAGAATAAGTTTATAACTTTACTGGGTTGGAAAAAGCTCTGATGAATTAGGATTCCGGCTTATTTGATCAGTAATAGCATTCTTGGTAGGGGTTGGGGTCGATTGGAGGTTATTTAGGATTTCTGGTGGAAGATCAAAAGAGATACTACCATTATTCCATTCATTGTTATGAATGATATCTTTTAGACATATATTTTGATCCTTAATAGTAAGAGGCCCCTCAATTTGGCTTCTTAGGGATTTATAGTTGAACATCCAAACATTGTTCCAAATGTTTATGGTGATTTAGGGTGCCAAAGAATTCCCTTATTGCAGATTTTCCAACCTTGCAAAATACATTTCCAAATGAATGAGGAATTTTGTAGTGACCATTTGGAACCATAATTTGACAGTATAACTTGGCTCATGTAGAAGTAGTATTATTAAGAAGTCTCCAGGCTAGGCAGATAGGAGAGCAAGAATCTTGATCCTAGCTTGATTGATCCCCAGTCCCCCATCTGACTTAGATTTGGTTATAACCTGCCAATTTATCAAATGCAATTTTTTACTGGTACTAGTGGATCCCCAAATAAAGTCCCGTTGAATCTTATCAATTGTTCTAAGTATTTTTAGGGGATATATGGTATTTTGCATGGATGGGTAGGGATAGCATTCAGAGTACTAGAAGCTAATGTGGTTCTTCCTGCCATATTTAAGAAGGAACATTTTCAGTGTGCGAGTTTGGAGTGCATCTTGTCAATTATAAATTGGAAGTCCTTGGGTGTGGGAGAATGGTTAAGAATAGGAAACCCTAAATAAGTACCGAAGTATGTGGTGGATTTTATTTGAAATAGAGATGTTAAATAATTCTTAAATTCAGTTGGATAGGACTTTGGGAGGACAATTTTAGATTTCTTCTAGTTAATGTCAAGGCAGGATTCATAACAAAACAACTCAAGATAGGATTTGATGCATTGACTAGTTTTTTATTAGCTTTGCCAACCAGTGTAATATCGTCAGCAAAAAATATGTGAGAAATATTGGGAGTATTTTGCTTAAAAGATATAGGATCCCATTGTATTGTGTCCACTTTGTAGTTGATGAGTCAGAACAGTAATTCAAGACAAAGTATAAATATATAAGGAGAAAGGGGATCCCCTTGACGAATCCCTCGACTAGGTTGAAAGAAGGTGGTACGAACACCATTTACAATAATACTCATTGAACTTGTACAAATGTAATTCATGATCAAGCGAGTTAGTTTTGGTGGGAATTTAAAGAATCTAAGGGCTTTATAGACGAAAGACCATTCTAGACGGTCAAATGCTTTTTTCAAGTCCAGCTTGAGGATCATATCAAAGTTTGAAGGCGAATTTTTCCTCTTGTGTAACTTGTTCATTAATTCTTGGATTATAATAGCGTTATCACAAGCTCTCCTATGTTTAATAAAACTGGCATGTATTGGAATAATTAAGTGGGGAAGGTAAGGCTTTATCCTATTGACAATGATCTTTGTGATTATTTTATAGGAGGTGTTGCACATGCCAATTGGTCTGAAGTTTTTGAGATTATCGGCATTGGGAGATTTTGGGATTAGGCAGATAAAAGTGTCACTAAAACCATTAGGGAGGGCTTGGGTTTCAAAAACCTTTTTACAGTAATTTATAATAGAGGGTCGTATCGTATGCCAATATTTTTGGTACAGAAAAGGGTGAATACCATCCGGGCTCGGGGCTTTAAAAGGTTTGAAAGAAAAAAGGGCCCTGGTAATTTCGACATCATTTAGCGGACTGTATAAAATGCTTAGATCTATGGTGTTTGTGAAGTCGTTACTATTATCAAGCAGATTATGAGAAAATGCCTTAAAGGTAGTAAATAATTTTTTGAAATATTTTTAGGCACGGTGAAGGATTAGATTAGGATATATTATCCTATGCCCATTGTCATATGTAAAGAACATTATGGAATTCCAGCGTTTACGATTGGAGGCAGCTAGATGAAAAAACTTTGTATTCGCCTTCTCTTCATTAATCCAATTTATTCTAGATCTATGTTTCCAGAAGTCTTGTTCCATAGTTAGAATCGAGTTATATTCTAGTTGAAGAGAGGATTCAAGGTTTTGTAGGAAGTGACTATTATGATAATTAGGGGAGAGTTGGATGCCATTCAACCTGGCCAGAATCTTTTTTTTTTGAAGATGTCACCAAAGGTATCATTTTTCCATTTAATCACTTCTTCTTTAAAAAAGTGTTGGGAAGTCTCTAGATAATCAATATTCCAACATTTGTTAATAATGTTAATAAAATCAGGATGCCTGCACCATATTGTTTCTAGCCGAAAAGGCTTATTTAGATGATTAACATTTTTTGGGCATAAGGTTAGTAAGAGAGGATTGTGGTCCGAATGGGTTTTTTGTAGATGAACTACCATGGCCTTGCGGTATAAGGATAACCAATCCTCATTAGTAAAGATACGGTCTAACCTTTCTAATATAAGCCCTTTGGATTTTTTCCTAATATTTGATCAAGTTTATTTAGGACCTTTATAACCAAGGTCTATAAGACGACAATTGTAAATGGATTTCCATATGGCATTACTTCGTCTACGGTTAATAGCCTTTCCCCCAGCTTATCATTACAGCTAATAACATCGTTAAAATCTCCTCCTACTATCCATGGCCTTTAGACGTAGTGCTAATATTTTTGAAGTTATTCCAAAGGACATGTCTTTTTTCTAATTTAGTACTAGCATAGATAGAGGAGAATAACCAGGTAGAGTTATGGGGGCTTACCTCGATGAGTGCATGTATCTCCTGATTTCTTCTAACGAAATTGTGGACCTTAACCATGGTTGCATCCCACAGAATGATCATGCCACCAGATTGGCCATCACTTGGCACCTCTATCATCTCAGAGAAAGAGTAGTCACATAGGAGAGAAAAATGGCTCTCCATCCTAGTCTCCAAAAGGGCCACCATGCACGGCTTGTGGGTATCTAACATCTCCCTAAAATGGACCCTAAAATTATCATTGTTTCCCCCTCGAACATTCCAGATAATGAAGTTTGTAGGCCTAAACATCTTGACATGGTTGTTTGTCAGACCATTGTACGGGTGGGGTGGGAGTAGTGGGTTCCTTCTCAGGCTTGGAAATAGTAACATTGCATGGGTCCCTACTATTGGATCCTGGTGTGGCCTCACGTCCAATGAGCACTTGTAAAGAGTTGGAGGGCAACTGAGAACATATCTCTTCTCTAAGAGTTCCCTGAATATATAAACTTTTACCTCGTTGAGGCTTGAAAATTTGAGGACTTGTCCTGACCCTAGTAGGTTGATCTCCTCTTACTCTAACACTGGTTGATTTTCTGGTTTGGGAGCATAGGGAGGGATTTGAACTGGTTGAGGGATTTGAGGTGGTGGAATTTCTAGGTTTTCCGGTAGTAGTTGGTTTGCATGGGCTGGTGGGGGCTTGCATGTTGTGATTGGGCTGAGTTTGGGGGTTGATCGATGCAAGGAACCATGACATGAATATTGGGTTCATGTTTGATATCTCCCATGGGGGGAATAATGGCATCGGTATGTGGGAGGGGGGATTCACAACTGGATTGAAATGGTGAGGAAGATTCCTTTGTTGCCTCATAGCTTGAGCTTGCTCCAGGTTCATTGTGGGTGCAAGGGGCTGTAGAATGTTGTTCATCCATACTTGGTTGAGGTAGTTGTTCATTGCCATGTGCATGCCCTCCGATCCTAGTTGGGCAAGGAACTTAGAGTTTTGGAGGACTATCACCGTCTCTTGACCGTCCAGAATCATGTTGAAAGTGATTGCATGGCCCATCAAGGCTTGTTCCACCCATGATAATGGCTGATGGTCTTGAGGAAGTGGTGGTTGTATGTAGTAAATTTGGATGGTTGTTTTATTGTTTGGTGGGATTGTGGGATTTGACATTGTTATTGCTCTTTGATGCCTAGTATTTGATCCAGACGGAACCTTCTCCTTTGTGATATTGGAAGCCTTGGCATTTTGATGAGGAGTCGTCTCGTTTATACTATTCAGATGTAAGTTATTGTCTTTAATTTTTTTGGGGAGTTGCACAAGAGTGGAGTTTGTAATTATAGGGGATTCAGTTTGCTTGTAGTTGCATTTACTTGTGCTAGTAGTAGAAAAGAGATTTTCTCTATATTTGGAGTTAGAAATCTGGCCAGGTTTAATGGCCACTTGTGTTATGTTTAGAGGAAGGTTGGACACGTGGGAGCTTTGGTTATGGTTGCAATTGCTTGTCATGTAGACGTGCTTGTGATCCACCTCAAGGAGGGTTAGGGAGTCGATTAGGGGAGATTGAGTGGTTGCGGAGGGGAGGAGTTTAGGTATGGGGAGGGGTTGATTATATCCTCATTACCTTTAGCTAGGGTATGATTAGCTTGCATGTAGTTTAATTGGTTACTTGAGTGGCCTTCCATTTGGACCTCTATGCCTTGGCCATCTTCCACGTCTAATGACATGCAAATACTATGAGTGTTAATCACATTACTAGCTAATTGATTGTTTTTATCTCTAATTAGTTTGGGCGGAGAGACCAATGCATCAAAGCTATTTCCAGTTGCAACATACCTTTTTGTTATAATAGATTTTGGCAGTGAAGTAGTAATGGCAAGGCCATCATTGTTGGAATCACGTTTGTCTTTGTCAAAAAATAGAGAAGGATGAGACATACCTATAGAATTTATAATTGGTGGATACAACTTACCAAATTTCTTCTTCTTGGGGAATTGGACCGTTTGCCAATTATATTCCCTTGCTTGAGCATAGGAATCTTCTTTTTGGATGGAGTCATTTAGAAAAGAGTGTTCATTGGCTAGGGCTTCTGTTTTGTTGGTTTTAGGGCCACTAGGAGGAGAGTAGGTACAGTAAAGAGTGGAGTGGCCTAATCTTCCACATTGAGTACATAGAAATTTATCACATTCAAAAATAATAACTTTCTTATGGTTTCCTAAGAAGACATGTGGTGGAACATGCACATCTAAGGAAGATTGCTGGTTGGAATAGATTGGGTTGGGTTAATGTCCGATGTCTTTGGATGAATTTGGTGGTTTAGGTTAATGGTTTGCATTGAAGAATTAGAGAGAAGGTGGATTCTCTCTCTCTAGCACTATGTTGCTACTTGCTTATTTTTAATCATCATATATTCATTTAAAATTTATTCACTCCCATCCTTCTTGTCGCTTCCGCTCTAAAAATTAATATTGACGGAATAATTTTCATACTTAGTGTCATGTATTATCTCTTAGCATGACTATTTATCATATTTCTTTATTTAGGACTATCAGATATAAGTTATGCAAATAATGATGTTAGTTTAAGTAAAACATTACTGACATGGCAGTCTCAACAAGATTGGTGCCTACAGATAAATTTCAGAGAAAGGCCCTAAGTAAGAATATCAGCGATAAATTTTCAATGAAAAAGTATATATAAAATAAAGGTAGAATAATAAAATCGGCTCAAGAACTTGATAAGTTGATATACAATAACAATATACCAATGAAAACTCATAAAGTGGAGTCTGGGGAGGTAGAATGTACGCATACCTTAAATCTACGTACCTTAGGAGGTAGTGAGGTCATTTGCGAAAAATTCTCGGCTCAAGAGAAAGCTAGCATGGCAAAAAGGGGGGGGGGGGGTCAGATAAGGAAAATTAATTCAATACAGTATGAAAATGAAAGTAACGAAAATGAATAAGTCATGATAAAGCGGTCTAAAAAGGCGCAGTAGCTATTGATATAGTAGGAAAAACCAAACGGTAAGAAACCATAGAACAAGATAAATTGATACAGTAAATCGAAAACTGTTGTATTGCTTCAATATTATGGTTGCTTGTTGTAATACTTGATATTTTGAAGAAGACAACTTGTAACTCGCAGTAAGTTAGCGATTGAGAGACTTTTAAATATTGAAATTAAGAAAAGTAAAGGAGAGAATGAAAAAGGTAAATATATAAAATAATAATGTGGACCCGTATTAATTGTTAGGATATAAATAAGGCAAAATAATAGCTACTCTACCTATGTAAGGAAACAATTTATAAACAATTATATAATCCCCTAATTATTATAACAATCCTCACATTAAAGTTATTGTACTTTCGCTGCAATAATTCTTTTTAAGTATAAGTGTACACACTTTTTTTAATAATACATATACACTATATCTTTAAGGAAAAAATAGGCCCCAAAAAAATTGAGATCCCAAGCGATTGCTTTACTAACCTTATAGTCGAGCCACCATGATCTGATATCTACAAAATGATCTTTAAATAGAAAATAAAGTTTTAAATTTACGTTGTAACGTGAGTATAAAGAATGAAGAATTGGACATATACGTCAGGCAATGTAAGGTATTTTGAACAACGCATGTGATGTTTGGTCAGAGATGTATGTATTTAACCATTGCTATCTCAACAATCAACACAAAATATAGAAGAACGCGTGGAGTGGACAAGACGCAAATTTCAGTTTTTCAAGTCCAAACTTTTACTTTGAACGCATGTAGAGAACTGCTTCTTCTACTCCTTTGCCTTAGTTTATGTGTGACTTTTTTCTTTGGAATAGGGTAATTAGGATGGAATTTTCATTTATAATATTGATCTTGTTTTTTATTACAGGAATTGGAGGAACACATGGAGTAAATTATAACAAGTAAAAGATCTTAGTTAGTTCGAAAAAAGCTCTCAACATGTAAAAACCATTTTTTTTCTTTCGTTTCTTTCCAATCTCTTCCTATACAAATCTATCTTAATCCTACAGAATCTCCATAATCCTACCATAAAAATATCTCAATCCCACACCCATGATACAAATCACAAAACTGAACCTCCAGACATAGGATCAATGCAAATAGATGATACCCATATTCCATCTCAACCAAAATCTTTTCTCCAAACTCTTTTACTAGATAAGAACCTTTCTCCAAGCCTAGCAAACCCCAATACCTAAACCCTTTCAGTGGACTTAACGGATGAAAGTACTCTGTATGATTACAACAAAGAAAATTTTATTCCTATTACTGCTAATGATAAATCTCGTCTATATGAGCCATGAAATTTTTCAGTCATTATCAAGTTCTTTGGCAGGAAGATAGCCCACCATATTCTCAAAAACAAACTTTTAGATCTTTGGAAGCCAACAGAGGAACTTCCTCTCATTAACTTAGGCTCATAGTTTTTTCTCATTAAATTTCAAAAAGAGGAGAATATGCTTACGAGTTACATGGTGGTCCGTGGTTTGTTCTTAGTCATTTTTTATCAGTTCGTCGATGGGAGCCAAAGTTCATTGTGTCATCTACTCAACTTACATACTCCACTTTATGAGCAAGGCTCCTTGAACTTTCCACGAGTTCTATGATCTGGAAATAATCCAACGTGTTGGGTCGAAACTGGGCAAGCTTCTTAATCTAGATTCATGTACTTCATCACCACTAGGGGAAGATATGCAAGAATCTGTGTTGAAGTGCCTTTGGAAAGTCCTTTGAAAATGCATGTGAATATAGGGAACCATAGACAACAAGTTCACTATGAGGGTTTAAACCTACTTTGTACGAACTGTGGGTGCTTTGGACATGCAAAACAAAAGTGTTCCTCTACTGTTGTTTCATCTATGGAGACAACCCCTACACCATCTCAACTACAACCTGGTAGAGAAAAAGGTAGGGAGTGGAATATTGTTGAGTTTTTAAGAAGACCTAGCTATTGTAACAGGACCTCCAAGGCCTCCATGAACAAGGCGGTTGTAGCAGTTGCATCACTCAGGCAACAGCTTTATCCAGGTAAGTATCCTATCTCTCCTGGGCCACAGTTGGGCTACACTAATTTGGGGAAACTGATTCCTGCCCATCCCAATATAGAAGGTGTTAACAGTTTCAGTTGGTTAGCCCACATAGATGAAAATAATAAAGGCTCAACTAGTTTATGGGGAAGCCCTTTAAATGAGCATATCGAAGGGTTACCTAGTTTTTAAGCCAGTCCACTAAATTCTACTACTAATATTCACCCTTCTAAGATTGGCCAATCAATACCTACAACCAACTTGCCACCTCCTACTACGAATCAATTAGTGGCTACACAAAACATTACGGCTCTTCAGTTACCACCCTCATGCCTAGAATCTACCATTTCACCTCTTACCCAAAACAGCCACCTCAACCACCTACTCCATGTAACAGTGCTGCCACTCACCATAATCAATCCCTACTTGCCAACTCTTCTCATGATTTGTCCCAACTTGACACATCTTCATTGATAATAAGCCTTCCTAATGAATCTTGCATGCTACAGTGTTTGCAGATAGCATAAACAAAAATAACACTCCTCCTAAGGAACATAATCATTACACATCATGTGATAATATTTCTTACTCTATTTCATTAACACATATGCATGTCCCTTCTTCACCACATGCATATCATCAAGAGTTTAAAAAACCCATCTTAACCTCTTACTCAAATACAGACTTCATTACAATCTCAGGATACAAACTCTGAAAATGCAGCGCCATCCTTTCCCAACAACACCCACTACATATCCATGTAGGAGAATATGTAACCAACAACCAGCTCTTTCACCTCCCTAGAATGATCATGCAGGGGCCATAGTGCCTCACATCTCCACCCCAATGGTCTATGCTCCCCAAATCATCTCCACAGACCAGCCACTCCAATCTTGGCTAGAGATGGGCTTACAGGGCTATGCTTTGACTTTCACCTTGGAGTTGAACGAGCACGAGATTGTTCTTCTCATACAAAATCCATTCCATCTCGCAGAGATTGTAATGGAAGGGATGCGTCTGGGGTTGGATGCTTAAACTCAGAACCAATGGTTCACCACTCACACACCCCTAGTCTTTAGAGACCCATCCATCATCCTCGACTCAGCACTGGACTTACCCAATGAACCCATCAAACCTCCATGGAAATCCAGTCATAAATCTAATGTCACTCTACCCACCACATCATATAGGCCAATTATTTGCCCCATGGTTCTTGTCACTCAACTCTTTCAACCCGCTATCCAATATGCCATTCCACTCAGTCCAATGGACAATTTTAGTACACCGGAGACTCTCCCACATACGCCACCACCCTCACCACATGCACTATACAGTTCCACAAGGCACGAGTTGTTAGAGATTCTAGCTGAGATGAGGGAAACAAGGACAGAATTTTGGTAGTTCAAGGGGATCCTGCTCTACGACCTAATAGAACAGTACGAAAAAACGTTTATTCTCAAGTGTCCACCCGATGTAGAAGCATGCAGCCTCAAATTTTTCCAAACATTAAATCCATCAATAGGGAAATATGCTATGGTAGTCATTCCCACTCTTCTACAGACCTCTCAGGTAGTGAGTTTGGAGCAGTTGACATCACTTGCCACTCCGAGGTTTCCAGTGCTATTAGAGCAGATCCTCTACCCTAGTACTTTTATGAATCAGTTAGTTTGGAATTGCTGGGGTTCTTATAATCCTGAGTTAGGCATCACTTTCATTCTTTGTTAGATAATCATAGGCATGTGCTCGTGATATTGCTTGAGACACACATGCATGATCACTCTAGGATTCGTGACGATTTTAATTTCACCCATATGTCTCAAGTTTCTACTAATGGTCTCATAGGGGGATTTGTGGTACTTTGGAAAGAGGTATGTGCAGACAAACCCCCTTGGTTGTTATCTGTTGTTTATGATAGCAACCAGGCACATGTACGACAGTCACTTTGGGACAGTTTAATTTCTTTAAAAAATAATTTTGATGTATCTTGGTTATTAGGAGGTAATTTTAATGAAGTTATGTACTCTAGGGAGAAATTTGATGGACTGCCTATTAGTAATAATAGAGTAGACAAGTTTGTTAACTGCTTAAATTACTGTAAATTATTGGACTTAGGCGTTCATGGTAGTAGGTTCACTTAGACAAATAAGCATAGACTTGGTAATACAATTCTGGAGCAACTTGATTGTTTTCTTGCTAACTATGAATGGCTTAATGTGTATCCAGAAGCTGTGGTCACACATCTCCCACGAACTTACTCGGATCACTACCCACTTTTAATAACCTTAAAGACATCTAGATTACCTCAAAAAATATTTAGGTTTGAAACAATGTAGGCAACCCACGCACAATTTCCAAATTTAGTTTGTAACATATGGTCAGGTGAACATCATTTGCCTCAGACCACTAAAATGTTTCACGCTGCTATCACTTTGTGGAATAATTCAAGCAAGACTAGCAAGAATTCAAGCTTCAGCGTATTATCCTATGAGTTTATTGTTGCAAAATCTAGAAATAGATCTTTCTATGAAATATAGAAATGTTTTACATCTAGAGGAAGAATTTTGGAAGTTGAAATCCCGTATAAATTGGTTAAATGACGGCGATGCAAATACTAAATTCTTCCATATAACTACCATCAACAGACAAAGAAGAAATAAAATTTTTAGTCTTCGTGATTTGGTAGGTAATTGAATCTCTGAGCATGATGAATTAGAGTGGCATATCACTAATCTTTGTCATGCTCTATTCACAACTGGGAAATTAATCTCTTATCATAAGTACACTGAACCTTCACCTAGTATTTTTTCCTTATCTGAGCTTCAACACTTAGAAGAGCCCTTTAGTCCTCTTGAAATTAAGAATGCTTTATTTAGTTTTAAGCCTTTTAAGTCGCTTGGTCCAGATGGTTTACATCCTTTTTTCTATCAAAAATTCTGGCCTGATGTTAGCCATAAGGTTACTTTATTGGGTCAAGAAATCTTTCATACTAAGGTGACCCATCACAAATTAAATCAAACTTTTTATATGCCTTATTCCTAAGGTCAATAACCCTTATACTATACAACAATATCGACCTATTAGTATATGTAATGCTATATATAATTTGATTACCAAGTTAACTGTTACTAGGCTAAAACCAGTCATTTCTAAAATTATAGGTCTTACTCAGACTAGTTTTCAACGGCGTAAACGTGCTTCAGATAATGCAATACTAGTTCAAGAAGTTTTAAATTACTTTAGAAATACTAAATGAAGAACTTCTTATATGCTTTTAAAGTTAGATTTAGAAAAGGCATTTGATAGGATAGAATGGTCTTTTATTCGGAGAACTCTTACATATTTCAAGATTCCAGCTCCAATGATTAAGTTAATCATGTCTTGTGTTACAACCTCTTCAATTTCTATTCTACTTAATGGTTCTAGGACTCCATATTTCACTCCGACAAGAGGAATTCGTCAAGATGATCCTTTGTCGCCTTATTTGTTTATAATGTGTATGGAAATGCTCTCACGTAGCATCTCCCTATCAGTAGATTACCTACAATGACAACCCATTAGTTTATCTACAAAGGGACCTCTATTATCACATCTTCTATTTGCAGACGACATTGTGTTATTATCAAAAATCACTAAAAGGAGTTGTCATGCAATGATTGATGTACTAGTTCACTTTTCCTCTTGCTCTGGTAGAAAAATAAATTTCGAAAAGTCCAAAGTATTTTTCTCTAGGAATAGTTCTCAAAATGATAGGAATTATATATTATAATCTTTTTTGTATTAAAGAAGGTTCTTTGTTTGGTAAATATTTAGGTTTCCCTATGTTCAATACTAGGCCTAAGAACGAGGACTTTCAATTTCTTCTCGATAACATTAAAAGTCGACTAGAAGGATGGAAAACGAGCTTTCTAACCATGACAGGCCGATCTACCCTTATTAAATCTACTCTGAATAACCTTCCAAATAATATTTTGCAATATATACGAATTTCTCAATCATGTTATCAATAAAATAGAACAATACCAACAAAACTTTCTCTGGGACACCACCCCGACAAAAAAAAAAAAGCACCTTCCTAATTGGAATGTGGTCACAACCTCACAAGCTTTGGGTGGACTAGGTATCCAAAAATTAAGAATTAAAAAAAATGCTCTATTAACGACTCTTTCTTGGAGACATTTTCAATCCCCCAAGAAATGTGGGCAAGGGTTCTTATCAATAATCTACTCCAAATAATTCTAAAACATGGGATAATATCCTAAGGGGTTGGAACTTTTGCCAAAAGGGTATTAAATGGAGAATAGCAAATGGCAAACATATTGGTATTTGGCATGACCCTTGGCTTAGGCCAGGCACAATACTGCGTTTCTTGATTCAAGGACCTTTAACTTTGGATCAACAAAATCTTACAATTTCACAACTCCTTACACCCTTGGGCTGGAATAAGGATAAAATCCCATTCGACATAGGACAGAATATAACTCATTTGATAGATGCTACTTACGTATCCTGGATTAGTAATAATAATGATCGAATCTACTGTGGTATAACTCATAATGTCACTTTTTTAGTTAAATCTGTATACGCAAAGTTTTAGGGAGACATTTCTTTACCTATGAGTAATTCCCAAAGTTATTCTTGGCTTTGGAAGCTCCCAATTCATCCAAAAATCAAAAGCTTTATCTGGCTTCTTCGACACAATAGATTACCGACAAGAGCTTTCTTAAAACATACTAATATTATACCGAATGCTACTTGTCTTTTCTGTGAAAAGGAGGATTAAACTATTAAGCACATTTTTCTGGAATGTGTAAATGCTAGAAAATTTTGGCAACACTTAGGTTTCACATCTAAAAGTAGTTCTCTTGTAAATATACCATGCACTCATAGCTGGGTACAACAAACTCTTTCTCATTAAACACACATTGACTCCAACCCCGAAAAGATGATCTCTTCAACTAACCTCTTCCCATGAACTTCTGGAGTCCTCTTTATATCAACCCTCAAATGTATTTACCTTACAGTCTATGGTGTATTTGGCTTACTCGTAATAATAACCTTTTTAATCATACAAAGAATAATATCTCCCATACTCATATTATCCAACAAGCAGCATAATTTACATACTTAGCTTCTTACCATAGCAATCTTAATCATAAAATAAAAGTGGTTAAGGATATTTAATGAAATCCACCACCTACTCACTATTATAAACTTAATGCTGATGGTGCGTTTTCATCCAACAAGGCAGGTATAAGAGGATTAATTAGGAACTCAAATGCTGATTGGATCCTATGATTTTCTGGATATCCACCTCATGTGTCATCCATTTTTTTAGAACTCTATGCTTTAACACAAGGATTAAAACTGGGTGGAGGTGGATGCAAATGGGTTTCTATTGTTATTACAATCAGAAAATTTGATTTCTCTAACTTAATTGCGGATTGTAGGCACTATCTGGACCGGCTAGGTAAACTTGTAGTCAAACATGCGTACAGAGAGCAAAATATGATGGAACGCCAACTAGCTAAGGAAGGCCACAATTTTGGAGAATAATACTTGCCAAGGATTTTTGAAACTGTTCCTACTTTTGCTGAGCGGATTTTTGCAAACGAAAGGACTGGACTACAAGAAATTAAAGCAAATCTGGATGATACTTGGCAACATCATAGTGGCAACATGCATTGTCGTTACTCGTGTGTAAAAAGTTGTCATGATGATAATTCCAATAGGATGAACATGACAATTTTAAATACTACTACTACTAGTGTAGCACTTTGTGATGCTACTATCGTTTGTGACCGGTTTCCACTTAGACACCACTCCTCTGTACGCAGTTGCTAAATTCTAATATATATTATCTTTGTTTACCAAAAAACCCCATTATTATCTCATATTCTTATATTTTTAATTATTTTTTGAGTGTTAATTATATTAATTTATGTTTGACATTATATTTTAATTGTGTAGGAATAAAATAATGTGAAGATAAAGAGATTTGGAGCAAAATTAAATAACGCGAAAAAAAGAAAAAAAAGAAAAAAAAAGGGTGGAGGTGAAGGATTGCATATATGTGTTCATATCACGCAGTAGAAGACAATAACAATCCTAGGTAGATTTTTTCATGTTTAAGATTTATTTACGTGTCAAAGATCGGATCTAAGACGTACCTGGTGAAGAGAGTCTCGTTTCAAATCTCTTCGATAGTGCGAAGACTCTATGCGTATCCACGCCGAGATCGTTCTTTGCTATCAACTCTTTGATAAATGAAACCCGCGAACAAATTGAACGAAGAATATTGTGTTGAAATTTTTCTCAAAAATCTCAACTCAAATTAGAAGAACAAGAAACACTTTTCTTGTAATTGTATTTTCTCTCTTGGCTTTGTATTGCACTCTCACTTTCACAAAGTAGGTTTTTCTTCTCAAGAATAATAATTAAAAAAACCAGAAAAAAGAAGCATGCAAATTTTCTCCATCACCCTTTATTTAGCATTACCTACAAACCCTTTTCCTATTTGGTTGAGGTAATAATTTTCCTAGGGTAAAAGTTTAATCCAAAAATAAACTTATGAAAAATTTTCGTACGGAAATTCCAAATTTTCCTTCTTTATTCACGTGAGAAGTACCGAAGGTTTCCATTTGAATTTGTATATCCAATTCTCTATTTGATTCAAATTCACAAACCTTTTATATTAATATAAATTTTTTTTCTATTGAAAATATTAATCCCATTCCAAATAGGATAAACCTTCAATTACACATTAATAATCCAATTCAAAATTAGATTTATTAACAAGCCTTTATTAATATTATATTTTATATACATCTATTATATAAAATAATATTAATTATATATATCACATATATTTCAACCAAGAGATATTATTTAATTTCTATTCCAAATAGAATCTTCAATTTATTCACAATATTAATTATAATCTTTGTGCTAGCAAAGAATATAATAATATTTCATTTGGACTAATAACTTAATTTATTTGACTAATTAAATTCTTTAATTTAATTATCAAATAATAAGTTAATTAATCCTTTGGCAAAGATCAGAACACTCGTTAGTGTGCGACCCCATAGGTTCAATACTAAACCGGTAATAAATTAATCATATCAATATACTAATCAAGGGTGGCGTCTAGCAACACTCCTTAACGACCGGATAGCATGAAGTATACAATTTACTCTCAAGAACCTGTAGAAGAATAATGTAGTAATTTCTTCTGTCCTTATAGCTCTGGATCACCCTAGGATATGGTTCAACTGTCAAATCTATAGGCGATCAACTATGTGTTCACGTCAAATATAATCGACCATTGAATGACCAAAAAAACTTATTTCTTCTTTCATTCAATTGCCGTGGCCAAGGTCTTAGTTTGGTTGTGTATAATTCATGACAACATGGAGCTTAAAATCATTACCAAGAGTTGACAGATTCCGTCTTGATCAATAACTAATTCTACAAGTATTCAATCGTACCCAATATCCTGTCAACTATCGCCCTAGGGCCATAGATGTCTAGTATCAAAGCACAATAAATAACTTGTCAATTACTATGACGATCTCAAGTCAAAGGAAACGGTTACATCACATTCTTCAAGAAAATATCCTATTGACAGTTATGGTAATTCTAACCATTCGGAATTATCCAATGAATCGGTTCAATGATCATATCTCTATATGCATCATCTATCTATGTGATTCAGTTAATGAGATCAACTAATCTTTATCCGATAAAGACGATCACATAAATATTGATCTAACCGGATTACTAATGTCCAAAATAATAATCCTACGATCAAGAACAAATTTAGATTAAATTGTAAAAGACTTTGCTCTCATTATCATGATCTCTATCACGATGACAAATCTCAAAATTTAATCAAGGACCTTATCATATTGGTCAAACAATTAATAATAATGATAAAAGAATATCAAATGCCATAAACTTTATATCAAATGACATTCACAAAAATATGTTCAAGCTATCAAATATGATATTGGATCTAGGGCATATCTACTATATCCCTAACAATCTCCCACTTGCACTAGCGCCAATCGCTCTTGTACTTCATCCCCAATTTCCACTTGTGCTAGTCAAACTCCTTTGTGCCAAGCGCTTTAGTGAATGGATCTGCAACATTTTCCTTTCCATCAACCTTTTGAATCTGGACGTCTCCACATTCAATGATCTCCCTTATCAAGTGATACCTTCGCAGAACGTGTTTGGACTTTTGGTGTGATTTTGGTTCTTTTGCTTGAGCAATGGCTCCAGTATTGTCACACAACAATGGAGTCGCACCTTCTATTGAAGGAACCACACCAAGTTCAATTAAGAACTTTTTCATCCATACAGCTTCCTTAGCAGCTTCACTAGCTATATTCTGCTTCAGTCGCTGAATCATCTACTGTAGCTTGTTTGGAACTTTTCCAACTCACTGGACCACCATTTAAGGTGAATACATAACCAGAAATAGATTTGCTATCATCTCTATCTGAAGAGAAACTTGCATCAGTATAACCTTCAAGTTTCAACTCAGAATCCCCATAGATGAGGAATTGGTCTTTAGTCCTTCTTAAGTACTTAAGAATGGTTTTCACCACTTTCCAATGTTCCTCACCAGGATTTGCCTGATATCGGCTAGTCACTCCAAGTGCATAAGCCACATCAGGACGTGTACATGTCATGGTATACATGATAGCTCCCACTGCACTAGCGTATGGGATCCTACCCATGCGTTCTCTCTCTTCAGGTGTTTTAGGACAATCCTCCCTACTGAGAGAAATTCCAGTGCCTATCAGTAGATAGCCTCTTTTGGAGTTATCCATGTTATATCTTTAAGATAGTATCAATGTACAAAGACTGGGAGAGTCCAAGCAGCTTCCTAGATCTATCTCTATAGATCTTTATTCCTAATACATAAGCTGTTTCTCCCAAGTCTTTCATGGAAAACTATTCAGATAGCCAAATCTTGGTATTTTGCAATGTCGGTACATCATTCCCTATGAGCAATATATCATTAACATACAACACTAAAAATATAATTGTGCTCCCACTAACCTTTTTGTACACACAAGGTTCTTCTTCGCATCTAACAAAATTGAACTTTTCAATTGTTTTGTTAAATGAAATATTCCAACTTCGAGAAGCTTGCTTTAATCCATAAATAGATCTTTGTAGCTTACAAATTTTATTATGATCAGACGAATATATGAAACCTTCAGGTTGTGTCATGTACACATCCTCTTCTAGCTCACCATTAAGGAAAGCCGTTTTCACATCCATTTGCCATATTTCATAATCATAGTATGCTGCTATAGCAAGCAAAATCCGAATAGATTTGAGCATTGCCACGGGAGAGAAAGTCTCGTCATAGTCGACTCCTTATTTCTGACGATATCCCTTGGCAACAAGACGTGCTTTGTAGGTCTCCATCTTTCCGTCTGCTCCATTCTTTTTCTTAAAAACCCATTTACAACCTATAGGTTTTATATCCTTTGAAGGATCAACTAAAGTCCATACTTTATTTTCCTTCATGGATTCCATTTCGGATTCCATGGCCTTTTGCCACTTCTCGTATTCAGAACTTTGTATAGCCTCTTCATAGGTCTTAGGGTCATCATCATTATGATCAACCTCATTTGATAAATCATCTTGTACCAATAAATTTAATCTAGTTGGTACATGACGTTCTCCTATAGACCTTCGAAGAGGTACTTGTACAACCTTTTCACTTTGTGTTGGATTTTGTTGTTGCTCAATTTGGTTTGGAACTGGTTCATTAACCTGTTCTTGCAACTTCATTTAGTTCTTGAACTTCAACCGTTGAAGATGGCAATTTCTTTGGCAACTTTAAAACATCCAATAAAGGTTCTTCAACTTGGGTCTCATGATCTTCATATTGTGTTGATTCATTAGTTTCTTGATCTTCATCAAGTTCTATATCTCTATTATAGTTTCCTTCCAAAAGGAATTCCCTTTCCAAAAAGGTTGCTCCTCTAGCCACAAACACTTTATGGTCAGAAGGGTGATAGAAATAATATCCCCTTGTTTCCTTGGGATACCCAATGAACCTACACTTATCAGATCTCGAGTCAAGTTTATCAGACTGTAGTCTCTTAACATAAGCTGGGCAACCCCAAACCTTAATATGTTTGAGGTTAGGCTTACATCCTTTCCATATCTCATATGGTGTCGTAGAGACTGACTTAGTGGGAACTTTATTAAGTAAGTATGTTGCTGCTTCCAAAGCATATCCCCATAAATTTATTGGAAGATTAGTGAACCCCATTATAGATCTCACCATATCTAATAAGGTTCTATTTCTCCTTTCAGACACACCATTGTGTTGTGGTGTTCCTGGAGGTGTCCACTGTGAGAGAGTCTCATTCTCTTTGAGATATCTCGTAAAATCTTCACTAAGATATTCTCCACCTCTATCAGACCTAAGTACTTTGATACTTTTACCAGTCTACTTCTCAACTTCACTACGGAATCATTTGAACATTTCAAAAGATTCAGACTTGTGTTTCATAAGATATACAAATCCATATCTTGACATATCATCAGTGAAGGTAATGAAGTAAGAATATCCACCTATAGCTTGAATTTTCATGGGCCCACAAACATCTGTATGGATTAGTCCCAATAATTCAGAAGCTCTTTCTCCACTTCTAGTAAATGGAGATTTGGTCATTTTTCCTTTGAGACAAGATTCACAAGTTGGATATGATTCAAAATCATACTCGTTAAGGTACCCTTCCTTGTACAACTTGTTAATTCTTTTCTCTCCAATATGACCAAGCCTAAAATGCCAAAGGTATGTTTGATTTACATGATCATCTCTTTTCCTCATAAGACTTGAAACATGCATAATCGAATTAGCATTCACACTAGGTAAGACATAAACATCATGTTGGAGATAGCCATCACATATTAATTATCACCATAATAAATAGAGCAAATACCATTGCCTATTTTAATGCGAAAACTACGTTTGTCTAACATAGAAGCTGAAATTATGTTCGAAACAAATTTATGAACATAATAACAATCATCCAACATAAGTACTTTGCCCGTAGGTATTATTAAAGAAATTGATCATACAGCTACGACCGCAACTTTTGCAACATTTCCAACTTGTAGATTAATTTCTCCTTTCTTCAACTTTCTACTTATCTTGAACCCTTGCAACATATTGCAAATGTTATAACCACTGCCAAAATCTAATACCCACAGTGAAGAATGAGTAGTAGCTAAAGAAACCTTGAAAATATTTTTCATTAATGTCTCACTTTGTTTCTTGTCCTTTAGAGTTGCAAGATACTCCTTGCAGTTTTTCTTCCAATTATTTATGATAAACCATGTTGCCTTGAACATCATTCTCTGGAGGGATTATCTTTGCAGGCTTATCGATCACATCCATAAGCTTTTCATGCATGAGAACAATTCTCAAATTTCTATACCAGTCATCAAAGTTTGGTCCTACCAATTTGTTGGTCGCAAGTATTTCACACAGTGATATAACAGACATATTGAGAAATCTAAAATATAGAAAAGAAAAAGCAGTAATATAAGAACATATTTGCATATATCATAAAGACATGGACTTTTATCTAAATGATATTTCCACTAATTATTTTAAACTATTTACCCTCATTATAGTTTACGAAATTTTTATTTCTTTTAGTGGAGTAAAGGAATCCTTTAATAATATGTATGAGCCCCTTGGAAATCAAGTCGTTTCTCACATATATTTTAAAGGTAAGTACTCTTACCAATTCTATCCCCATACAATTTCCTTAAATAGCTCTATGTCAAATAGTCCCCTGGTAGTCAGGTCGATCCTATTGACATAGTTGAGTTCAACCATCATGATAGTAAAGAACTTATTAAATTTTATACTCCCCCGGGTAGTCCAGGCGACTAGTGTAAAATTAAATAATTCTTTCAATCCATACATCTAATGCAATATATAATTTTAACATATTCTCGAACTATAAGTCTCCTGGTAGTCAGGCCGCTCCTTATAAAAAAGAAATAAGTAAAATTAATTACCTTGATGGATAGCTCTATAATAAAATATCTTATATTTTATTATTTAAGAACTCAAATTTTAGTAAGAGGAAATTGTTACAAAAACATTTTTGTTAATAACACGAAGATCAAATCTTTTATAGCGTGTGAATTTAGTTCAAGTTGTCTACATGCTTAGTCCTGAATTAATTTACATCATATGTAATAAATAATTCTAAATTATGTAATGGACAAGCACATGACATAAAACACAATTCAACATCCTCTAACATATTTATCTTATATATCACATAAAAAGAATTCATGCTAGAATATTACTATTAATTAATATCTCATGAACTAATAACAATTAAAATAACAATAGAATCATGTAACATATTATAGATTCCCGTTGTATCTAATACAAAATTTCAAATTCAAGTTATGAACGAACTCAATAGTCATATGAATGCATATTTTATCCACAATAAAATAATATCAACATTCAAACGATTTGACTATTGCACAAGGCACATCTATTATGGTTTGAACTGTTCAAATATAATATTAAAATATTTCGTAAAATGAATTTTAGACACAATAAATCATGGCTCTGATACCACTGAAGGATTGCATATATGTGTTCATAACACGCATCAGAAGACAATAACAATCCTAGGTAGATTTTTTCATGTTTAAGATTTATTTATGTATCAAAGATCGGATCTAAGACGTATCTGGTGAAGAGAGTCTCGTTTCAAAATTCTTCGATAGTGCGAAGACTCTATGTGTATCCACACCGAGACCGTTCCTTGCTATCAACTCTTTGATCAATGAAACCCGCAAACAAATTGAACGAAGAATATTGTGTTGAAATTTTTCTCAAAAATCTCAACTCAAATTAGAAGAACAAGAAACACTTTTCTTGTAATTGTATTTTCTCTTTTGGCTTTGTATTGCACTCTCACTTTCACAAAGTAGGTTTTTCTTCTCAAGAATAATAATTAAAAAATACCGGAAAAAAGAAGCATGCAAATTTTCTCCATCACCCTTTATTTAGCATCACCTACAAACCCTTTTCCTATTTGGTTGAGGTAATAATTTTTTTAGGGTAAAAGTTTATTCCAAAAATAAACTTATGGAAAATTTTTGTTTGGAAATTCCAAATTTTCCTTCTTTATTCACGTGAGAAGTACCGAAGGTTTCCATTTGAATTTGTATATCCAATTCTCAATTGGATTCAAATTCACAAACCTTTTATATTAATATAATTTTTTTTTTCTATTGAAAATATTAATCCCATTCCAAATAGGATAAACCTTCAATTACACATTAATAATCCAATTCAAAATTAGATTTATTAACAAGCCATTATTAATATTATATTTTATATACATCTTTTATATAAAATAATATTAATTATATATATCGCATATATTTCAACCAAGAGATATTATTTAATTTCTATTCCAAATAGAAACTTCAATTTATTCACAATATTAATTATAATCTTTGTGCTAGCAAAGAACATAATAATATTTCATTGGACTAATAACTAAATTTATTTGACTAATTAAATTCTTTAATTTAATTATCAAATAATAAGTTAATTAATCCTTTAGCAAAGATCAGAACACTAGTTAGTGTGCCACCCCATAGGTTCAATACTAAACCGGTAATAAATGAATCATCTCAATATACTAATCAAGGGTGGCGTCTAGCAACACTCCTTAACGACCGGATAGCATGAAGTATACAATTTACTCTCAAGAACCTGTAGAAGAATAATGTAGTAATTCCTTTTGTCCTTATAGCTCTGGATCACCCTAGGATATGGTTCAACTGTCAAATCCTAATAGGCGATCAATTATGTTCACGTCAAATATAATCGACCATTGAATGACCAAAGAAACTTATTTCTTCTTTCATTCAATTGCCCTGGCCAAGGTCTTAGTTTGGTCATTTATAATTCATGACAACATGGAGCTTAAACTCATTACCAAGAGTTGACAGATTCCGTCTTGATCAATAACTAATTCTACAAGTATTCAATCGTACCCAATATCCTTTCAACTATCGCCCTAGGGCCATAGGTGTCTAGTATCAAAGCACAATAAATAACTTGTTAATTACTATGACGATCACAAGTCAAAGGAAACAGTTACATCACATTCTTCAAGAAAATATCTTATTGACAGTTATGGTAATTCTAACCATTAGGAATTATCCAATGAGTCGGTTCAATGATCATATCTCTATATGCATCATCTATCTATGTGATTCAGTTAATGAGATCACCTAATCTTTATCCGATAAAGACGATCACATAAATATTGATCTAACCGGATTACTAATGTCCAAATTAATAATCCTACGATCAAGAATAAATTTAGATTAAATTGTAAAAGACTTTGCTCTCATTATTATGATCTCTATCACGATGACAAATCTCGAAATTTAATCAAGGACCTTATCATATTGATCAAACAATTAATAATAATGATAAAAGAATATCAAATGCCATAAATTTTATATCAAATGACATTCACAAAAATATGTTCAAGTTATCAAATATGATATTGGATCTAGGGCATATCTATTATATCCCTAACAGGAGGTGGGGGTGGGGACGCCATTTGGTGTTTATCTCCCCAAATGCAAGACAAGAAAAAGAAGTGAAACAATTCAACGAATTGAAGCAAGGAAAAACGTACTCCCTCCGACGCCAGGGCAGCGAAATGCGCCTTGCATGCGAGATTTTTCCTATCTCGTTCAGAATAAGGTTATTTCAATCCTACACGATCCCAACTCTTATAAAAGGGATCCTAAATTTAATGTAGAGGGATCTATTATATTTTTGGGAGGAGACGCCACTTTGTGAGAAAAATACACACACAAAATAATCGGGAGCAAGGATTTTCAGATTTTTTTCATCTTTCTTTATATTCTCAATTATTCAACAGCTGTGAAATTGTCTTCATTTTATCATGAGTTCTAAAACCCATAGTTCTAGGATTGATTGTTATTTAGCCATGAATATTGTTGTTTGACGTTGACTTAACCTTGATTATAATTTGCTAATATATAATTGTTTCTTCAATTCTATAATTAATTGCTTAATTGACTGTGCATCGGTTAGGTTCTATTTACTATATATGCTATGCTTTAGAAAGCTACGTCTAGATTAGAGATAAATTGAAGAGGTCGTGATCTTAATTCTGAATGGGGTGGATTTGTGGTTAGGATAAGAATATGCCTAGTCGTCATGCTCAATTGAATATCGTAATCTTAATGTGTTCTTAATAGATTGATTCTATAGAAATATATGTGTTAATTTATTTTGGATTGGCGAGTAGTAATTTCGTGAAATACTATGAGAGCAAAATTTGATTATTCAGCAACCATGAGTGAATTGTATGAAAGAGAAGGTTAATTGGAACGCAATAGGATTGATGAATTAATTACAACCCTGGAATATTCGTTTCTACTTAATACACAATAACTATTTTGCTGCTTGATCAATTAGTTACTTGTTAAATTTATTGCTAAGTATAATCACATTCTTGAACTTTGATTGACTCGACTAAATAATAATTGGTAACTCTAGTGGGTACACGAGTCTTTGTGGGTTCGACACTCGATTTATCACTTTATTATTTGTACGACCACACATACTTGCGTGTACATTTGGGAGAAACAAATTTTTGGCGCCATTGCCTGGGATTTAGATATTTGTATTTTTGTAATGATCTGATATTCTCTGTTAGTGTGTTTCTAGTTCTATAATCATGACATCTGAGGATGAAATATATAGAGATAAGATAATTTGATGAAGAAGCTTGGTTGATGTAGAGGTGGATCCATAATTTTAAGATCATGGGTGCACCATAATACTTGTCATATTATCAAGTGATGTATATTTTTTTTGAGCGTTTTATGATATATTAATAATTTTTCACATTATAATGAGATAAATTATAATATTGGTAATATAAATTTATGCTAATCTCGCTAATCCAAATTTGTGCTTGTCATTAATAATATAAATTATAATTTGACAATCATTGAATAATATTTATCTTAAAATATGTTCTATATTTACAATAAAATTCAAAATAAAAAGAGAAAGTAGAATATTAATGAATATTTTTGGTAAGTAAACTATTTTATTTACCAATAGCAAATATGTACAAGTATGAAACAAAAGCAACTGGCTTTTGACATGCCCCAAACCAGAAATTCCCTACTACTCTACTTCCCTACATATACCGTTCCATTGCAGAAGGTTGTTCAATATCTCAGCAGACACGATACATTTGAAAAATAGGTGGTCTATAATTTATACCTCATTATTGCAAAGAGGGCACATTAGATTATCAGTAATTCTCCAGTTAGCAGGAGTGTCCCTTGTGAGTAGTCTTCTCTGAGCTACCAGGGTCAGAATACACAGCCACCTTGGAGCACCAAAGTTGTTGCAAACTACTTTCCTGAGACTCGTTGGAACCCCCCTCTCATTGCCTGATACAATTTCTTGATTGAGAAGGTCTTCCAACCTATCACCTCTATCATAGTCACCCTTGCATCTTCGATGTATAGTCTTGCTTTGATAATTTTCTTAACCATCCAAGATGCCTGTCTTGGTGTAATATCTAAACTTGTTCTTTTCTTCCCCATAGTATTCGTGTACCCGTTCCACCAAAAGTTTATCTTTTTAACACAAGTTCCATAATACTGAAAAATTTAATAATGTAAAAATTAATACTTTGCAAATTTTATTACTAAAAGAAGAATGAAAATATTAAAAAGCTCTTCGAACATATGACGAGTTCTTTATACGTGACTTGCTTATCCATAAAAGAAAAGTATATTTTATCCTAAATAGTTGAAAAGGTATATCAATAATTTGATTGAAATTCAAATATGTTTAAGCAATAATTTGCGATAAAAATATTCAAAATAAATCTCATCATGGACTTATATCTTATTTTCACATAAATTATTTAAATGAAATCAATTTATAGTGGTTCAAGATAAAACAAACCTCAATGGAAATAATAAGTAGTTTAATAACTTCTTAAGTTGTTGTTTACCATGAAGACTCGGAGAAGGAGATGAAAAAGAAAAGAATGATAAGAAGGAAAAAAATAGAACTAAACCAAAAAAAGATCTACGAAGTACAAACTAAATAGTGTTATATTAATATGTGACCGTGAGGTCTTGATCAGAGGCACTAATGCCAAAATTTATGCGTGGGTGCCATCTACTCTATATGTCTAAATCATTGAAAATTTGTACATAAAATTTACTTTTACTTGGTAAGAGAATGTGTGCATATGCACCACTTATTCTAACATAGATACGCCCCTGGGTTGATGAAATACTTTTTGGCCCATATTTTTGGACTTGTCAAACCTGATCTCTTGGAAGTCTAAATTTAAATATTGGAGTAAGGGTTGGTATTGTGACAAATATTATCGATTAAGAGAATATCCGAAACAATATTTACTAACAGCACTGATGAATGATTGGTCTAAGGAGAGACATGATCTTGCTCAAGAAATTGACAGGTTTTGATTGGTTGTGCATAACTTGGATGCAGATTTGAGTGTAAAGTTTGATGAGTGTAGCACCAAATAATTTAGTGATAGGTTGTGTGAGATTGGAAAAGATCTTCTAAGCCAAATTGAGGAGCTAAAACAAGAATACCAATTATTAGATCATATTTTTGTTGATGATGTCGAGGTTGATAGAGAATATTTTACTGAGGATGTCAAAAGTTACGCAGTTTTAGAGTTGGGGCATGTTGGTCCTCACTCTAAATATTTTTCTAGATTATGTTTGGATGGAGAAATGGAGATTGATATTTTGGAGAGATGTATAGATTAATAACAACACCCTTACATTCACAAATTTTCCACACCAAAATGGCAAAACGACATACCTCACTTAAGGGCCAAAAAATGCAAGATGCGACATCTATTGCTTGATTTCTTTATTTTCACACCACCAACCTGGCAACGTGATAGAAAAAATAATGCAAACTTAGGGGAAAAATTCATATCCTCAAAGTGGAGAAAAAGTGGTGAAAGTGATGACGCCATCCAATGACGTTAAATAAAATGTTTGTTGGGAGGCAACTCAATTCTTGCACTTCTTTGCAGATCTAGGTACTTCCACACATGGTGATAGCTAGAGTTATGTTGGTACCTCCTTTTGGGAGACTACAAGGTAGCTTCTATGTTTTCTATTGACCTTAAAGTTCTCTTTCATTTAATTATGTTATTTTTGTTCTATTGCTTAGACAATTGTATTAAGGATTAGCCTTGTATTGTAGTAAGCAGTAGTGCTCATGTACCCGTTGACACTGGATCATTGAGATGGTTGTAGTAGTATTAATGTTGTTTTTACAGTTATTTCATGATATTTTTGTTGTCGAGTTTATTAAATTCTTATTTATTGAAGTCGTTGTTTTTGTGAAACTGTTAGCTTGCCTAGAAAGTAGTGTTAGGCGTTGTCGCAACTCCGGAGGGAGTTTGGTCATGACAAGTTGGTATCAGAGAACTAGGTTGTCTAGGTCTCACAAGTCATGAGCAAATTTAGTAGAGTCTTGCGGATGATACAGAGACGCCTGTACTTATTTTTGGGAGGCTAACGAACTATTAGGAAACATCACTTTCTTGTATACTAGTCATGCATATTTGTTAGTTTCGAATTCCAAACCTCTATTCTTCTATTCTCTCACATATGGTAAGGACACATACAATTAATCAGGCACCAGTGCCACTAGTTAGGACCGTGAAAGGCCAGGGCCGAATTAGGACTCGCACAGCAGCTAGAGAAGTAGCTGTGGAGCCACCAATTGCTCCAGTAGAGGAGAAGGTACTGGATATCGTTGAGCTGGTGGAGACACGATCTAAAACCCGTTAAAGGTTGTGATGGCGCCGGACACCACTGTCAGGCAAGCCAACACTAAATAGTTAATTAAATCCTTATTTTCAATATTTTGAGATCATAAATTTCTTTCATTTTAACAGTCAATAAAATGATATTTAGCCTTTTAGAAAATTTATTTATCAGGATCGATATGATTTAATCATTTTAAATTGACAACAAGGTTGCAAATATTACAAGTAAAGCATGCTTTTAGGTCCTAGACTATCCGGACTTAAGCATAATACTAGCTACACACGAACTCTTATCACCTCGTGCGTATGTAGCCCTCACAAATAGGAGCACATATTGATTTATTTCACCTATGGGGTAAATTCTCTCTTACAAAGTTAGAAAGAATTACCTCGCTCTGAAGATCCATAACCGGCTTTCGAGCCTTTCAAACAACTCGAATTGATGCTCAACATTCCAAAACTAGCCAATAACTATGCAATCCCATTAATATATTTTAAATACTCATGTAATTCAATTTATAACTAGTTCTAACCCCGATCGAAAAGTCGATAAAAATACCCTCGGGCCCACTTGACCGGATTTCAAAATTTTTTGAAGATAAACTTTACCTATAGTACCACGAAATCAAATATATAATTTATTTCAAGTTTCATATCCAAAATCGTGGTCAAAATCTAAAAATATAAATTATAGTGTTTTTCACCAAAATCCCAAATTTCTACAAATTTTCATGCTCCAATCCATGTATAATTAATGTATTTAACTCAAAATGAGCGGGAACAACTTATCTTGACATTGATGACGAAGAATGTGCTCCAAGATCGGCTCTCATAGAGGAAATGAAGTGAATAGGAGACAAGTCCTTGCTTTTAAGAGCACACTGCCTAGTTCCGACCTTCGCACCTGCATCAACAAGCTGCTTCTGCGACTCCGCACCTACGGAAATTCCCATTACAGGTGCGGTCTCACTAAACTCAACCACGTCCACTTCTGCGGAGCCCTGACCATTCATGTGGCCTCGCTTCTGCGGGAGCTGTGTTGTACCTGCGCCCAACCAAAACCAGTCCAATTCCTCTTCTACGATCCTAAGCCGCACCAGCGGTGCCCACTCAGCATGTGCGATTACACCAGCATTCCTCATCTTCAACAACTCTTCAACTTCAAACCTTGACTCGTTAACCATCCGAAATCAACCCAGGCCCCCGGGACCTCAACCAAGCATTTCAACAAGTCCTAAAACACATTATGAACTTAGTTGAGCCTTCAAATCACATCAAACAACGCCGAATTCATGGATTTCACCCATTCCAAGCTTTATGAATTTTAGAATTTCAACCTTCTACTTTCGATGCTGAAACCTATCAAATCATGTTCGATTGACTCAAATTTTGCACACAAGTCACATTTGACATTATAGACCTACTCCAACTTCCAGAATCAGAATCCGATCATGATATCAAAAAGTCCACCTCTGGTCAAACTTCTCAAAACCTTCAAATTTCTAACTTTATCCAAATGACTCCAAAATGACTTACGGAACTCTAAATCCACTTCCAGACGCGCTCCTAATACTAGAATCACTATACGAAGCTATTCCCAAACTCAAAATCATAAGCGGACATCGATAACATTGAAATACACTTCAACCCAAATTTATGAAATTCTTCCAAAAATGCTAACTTCCACAGTAGGTGCTGAAATGTTCCAGGGTCATCCAAAACCCGACTTGGGCTTACACCCAAGTCCAAAATCATTATACCAACCTGCTGGAACCTTCAAATCCTGATTCCAAGGTCGTTCACTCAAAAATCAAACCTTAGACAATTCTTCCAATTTAAAGCTTCTGAAATGAGAATTTTCTTTCTAAATCAACTCCGAACTTCCCGAAATTCAATTCCGACCATGCGTAAAAGTGACAATACCTTAAGTGAAGCTGCTCACGACCTCAACCTACCGAACCACATACTAGAGCTCAAAACGACTGATCAGGTCGTTACATTCTCTCCCACTTAAACATATGTTCGTCCTCGAACGTGCTAAGAAGTTGTCAGAAATCACCGTTTAACACCTCGTGCACCTATCCATGCTTCCATAACTCAATTGAGCTCATTAGCTTGAGCCAGTCTGAAGATTCCTTTTCTGCTTAGTCAATTTAACCTTAGAGCTAAATTTCAACATTCGGAATTCTCTTCCAGGCCTGTTTCCATCATACGAACACCACATCAATCACTACATGATGCACCAATACATGATTGCATATCTTTGCTAAATCCGCACTATGCACTGTACAACCCACATGACCATAATAACATCCTATGATAACAATAGCCAAAATTCCACGAATCTGATGCTCACGACACACCTTATCACAAATAATTCTTGTTCTAAATTTTCTAATACTTCCACAACGAAAGAGGTGTGTAGAAGCTCATAACCAACTGCTAAGTCAACAAATCATTGAGTTTATTCTCTTGACAGGAACCATAACTTCATTATGGACTAAATAATGGTATTTGCTCTTTAATATACTTCATATGATCCGATTGCACTGATCCCAAATCCAATAATCTCGTCTCACCTAGTATTGGCGGTTCAGGCAATAAGCCACCTCAAACACTGCCAAAAGTCTCAAGTGATGCCACAAGGCGCCAATAAGCTACAAACTCGAATATCATACATAAGGAAAAACAAACTCTGGAAGGGGCTGCTCAACTCACGCAACTAATTAGACAACCAAAAAAGATTATGAAACTTCCTAAGAAAATGGGAAAAGAACACACAAAATAGATATAGGGAACTGTACTCAATCGTCACACTGTTGCGGCGTGCAACCCGATCCAAACAACATATCCGTGGGAGCGTGCCACCCGATCCACACATAAAATTTATATAAGGAGATACTTACCGAGCTAGAATTCTTATTACTACAAAATACCCAAATATCAGACACGAGCACACTAAGTGCATAATGCCATCCCTAGGGAGACAGATAGCGCCATACGCTACAAAACACAAGCACAACTAAGGTGCGAAATATGATCTGAAACTCACGAGCCATCCTGCTCATATAACACCATTGTTACGCGATACCTCAAAACATAAGAAATTTATCAAGCCATTTTACAAATCACATGGCATAACATAGGATTACATGAAATAGCTGATGACAAAACAACATCCAACGTCCGAATACTCCTCCATAAGGATTGCTATGATGAAATGAATACATTGGGCCCGATATAGAGCCCACTTTCATATTTAGATCCATCCACAGACCTCAAGTTGTATATGAACACACCGCACTAGACTAAAAACCTTTCAAGGATCCATAATAACCCCTTTTCCCATAACATACATGAACAACTATCATAACTGGAACAAACTTCTATAGTCCCCAACCAAATGAACCGAGCGCCCTCTATGCATAAATTCTCAAATTAGCGATATTACCACATCTTCGTACTTAGTTTAATCTTCAATCAATCAAGTGACTACCTGTCACACTTATGCAATCCTCCTGTGAGATACACTCCCACGACCTTCCACACCAGATAACAAGTCCACACATCCATACCACCGATAATACTAATGCCTTAAAGCATATCAAAAATCCATAATCAATACGCGAAGCCTCTTACACAAGGCACTGATCTCAGGTGACACTGAAGACAATACCAACTTACTCTAAATGTGTAAATTCTTTTCATGCTCATCCGAGCTCGTGGCATCCTTGTCAATACCGAACTACAACCTCAGTCCCCTATCTTTTAAATTTCATGCTGCTTACTGCACCTACCTTGCCCATACGCGAGAACCCAAGAATTTTATCATAACTCCTAAACCACTAATAGGATACACACTTCAGTTTGTAGAAATCATTCACTTTACTCGTTTTCGAAGAATCATTCCAACACATGACTGAATTCTCCTAACCGTAGAACATGCAAATCCTCAAGTAATGGTCTAATCCACCATAACCTTTTCGGAATCTGCCTATGCATAACAGATCATAATACTTAAATACTTCCAAATAAAACCAATTACAACAAACATCAAGCCTCACATATACCGTCACAAATCACACGCATAATTTAATCACGTAGAAGGAACTGATCACTGCTACCATTATGCCAATTCAACCATGGCTAACCGATTTGACTTTTACTGACTTTTCCTTGACTTGTCTTAGAAATAATATTAACTCCATTTAGCATATAACAAACTCAATCCACACTCATTCTGAGTGGCCTTGTATCACGAGACCATGCTATCTTAAATCCTACGAACCATCTCATATCCTTCTTGTGTGCATGTTCACATCATCAACTGATACACCCATTCTGAAAATTCCTCTATGAATCTAAATTCATTTTCTAACATTCCTCAAATGCTACACCGCAAACCGAAGATATCATAGAACATTCCAGGCCGCTTTTCATAATCCTCTTCAAAAGCTCGATTTTTAACCATACATATGGACTCAAAATCCTTAGGTACCACACCTTAAATTTTGAATCCACCAGGACCATTGTTGAGAGTCGCCCACTCTGCCTTGTTTCCAAATATGATCAACCCGAAGGCTCTGCTAGCACATGAACACCCTTTCAAAGAAGAACCCGACTGGATCACTTTCCTTGTAAATCACCTCTACGCGAAGCATAAATTCCGAGTCTTCCAAAGCCTGAACATGAATCGATTAAGGAAAAACATAGTAAACATTTCACAAATCCATTGCTCAAATTACCACTGATGTTTTCTTTCCTTAGTCGCAATAACCACAAATACACTGATAACCACAAATCTCGCAAATAGACGCCCATATAGTCTAGCCATAGGCGGGGGGACTCTCACACTTAGCTTAGAGCGACTTATTACATAACTCTGGAACCCACCAAGTTTCCTCATCTCTTATTGACATGACCTTGCACAATCAAATCGCCAAATTCCTCAAAATCCTTCCGTTAGCATTTCATAAACACTCTGAATCTCTAATAATATTCACATATCTGACCTCTTACTGGATAGTCAGTAAAAAATTTCGTAGAAACTTCTTCAACCACGTGATAGATGACCTGCTCATAGGAGATAACCCACATGTGGAGATTATATGTCGACGTCTTCCAACGTCGCTACACGAGGTACAATCACTATGACATCAATAACCCATCTTGAGTTTTTTCTTATTCAGCAGTTGTACCAGTTCTTTCACTCCTCATGGACATCAACTAAATGTGCGTTAATAAGTTCCAATTCAAATTCATGTTGTATCCTTCTTCATATAAAGCAATTCCTTTCTGTTCTATCAAATCTCCCGCCGTATTATAGCCAATATTTCAAATTACGTCCGTTGACCCAATCACTGTCACCCTAAATCCCAAATCACTCTAGACTTTTCTCAAGGAGTGTGATCAACCTATCACAGAACCCATATACTACTCTGCAACTCTCCCAATTGGTCAAATTCACTCCTTTAAGGAATCATTCAACTCTCGGTCCCCACTCTTGGACTTCTAGAAAATATAACTGCCCAATGTGCACTTCCTCATCCTCTGTTGCCCAATTATTGCCTTAAATGAAATTCTATCTCTGTAGCACTTGAACCAACGGAGTGCTACTAACTTTAAACCTCGATCATCTTTCTCGAGCCATCAATATTAGAAATACCAATTCGATTCCGAAATTGCTATGCTCTGTTAAACCTCTGTTAGTGTCATTCCGAGTAGTTTAAGTATATTTCGGTACATTGGAAGTGAATTAAAGAACTTGAAGTTTAAAGTTTGATTCAATTTGATTTTGGAGTATGATTCTTGGTTTCATTATTGATTTTTATGTTTCGAGTGTTCGAGCAGATTTGTATCATATTTACAGATTTTTTGGTGCCTTTAGAGGGGGTACCAATTGGCTCGGCTAAGTTTCGGGCCCCTCAGAGCAAAGCATAAGAAACTAGAAAATCCTAGTTCTGGTTTCCTTCTTTGCAAACACAAAGGCACATTGCGTCCGCATAGAAGAATTGGGACTAGAGGAGTATGCTATACGTTTGCGATAGCTAGTCCACGTTTGGAAAGTTGTGCGGACTGTGACCTTCGCATTTGCGTAGAGTATCCTGGGCTTCCTTGTTCTTTGCATTCATGAAGCAGCCATCACATTCGCGAAGGGTAGGCCAAGCCAGCCTCCACGTTCGTGAGGCCTTGGTCATGTTCACGATGTAGAGTCTCTAGGGGGTCTGAGGCAAACGTGAGGCCCCGTTCTCATTCGCGATGAAGGAGGCAGCTGGGCTATGAGTTTTAAAAACGAGACTTAGGCATTTTTGGGGTCATTTGTTACACTCTTGGGCTGTTTGAGAGCTCTTAAGGAGGGAATTTCAACCTAGCTATGTGAGATTAGTGATTTCTACCTAATGCGAGTTTAATATATGGTTTATGGGTAGATTATAATATGTAAATTAGTGCAAAATCATGGATTTAGAGGAAAACCTAGATTTTTTTTATAAAAATGTGATTTTACCACAAAAATGATTATGGAACTTAGTGAAAATCATATATATATGTTCCTAAGATTATGGGTAACAATTTCCTTCAAATATTTCTGGAGTCCCAGTACGTTGACCCAGGGATGAATTTTAGGAATCTTGCATTTAGAGTTGGATAATCCCTTTAATAGTGTTATGAATTTTTAGACATATATTGATTAGTTTTTACACTATTTGGATAGTTTTGGATGGTTCGACACCAAATTGAGAGTTTAGGCATAATCTTGGACTGGGAACTAGGCCTTGAGATGAGGTAAATCTCCTTTCTAACCTTGTAAGAGAGAATTAACCCCATAGATAAATTAAATAAATGTGTGTACCTATTGTGGGGGGTTGCAGGCGTACGAGGTGACGAGAGCATGTATGTAGTTACTATCATGCTATTGTACAGGTATTTTAGGACCTATATCATGCCTTATTTGAAATGTTTGCACCTTTACTTGCTAATTTAATTGCTTAAATCATGTTGGAATTTGATAAAATAATTGTAAAAGGCTAAACTCAATTAGTTTAAGATTGAATAGAATACTTGACTGCAAATGAGAATATTGGGTTTTATTTATAGAGAATTGCTGTTTGTGGATTGGGCCGAATGCTTTGGTCACAGACTAAATAGACGCATCTATCCCTTCGACAATGCACAGTTCAAATATTATGTTGGATTGGACCGTTCAACCTCGACATAATTTGCGCATGATAACTCTTTGGTACTCTACTTAATTGATATTGCCTAAATGTCTTGAAATGTAAGTTGTTAAATGATAAAACTATACTTGGAATTAATATTTGTGAAAGAAGAAATTTCTATTTCCTGTTATTGAGCTCTCAGTATTCTTTATGAAATCCATGCTTAGTATAGCATTTTAAATATATTATTGATAGCCCTTTGTAAGAGTCAAATTCGGCCCCTCGTCATTACTTCTTCGAGGTTAGACTGGATAGTTACTGTGTACATGTTGTTTATGTACTCATACTACACTTTGTACTTATTGTGCAGGATTTGAGGCAGGTGCATCTAGTTACCCATCCGGCGCACATACTTGATCCAAGTTCCCCTTCTGAGCCGTTCAGTAGCGTGCCAGAGTCTCTCTTTTGTTTTGTTTGTCTATTCTATTTCAGATAGTAGGGCCACTAGACATCATTTGTATATTATACTAGTTGACCACACACTTGTGACATTAGATCTTGGCTCATATTAGTAGACTAGTGATTTTTGGGTTATGTTCCTATGGTTATAAATGTTTCTAACTGTTTTCGTTTATTAACTTAAATTGGGCTCTTATTAAATCTTTTTAAGGATGGAAAAATTTCTATATGGGGAAACTCGTTAAAAACGGGAAATCACTAGGTTGTTCACTGTTGGCTTGTCTAGCAATGGTGCTGGACGCCATCACGACCTAACATGGAGTATGGTCGTGAACGCATGATATCAGAGCACTAGGTTCACGTAGGTCTTACGAGTTATGGGTAATAGAGTCTTGCGGATCGGTGCCGAGCCGCCATCACTTTTCTTTGAGAGGCCAGAGGGCGTTAGGAAACTACTTTTTATTCATCTCCTATAGTGCAACTGATGGTATACTAAGTTCTTTCTCTTATTCTCTCATAGATTTTTAAAACACACGCAACAGACGTTATATACCCGGGAGGAGCTTTTCCCCCTATTGCTAAAGGTCGTGGGACGACACGACCTGAGGTTGGGGACGAGGACGTCCTAGAGTTTCCCCAATTGCACCACCAACGAATCCAGTAGAGGATCCCATTATTGAGGACCAGTGGGAGGTTCTCGTAGCAGAGCCTGCCCCGGTAGATTTCATGACAGCACCAGGCTTTTAGGAGGTCATGAGTCGTATGGTGCGGTTCATGGATTTTATGACCCATGCTGCTTTATTTCCAGCAGACCCAGCCATATCCAAGGTGAGAGGCGGAGCACAGATCCCTAATACTCAGGCTCCTGGGCATGCAACTGAAGTGCATCAAACTCCACACTACCCGTGGATGGGGCCCAGCTAGTTGCAGCGGTTGTCCTGAGTCTAGACTAGTAGCGGATGGCGAGCCGCAAATGCTATTGGACAGATAGACCAGGCTATACCCTCCTGTCTTCGAAGGTGAGCAAAAAGAGGATCCCCAAAACTTCATTGAACGTTGCAGGGACAAACTACACAACATGAGGAAATTGGAGTCTCATGGAATGGTTTTCACTACTTTTTAGCTGGATGGCAGGGCTCATAGATGGTGGCAGTCTTATCTTCTCGGAAGACCAGCAAGTTCTCCTCCCATGCATTTGGGCCACTTATGCAGCTTTTCTTGGATAAGAATATTCCTCCCTCCGAGATGGAAGAGTTGTAGTATCAATTTGAGTAGCTCGAGTAAGGTCAGATAGTAGTGACCGATTGTGAGGTGAATTTTCTTTGAGTTGTCTTGTCATGCACTTATAATACTTCCTACTGACACAGAGAGATTGCAGAGGTTTGTTGTAGTGTTGCACTCTGGTATTACGGCTAATATGGATAGGGAGTTTGATTTGGGGACTTCTTATCAGCTGGTAGTAGAGATTGCTCGGATGATTGAGGGCTACCATTAAAGGGGTAGAGAGCAGATGCGGCAGGACAAGAGGATCCCTTTTTTGGAGAGTTTAGAGGTGTCCCCGCTAGGGGAAGAGGTCATTTTAGTAGGGTTCATCCTAGAAGGCCACATATTCAACACTACACCTCCTCGGGGTGCTCCAGCACGACCCTATTTTAGCGCCATACCAGAGAGTTCTTACCGCCCACCCGCTATCCAGGTTTCTTCCAGTGGGTACTCAGGCGCCATGGTTCTTCCATCTCTTATTTTAGTGTCATGCCAGAGAGTTCATATTGCCCACCAGCTGTTTAGAATTTTTCCAGTGGGTTTTCGAGCCATCAGGGTCAGACTTTAGGGCAATATATCACCATACCGAGGGGTTGTTTCAAGTGTGGAGATCTCAGTCATATGAGAAGATTCTAGCCAAGGCTTTGGGGTAAGGCAGTGCAACAGGGCCATCAATCTATGATTACAGCACCTGTTGTCTGACTGCCCAGAGGCAAAGTGCAGGCTTGTAAGGGTAGTTCTAGAGGTGGAGACTGGACTGGGGGAGGTCAGCCAACTAATGTTTAGTTAGGTAGAGGCCAGCCAACCGGCGCTCCAACTAAATTTTATGCCTTTCCTGCAAGACCATATGCATTGGCCTCAAATGCCATGATCACATGTATTATTTCCATATGCGGTTGGGATGCTTCAGTATTATTTGATATAGGTTCAACCTATTCATATGTATCGTCTCTATTTGATCATTTCTTGGATATTCCCCGTGAGTTCATGCGTACTCTTGTTTATGTGTCCAATCATGTGGGCGATTCTGTGGTTGTGGATCAGATCTATCAGTCCTGTGTGGTACCATTATGTGGTTATGAGACTAGAGCAGACCTTCTATTGCCTTATATGACCTACTTTGAGGTCATCTTGGGCATGGAATGGTAATTGAAAGTTAGGATTTAACATGTTTTATGCCCCTACTTGGCTATGTATTGATCATATATTGTTACAAAATAGTCCTAAAGGCTCACAGGTTGTGCTTGATTGCAGGTTTGATCGATAAAGTGACAAAATGTCAAGGATCGGCTCAAAAAGGAGTGAAACCTGCTCTAGTATCAAAGATCAAGTGATATAAGGAAAGAGGTCCTAGTGCGGACCACACAAAGTTGAATGCGACCGTACTAGGTTGTTTAGAGAGTTGGTATAATCAATACGGAGGCAATGCAGCTGCGGTACATATCTTGTGGTCTGCGGTCAGGGCTCCGCGGCCGCACTACTCTTTTGTATGGTCTGCGGTTCAGAGATTCAGAGAACTACAATTTGGCCAAGGCAATGCGATGTGGTCCGCGGTCATTTTTATGCGGACCGCGTCAACTCCCTCCACGGCCGTGGTACACTTCTCGTTGTCCGCAGTGTCCAAGTTCAAAGAAGCCAAAGTTGAAGTCAAGGATCCCAGTACGGCCGCGGTCCATTAACTGCGGCCCGCACTAACTTCGTAGGGGTATTTTTGTCCAATTTTTCCACCCTAGTATAAATAGAATATTTTACCATTTATAGGTTATTTTTTTGTATCTGTTGTCTTCAGACGATAGCTGCGCCGATATTTGTAGCCATTTTTGCACTGTTGCTCTACAATTACAATAGATTATTGTAGTTTCTTTTAGTAATTAATTAATATGCTTATTTCTTCAATTTATGTATCTAGCATGATTAGCTAAACCCATTATCTAGGGTTTTGACTCAATCCTAGTGTGGTAATTGATGGGTGTTGTCATCTAGGGTTAGATTGACTATGGGTGTTTGCTATTTGGGTTGATTCTATCTTTTAATTTAGAATTGGTGGTTGCAAACGCTGCTTCAAGCTTTGTGGGTTCAACTCTTCTTGAGAAAGAGATTCTATGACACCAAATTGACCCAATAAGGAATTGAGATGGACTCATGACAAATGATAGTTCCAATTAACGGGTTAAATCTCGAGAGAGTTATCACCCTACTTGAACCCTAGGTTCTTGTCCTAATTTGCCTACCCATTTAGTCTCGAGAGAGTCAATTGGGAAAAATCACTCTCTCTACCAAGAGGTGTGAGGGTAGGTAAAATTATGTAACTGTATAGCATAATCCTCAAATATGTCAATCGAACCTTAGTAACATCCACCTGTCAATTGGCCACCTAGGCAGTGTCATGACCTTAGAGCCCTTCTTCCCATTAGATACAACTTAGCATTATTCTCGTAAATAATTTAGTGTTAATAAATAGTTTTATAAAAATAGTTATAAATCAAAAACCCAAGATGTTTGAAGTGACATTAGGAGTACAAACACATCTCTAGGCTAGACAGAAAATCCAACTCCACTACTAGCTCCCTGAGTAAATCGATCCCAACCCTCATATCAGATAAAAGCTATTGTAACCTACTCTTCCTACCATAGTGTAGCGTCGAGTTGGAAGCGATCACTTTTTGGCACCGTTGCCATGGAGCTGACGGTGTTGACTATCTGTTTAGTTAGTTGTGTGTTTTGCTTCTATTTCCTTTTTGTTTACTAAGTTTGTTTATGCCGATCACTCAGGTACGCATGGCTCTTAATGCTAATAATCCTCTTGGATACGTGGCCGCGGGGGAGGAGGTTGATGATGTTGAACAAAAAGAGGTCTTACCTCAAGCTTAACGGAGAGGCCAAAATGCCAACACAAATGATAATTCGAGACTTTCCTCCGCCACCAACAAGAGTGGCCCCAAGAGTTCTCCCAAATCAAGGGTACCTGAGTGCTATTTTTCCTCCCCGAATCCGGGCAGGAGCTTTCAAATTACAAATGTCATGTTAACCTTTCTTGAGCAAAGAGGATATTTTACCGGCGCCTCCAATGAAAATGCCTACAAGTACTTGAAGGGGTTTGTAGATATATGCTGGGGTAACAAGCAGACAAACGTGTTGGAGGATGCGTTGAGATTGAGGCTTTTCCCATTCTCTCTTCGGGGTAAAGCATTGGATTGTTTAGAAAGGCTCCCCAATCATTCCATCACAATGTGGGATAAATTGGCAGAAAAATTCATTTCCAAGTTCTTTTGTCCAAGTCATATGGAAGCACTTCGAGATGAAATTCTAGCCTTCAAGCAAGAGCCAGCGGAACCTTTGCATGAGTATGGGAAAGATATAGAAATTGGTGAAAGAGTGCCCGAATAACGACATAACCGAGGCGATGATTCAACAAACCTTTTATCGGGGCATCACATCAAAAATCAATGCATTGTGAACCAATTGGCTGGAGGAAACTTTATGAAACTTTCATACCAAGAGGCATGTAATGTACTTGACGAAATGGCCGACACCTTTTCGGTATGGCAAATCCGAGCGAATTTGCCTCAAGTGACCCCACAGTCATCTATTTGCACAAGGAATTGCACGATCATGGCCATGATATTGCCGAGCTTATAACAACCATGACAATTGGCGAAGGGGCAATTGCAACAAGTCCAAAATCCATGCCAAGTCAATGCAATGGAAGGTGTTTCAATGTTGGAAAGAAGGCAAAGAGGATAACAACCTCAAAGTTATTGTGAGCAATATGAAAACAATGATGGTGGTGGTTATTCAAATGAGTGCTATGATGATCAAAGCGAATAAGTCCTATATCTCAATAAGTACCAAGGGAATAGAGGCAATTCTTCGAATCAACAATGGCATCCCCAAGGAAATTGGGGCAATCAACAAGGCGACGATAATTGGAATAATAAAAACCAACAACAAGGTGGCGGCAATTGGAACAAAAACAATCAAAACAACAATTGGGGTAACCAACGTAACAATCAAGGCAATTGGATCGGGAAAAAAATAACTGGAGCAATAAACAATCAAGTAGGGTGGAATAATAGCGAAAATCAAGGCAACCGGGGCAAGGCTTTCAAAGGCCCCTCATGTACCAACAACCAAAAAATCCACCTCCCTTCCCTTCTCAAGGTCCAAGTTTTTCCGAGATTGATATGGGGAGAATTGAGAATATGTTCGAGCAAATGATAAAAAATAACCAAGATTCCGATGCGCAATTGGCTTCTCATAAGACAAGTGAGGCTTTCTCAATTGGTAAAGCACCTCCTCCAACGACCGTTAGGTCCTGGGTTCGAGTAACTAGGGAGGGGAAGCGTGGAAGCACTATAGATCCTCCTAATTTGGGAGGGATTTAAAAAAAATTGGCTTCTCATAACACATCTATCGAAAACTTGAAGGTGCAAATAAGTTAAATTTCTCAAGCTTTTAATACTCGTGCCAAGGGTGCTCTACCAAGTGATACAGCAGTGAACCCGAAGGGAAGGAATAACAATCATGTGATGGCAGTTACAACTTGAAGCGAAGAGGTTATGATGTGGATGCCTCAAGAGAAAAGCAAGTTGTGGTTGATGATGATGAGTTGCGAGATGATGATGAACCTTTGGTAGTTGAAGATATAGTTGAGACCAATTGGAAAAATGAAGTGAGAATTCACATTGATGAGGTCGAGGTGGAAACTCAAGATGTCGTGAACCCGTCTAGGAAACACGTGATTGACGAGTCCGAGCCGGTGGTGCCCAAAGCCAAGACACCTTTGCCTAGGACACCTCCGCCTTATCCTCAACTTTTAGCAAAGCAAAAGAATGACAAACAATTTAAAAAGTTGATAGACATGATGAAGAGCGTTACAGTAAATGTGCCTTTGGTGGAGGCACTTGAGCAAATATCGGGGTATGCAAAGTTTATGAAGGATTTGGTAACAAAGAAGAGGTCGATAGAGTGTGAAACAATTAAGTTAACTCATCAAGTGAGTGACATAGTGCATTCAATGGCACCCAAGCTTGAGGACACTGGAGCTTTTACTATCCCTTGCACTATTGGAAGTGCAGATTTTGCCAAGTCCATTTGTTACTTGGGGGCTAGCATTAATTTGATGTCGTACTCGGTATTCAAGACCTTGGGAATTGGAAAACCTCGACCAACTTCAATGAAACTTCAAATGGAGGATCGAATGATAAAGCGAGCTTTGGGCACAATTTATGATGTTCTTGTCCATGTTGATAAATTTATATTGGCGGCTGACTTTGTCATCTTGGATTGTGAAGTGGACTTTGAAGTCCCAGCTATTCTTGGGAGATCTTTCCTAGCTATATGAAGGAATTTGATGATGTTGAAGAGGGTGAGTTGACTTTCCGTACAGGGGATGAGAAGGTTGTCTTCCATCTTTGCAAATCAATGAGACAACCCAATAGCAGTGAGATGTATTCATTTATGGACATTGCCACAGCTGTGATAGTGGATGACACAAGTTCCATGATCAATGTTGAAGATCCTCTTGAGGCCGTGCTTCTTAATATGGATGTCAATGATGATTCTAGTAGAGTGGATTGCGTGAATGCATTGCATGGTATGGGGTCATATTTATATGAGGCTAGGAAGTTATCTTTGGATCTTGAAAACCGAAAAACTACACCAACAAAGCCATCGATTGAGGAGCCACTGGTGTTGGAGTTGAAGCCACTTCCTCCACATCTCCGGTATGAATTCTTGGGTTCAAATTCTACTTTACCTATTATTCGTTCGTCTTGCTTAACTAACGTGCAGGTTGACGCCATTTTGGCGGTTCTTCAAAAGCGCAAAAAGGTGATTGGATGGACATTGGCCGACATTTGGGAACAAGCCCCGCATTTTTCATGCATAAAATCATCTTTGAGGAGAATGCGAGGCCTTTATTGGAGCATCAAAGAAGACTAAATGAGGTAATGCAATAGGTGGTGAAGAAAGAGGTCATCAAGTGGTTAGATGCCAGTGTGGTTTACTCTATTTCTGACAGCTCGTGGACTTCTCCGTTGCAATGTATGCCGAAGAAGGGTTGTATAACTGTGGTGACCAATGACAACAATGAGCTAATTCCTACTAGAACACCCTCCAAGTGGAGAGTTTGTATGGATTACCGAAAGTTGAACAAGGTGACAAGAAAGGACTATTTCCCATTTTCATTCCTTGACCAAATGCTAGATCATCTTGTGGGACGGGATTTCTATTGCTTTATGGATGGTTACTTGGGGTACAATCAAATTATAATTGCCCCGAAGGACCAAGAGAAGACTACCTGTACATGTCCTTATGGCACATTCGCTTTCTCTCGAATGCCATTTTGGAATGTGTAACGCTCCGGAGACCTTCCAACGCTGTATGATTGCTATTTTCACCGATATGGTGGAGGATATCTTAGAGGTCTTCATGGATGATTTCATCATGGTTGGGGATTCTTTTGAGCAGTGCTTGGTAAACTTAGATAGAGTGTTGGCCCGATGTGAAGACACCAACCTGGTTCTAAATTGGAAAAACTACCATTTTATGGTAGAAGAAGGTATATTGTTGGGTCACAAGATATTGAAGCGAGGAATTGAAGTATATAAGGCCAAGATTGAGGTTATTTCGAGGCTTCCTCCCCCTACTTCTGTCAAAGGGGTGAGGAGTTTCCTTAGGCACGCGGACTTCTACCAGAGGTTCATAAAGGATTTTTCTAAAGTGATGCACCCGTTGTGCAAGTTGCTGGAGAAAGGTTCAAAGTTCTTGTTCAATGAGAGTTGCATGCAAGCATTCGAGCTTCTTAAGCTCAAGTTAACTTCTACCCACATCATTACCCCACCAAATCAGAGCTTACCTTTTGAGCTCATGTGCAATGCTAGTGACCGTGGTGGTTGGGGCTGTTTTGGGCCAAAGGATCAACAAGATGTTCCATCCGGTGTACTATGCAAGTAAAACCATGAATGAGGCTCAAAGGAACTACACAGTCACCGAGAAGGAGTTATCGGCTATTGTTTTTGGTATGGAAAAGTTTTGACCTTACCTTATGAGGGCCAAAGTTATAGTGCACACCGATCATGCTGCCCTTAGATATTTGATGACCAAGAAAGACTCCAAGGTGAGATTGATGAGATGGGTTCTTCTTCTTCTTCAAGAGTTTGATCTAGAAATTGTGGACCGGAAGGAAGTGAGAATCAAGTGGCGGACCACTTGTCCCGTTTGGAGGAGGGGGGGAGGCCTTGTGACGGCCTTGATAATAATGATGCATTTCCTGATGAGAAAATCCTTGCAGTTTCAATTAATGGAATGCCTTGGTTCACCGATGTCGCAAATTATCTTGTTACCGAAATTATCCCGTGTGAGCTCTCTTCCAACCAAAGGAAGAAGCTCAAGCGGGATAACTTGGATTTTTATTGGGACGAGCCGTATTTATTTAATATTTGCACCAATGGTGTGATTCGAAATGTGTCCCGAAGGAGGGAAAATTGGGTAGTTCAGAGGATTTCCATTCCTCACCCTATGGTGGCCATCATGGCGGGGCGAGGACGGCTTCTAATGTGCTTAGTTACAGATTTTATTGGTCTACCTAATTTAAATATGCGGGTGATCTTATAAAAAGATATGATGAGTGCCAAAGAGCCGGCGGTATTTCTAAAAGGGATGAGATGCCTCTAAATACAATTCTCGAAGTGGATATCTTTGATGTTTGGGGTTTCGACTTCATAGGTCCATTTGTTAGCTTTAGTTGAGACACTTACATCCTCTTGGCGGTAGATTATGTCTCGAAGTGGGTTGAAGACGTGGCTTTACCCAATAATGAAGCCTGGAGTGTTGTGGAATTTCATAAAAATAGTATCTTCACAAGGTTTGGCACCCCTCGTGCTATCATTAGTGATGGGGGTTCTCACTTTTGCAACAAGGCTTTTGATTCGTTGCTTGCCAAATATAGAGTCAATCACAAAGTGACCACCCCTATCATCGTCAAGCTAGCGGTCAAGTGGAGGTCTCCAACAGGGAAATAAAGAGTATCTTGTCCAAGACGGTCAATGCTAACACGACCGATTGGTTGAAAATGTTGGATGGCGCTCTATGGGCGTATCGAACGGCTTAAAAGACTCTAATTGGTATGTCTCCGTATCGGTTGGTGTTTGGGAAAGCTTTCCATCTTTCGGTCGAATTGGAGCATAAGGCTATGTGGGCCTTGAGGAGGTTGAACTTGGAATGGGATGTTGCAGCGAATCTCCGTATTGAAAAACCCAATGAGCTTGATGAGTTTATATTTCATGCATACTCTAGCCCATCCTTGTATTAGTACAAGATAAAGTATCTTCACAACAAATATGCTCGGGGAAAGGAATTCAAGGTTGGTGATATGGTTCTTCTTTTCAACTCCCAGTTACGGCTATTTCCAGGATAGCTCAAATCAAAGTGGAGTGGGCCATTTAAAGTTGTTTATGTGACCTCGTTTGGTGCTCTTGATCACAAGAACAAAATTGGTATAAAGTTTTCAGAGTCAACGGGCATTGTATCAAGCATTATTTGGGGAAGTTTGATGACAGCCACATGGTGACACTCATTCGTCTAAAGTGATGTGGTGGTAACATGCGTCGTTCCATGACGTTAAATCAGGCGCTTCTTGGGAGGCATCCATATCTTTCTCTTTCTCTTTGATTTTCTTTGTAGTTTAGGATTTTTTAGCTAATTGATTATGAAATGTTGTAGGGATTATGTTAATGCAGTGCAAAACAAGTTGGAAAAAATTGCAAAGTCTCTAAAGTTTGCTAGTGTGGCCGCGGTACACTTTGTGTGGTGTGCACTGGCATGCACAAAAAAAGGCGCTCTCTGAAGTTTGCTACCACGGACGCATTGCATTTAGTGCAGTCCGCGGTTGTCATCCATGGTCGCAGTATGCTTCTGTGCGGTGCGCGGAGGTTGCTTTCTTAAAATTTCAAGTAATGATATCCAGCACTGTCCGTGGTCGCTTTTGTGCGGCCGCGCTGGTAGGCAAGGCTAGGGCCCGCATCACTTTCTATAAATAGAGCCCAAGGGTCACTGATTACACTTTTCAGGTTTGACTCTCAGAGACTATTTTCTACTATTCATCATCTATCTTAGTGTAAATTCTCGCCTGTATTGATCATTTGCATAACATCTTCATAATCTGGTAACACTTCATCCTTTTTCTTTGTTCAATTTTAGGATTTCACGTTGTTTCTCATGCCCAGTAGATATAACTTCTTTTTCTTCGAGTTTTTCTTTATTTTGTTAGTTTAGATTAGTTTACATGTTAGTTTCTCGGGTGCTTAATGTGCATATTGACTAGGTAAACTGAGTAGGGACAACATAGATAAAAACATGATCAAGAATGAAGAAATTAAAAACCCTAACTTAGTGCATGTGTTAAACACTCTCCGCGGCCCGTGTTTGCCTTTATGCTGTCTGCGATGCCCTGACGCGGTCCGCATTACATTTTGCACGGACCGCGGTGTTCAATTAACTGAAAGTGAACTTGTTTCCAGCGCGGCCGCATTGTACTTTGTGCGGTCCGTGCTGGCCCACCGTGGCCGCGGTCCTACTTTTTGCGAACCACGGTGGAATGATTTAGAGAAGTGATTTTCTGGGTCTTTTCCCAGTGCGGACCGCGGTTGCTTTTGCACGGTCCGCGATGCCCTCAGTGCGGCCGCACTCCTATTTATGCGGGCCGCAGTGCCATGATCTGCAACTGATTCTGCAACTCTTCCACTGCTGCTTGCAATTCAAATTTAATGTCTATTTTAATGCCCGTGCTTATACTAACCATGCTAGATGTATGTGCTTGCAGAAAATGGTCAAACAACGAGGTAGATGTGCCAAAAAACCCGACTGAGGTGATTTCTCCCTGGGAGGCAAGGGAAAGACGATGATCAGACTAATTCCCCAAGTGAAAGAAAGTATTAAGAAGATGTGGAAAGCTATTAAGGTAGCTGACATAGCTTGTGACCAATCGAGAAGTGAATACGTACCTTCCTAGGATGTTTCTTCTGACTCCGTACCCGAGTTTGTCCCTGACTTGCCTGGAAGAATGAGACTGACTATTGATTCTCCTCTACCCTCTTCCCCTGCCTAAGCTTCAGAGCTTATACATTTTGGGTCATCTGAGGGCTCAGCAGCCTGCAGTGGTGAGTAGTCCACCACCCCCCACAACTTCATTATCCGGGGACAGTGCAGAGGGTGGAAATGGTATTGGTGATGAGGTACCAGAGAGTAGTGTACCCCAGGTTGGGGGTGTTGAGCGGACAAGAAAACCTACAGCTTGGGAAGATAGGTTTGTCAGCCAAGTAGCTTTCCATAAGTTTAGGTTGGGAGCATTTGATAGATGACTATGTGAAGGCTAATGAACACATGGTTAAAGAGTTCTACTACAACGTGGCCCACATTGAAAAGGGCACGAAAGTGTCCAAAGTACGGAACTAGAATGTCGTGTTTACGGGGAAGGCATTGAATGAATACTTAGGGTTCAATGACGAAGATGAGAACCTCTACAATGAGAATTTGGCTATGGGCGAGGAGGTTCGTCCGTGGTTAGCTGCGTACATGGAAATCCTGGGTACTGTTTCAGATTGTTTAACATGGGGGGTTAAGATACTTCGGAATACCCTCAATTTCTAGGCTAGGGAGTGGTTGACATTTGTATGCAGCAGACTTGACCCTACTTCCCATGATCATACCATTCCACTTGCCTGAGCTGTGCTTATTTCTTCTATCATGGTAGGCTACCCAATCAACGTAGGAAATGTAATGTCCCGTGTGATTTCTGCGAGGGGGTTGAGCACGACAGAAACTACCCATTTCCCAACACCCTCACCATGTACTTTCGGGACATAAAAGTGAAGAAGAAGTCCTATGATGTCATGGTCAAGCCAGTGGCTCCATTCTCCTGGTGCAGCATGAGGGGCCCAGACAACCCCGAAGACAAAAACTTCAAGCCATCTTCCTTTGCCCCAACTGGCCAGTCTGAAGAGCCGGTTGCGGTAGAGCCTTGTGCCTAGCCTTCCACTATGCCTGCTGCCACTACAGTTGATGAGTTGCTTCCTGGATAATCCACAGCTGCTAGTCCTTCTGCTTTAGCTGGCCTGGAGATCCTGTCTTCCCGTGCCCTTCCCATGACTGTACATCGGCTGGGCCCAGACACTGCTTAGTTTGAACAACTAGATGTCAGCTGCGACATCCAAGTTTTCTACATTGTCTTCTACCATTGAGGCCCAGTCAGCACCTTAGACAACTCAGCTTCCACAGTCCCTTGAGGATACACTAAATAAGATCCTGGAGAACCAGGAAAATATCATGAGCACTCAGTCTACCTTATCTAAGGTAGTGGACTCACATGGCAAGGCTTTTAAGGAGCTTGCCCGGCAGCACAAGAAGATGAGAAAGACAAGAGCTTCCAAGGAGTCGGTGAAAGAGTTGAGAGCAATGTGGACAACCTGTTGGCAGACTAGATGCCTCTTAACCTACTATTTGGGGATCCAGTCCCAGCAGTAGCACCAGGAGCAGATTTAGAGGCTTCCTAGGAAGAAGAGGAAGCTCCCTAGTGCAGACAAGGCAGTCATCCGGGTGGCAGACCCACATGAGGGCTCATCTACTCATCCACAGGATGCCCTAGATAATCAACCCGTCTAGGTCCAGGACCCAGTCCCAGCAGCTGAGCAGTAGGAGATCGGGAACCAGTATTAGGTTCCTACAAATACAAATGTCCTGGGAATCACTCATGTTCCTATGCATACAGACGAGGCTTAGGGAGCTCCTATATTCTTTACTTTTGATTTTTGAATTATTTGTTTAATTGGCATTGGGTATAATGCCAACTTTTATTTTTGGGGGTGCGCCCTACTGTTTATCTGGATGATTTTATATATTAGTTGATTTAGTTTATGTTTCTGTAGATTTTCTATTTGGTATTTATATAACTATACATTTAGTTACTCTTATCGTACTTTTTTTGATCTTCTCTTTGGTATGTATATAAAGTTATATTTTTGTATATATTCATCCCCCGTTGTATATTCTAGTCCCCTTGTAAATATTCATTCTATTTTCCATTTTCGTACAAAAATTTTCATTTTTAGCTTAGTAGATAGGCTCAGAGCCTTTTTGTTTTGTTTTTGACGGTTTCAATAAGCCCTTGATTTTTTTAATGCCACTGTTCTTTCCAAGGGTGGAGTATTGTGTGAACTGGGTGGCTCTTCCAGATGATGGATGACATGATAACCTTCTTAAGAGTTTGAGTCCGTTTTTGATTTTTTTTATTTTTAGTAGTTTATAGTTAAGGATACCTCAAGCATAGCTTCACTTGGTCCTAACACATTTACCTTTGACCCATTGGTCAAAGACAAGTGGTTGTGTTTAGGATGGTGAAACTAGTGACCTTGAGACTCTTGTGTTGACCAAAAAAACATTATGTAGTCTTTCGGGACTATTGTGTGCTTAGTCATATTTAAGGTTGTTATGGCCCCTCGACTCTATGTCTTTAGCAATCCTTGAGTGTGTGTGGTGAGAAATTAAATTTTGACTCCAAGTCCTGTGCGAATGGTCTAGAACTTGCCCTGAATATTTGTTGAGGCAAAATTTGAGTGAAATTTGACTTGAGAAGTGATTATAGGCTCTTCTTGATCCAAATGATAAGTCGAACAATTCCATAGCCTACCAATTATATAATCCCTAGCTAACCCTTTTGATCCTTAAACTTTTTTTTCTCCAAAGAACCAATGCTACAAGCCTATACCCGTTCTAGCCTAAGTTTGGGGGGAGGGGGGAAGAGACAAGAAAGGAAACAAAGTGGTAAAAGGTACAAAAGCAACAGAAAAGGAAGGCAATGAAAAAGAAAGAAAAGAAAAAGATAAAAAGAAGAAACCCAAATGTGCAAAAGAATAAAAAGGGATTCAAACAGAACAAAAGTGAAGAATGTGTGAAATATTAGAAAAAGGAGAAACGTTTTGAATTGCATAAGAAAGACTGACAATGTATCTCTCTAAGCCCTTGAAAATGAATGAAATACTCAAAGATTCAAGGGAATTGTGGCAAAATGAATCAAAAGAATTGCTCAAGGGAAGATGGAACCCACATAGACCAACAATGTTTCCTACCCTAAACCAAAAGCCTTCACAGTGATTTCACAAAAGCCCTATATGATCTTGAGTTGGGTGACGCTCGTATTAGTGGATACTTACATGAGGGTTAAGCATATGGTACAAAAGCCGGACTTGTGAACTTTCCTTGTGAGAGACGAGTGAATTTCCATTAACCTTGGTTTGTGTGTTTATACTTTAAAAGGTGAGGTTTTCTTAGGGAGAGTTGAGGATGTTTAGTTTGGGTTCCACAGTGACCAAAGTAATTTAGAGAGTTCCTTGATGTAATGGGTCAATTCTTGATACTCTTGTGTCACACTTGATACATGGTTTTTTTTAAATTTTAAATGTGTTAATGATGCATTTGTATTGAGGGCAATTGTTAGTCCCAATTGATGCTTGTTGAGGTTACTTTAGGTAGGCTGGAATTACTTGGATTTTCCTTCAAGGGGTGGGTCTTATTTTGGTTGCTTGAGGACAAGCAAAGGTTTAAGTTTGGGAGAGTTGATAAGTTAGGATTTTTAACATGTTTTATGCCCATACAAGCCTATGTTTTGATCATATATTGTTACAAAATAGTCCCTAAAGGCTCAAATGTTTGGCATGATTGTAGGTTTGATTGACAAAGTAAATAAAACTCAAAAATCAGATAAAAAGGAATGAAAACTGCTCAAGTATTAAAGATCAAGAGATATAAGGAAAGATGGTCTAGTGCGGACCACGTAAAGTTGAAAGCGGCCACACTAGGTGGTTCAGAGAGTTGGTATAATCAGGCTGGAGGCAATGCGGTCACGATACATATCTCGTAGTTCCCGGTCAGGGATCCGCGGCTACACTAATCTTTTATGCGGTCCGCGGTTAAGAGATTCAGAGAACTACAATTTGGCCAAGACAATGCCATGTGGTCCCCGGTAGTTCTTGTGCGGAGCGCATCAACTCCCTTCGCGGCCGAGTACACTTCTCGCGGTCTGCGGCGTCCAAGTTTAGAGAAGCCAAACTTGAAGTCAAGGAGCCTAGTGCGGCCGTGGTCCATTTAGTGCGACCTGCATTGACCCTGTAGGGGTATTTTTGTCAAGTTTTTTCAGCCTAGTATAAATAGAACATTTTACCATTTTTAGGTTATTTTTTTGTATCTGTTTACTTCAGACGATAGTTGTGCCAATATTTGTATCCATTTTGGCACTTTTGCTCTACAATTACAATAGATTATCATAGTTTCTTTTATTAAATAATTAATATGCTTAGTTCTTCATCTATTTCTTCAATTTTGATAACTAGCATGAGTAGCTAAACCCATTAGCGAGGGTTGTGGCTCAACCCTAGTGTGGATAATTGATGGGTGTTGCCATCTAGGGTTAGATTGACTATGGGTGTTTGCTATTTAGGTTGATTTTATATATTAGTTTAGAATTGGTGGTTTGCGAACGCTGATTCAAGCTTTGTGGGTTTAAATCTTCTTGAGAAAGACAGTCTACGATCCAAAATTGACCCTACAAGGAATTGGGATGGACTCATGAGAAATGATAGTCCCACTTAATAGGTTAAATATTGAGAGAGTAATCACCCTACTTGAACACTAGTTGCTTGTCCTAATTTGCTACCCATTTGGTCTCGAGAGAGTCAATTGGGAAAAATCTCTCTCTGTACCGAGAGGTGTGAGAGTGGGTAACATTGTCCAGGTTTTATAGCATAAGCTCCAAATATGTCAACCGAACTTTAGTAACACCTACCTGTCAATTATCCACCTAGATAGTGTCACGATCCTAGTGCCCTTATTCACATTAGATACAACTTAGCAATATTCTCGTAGTATAATTTAGTGTTAATCAATAGTTTTATAAAAATAGTTATAAATCAAAAACCCAAAATATTTGAAGTGACATTAGGAGTACAAACACATCTCTAGGCTAGACAGAAAATCCAACTCCAGTACTAGCTCCTTGAGGAAATCGATCCCGACCCTCATATCGGGTAAAAGCTTTTGTAACCCACTCTTCCTACCATAATGTAGCGTTGAGTTGGTATCAATCACTAATCCCCATATAACTCCATCCTTGAATTCCACGCCAAGACTATTACTTTAGCGATGCCAGAATTGCGGAGATTAGAGTGGAAGGTTTCCTCTGTTAGTATATCTAGTCGGGTTATCTCTTTTTTAAAGGCTCAACATATGGTTAAGAAGGGTTGTTTGGCTTATATATCCTATGTTTAGGATACCACCACAGAGCCTCCGACGATTGATTCAGTTCAAGTAGTCTAAGAGTTAGCCAATGTGTTCCCTTCTGACCTTCCAGTCATGCTACCAGATCGTGATATTGATTTTCGCATTGGTTGGGCACCAAGTATCCATCCTATATCTATCCCACCGTACCGTATGGCTCCGAAGGAGTTTCTTTAGGAGTTGCTAGCAAAAGGGTTTGTCAGACCAAGTGTATCGCCTTTGGGTGCACCATTGTTATTTGTGAAGAAGAAAGATGGGACTATGAGGGCGTGGATTGATTAACACCAGTTGAACAAAGTTACCATCAAGAAAAAGTACCTGTTTCCATGTATTGATCATTTGTTTGGTCATTTGTAGGGTTCTAGGGTGTTCTCCAAAATTGACTTGATATCAACGTATCCTCAGTTGATGATTTGGGGCTTAGATATTCAAAAGATTTCTTTCCGTACTAGATATGGCCATTATGAATTTGTAGTGATGTATTTCATTTAGACCAATGCCCCATCGACATTTATGGATTTGATGAATAAGGTGTTCAGGCCTTATATTGATTCGTTTGTCATTTTCTTCATTGATGACATCTTGATCTACTCACATAGCTTGGGGGAACACGAGTAGCATTTGAGAGTGGTGCTTCAGATCTTGATGGAACAAAAGATGTATGCTAAGTTCTCCAAGTGTGAGTTTTGGCTAGAGTCTGTGGAATTCTTGGGGCATGTTGTATCAGGAAAAGGTATTAAGGTGGATCCCAAGAAGAATGGGGCAGTTCAGAGTTGGCCTCGTCCCACTTTGACGATTGAGATCAGGAATTTCCTAGGGTTAGTAGGTTATTACCGCCAGTTTGTGAAGGGTTTAGGGTGCTCTATTTTGTTGGTCCAATAATTGTGAGGCAAACTTTCAGAAGCTCTAGACAACTTTAACTACGACACCGGTTCTAGTGTTGCCTTCCGGTTTGGGGATGTATATGGTTTATTGTGACGCTTCGCACACTGGCTTGGGTTTTGTACTAATGTAGGAAAAGCGGTTTATTTCTGATGCTTCACTTCAGCTAAAGATTCATGAGAAGAACTACCCTATGAACAATCTTGAGTTAGTAACGATTGTTCATGCTTTTAAGATCTAGAGGCATTATTTTAATGGGGTGTCATGTGAGGTCTACACTAATCATCGAAGCTTGCATCATTTATTCAAGTAAAGGGATATCAATTTGAGGGAACATAGATGGCTTGAATTACTGAAGGATTATTACATCACCATATTTATCACCTGAGCAAGGCGAATGTAGTCGTGAATGACCTGACCAGAAATGCAGAGAGTATGGGTAGCTTGGCACTCATTTCAGTAGAGGAGAGGCCGTTAGCTTTGACATTCAGTCCTTGGCTAAAAAACTTGTGAGGTTTGATATTTCAGAGCCCAGTCGAGTTCTTACATGTGTTGTTGTTCAGTCTTCACTATTAGAGCAGATCAAGACTCGAGAGTTTGATGATCCGCATTTGGTGGTCCTCAAAGAGACGGTACTGCAGGTTGGTGCCAATGAGCTTTCTATCAGTGAGGATGGTGTTCAATGACTCCAGGGTCATCTATGTATTCCTAATGCTAATGTCTTGAGTTCTAGGGGAGGCACACCGTTCTCGGTATTCCATTCATCTAGGTGTTTTGAAGATGTATCGTGACCTGAGGCAGCATTATTGCTGGCGGCGAATGAAGAAAGACATAGTCGAGTATGTAGCTAGGTGCTTAAATTTCCAGCAGGTCAAATATGAGCACCAAAGGACATGTGGCCAACTTTGGTAGATGATTACACCTGAGTGGAAATGGCAACACATTACTATGGAATTTGTAGTTGGGTTTCTGTGGACCTTGCGGAAGTTTGATGCAGTTAGGGTCATTGTTGACAGGTTGACCAAGTTGGCAAACTTCATTCCGGTTGTGACTACATATACTTCAGAGATGTTGGCCCAGATTTATATTTGGAAGATAATTTGGTTGCACGGTATTCCTTTTTCTATCATATTAGATAGAGGCCCTTAGTTCACTTCACATTTCTAGAGAGCCATTCAGAGTTAGTTGGGAACCCGGGTAGAGCTCAACACTGCATTTCATCCATAGACCAACCAATTACTTTGCTTTTTAGACCCTGATTCCCCTACATATTCCCAAACTTGCTTTTACTTATTTATGACTTGCGGGGGTGGTTAGTTCAGGATTTGGAAGAGTTTGAGTTGAAACCGGAATGCTCGGTTCCTTAAGGTTAGCTTGAAAGGCCAAGTTTGACTTCGGTCTACATTTTGAGTAAATGACCTTAGAATTGAATTTTGATGGGTGTATGATAATTTCGGACGTGCGCATGTTCGGATCGAGTTTTGGATGACCCGGGAGTGTTTTAGCGCCTAATTGTGAAAGTTGATTCTTGGAATTTTTAGAAGTTCTTTAAACTTGGTTTGGAGCATGTTTTGGTGATATCGAGGTCCAAATGGAATTTTGAGACTGATAATAGTTTTGTAATATGATTTAAGACCTGCACGCAAAATTTGGTGTCATTCTGAATAATTTAAGTACGTTCCGGCACATTGGAAGTGAATTAATGAACTTGAAGTTCAAAGTTTGATTCAATTTTGTTTTGGGTGTGATTCTTAGTCTCATTGTTGATTTACATATTTAGAGCGTTAGAGCAGGTCCGTATCATCTTTAGATACTTGCTGGTGCCTTTGAAATGTGTCCCAAGTGGCTCGGGTGAATTTTGAACCCCTCCGAGCAAAGTATAAGAAACCAGAAAATCCTAGTTCTGGTTTCCTTCTTTGCGAACGCGAAGGGACCATTGCATTAATGTAGAAGGAACTGGGACCAGGGGAAAGTGTGTTACGCATTTGCGATAGCTATTCCACATTCGCGAAGGTATGGGGCCAGTAACCTTCGCGTTCGCATGAGGTGACTTGCGTTTACATAGAGTAGCTGGGCTGGTCCGGGCCGCTTTGTTCTTTGCGTTCGTGAAAAGCCCTCCCGTTCGCGAAGGGTCGGCCTAGCCAGACTCCGCATTCACAAGGCCTTGGTCCCGTATGTGACGTGATGTACAGTCTCTAGGGGGTCTGAGTCGCTTGCCTTTGCGAAGGGGAGGCCCTTTCCGCATTCCCGATGAAAGAGGCAGCTCGGCAGTAAGTTTTAAAAATGGGACTTAGGCATTTTTGAGGTCATTTATTACACTCTTGGGCGATTTGAGAGCTCTTAAGGAGGGGATTTTGACCTAGCATTGTGAGGTAAGTAACTTCTACCTAATATGAGTTTAAAACATAGTTATGGATAGATCATAATATATAAATTACTAAAAGTTATGGGTTTAGAGGAAAACCTAGGTTTTTGATAAAAATGGGATTTTACCACGAAAATGGTTATGGAACTTAGTGAAAATCATATATTTATGTTCCTAAGGTTATGAGTAACAATTTCCTTTGAAAATTCCGGAATCAGGACACGTGGGCCCTAGGATAAAGTTTGGGAATCTTGCATTTAGAGTTAGGTAAGCACTTTAATAGTTGGGTTATGAACTTTTAAACATATATTGATTACTCCATCCAGTCCAAAATAAATAAATTTTTAGTTGTTTTTACACATATTAAGATATTTGACTTTTAACATTAACTAACAATGAAATGTACTCTATTAACCTTTACTATATCTTCACATAAACACTCCTAACACATACTCCAACATTATTTACGTGAAAAAACCCTAACTCAAAAGGAAAAAAATCACCACTTAAAATTAAACCTTGAATTCATTTGATGCTTTTGAAAATTTTCCACGACTTTCTCTCTCTAGCGTCTTCTTCACGCAGCGGGCAGCCATGGCTGCAGAAACCTCTCCCCAGCCTTTGGCTGTGGGGAGGCAATCCAAAACACCTCACAAAACCCAACAAACAATAATTCCAAGCAATCGTATGCATCACATATTGCTGGAAAATTTTCTGTTGAAAAACGTCAAAACTGGAGCTTTGTCCAGTAAGTTTCGAACATGGAGAACCTGCTGTTCAGTTCACTATTGAAGAGGTGAACTCTTTCACCATCGAAGAGGGGTTACACCAAGCAGTTATCCTCAAGTTTTCGTATGGAAAACATGATCCTCGGGAGCTATGACAGTTGATTCCGAAACAGTTCGATGTCAAAGGTTTTTGCAATATTGGACAGCTCGAATATCGGCACATATTGGTAATATTTGATCTTTATGAAGAATTTGTACCAGTAATGTCAAAATGTACTGGTCATGATAAGTTTAAGGGATGAGTTCTTCTTTAGAACTTTTCCATGGACAATTTGATTTAATCGAAGAGAAGAAATGTCCAAAGTAGTGGTTTGGATTAGGGGTGTTCAAAACCGATCCGAAACCGAAAACCGATTCAAACCGAAGCTTAACGGCTTATTGGTAACGGCTTAATGGCTTAATGGATGGGGAACGGATTGAATTTTTTTATTAACGGCTTATCGGTTTGGGGATGGATTATTTAATTTTCTTAACGGCTAATCCGTTAACCCGTTAAGAATATATATATATATATATATATATATATATATATATATATATATATAATTTAGTGATAGAATTGAGGTGTCTAATACATATATGGTTCTATGTGTGTCATGGAAAAAGAAGAATTGAAAGGTTGGTTATGACTAGAGGAACGACACCCCATGAAATAAATTTGTGCATTTTGGATGATTGCTTGTGGAAAATGGAGAACGATAGTTATTTATAGAAAATGAGTGTAGAGAGTAGAATTTACCAGAGCACTTCAGTTTTTAAAAGTTCATTGTGGGAGCTGAATGGAAATTTGCGCGACAGTGCTTATGAGTACACATGTAGTGTGGCCTCTAACAGAAGATAAGTTCTGTCTTATTTTTCTCGATACTGAACTAGTAGTGAATTTATCTATTTTATAATCTACATGCTGATGGCGATTGTTTCATTAGCTTCATCATATTGCCTCTAAAATATTATTTTTATGGCAATTCATTATTTCTAAGACGAGGAGAATAAGAGATATTTAGTGAACATGTATGTTAGGCCGATAAACCACCCATTAACCGCCCTATAAGAGCTAACCCGATACCAATCCGCCCGATATCTTATCGGGTGGCTAACGGATTAATACATTTAAAAGCCGATAACCGTTAAGCCAAACCGTTAAGAGTAAAAGCCGCCCAATCCGCCCGATGAACACCCCTAGTTTGGATATCTTTACCTGATCTTCCAGCAAATGTTTTTGCAAAAACATCTTTAATGTCCATAGCCTTTGCAATTGGAAAACCTTTAGTAGTTGATAAAGCGACATAAGATAGAACGCGACCTAGTAAGCTAGGGTTAAAGTTCTGCTTGACTTACTAGACAATCACCCTAAAAGGATCAAGATTAAGATTGGGGATTTAAAATCTGGTAAGTTGGTCAAATATTATCAACAGATTGTTTATGATAATCTACCAAAATTCTACAATGTTTGTATACATCAAGGACATAATGATAAGTCATGTCGATGGAATATCGAGGAAAATACGACAGAGGCAGATCATGTGGAGGTAGTAGAAGGCTCAAGCAAGCTTAACAAAGTAACAGGTGATGCCAGAGATTACCTCAATGCCAAAAGAGCTGGGCAATCAAGGGATCAAGAGGCAGAAAAGGTTTCTACTGAACAACGGGTTGTACCAAGGGATCAATGAGAGCAAACTGATGTTGTGATCAATGATAAAAAGAATGCTAACGCACCACTAGAGAGTAACGCAGTATCCGTAGGTAAAAATGGTCTTTCAACACAAGAAGTTGAGTCAGCTATTGATGCTGGTGTATCCGCTCCAGTTGCAGCAGCAACAAATCCAACTGACAAGGATGAACAAACAGTGGTCAAACACGTGGGCCATCTTGATCATGTGATGGATGTAAAGGACAAGGAGATGGGTCACTTAGGTAGTGTGAAGGAGCAGCACCATGATTTTGGTGTGGGCTCATCAAGTCAAAAGGTTGCAGTATTGGTGTGCAACAAAGCAATAAGAATCAAGTGAGACATGTAATTGATTTTGTGGGCTCACATGCACACTATGAGAATGATTACATTATGCAAAATTTTGAAATAAACAAATACATGGCCGAAAATATTGACAAACAAGAGCAAAAATTTGCGGGCCAGCTTGGTCTTTTGAGCATTAGTGATGCTAATGTCACTTTTGGTAGTTTGACAACGCAAATGGCTGCCAAGGATGGTAAATTAATTCAAAGTGCAACAAATGAGGGCCATGGTTTTTTTGAAGCAATTGGTCCACTCAAAGGAATTAAAAATACAATTCCTGCAATTTCAAAAGGAGGTCACGCAGATAAATCCTCATTTGGTCATAAAGGAAATGGCGTGCATCAATTTAAGGAAAAGAAGGTGGGCCATGTGGGGCGTGTGATTGTGAAGGAAAAGGACAACAAATCCAAATTTTGGTTACATCAAGGTGAAGAGGATGACGAAGACGATAATGATATTATCAAAGAAAATGTGAGGGAGCCAGCAATAAATTCCGAGATATGGATTCAACAACGTGATTTCGATGATGAAGAAGATATTGGAATTGATTTTGTGGATGATTCTTCAGACGATGGTGAAAAATATAGTGGTGATGAAGAGATACCAGTAGTAGTGTCTCCAACTCCAAAAGGAGGTACCTACGCTGGGATAGGATCTGGAAGCAGGCTCAATGCAACAGCTCCAGATTTTATCCCTAGCTCAAGGCAGCAACATGGAGAAATAACCACAACTACAACGAGGCTGCTGGGAGAGGCAGTACCAACGAACATCAATAACAAAAATCAATCAAGCGCAGTCTTGGTCACTAAAAAGGATAACACTTTGGTATCACAAGATTTTTCTCAAGAAATTTCGAAACCTATAAATATAGGCAGAGATGTTTATGAAGAAGGTGAGGAAGATATTCTCTAAATCAACTCCGGGTAGTGGCATCGAGGAAAGGCGATATGTCGACATTGCATAGCGGAAAAAATAGGAAAACTAGAACAATGGATAGAAGCTGGGATGGTAGGCAAAACAGTTACAACGGAAAAGCAGCACAAGACGTTGCCCTTAGGAAACCACCAATGAGAAATGCAAAGCGAAAGGCGAGTGTATCTACCATTCCCGCAAGGTCAAATAAATCCAAAAAGAATTGATAAAGTTTGAAAATTATTTGAAGAAAGCGGAAGAAGAAGCAAAAGAGCTACAAATTGGAGAATGCACAAGTTTCAACAAAGAAGATAACGACTCAATTTGTTACATTGTATTATTTTACCATTGTATAAGTATTATCATCTGTAATATAATCACACAGTATGATATAAACTCTGTGATGATCACTGAACATTTACTCTTATCAAGTTCTTTCTTTTTGCATGCTTGCTAGTGAGGTTATTTTATGCCTCGATAGGATTAGTACAATAAGGGTAGCCCGGTTTAGCAAAATCGGTGCTATTGTACCCCTTATTTGTACTTTTTCTATTTGTTGTACTTTTGTTTTTCTTTTCTGTTATTAATATAAAAATCAACCCTAGGAACTTTCCAAGTGGATTAAAAAAAGCATTATTTACGCCAATTAATTCATTCTTGAAATCTGAAAAAGTCACTTATTTTGGACCACAAGAAAAAAGCAAAATAAAAATCACTTATTTTGGACCGGAGGGAGTAGTTTTTACACTATTTGAATAATTTTGGATTGTTCGGCATTGAGTTGAGAGTTTGGGCATAATCTTAGACCGGAAAGCAGGCCTTGAGGCGAGGGAAGTCTCCTGTCTAACCTTGGAAGAGGGAATTAACCCCATAGGTGAATTAAATAAATGTGTGTACCTATTATGGGGCTACGTAAGTACGGGTTAACGAGAGTCCATACGTAGCTACTATCATGCTATTGTCCGAATAGTTTAGGACCCATATCATGCCATATTTGAAATATTTATGCCCTTACTTGCTAATTAATTGCTTAAGTCATATTGGAATTTGATAAATGAATTGTAAAAGGCTAAATTCACTTACTTGAAAATTGAATGGAATATTTGACTGTAAATGAGAAGTTTTTATTTTCTTTAAAAATAATTATTGTTTGTGGGTCGGGCCGAACACCTCGATCGCATATTAAATAAATGCATCTATGGTTCACGTTGTTCGTTCCTTCGGCAGTGCACATTAAATATTATATTAAAATAGTCCGTACAATCTCGGAATAATTTGCACATGATAACTCTTTTGAGACTTTCCTTAATTGATATTGCCTAAATGTCTTGAAATATAAGTTGTTAAGTTATAAAACTGAACTTGGAATTATTATTTGTAGAAGAAGAAAATTATTATTTGTTGTTATTGAGCTTTCAGTATTATTCATTAAATCCATGCTTAGTATAACTTTTTAAATATATTATTATTAGCCCATAGTAAGTGTCAAAGTCGACCCTTTGTCACTACTTCTTCGAGGCTAGACTAAATACTTACTGGGTTGTTACATCTCGCTTTTTCGTACGTTATAATTTTGTTTTCAGTTAACCGACGTAGACTCGCGGATGAGTTCATTCTAACGTTAACGTATTTACGTTATTTATAACAAGCGATAAATAAGTGTTGTGAAGGATGAAGCGTACACAGATTAAAGAAAATGAGTTTCGTTGAAAGTGGCCAATTGAGAAAAAAATACGGATCGAGTGATAATACCCGATTATTATGAACTAGTACCATGCAACGTACCATATGACCACGGTAGTATAATACATAAAGTATATATATAGTATTTTAAAACTAAATAGAATTTTAAGTAATTTGAGATAATTTTTAAATTATACGAGATAACATGATATTATCACATTAACTAATAAATATATAAAAACTAAATATCCCATCCCACCCCCACGTGACAACTGGCCACAATAATAAATGACTAAGCCATTCCTTGATTAGGTGTCAAATGAATAACAAGTTTCTTCCATTCTTTCCAAGACTTTATCCAAGTCTTTCCCATTTCATTTTCATTTGGAAGTTAACGTTTCTTTGCTTTATAAATTCAATTCATTTTCATTTAAAAGCCTAACCCCGCAATAGAAAATTACTTCTGATTTAAAGATAAAATCCTAAGAATTTTGAAAGCAAGAAACGTTGAAACCAAGCCCAAACAAATGAACATAGAACAATAGATATTTTCAATAGAAAAATTTTCATTTCTTAGTTCAAGAACAGTAGCTATTTCAGTTCCTGTGATTTTAAGTCCAATCCAACGTCCAACAACACGGTTCCAATAAGAATCTGATAGAATCATAGCAACGTAAAATTTTACGAATAAAAAGGAATACATGCAATTTTCTCTAAGAGTATTATATGGAGTTTTCTCTACTCCAGATATGTTAAGGTTAAATTTTTCCTTTATTTTAGCATAATATCGTAATTACATAAGTTTGATAACGAGTCATAAAGAAAAATTCGTATCCTAGAATTTACCTATATTTTGCTAGTCTCGCAAATTACATATATTTTTTTAGTTTTTTAAATTACCAATATTTTTCTTATCGAGGCTACATATTCAGTTAGTATTTCCTTCTTCCTGTCAAATGAGCAGAGAGTTTACATATATACAGTATTACAAATATTTTCATTAGCATCGAGCTATAATCGATGGACAGGCCTCTATTGAGCAACCTCTGATCAGATGGTAAGTTATATACCGAGCCTGCTATGGTCGAGCGCCTATGAGCGAGCCCAGTTGGTCGAGATAAAGATTCTAGTATGATCTAGCGCTTATGAGCGAGCCTACCACGGTAGAGTATTTATGTATGTATGTATATATATATATATATATACACTACAACTATTTTACTCACCATATTGATAAAGTTGAGTCAGTATCAGTAGATGAGCATATCTTTAGATTTTCTTTGACATCTAGTGTGACAGCACAGCCAGACGTCTCATGAGTTACCGCTACGTTTTCCCCATTTCTGCTTCTTTATGCTTGGTTATCCATGTTTTGTGGTATCGAATTGGTCGATAAGAAGGTTTAAGTTGGAAACGTTAACCGGATATTGAATTATATGTTAGAAGACTTGGATTTTGAGTTCCAATGGTTCGGTTAGCTTTGGGAGGTCATTTATGGCTTAGGAGTTTGATCAAAATGTGTATAAGAGGTTGGGAGTAGATTTAGGCTTGAATTGGCGAAGTTAATATTTTGGCGATTTCCATTTGATAGGTGAGATTTTGATTTAAGGGTCGGAATGAAATTCCAAGAGTTGCACTAGCTTTGTTGTGTCATTTGGGATGTGTGTGCAAAATTTTAGGCCATTCGGACGTGGTTTGGTTGAATTTTTGATCAAAAGCGTATTTTGGAAGATTTTAGGAACTTAGACTTGAATCCGATGTGTTTTGGATAATTTAATGTTGTTTAAGGTGTTTCGATGATTGGAACAAGTTTGAATAAGGCATTAGGATATGTTGGTGCTTTTATTGAGGTCCCCAGTGCCTCAAGTGAGTTTCGGGTGGCCATTTGGATCATTTTGGAGTTGGAAAGGTAGCAGAAATTGCAGGTTCAGGTGTTGCAGAAAATTAGGTTCGCGATCGCGTAGGGTGTATTGCGATTGCTTAGAAGGATTGAGGAAGGCCATGAATTAAGCCTTCGTTCTTGCGAGAGGGGGCTTCGCGTTCGCGTTCGAGGAGGGTTGGGAAGTAGGCCATCGCGTTCGCAAGAAGGACTTCGCGATCGTCTAGAGGATTTTAAGTCAGATTGGTTCGAGGTCCGGTGTTCATCGCGTTCGCATAGGAGTGAGCGCGTTCGCAAAGGTTAAGGTGGATTAAGCATCGCGTTCGCAATTGATGTATCGCGTTAGTATTGAGTAATTTTGGGAAGCTGAAGAATTGTTCTTCGCGATCACGAGGGATGTTCCGCGATCGCGATAAAGAAAATGAGTTCTCGGCAGAATATTTTTAAACTCATCTTGTTCGCGAATGTGAGTCTATTTTCACCCATGGCTGCTCGTTTTTGGAGATTTTTGAAGGAGATTGAAGCGGGATTCAAGGGGAATCATTTGGAGGTGATGTTTTATACGTCAATACCACACAAGGGGGAGGGGTTGATTTGTGTGTGACCAACGACTATTGCACCTACATCTTTGGTTAAACTCACAGGAGTAGGTGAAGAATCAGCCACTCTTGTCCCTTTTCCCCTCACAATACTCCTAACACCCTTGCTCTCATTTTTTTTATTTTTGCCACCAACTTCTCCATATTCTGTAGTCTCAACACCTGCTATAAATCCTACAAATCTATTTTTCAAATTTTCAGCAACTTTAGAAATTGTCTCAGGAAAACTTTAGAATTAGAAGATACTGTTGAATTTCGGAAGAACCACTTTCTTCCCCCTAAGTAGCAAACTTAAAAGAATCTAGGTAGTTTAATACGGCCAAGAGTCTTAAACATAACTGGTTCACTTGTAACGGATAAGTTCACAAGAAATTTTGTGTTTGGTAGGACTCTGCTCATGATCCAAATATAGTTATTTCAAATTATGCAGAGTCTAGAAAACATACCGTGTTATTTTGATGAACCAGGTTCCTCACTGATAATTCTCTTGTGTATGTTTAAATTTTTCAAAATAGAGAAAATATCATTAGAGATTAATGCGTCATTTTAACACATGGCATAAGAGTATACTGTGAAAAATATGAGACTGAGCAAGATTTAATCTAACTATACACAATTTACAGACTTTCTAACCAAATATATTTTTTTTCAATTTGTTTTCATTATTTTTCTCGTTTAACCTTGAACTGATCATTTTAGGTGATATTAATCATCCCTAATTCCAATCTATTCCACTTAAAACGATCTCTACTTAAGGTTTTTATGAAGATGTCAGCAATTTGTTTGTCAGTAGCACAAAACTCCACAGTAATCAAGTCTTTCTCATAGTTATCCCACCAAAAATAGTGTCTAACATCTATGTGCTTAGTTCTCTTATAATGAACTAAATGCTTAGTCATACTAATAGTACTAGTGTTATCATAAAAAAAAAATAGGGATACAACAAACTTCCATACCAAAATCCATCAACTGTTGCTTGATCCACAATAATTGAGCACAATCATGAAGTAGCATCGACATACTCAACTTCAGCAGTAGATAAGGCCACTGGATTTTCTTTTTTAATAGCTCATGACACAAGATATGAACCAAGGAAGTGTGTCATACCTGAGGTGCTCTTCCTATCCACTAGGAAACTTGCATAATCACTGTTAGCATATCCCACTACGGATACCAAAGGCAAAGGTTAGGGATGCCTTTCAATTATCTCAATATTCTCTTTATATTAGTCAAGTGAGACTCCTTTGTTTGCCTAAAATCGAGCACAAAGACCTATACTGAAAATAATATCAGGTCTGCTAGCAGTAAGATACAAGAGTGAACCAATCATACCCCTATACAACTTTGGATCAATTGATGAACCAGGTTCATCAACATCTAATTTAGTGACAGTTGCAATGGGTGTTTCTATTTCTTTAGATTCTTCCATTTTAAACTTTTTGATTAGCTCGTTTGTATACTTCTGCTGATGGATCATGGTTCCATTTGGACTTTGTTTAAACTGCAAGACTAAGAAGAAGTTAAGCTCACCCATCATGCTCATTTCAAACTCACTCCCCATTAGTTTTGCAAAGTCCTTACTCAGCCTATTAGTAGTGGCCTAAAATGTTATGTCATCGACATATATTTGCACAACAAGGAGATCTTTACTTTTTCCCCTTAAGGTACTGTCAATTTTACCTCTTTTGGAACCATGCTCCAGTAGGAATTTGGATAGTCATTCATACCAAACTCCTGAATCCTGCTGGAGCCCATAGAGAGCCTTGTCTAACTTGTACAAATGCTCAGGATATTCCTTGCTCTCAAACCCTGGAGATTATTTCACAAACACGTCTTCCTTTAGGTAGCCATTCAGGAAGGCACTTTTGACACCCATCTGATAGAGAGTGAATTCCGTGTCTGCTGCAAAGGCTATGAAGAGTCTGATTGACTCTAGTCTTGCAACTGGAGAAAATGTCTCATCATAGTCTATGCCCTCATCTTGGCTGTAACCTTGAACCACCAGCCTTGTTTGTTTCTTGTAATTGTTCTATCGTCATCAAGTTTGTTTCTGAAGACCCATTTTGTACCAATGATTAAATTGTCCTTGGGTCTTGGAACTAGATGCCAAACTTGACTTCTTTTGAACTGGTTGAGTTCATCCTGCATTGCATTCTCCCAATCTGCATCCCGCGAAACCTCAACAATATTTTTAGGTTCAATAAGAGATGGAAAAGTATCAAAAGCACACAGATTCTTTAGTTGAGATATAGTTTTGAATCCAGATGCTGGATCAATAATAATATTCTCAATGGGGTGAGAATTTTGATACTTGTGAGATTTCACAACAAACTGGTTTCTGCTAGATATCTCTCCCATGTTGTGTTCCTTAGGAACAGGTTCATAAACATGTTCTTTTAGGGAGTTTGATTCAATTTCTCCTTGATTAGTTCCCCCTATCAGGTTGCCCTGAGTGGAAGGACATGTTCCTTCTTTTGGTACCACTTTGGCTTGTGTTGGGGATTCAATGCCATTTTAATAGCTTCATCTTCGTGTTCCTATCTCTCAGAAATAATGTTAGTTTCATCAAATACTATATGTGCACTTTCTTCTAAAAACAATTTTTTTTATTAAACACTTTATATGCTTTGCTATGTGAAGAATATTCCAAGAATACTCCCTCGTCACTTCTGGGATAAAACTTACCTAGGGAATCTTTTCCATTATTGTGCACATATCACGTACAACCAAATGCCCTACAATGGGATATGTTTGGTTTTCTCCCTTTAAGTAACTCATATGGAGTCTTCTCTACAAGAGGTATAGTCATGCATCTATTGATTATGTAGCATGCAGTGTTACAACCTCTCCCCAGAAGCTGTGAAGTAATTTACTAGAAAGAAGCATGGTCCTAGCCATGTCCTCAAGGGTCCTGTTCTATCTTTCAACTACTCCATTTTGTTGAGGAGTCCTAGGGGTAGAGAAGTTATGATCTATACCATTTTCATAATATTCAACAAACTTTGTATTTTCAAATTCAGTTCTATGATCAGACCTAATGGATGCAAGTTGATTTCCTAATTGTTTCTGAGTTTTTCTAACAAAAATAGTAAACATATCAAATGATTCATCTTTAGACGTTATAAATAGTACCCATGTAAATCTAGAATAATCATCAACAAGTACCATTACATATTTTTTTCCACCTCTGCTCATACTTCTCATTGGACCAATCCATATGAATGACTTGGAAGTGCTTACTATTTTCTTGGTTTTGAAGGATGATCTTACCTGCTTCTCCCTTGCACATGCCTCACAAACTTTGTCTTCCTTGAACTTGATGTTGGGTAACCCTATCACCAAGTCCTTGGATACTAATTTCTTTAGCTTATTTAGACTGACATGACCAAGCTTTTTGTGCCACAGAAGGGGATCATTAACCAACAAACTTAGGCAAGGGAGTTCATTTTCTGAAAGAGTGGACAAATCTGCAGTGGTAAGGTTAATCACAAAATATTTGATAGATGTGAAAGCTACAAGGTTACCTCTGTCACACAATTGTGACACACTTATTAGGCTATATTTCAAGCCATATATCAAGTAGACATTCTCTATGGAATGAGAATTTGTCTTGCCTACCTTTTCAACCATAATGACCTCACCTTTCTTTCCATTACCAAAGGAGACATTACCTCCTCTTAAGTCATCAAGTGAAAGGAACTGGTCCTTGTTCCCAGTCATATGTTTTGAGCATCCACTATTCATATACCATATTTGGCTCCTCCTTTTCACTTGGACCTGAAAAAAGAAATCAGGGGTTAGTCTTAGGAACCCAAACTAGTTTGGATCCCTTTCTATAGGCAAAATGGTGAATCAGATTCTTTCTAGCCCAACTTGGCAGCCTATTTTTCCCTTGAACAAATTCTTTATTCTTTTGACTAGCCTTTTCTTTTGCAATACATTCAGATTTATAATGGACTGTTTTATCACAGTGTGTGCAAATTATGTTCTCAGTAAATGTGAGGTACTTGCTTTTGAGATCCCACTTAGGTGCAGGGGTCCCGTAGCCAAGCCCCCTCTTATTGCTACTATGGTGTTCATGTATCCATGAAAGTGCATCTAAGGACCTATTCCGTTTATAGGTTCTGTCTAGCTCGTGCTTAACCTTGTTTAGATCCTCCTCAAGGACTCTTATCTGCTCTTCTCTTTTGTACAATGCATCTTTCATTTTTCCTATATTTTCTTCTAAATTGAGTTCTCTGTGATCAGCTTTCTTTTTACCTGTTCCTAATTTCAATTTTAGATTTTCAGATATAAGCTCTAGGATAGTGGTGTCAAGTTCATGAACCTGGTTCTTCAACGCAGCATTTTTACTGTCACTCTCGTTAGCCCTAGATTCTAGATTTTTGCACTTGGCCTTTAAAATAACATACTCCTTAGACAATTGTTCCTTCTCATTGTTTAGATCCTTAGATTCATCAATGAAATCCATGAGTAACTCAGATAGACTTTCTTTAGACAATAATTTTTTCTTGTCTTTGAGATGATTTATACTTACCTTGATTCCTCATCAGATTCTCCAATTGCCATAAGTGCTTGTTCGTCTCCATCTTCACCCTCTGAGTCCTCATCTGAGCTTTCTCCCTAGGTAGCAACCATATCCTTTGTTGATCCTTTGTTCTTTCTAGGTTGAACCTGTTCCTTCTTCCTGTTCCTTCGTTCAGCCCTTTCCTTCTTCCTCTATATTTTCCATTTAGGGCAGTTCATGATCATGTGATCAGTCTTCCCACAGTTCTAACACCCCTCATTGGTTTGTTTTTCAAGAACCCTTGGTTTGTTGTAGCTTCCACTTCTTGAAGGACCCTTTTCTTTCATTAGGTACTTCTTGAAGTTCTTTGTGATCATGGTCATTTCATCCTCTTCTAGATCACCACCTTCAGTGATTCTGAATGCCAAGCTCCTATCCTTCTTGGGTGCATCCATCTTCATGGTTTTCCTTCTAAGTTCATAGGCATTGAGATTTCCAATTAGCTCATATAACTTAAGGGTAGCAATGTTCTTTGATTCTTGTATAGCAATGATTTTGCTTTCCCAAGAGACTGGCAGAACCCTTGTCAAAATCTTCTCAACTTTGTCTTCTTCAAGGATAATCCTTCCAAGAGATTTAAGTTCATTCATTAGAGTGATTAACCTTGTATACATCTCTTGGATGGTTTCTCCGTCCTTCATGGTGAAGTTCTCATGTTCTCATACTGAGAATACTACAGTGTTCCTCTGGACCTTTTCAGTTGAGGTGTTCCTTCATGAGCCATTTGCAAAGTGTCCCAGATTTCCTTAGCAGTGGTACAACTTTGAATCTACCGTACTCATCTAGACCTAGTCCCCACACAAGCCATTTATTGGCCTTAGCATTCTTCCCTCACTTCTTCAGGTCATCAGTAGTGTAGTCAGCTTTAGTCTTTCGCACATCCACTCCTTCAGTATTCTTCTTTGTAGTTGCTAGAGGGCCATCCCTGACTATGTCCTAAAGTTCATAGTCTTCTCTTATGATGTGATCCCTCATCCTGTCCTTCCACCAAGAATAGTATTGACCGTTGAAAAGTGGAGGCCTAGTAGTGGATTGCCCTTCCCAGTTCCCAGGTAGTGCACTCATTTTGATCTTTTTCTAAGGTGTTATCCTCTTCAAGAATAACTATTTTGATACCAATTGGTTTTTTATACGTCAATACCATACCGGGGGGGAGAGGTGATTTGTGTGGTGACCAATTTTTTGCTTAAACTGATTACGAAAGACCTGGTTCTTCTATGTGTTCCAACTACTACCATTGCGGAATAATAAATATAGAAAGTAAAGAGCACATGTATTTTTATATGAAAAAACCCGGCTCAAAAGGTTAAAAAAACCACGACCTACTACTCAGTAGGATTTTCCCCAACACTTTACTAAATCACTGAGCCAAAATAGCATTTACCAAACTCTTTGTACACCTACGGATTACCTCTAATCTCGTTGTAGCAACTAGCCTCTAACTATTGCGACAACTTCAAGTTGACTCTAACTTAAATACTCAAATACCTATTAAAATCGTTTCTAGATAATGATAAAGGTACAATATGAAAACACATACTATAGTTGAACTAGAAATAAATAAAGACACATAAAACTCTTTATGGAGTTGGTCTTTCAATCTGGTTCATGTGGCTTCAGGTTTGCACTCTTAAATCACACACGAACTGCTTGAAAAAAGACTTGCTATTTTACTCTCAATGCACGTTTAACTTCTGCGTTTTTGTGCAATACTTGTAATTTGAGAAAATCCTGCAATTTATAGAGTTAGTCGATAAAGAAATAACTAGAGTTCTGATACAACTCTTCGTTGGTGGAAGAGTTCTAGTTGATTTCAACTTCTAACTCCTTCCCTATCTTGGATAGTGTTCTCTTTGATTAAGGACCCCTTCCCCTTATCAATTATGAAACCTTTTCGATCAAGAGATATTAAATACAGCAAGTTAAGCTTATCTCCTTCAAGTTCAACCCACATACTCGAATCTGTCCATTTTTATGCACCTGAGTGATGGACCTGGTTCATCCTGAGTTCCTTTGTCTGTCTTCAAAACTTATCTTTACTTGGGAAAATAGGAGGTACGACTCTTGGACTAAAAAATCGATTATTATGTGAATTCCACCTATAAAATCTTAAAAACCAAGCCTAAAATTGAAGAACTAGGGCTTAAGAAATTGGACTTCGTATTGGGGATTTGGAGGACCATTTGGGGTCGGATTTGAGATCTTTTGATATGTATGAATTCACCGGGGAGTAAGGAACCTATTGGTGTGAAAATATTTGAGTTTCGAAAAGTTGGCTCGGGGCTCGGTTTTTTATAATTTCGGGATTTGTGCCCTTTATTAATTGTTTTCGTTTGGGCTTCATTTCCTTTGCATATTTTGGCGTCCTCGTTATGATTTTGGAGATATTTGACGCGTGTGGAGGCCGATTCGAGGGGAAAAGGCGTCGCAAGCTAGATATTTAGCCGGTTCGAGGTGAGTAATGATTATAAATGATGTTCTAAGGGTTTAAACCCCCTTGATTGCACATTTTAATGCTATGTTTATGTAAGAAACGCACTTGATGACGAGTGTGGGGTTATGCACTATTGGGGATTGTGATTTGGTCTTTCACGGTTGATGATTTTACCATGTATTTGACTCAAACGTATTTGCTTTTATCATGGTTTGGGTGATTACCATATTTGGGCTTCCTACCAATTATTTAAACCCCTTTCGGGGATTTTTATTATAATTTCCTCACTTTTTTGACTTATTACTTGAACTCAGTCATGTTAATTTTCACTGTTTTACTACTCAGCCATGTTTACTCTGTTTTAAGGCTTAAATGATATTTTAAATTTTATTTGGGCTGAGAAACACTATTTCACCATTGTCCAAGGGGCTTGTGATGATTTTTGGACTGAGTAAGGCTGAGGGCCTATATTGTGAGAAAACATTGATACTGATTTGAGGTCAGAGCCTGAGTTATATACGCCACGAGGTGGCTATATTGATATGAGGCCGAGGCCCTAGTTTGATGCCACGATGGCTTATTATTGTGCTTGAGTCGTAAGGAATCCCTCCAGGAGTGTGCACACCCCCAGTGAGCGCAGGTACCCATTGTGATGTGGGATTGAGCCCGAGGGGCTAGTACTGATCTAAGATGTTGTCTGAGGGGCGGATTTGTCGATATTGTGCCAGAGAGGCGAACTTCTAATTGTTTACTTTATCTTAATTATCTGTCAATTACTTGATTTTACTAGCTTTATTGATTTTAAATGATTTTTACTGCTTCATTATATAATGCCTTGTGTTTTACGTATTTTCTTACTTTTAGTCGTTATTTACATTTGTTACTCATTGACTTGGAGTACTCACTTTACTCCCTGCACCCTGTGTGCATATTCAGGCGTAGCTGGTACCGCTCTTGAGTGTTGATCCCTCCAAATCAGGCGAGCGTTCGGAGACTACGAGGTAGTTGTTGACATCCGCAGCCCCGTGTCTCTACTCTCTTATCATTTCTATTTCCTTTCAAAAACATTTGTACTAGTTAATGGATTTAGAAGACTTGTATTATAGCCTATAGATGCTCGTAATTTGTGACACCTCGGTTAGGGCTGTGTTGGGTTGGATTGTTCGCATTTTTATCGATATTTTTAGTTATTCGGTATTTCAAATCATGTTTAGATTATTTTATGTAGATTAACTGCTTTAAAAGGTGAATTGGATTTAACTAGTTGGCCTTGTCTTCACGAGAGGCGCCATCACGACAGAGTTCGGGGTTAGGGTCGTGACATCTAGTTGTTTTCAGTTATTATATTATCAGTTCAGATTCAGCTTTAGTATTTACATACTTAGTACATTATTTCGTACCGACGTCCCTTTCTGGGGGTGCTGCATTTCATGTGTGTAGGTTCAAACAGACAGACGGGTATTTTTTTTGTCTATCAATTGTAGTAATTATGCCGGCCTTACCAGCCCAGCTTTATGTCGACATTAGTTAGTGTTAGTTTCCATTTCATTTTTGTATTTTGTGTCGCACATTATCTTGTAATGTGGCCCATAGTTTGTAATGTGGCCCATAGCAAAAGTATGACATTACATGTTTAGAGTCTCTTTGTAACAAGTGGTATGCAAGGATAGGTGAGGCACTTGGTGCCGGTTTTGCCCCTAGGCCCGTGGCATGACATAGATATATATTATTTTTGTACTCATACTACGCTTTTATACTTAATTGTACATAATCTGATGCGGGTGCATCTAATTACCCGTCTGACGCGCATACTTGATCCGGGTTTAGGATTTCACGATGAGCTGCCCTTTCTAAGTTGTTTAGTATGCCGAAGTCTTTCTTTTGTTTTGTATCTGTCTGTTCTATTTCAGGCAGTATGGTAGACATCTTTGTGTATTCTACTAGTTGCCCACATATTTGTGACACAAGATCTTGGCACATATTAGTAGACTAGTGATTTTTGTGTTCTATTTCTACGGTTAAATATTTCTAACTGTTTTTGATTTATTAACTTAAATCGAGCTCTTGTTATATCTTTTTAATTATGGAAAATTTTCTATATGGGGAAACTCGTTAAAAATGGGAATTCACTAGGTTGTTCATTGTTGGCTTGTCTAGAAACGGTGTTGGATGCCATCACGACCTAACATGGAGTTGGGTCGTGATAGAATAAATCTCCTTCATATGCCTTATCCTTTTCTTGAAGGAAAAATCTGAACATCTATAACTTGAGGATCTCTGCTTCTCACAACAACAACAACAACATTCACAATGTAGTCATTTAACGAGCCTTATTTAGGGGAAAAATTTATCTCTCGTAATTTTTTTTAATATTAGTAGATTGATGTAGGTCAATTGACTAAAATCGTATTATAGTATATTATGCTTCTTTTAGAATATTCTCTTAGTCGTCTGATTTATCGTCGCCAATTTGCATTGTTAAATATTGTATGATGCTTTGTTATTTCGATTCTAACAAGTGATATCAGATTTGATGGTTGAATACATGCTCAAGGTGGGTTCAGTCCTAATCACAGTCAATTTGATGTTAATTAAGATTTATCAAAAAAATAAATTGAACTTGAGGCCACGTGTGGAGATAATTTACAATCACAAATATTCGAAACCTTTGTTGCTGCATCTTCATAGAAATAAAACCTCATTTTTAATTTTTTGGGCCAATGTTTTTTGCCAATGTTAGTTTTAAACCATGCATACGTGTAACGCATGGACTCTAATGCAAGTTTGTACCCTGCTTTTTACCAATGTTAGTTTTAAACCATGCATACGTGTAACACATGGGCTCTCATGCAAATTTTACCCCATGCAAATTTTAGCACATGCTTATTCTTAATGTGTGGTCCTTTTAACCCATTTTTGGGCTTCTTTCAATTATTGTCAAGATTTTCCAACCTATACACTTTTTTAAAACATGACAAGTAGAAGTTGACATTAAAGATTATGTAAACAAGACATATCAAGATTATTTTATCAAAAAATTTAGACAATGGGAGAATTGTTAGGGTTTTGCCCTAAATTTCTAATATATTAGAATTCTTTTTCTTGATGGAAGGGAAAAAGAATTCTAAAAGGAAGAAATCTCCTTCGTATGCCTTATTCTTTTCTTGAAGAAAAAGTCTTGGATATTTATAAAGTGAAGATCTCTACTTGTCTTTCTTTTTGGTTAACTGGATATTTTATATATAGAAAACTAGGCTATTACAGGAGACGCATTATGTGTTAACATTCCAACAGGAGAGACAGAAGTACTAGTAATAACCGTACTAGTAGTAATAGTATCTACTTCTAATGCATCTAAGTGTCCAAGACAAGGCCAAGCTATTATACACTGACATAGATATTAGTTTTTTGTGGTAACCTCTTGCTTGTCATTACGTAGATGTGTCCAAGAGGTGGCAGTTGGTTGTAGCAAAACTATTGGATGGTTGTGCATGGCTTGCAGTGAGCTACTTTGTTTGTCTCATGGAAGCAATGTTGGACCACTGGACTCCCCAACTTCCTCAATAGGTACCTGCAAAAAATAAAAAGATCTCTACTTGTCACAACAACAATAACAATAATATTCACAATGTAATTATTAAAAGAGTCTTATTTAGAGGGATAATTTATTTCTCGCTAATTTTTTTCTTTTATATTAGTAAATCAATGTAGGTCAATCGACCCAAATGGCTTAGTATATTATACCTCTTTCTTGTATAATTTGTTGTCGTTTGATTTGTCTTAGCCAAAAGCTTGCGTTATTAGCTTTTATATAACGTCTTGTTATCTTGATTCCAACACTTCCATCAAATTTCAACTTGCCAAAAAAAATAAAAAAATCAAGCATTAACTGAGCAAGCAATTAGCATGATGAATTGCAAGTACAATTCACAAATAATTTGGATACCCTCGAAAATTGTTTTATCTACATTGTATAATGAGTTTCAAAATTGTATCGACGCCCTAATCTTGTACCACATATGTGCCGACACCTTGACTTTATATTATATTTAAATTATTACTACAACAACAACAAATCCAGTAAAGTTTCTAAAGTAGAGTCTTGAGTTCATATTATATCTAAATTATTATTTATTTTTGAAAAAATACATAAACATCCCCTTCAAGTTGTCCACAACGGTCAGTTGAACACCTCAACTAAGACATTTTCAACTAAACACTTCACGTCTTGAAAAAGTGAACTTTATAAACACCCGACCTCACCAGGTCCCGTCGCGTGTGTTACACCTCCGATTTATTTTATAAGAACGAATTAGAAGCTGACACGTGAATAATAATAACAAATAAAGAGTTATAATTAGATACATAAAACTTTAAACATAACCTACCGTTAAATCCTCATTGTTTCTTCCGTCTAGTCCCTTTCTCTCTCTATCACCGAATAACCCATCTTCATCTCTTCCATTTAGCTTGGTTCAATCGACATTCTTATTGCAAAATTAAAGCTGTTTTTTACTTACGACTGTATGATTAGTTCTTAAACTATTCGAGTTTTAGCTTAGTTGAAGATTGATCACCTGAAGGAAGGACATTCTAGGGTTTTGGGAGTAGACTGGTTTTTGGTGAAAAGGGAGTCAGTTGTTAAGTGGCTTCGATTATTTCATAAAGGTATGTATGTTTCGCCTTTTTTCTATTTTATCACAACTAGTTCTTCTATGGTGCTACTAGATTAGGGTTTTTTTTGTTTTGAAAATCAAAAAATGTCAGGGAATATTTACTGGTTTTCTTTTGTCATTTTCTGTACAGAGTCACATAGACGAATATATTGGTGTTGTTTTTCATCATGTGGGATACTTTATTGATGAAAAGTATGTGGGGGAGGGTGAAGTAATAGGGCATGTGGTCGACAAAGACTATTTCTCTTTGCTCGAGCTAGTGTCCTATATAAAAGAGACCACTGAAATGCGCTACAACTCTGTTGGTGTGATCTTTGTTCTATGTCCTAAAAATCAGAAGTTATTTCCAATTGAAAATGACTATCACATGCTAAATTTGATTAAAGACCTAAAGGATGGGGATCGCTTTGATGTCTAAGTGAGTCATGCAATAGATAATTTAGAGGTTGTGGAGGACGATGTACATGTGGGATATTAACCTTCATCAGAAGTTGGTGACAATGACCAGACACCAAAAATTAGGGGTGGTGAGGGCATTGGTGTAAATGTTGATGAGGGTATTTGTGTAAATTGTAATGAGGGCAATGGAGTAACAGCTGATGAGGGCAATGGAGGTAATACTGATGAGGGCATTGGAGTAAATTGTGAGGAGGGCAATGGAGTAAATGCTGATGAAGGCAATAAAGTAAAGGCTTATGAGGATATTGAAGTAAATACTATTGAGGGCAGTGACGTAAATGCAGGACAACCTAGGTCTAAAATATTATAAGGGGATATAAATGTTGAAGATAGTACATGTGTAGAGCATGACAAACAGTTTAAGGAGACAAATCTTGAAGATGAAGATGCAGACTTTGGTGAAGATGACCTTGAAGACATTCCAGATGAATATGACAGTGAGATTGATGATGAGTTAAAATCTATGATGGATGCTGCCAGAGAAGTAAAGAGAAATAAGTTGAAGAGCAAGGTGAATGATGCTGGATCACAAAATAAAAAGAAACAGAGGAAAAGACATATTTTATAGAAGAGGTAATACTTGGTGAGGCTGGAATTGATAAGGGGTCTGAAGATATAGGAAAAAATAAAAAGGACAAATATGTTGGAAAACTAGGTGGGGATGAAGAGTATTTGGACAGCTCAGATGTTGGGAGTGTAGATAGTGATGAAGAGTTAGACCCATTTGCTGAAAAAGGTGTTGATCTTCCTCCTAGAAGAAGAAGCTACAAGATCAGGTATTACTTTGATGCTAAAATTCCTCTGTTTGAGTTGGGAATGATCATTGATAATGCAACAGAATTTAGGAAAGCTCTTGCTGACAATGCTATTCAATATAAAGTGTCTATAAAGCTTAGACCTAATGAGAAAGGTAGAGTAAGAGCTAAGTGTAGACATAAAAAATGTAAGTGACATATATTTGCTAGTAAGGACGGGACTTCAGGGAATTTTACTGTGAAGACCTATATACCTATCCATAAATGGCCAACAAAAAACAAGAACAAACTTTGCATAACTAAGTACATTGCAAGAAAGCTGCAAGATAGAATTATCTCAAGTCTAAACACCATAGTTCATGAGTTGCAAGAGGTTATAAGGGTTAAATGGGGTTTGTATGTAGGAAGATCACTTGTATATAGAGCCAAGATGAAGGTGATTAGTCAATTTATGGGTGACTGGAACCTTGAGTTTTCTAGGTTGCTTGACTATGCTGACATGATTAAGTCCAACAATCCTGGAAGTCCCTGTTGGGTGAGAATTGATACAGAAACAGTACCTAGAAAACATCTTTTTAAATACTTTAATGTATGCTTTCAGGCTATGAAGAAGGATGGATGCAGGTTGTAGAAGAATAATAGGTTTTGATGGTTGTTTCCTAAAAGGAGCCTGCAAAGGTGAATTGTTAGTTGTTGTGGGAAAAAATGGAAACAATCAGATGTATCCCATTGCTTGGGCTTTGGTAGATCAAGACACTACACATTCATGGAGTTGGTTCATCAACTATCTCAAAACTGATTTAGAGTTGAGGAATGGTGAAGATTTAATAGTAATGTCTGATATGCAAAATGTACTGTAATACATTTATTATGTTGTTTATTTCTTACCATTATTATTCTTAATGGGCTGTCATCTCACTAATATTCTATGCTGATGTTGTATTGATTAGGGACTATCATCTGTTGTTGCTGATTTGCTACCCTTTGCTGAAAGAAGAATGTGTACAAGACATATTTGGGAAAACTGGTAGAAAACTTGGAGGGAAGAGGAAAGAAGGAAGCAGTTTTGGAGATGTGCTAAGGCTCCATTTCAGATAAAATTAAGTGAAGAAATTGGATGAACTAGGTAATGGTATTTGTGAAAGTTTACTGTCCTATGATAAAGAATACTAGTGTAGGGCTTATTTCAATGAGAATGTTAGATATGATATTATAGAAAACAACATATGTGAAATATTTAATTCCTGGATATTAAGTCTTAGGCATACATATGTCATCACCATGCTTGAAGAAATTAGGCACAAAATGATGAGTAGGCAAGTAGATATGATCAAGTTTGTTGAAACACGGGCTTCTGATATATCACCTATAGCAAGACTAGTTTTAGAGGAGAACAAAGAAATAGGTAGGAAGTTAAAAGTATAGTGGAATGCTGACATTGGATTTGAAGTGAATGAAGGCATGTATAGGCACACTGTTGATATACAAAAAAAGAATGCAACGGCAGGTTATGGCAGTTAAGAGGTATACCATGTCAACATGAAATTTGTACCTTTTATAAGATTAGAAGGAACCAGAAGAGTATGTTAAACACTAGTATATAAAAGATACTTTCCTGGCTGCTTACCAATACTATATTCAACCAATTTCAAGCATACAAATATGGCCTGAGTTTACCAATCCATCAATTGAGCCTCCTAAAGTTAAACCAATGCCTGGTAGGCAAAAAAATGTAGAAGAAAGGACAAGGATGAACCAAAGAAGTTGATAAAACTTTCAAAGAAAGGTGCCAAGATGTCCTATTCAATTTGCCATCAGGTTGGTCACAACAAGTCAGTATGCAGTTTAAGGGTAAGTTTGACGATTTTCAATTCAATTTGTTTCCAATGTTGTCATTGTTGTCATTGTTGAATTGATTAATGACTTAGCAATCATATATTAGGGACAAACGAGAATACAATCAAGCACACTAGTGGGTAGTCAAAGTAATACAACCCAAACTGCAGGTACATCACCTACCATAACCTAAACTCCAAGGCCCTCATCTTCTTTGTGTGCTGAAACATCAACCATAAGAAGAAACACACCATCAGTAGGAGGTAGGGGGAGAGGTGGTGGGGCTGGTAGGGGAAGAGGTGAAGGAGCTGGTACGGGAAGAGGAAGAAGTTCAGTTGCTGGTACAATTGGTTCTGTTATATCTGGTGCAGCTATTTCTGCTACTGCCAGGTCACTTGCTGCTTCTGTTGGAAAGAAAAGAACCAGAAGTTCTGGTTTTGGTTTGTACACAAACACACAAAGTGGAACTAGTATCCTTAATGTAAGTGTGAGGAGTCAATCGGATTAGTTAACTATAATTACTATCCTTATATTTCTGGATGATTCATTACTTACTATAAGTATTTTCTAGCCTGGTAGGCCAAGTGAAAGAGTTATTTCAACTGGTGCAAACTTGATGAATGCTGCACAAACTAATGTGGATCTTGGATTTAGACCAACTGGTCTCAAGTGGAAAGGGAAAAGAGTTGTGACAAGGAATCAACTTCAACAACAAAGGATGCTGCAGTTTCTAACAAAAATATGAAAGTTGGGACCTTTACTTCATCTACACCAGTTGACTCTTGTCAAAGTCAAATTTAGGAAGAATTTTCTTGTATTTTGTTGGTCATGTGTATGAACCATATTTTGTGAAGTATTTTGAACCTAGCAATGTTGGTCATTTGGTCATATGTATGAACCTTGTTTCGTGAAGTATTTTGAACCATTATTATGTGTTGTATATGAACCTCCTTTTGTAAGTTTAGTATTCTTTGCTTCTGGTTAGTTTATGAAATTAACTAAAAATTGTGAACTAGGTGTTGTATTTCTCATGGCAATTAGGTGTTGTATTTCTCATGGCAGTTAGATTTGATATCATGGAAATGAAACATCTCAATTAGGTGTTGTATTTCTCTTAGTTGCTTTTGTTAGTTTAGTACAATTCAATGTAAGAACCTTGCTGTCTAATTTTTGGCAGAAACTAAAACACATTTGATAACTGATAAGTTCATCATACACATTGAAATTTTCAACTACATTGAATAGGCAACATTGACCATAAATCATAAACAACATTGCAGTAAAATAAAGGCGAAATACATTCTCATATACATATACCATACACCTAAATAATAGAAGATTCCCTCAAAAACCAAGTCACGATTACAATAACAAGCAGCCAAACCAAAATTCACTATTTCTTCATCAACTTCAACTTTTCTTTTCCAAGATTTTTTACCCTCTTTAATAATACATACATGACTTTGGTATAGTGTTCGGACAATTCAACATCGTACCTACGAAAAAAATTGCATCCGCCATTGCCTGCTTTCCCAAATCTACAGTAGTAGAATCTTCTACCCGGATTAAATGGTGACCACGAAAGTTTTAAAGGAGCAATTTGGCCCCATTTGCAATTAATAACAGGTTCCATTGATATAGAAGAGGTAGAGAGAGAGAGAGAGAGAGAAGAAAAAAAATCGCTGCTTTGCTGAAGAGGAAGAAGATACGTAGTTGGGTATACTAATTTAGGATTGGGTTGGGGTATTTAAATTAGGGAGTTCATTAAGGGTTTTTTGAAAGTTTCACAGAACTATTATATTACCATTAGTTAACACCTACACACGCGCGATTCTGGAGGTATACCACACGCGAAGGGGCCTGGTGAGTCAGGTGTTTATAAAGTTCAGTTTTTAAAGACGTGAAGTCTTTGGGTTGGAAAATGTCTCCATTGAGGTGTTCAACTGGCCGTTGTGGACAACTTGGAGGGGCTGCTTATGTATTTCGCCTTTATTTTTTGATATTTTTTAGGGAAACTTACAGAAATATCACATATAAGTTTCAACTTACCAAACTCTAGCCAATATTCTAAAAATCGAGACAAATAAGTAATTTTTTCAATGGGTATAGACAAAATTCATTGAAAGCATATAGATAAGTCAATAGACAAAATTTGAGGAAGATTGGAGGTGATTTAAACTGGTTTTGTATCAAAATTCATAATTAAATCGATGTAAAAAAATTCTTCTGCGACACATGTATCAAACATGTATCACGAATGTATCTCACACACAGCTATACATGGATATACATGTGATACACAATCGATACACGTATCATTTTTTTTATATTCAGTTTTTACTTCGAATTTTCAATTCAATCCACCTCAAACTTTACCAACTCATTTCAAAATTAAGATTCAAACTCTTTAAGATATACCCAATCTATTTTAATAGCACTTACTCAAAAGAAAGTAAAAATTTGATATTTTTTTGCTACAAATAGCTAATTGGCCATTTTGGCTAATATTAGTAATATTTTACCAATTAGCCAATTTTTGTAATGAGCTTCTTCTAAATGGACATAGCTGGTAATTTCTCCGAAAGTAACTTCCAAGTAGAAAAGATTTGCAATACCTGCCCGAACAGGGAAAACAGCACGTCCAAGATACCAGCTTCGTCTGGTTCATTCTTTAAAACGAATGAAATTTCAGTCTTGTTTAAGCAGCATCACATAAAATACCAATGATCCTCTCCTTTTCGTAGGTTTTTTTTTTCAAAGTACTTGTATTTGCTATATTGGAGGGTAATATTTTAAAAAAAAATCGTTTACCAGGACCTTAATAGAGCATATTCTTTTAAGATTACTGCTACTCGCTTCTTCTATCCACCAATAGTTTCGAAAAGTGTCAATCAGGTAATATATTGACTAATACTTGCCATTTCCCATCACTTATGTACAGAATCTGTTAGTGCACTCCCCACAGTAAATGCTTGTTAACGAACCCCTTAGCAACTAGTATATATGTACATCACACTAAGTTCCACCTTCACTGCCCGAGCGGGTTGTGCTCTTGGAAAGTAACATATCTTTCAATTGTGTGTAAGTTTTGAGCTCCTCCAATGCGTCAGACGCCTTTCTAGGAACATAGAACCCTGATGCAGTGCCAGTTTCTCCCTCTACTTCTGTCTTTACAGAATGCGAGGTATAACAGCTAGAATCTTGACGCAAAGGGGGAGCAGTCCTCAGCATGTGAACAAGGGCACCTACAGCAGCATCTTGAGATTTTCTGGTTGTTGCAGATGCTTGAGAAGATGTGTCTGAACCTTTTTTTGAATCAAGGGTCTCCCTGCATAACAAGAACAATAAACACCTGTTGAGTCGAAAAGGTAAGAGGCAAACTCTTAAGCTTGTTGTCTGTCAGCAAAATTTGGTTGGATGTAAGATCTCTTCCCTAACATAATTACTCCACTTAAGGCAATCATGATAAAAATGGATCTCAAGTCATATCAAACTACTGAAAATGGATGTTGAAAGCCCAACTTGAACTGATTTTGAAGTACTTCGCGATCAGATACGTCTCCAATCTATCCCGTGTTCCTTGCCTCAGGTTGAATCTTCCATGCTCAAATATTTTTAGCTAACTGTTACTCCCTCTAATAATGGGACACGTATATACCAATAGTTTCAATTTTCAACTTTCTTAACCTTGCCTGTTAACTGTGCTATTTTTCTACTTCTTCAACTCCTGGAAATACTGCCTGGGTTCCTGAAATGTTACCAAGCCACTAACCAACCCAACCACATAAAAACTATTCTTTCCAATGAACTGAAAGCCACAACACCCACAACTTGGGACCCCTGAAAATTTCTCGGAGCTCCAAATGAAGTCAGCGCATGCAGTGTGCTCTTTTGAAGTCAAATGACGAAGGCTTCCTTTTGAGCCATCATTTAGGGGCCAGACACCAAAAAAACTTTAAGGTGTAACAAATACAAAAGGAGGCCCTCAACAACGGCAAAAACAGCTTATATTTTCTCCTTCAGTGATTTGATGTGTAAGAGTTGTGATAACTGATAAGTACTAAACAAATATTTTCAATAACGTAAATTATGCTAGGGTCAAAGGAGTATATTACTTAATTAATTTGACGGAAATCCTTATATGAGAAAATTCGTCCCAAATTCCATTCCCTATGGAACCTATCAAATACCAACAGGAAGCAACTTGCTCATAATTCTACTAACACAGTATTAGAGTTCTAAACCTGCACTTTTCGAGTCCCTAGTTGAGAACCCAATCTCTGAGTCCAAATGCGACCGCAAACCAGTTAAAGAAGTGAAACCAATAAAAAACAGAAAAAACTGCATGACAAGAAAGATCCAAACAATCAGTTTAAAGAACAATAAAGGACTTGAGAAGAAACAAGGAGGTAAGGGTGGCAAATGGGCCGGGGCCGGGGAGAGCGGGGCAGGGCAAGTCTTGACCTGCTAAAATTTTGACCCGCCCTACCCTGCCCCGTTTAGCCTTATGTTAGAATTCTGCCCCGCCCCGCCCCGCCCTATTAAGCCCTGCCTCGCCTTGCCCCGTTTAGACTCTTTTTTACTTTTTTCTCTTTATTTTGCTTTAATTTCTTTTACCTTTTCAACTTTCTATTGAAATATTTAAAATTGCAATGTCAATAAGAGTTGTTTGGGCATATTGATTGAATAAATATAATTTTTATTAGTATTATATAATTTATCAAAAATTAATTTTTCCTCATATTAATGTTCCACTCCAATATCATAGAGTTTAGAAACTAGGAATGGAATTTTTGTATCTTTAAGAACTTTTTCCAGAGAATAAAATGACTGCAAAATATATATTCTAGATGAAAATTCGGTAGCTAGAAATCTGCTCATTAGTGAAGATATTGCAAAGAAAATAAGTTTTTTAAATAGAAATTTTAGCAAGCAAACAAAACAAGTTTTTTAAAAAGAAAACAAAACGACAAGAATTTGAGGCACCAAATTGTTGCTGACTAAAATAGCTACAGAGGTAGCCACAGGCAACTGAGTTCGCAGGTAAATTCCTGCCCTACCCCTGCCTTGACCCAGTTACTATGTTTTGAAAATATGTTTTAACTCGCCCCGCCCTGCCCCATTAAGACTTTGCCCTGCCCTGCCTCATTAAGGTTTTTCCCTGCCCCTCCCCATTTGCCATCCCTACAAGGAGGGTTATTTTTCTCTTTCTTCTAATAAGAAAAGAAACAAAGTAAGTTATACCAGTCGATTAGGGGTGTCAAATGAGCGGGTTGGCTGATTTTGGGCGGGTCAAAATGGGTTAAGTCAATAAATAGACGGTCAATGACCCGTCCAAAAGTTACAGGCTGGTTAAAGATGGGCTAAATTTTGAGTCACGGCCCAACCCGCCCAACTCTTATCAAGCTTTAATTAATGTATTATTTTTTTATCAATTGTTTAATTATCAAATAAGATTTTCTTTTGTTATACTCATATATAACACATCAAACAAAACAAAACATTTTTAAGATCTTTTAGCAAAGTTACTCAGGGATCAATTTGTGCTAAATCAGCCAAACTTCAGATGCATTAGGCTAGGTCAAGATGGGTTGAGTTCAATAAATGAGCGGGTTGAGCGGGTCAAATAGGTTTGGGCTCAAATTGCCACCCCTACAGTCAATAAAGGAAAACTGATGTGATTCTCAGTTACCGAAAATCAAATGTGTCCGTTGAGAAAAAGAAAATAAGAAATAATAGTGTCCAAGAGGGCAAATGGGATTCCACAATATATTAGCTAAATGAAGTTCTTCTACGAACAAATCTTAGGCTTCTACATATCCGATATGCCCTCAAGTTCAAATGATATATCACCAATACAGCTAAGATATTACTTTTGTTGTAGAGTGTATCATTAAGCTCCATCTGCATATTCACAATTCAAGATAATATAGAGAACTAGCAAACATTCTGTCTAACACTTGAAAGCGCTAAATTAGGATGGTAACCAAAAATCTCCTCTTTTCATAGAACTAAAAATGAAAAATTGGGCACAGAGTACCATTGCTATTTCACCAGTCTCTACTATCATTGCTATTTCAGCACAAAGTATCATGACAAATTGAACCTTTTATCCCATAATGATCAACCAAATATGTTTGAGAAATTTCTCAATCAAATCAGAGGAAAGAGGAGAAAAATACAAAAGAATTTGTGAACTAGTTCATAAGCAACCATTACTATTATGCAATTGCATACCATTTTGCCATCCTTATAATGGCCTGTCAAGAATCCCAATGATGGAAAATGAAGTATAATTTGAGAATTGCTATACAATCATATGCTACAAAGACAGAAAGGAGAGGAAGAACCTAGCTCAAAGGTATAAAGCCAAATGGTAGTTGTTCTAGTTGCTTTTGGCCAGCCGAATTAATGGGAGGCGGTGGAAGAGAATGCAAATGCTAACATGAAAATTGCCAGCAGTAGATTAGTGCTGCTGCTAGTGAGAGAGGGAAGGAACTTTGGGTAGAGTTGGTAAAATAACCCTTTGAGCAACAGATTTAATTGATAGAAGAATGGGATTGTTGCACTTAAAAGTTGTCAAGGGTGTGAGGCTTCCAAACAAGTGATAAGTTCCCTGTTTGCAAAAGTTTTTGAGAGAAGGGAAGCAACGCTCACAGTGTTGTTCTTGATTCCAAAAATAGAGGAAAAAATTTCTACAACCAGACAACCCTAAACTAAAGCTTCAGCAGTTGCAAGGTTAATAAACTGCAGGCCAACAACTGAAGAAATATGGTTATGGTATACGAGAGGCATCTGGAAAAAGATTTGCAGAAAACATATCTGAAGAATTTCGTATGGAAAAAGATTCATTTTCTGTTCTCATTGAATCTTATTTAAGCTTCTAAGTCTAGTTTTATAAGATTGTATCTACTTTTGGGATACTTAACAAGATAACATCTAGGAGTTTTGAAGTTCTAGCATGTCCTAAAGAGAATTCTTTTATGATCTCTGAAAAACTAGTAACTATAATATATCCATATTGGTGCGCATTTGTATACTGTGTGTGTCGTATGCTCACCACAATTGCCTGGTTTTGTTTGGCAAGGAACCATTCTATCAGTAGATTTTACCACTTCATCCAACTTTTGAACCAAATTTCACTTATTTCACACACGAGACAAAACTTAAAAGCGCAAACTTAAAAGTATGCAGGTGAAACAATAGTAGCTGTTTTTTCCCACTAATTCAAAGTTTACATGCATAAATAGACTCCATTAAATTTTAAAGTAGCATAGCACTCACAAAGTAATAAATAATCTAGAAAATAGGTCATATATAAAGGGCAGGTCAAAGATCAAAAGGCCAGAAGAAAGTGGAGAACCTTTGAGGACAGAGTAAAAAGGAAAGCGGGATAAAATATAGCTAGCTACGCATCAGCTCCTCATCTCAAGGAGAACGACAGTAATGTAAAGCAAAAATTGGATAGACCTAAATTAGCTGGTATCTAAGCACAAAATGAGGAGCTTAGAACCTTGGAATCTATATCATATTGTTGCGATATCCTTTTATTAAGTGAAAAGGGAATGATTGTTGAAATTCTTCCCAATAGTTTACATATTGGATTTTTACGTTCAAAAAGAACTTCAAGTTGACAATTCATGTCTAAAATGAGAATGATAGCTTCATGGCCCCTTCACTGTGGAAATGCTAACTTTGTCCTCACAGTTACATCAAAAGCTCACGTCCAAATACTATCTGAAGCCCAGTTTCATATGATGTCCAACCTGTTGGGCAAACTATATGCCTACATAATTGGCTATAAAACCAATTATCCAATGACAGAGGCAGCAATATACATAGCAATTTTCTAGTGCAACAGATACAAATAGGGATTATAGAGAGTAGATATGCTTAAGAGCTCTAAGAGAGCACATAGATGTGAGCCTTTTATACATCAGTTGTACAATTAGTTTTCTGTGAGGTCTTGTGTCTTTGGTATCTAGAAGGTGGCCAAGACATTAGATGCTCTTCAGATGTATTAATTTTCTTTGTTATGGTAATATTTCACAGTAATTACCAAAAATAATGACAGATAAACTTTGAAGAAAGTGAATGCAGAGATGTACTGTTCATATGAAGAAGAATACTTCTACAGATACGGTATGCTGTAGAAAAATTTACCTGGCTCTAGAATCAGCATTATCAACATCATCAACTATAAAAGGACAAGAAAAACCATAGTCATCCAAGTCATCCTGAAAAGATAATCTGCTAGAACTTCTAGAAAACCCAACACGTGGTGAACCACTTGAAGATAATAAACCTGAAAACCGTCCTGAATCGTCTCTAGCATCTGTAGACACCTGAAAAAGAAGCACACAAACGAAAGTTAGCAGCTGGCTGAAAAAGAGCTCAACCAGATCCTATTTTTAAATAAAAATATTAACTAGAAAATGCACACATTTAGTAAAAAGTAGAAGCTGCCCACCTTTTTTCCAGGATTAGTAGTCCCAGTATCTGCCTCTGGAGCCCTTAGCAAATCCACTTTTCTCGATGACCTGATTCCAGAAGGGGATTCATGGGATGACGAATCATGCTTTATGCTTCTAGGTGACATAGGTGGGAGAGAATGCCTGTTTGGATCAGACAAATTAGGAGATATGTGTTTGGAACTTCTGCCCATCAATGGATGAGGGATACTGACAGGACCAGTTTCTGAACGCAAACGAGTCTGCACAAGATTGGCACCTGAGAAATATGTGGGTGGAGAAGGAGATGGAGATGGTGAAAATGGAGGGGAAAGCTGGTCGTCATCATAATTAGTTGCTTTCTGGAGAGTGGGCAATCTGTAGTTAGGTGGAACCCTCTGTCCATACACATCACCGGGAGAAGTTGAAAGCTCATATGGTGCACGGTACAAAGGTGGAGATCCTACATATGGTTGAGGTAAAGAAGGTGCCCTGAGGAGACCACTAGTCCAACTTTGTGGACGCTGAACTGGTGCTGAAGAAGATGACTGTGTCCTTCTAATTGAACGACCCTTATCCATTGAGGTAGAAGGGAATGACCTCATAGGGTCAGTGAGTGGACTGCCAACATAATCTGTAATGATCTCAGGCGGAAAGGATGCAGAAGTCTGCAGGTTGAAGTCCGCCAGATTTCCCCGATATGTCACAGATAAAGAAAGTCGGCCTTGCTGGGAATCAACTGGGATAAAAGTATATTGTTTCATCAACGCCTCCTCTGCCCTTGAGAATGGCTCACTAAATGAAGAGACTTTATAATTGATATCAAAATAACAACTCTGACTTGACAATGATAGTTTCCTGAACGCCTTGAATGCAGGCAGGAGCCTCATCATTGAATAAAGCGAGCGGAAGAGTATAATGCATTTCTTGTATGCTTTTTTGAAAGAGGAATCACCCATGTGTGGAACCGTTAACTTCCGATTCTCACATTGTACAACCCACCTCTCCACAACAGTTTCTGTATATCCACCTGCAAATCCTGTACTCGAATCGTGCTCCAATGAAGTACTAGATTTATCCTGAACAAGTATTATATCTATTATCATCGGTTCCACCAAATGCCGGTGCAACAGATTCAAGTTATCAAGAACAGCATGACGATCTCCCAACACCAAATTGAACCACCTGTCACTCTTCTTCACTTCCCCAGTACCACCATAAGGCCGTATCGAAGGAACCCTTGAGTCCAAAATAATATGCAAGCTTTTAAGACGAAATTGAGCAAGTATTTGCTCAAATCTTCCATATTCACCCCCCTGTGGGTTACTCTGAAAATCCATTTCTGTCTTTCAAAACAGATAACCACAACTATTTTTGGTCCTCAGCCATGTACAATTTGGTCCAGTACATTATAACTTCCAAATAATGGATAGGCAAAACAGATAACCGACTGACTATTTGCTCCGTCATGTGGGCCACTATGTTTTGATATTGAACCTAAAAGTATATAGAGAGAGATCAAACAAAAGCTATGTAAAACTCAAGACCAAAGTAGTTTTCCGATTGAGGCACAGTAGTTCTTGACAAATTATATGAAAATAAAAGAATCCGACAACCTCGACAAATATCAAAAGATGTTCAAGGAGCAGGTCGGAAAAATCATACACAAATATATTAATATGAGAATTGACACGTCAACAGAACAAGAGAAAGCAAATAAAATTTGGAAATTAGAACTGCTAAAATAGAGTACGTAATTAGACGATAGGACTTAATCAACTAGAGAATTGATTAACAAAAATAGTTTCATGAGAAATATGGACTTACTTAAGAGAATAAAAGTTTGAGAGCAGCGACGAAGAGAGAAACCACAGGGTCGGAGATAATAAGAAGCTTATTGAAGAGAGAGAAATTCCGTATAGCGAGTGGCCTGCTAGGGAGAGAGCAGAAAAAGACCACACATATATATATATATATATATATATATATATATATATATATATATATATATATATATATATATATATATATATATATATATATATATATATATATATAAGTGCATTTGGCCGCGCTTCCCGCGGTTATAAAATTATTTTTCAGCTGCAAAATTTATAAAATTAGAGTATAATGATAATTCCTTTGATATTATTTTTGTCATACTTGTTATATAACTACTTCAAATAAAAAATACTTTCACTTTTTATGAGGTATTTGCATATATAAATATTTATGCATATTAAAGTATATTCTCTCTGTTCCATTTTATGTGAATTTATTAGTATTAGTTAAGAGTCCAATAAAGTTATCTTTGAGCACATTTTAGAAATACTTCATAAATATTATAAGTTATTAACTATTGTGATTTATAGTGCTTTAGTTTCTGCATATAAAATTTTATTTTCTAATTTTTAAAAATTTAATATTCAAATTCACAACAAAAATTAGTTAGTTTATCCATCATACTTCGAAAAGGTTTACATAAATTAAATCAAAGGGAATACTATTTTGTTTGTACATTTAGTTTTTTATATATTTATTAATACTTTTTGTAATTTTTTCTTGTTTTTAAATGAAACAAGAAAAAAGATAAATAAAGTAATTGAAACCTACCATATTTGAAACAAAACATATGCATTATTCTTCTAAAATTAATCTCCCAATTTCGGCCGAAAATTCCCTTTCCTTCCCTTTTCTATTTTTTCTATTTTTCTTTCCTTTTCGATTTGTTTGTTCTTACTTTTCTTTGCCTCCCCCTAATCTCTTCCTAATTTTATGCAAAATTTCAAAAAATACAAAATAAAATAATTTGAATTAATAAAAGCTAATGCCAGGATAAAATAATTGAAAAAAAAATATTATTGTTGTAATAGAAAATAACTTAGCCTCTGGAGAATTGCCAAACCTATTATTAACTTTAAATACTAAGTTCCTGAGAGGGTTCGCATGCCCCCTGTCGTTGTCGTTGACCACAACTACCCCTTCTTGACTCATTCTTTCTTTTTTCCTTTTCAAAGAACGACAACATAAATATGAACATTCTCACAGGTACGTGAACAAGGGACGAATGCCAGTAAGCACACCAGGAGAATGTTCTGTACCATACCATCACAAACAATGACCGAGCAAACCATCCCTTTTGTGATCATATTTATGGTCATGAGATAAAAGAAAGAGTTGTATACCTCTGAGTGGGACTTTGCTCCATATTTGTTGCAATCATATTTCACTTGCTGCAACCGGAAAAGTGCAACTGAGAAATATAGTAGAAACGCTGATGACAACCCCAATAACACAAAATCATTGCATTTTAAGTGAATTTGCATGAAAAGAAAGATAAAGTAAAGTAAATTGTGTTAATTAATTAGAAGTTGTCGACCAAAATAAGTGAGAAAGAGTTTCACCTAATACAACCTTGTTAGCAACTTGTTCCGGACGGTCTAGGAGGGAGATGCATCTACCAGCGAGATGGCAATATATATATGAGAACGAACACCAGATAAATTATGTAACAAATTAAATAATGTTATGAAATAGAAGATTCTTACACTTCTATTTAAGGTGAATGTCTTTAATGTACTTAATTAGAGAGATTTTAGAGTCCTATTATTGGTAGCAAGATCTTCCTCCTCCCTATAAATAGAGGTGCTCTCTACCATTGTAATTCACCCCTCTCAACTCAATAAGAAGAACTCTCTCTACTCTTCTCTCTATTGCTATTGTTCTTGTTCTATTGTTCTTGTCTTTTGCTTTAGTTTATAACACGTTATCAGCACGAGACTCTACCGTCTCAAGTATCATTCTCGAAAATCCAAGGTATTTTCCCTCTTCCTAATTTAATTTTCGAGTATGTCTGACATTATGAAAAGAAAGTTCGTTGCCCTTGAAATTTCGGGCAAGAACTATATGACATGGGTGTTGGATGCTGAAATCCACCTAGATGCTATGGGTCTCGGAGACACCCTCAAAGATAAAGAAAAAGCATCCACCCAAGATTGTGCGAAGGCCTTGATTTTCTTGCGCCACCACCTTGACGAAGGTTTGAAGATTGAATATCTCACCGTCAAGGATCCACTCGTTTTGTGGAACAGCTTAAAGGAGAGATATGACAACCTGAAGTTGGTCACTCTGCCACAAGCACGATATGATTGGGCCCATCTGAGGCTACAGGACTTTAAGTCCGTTTCTGAATATAATTCTGCTATGTTCAGAATTACTTCTAAACTGAAGCTATGTGGAGATAACATCTCCGATTACGATATGCTTGAGAAAACGTTTACAACGTTTCATGCCTCCAATATGGTACTGCAGCAACAGTACCGAGAGAAAGGCTTTACGAAGTACTCTGAACTGATTTCTCTCTTACTAGTGGCTGAGCGAAATAATGACCTGCTCATGAGAAATCACGAAAATAGACCAACTGGGTCTACACCACTGCCTGAAGCAGATATGGTGCACTCGCATTATGCCAAACATAAAAGGGACCATGATCACGGTCATAAACGGGGTCAAAGCCAAGGACGTGGACAAGGAAGAAATTCCAAAGAAGTCCGTCACCCCCCAAAGAGAGATAACCACCGAAAGCAGAAACGGGATCCCGAAGATCCTAAGGCAAATAGTTCAGAAACTATATGTTATCGTTGCGGTGGGAAAGGGCACTGGTCAAAGATTTGCCGTATACCAAGACACTTGGTTGACCTTTATCAAGCATCTCGAAAGAGAAAAGGCCCTGAAACAAACTTTGTCTATGACGACAATGAGGACATCACCCACCTGGATGTGGCAGACTTCTTTGAGCAACCCGAGGGGAAAATAGACCACCTAATCGGCGATGGGACCATGATGAAAGAAGATGGAGTTATTTGATTTTGTTCTACTTATTTGTATTAGTTAGTGAATAATCTAATAGTCATTAGTATTAGCTCGTATTAGCTAGTTCATGATGCAATGTTAGCAGTAGTTCTTTAGAATATCTTCAATATGCTCAAATATCAATAAAACTTTTATTTTCCAGTGGGGGTAATCGACTAGCCTGAAAAACTAGTCGATTATCAACTATTTTCGCATTAAAGTTGAAAAACAATTGATCAACAATCGATTGTCTTTGGCTAACAATCGATTGTCTTGAAACAGTGTGTTCTGGAATTTTTCAAAAATAGCCAACAATCGATTGTCTTTGTCTAACAATCGATTGTCTTGAAACAGTGAGGTCTGGAATTTTTCAAAAATCACCCACAATCGATTGTCTATATCTAACAATCGATTGTCGTTAGGCAGTGTAATCTGGAACTTTTCAAAAATCATCCACAATCGATTGTCTATGTTTAACAATCGATTGTCTTAAACAGTGTGATCTGAAGTTTTTCAAAAATAACAAATAATCGATTGTGTATGTCTAACAATCGATTGTCTATGTTCAAACAATTGATTGTGTGTATTTAATAATCGATTGTCTTATGAAAAACGCTGAAATTTTCAAACTGCAAAGGAATTGATTATGGATAACATATCTGATTTTGTTAGCCAACTGTTAGTAGCAGATTTTGAAGATATTATGTGACACAAAAGAATTGAACTTGTTTATTCCTATGTTCGTGTATTTCTTTTGTATGTTAAACTATGGGATAGCAAATATGGATATCTCACAAAGCGAACTTGGACCAACGTCCAATTGTAAAAGTATTTGCCTAGTTGATTCATGTACTACACATACAATACTCAAAGAAAAGAAGAGTAATTGTGTAAGGCAAACATTACTACAATCTATGGAAGTAGTAAATTGATTGAAGGCTCCGGAAGAGCAATTGTAACTCTGCCCAAAGGCATGACGTTAATCATAGAGAATGCAATGTTCTCCTCCAAGTCTAAGAAGGACTTGTTGAGTTTTAATGATATCAATCAAAGTGTTCTCCTCCAAGTCTAAAAGGAACTTGTTGAGTTTTAAAGATATCATTCAAAATGGATATCATATTGAGACAATAGATGAGAATAATCTTGAATTCTTCATGAAAACGAGGCTGCCCATTTCGATTTGGGTTCACGCCATTTTGCATGCAACAATACTAGTTTGTCGGCTGCCCCCTTCGGTTTGGGGTCACGCCATTTTGCATGAAGCAATGCTAGTTCGTCGGCTGCCCACTTCGGTTTGGGGTCACGCCATGTTGCATGCAGCAATGCTAGTTCGTCTCTGACTGACGAATTGACACAAATATTCCCCATTGCAATTGGTTTTGGGTCATGAACCCAATATACCCCATTTAAGAAGCTTTGGATGCGCAGTATAGGTGCCTGTAGCACCGCCATCCCGCACCAAAATGGGTTTGCAAAGGAGGTTAGGAATATATGTTGAGTTTGACGCGTCCTCCATTATTCGCTACCTCGAAACATTGACAGGAGATTTGTTCACTGCACTATTTGCAGACTGTCAATTTGATGAGACACTTTTCCCAAAATTAGGGGGAGAAGTTGGTGAAACCAAACGGGAAATTTTGTGGAAAAATGCATCATTATCTCATCTTGATCCACATACCTCTATTTGAAAGAAAGAGGCACAAAAGATTATCCATTTGCAAAGAATAGCAAATCAAATGCCTGAAGCATTTATAGATTTGAAAAGGATAACAAAATCACATATCCTCGAAGTGAATGTGATTCACAAATACATATTCAATGTTGGAAGAATATGAACATGAAATTGGTATTGAATATACCACACTCACTCCTAGAAGGAGGCTTGAGATGATACCACCCTCACCCCTAGAAGGAGGTTTGAGATGATATATGGCATGAATGATCGTTGGTCGCGTACCTATTGTACGCCAAAGTATTTTGGAAATATGACCATTAAAGGACAACGATAATGCAAGAAACATATCTTGCATATAAGTTTGACATGACCATAATGGTATAACTTTCTCTTTAAGAAAGATATTCACCACACGGATGTTGATGAACCTGTGGTAGTACAAAGTTAATTGAGAGCTCTCGAAGAGCCAATTATTACTATGTTGGAGAAACGCAATTGAGTATTGTGCTGTAGTAAGTCTCAAAGAAACTTATCCAGTTTCCAAAAGTACACGCGAAGGCGATTGATGATATTGAGACTATAAATAAATGAAGGCTTTGATTCTCCTATTACTACAACTTGTAGCGGGGTAATTTGTATATGAAAAGCTACCCGCTTTGTTCTCCATTTTGTACTACACAAAAGAAAGAATGCCACAATAAAGTGGATATCTATTGGTATAAAACCCATGTCATAATAAACCCGAAGTTTATTGATAAGTGCACATGTCATGGTGTAAATTTGAAGTTTACCAATATTGATAATTTAGTCAGTTGACATTCGTGTTAGCCATCTCATTTTAAGTATGATGTGCAAATTCACATAGGTGAATATTAAAGAACTAGAAAGTTCTTTACGAATACTCTTGTATCACTTGTTCTCATTAATGAACGGACCAACTAAAGAGTTCGGGTTGAAGCCCATAAATTCTGGAAATATGAAAGGTGAGTATGGGCCCATTCACCTGCCATGTATACCACATATGATGCATCTATGATATGGTTACATGCGCCATTGTTATTAACCCGCAGCCTGGCAGTGCTTGCGAGGTAAATCGCTCAGTAATCTAACTTCGAGCATAGTTTCCAGATTCTCTACTCAAGACAGTTCATCTTGATAAGTTGGTTTATATTAAAGTTGGTTTAGCAAGATAATTATTGAGTGCTTCCACTTAATAGCTAAACTGTTTTTTATGAGAACTAAGTTATATATATATCAGTTTGATATAAGTTGTATACGAGAGTATATTCTCCCCTCACAAGTGGTTCAGGGTCAGGAACCAAATAATTTCATCTTATTATTAAGGTGCTGTGTATATTGACATAATGCACAAAGATGATTTCCCAAAGTTGAGGAAACATGTTAGCTTTACTAACATGAGGAGGAGACATGATAAACATTTGAGAAAGTGTTACATGGGATGAATTTTCATTTGTATATGTATATCCCCGAATATCATGATATGAACCTGTAGTTCATAAAAAGGAAATGCAATTGCAACATATTGCAAAGCATGCTATACGCATTTGCTGACTCAAAGAAAGCAACTAAATGGAAGAGATACAATTCAAGAAGAATTGATTCCATATGAAAGACATGTAGCTTTGAACCTATAGTTCATATGCTTGAAAGTATAAAGGCAAAGGTATGTATAGTCAATTTTCGATATCTTATTTGTTTAGCATGACATGAAACTTTGATATGCAGCTAAAGTCTATTATGTGACTTACATGACTTAACTTGAAAGATTTAAGTTGCTTGAAGCATATGCAATTCTTGGTCCTGAAGTACCACATCCTTAGTACAATTTGTGTACATATGTATTTTGCTATAACTATAAGCATGATGGCATTGAGAATGCATCTATGGAGATATTGAAGAGCTATTCCACGACATTATATGAAGATGTTTATATCTATCAAGAATGATGATTTCAAGGTGCGGAATATTTATTCAAGTCAATATGGTTGATTTACTTATCAAACGTCTACCAAAGATCGTTTTGAAGATGATGCACAAGATTGGAATGCAAATGCTCAAGGATATAAATTGATGTACTCATTAGGGGGAGTTAATGCGCGTTGCACTCTTTTTCCCTTACAAGGTTTTGTCCCACTGGGTTTTCCTTGCAAGGTTTTTAACGAGGCAACCAATAGGCGCATATTCAAACATGTGTACTCTTTCCTTACTTTAATTTTTCCCATTGGGTTTTGTTTTAAGGTTTTAACGAGGCACATCATTGAATAGACATTCAAGGGGGAGTGTTATGAAATAGAAGATTCTTACACTTCTATTTAAGGTGAATGTCTTTAATGTACTTAATTAGAGAGATTTTAGAGTCCTATTATTGGTAGCAAGATCTTCCTCCTCCCTATAAATAGAGGTGCTCTCTACCATTGTAATTCACCCCTCTCAACTCAATAAGAAGAACTCTCTCTACTCTTCTCTCTATTGCTATTGTTCTTGTTCTATTGTTCTTGTCTTTTGCTTTAGTTTATAACAAATAAGTAATTATAGTCCGAGGATAAATGTTTGAAACGATTGAAGAACACGTTGATGAATAGAACATTTAATAATTAAATAAAACAATTATAAGAGAAATTTCATGGAGAGATTACGAAAAGGTGGGAAATTAAATGAACAGTTTCTTTTGAGAAAGAGGAAGGTCATGAAACGGTTGAAAACGGTCGTGTTTGTATATTTTGTTTCAATGCCTTCTCCTTTAATGTATTAGGAACTTGTTTAAATTTTAAACAAAATAAACAGTAAAACTGGAAAAAAAAAACCAAAAAAATGAGATAATAGATAAATACATTGGCTAGACTATGAAAGGTGCCATGTCAGCACTCTTTGTCCCTCTTTTATATATCTATATAGATATAGATTATATATATGGAGTACTAAAGTAGTAAATTTCTCAGTTTTTATTAAAACAAAATGGTAATAATTGTAAAATGAAGGAAAACCAAAAGTCAAGAGTTTCCTTGTACTTTCGAGGGACAAAATGGTAATAATTGTAAATCGTTTGGTATGTGTATGAGAAGGTATAAGGGTAGTATAAAAATTTAATACTATCTTAATATTTTATTTGATTAGAAAGCCAGGTATAAGTTATTTCGGTGTTAATTTTAACACCGAATAATTTATACCTCATAGAAGGTAGGGTAATTAGCACCCGTACAATTTATATCTTCTTCTTAGAAATTATGCAATTCTCCCTTTCTTTGTACTTCTGAGGCCTTCAAACCTCTTAGTTGATTGCTTCGATTTGTGTGCGCAGTCCGGGCGCTAAGCCGGAAATTTTTTATATGGAAGTATTTGAATTCTGTGTTAAAACTATGAAATTTGATAATAATATTACTATAGTTGACTTTAGTCAACATTTTGGATAAACGGACCCGGACCGATGATGTGACGGTCCCGGAGGGTCTGTAAGAAAATTCGGGGCTCGAGCATATTCTCGGAATCGAAATCCGATGTCCCAGGTCCGAGTACGAAATTTTTCTATGAAATTATTTTCTGATAATGATTAAGGTAAAATGAAAATGAAATTTGATCAAAAGTAATGGTATCAGGCTCGCATTTTGGTTCTGACGCCCGGTACAAGTCTTAAATGAGCGTTAAGCGCTATCTGTAAAGTTTGGTTGAAAACGGACGTCATTTGACGTGATTCGGACTAAAAATGGAAAATTTGGAAGTTTTGAACTTTGAAATGAAAATCATGAGTTTTAGAGATTGATTATTTGATTTTGATGTTATTTTGGTAATTTGATCGCCCGAGCAAGTTTGTACGATGATATTGTGTGTGTGGTTGGTTGGGAGCCCCGATGGCTTGGGAGTGATTTCGGAGGTGGTTCGGGGTGCTTTGTTCTTGGAAAACTTAGTAGGTTTTCTGCAATTTTTGCACAGATCCTTTCCTCTATGCGATCGCATAGGCTTTTCTGCGATCGCATAGAGTCCCTTATCAGCTCTCCCACTTTGTTCAATGCGATCACATTCCTTAGTACGCGATCGCATAGCTTGGCCAACCTCTTCAATGCGTTCGCATCCACTTCTACGCGATCGCACAACATTAAGCCCCACCCGGAACTCTGGCTTCCCTCCCTTCTATGCATTCGCATGACCTTGTATGTGATCGCATAAGCCAGCTTCTCACTCCCCTATGCGATCGCATCAGTTGCCCCGCGATCGCATAGACCAAATTCGCCCAGTGATTTTAAAAGCCTAAAAACAGAACAGTGACGGGATTTCTTCCCAAATTCTCACATGAGATCTTCCTAAAATCCTCCATTAGACAAAATTCAAGCTCCCATTTCCTTATAGTTTATTGGGTAAGTAATCCTAGCTTCATTTCTTCTTGTTTCCTTCATCAAAACATCAATTTTCTAACCCTAAATCACGAGATCATGGTAGAAATTAGGGCGGGTAGAGTTAGTTTTTTTGAATATTTTGGGCGATTCAACCTCAATTTAAGGTCGAATCGTAATATAAATCATATATTTGGACTCGTGGGGTTATGAGCAATCGGAATTTGGTCCGATCCTCGAGTTTGGACCATGTGCGCCTCGTGTCGGATTTTGGTATTTTTGGAAGAATGTTAGAAAATGCATTTCTAAGCTAGGAAATTGTATCCTTGTGCTATTATTGATAATATTGAATCGATTTATGTTAGATATCGTTGGTTCGAGGTCGGATTCTAGAGGAAAGGCGATTGTTGAGCTTTGAGTTGCTATTTTCGGATTCGAGGTAAGTGTTTGATCTAACTTTGGCTTGAGGGAATAGAATTAGGATAATATTTGCTATGTGCTATGTGGAGTCGGTGTATAGGTATGGTGACGGTTACCTATGCGCTCGAGTCTAGCATGACGGTGAGTCAATATTGCTATTAAAATTTTGAAAAAGTGAAAAATTGTGATAATTACTTGTTAAATGAAATATGAAGTGATAGTTAAGAAGCAAATGAGCTAAAGAAGGAATTTTGGTATTTTTCCCTTGCGGGGACTTATTGTTGAGTTGTTTTACCTTGTCGGGACTTATTGATGAGTTGTTCTCCCTTACCGGGACCTGTTGTAGAGTTGTTCTCCCTTGCTGGGATATTTCATCTTGTTGTATATTCCTCTCCCATTTGGTTATGACTGTTGATAGGGTGAGGAAGAGAGAGAATATACACGAAGGGTCATTGCGTGCCACGTTTTGATAATTATGCGCGAAGGGTCTTTCCGTGGCATATTTTCTTGATTATTTGAGCACGAATGGTCATTCCGTGCCTTGATGTGAGAGTTGTGTAAGGAAAGCACGAAGGGTGATGCCGTGCATTATATTTGACAGTTTTTGTGAGAAATGAGGGTAAAAGCACGAAGGGTGGTGCCGTGCAGTTGTTGATTCACTGACTTTCTTTTATTAATGTTAAATATTCAGTTTTCATTTCTTGTTTGTTGGACTTATAAATGAACTGTTACACCCCCCAGCATGTCCCCTCCCCATTAGCAGTTTAAATTTTGTTATATGTTCGTTATTGCACATATATCTGTACAGGTTGATTTTGGTAGGTCCGGTTTAGCCTCGTCACTACCTCGCCGGGGTTAGGCCAGACACTTACCAGCACATGGGGTCGGTTGTGCTGATACTACACTTCTGTGCCCTTTTGTGCACAGGTCAGGAACAGCTTACGGACCGCAACAGTAGCTAGGGAGCAAGCCCTCAGTCCAGAGACTACGAGGTAGTTCGTTGGCGTTCGCGGCCCCAAGTCTCATCTATTTCTTCCTGTTTGTTTTCATTGTATCATAACAGACTGGTTGTTCATTTCTTTCAGACTGATGTTTTTAAAACTCTTTTAGTAGTTCGTGAGTAGTGACACCAGGAACTGGGTAGAGGCATGTTATAAATTTTCGCATTGTTCTATTGTTATTTTGTTAAAAGTCTTCCGCGTGGTTTTTAATTAATTATTTCAGTTATTATACTATTTTAGATTAAGGATTTTGTGAAATGTTTTAAAAAGGTTGGCTTGCCTAGCTCCTACAGTAGGCGTCATCACAACTCCCGATGGTGGAAACATCCGGGTCGTGATAAGTTGGAATCAGAGCACTAGGTTACTTGGGTCTCACAACTCACGGACAAGCTCGATAGAGTCTGAGGGATCGGTACATAGGCGTTTGTATTTATCCCTAGAGGCTTCATAGTTAGGAAAATTTCACTTTGTTCATTTTTGTCGTGCGATTCCGTTTCTTAAATATTGATTGTCGTTCTACTCTGTTCTTTCGCAGATGGCGAGAACATGTGCGTCCTCTTTTTCTGCGCATTATCCTGAGCCCCTAGCAGCAGTTCCCGCGAGAGGCAGGGGCCGAGGCCGTGCTAGAGACCGTGGTAGGGGCAAAGCTCAGCCCTAGGCAGCAGTTCCAGAGGTGGAGCTTCATAGTGACTTTGATGAGGAGGTCCAGCCCACCTGCTCCAGTGGGCCCAGCTCAGGTCCCAGGAGGGGTTATGTTTTCCCCGGATCTCGAGGATGCTCTCGTCTGCATAGCAGGCTTTATGGGCAGTATCTCTAGAGCGGGTTTGCTGCCAGTAGCACCAATCACTTCTCAGGATGGAGGAGGGGTTCAGACTCCTGCTACACGTACTCTAGAGTAGGTAGCTCCCCAGACTCAGGTTCTATTGGTTCAGCTTGCAGTAGCAGTTCAGACAGGCATTACAGCTCAGGCCGGAGATAGGACGACCATGTCTTCGGATGATTTATGGTGACTTGATCGGTTCTCCAAGCTCTTCACCACCACTTTCAGTGTTGCTTCATCGGGGGATCCCCAGGATTTCCTATTCAGTTGTCATGAGATCCTTGTGACTATGGGGATAAAAGAGACCAATGGGGTCGATTTTTGCACCTTCAGGCTTGCAGGATCCGCCAATACTTGGTGGAGGGATTATTGCCTATCTAGACTAGCAGGGTATTCCAGCTTTGACATGGGATCAGTTTGCGGAGTTATTTTTGGAGAAGTTTCTCCCTGTCACTCAGCGGGAGGCACTTCACAGACAGTTTGAGCGCCTCCAGCAGGGCTCCATGACAGTTACACAGTATGAGACTAGATTTATTGACTTGGCACGCCATGCAGTGGTGATACTCCCTACAGAGCGAGAGAGAGCCCGGAGGTTCATTGATGGATTGATTAAGCCGATTCGCCTTCAGATGGCTATAGGAGTTGGCAGTGATATTTCCTTTCAGGAGGCGGCCAATGCGGTCCGCTGGGTTGACATGGCACTGGTTCGAGGAGGTAGTCAAGGTTCAGACAAGAGGCCTCGACATTTTGGCAGATTTAGTGGTACCTCATCTGGAGGTAGGGATTCCTATGATAGAGGCCATCCCCCGAGGCCCTTCCAGTCAGCACTTTAGATTTCCCATGGTACCCCAGGTGGTGGTGGTCATCGGCAGTATTATCCGGACCAACAGTCCTTTAGCACACCACCAGCCCCCTACTTCAAAGCTTCAGGGGAGGACATACCGGTCGACAAGGCCAGCAGTCTCAGCCGCCGAGGGCATGTTATGGTTATGGTGACCCAGGTCATATTGTCAGGTTTTGCCCTCGAGCCTCGAGTAATTCTCAGCAGGAGGGTCCTCACCCTACGATTCAGGCAGCAGGTGATCTACCGGCCGCCCAGCCAGCTAGAGGCGGGGGTAAGGATCATAGAGGTGTAGGGAGAGACCGTAGAGATAGAGCTCGGACAGCCAGAGGCAGGGGTCAGCCCGCAGCAGATCGTCCCAGAGATACTATTTAGGAGGTAGGGGTCAGCCCTATTGTTATGCATTGCCAGCCAGGCCGGAGGCCGAGTCGTCTGATGTTGTGATTACATGTACTATACTAGTCTGTGATAGAGGTGCTTCAGTATTATTTGATTCAGGATCTACTTATTCTTATGTGTCGTCCTATTTTGCACCCTATTTGATCATGCCTAGTGAGGCTTTGGGTATTCCTGTATATGTGTCCATACCGGTTGGTGATTGTATAGCGGTCGATCGAGAGCATCGTTCTTGTGTGGTGGTATTTGAGGGTCTTGAGACCCATGTCGACTTATTGCTTTTAGACATGGTGTACTTTGATATTATATTGGGGATGGACTGGTTGTCCCCGTATCATGCTATTTTGGATTATCACGCCAAGACCGTGACTTTGGCCTTGCCAGATTTGCCCCGACTTGAGTGGAAGGGATCAAGGTCATGCCACTTGTAGTGTTATTTCGTATGTCAAGGCTCGACGTATGGTTGAGAAGGGGTGTCTAGCATATTTGGCATATGTTCATGACTCCAGAGTAGAGGTTCCATCTATCGACTCTGTTCCTATTGTTCGGGAGTTCCCCAAGGTTTTCCCTTCAAACTTTATGGGTATGCCGCCTGATAGGGATATTGATTTCTGTATTGATCTGGCTCCTGACACTCAGCCTATTTCCATTTTGCCGTATCGAATGGCCCCGCCAGAGTTGAAAGAGTTGAAGAAGCAGCTTCAGAACTTGCTTGATAAGGGTTTCATTAGACCTAGTGTATCTCCTAGGGGTGCACCAGTTTTGTTTGTGAAGAAAAATGATGGGTCGATGAGGATGTGCATTGATTACCGGCAGTTGAACAAGGTGATGATAAAGAACAAGTATCCACTACCGAGGATTGACGATTTGTTTTACCAGCTCCAAGGTGCCAGGGTGTATTCGAAGATAGATTTGAGATCTGGTTATCATCAGCTGAGGATTAGGGTGTCTGATGTCCCTAATACAGCATTTCATACTTGGTATGGGCATTATGAGTTTTGGTCATGTCGTTTGGGTTGACCAATGCCCCAACATCATTCATGGAGTTGATGAACCGAGTGTTCAGACCTTATTTGGATATATTTGTGATTGTATTCATTGATGACATCTTGGTATACTCCCGCAACCAGTGGAGCATGAGCAGCACCTCAGAGTGGTTCTCATACTCTGAAGGATTGTCAGTTTTATGGCAAGTTCATAAAGTGCGAGTTCTGGTTGAGTTCAGTCGCATTCCTGGGTCATGTCGTATCAGCAGAGGGTATTCAGGTGGACCCGAAGAATATAAAGGCAGTCAAGAACTAGCCTCGACCAGATTCAGCTACAGAGATCCGGAGCTTCTTGGGGTTAGCGATTTACTGCAGACATTTCGTGGAGGGATTTTAATCCATCGCAGCCCGATGAATAGATTTACCTAGAAGGGTGCCCAGTTCAGGTGGTCAGATGAGTGCGAGGTGAGCTTCCAAAAGCTCAAGACAGCTCTGAACACGGCACCGGTATTGGTTTTTCCCACTGGATCTGGGCCTTATACTGTTTATTGTGATGCTTCCCGTATCGGGTTTGGCGCACTGTTGATGCAGAATGGTAAGGTCATAGCATATGCTTCGAGGCAGTTTAAGATCCATAAGAAGAATTATCCAGTTCATGACCCTAGAATTGGCAGCCATTGTTCATGCCTTGAAGATCTGGAGGCATTGTTTGTATGGTGTGACGTGTGAGGTGTACACGGATCACAAGAGCCTTCAGTACTTGTTCAAGCAGAAAGAGTTGAATTTGAGACAGCGGAGGTGGTTGGAGTGTTTGAAAGACTATGATATTTCTATTTTATACCACCCGGGGAAGGCCAATGTGGTGGCCGATGCATTGAGTAGGAAGTCCGCCAGCATGGGTAGTCTTGCCTATATTCCGGTCATCCAGAGACCGCTTGCCTTGGATGTTCAGGCCTTGGCCATAAATTTGTGAGATTGGATATTTCTGAGCCCAGCAGGGTGTTAGCTTGCACGATCGCTCACTCGTCATCGATGGAGTGTATCCGGGAGCGGGAGTTTGATGATCCCCATTTGTGTGTCCTGAGAGACACGGTGCAGAGAGGAGGTTCCAAGGAGATGACTTTGGGAGATGACGGCGTATTGAGGTTGCATCGGCGAGTCTGTGTGCCCAATATTGATGGTATTTGAGAGTCGATCTTAGCGGAGGCCCACAATTCTCGATATTCTATTCACTAGGGCACCGCAAAGATGTATCAGGATTTAAGGTAACATTATTGCTGGCGCAGAATGAAGAAAGACATTGTTGCATATGTGGCTCGTTGTCTGAATTGTCAGCATGTTAATAAGAGCATTAGAGGCCCGATGGGTTATTTCAGAGGATCGAGCTTCCCGAGTGGAAGTGGGAGAGAATCACCATGGATTTTGTTACTGGATTTCCGATAACTCGGAGGAAGTTTGATGCTATATGGGTCATTGTTGATAGGCTGACCAAGTCAGCACATTTTATCCCAGTTGCCACCACCTATTCATCCGAGAGGTATGCTAAGATTTATATCACAGATATCGTTCACCTTCATGGGGTGCCCATATATATTATTTCGGAATGGGGTCCGTAGTTTACCTCGCATTTCTGGAGAGCGGTACAGCATGTGTTGGGCACCTAGGTCCAGTTGAGTATAACATTTCACCCCCAGATGGGCGGTCAGTCAGAGAGGACTATTCAGATTCTTGAGGATATGCTCCGAGCCTGCGTTATTGATTTTGGAGGCTCATGGGACGAGTTCTTGCTTTTAGTAGAGTTTGCCTACAACAACAGCTACCATTCTAGTATTAAGATGGCTCCGTATGAGGCGTTGTATGGTCGGCGGTGTCGGTCTCCAGTCGGATGGTTTGAGCAAGGAGAGGCTCGATTATTAGGTACAGATTTGGTACAGGATGCCTTGGATAACGTCAAGATCATTCAGGAAAGACTTCGGTCAGCTCAGACTAGGCAAAAGATTTATGCAGATCGTACGGTCAGGGAAGCTGCTTTCATGGTTGGTGAGCAAGTATTGCTCCGTGTATCGCCTATGAAGGGCGTGATGAGATTCGGGAAGAAGGGAAAGCTTAGCCCTAGGTTTATTGGCCCATTTGAGATTCTTGACCATGTGGGGAAGGTGGCTTATAGACTTGCCTTGCCGTAGCATGTCAGTCGTGCATTCGGGTTTTCATGTATCCATGCTTCAGAAGTATCACGACGATCCCGCCAACGTGTTAGATTTCAGCACCATCCAATTGGACAAGGGTCTGTCATATGAGGAGGAGCTAGTGGCTATTTTAGACCGGCAGGTTCGACAGTTGAGATCGCGGAGTTTTCCTTCAGTGCGTGTTTATTGGAGAGCCAGTCTCCTGAGGCATCGACCTAGGAGTCCGAGCCTAATATACAGAGCCGTTATCCCCATCTATTCCCCGACTCAGGTACTTCTTTCTTTTGTTTGTTCGAGGACGAACAGTTGTTTTAGAGGTGGAGGATGTGACGACCCAAAGGGTCATCGCCATAATTATCCCTTTTTGTGATTTTGAGGTCTTTAAAACTTCTTATTTGGCTACCTCGATTTTCATGCACAGTCCGGGCGCGAAGCTGTAAAATTTTTATGTGTAAATATTTGAATTCTGTGTTAAAAACTATGAAATTTGATAATAATATTGCTATAGTTGACTTTGGTCAATATTTCGGGTAAACAGACCCAAAATTGTGATGCGACGGTCCCGGAGAATTTGTAAGGAAATTTAGGACCCGGGCATATTCCCGAAAATGCTTTAGGAAAAATGAAAATGAGATTTGATCAAAAGTTATGATATCGAGCTCGTATTTTGGTTCCAATGCCCGGTACAATTCTTAAATGAGCATTAAGCACTATCTGTAAAGTTTGGTTGAAAATGGACGTCATTTGACGTGTTTCGGACTAAAAGTGGAAAATTTGGAAGTTTTGAACTTTGAAATGAAAATCATGAGTTTTAGAGGTTGATTCTTCGATTTTGATGTTATTTTGGCGATTTGATCGCCCGAGCAAGTTCGTAGGATGATATCGAGTTAGTGTGTGTGGTTGGTTGGGAGCCCCGAGGGCTCGGGAGCGATTTTGGGGGTGATTTGGGGTGTTTTGTTCTTGGAAAACTTAGCAGATTTTTTGCAATTTTTGCAAAAATCCTTTCCTCTATGCGATCGCATAGAGTCCCTTATCAACCCTACCACTTTGTTCAATGCGATCGCATTCCTTAGTACGCGATCGCAATGCTTAGCCAGCCTCTTCAATTTGATCGCATCCCTTTCTATGCGATCGCACATCATTAAGCCCCACCTGGAACTCTGCTTACCACTCTTCTATGCATTCGCATGACCTTGTATGCAATCGCATAAGCCAGCTTCCCACTCCCTTATGCGATTGCATCAGTTGCCCCGCGATTGCATAGACCAAATTCGCCCAGTGATTTTTATAGCCTAAAAATAGAACAGTGACGGGATTTCTTCCCAAATTCTCACACGAGCTCTTCCTCAAATCCCCCATTTGACAAAATTCAAGCTCTCATTTCTTCATAGTTCATTAGGTAAGTAATCCTAACTTCATTTCTTCTTGCTTCCTTCCTCTAACCATCAATTTTCTAACCCTAAAACATGAAATCATAGCAGAAATTAGGGCATCTGGGTAGAGTTAGATTTTTGATACTTTTGGGCAATCCAACCTCAATTTTGGGTCAAATCTTAAAACAAATCATATATTTGGACTCTTGGGGTTATGGGTAATCGGAATTTGGTTCGAGCGTCGAGTTTGGACCATGTGGGTCCGATGTCTGGTTTTGGTATTTTTGGAAGAAAGTTAGCAAATGCATTTCTAAGCTAGGAAATTGTATCCTTGTGCTATTATTGATAATATTGAATCGATTTATGTTAGATATTGTTGGTTCGGAGTCGGATTCTAGAGGAAAGGCGATTTTTGAGCTTTGAGTTGCTATTTTCGAATTCGAGGTAAGTGTTTGATCTAACTTTGGCTTGAGGGAATAAGATTAGGATAATATTTTCTATTTGCTATGTCGAGTCGATGTATAGGTATGGTGACGGTTACCTATGCGCCCGAGTCTAGTATGATCGTGAGTCAAAATTACTATTAAAATTTTGAAAGAAGTGAAAAATTGTGATAATTACTTGTTAAATGAACTATGAAATGATAGTTGAGAAGCAAATGAGTTAGAGAAGAATTTTGGTGTTTTTCCCTTGTCGAGACTTAATGTTTAGTTGTTTTCCCTTGCCGGGACTTATTGATGAGTTGTTCTCCCTTGCTGGGACTTGTTGTAGAGTTCTTATCCCTTGCTGGGATATTTCATCTTGTTGTAATTCCTCTCCCGTTTGGTTGTGACTGTTGATTGGGTGAGGAAGAGAGAGAATATGCACGAAGGGTCTTTCCGTGCCACGTTTTGATAATCATGCACGAAGGGTCTTTCCGTGCCATGTTTTCTTGATTATTTGAGCATGAAGGGTCATTATGTACCTTGATGTGAGAGTTATGTGAGGAAAGCACGAAGGGTGATGCCGTGCACTATGTATTGAAAGTAAAAGCACGAAGGTTGATACCGTGCATTATATTTGATAGTTTTGGTGAGAAATGAGGGTAAAAGCACGAAGGGTGGTGCCGTACAGTTGCTGATTCACTTGCTTTCTTTTATTAATGTTAAATATTCACTTTCCATTTCTTATTCACTTTCCATTTCTTATTTGGTGAGAAATGAGGGTAAAAGCTACAGAATTCTCCAGTCTACAATTGCAGAACAATTATCGATTGATACATCGGATAAAATTGTAGAAATAAAATACTTTGTGAATGATAATTGTCCTCCGTTGCAGATTAGGAACGATATGGGCGTTCGTGTATATATGGAAACGAAAAAAGAGAATAAAAACTTAGGTTCGTATCCCTTATGTATTAGCGTAAGAGATTTCAATATGGAATTGGCAATCACCAATGAATGCCCCATCAGTATAGGTAAGTTTGCTTCGAAACCGAAATCTGAGAATTTTGTGTTCTCTAATCAACTACAATTTGACGCCATTTATCTATAATGAAAATACAATGTGAATGTATTGTCTGCAGGTTCTTCAGGATCATTAAGGTTAATAGAAATTCCATCTTCACCAGCTATTGAGGAATATGAAAGTGAAAAAATAATTGAATCTTCTCAAACATGTATTGAAGAAGGTCAAGTGTACCAGGACAAGAAGACGATAGTTGCTGCAATGAAGAATTGTGCAGTTATGCAGAAGTTCCAGTTCAGAGTTAAAAGATCAAGTTGTAGAAGGTACGTGGTTAGTTATTGATTTGAAAAATTGTAGTCAATTGTAGTTAATTGTAGTTAGTTGTAGTTAATTGTAGTTAGTTGTAGTTAATTGTAGTTAGTTGTAGTTAATTGTAGTCAATTCTAGTTCATTGTAGTCAACTGTAGTTCATTGTAGTCAATTGTAGTGACGTGAAAGCCAGTTTGTAGGTAATTGTAGTCAGTTGTAGTTAAATGTAGTCAATTGTAGTTCATTATAGACACATTGTAGTTAATTGTAGTCTTTAATAAATATGTCTGAAAATTGGATTTTTTTGTAGCTACTGGCTTGTATGTGTTGCTGAGAACTGCAAATGGCATTTCAAGGCAACGTCTATTCATGATTCATCATTGTTCAAGATAAGAAGTTTTAGCTGACAACACACATGTTGCCGAATGGACGAAACATTCATAAAGCGCAAGTGTACTGCAACAGTAGTTGGTAGCATTGTCGTTCCAAAGTTTTGTGATCCTAAGACTGTTTACACGCCAAAGGACATACAAACTGACATGTTATCCGAACATGGAGTCAACCTAAGCTACATGCAAGTATGGAGAGCAAAGGAAAAAGCATTACAGTTTCTGCGAGGGAATCCGTGTGACTCGTACAACAGATTGCCAAAATATTTTTATATTCTTCAGAAGAATTATCCCGGTTCTGTTGTTAAATTGAAGAAGGCAGCAGATGATTGCTTCTTGTATGCATTTGTTGCTCTTTGTACATCAATAAATGGTTGGCAACATTGTAGCCGGTAGTAGTGGTTGATGGGACATTCTTAAAATCAGCATATAAGGGTATTATGCTGACAGCAAGCACCATGGATGCAGCAGGTAATAGATGTAATAATGTTATAGTTACAATGTAGTTAGTTTGTATTTATATAAATCAATGTATTTAAATTGCCTAAATTCTCCATATATATTTGTATTTGATAGTTAGTCTCATGTTATGTCTACAAATTGTAGGTTCTATTTTGCCCTTGGCATATGCTGTTGTTAATTCTGAAAACGACGCGTCTTTGGAGGTGGTTCTTTGAACAATTCAAGGAGGCATATGGTGAAAGACCTTCTATGTGTGTTGTCTCAGATAGACATGAGAGTATATCGAAGGCAACATCAGTTGTCTATCCGGGAATGGCACACTACTTTGCATGTGGCACATCTACAATTACATGAATTGTACTTTGCTACAGCACGGTCATATACTCTGGATGAATTCAATGAAAGGATGATGAAGATTCAGGAGGTAGACCCACGTGTATCGTCTTACCTATATGATATTGGCTATCATAGATGGTCTAGAGTACATGCAACGGCGAATAGAACTTTTACTATGACGTCAAACATTGCAGAGTCGTTGAACGCTGTAACAAAGGAGGCAAGAGAGCTGCCAATATTTGATCTATTGGAGTATATGAGGACTATTATAGAACGTTGGACAAAAGATAAGTTATTGAAGGCAAATGGTACTTTCACATTACTTGGGCACAAATTCAACAAAGAATTGGAAGATAATAATACATTATCCCAGAAACTAAAGGTAATATATTCTTGTTTGGTGCAGGAAAAAAAACAAAAAAAGTAGTAGCTGTTGAAGTTGTTTCCAGTGTGTTTTTAAAATGTAGTAAAATGTAGGTAAATGTAGTTAAGGTTATATGCAGTGTTTCCAGTGTGTTTTTAAAATGTAGTCAAATGTGGGTAAATGTAGTTAAGGTTATATGCAGTGTTTCCAATGTGTTTTTAAAATGTAGTCAAATGTAGGTAAATGTAGTTAAGGTTATATGAAGTGTTTCCAGTGAATTTTTAAAATGTAGTCAAAGGGGAACAAGCACACTTGGAGAGCGCAGTACAACAGAGAGTTGTATGCTGCGTGAGCCCTTGTTGTTAGTAAAATTGGTGAATTAAGCGAAGGTACGGATAGGTAAATGTAGTTAAGGTTATATGCAGTGTTTCCAGTATGTTCTTAAATGTAGTCAAATGTAGGTAAATGTTGTTAACGTTTATATGCAGTTTGTTTGTAGCTGATTTGTAGTTAACTGAATGTTGCTAACATAGTTAACTTATTGACACCTTTTTATTTTCTTTTTGGTCTTGAATTGTAGGTGAGTGCTTCAACAGATCATATACACACTGTGTTAGATGGTGTGAAGCGGTACATTGTATGTTTAGAAAACAAGAAATGTAGCTGTGGACAGTTCCAACTTGATGAACTTCCATGTGCACATGCTTTGGCAGCATTAAGGCATAGGAATGAAAGGCCGGACAACTATTGTTCACCGTATTACACAACGAAGAGCCTTCTTCTTACATATGAATTGCCAGTTAATCCTCTTCCTGATGAAGCCAAATGGGATGTTCCACAACATATTTTGGATGATGTAGTAAAGCCACCGGCTGGAGATAAAAGGCAGCCAGGTAGACCTCACAAGGAAAGATATAAAAAATTTGATGAAATAAACTCAAAGAAGTACAAGGTGTCATGTGGCAATTGTGGAGGTGAAGGGCATAACAAAAGAAGTTGCAAGAATGCGCCGAAAAATACATGAATATAATGTAGCTACAATAGTTATTCAAAATAAGTGTTAGTGATCCCAGATTATCGGAATTTATTGTGTAATTGTTATACGTTTTGACGATAATAAAGAAGTTTACTAATATACTTGAGTAATGTAAACTGTTTGCAGATTGTAGTTATAATATACTGTAAGTGATTTCTAAATGTGTTCTAAACATAATAGATAAAGACAAAAGTTTGTAGATAAAGACAAAACATTGTAGTTCATATTCATGAAACCTAAGCAATTAATTACAATTTTTGTAGTTATATGAACTTTGTAGTTAATTGTAGTTACTTGTAGTTAATCGTAGTCAGTTGAAAAATACGTCTGAATAACGTATTTTTTTGTATCTACTGGATGGTATGAGTTGCTGAAAACTACAAATGGCATTTCTATGCAACGTCAATTCATTATTCTGCATTGTTCAAGACAAGAAGTTTTATCCGAAAACATAACAGCGCAAATGTACTACAACAGTACATGTAGCATTGGACTTCCAACAATTTGTAGTTATGCAATTGTAGTTATATGTAGTATAGATGTGTAGTTATATGCAATTGTAGGTAATTGTAGTCACTACATTAGTAATTTATTCCCACAATTATATAAGAACTGACAGTTATATAGAATGGCAACTGAAGCTATTATATTTGCTATTAGATAGTTGTTACGGCAAATATGCTATTAGATAGATCGAATACTCATGTCTAATGTATTCATGAAAAATTGTTCAGTACAACCAAACTGACATAATTCTCCACTTCATGAAAAATTGTTCAGTATTCATGAAAAATTGTTCAGTACAACCAAAGTTCATTACAACAGTACACTCTACTTCTTCTTTCGTTCAACTTTAGTTCTCTCATTCTTTGGCGGTGGACCCTTCCTCCTTGCAAGCCTGCCGCTTGCGTTGTTTATCGGCTTCTGTTTCTACACCGGTAGCATTAACATCGTGCAAGTGCTTTGGACGAGTTTCAGCTCTGATTTGTCTCGGCGATGCAGGAACCCTTTCTTTTCCACTTGCATGGACAGATTGTTGTCTTTTTATTGGAGATTTAGGTGTTAAAACACCCAAATCAAATGATGGAATATCGGCTACTTTTTGTCGTTTTGGAGTACTATGTTTTTTCACCATTTTTGACTATGTATAAGATTTTAGTGACTGAATATGTGTTTTCTTGAGAAAACTTTGAAGAGGGTTTGGAGATTGACGGATGAAATTGAAGCACTGATAGAGATTAAAAATGGTTTTGTAGAGGGTTTGGGACTTAGATGCAACGTAGGACTGAAAAAAATGGTAACCTTCGACAATGGAGAGAAGAAGTTGAACCAGAGAAATCGGTAAAGGGGGAAGCTGATCGGTTTTGGAAGAAAGAGAAAAATACTTGGTAAATAAACGTGGGCGTAATTAAAAAGGGTAAAATGCGGTTGGAAGAAAGAGAAAAAAGTGGGGAAAAAAATATGAAAAGATTTTGTTCCACAAATCAAGCCTCTAATAAATAATTGATCATAAAACCTTAAAAGTAAATTTTGGTACATAAATTGAAACATGGTATACTTAAATGTAATAAATACTAACCTTAAACATGAGTGGTTATAAGATTTGGTATATAGGATGTATACGTAAAAATCCCTATATATGAAAGTAATATGTCCAAGTGTGCACCAAAATAGCCATAGTAATAACTATTAGAGTTATTTTTATTTTGGGTCATTACAGATGGTATTTATAATTTTATTTTGTGCAGCATTTTGCTAAACAAAGGGGCAATTAATTAAGGAAATATTTGGACCTGATACAAGAAGAGATCATATTCTTCCCCCTTGGGGCGTTTTAGGGGTACCTGGAACATAATTGCATTAGCCAATGATGGGACTACAATACTGTTTTGTTTCGCATCCTAGTTTAGCAAAACACTTTTCTGTGTCACTGTACATGTGCATGCACTAACTCCTACTTTAGCTTAGTATTTAATCAAACACTGACACAAGCACTATAAAAAATACGAAGATCTAGAATTTAAATTTTATGGATTCAAAATTATAATAATTTTAAATTATTGAGTTTTAAATTAATAAATTTTATATATTTATTAAAATTTTAATATAAATACAAAATTTGATCAAAAACTACTGAATTCGACCAAACCCAACCAACATTGCGGGGGTAACGAGGATGTAGACTAGTGGACCTGCTTTGATTATTATATGAATGTACAAAGCAAGAGCTTTGCATCTCTCTAATTATGTACTTACAACCCCATATCAACAATTATTTTGAACTTAAAAATTAATAAACCAAAGGCAAACCAGAGCTTCAAGTACACTTGCCAAATACAATGAACCTGGACATACCCACTAGCTATGTGTATATAAAACCCCACTTCAACACCATAGTCTTTTGCATCAGTTCCAAACCACAAAACAAAAGCAATCTTTGTTCCCGACTTTTTTGGAGGAGCAACTTCATTCAAGAATATAGAATGGCTCCGAGTATAGCGCTGCCCTTCTCCGCCCAATCAAAACCCTACCATCGCAAGGTATCCGTCGTGCCGGAGGTGGAGGTTCTTCGGAGAAGAAACGAGGAGTTGGAGAAAGAATTGAAGAAGAGTTTGGAGAGGGAGGAGAAAATGAAACAGGAGCTGAAAAAGACATGGGAAAGGCTGGAGGTGGCAGAGGAAGCTGAGGAGCGGCTTTGCTCTCAGCTAGGAGAGCTTGAAGCCGAGGGTGTGAACCAATCTCGGGCTTACAGGACACGTGTAATCAATTTAATGGAACAACTCTCTGTAGCACAAAAACTTCTCAAATCAACTTCCATTTCCATTCCCAGTTAGATCTCAACGATTAAATGTCGGAAAATATATATTAGCCTTTCAAAAATAATTTCACTTTTATAAGTGGTGGATCTAGGAATTTATTTGTGGGTGCTGAATTTTGTTTTACATAAAATTAATGGGTGCTTTTGTAAATTTTTATATATTTTCTCAAATTTTTTATATAACTATACATATTTTGCGTCGAAATTAATGGGTGCTCGAATACCCAATTTCAATGAATAGATCCGCGCCTGTTTTATTGTGAAGTTCATCGCGTGTGAAAATTTATGCATGCACCTAGCCTAGGTAGTAGTTTTTTTTGGTCATATTCTGGGGGTTGGTCATGTTTTTTAATCATTAGGGTTTTTTCTTTTATATTAGTTTAATTATCTTTTTCTTAGTTGTACGTGAGGTTAATATTGCTCAATTACTTCCTGTACTGTGCATGTTGATCTGGTGTTGAATGTATGTCTCTCAAGAAATTCTTTTGATCTTTCTTAACATAATCAACATGGTGGATCTACCATGTAAAATATATTTCACGTGAATCAGTGGTTCTCGGGTTAAAGTATATATATGATATATATAATTTGGCAAAAATAAATATATATAAATTTGATGGAACTGTTGCGGAAGCTAAATGTATATAGTGTGAATGAGTCACAACTACTATATTAAAAATTATGGCAGCCACTAAATAATAAATAAGACAATAAAGCAACAATAAGAGGAACACCAGAATTTAACGAGGTTCGGCCAATTTTGCCTACTCCTCGGACATAACCAATATTTTATTCCACTCCAAAAATACAAGTGAAATAATACTAAAGAGAGAAGATACAAATGCCTTAAACAGATGATAAGGCAAATGAGATGTGTGTTTAAATCCTAAAAATTAGGCATTCTTTTATAAGGAAAAAATCCCCCAAAACTTCAAGAGCCCACCGATGTGTGACAAAAAATTTTCCAAACTTCAACAAATCTCCACCTTTGCAAAATTCCACATCTTCAATTCTATCTCAATAACAAGTTTTGATTGTGTCTTCATCTTCAATCTTCAGTTTTCAACAATGTTGATCAAATCCAAATAATCTTCAATCGCAGTCACCGCTTTTGTCAGCATATCAGCAGGATTCTCCATAGTATGAATTTTCTTCACCGCGACACCACCTTCTTTTATGATTTCTCGTACGAAATGATACCGAACATCAACGTGCTTCGTCCTTGCATGATAAACTTGGTTCTTCGCTAATTGAATAGCACTTTGACTATCACAAAAAATTTTGATACCTTTTTGTTCAATACCAAGCTTCTTTAGCAACCCTTTAAACCAAGTTGCCTCCTTCACAGCCTCTGTAGTAGCCATGTACTCTGCCTCTGTTATCGACAAAACAACGGTTGACTGCAAAGTAGAATTACAACTAACTGGTGCCTTTGCAAAAGTAAACACATAACCTGTAGTTGATCTTCATTTGTCCAGATCACCCGCAAAATCTGAGTCACAATATCCAACTACAGATTCTTGCTTTCCTACTCAAAAACTAACCCAACATCTATAGTATTATGAATATACCATAGAATCCACTTCACAACTTGACAATGCTCCTTCCTGTATTATGCATATATCTGCTAATAACTCCAACAACTTGTGGAATATCTGGTCTCGTACAGACCATTGCATATATCAAGCTACCAACAACATTTGTGCATGGTACCTTTGACATATACTCTCGTTCAGCTTCATCCATTGGCGACATAGTGGTACTTAGCTTAAAATGGGGGGCAAGTGGAGTACTAACTAGCTTAGTCTTGTCATCTATGCCAAAACATTGTAGCACTCTCTTCAAATATTCTTTTTGAGATAAACAGAATTTCTTTGAACATCTATCTCTTATTATCTCCATGCCAAAAATTTTCTTTGCCTCACCCAGATCCTTCATCTCGAACTCCTTCTTTAGTTGAATCTTCAACTTATCAATTTCTTCCGAATTCTTGGAAGCTATCAACATATCATCAACATATAGGAAAAAATATATAAAGGAATCATCTTTAAGCCTGTGTAAATACACACAATGATCGTATTTGCTTCTCTTGTACCCTTGCTGCAACATAAACTTGTCAAATCATTTGTACCATTGTCTAGAAGATTGTTTCAAACCGTACAATGATTTTTCAAGTTTGCATACCATATTTTCCTTTCCAGCAACTTTGAATACTTCTGGCTGAGTCATATAGATTTCCTCATCCAAGTTTCCATGTAAAACCGCAGTTTTTACATCCATATGAACTAGTTCTAAATCCAACTATGCTACCTAAGCCAACATAATTCGAATAGAGGAATGTTTTACAACTGGAAAAAAACACTTCATTGTAATCGATTCCCTCATTTTAAGCATATCCTTTGGCCACCAATATTGCTTTGTAGCAAACATCTACTTGGTTAGGAAATCCTTCATTCTTTGAAAATACTCATTTGCACCCAATTGCTTTCTTTCCCTTCGGGAGATTGGCCAATCTCAATGTATGATTCTGATGAAGGGACTATATTTCATCATTCATGGAAATCCTCCACTTATCTTCTTCTGAACTTTGGACTGCATCTTTATAAGTGGTAGGAACATCATCAGCTACAATTATGGTTGCACAAGCAACTGTCTCTATGAGACGAACAGGTTTCGTTATTGTCCTATTTTCCTTGCTGGTTGCTATTGATTCAAGTTGTTGTTGAGGTTCCTGAGTTGGAATCTCCTCTATTGGCTCTCCATCCATAGGATAATCTTCATTTGTTTCCTCATCTGCTTCTTGTGTAGGAAAAATAAATTTTTCCTCAAACTCCACCTGCTTAGAAGCACCATCATCTTGTTTGGTATCTTCACTTGTTACCTTATTTATCATAGCAGATTCATCGAAGGTAATATCCCTGCTGAATATTACTCTCTTTGTCTTAGGACACCATAAGCGATATCCTTTGTCTCTAGAAGTAATCCCCATAAAATAACCTTTTTGCCCTTGGATCCAATTTTGACTCTGTCACATAATAATATGCACTTGAGCCAAACACATGCAAAGAGTCATAATCTACAGCAGGCTTTCCATAGCATTTTTCAAATGGCGTCTTTCCATCAATAGCAGCAGATGGTAGACGATTAATGAGGTGGCATGCATATGTAATTGCCTCAGCCCAAAATTCTTTGCCCAAGCCAGCATTGGACAACATACATCGTACTTTCTCCAGCAAGGTCCGGTTCATGCGTATTGCCACTCCATTCTGTTGTGGTGTTTGTCTGACAGTGAAGTGTCGGACGATGCCATCCTTTTCACAAACCTTTTGAAATGATAGTTTTGTATTCACCTCCATTGTCTGTGCGAATACACTTGATCCTCCTGCCTGTTTGATTCTCCACCATCGTCTTCCATTTGAGAAAAATTTCCAGCACTTCATCTTTGCTCTTAATTATATACACACATACTCTTCGGGAAAAATCATCAACAAAGGTTACAAAATAGTGCTTCCCACCCAATGAAGGTGATTTGGTAGACCCCAAACATTAGAGTGTACATAATCCAAAATGCCTTTTGTATTATGGATTGTTGTACCAAATTTAACCCTTGTCTGTTTTCCTTTGACATCATGCTCCAAAAACTCCAAGTTGCAAGTCTTTACTCCTTTCAACAATCTTTGATCTGATAGATTGTTCGAGGATTTTTCTCCAGCATGTCCCAAGCGCATGTGCCATAGCCATGTTTCTCCTGCCTCTTTGTTGTCACTGGGAGACACTGTCGATGTCCCAATAATTGTACTACCACGATAGCGGTACATGTTATTGTTCTTTCAATTAGCCTTCATTAACACTAATGTGTTGGAAACACGTTTCAAATGCAATATACTAAACGTGTGTTCTTTTGTAGGTTTTGATGAATGTCAAACAAAGCAATAAGCGATATATAGCAGTGCTCAAGGACAAGCACAAAATGGATGCATTACAAGAAGCTCAAGACAAAGTTTAGAAATGTTATAATTGAGTCAATATTAATTGTGATCTTGATTCCTCAATCTTGGCTCATAACATGGCTTCTCTACTAAAATTATTTTTCCAAAATCATGCATATCTAACTTAAGTGTCAAATGATTTTAAACTATGCATATTTATATTTGTTAAAATGTTTTTCAAACATGCCTCAAAAATCTGGGCTAAGATAATCGATTATGTACTTATGATAATCGAGTATCTCTAAGCCAAGACTGCATGACAATCGATTGTGAATTAATGATAATCGATTGTGAGTAAGTCAGTTAACATCAGGTTTTTGCAAACTGCATAACAATCGATTGTGTACTTTTGATAATCGATTGTTAACTGAGGCAAAGTTTTCAAAACTCAGAAAAATCGATTATGAACTAATGGTAATCGATTAGAATGAGAAAAATGTCTCCCAGTGTTTTTAAATAAATTAATAATCGATTGTGGCTTTTGATAATCGATTATATATGAGACAGAAAGTTTTGAAATTAATTAATAACCGATTATGGCTTTTGATAATCGATTATATATGAGACAGAAAGTTTTGAAATTAATTAATAATCGATTATGGCTTTTGATAATCGATTATATATGAGACAGTAAGTTTTGAAATTAATTTATAATCGATTGTTCTATTTGATAATCGATTGTTGGAACTAACCGTTGTCATACATTTTCAAATTACCTTCAGGTAATCGATTGTTGATATTTAACAATCGATGTTTTGCGTAAAATCTGGAAAAGATTTTCTGAACGTTGTTAAAATAATCGATTGTTGATTTCCTGATAATCGATGTTTTATGCCAAAAATTGGAAAGGATTTTTTAACGTTATAAATAATCGATTATTGATTTGAAGTAATCGATTGTTGACGTAAAATCTGGGATTGAATTTTTGATCTGATAGGCAAACAATCGATTGTTTAGTCTTGACAATCGATTGTCACTAAGTAATTTCAGCAATCCTTAATTGGCAAATAGACAACGGTAAGACTGAGTTTTTCACCTATAAATACAGGCTTAACTCAGTGTTTTCACAACAACAACATATACAATTTAAGTATTTTCATTGCTAAAAGCTTTCTTACATTGATCATCATTTTCATTCATCCATAAAGCTTTTTGAAGAGCCATTCTATTGAGCTAAGTTGTTGTGATCTTGAGCGTACTATTTCTACTCATATCTACTCATTGAGGAGTACTTTGTAAAGTGAGTTTGTTTTGTGTTTGTAAGAGAATTGCGATTCTCGTTTGTTGAGGAACTTGTGATTCCTCAGTTGAAGTCTTTGGGATTGTTATCCCCGAGCAGTTGAAGTCTTTGGGATTGTTATCCCCGAGCAGTTGAAGTCTTTGGGATTGTTATCCCCGAGCAATTGAAGTCTTTGGGATTGTTATCCCCGAGCAATTGAAGTCTTTGGGATTGGTATCCCCGAGCAATTGAAGTCTTTGGGATTGTGATCCCCGAGCACCTAGGTGAGGCTTGTGTCCTCAGCTGTAACGGTTTGTTAAGCACCCGTAAGCTTGACAAGTTTAGTGGAAATCTCGAGAGAGTCTCTCGGGGACTGGACTAACCACGTTTGTGGCCAACCAGGATACATCATTGTGTAAGTTTATTTTACTGCACTTGTTTTAATTTCTGCAAAGTTTTTAAATTCCGCACTAAAACGCTTAATATTTTTAAAACGCTATTCACCCCCCCCCCTCTAGCGTAAAGCGTTATTTCCAACAATTGGTATCAGAGCCATACTCTCTGAAAGACTTAACCGTTTGAGAGAATCTTTCCATGGCTTCTACTCTAGACTCTTTTGCAGGTATTGATGAAGGACAGTGCCCCACAAGACCTCCTTTGTTCAACGGGACTAATTATTCATATTGGAAAGAAAGGATGCAGATATTCGTCAGATCAAACAGCCCTTACTTGTGGAAGGTGTACACCAAAGGAAATGAGGTTCCTGTCAAACAGGTGGAAGGAATATGGGTGCCAAAAACAGAAGAGGAATTCAACGCCGAGGATAATCGAATGGTCCAAAATAATTTTAAAGCTATTAATTTATTACTCTGTGCTGTTAATGCTAATGATTACAGGAAAATCTCCTGCTGCAAAACAGCGAAAGAAATGTGGGACAAGCTTGAGGTCACTTACGAAGGGACTGACCAGGTAAGAGAAGCTAAAATTGATTTTTTAACTCATGCTTACGAATTGTTCCATATGAAGGAAGGCGAAAAGGTAGACGAGATGTTTGAGCGGTTCTCATCAATAGTGAATGATCTCCACGCACTCAAGAAGACGTTCACAGACAAAGAACTAGTTCGAAAAATCCTTAGGAGCCTAACACCGGCATGGCGATCAAAGGCCGATGCGATTCAAGAGTCAATTGGAATCACGAACGTCACCATAGACGCTCTTAGAGGTAATCTTAAGACTTATGAATCCACTATTCTTAACCCTGTTGTTGACGAACAAAGAAGGCAAAAGATTGCTCTAAAGGCGAGCACAAGTCAATCACCAATTGAAGAGGATGGAGATAGCGAATTTGGACTCATCATCAAAAAGTTCCAAAAATTCATGCGAAAAGAATATGACCGCAAAGGGAAAAAGCAAGGTGAGCAAGTTAAATGTTATGAATGTGGTGAAACAGGGCATATCAAAACAAACTGCCCAAATCTTAAAAAGGAGAAGAAACCCTTCAAGAAGCAACGAGCATACATATCTTGGGGAGGAGATTCCGGAGACGAATCCAGTGAAGAAGAAAATGAAGAAGCGGCAAATCTCTGCCTCATGGCACAGGAAGAAAATCAAAGTGAGGTAAGTCAAATCTCTTCTCAAAATTTTTATACTCTTGATGACATGAGAAATGCCTTTGATGAATTGTATGCTGAATTTCTCAAAGTTACAAAAACCGTCACTAGTTTAAGAGAAAATGCTTCTCTAAAAGAACAAGATTTTCAAAAACAGTTTTCATTAAAAGAAAAAGAATTAGAAAAATTGGTTTTGGAAAATGAGAAGCTACTAGAACAAAACAAGTTTTATGGGAAAAGAAGTTCTGACAAGCCCGAGAGTTCTACAAAAAATTGTGCTTCTTGTGTAGACCTTAAGAATGAAGTAGGTAGATTAAAAGGCACACTAGATAAATTCAACTCCTCTCATAAAAACTTGAATGTGGTGCTTGATAACTTGAAATCAACCAAGCATGGAATAGGCTTCATAAATGAAGAAGAGGTTGATGCAAAAACCCAACCACCTAGAGCTCAACCTAGGATTAATAACAAAAATGCCTTTCCTAAAACAAACATGCATGCTAGACAAAATATTAGGAGACCTAGACATGACCTTCCGCCTAGCAACCGTCACCATAGACATGATGCATATTTTAGGCACAACAATGATCATGCTAGAAGATCCCGAAATGTTCAACCTAGAAATGACTATGGTGTTCTAATTAGGAGAAATGAAAATAGAGTAAACAATGTGCATTATTCTAGCTACTATGAGCCTAGACGCATGCATAATCCAAATGTGACATGTCATTATTGTAGACGAATTGGTCATATTGCTCCCGCATGCTTTACTAGACATAGACATGCTACTCAAACATATCATTATAGTATGCATAACCCTCAAGGACCCAAAATGGCATGGGTACCAAAAGAGCATTGATTTGTTTTGCAGGTGTGCTTGAAGGAATCAAGTGTAGTGGATGCTCCAAACACTTGACGAGAGACGAATTCAAAATTCCTTCAATTAAAGCACAAAGAAGGAGGAAGAGACGGAAAAGTCGACTTATGTTTTTTTAAATCGGAAGTATTTTCGAAAAATTCAAAAGGCAAAATTGTGGAAAAAGCTTCGTAAATTGGAGAATGAGCCAAAAGACCAAAATGAACGGAGGATGTTCAAAATCAGGTAATTGGCAAAGTCGAAGGGAAGGTAAGTACCCTAAACCCTCTTAAGAACATCCTAGGACAAAATTCCTAAGAGTTCATTTTTTTTTCACCCGACTACACGAGTTTCAAAGTTATTATTTCATTTATAGATTACTGACTTGAGCGTCGGAGATGTTTAATTCTATTTTGCAGGCATCCCCCAAAAGGTAAGAGGAAAGTATGAATTATCTTGATACAAGAAAAAAAAAAATCGATCATAATCGATTATTTATGCTTACAATCGATTATCAGTATCAATAGTCGATTATTTGTTGATTCAATTTTTTTTGCCATGAAATCTTGTTAAATGTTTACATTGCCTGATAGAATTAAGTCTCATCATTTCAGCATCCCCCTTCCAAACAATCGATTATTTGTTCTGCCAATCGATTATTTGCCAAAATTCAAACTCTCTGTGAGTAAAACAATCGATTACTATATATTGACAATCGATTATCTGTTTTAAACTTATGTTACCGTTTTGGCTCCATAATCGATTCCTGACAGGTCATAAATATGAAAAACAATCGATTACCAAGTTTGACAATCGACTATCTTTTTCAAATTTTCTTACCGTTCTGGCGTGTAATCGATGTGTCAGATCATTTTCATTAATGACAATCGATTATTCCATTCAAACAATCGATTGTTGAACGGTCAGTGAATTTATTTTTACCGTTTCAGACTTCAAATCTCTTCAAATCATTTCCAATAAATGTAAGATTCATTCCTTCTCTATATATAGGCTGCACATATGCTCTTGTATACTCACTCAAGCCTCCCAAGCATCAAATTCTCTTGTTTTCTTTGAAAAATCCTAGCACATCCTTTCAAAAAAAAAAATGTCAAGCCGCAACTCAAAACGTGCTCGTTCCAAACAAGGTGCTTCTTCTTCTCGCCATCCATATCAAGATGGATCGGTTCTATTCTTTGAATCCAATGAAGAGCTCACCCGTTTCTTAACCAAATTTGAGAAACGCCTTATTCTCCCTCCTCGCTTTTCAACAAACGCTCTTGTTGCACCATTCATTCCAGCCGCAAATATGCTAAGAGAGTGCAACCTTTTCAATTTCCTACTCCTTACTCACCCCTACTACAACATTTCTTTGGTTGAAGCTTTTTACTCCAACCTTCACAAAGATGATGAGGGTGAACTTGTTACCAATGTTAACGGCATTCCCATTCTAATTTCTGAAGATAACCTCCACCTCATTGCCGGCATTCCGCATGATGGTGAAGACATCTACCAGTACATAAATGATGCCGGGGTCATGATTGATGAAGCTAATCTCTTCCGCCAAGCCGGAGTAGCCTATGATGAGTCCTCTTCCCGTCGTCCCACCATAAAGGGTATGGACCCGAATTATCGTTTCATTCTCTATTTCATCACTCGTGTTCTCAAACCCCGTAAACTCAATCACACCACCATTTCCCAAGAGGATGCCAAATTTCTTCATGCTATTGTCACCGGTGTTAAAATAAATTGGTGCAAGCTTATTCTATCTCATATGTTCAATGCCACCAGAGATGACATACCTCTCCCCTATGCCCTCTTAATAATGAAATTTCTTGAAGCTTCCGGAGTCAATATTGCTAATGGTCCTCTCAAAAAGAGCACCAAAATCTGGGAAATTTCGGAGTCTTCCTTTCATCATGATGGTGATCATGCTCCCGCTCCTCCTCAAAATCGACAAGCCCGTCGTGCTCATCCTCCTCAGGAGCCTACCCTCCGGACCATTTCTGACCAAATTACTCAACTAACCCGTGAGGTCCATGGTTACTTTGATCACGTGCATTATGCCTATGCTCAGATGGTGCCATATCAAGCGCCTACCAATGATGATGAAGGGGATGGGGGTGATGAATGATGAAATTGTTGTTGTTATGAGAAATTGTTGTTTTTGGTCTGTTTGTTCTTGATTGGTTAGTTATGTTTGGTTTCACCCTTGTAATGTTATCTTAATTTTCCAATAAATAAACTTGTGTTTATTTCACATTTTTTTTTCATATTCTTCCCTTGTGTAAATTTTTGCTAATGGCAAAAGGGGGAAGAAACGGGATATCAAGAAGTATGCTATATCACTCTCAACTTCATTCATGCTTAAAGTGAGGGGGAACATGAATTGAGGGGGAACATCAAATTGCATACTTTACTCTTGTCTTGGATTATCAAAATAATTATTGCATATATCCCGCTTATGTTTGCCATTATCAAAAAGGGGGAAATTGTTGGAAACACGTTTCAAATGCAATATACTAAACGTGTGTTCTTTTGTAGGTTTTGATGAATGTCAAACAAAGCAATAAGCGATATATAGCAGTGCTCAAGGACAAGCACAAAATGGATGCATTACAAGAAGCTCAAGACAAAGTTTAGAAATGTTATAATTGAGTCAATATTAATTGTGATCTTGATTCCTCAATCTTGGCTCATAACATGGCTTCTCTACTAAAATTATTTTTCCAAAATCATGCATATCTAACTTAAGTGTCAAATGATTTTAAACTATGCATATTTATATTTGTTAAAATGTTTTTCAAACATGCCTCAAAAATCTGGGCTAAGATAATCGATTATGTACTTATGATAATCGAGTATCTCTAAGCCAAGACTGCATGACAATCGATTGTGAATTAATGATAATCGATTGTGAGTAAGTCAGTTAACATCAGGTTTTTGCAAACTGCATAACAATCGATTGTGTACTTTTGATAATCGATTGTTAACTGAGGCAAAGTTTTCAAAACTCAGAAAAATCGATTATGAACTAATGGTAATCGATTAGAATGAGAAAAATGTCTCCCAGTGTTTTTAAATAAATTAATAATCGATTGTGGCTTTTGATAATCGATTATATATGAGACAGAAAGTTTTGAAATTAATTAATAACCGATTATGGCTTTTGATAATCGATTATATATGAGACAGAAAGTTTTGAAATTAATTAATAATCGATTATGGCTTTTGATAATCGATTATATATGAGACAGTAAGTTTTGAAATTAATTTATAATCGATTGTTCTATTTGATAATCGATTGTTGGAACTAACCGTTGTCATACATTTTCAAATTACCTTCAGGTAATCGATTGTTGATATTTAACAATCGATGTTTTGCGTAAAATCTGGAAAAGATTTTCTGAACGTTGTTAAAATAATCGATTGTTGATTTCCTGATAATCGATGTTTTATGCCAAAAATTGGAAAGGATTTTTTAACGTTATAAATAATCGATTATTGATTTGAAGTAATCGATTGTTGACGTAAAATCTGGGATTGAATTTTTGATCTGATAGGCAAACAATCGATTGTTTAGTCTTGACAATCGATTGTCACTAAGTAATTTCAGCAATCCTTAATTGGCAAATAGACAACGGTAAGACTGAGTTTTTCACCTATAAATACAGGCTTAACTCAGTGTTTTCACAACAACAACATATACAATTTAAGTATTTTCATTGCTAAAAGCTTTCTTACATTGATCATCATTTTCATTCATCCATAAAGCTTTTTGAAGAGCCATTCTATTGAGCTAAGTTGTTGTGATCTTGAGCGTACTATTTCTACTCATATCTACTCATTGAGGAGTACTTTGTAAAGTGAGTTTGTTTTGTGTTTGTAAGAGAATTGCGATTCTCGTTTGTTGAGGAACTTGTGATTCCTCAGTTGAAGTCTTTGGGATTGTTATCCCCGAGCAGTTGAAGTCTTTGGGATTGTTATCCCCGAGCAGTTGAAGTCTTTGGGATTGTTATCCCCGAGCAATTGAAGTCTTTGGGATTGTTATCCCCGAGCAATTGAAGTCTTTGGGATTGGTATCCCCGAGCAATTGAAGTCTTTGGGATTGTGATCCCCGAGCACCTAGGTGAGGCTTGTGTCCTCAGCTGTAACGGTTTGTTAAGCACCCGTAAGCTTGACAAGTTTAGTGGAAATCTCGAGAGAGTCTCTCGGGGACTGGACTAACCACGTTTGTGGCCAACCAGGATACATCATTGTGTAAGTTTATTTTACTGCACTTGTTTTAATTTCTGCAAAGTTTTTAAATTCCGCACTAAAACGCTTAATATTTTTAAAACGCTATTCACCCCCCCTCTAGCGTAAAGCGTTATTTCCAACATAATGCACCAGAGCAATACTCTTATCACTCTATTTTCTACAATGATTCTGCACAAAAGGCACATTCATCTTTGCTGAGTCTAGATCTTGACTTGGATCTCCCTTTCTTTGTCCTCATTTGATTTTGAGGACGACCCCTCACAAATAGTGCTCCTTCTCCGCCTTTTTGTTTTTCTTGCTTTCTTTGTTCATATATGTACAAAGCCGAAAAAACTTCTCTAAGAGAAACTTCGTCATTTCCATGGAGTAGAGTAGTTTCAAGGTGCTCGTACTCATCAGGAAGTGATGCCAACTACATTAAGGCCAAGTCACCATCATCATAAGTTGTATCCATATTTTGTAAATCTGTGACCAACTTATTGAAACTGATGATATATTCATTCATTGTGGTACCAGGAACATAGGTGAAGTGAAATAGTCTCTTCTTCATGTACAATTTATTTTGACTGTTTTCTTCAAAAAGTTATCCTCCAGTGCTTTCCATAATCTACTTGCAGAAGTTTCCTTTGTGTATGGATATTTCTGCTCTCTAGCAAAGTAGGATCGAATGGTACCGCAAGCAACACAGTTGAGAATCTTCCAATCTTATTCTCCAATAACGTCTGGTTTCTTTTCTTCAATGGCCAGATCTAGCCCTTGTTGAAAAAGGACATCTAGAACATCGTCTTACCACATCCCAAAATGTCCGGACCCATCAAAAATTTCTACCGCAAATTTCGCATTTGACACAATTCTTGTCATAAGCGAAGATGCCAATGATGCCGTATTGCTGACATTTGATGTAGATTCTTCTTGTTTATTGTCTCATATTTTGACCCAAATATTATTTAATAGCTGACGATACAAATCAAGATTATTTCCTTTCTGATGTAGAAGATCAGACCAGACTGCAACCACAGAGCATACTCAGACAGAACCTTGACTCAGTTACCAAGATAAATCTTTTCTGATGTGGAAGATCAGACAAGCTGCAATCCACAGAGTATACTTAGACAGTACATTGGCTCTGATACCAATTGTTACGGAAGCCAAATGTATATAGTGCGAATGAGTCACAACTACTATACCAAAAATTATGGCAGCCACTAAATAATAAATAAGACAATAAAGCAACAATAAGAGGAACACCAGAATTTAACGAGGTTCGGCCAATTTTTCCTACTCCTCGGACACAACCAAAATTTTACTCCACTCCAAAAATATAAGTGAAATAATACTAAAGAGAGAAGATACAAATGTTTTAAGCAGATGAAAAGGAAAATGAGAGGTGTGTTTAAAATCCTAAACATTAGGCCTTCTTTTATAAGGGGAAAATCCCCACCAACTTCAAGAGCCCACCGATATGGGACAAAAAATTTGCCAAACTTCAACAGGACCCATAATCAAAAGAGACCAAGTGGTGTATTGATTTTGATCTCTTATTTTCAATAGCCTAAAGTCGGGAGATGAAATCCCTAACGAAATCGGAAAGTCGGAAACACTAGTCAGAAAATTCAAACTCAACTTGTATATTATTTCGACTTTTCCAGTTATGATAATAGGAATTTTAGGCATAGAAAGAGTCGCATGTGTACGCAAAGAATATATATTGAGCATCAGCTAGACGCTGGCACAAAAAGTTATAAGGAATTTATATATGTGGAATATTAGTTACTCTATGTGAAGTTATTCGACATAGTCACGCGGAAGGAAATATGGTGGCTTATATTTTGGCACAAGAAGCTCACAAGAGACTAGCTTTAATATTTTACGTAGTTTTTGGAAGCCATCGGATTTTATTATGAATATGTATATTAAAGACTATGAAGGTTATGAACATCATAGATCTAGTAATAACAAACAATGCGAAACCTTAGTTAGTTTAGGAAAAATTAGTGCACTCCAAGGTATTATGCAAGGCTGTAAGTTGGGAATGTACTAATGACATTAATAGGGGCTTTAGCCACCTATATATATATGTTCAAAAAAAAGTTATTATATAATATATCCATCTTCCCGTTCAAAAAAAAAAGTTATTCGACATAGCAGTAAAAATCCAATCATTGTCATTTTCGAATATCTATATAATAATGGAACTTCATTAGCACGGCAGGAATAAAGCTTCCAAATTCACTATGCCGCAAATAAAACACCTATTTGACATTCCGATGTCATTTGTCACGATTTATTTACATACAATAATAACGTAATAAAATTATGGTATAATGTATGTAATTTAAGAAATTATTTTTAAAATGATTTTACTAATAAACTTAAATTAATATGAATTGAATTATACAGGGTACTGTGCAAACTTATTACACCGTTAAATAAGTCAAAAGTACTGTATGTATTTTTGCATGAAAGCTGATAAGGACACCTCTCCATCATGAGCATAAGATGCTGGCCATCAAATCTACTTCTAATCCAATAAAAATAAAATAAGAAAAAACAGCTCCATCGCCATCAAATATAATTCTAATCCCACCAAATAGTTTTTCAAATTACATGAGATGTTTTTTTTTTTAATTTGTTCCAAAATAAATAATATATTTTTAAACTTGAAAAAAATCAACTTTAAACTTTTTATTTTATCCATTTTATCGTTAATGAGAAGTTTTTATAAACATACAAATGTCATGGCCCCATAAAACTTTTGCACTTTAAGTTTTTAAGATCACAAGTTTCAAAAATCTTTTTCTTTTTTCTTGAACTCCATACCGGATCAAATTAATGTTTAGGATTATGATTCCGACTAAATATAACAACCTTCATATTGAATAATCCGAAATTAAACTACATGAGCGGAAGCTAACCTGAATCCATATATGGAATTGCTGAACCTCCTTTTTGATGATTGTCCTTATGCCTTTTGAAGAATGCTCCTTAATCCTTTCCTTCAAGTTTGTTCTTGATGGTATGTGTATCCACAAGATTCTTCACAAGACTAAACAATATGTGTGGTTTCACAACAATAACAATGTAATGACAATGATCAAAATGGTTTATGGTTTTTCACACTATTTGCAAGACAACAATGGAGTATTTTTGCTCTTGATTCAATGGGAGGAAGAAGAGTCTTGTCTTGCACTAATGTGGGAACCATAACCCCCACTTTATAACTTCATGAGTTACATAACCCAAGAGTCACAAGAGTTACATAACTCAAGAGTCACAAGCATGTAACCATGGTTATATATATGTAACCTTAGTTAGCCCATCATTAACTAAGGTTACCCTTTTGGGTATCTACACATTAGTCCTACACTTTATATGACAATACATTGGCCCCCTTAACATAATGTCCATAAGACCACTTATTTAGGCCAAACCAAAAGATAGCACATAACATATAATTTATCCATATATTGTTCATATGTGTGTAGATATAAGTCCATATAGCTAGATATAAATCCATATATCTTACAATCTCCCACTTGGACGAGATACACATACATACGTACAAACCTTAGCATTATATGTTACTAAAAAACCTTAGGAGCTCAAATTTGCTATCACAATAAAATTGTCATGAACAATCCGGTCCATCAATCATACCAACATAGGAACTAAGTGCTCGTCGTTACTCATTCGTAATTAGAACCAATCATAGCTCACGTATATCAATATAACCAACGACATGGATCAAGAGTAGGTATGTAGCATGGAAATAACATAAAGTGTGGTGTATAGAATGTCTATTTCCAACTGGTTCTCTTTATTGAGATCAAACATAAACTGTAAGAGTACAAAAACTTTAAAACTGAATATCTGCGTAGATATAACTGAATTACTGAATTTCTGAATATAATGAACAATACATAAATGTGCAATACAAACTCCCACTAAAATACATAATCCTTATCTGATTTGACAGCCATACAAGCAATATGCTCATGAAATACTTTTGGTGTCAATCCCTTAGTGAGCGGATCCGCAAGCATGGAGTTTGTACTTATGTACTCAATGCACAATTGTCCATTTTGTACTCTTTCTTTAACAACCCGAAATTTGACGTCCTTATGTTTTGCTTTCGTCAAATTACTGTTGTTATTAACATAAAGGCAAAATCGGAGTCGGTATACCCGATGATCTCAAGCTGGTCCGAACTCCGATATGTAAGCATGTTATCCTTTGTTCTCTGTAAATACCTTATGACCCTTTTGGCTGCCAACCAATGGTCCATTTCCGGATTGCTAAGATATCTGCCTAACATCCCAACAATGTATGCTATATCAGGTCGTGTACATACCTGAGCATACATCAGACTACCTACAGCCGAAGTATAAGGCGTCTTCTGCATTAATTTCATAATTATTAATTGGGCACTGTTTGAGACTAAACTTGTCTCCCTTAGCAACAGGGGTGTTACCTGGTTTACAATCCTGCATGCCAAATCTTTTCAGAACCTTATCGATATAGCCCTTGTGACAGACCGAGAACACCTTTGGAGCGATCTCGTAGAATCTGAATTCCTAATACAAAAGAAGCTTCACCAAGATCTTTCATCTCAAATTTCTTTGAAAGAAATTTCTTAGTTTCAAGCAATAATGCTATATCATTACAAGCAAGCAATATGTCATCGACATATAAAACCAGAAAAATATACTTACTCCCACTGAACTCATGGTATATACAGTCATCAGCAATATTCGGTTCAAAACCAAAAGATGTAATGACTGCATGAAACTTATAATACCATTGACGAGAAGCTTGCTTGAGCCCATAGATGGATTTCTTTAATTTGCAAACCTTTTTCTCTGATTCATCCGAAACAAAGTTTTCAGGTTGCACCATATAAATTGTTCCCTCAATGTCACCATTGAGAAATGCTGTCTTAACATCCATTTGATGAAGCTCAAGATCAAAATGTGCTACTAATGCCATTATAATCCTTAAAGAGTCTTTCGATGAAACTGGAGAGAAAGTCTCTTTATAATTAATGCCTTCCTTCTGAGTGTAGCCTTTTGCGACAAGACGAGCTTTATACTTAACAACATTGCCCCTGAATCCCTTTTGGTTTTAAAAATCCATTTACAACCAATAGATTTCATACCTTCGGGCAATGTAACAATCTCCCAAACGTCATTATCGCTCATTGACTTCATCTCATCATTCATGACATCAATCCACTTTTGAGAGTTAGAACACTTAATGACTTGACGGAAGTTGATTGGATCATCTTCCTCAAGTCCAATATCACTTTCTTGTTCTTGGAGAAATACTACATAATCATCCGAAATTGCATTTCTCCTCTCTCTAGTGGATCTCATTAATGGCATTTCAGTTTCTTGAGGTTGTTGAGTTTGATTTCATTAGTTATATCAGGGTCCTGATGGGGGAGATTTTTTAGATTGTCTTGAACCGGAGTTGTGTGATCCGAGTCAGGAAGACCAAGATCAACAATTTGAGGGAAAGACACATGTTCTTCCTCAAAGACAAAATCTCTAACAACTTTATCCCTACCCCCCAAACTCAATATCCTCAAAGAACCTAGCATTACCCGTCTCAAAATAGTTCTAGAAGTGGGATCATAAAACTTAAAACCCCTGGATTTTTCAGAGTATCCAACAAAATAGCTACTAACCGTCTTAGCATCCAGTTTCTTTTCATTCGGCCTATAAGGCCTTGCCTCAGCTGGACAACCCCAAATATGTAAATGCCGAATACTGGGTTTATGCCCAGTCCAAAGTTCATATGGGGTTTTGATTGTAGCTTTAGTTGGAACTCTATTAAGAATATAAGCTGCGGTGTTTAATGCTTAGTCATGAATAAGATATAGGTACCCATAACGAGAGTAATCGTCTATGAATGTGATAAAGTATTGTTGACCATTCCTACAAGGAGTAGGGAATGGCCCACAAATATCCGTATGTATCAATTCTAAGATGTCCGAAGCTCTCTTAGCACCTAATCTAGTCTTGTTTGTTTGTTTTCCCTTGATACACTTAATACAAATTTCCGAATTTGAGGAATCAAGCGAATCAAGAATTCCATCTGACACGAGTTTCTGAATTCTTTGAATGGATATGTGACCCAAACGTTTATGCCAGAGTGAAATAGAATTCTCATTAGTTAATTTTCTTTTGGTACCACTTAAACTTGTATGCAAAGTTTCTTTATTTGAAGTTATTGTATCAACCAAATATAAGCTACCAAATGTTGATAAAACACCAGTACCAATAAGATTTGAATTCTGAAAGAGACTAACTTTATTGTCCCCAAATGTACATTTATAACCAGATATGTCCAATTGGGGAACTGAAATTAAGTTCTGTCTAAAAGACGGTACAATAAAAGTCTCATCCAAATCTAAATGAAAACCGGTTTTAAACAACAGCCTAAATTTGCCAATAGCTTCAACTGGCACCTTCTTGCCGTCACCCACATAGATGTATCTTTCACCATCATTTGATTTTCGGCAGTTCATGCAACCCTGCATTGATATACTTATGTGAGTAGTAGTAGCAGAATCTACCCACCAAGTGTCCTTAGGTACCGAAATTAAATTAACTTCCGAACAAACAAGAGAAAGAAATGTACCCTTTTTCGCACGCCAGGCATGGTACTTGGTACAATCTTTCTTCACATGATCAGTCCCCTTACAGAGAAAGCAACCTAATTCAGTGATTTCAACCTTAGGTTCCTTATGTTGCTTAATCTTGGGCCTTGCAACCGCAACTTCCTTACCTTTCCTCTTCTTAGTTTCCTTAAAAGAGGATGCCAAATGAGCACTTTCAGTCTTATCTAGCTTTATCCTTTCCTCTTCTTGCACACAATGTGAAATGAGCTCATTAAGAGTCCATTTCTCCTTCAGGCAGTTGTAACTGACCTTAAACTGATTAAAGTGTGCAGGAAGAGATATCAAAACAAAGTATACAAGCAGTTCCTCAGGTAAATCCAGCTTGAGTGACTTAAGTTTCGAAGCAAGATGAGACATTTCCAAAATGTACTCCCGAATGTTTCCCTTGCCCTTATACCTCATGGAAACAAGTTTACTCAATAGTGTACTTGTTTCCGCCTTTTCGTTTTGAATAAAACGCTGTTCAAGGTTTTCAAGGAAAACTTTGGCATTAGGCTCATCATTCATAGTGCCCCTGAATGATTCTGGAATTGCACGTTTCATGATCATTAGACTCATGCGATTCAAGCGTTCCCACTTCTCCATCGCTCTCTTTTCATCAGGAGAGGATGTATCCTCAAGAGGAGTAGGTTGCTCGGTCCGAAGAGCAAGGTCAAGATCCATGCAACCGAGAACGATCATAACGTTCTCTTTCCATTCCTTAAAGTTAGTGCCGTTAAGCACAGGAATGCTATTGATGTTGGCAGAGATCGTAGAAGCAGAAGAATTTACTGAAAATAGAACAAAAGGATTACTGAATACATGCTTACAAATACTTGAACTTTAACTTTATAGATTCAAAATTAGGCATTCCCATTACAAGATACCTAGCACAATATTGATTTTATTCTTTGGACAGAAAAACAACTTGTAAGTGGTACTCATGGTGTAGTGATCAAACATAGACAATAAACTCATGTCAAATATTAAACCTTCCTTTGGGCCGATTTAATATTCACATGGAAAACCAAATAATTGTCTCATATTTACCACCACAATCATGTTCGAATTCCTGCCAAATAACACCTTCCTTTGGGCCGGTGTTAAACGCATGAAAGACTAACATCCACAGTCATCTTATATTTTAAGATTAATCAATCTACACAATAGAGGTTACTTTGGCAACATAATGCTTCAATTGAGTAATTAAAATATTAGATGCTATAAACTTTAGTTCCTTAAGCCTTATTATGAATCTCAACTTAATATGTTACATATGTTGATATGTAACACTTGAATATTAATTGTTGTTTACTTTATAGGACAATTCCATATAATATTAGAATTGAACAATTAACATTCACTGAAACTTAAGAGAGTTGAAACGTTTTTAACCTTACTGGACAAAAAAAAATCAGTTGTAAGCAATAGAAAATCGATTATCTTTGGCTTAAAATTTTTTTTTTCAGTTACTGGATCAATATAATCGATTGTCAAAACCAGACAATCGATTATTTTGGTTTTGAGAAATTTTTTTAAGTTTCTGGACCAACATAATCGATTGTCAAAACCAATATAATCGATTATGCTGGTTTTAAGAAAATTTTATAAGTTACTGGACCAATATAATCGATTGTCAAAACCAGACAATCGATTATTTTGGTTTTGCTAAAATTTTTTTTAAGTTTCTGGACCATTACAATCGATTGTCTACAATTGATAATCGATTGTATGGTATAATTAAAAAACGTTTCAACTCACTGGACCAGAACAATCGATTATATAGAATATACAATAGATTATTCTGGTGTTCAAAAAAACTGCTAGAATTTTAAACGTCAAAGACAATTGATTGTGTAAGGAAACAATCGATTGTATTGAGGCAGTGACCAAAAATTTTTTTCTAAATAACACATAATTTTCAACATGAATCTTAAACATAAAAAACATGTTGTTAACCAACTAAAATCATGCTATTTACAATGTTTTAACATGATATTAAAACATCAAATTACATCAAAACATAACATTCATAAGATCATGCTATTTCATGGTAGAATTTCATAAACAAAATTCTAATTAAACTTAAACATGAATCCTAACATAACATGAATCTTATGAACATCCAAATTATCCAAAAAGAAGGGTGGCTCTGATACCAATTGTTAGGATTATGATTCTGACTAAATATAACAACCTTCATATTGAATAATCCGGAATTAAACTACATGAGCGGAAGCTAACCTGAATCCATATGTGGAATTGCTGAACCTCCTTTTTGATGATTGTCCTTATGCCTTTTGAAGAATGCTCCTTAATCCTTTCCTTCAAGTTTGTTCTTGATGGTATGTGTATCCACAAGATTCTTCACAAGACTAAACAATATGTGTGGTTTCACAACAATAACAATGTAATGACAATGATCAAAATGGTTTATGGTTTTCCACACTATTTGCAAGACAACAATGGAGTATTTTTGCTCTTGATTCAATGGGAGGAAGAAGAGTCTTGTCTTGCACTAATGTGGGAACCATAACCCCCACTTTATAACTTCATGAGTTACATAACCCAAGAGTCACAAGAGTTACATAACTCAAAAGTCACAAGCATGTAACCATGGTTACATATATGTAACCTTAGTTAGCCCATCATTAACTAAGGTTACCCTTTTGGGTATCTACACATTAGTCCTACACTTTACATGACAATACATTGGCCCCCTTAACATAATGTCCATAAGACCACTTATTTAGGCCAAACCAAAAGATAGCACATAACATATAATTTATCCATATATTGTTCATATGTGTGTAGATATAAATCCATATATCTAGATATAAATCCATATATCTTGACAATAAACTCATCTAAATTAAAAGGAAGGAAATATTATTTTATTCAAAATTGCTTCTACACCTGAAGCATTAATTGTGAACATCATATATCAAATCAATTTCTTCTTAAACTTGAAACTTCTTCTGAAGCATCTAGAGAGAAAGACTCCAAGGGTGTTGTTTACTTTGAAAATAGTAATCATAATTAGATTTGGTTTTGTGATTTTAAAAATATGTAATTTGTTTTTATGTTAGTTGTTAGGCAATAGATGCTAAGTATGAGATTAAGAAATAAGACAAGAACTTAAAAATAACATGTTTAAGAAAAACGAGCAGCTGGGAATTGGGGCCTCGAGCCTGATTATACGGGTCTCGAGGTCGAGCTCGACACTGAGCTATGGGCTTCCGATGAAGGTTTAACAGTATTGAGAGCTTTGATGAAGGCTTTTTATGACCAATAACGAGCAATAAATGAAGAACAATAAATAGAACGCAGTAAATGTAAGCAATAAATAGTGAAATCAAGAGAATATGTTTTAGTTAGAGAGCAGAGAGAATGTTCTTGTATTGAATATTGATAGTGGTATGTTGTATCCTTACAAAATGACAAGGGTCCTCTTTATATATCAGGGGGAATCCCAACATAATAAAAGCGCATTTATTACAAAGATATATGACTGGTACAACCATTTAATGCTACGGTACGGGCCTGAACTAGCCTAATAGATTTGGCCAGCTTTAGTCATGTGCCTTGGGAATCTCCCACTCGTTCATCAAAGCCATCGATTTACTCTACCCCGAGTTTGAGCATATAGGACCCTTAGGGTCGAGCCCCGAGCTAAACTTTGAGCATTTCGGGAATGATATTTACGATGTGCCTCAACAGTCACAAGATCGGACCTTCTGATTTTTGCCGTATACATATGCTTTGAAGTAAGTGGTTGAGGCGTCAAGATCCGACTTCCTATAATGATTGCTTTATAGTAATGTTACTTTTGTACAGTAGTCGCGTAGGAATTCAAAAGATTTAGAAGAAAGTTTTCTTTGTATTCCAAAACTTGCTGATTTTTACACTGTACATGCTTGCTTATATAGGAATAAAAATGTCAGGAAGAATATTCTATTCCATAACTACATGTACAGTTGTCCTATTTTTAATTTGCTAATGAATAACTAAACTATATTCTGTACAAAAATAAACGACAAATGTATGTATTATCTAATACAGTCTGCTAGTCTTCTACAAAGATCTCCTTTCTCCTGATTTCTGCTGATACAGCCCATTAAGGAGTAAATATTGGGCTTTCTTTTCTCATTAGATAAAGCCTGCTCTAAAAGACCAAACATTATTGAAATATCTTTCATTAAATTGGCCCCAAATTGATCTGTTACCAAAGTTCTCCGCTCTTGATTATTCGAAGAAACCAAGATACGATCTTTCTTGTCTTTATCCTTGATTTGAACAAAATTGAGATGAGATCTATCTTCAACACCCCCCTCAAGTTGGAAGGGTGTGAAGAAACCCCCAACTTGCCAATAATCTATCGATGTTGAATACTACTTAGAGTTTTGGTAAAGATATCGGCAAGTTGAGAAGTAGAATGGATGAAGTGGAGAGAAATAAGGCCAGCAAGGAATTGTTGGCGAAGAAAGTGATAGTCAATCTCCATATATTTGGTTCGTTCATGGAAAATGGGGTTTTTTGCGATGTGGATTTCTGCTTGACTGTCCGAGTGAAGAGAGATTGGAAGAATCGGAGAATTGGTTAGGTCAGAGAGAAAGCAGACAAGCCAACTGATTTCAGCAACAACCCATCGCATCGACCTATACTCTGCCTCGGCGGAGGAGAGGGAAATGATAGGTTGTTTCTTTGATTTCTAGGAAATGGGGGAGCCTCCAAGGCTAATTAAGTAACCATTGATAGAGCGACAAGTTTTCGAATAAGAACCCCACTCGAAATTGCAAAAAGCAAGTAATTTTGAAGGACAAATGATATCTGAAGAACAACCCAAGACTAGGATTTGAAAGTAGATAGCGGAGGCAATGGATAATTGCTTGATAATGTGGTTTGCGTGGAGTTTGCATGTACTAAATAAGATGCTAAACAGCGAAAGAAAGGTCAGGGTGAGTGTTAGTAAAAAAAATCAGCTTGCCCAATAAGCGTCGATAAATGGTAGGATCAGACAAGAGTTCCCCAGCATCAGCTCGTAGCTTGTAGGATGGTTAAGTGGTGAAGCAACATGCCTTTGATGTAGGCAGTCAAATTTAGAGAGGACTTCTAAGTTAAATTTCCTTTGCATGAGAATAATGCTTCGTTCCTCTCTAATAAGTTTCATGCCAAGAAAGTAATGTGCCTCCCCTAAGTACTTTATTTTGAATTCTGAATTGAGAAAATCTTTCTATAAAGCAAGATCAGTAAGGTCATCCCCTATAATAAAAATATCATCCACGTATACTGCAAGAATACAAACCCCACAATCTATCTTTTTAAAGAAAAGAGAATAATTATTAAGGCTGTGAGAGGTGGGGGTGCCATACCCCCCACAAATTAGGCGAGAATTTTTAGAATCTATGTTGAAACTTTTCAGAATATTGATTAAATGTATACGCTGCCACCAGTAATATCAAACCAGAGGATGGTTCCATTGTTGGGAATTAATTTCTTAAGTTATTCTTGTGTTTAGGCTTAGGTTTGAGTCTCATTCTAATAAGAAAACCAAATTTTCATTTTCTTGGTTTCGCTTTTCTTTTATTTATTTTTGTTAAATAACACGGTCTAGCCAGTTTTTGGACGGGTAATTCAAAAATAGTCAGTATTTTCCAAGTCAATGAAAAATAGTCACTATTTTGCTGCAGGAGAGACCGATCCAGAATAATATACTGGAGCTCGGTGTACCTGTGTATGAACTTCCAACATATTATGCTGGACTGGTATACTTTGCTGGAGCATCGATGCTCCAAACTCTAATATATTATGTTAGACCAGTATATTATACTGTAACTCAAGTATACTATGCTGGAGTATTTTTCGTATTCCGAACAGTATTTTCGTTCAGATTTATCTTTACATAAAAAGTGATTAAATTTTAATTACTTTTAAAACTTTAGCTATTTTTGAATGACCACTTATAAATCTGGCTCTTTTAGAATTTCCCCCTTTATATTTTTCCTTTTGTCATCGTCTTTTCTATTTCCTTTGTTTTCCTATCCCTTTCCTCTTTAATTTTTCATTTTCCAATCTTTTCTCCTTTTTGTTTTGTTTGTCAATGACTTTGAAAGAGGAACACATAAAAACAGAAACTTAAAATAATCAAAGCACCATAAATAAAAATTGAGATAATACCCTTATACCCGCCTAAACTATACAATTTTTGTCTGTTTCATACCTAAATTATTGAGTGTCCCTAAAAACCCGTACAACTATATCCCCCTTAATAATTAAACCCCACCGTCGCATTAGCCTTAGTGTGTATGATACACACACTAATTAAATTATAAATCATGCCATGTGGCATGCCACATGGATAATTAAACTAAGAGTTAATACCCTCATGCCCGCTTAAACTGTATGACTTTTGTTAGTTTCATATCTAAACTATTGAGTATCTCTGGAAATCCCCTGAACTATATCCCCTTTGTAATTACACCCTCCGTCGCATTAGCCATAGTACTTGCATCAAAAAAAATATCTTCCCGGGTTAGCATTTGTCGTTGATGTTTTCAAAGAAGCAGGCTGTCCACAATCACAAAACACATTAAACCTCATGACTCTTTTACAATAGGTATTCTTCTTTCAAATTTATTTGGGTAACAAAGAAGGATGAATAAAATGAGAAAGATAAAAAACAAACTTGATAAATAGAGATAGAACTTTAAAAGGATTACGATGAAAAAAGAGATATAATAGGGTGAAGAAATAATGAAGAAAGGTGAAGAAATGAAGAAAATGGTATAATATAAAGAAAAGGAGAATAAAATATAAGTTTTTTTTTTTAAAAAAAAGAGGCTAATTAGTCGTTATTGAAGCTGCCAGTTGGGCCCCATTTCATGATAATTTTCAATGTTCACGCACTCTTGCGCAACTGATTTCACACAATATGTCACATAAGCGACATGGGTTTTAATTACAAAGGAGGATATAGTTCACGGGATTTCCAAGAACACTCAACAGTTTAAGTATGAAACTGACAAAAATCGTATAATTTAGGGGGATCTGAGAGTATTAACTCTTTAAAATTCTGTTAGCTTGTATATATTATATTTAAAGTGCAATTGTCCTATTGCTTGCAAGGTATAATTTCTTTTTCAAAATTATTTTTTTTCTTATGCTCTTATAGAATTAGTGTGACTCTACTATTAAAAGTGCTCTCACCTATGCAAAAATTTAATAAAAAAGGCATGATTCCTTAATTGAAGGAAGACTGCTAATTTTTACTTGTGCCCATTTATTTAATATTTAATTGTGTTGATTTATCTATTGAAAGTATGTTAAATTTATTAAACCGCCCCAATGTATTCAGATCGAACCAAATTGAATCTAACCGATATATACTCACACTCAAACTTTATGGTCAGTGTGAGGGGTACATTAAAAGAAATGTGATATCCACTATCTTTAAATCCTAAATCCGACTTTGCTTACCACTGAAGAAGTTGTTCCAAGTCAAACTTCGATTCTCTAGGAAACGAAGTTAGTATTTCACGAACTAGATGTCTTCATTGTGTGTGTTTTTGGGAGGTAAAGCTAGAGAAATCTTTTCTCCGTTCAAAGAGGAGAAGAGAGCAAGTTTTGCCTTTTTTGGATTCTTCGTTTTAGTTCACATTCAGAAAGTTTTTACCCCACCCCTTATACACGTTAGTTTTAGAGGTAGTTTTGGTGGGTGTGGTAACTTCCCTTAACTATCCTTACTTATTCTTTTACTCCTAACTTGGTTGGGTTGGCCCATATGGGCGACCCATGACCCAATTTCTAACATTTATCACTTTACACATGGTGGAATAAACCCAAAAAGATATCATATCAATAACACATATAATTCGTACTGACAAATAGTTTGTACGACCTGCGAACATCAAGAGCTATACCTATCAATGTTACACAATAACTACATGTAGGAACCCAATCAAATGCGGAAAGAATTAACTACTAAATAAGAGGATCTTATTACTCACAATACCCCAAATATCATTTGCTACTCTAGTAACTAGTTATCTGATCCCTCATCCTCGAAAGATATGAACTCGAGTTCATGTATAACATTATACCCACAATTACACTTGAAACCCTCATGGAAAGCATAATGGTCGACCTATGGCTACAAGCTAAAATACTTACTTTAATTGTCTTCTGTTTCTACTCGAATTTATCCATTCCAAATCAACTGTTTTCCTAGACATGCACTGCATTGCCAAATGACTCATGGCTATTATTGACATGCTAAAGTAGAAACACCGTTCGACACTTCAAGAAACAGCAAAAGGTCAAAGGTTATTCCAATAAAAGTACAAACAACTTTTTGAGATCTCACACAATAAAAAGTAGGGATTTATTCTTCTATTATCCCATTGGTCGCTAGAACATGTGGTATGAATCACATGCTACGATGTTCTCACCTTATCTTGGCATGTATGTCTCATTCTTTTACTCGTTCAACACCATACAGATCTTGGTCTAGACATCACCAGATGTCTAACCTGATTTTTCGTTCAAACAATCCTCAATCCATCCTTTGAGAAACCGGCATCTGATTTATAAAACAAGCCATAAGAATGGTGGAATCCAATAGTCTGAGCTCTAGTCGAGACCGACCATTTTATCCAAATATATAAATGACCTTGCACTATCAAGTTTTTAATAGGTCTCATCTCTACACGTTCCATGATGTCGGAGGCGATCGCTCGTGTGAGAGAGCCAATCTCGCGACTTGTTCGACAGACTGATATCCTTCAAAGGGTACCATCACATGCATATAGAATATCAGCACAGTCTCAATATTAATAATAATAATAATAATAATAATAGTAGTAGTAATAATAATAATAATAATAATATATTGATGAGTATATAACAATAAATCAAAATATTTTACAATACGCAATTATGTACATATCCTTCATAAATTTAGAGTCACAATTCGTTTCTCAAATATGTCTCTAGATATTGCTTTTTGTAAGAGGATCAACTATTGTTTTTGTATAGGTATTTATGGTAATGCTATTTTTTCACTTGACATGATGTCTCTCACATCTATATACTCTTTGAAGAGTAAATCATTTTCACTATAACATAGTGAATAATCTGCAATTTTCTTTAGGTATCGAAAAACTCTCATTATTGTTTTTAATAATCTCTTCCAAAATTGGATTGATACCGTTTAACACACATATGGTATAACAAATATTTGGGTACATATCATAGTGTACATCAAGTGCCCAGTAGCACTTGAGTATAGAACTCGAGACATGTCATTGTTTTCTTTGAGTCTTTAGACACATTTCAAGGCTTAAATTTTACCTCACGCGATAGGAGTATTCATGGGTTTGCAAATATTTATTCGGAAGCATTCCAAAACTTTCTCTATATTAGTTTCTTGAGATAGACTCAAGCACTTCTTCGAACGATTTCTATGGATCTTAACTCCAAGAATATAATTTGTCTCACCCATATCCGATAGGTTTCACATACTTTACATTATTTTCAACCAATAAAATAGCATCCACGTAAAGAGAAAGAATTATAAATATTTCATAAAACTTCTTCACATAGATACAATGGTCTTCATTGATCAAGGTGAAATCATACGAAATTATTTCTTTGTGAAACCTCAAATACCATTACCTTTAAGCCCCCATCAAAAGATTTTTTAAAATAATTTGCATGCCTTTTTTTTCCTTGGCCTTCAAAGATGAAGCCTATAGGTTGTTCCATATAAATCTCCTCATTTAATTCTCCATGAAAAAAGCTGTATTCACGTCTATTTGGTGTAATTCCAAATCTAAACGTGCAACAATAGCCAAAAGTAAGCGAATTGAGGTAAACTTCACAACTTGTAAAAATGTATCATCATAATCTATTCCAACTTCTTGAGTAAAGTCTTTTGCCACCGATCATGTGTTATATATTTCTATTGATGCATTCTCTTTGTGTTTAAGTTTGAGAACCCATTGGTTTTCAATGGCTCTATGCACAAGTGGAAGGTGAACTGGATACTAGGCTATTTTAGTTTTCATTGACTTTAGTTCTTCTTTCATTGCTTTCGTCCACTCAGCTTTCCAAGACTCGTTAAAGCCTTAGTCATGAATTGTTGCTCATCCATTTCTGTAGGAGATACCAAGAAAATATATTCTTCAATCTCATAACTATGTTTGAATATATATTTCCTGGTACTCTTTCGTAGTTGAAGTTTAGGTTAGTCAGAAGAATTTTGGGATTAAGAATTACCATTACCACTCGGGTCAAAAACATAATCTTGATCAATTGATTATCAACCGTATCAAAAGACACTTGATGATAGCTTAGTTCAACATTTTATAAAGAGGCTCTCCATTCTTTATCTCTCCCTTCTTTGGCAAATCATGTAACGTGACATCTCGTGATTCAATCTCAGTAGAACTTCCATCTTCTAATTCACAAATGAACACATACCCCTCAAAGTGTTCTAAATATCTTTTAAAGATACATTTCTTGCCTTTTGGTCGTAATTTACCAAACTAGGTATAAAAATAATCTTTTACATATGCCTCACAACCCAAGGTTTTAAATTATTTTAGTTTGGTTTATAACCAGTCCAAAGGTCATAAAAGTGAAAGAAACTGATTTAGAAGGCACTTTGTTTAATATGTAGGTTGCAGTTAATAACACATCTTCCTAAAAGGAGATAGGTAAATCTGTCTGTGCCACCATGGATCTTATCATGTCCAATAGTGTTCTCTTCCTTCTTTATGCTACTCCATTTTATTGAAGTGTGTAAGAAGTAGTTTACTATCTAGTAATGTCCTTTTTCGTTACCAATTCTTCAAATTCTTTTGATATGTATTCACGCCCTCAATCCGTTCTGAAGGTTTTAATCCTTTTGTCTAATTGATTCTTAACTTCATTCAAATATTTCTTAAAGCATTCAAGTACTTCAAATTTATGAGAAATCAAATAGACTTAATTGAAGGTACGTGAAATCATGGACAAATGTAATGAAAGGCAACACAAAAGACCAAGCCTTCATATTCATTGGATGACATACATTTGAATGGATTAATCGTAATTAGAAGCCATTTCTCTTAGCCTTCCCATATGGTTTATATGTAATCCTTCCAACACGATAATGTTCTCATTCGCCAATCTATTTATTCAATCTTTCCCTATGCGACCCAGTTTAGTATACCATGATGCATTAGTTCACATAATAGTCATCAGTGGAGTTATTACTATTTAATACAATTAAACTATCATAATAGTATCTACAACCATAGAAAACATCATCTAGAGTACTTTTCATGCCATAGCCACTAAAAAGAAACCATATACCAGATGAATAAGCACTAGCAAATGCAGCACTTCATCTCAATTTTATATTTCTTTTTCTTATGCTATTTTTGTCCTTTTGGAATTTAGCATGTTACTTTTCCAGGAGGATACCTATCCGGTCTCTTTTCATATTATCATTATAGGTTATATTAACCTTCAAAAGGCACGAGCAATATTATTCATATTCATGGATAACATCATCAACATTATAACTTACACTTGATATATGAGTAGTGGAATCTTTCTTTTTCCATGCACTGTAATCATTGATATCTTTTCTGTGTTGGGCAGTATTATGTGACACATCATATGGTTTATACTCTAGAGAATCTTTCTCTTTCATTATATACCATATTTTATGGCTTAATATATTACACTTTTGCCGTAAAACTTATCACCCTTCTTCAAATTATACTTCAAACAATATATAATTGTTATACTTATAAGAGACATTTATGCAAGTATCACTCATCAATAATACATTTGATATACACAATCAAACAAACAAATTCTCATAATGACTTCAGATTTAGTGTAGAATCAAAAGGTCACACAGTTTCCGATCATCATCTACATCCAAATGTTTAATCAAAAGTGAAAATTATTTCTTTGTAGGTATTATTTTATTATTCATGACTACAATCATATAGATTTTTTAAGTCTTATCCTCTTACAATAATCTATTAAACATACCAAAGGAACAAAAGTATAACAGAAGAGACAAATAAATAAATATTCATACTAGAATTGGCACAATTACAAGCAATACTTACATTTGTTTATATTCACATGTCATTCTCCTCCTTACGCGGGTGATAATGATTTGCAACAATATCGGCGAAAGTCTTAACTAGCTTGTCTTTAGGAGAAGGATGATAAAATTGAGACCTAGGACGTGTTTTTTGGAAGCCATAATTTCTTAACTTTAGCTTCAATGTCCTTTTTCTACCACTCAGCTTCAAGCGCATGTGTCATTGACCCTAAATTCTCACCTTCGGAATTATGATGACGCCTAATATTTTACTTGCTAGGTAAGCCAACGTTAGAGTAAATCGTATCCCATTTTAAACTATTCAATAAATTAAAACTCATTTAAATTGAAATAAAACTAGAATGATGTGCAAAAAGGTAAAATGACTAAAAATATCAAAGTACAATCCCAGATCTTCCCAGATCTGGAGTCACAAATGCACGAGCTACTAGATGCTCTACAAATAGAGTATAAAATAAATACAACCATTTCGAATGAAATGAACAGTAAATGAGGAAAGAGAAGGGGACTTCAAGGCCTGTGGACGCCAGCAGATCTACCTCGAGTCTCCCAATGTGATAATCCGAGCTGATGCACCTCACGTATAGCTGGTACTGGTACCAAAATTTGCACAAGAGGTGCAGAGTATAGTATGAGTACAACTGATCATATGTACTCTGTAAGTACCAAGCCTATCCTTGACGAGGCAGTGATGAGGCTATGATTGAACATTCACGTAATTTAACCTGTACAAATGTAAATATTGTGCAACATAGTAACAAGTAAAGATTTAATATGTACGATTGGGAGGGGACATGCGAAAGTGGGACAAGATACGATAAATACAATAGGAATGACGACACAAACCAGTCAAATAAATCATCAACCAATGAAAAAGGATAAACATAATGATAAAGATGACACGTCATCACCCATCGTATTTTTATTCTCAACCTCACCATGAAACGATAATAATGGAACGACATCACCCGTCGTGCTTTTACTCTCAGCCTCACCATGAAGCGATAAACTATAGTAAGGTATCACCCTACGTGTTTTTACTCTCTTCTTAAATATGTATTAATCAATAAATGAAGCAATAAACAGCATAACATTACCCTTCGTGCTTTTATTCTCCCTTACCATGTAGTAATGTGACGACCCGGCCAAGTGTCTCATGATTTACAGCACTGTTACCCCCATTTCTGCTTCTTAATGCTTTATTATTCGTATTTTGTGGTATCGGGTTGATCGGATTGAATCCAGAATGATTTTGGTAAGGTTTGAGACACTTGGCCTCTTTTAAAAAGGCTTAAATTGAAAAAGTCAACTGGATGTTGACTTATGTGTTAGAGGGCTTAGATATGAGTTTCGATGGTTCAGTTAGCGTCGGGAGGTGATTTATGAGTTAGGAGTATGATCGGAATTGGTTTTGGAGGTTCGGCATAGATTTAGGCTTGAATTGGTAAAGTTATAATTTTGGCGATTTTCGATTGATATGCGAGATTTTTATATAGGGGTCAGAATAGAAATCCAAGAGTTGCAGTAGCTTTGTTGTGTCATTTGGGATGTGTGTGTAAAATTTCAGGCCATTCGGACGTGGTTTGGTTGGATTTTTTTTATCAAAAGTGTATCTCGGAAGATTTTAGAAACTTACGCTTGAATCCGATATGTTTTGGGTGATTTGATGTTGTTTGAGGTATTTTGATGAGTGGAACAAGTTTGAATAATGTATTGGGTGATGTTTGTGCTTTTGGATGAGGTCCCGAGGGCTCGGGTGCTTAACGGAGGAGTTGTAAGGTTATTGCAGCTCTGAAGATTTGTTGTTTCTGGTATTTTCGCACCAACAGTTTGGGGATCGCAGGTGCGGCACCGCATAAGCGGAGAGTTGACTGCAGAAGTGAAAAATGGTCAGGTGAGCTGGAACCACAGAAGCGGCTAATGGAATCGCATCTGTGGAATCTTATATGCGGAGAGCGGATCGCAAATGCGGTTTAGGATGGTTTAGTAATTTTTCGCAGAAGCGGAGGCTGTAACCGCAAATGCGGAACCACAAAAAGGGGTTTTGGACCACTGGGCAGAATGTATATAAGCTTTCCTTCACTATTTTTGAAGGTTTTCACTATTTTTAACTTCTTCTTTGGAGCTTTTGGACGATTTGGAAAGGAAATTTCAATTAAACTTCATTAATGTAAGGATTTTGGCCTAAACTCTGTGGTAGTATTTCATGGATTAAAACAGAAATTAAAGGAATTAAAGGGCTAAAATCGGAGGAGTAGGGCTTGAGTTTAAGAGGCCTTTAAATGAGGATTTGAGGGGTTATTTGGACTCTAATTTTAGTATTCTTGATATGTATGAACTCATGGGGAGATATTGAATGTATTGGTGTAAAAATTTTTGAATTTCGAGTAGTGGGCTTGGGGCTCGAGTTTTGGCCAATTTGGGAATTTTGGTATTTTTCGACTGTTTTCGCTTGAGCTTTATTCCCTTAGCATATTTTGACGTCCTCGTTCTGATTTTGGATAGATTCGACGTGCGTGGAGGCCAATTCGAGGGATAAAGTCATCCCGAGCTAAAGATTTAGCGGTAATAGGTGAGTAATGATTTTAAATGATGCTCTAAGGGTTTGAAACCCCGGATTGCACATTGTAGTGCTATATTTAGGTGAGACACACACTTGATGACGAGCGTGGGGTTGTATACTATTGAGGATTGTGACTTGGTCCATCCCGGTTGATGATTTTGCCGCGTATTTGACTAAAACATATTTGCAATCATCATGATTTGGGCTTCGTGCCAACTATTTAAACCCTTCGGAAACTTTTATTAATATTTTCTCACTATTTTAACTTATATGTTGAACTCAATCATGTTAATCTTCACTTTTTTACTTCTCAACCATGTTTACTCAGTTTTAAGACATAAATAATATTTTAAATGACAATTGGGCTGAGAAATACTGTTTACTTTTGCCCGAGGGGCTTGTGATGATTTTTTGACTAAGTAAGACTGATTGTAAGGAAACACTGATACTGATTGGAGGCCAAGTGCATGAGATACGTACTCCACGAGGTGGCTTGATTGATATGAGGCTGATTGCCTAGACTTGAATCCACGATGATGGCTTGTTATTGCACCGTAAGGGGCCCCTCCAGGAGTCTGCAAACTCCAGTGAGCGCGAGTACCAATTGTGATGTGAGATTAAGCTCGAGGGGCTGATACTGATATAAGATGTTGCCCGAGAGTCGGATTTGTTTATGTTGTGCCCGAGGGGAGAACTTTATTTGTTCACTTTATCGTAGTTATCTCTCAATTACCCATTTTACTGGTTAAAAGAGGATTTTACTTGATTTTTACTGGTTTTTACTGATTTTAAGTGATTTACTGCTTCATTGTAGAATACCTTATGCCTTATGTGTTTTCTTACATTTAGTCGTTATTTACATTTTTTACTCATTGAGTTGGAGTACTCAGTTTACTCCCTGCACCCTGTGTGCAGATTCAGGCGTAGCTGGTTTCGCTCCGGTGTGCTGAATTCCTCCAGTTCTAGGCGGGCCTTTCGGAGATTTCGAGGTAGCTGTTGACATCCACAGCCTCGTGTATCCACTCCACTATCTTGTCATTTCTGTCCCTCTTCAAACATGTATAGTAGTGTATAACTTTAGTAGACTGTATTATGACTCATAGATGCTCGTGACTTGTGACACCCTGGTTAGAGTTGTGTTTGGATTTCCCGCAATATTATCGATATTTGTGCAATTCAGTATTATTAATCAAGTTTAGACTATTTTGTGTTGATTAACTGCTTTAAAAGATGAATTGGATTAAACTATCTGGCCTTGTGTTCATGAGAGGCGCTATCACGACCGGGTTCGAGGATTAGGGTCGTGACAAGTTGGCATCAGAGCCTAGGTTACATAGGTCTCACAAGTCATGAGCAGGTTTAGTAGAGTCTCGCGGATAAATACTGAGACGTCTGTATTTATCCTCGAGAGGTTGCAGAACCTTTAGGAAAACTTCATATTCTTGAAATTCTTGTCGTGCGAACTTGTTGATCCGAGTACTAAACTTCTGTTATTCTATTGAGTCTGTTGTATGCAGTTTTACTAAAACTTCTTGGTCACAATATGAGCCTCTTGTGCAATTATATTTTGTCTAGCAGAAAGTTTAACTGAACTATCCCCATAAACATAATTTAAATACATAGCAATAATGTAAAGGGCAAACAGAAATACAAGAAAAACTTTTTGATGTTTTTATACATAATGTCGCTTAATTTACTTACATGAGCCTCAACAAATCAATCAACTAGCTAAACGTATGATTGAAAAGAAATTCTCAAGCCCATTATTTATTTATACATTGATTGACAAACACTTGTTTTTTGCTCTTATTATTAACTGGGCAGCAGTTTCAGCATCTTTTAGTTACTCAGCTACCTCTTTCTTCTCCTCAGCTGCTGGCTGCTGCTCCTTGGGCTCTTCTTTCACAGCCTCAACTTTGACTTCCTCTGCTGGCTTGGCTGTTTCCTCTTTGGTGACAGTTTCTGTTTCCTCAACAACAGCCTTTGTCTCTGTGGTTACTTCCTCAAGCTTGGGAGCCTCTGCTGCTGCTTCTGATACATCTACCAATGGCTCTTCCTTCTTTGTTTCCTCTCCATCTTTCTTCTCCTGAGTTATAATCATGCAAAGAATTATTAGTAGAACACATTTTTATATGCATAATTCTCTTTCTGAAATTCTTATTAATTTATCTGCAATTAATGTTTCATTTTGTGTTAAATGAAAAACAAAAAAAACATCAATATAGTTAAAGATTGTGGATACGAAAAATTGGTTAATACTAAGATTCAGTCAAATCCTTAATTTTGACTGGTAGTCCGGTGTACTAAACTTAAACTTCCGCATTGCGTGAGATCTAATAAATATATTATATTGGATCTATTGTGCACAGCCTTACACCATTTATGCTAGAAGAGTTTTCCTTGACCTCTTAATCACATACTGACATATACCATGTATGCTAGAGGAGTTTTTCGTGAGCTTTTAATCACACGCTGACATATTTTTACTGTTGTATCAATTCTCTCTTCTAACGTCGAGTATATATATTTTGTTTAAAAAAGGAGGTGTATGTACATTTATTAGATTCCATCCATTCAAAATTCACTAATATTAAATTCTGAATCCGCCTGAGCAAGCATGGTGCTTGGTGCACTCGTCCAAAAAAAAGACCTTAGTCAAAAGAGTTAAATAAAAAACATATATACCTGTGGAACAGAACCACCCTCAGATTTCTTGGGGGTGGCAGGGTCCTCAGCAGGGACAGGAGCAGGGGCCAAGTCCCTGTCCAAATCCTTAGGTCTGCTCGCACAGGCTCCCATGATTAATGTCTGAGAGGAGTGAGCGAGCTAGAAGATGGACAAGAAAACAGATTAAGAGAGTATTATTATGAGGAAATCAAAGGGAAGGTTGAAAACTTGGTTTGAGGCTGAATTAAAAAAGTGTCAAAGGAGCTCATTTTATAGCAAGGCCTTGATTTGTTGTTGTGGACAGAACAAAAGAAGGCTTTTTTTACCGTCGAAACATGCGGACATGTTTGTGGAAATTGTGTAATAAAAGGTGCTGATTGTTAGAGAAAGCGGAGGCCTTGTTTTAAGAGTTCGTTACGACGGTTTGGAAGACAAATACTGTTTTTTTTTTCTTACATTCTTTTGCAGGTTATCATTATTTCTTCTTTTTATAATTTTTTATTTATTTTTGTTTTGTCATCATTTGTTGTTTCATACATGTTGTTTACCTCGAAAATACGAATAACAATTAACTTGATTTATAGTTTTTAAAATACGTGATTTAGTTCAATACTGTATTGGTCAGAATTCGACCATACGGTAATTGGTGAATTAGACCCTGCTTTAAGTTAATTCATAATTAACTAATGGTATGGCCATTAATTATTAATAGTGTTTAATTTTCATTCGGTTCGACCACCAACACGGCCCGTCTGCCGTCTTGAAGAAGGAGCTTCGACGTGGCCACGACCATTTTTATTGCTAGCTCACCTAGTTTATTGCTATAAATACTAAGAGAAAGAACCCTAGAAGGGGGTTGTTTCTTCTTGATCACTATTCTCGAGAAAATAGAGAACATGATTGTAAGGCTCTGAACGTCTCCATGGAGAGACAGACCAAATTAATACTATCAATAAAAAATCTCCATACATTTCTTTCTAATGCATAACATTTGCCTCTTGTATCTTACGTTTGGTCCCTCAATTATTATGATCTTCTATGATTGACCCTCAATTTATTTTTATTGTTTTATGCTTGCAAAGTATGTGATAACTTTGACCTCAAATAATTTGGTGCCATATGTCGGGATTTCATAGCAGAATCGCGTAATTCTTCCCTGGACCAAAATAAAAGAAACACTAAAGAACAACCCAGCTCAAACAAGCTAAAGCGGTATATCGGACAAAGGGAATCCGAAAATCTCGAATCGAGATCCAACTCCTCTGTCACTCCTCTCTCGGATAATGCAAGCAAGAAGAAGAAGCAGCCCCCTCCCCCCAAGGGAGGATCTCTGTAAGGCACCTCCCACATCCCTGATGCGGGATCCAGCCAGAAATCGGCATGAAGATATCTCGAACCGAGAGTCACCTCAAGCCAGCCGACATACCCCGATTGGGAAGATAACGTGTGAGCTGCTCAAGCTCTCGATCAAAACTGAGCTTCAGCTCTCAAACACCAACATAACAAGATTCAGGCCATGCGCCTTCTCCAGTAAGTTCAACTAGGGTCTAACCGAGACTCAGTCTATGCGCCTTCGCCAACAAAAATTCACAAGATTCAACTATGGCTAAACAACGACTCAAGCTACGTGCCTTCACCGAAAAATCCAACTACATGTTGTGCGCTTTTGCCAACAAAAAATTACAAGATTCAATTACGGTTGAACCGGTACTCCGTCCATGCGCCTCCGCCAACCAAAAATTACAAGATTCAACTACGGTTGAATAACGACTCAGGCTACGTGCCTTCACCGAAAAATTCAACTACAAGTTGAACCGGACTCAGGCCATGCGCCTTCGCTAACAAAAAATTACAAAATTCAACTACGGTTGAACAGCGACTCAGGCTACGTGCCTTCAACGAAAAATTCAACTACAAGTTGAACCGGGACTCAGGCCATGTGCCTTCGCCACAAAAATTATCAAGGTTCAACTACGATTGAACCGGGACTCAGGCCATGCGCCTTTACTAACAAAAAATGACAAGATTCAATTACGGTTGAACCGGGACTCAGGCCATGCGCCTTCGCCAACAAAAAAATACAAGATTCAACTACGGTTGAACAGTGACTCAGGCTACGTGCCTTCACCGAAAAATTCAACTACAAGTTGAACCGGGACTCAGGCCATACGTTTTCGCCAAAAAATAAAATTACAAGATTCAACTACGGTTGAACAATGACTCAGGCTACGTGCCTTCACCGAAAAATTCAACTACAAGTTGAACCGGGACTCAGGCCTTGCACCTTCGCCACAAAAATTATCATGGTTCAACTACAGTTGAACCGGGACTCAGGCCATGCACTTTCACCAACAAAAAATTACAAGATTCAACTACGGTTGAACAGTGACTCAGGCTACGTGCCTTCACTGAAAAATTCAACTACAAGTTAAATCGGAACTCAGGCCATGGGCCTTCGCCACAAAATTATCAAGGTTCAACTACGGTTGAACTGGGACTCAGGCCATGCGCCTTCACCAACAAAAATTACAAGATTCAACTACGGTTGAAAAGCGACTCAAGCTACGTGCCTTCACCGAAAACTTCAACTACAAGTTGAACTGGGACTCAGGCCATGCAACTTCACCACAAAATTATCAAGGTTCAACTACGGTTGAACTGGGAATCAAGCCATGCACCTTCGCCAACAAAAAATTACTAGACTCAACTACGGTTGAACAGCGACTCAGGCGACGTGCCTTCACCGAAACGTTCAACTACAAGTCGAACTGAGACTCGGGCTATATGCCTTCACCATCACAAGCCCAATATTGCTCAAACAACAAAGCCGAATGCCTTCGCCCCAAAATCTAAAGAGCAACGGATGGAGAAACAAGTTAAGATCCCTCGCCACTCAAGTAAGTACGCCCAAGTCGAGCTAATATTTGGGCCACTTAAATTTTGGCCCTAGTCGAAGTACAAGACCGTGTTTTTTACCATCATGGCCGGTAGTTCGACCACGGCCGAACTGGGACTGAGGCTAAGTGCCACTATCGCCAAATAATGGCCACAACCTTTTTTACACCAAGTAAAAGAAAGCGATAAGCAAAAAGCAATTAATCATGGCCAAGGCCATCACTGCTAAACAACCAGCCTTGATTCCGACTAAGGCAAGCAAACGACTCGACGACGGTCAAAGTCACCTACCTAGCCAAGGCCACCAACATTATCATGGTCAAGGACGCCGATATCATTACGACCAAAATACATAGGGTACTTAACACGCCTACCAGATTCTCACTCTGAGGCAGATCACCCTTTGAACACATGCATAGAAAAATTTAAAGAACAAGGGAAAACTCGGAATAAGAACAACACCAGCAGTGGAAAAAGTAAGCTTATATATACATATATTTACATTCTTGTGCGGATAAGGCCCGCTTATATTCGTCCAAGGCCGGTCAGTACAAAAGAAAGAAAAAGGAAATTCTAAAAATATCCAAATGCCCATGGCGAACAAAATAAAAAATATATCAAAGCCTTTCACTCGGTGTCACCCACGCCACCATCACCACTAACACCATCATCAACCCTTGGCGAAGCTGGATCAAAGTTGCAGTCGACGCGGGCCTCATGAGCCTTTTGACGAGCCTATTCATAAGAAGCTTTAGGCACAATGCCGGCCTCCCACAGTCTCTTGTACACATCAAGTTGAGCCTCGGAAAACGTCCAAAGATCACGAGCCGGGCCGAAAGAGGCAGTCTGATCCCTCAAGAACTGATTCTCAGCCTCTAAGGCCGTAATCCGATCTGCTGTTGTCTGGTTATCCCGTTCATAGACGCCAATGCAGTCCTCCAGTGCTCCTTCCCAAAAGGCCACCGCAGCTCTTTCCAGCTCTCGTTCCTATTCGCAAAAGCGATCCGCCGTCTCCAATGTCCCAACCCTCGCCATGACGTCCCTCGCTTGCAGCCTCAAGGCAGAAGCCTCAACCTCTAAAGCGACCGCCTGCCTGGTCAAAGTCTTAGAGGACTCTGCCGTACTGGCCCGATCTTGGCATTCCCTCTCAGCAGTAGCCCTCCTCTCGGCCTCCATCTCCTCGTCTTTACGATGAAGCTGCTTATCAACAGTGCTAATCCTGCCAAGGGTCTGCTGCATTTGGAGTTCTCGCCTCGCCAGCTCTTCGATGAGGTCCCGACTCCGGGGGTCATTCCTCATGCGCTCATGCATCTCGCGGCACCGATTCCGGCAGCGACGGTACTTCTCCAGCACTCGCGAACAAATCTCTTAGCGGACGTTGGCTCAGCGGATGCTCTCCACCTCCAATAAAAATAGCTACAAGAACGAAGCGATCATCAGAACAGAAAAATAAACCAAGTGAAACAAAGAAAAAGATAAAGTAAAGTCACTACATGTACCTTCAGGCCCTACGTGGCCGCTTCACCCATCAGCCCGACATCCGTTATGCCCCTCAGTGACGTGCTTTCTGCCTCCGAGCACGACACCTCGAACAACAGCACCATGTTCTCCACTTGAAGCAACAATTTCTGCTCTATAGAAATGTCAACATAACAGAATTGTCCTTCCACATGCACTATTGTGTGGGTGTGGCCGTCCTGAAGCATACCAACGTCGCCAGGGTCCAGGTCGAACTCTGAGTCATACCATTCGCTTACGGTTCCCCTCCCTCCATCTGCTGATCGGGAAGTTGAGGCTCCAACCCCTGCCAACCCACACCGAGTACCCGCCCTTAAGGGGAGGCACCGCCACTGCATTCTCCTCTGCGTCCTATGCCGGGGAATCTAAATTTATCACCATCGGAGATGGCGTAGATGCAACCCTATGCCTGACCAGCAGCCTCTCCTCTCCTCTTCCTCCTTGCTCAAAGGCGACTCCGCACTAGGGCGTACGTTCCCTGAAGGTTGTTCAGCCTGAGGTACATACCGTGCTGGGTAATGGGCCGCCGAAGATTCAACCGTAGTCCTCCTCGAAACTAGACGTAGCATCAACATTGTCACGAGTTATGTAGTCGCACCCAATTTGTGAAAGGCTAGTTGAGGGGCCCTCACGCGGCGTGCCCTCCCTAGTCAAAGAAAGAACAAAGTTGAGAAGAGGCAAACAGAATAAAACAAATACGAAAAGAAGCTAAAATTCTCACTAGAAGGAAGTCTATGACCATGCCTTCCCCAGAAAGACGGCCACGTACGAATCGCCGTTGCGTGAGGGAGCATGAGCTCGACCCATTCGCGAACACCGGGCAGTGGAGCCAGCGGCGCCCATTCAGCTACAAACAGGAGGTAAAGATAACACTTAATAGAACAGGACAAAAAAAGAGAAAAGACGGAATGCAGAATTTGAGGAATAAAAGTACTTATGTGCATGGTTCCAAGTCTCTGGGAACTCAGTAGCACAAGCCACCAAATGTTCAGTTTTGATGTAGAAGAAATTCTCATAAGTGTGAGGCTAGACCGCATCATCTAGCTCCGAGTCAAGTCCCTTGCCCCACGAGGAACGGCCCAAATCATCATACCACGGACCATCTGAGGGGCGTAGAGGGTCAGCACGTGCCGCAACGTGATCTCCCTTCGGGCTCTGCATATTTGATGAGCATAGCATAAAGCTTGTAGAGGGAGGGAACAAGCTGGCTAGGACACACTCTATAATAACGGCAGAAGTCCACCACCAACATCGGAAGAGGGATCCTGAATCCCAATCTAAAAGGATAAGCATAGAAAATGCAATACCCCATATGGTCGATGTGGGCCCTCTCCTCCTGTCTTGCAAGGGAAATATCAGCAAAGCGGGGAATGCCCCACTGCTCCCGTATCTGACCAATCCCAACTTCTCCCATCAGTAGAGCTTCCTTCACCTGATCTTCCCCCTCATCGGTGGTGAAATAGACCGCCAGACCTCCGGGCAAGGACAAGATATCAACCACTGATGGAACCCCATCGGCCCCCATCGGTTCTGCACCACTCACTATCAAAGAAGGCTCTTCCGTCACCGTGAGGTTGGCCGGACGACTTGCCTGAGCAACATTTCTGGAGGAACTACTTGCCATTTTTTATCAAAAAAATCAGAAAGAAGTAAGAATCGATGAAGAAAGGTGAAGATTACGACAATCGAAGAGAAAATATCTAAGATGAGCCGGCTAAGCAAGGAAAACCCTTCAGAGATCTCTCTTAAATGAATCACGAAAAGTGAGAGACAAATACCTAAACCCCTTATTTATAAGCAACACAAGTGGCTCTAACGAATTCCAATAGTCATCATTAACTACTTGACAAACCGCAAAAAGGTTCGGTTCTATAGAAACGTGCGTCATGATGAGAAGACTCCATGAAGCAGCATTTCAGTCGCCAACCAGCACTTCGCCTTCAAAATGGTTATAATGACCTGAGAATGTTTCGAGTACGTCTCGCATAGCTCCAAAGTTTTGGACGTTGCCGAAACACATGACAAGTAGATCCGTACTCTCCCTGGCTGCGATGATTAAATAACATCGACACCGCGCAAGGGTAAAGGTCGTTGACAAAATAATCGCGACCATCTCCAAAGTATAAAAAGCTACGGCCACCCCCAAGGTATAAACGATTACGACCCCCCCCCCCCCCCTCCATAAGCACAAACGACTACGACCATTCTTAAACGCATACATGGATATAGCCCTCTCCCAAGAATGAACATTTAAGACCTTCAACAACATGCAACCAAGATCACCAATTTGACTCCATTGCGGCTAAGGCCATTCACAATTGTAAGGCTATGTCCATATCCAGTATATAACGTCTAAGGTCGTCCACAGTATTAAGGCTACGGCCATCTCCAATGACTAAATGGCTATGACCATCCCTAGTATGTATGCAAGTGATTCGATTACGGTCGAAGTCACCTACATGGCCAGGGCCATCAACGCAAAATGGCTAAGACCATCGATCTCAACAGCATAATCTCCTATATGAACAGCTACAGCCACCTCCAGTGCATGACTGTCTAAGTCCATCAATCTCAGTAGCATAATCTTCAATACACAGACGGCTACGGTCGTCCTTGATCTCGGCCAAAAGGCATCCGACTTCCCTTACTGAATTTCGGGAACTACAATCGGTGAGGTCGGCTCATCGAGCTCAATTAGGGTCCGACCTCAATAAGCAGAGGGACTAACTGTATTGGTCAGAATTTTACCCTACGATAATTGGCGAATTAGACCCCACTTTAAGTTAATCCATAATTAACTAATGGTACGGCCATTATTTATTAATAGTGTTTAATCTTTATTTGGTTCGACCAGCACGGCCACGGCCTGTCTGCTGTCTTGAAGAAGGAGCTTCGATGTGGCCATGGCCATTTTTATCGCCAGCACACCCAGTTTATTGCAATAAATATTAAGAGAAAGAACCCTAGAAGGGAGGCTATTTCTTCTTGATCACTATTCTCGAGAAAAGAGAGAACATGATTGTAAGGCTCTGAACCTCTCCATGGAGAGGCAGAACAAATCAATACTATCAATAAAAGATCTCCACATATTTCTTTCTAACGCATAACAGTTGCCTCTTGTATCTTCCGTTTGCTCCCTTGATTATTATGATCTGCTATGATTGGCCGTCAATTTATTTTTATTGTTTTATACTTGCAAAGTATGTGATAACTTTGAGTCAAACAAATACTATTCAATAATAAATAAGTATAACGTATAAATGAAAGAAATAAGTAAATCAAACCAATTTGCAAGACAGTCTCGACCTCGATCTAGATGGCCTCCAGGTTGATTAAGATCAGTAAAATAAGAACAACCAAATGAAGGACGATTCTGATGAAATATGGATCAGAAAGTAAGAGAGTATATTCTTTGATAACGGTTCCTCCCCTTTACAAATGATTGGTTCCCCTTTATATAATGGGGAACCCTAAATAAGGTACATTTCTATATACAGTAAAGAATCTTATTGAGACAGCTGTCTAACCGCTTAGTACGGATTACTACTAACTCATACAAATCTATCCCGAGATTTACGCTATTATTTTGGGGACTTGGTAGGAATCTTGCTCATTCTCTTACAAACCGATAATGGCACCATCTTGGGGTTGGATATTCTCGGCTTCGATACTCATTGCGTACTTCGATCCTCGGGCCTTATACTGTTTCAACGGGCTCGAGCTTGGTCTATCGAGTTCGAATTTGACTCATCCTGAACTCGGGCTTAAGGCGACCCCTCGAACCCGTGAAATTAAGCATACATGATTTCGACCGCATACAGATAGTCCCCACATTTCTTAGAGTATAACGACAAGAAACGAATTGAGTCCTTGATCTTTACCTCGATTTACCGCGACATCATCATCGTGACATAAGCGACTACGGAAACAAAGGCTTGGAAGCTGGCCTTTCTTGAGGAAAACTCCGAGAACTTTAGCGAGTCTGGTGGCGGGGAAGATTGTGAGGGCGAAAACACTTTTGTCAATAAGGACTGTGTTGCTTAGGTCTCGCTCTTAGTAATTTTTTTTCTTTTGAGGCAGATCGGACCTTGCGAGGAAATCTTGATCGTGACCTATAGCTCTTGTAAAAAGGTTTATACAAAGTTCTTTTCCTTTCATGGCTTCTGAATCTATTACCTTTTTGTGCGGGTCAAAACACCTTAACATAAAATTCCTTTTCAATGTCCAAATTTTGATATGGTAATGACTGACAATAAGTTCTACCCTCGAACATTTCTGATCAATGGACCCTGAATGACCATTCAAACTTGAGTTTGAGTAGCTCTTAGGCTCAGCAATCAGTGAAGTTAGGTAGCCCTTGGGCTTGATAATTGAGTGCGTGCACGCTCGAACTTGAAATGTAAATAGCCGTTAGGCCATATGGCCAAGTAAGGACATGCTCGAACTTGAGATGAAGTGGCCCTTGGGCTCGATAGATAGTCCCCGAGTGAGAACTTTCTCGAACTTGGGTAGCCCTTAGATTTAGTAGTCAAGTGAGTACTTGCTCGAACTCGAAATAAAAATAGCCCTTAGGATTTATAGTAGAGTGAGGATTTGCTCGAACTCAAAGTAAAGTTACCCCGTAGGCTTTATGGATAATCCCCAAGAGAGGATTTGTTCGAACTCGGGTTAACATAGCCATTGGGCTTTTATGATCGAGTGAGGACTGGCTCGAACTCGAAGTAGAGTTAGCCTTTAGGCTTCATAGATAGTGCCCCAGTGAGAATTTTCTCGAACTCGAGTAGCCCTCTGGCTTAGTAGTCGAGTGAGTAATTGCTCGAACTTGAAATGAAAATAGCCCCTAGGCTTTATATTCGGTAAGGATTTTCTTGAATTTGAAGTAAAGTTAGCCCTTAGGCTCCATAGATTGTCCCTGAATGAGTTCTTCTCGAACTCAGGCAGCCCTTGGGCTTCGTAGTCGAGTGAGCACTTGCTCGAACTTGAATTGAAAATAGCCCTTAGGATTTATAGCAGACTGAGGATTTGCTCGAACTCGAAGTAAAGTAAGACCTTAGGATTTTTTATATTGGCCCATAGATATTTTAGGTTGGCCCTTAAGCTCTTTAAGTTTGGTCAATTCAGCCTTTAAATCCGATATAATTTTTCCCTCATTTCGGCTAAAAGACTTAGTGGAAATTTCTTTATGCCTTAGCATGCGTTTTTTGTACCCGTTGGTTTTTTCGAGGGTTCGATCAATTTGAACCCATTCATGTTAATATCTCTTGAGGATTTTTCAAAAGCTGATGTTATCGAAGCCTTTAAATTATCGAAGGCTGATTTTATCGAAGCCCTTTTTATTTGATTTTGCCGAGAGTGGACTTATTTAACTGTTTTCAAAGTATTTGAAGGACTTTAACTTATGGCGAAAGTCGGACATCTCCGAGCCGCAAGATTTTGGCCGTATCCTTTTTTATATGACCATAGTATTTAATATGGTCGTAGCCTTCGAGACTATCTTTTGGACTTGTTTCCCGATAACCTTTAAAACTTGTTCGAAAGGTTAGTCCCCGAGTATTATGGCCTTGGCCTTTGCATCGAGGGATGCCTCTTTTAGGTCTTATAAATTCCAGTTTAGATACTTGAATGTGTTTACTATCGATGACAGTCCCCGAGTACTCAAGGTGTATTTGTGTTTTGGAACTTGAGTCGTTTCTCGTGGAACCATAAGTATGATGTTCGTATAGTAGCATGTTTCTTTAAGACAAAAAGTGTTTTAACATAGAAATAATGCTTCTTTGGATAATCAATACATGCGTATATGTTTTGCCATCGGGGCCCGACTAATCTATACGGACACCGTTCATCTAACCATTTGTCCCATTACAAAGTTTTCCTATCAAGACCTGATGTCTTGAAGTGATTTCCTTGCAACGAAGTAGACATTCGAGGGAAATACCATCCTATACTCGAGGCTTATTTTAAGGAACCTTGGATATTATTGAATTGCTCTAAGTTAACACAACAATGGTTGCCTCGTTAAAAACCTCGCGCGAAAAATACATTTGGGACAAAACCAGTCTAAGCGAAAAAGAATACAACGCGTGCTTAAGGTCCAAAGCTTCGTACCGATCCTTGTCGAAAAGCTGCGAGGATTAGTCGATATTTAAAGTGATATTCCTCGGTATCAAGCCCCCATGAATTTTTGCCTCGATCAGTTCTGCTCTCATTTTGTGTGAAGCTTTGCCCAAACCTGTTGCCTCTGCGGTCTCCATTTCACGGTTGATATCGATCTCTATTTGACCTCGGCTCTCGATCAATGTCCCTTTTGATCCTATTCATAGGCATGCTAGGATAAACGGACACCAAAGGAGTCCAGTTGATCATCATCGACCCTAATCTTTGACTGATACCGGTTATGTACGCCGGCCAGAGCGACCGCCAGGTACTCGAGTTAACTTTTCTTCAACTGTTATGAAGCTATGGAACTCTGAGTGTTGTGACCTTGAGTGAAAGCTTCAACAGCCCAGTCATCGGTGACTGGAGGCAACCATTATCTCCTCTTGGAACAGAGATACAAATTTTTCTGAGTATCTCGTTATCTTTCTGAGTCACTTTAAAAAGATATGTCTTTCTCATTGCAATTTAAATGACTCTGGCATGTGCTTTTACAAAAGAATCTGCAAGCATAGCAAGCCAATCAATTGAATTAGGGGGTAAATTTTGATACCATATTAAGGCACCCTTGAATAGAGTCTCCCCGAACTTCTTCAGCAGTACAGATTCAATTTCATCATCTTCCAAGTCGTTTCTTTTGATGCCACACTTATACGAGGTGACATGTTCATTTGGATCGGTCGTCCTGTTATACTTGGGAATCTCGGGCATACGGAACTTCTTGGGATTGGATTTGGAGCTGCACTAGGGGGAAGGGTCTTTGCACAAATTTTATAGAATCTAGTCTTTCTAATATCAGTGGTGCCCATGGTATTTGGTCAACATAGGAGTTGTATTTTTCACTTTTTTGTCTTTATCCTCAATCTTCTTCTCCCTGGACTCGATCCTCTTGGTGAGTTCCTCGAGCATCCTCATAATCATGGGGTCAGTCCCCGAGCCATTACCATTTGATCTCTCTAGCACCGACTCAGTACGTCGAGTGTTTTCTGGTTTGACTATACTTGGAATTTTATTCTGACTTTGAAGTTGAGTGATGGCAATCTGTTGATCTTGTAGCATCTCGAATATTACTTGGAGGCTAACTCCCACATCTCTTATACCAAGTGTTCCTTGTCCCCAGATCGGGCTTCCCTTCGTACACTTCCTCCGGGGCCTGTTCCTAGATTCGGTTTCCGAGCAATGTGTGAACTAACATCAACTGGTTCCACATTTGGCACTTCTCCAAGGATTATCGGTGGTACACCGACCCCTACAGTATTGTTTTCCCCATGAAATCCAAGACCATCGTTGTCGTGTATAGATGCATTTTGTGAGTTTGAAATGTTTTGACCCGAGAACAAAAATTCTTGACAAGAACAAGTATGAAAATAACGTGTGTTACCAGAACTAGTACTGAAATAATCACTATTGTCTTTATCCTCACGGTTGGGCACCAAACTGTTTACCTCGAAAATAATAGTAATAATTAAATTTAATTTATGGTTTTAAAGATATGTGATTTTATTCAATACTAATCAATAATCAAGAAGTATGACGTATAAATAAAAGAAATAAGTAAATCAAACTAGTGTGTAAGACAGTCTTGACCTCGAGCTAGGTGGCCTCGAAGTTGATCAAAAACAGTAAAATAAGAACAACCAAGTAAAAGGACGATTTTGATGAAATATGAATCGGAAAGTAAGAGAATATATTCTTTACTAATGATTCCTCCCCTTTACAAATGAATAGGGTCCCCTTTATATGATGGGGAACCCTAAATAAGGTACATTTCTATTTACAGTAAAGAATCTTATTAGGACAACTGTCTAACCGCCTAATACGGATTAGTATTAATTCGTACAAATTTATCCAGGGATTTATGCCATAATTTTGGGGACGTGGCAGGAATTGTGCTCATTCTGTTACAAACCCATAAAGGCACCATTTCGGGGGTGGGTATACTTGGCTTGAATACTCATCGTGTACTTTGATCCTCGGGCTTTGTACTCTGTCATCAGGCTCGAGTTTGATCCATCAAGTTTGAACTCGACTCATCCTGAACTCGGGCTTATGACGACCCTTCGAGCCCGTGAAATCGGGTATACTTGATTTCGATCGTATACACACGTAACAATTCACACAATAAACATTATAGTGTAATTCTGGAATATTGGGTCCCACTTTATTATTTGTGTAATTCTTTTTTCTTCTTCTAAATGTTTTCCACCTACATGGTGGAAGGTGATGGTACCGAGGGAGTAATTTGCATGATGATCATCCCTTCTTTGAATAAATAGCATGATAAGCAAATGAACCTTAGGACTTCCTATTTAGTTTACCAGTGCAAACCACGTATTTAAGATTAATTGCAATGAAATGATTAGAATTCATGCTTCAACTTCACTTAATTACTTTTTAAGTCGAGAATTTGATTATTTTTATCCCGTTTTATGCTAATATTAAACTTATCTAGACAAACTTAAAAATTAAGTTAAGCAGAGCACAATTTCTTGGGTTTCTAATTGTGTGTAAAAAAAATGATAAAATGAACATTCCAACTACGTACATAAGGCATGGAGATCTTGAAACCTACGTTTGCAAATGTGGAAATGCTTGCATGTTAAACGTTCCTTGAGTTACATCGCTAGTAATTCTTACATAAAAATAATCTTGTTTATAGTATGTAATTTTTCATGTTCTCCGTGCCAGAGAGATTATATTCATTGATGCCTGCGTATCTATGAAGTGTATATTTTATTGCTGGACTATGGATCCAAATTTTAAATTTTAGGGCTTCAACGACGATTTGAATTTTTTAAATATGAAAGTTCAAAATTTTATATTTATCTAATATCACGGTTTTTCACACAGACATATTTATATAGTTTATGCTCAATAGATTCAACCGAACGCACTTCCTATATATACTTTACGTCTGAAGACAAATGTAGGGTGGCAAACTAATGAAGAATTCCTACAATAATAACCTGACATAAATAATGTTATTAATGTTAGTTACTGAAAGAGTGGGGTGTACGAGTTTGACCAAAAAATGTTAAACTTTTCGTTAAACTAATTAATGATAAGCAAAAAATGAATCTTAGTAAAATATAATAAATTCTAGATCTAATGTTGAGGGATATCAACCGTACGGATACAGTCTGAGGGTAGTGAATATCATATATGAGCTCAATGATTATTAATGAATGCTACACTAATAAGAACATGCAATCAATGTAAATAATGACAATAATAAGAGGGAATTTATCACCTAAATATTGTGTGACTTGGATGATTCTTCCACCTGACAACAATGTTGAAGGATAAGAAGCAAAGATGGATAAGGGATCCTCGGATCTAACAAACAAAGTAATAGTATATGTTGAGTCTAGTAATCATTGAACAAGACAATAATTGTATATTTCTCTTTGTCAACTCTTTACAAAAGTGTTCTTATCATGAAAATGAAAAGTGAAATCCCTTTTTGTTCTCAATCTCTTAAGGAATATCCAAGGGGTTATTTCTGATGTCCATTTCTAAGCATATACTACCATTACAATTATAACTCCAGTTGCTCGTACTCGGCAATGATCCTTCTTAGGACGACTCCTTGCCATAATGCCGTGGTCGACTCCGTCCTTGACATGATTTATCTACAGTTATCGAGTCGCTAAATTTTGACCAATACATACACATAATTGGTTTATTTGTAGAGACATCTTACACCCCTACTTATATGATGGATACAGACAATACACCATTGGGCTTCGATGGCGCCAAAGGGGAAACAGGAGTTATTAAGTGCCAAACAAGTGTTTTGACAAAATTCTGCAAAAGCCAAATTACAGCAAAATCAGATATCAGAGAAAGACAGAAAAAATGTTTGAGTAATTATTGTCTCAAACAAAACTAAAACAAGAACGCAGAATGCAGGCAAGGCTGGAAGTTATACAAAGGTGAGTACTAAAACTTTCAATGTTATAGCATCAAAAGTAGATGAGTGGAATCCATATATAGGATCAAAACCTTTCAGTGTGTTGTAATTTTACTTCATCTTAACTTGTGTATATATAAATCTGAGCCTAATCTAAAAATGTCAATTTCATCCCATTTATATTAATTTTAGCGAATAAATGAGTTACTCGATATATCATGTATCTCTGTGTGCATTAAGTGATGAAAACAATGTATTTCCAAAGCATAGTTTAATTGAGAGTCACGTTGCATGGAACATGGACTAAAATGATTGGGTGGTAGTTATGATTGCCTAATAGAGATGTGCCACCCCACAACACATGTGGTTCCTTAAAAACACCTAAAACAAAAATGATTATACAATTACGAATAGCCTTAAATTGGAAAAGATTAAGAACATATCCGAATTCCATTGTCAAACGAGTCATAACTCACAACTCACATGGCAAAGTTTCATTGTTCCATGGAAAATCCCAGCCTAGACAAGTCTGTCAATGCTTTGAACTAATTAAAGGCATTAAAGCTAGCTTAAGAAAAATAAACTAAAATTGAAAAAAGAAAAATCATCACACCTAGACAAGAGGGTAGCAACCCCCACTTCCAATCGATAGGTTGTGAGTTCGAGTCTCCCCAAGAGCAAGGTGGGAAGTTCTTGGAGGGAAGGATGCCGGGGGACTATTTGAAAACAGTCTCTTTACTCAAGGGTAGGGGTAAGGTCTGCGTACATACTATCCTCCCGAGACCCCACTAAATGGGATTATACTGGAGTATTGTTTTTTAAAAATCATCACACCGTGGGTCCCTCATAAATAATTTACCAATAATAGCTTAGTTTTAATTTTTTAAAATAAGAATACAAGTAGTCAGCAGTCTTAAAAAGAGTTGGACAGTCATACTAAGGAAGAATTTTCTTCTCCCTTTTTGGTCAGCTGAAAACCCTAATTTGATTCCTTTTAGGGTTTGCAATTTCCTGAATTAGGGTTCTCTGTATCATCAATTTTTGGAGAAAAAAAAACGAGCTTTTCTAGTTCTAGAGTAAATTAACCATGGAATTGAAGTTGAGAATATCCCAATTCCATCTCCTAATTCTGCTATTTGCTGTCATTTTTTTCTCCTTTACTGTCAGTTCACACGGTTTAAAGCCACTACCTTCCCATCAAGATGATGAAGATATCTGTCCTAGAACGCAATTAACTACGGATTCTTGCCCCATTAACTGTTTCCGACCCGACCCGGTTTGCGGCGTCAACGGGGTAACCTACTGGTGTGGCTGCCCCGATGCTCATTGTGCTGAGGTCCGTGTTGCAAAGTTAGGGCCTTGCACTGTTGGAAATGGAGGGTCCGCTTCTGTTCCGGGTCAGGCCCTCCTCTTGTTTCATATTGTTTTGTTAATGCTTCTTGGTATTTATTTTCTAGTCGGGCTTCTTTAATTGATTACAAGTTCTTTTTGTTGTTGTATATATGAATGAAATTCACTATTGGTTGGTTTCAGATTTGTCATTGTTTATTGTTGAGGATTCAATATACTTAATGGAGATTCAGATATTTTTTGCATCTTGGTCTTGTTTAGTTCTTTTCGTTTCTAGTTTAATTCTTTAGAGGCGGATCTAAGATTTGAACTTTATGGGTTCCGGCTAAGAGTTCTGGCACAACTCATTTGATTTACTGGGTTTGAAATCAGTAATTTATACTTATTTAGTGAATTCTTTTAACAGGTATACAAGGTCTAAGCTAAAGCTGTTGGGTCTGGATGAACCCATAATCTACCCTCTACATCCTGATTGCCTTTGTTTCATCATATGAATAATTCCACATAGAGCCTAAATTATTAAATGTAATTGTACTTCTTGGTTTTGTTGTGGCAAGAGCAAACCTTGTTAAGTAGGAGATTTTCATTACTTGAATTTTTTTATAAAGCAGAGCTTTTGCTGCGAGGTTCTTAATCTAAGATTGATATTGGACACATCGATCGGCAACTCTATATCCCCCTTTTAGCTTGTTATCAGCTAGTTATTACTGTAAAGTCAGAGAGAATGCAACAAATACTCCTTGGCTAGTCTTCAAGAAATGATTGGGGAGGAATTTCCATTGAATTAGAATCTTCTGTAAGAGTTTAATGGGCACGCTGATTAAACTTGGACAGGCTGGCTCAGATTGGCATCCAACATAAATACATTTTGTCACTTCTTTTCAGCTTGCAGTAATTATCTGTCTTTTCTTTTCTTCTGGTGAAGTAATCTCTGTTTTACGTGCTTCATGGCTAGAGAAAATTTTGATCAGCTAATTTTGTGCTCTGTAGTCATTGCTTGTTGAGATAAAAAAGTTAAACAATGATTAAGATAATCTTTGCAGCTAATTTATAGTTCAAGGAAGTTTATGATCTACAAATGCAATTTCTTTCCTTGCTGGAGGATGGGGGTCAAGAGTCTGGTGATATTCTCTCTTTATGATTTTCCTTTCCTCTTTTGTCTGGTGCCTTGGTGGTGGGCTTCATTTTTTTTAAGCTACTAAATGATAAGCTCTCATGTCGACTAACATTATTGAAATATGATGCAAGTTTTTCCTACTTAATCACAATCTTAAGAGGAGGTACACTTGAGAGATTGATTAGATACTTCTTTTGTTTTCATAGGTTGCAAATAAATTGACAAGGATGGGTTTCTTCTTATGTTTCCTCCGGTGGTACTTTGCTACTAGAGCAGATTATCCAAGGATCGAGTAGATATTTGATGGGTGCTTGAAGTTATTGCCTGTAACGAACACATGCCCATGATTTTCTCTTCTTTTATGATTTCTTGGGACTTTCTAGACCCCCCCACCCACCCACCCACCCACCCACCCACCCATTTGCTTGAAGTTATTATGCTTTAACTTCTACCTGTCAACCCCAATGTGTCTCCGATACAAGATGTGAGGACTTGTATATTTTACTAGCATAAACTAGATCTCCCATTTGTAGTTCTATTGAACAGCCACTTAGTTAATGTCCACCCCAGTGCCTTTGATGATGACAACAACTATAACAATAGTAACAACAATTACAATAACACGAAGAGCCACATTAACATTAACCTTAAACAAAATTGCGTATATATTACTTTTATTCAATTTCTAGGTCTGCGTTCTCCCTAAGTTGGATGCAATAGTCTAAATGTGTAATAATGAGGTGGATATTATACCTCCATACAAATCTAAGGGCGAGACTCATGATTTACTTCACTTATCACAATGTCGTGAAACTGCCATATGAGGTAGTTTTCTTTGTTAACCAAAAGGATACTTTACGGATGCAGACGGAATTACTAGTTCTACGTTTAGACATAAATTCAAATATAAAATGCAGAAATCAGATGGCAAAAGCTTATAAGAAGAGATGGCAACAGAGTTACTTGGAAATTCTCAAAGAGAAGAATGTTGAGCGTAAAAAATAATTTCAAGGGCTTTTCTTCCTAACATAGCTTCCCAGGGGCGTATCTAGCCTTATGGTACCAGGTTCATTTGAACCCGGTACCTTTGATGCGGAAAATAATTTATGTGTGAGAATTCACTAATATTGCAATAAATAGTAGATATGAACCCATAGCATTAAATATAATGGGTTCAATGCTAAAAAACTTAGAGATTGAACCCATAGAGTTTAAATCTTGAATCTGCCTTTGGCTGCCCTTTTGCAAATGCTTCATATGTAATGTTGCATGCATTCTCAGCAACACAATCAGCGGAACAATGGTGCTAGCAAGTCCTTATGAAAAGAATAGACATCCTATCATTGACCAGATCTACTCAAGAATAGAGATGTGTGTAAAGCTAAATAATCCAGAATGGCTAATTAATAGATAAAGCTATACCCTATAAATGAGTCTAACAAAGCACTCAGTTCCTTCTTGTCAATTGACGCAGCAGATGAATCACTCTGTGTCAACTCAGCTTGAGATGTCTCTGGAAACTCAACACCGGCATTCTTGCCTGTTAAGTTTTTGTATATGGTAAGAGCTTGAGCCACCATGCTAGCAGGATTAGAAGCATTTGTAGGAAGTAACAGTGTTGTACCCTTTAAAATTGAAAAGAGAGAACAGAAAATAAAAAGGAGTAGAAAATACAGTAACGTATGATGATGTACTAAATTAGGAAGTTTCTGTCATGCTTCACCTCCTTTGCAATGTTACTGAAGGCTTGGATGTACTGCTCTGCTATCCTCAAGCTTGCTGCCTACAAAACCCCATAATATAAGACGATGCAGATTGGCATTGATGTAATGTAATATTACAATTCCAAAGTTAATGAATGAATATAATCAAGCATATCTTTGTCCAAAATCTTGTTGCATGTCATGGAAAAAGAGTTGAGAGATTAATTTAATTATCTCACCTCTGCACCTCCATGCTCTTTAAGGGTTCGTGACACCAAGCTATTCCTTTTGCTGTAGCTTGTGCTCTAGAGAGGATGGCTTTAGCTTCACCTGATTCATCAGAAAGGTTTGATGATCAGTAAAACAGGTTTGATGATCTCAGAAACAAATCTGGCTTGACAATTTTTTTGCTGAATGCAAGGGGGTAAGTTAAATGCCCAAAGTTTACTAACCTTGTGCTCTGTTGACCTGGTCCATCCTTGCAGCTTCAGAGGCAAGGATCACAGAACTCTTCTTTCCATCCGCGATATTTATATTCGCCTGCCTCTCACCTGTTGTATGTGACAGGCATAAATTTGACACAGAATTTACAGTCACAGGCTAAACATGAAGTTAGGACAGTATAAATGCAGTAAATTAGCTGTTCAGTATATGGTTTTACTCGGAAATGTAGGTAAGTGTAACCAATGTGATATAGAAAAGCATGCTCCTCCTTATTGCCTGCACAATCTACCTCAAATCAGGGACTATTACCTTCAGACTCCAGAACTTGAGCTCTTTTCTTACGTTCTGCTTCTGCCTGCATCTCCGTGGCTGCCCTAACCCCAGGTGGAGGAGATATATCCCCTGAAGAGGAAATATTAATACATATTCAGCAATGAAGAACCATAACATGCTGTTGTAATGTTGAAAAAATCAGCGGAGCAGAACAGGGCTCAGCCCCTATGTACTTATTTCATAACGAAGACATTTCAAGCCCCAGTCTTTTGCAGCATCATTAATGGCCATCTGCAAGAAACACAATGGGACGAGGCTATACAATCTTAAAGTGAAATAACAATAACCAAACGGTATTAGTGAAGGAGAAAGTGAATGGAACGAGGCTATAGTTTTCTGATCGATAAAAACATACCACAATCTTGTCATTCAAAGTGTCCCTTTCCTCAAAGGTCTTGTCGAGGGTGATCTTACCAAGCTCACTTCGCATAGTTGTCTGTGCTAGTTGAATTACCGCATACAAAGGATTTTCAACTCCATATGACGCCAATTTGGGGTCCACTGTCTATAATCGCATGCATTAGATTTGTGTATTAATAATATCACGTTCAGTGACTGAGCTAACATTTTGATTAAGGGGTGTCAAAATATATAAAAGTAAACATACCAGAAAATTAAGGGGAGTCAATAAATAGCATATATACATATAAAATTTTCTTTTTACCTACCTGCACAGTGTATTTTTCCTACAAAGGGGTGTCATTTGACACCCCTTCCTATAAGGGGGCTATGCTCACATTCGGTACACTTTTCAACCTATGTATAACTAATACAAGCATCAATTATAAACTCTATTTGGTATTATTCTATGTATAGTTAACACATAGCAAACTATGGTATTAGCAATAGCAAGGATATTAATATATGCATTAGCATGGTTAAAGATAAAGTTATTCTTAAAGCTAAAGAATATGGGGGATATTTTTATAAACAAGCAATTTTCTTAAAGTTTATGCAGTGCATTTTAATTTTTTAATACACCACATCAAAAAATGGATAAAAAGTAATCTCTGCATAACTAATATTTGCATTATTAATCACTGCATTACTAATACACCTTATTCAGCACTATTCTTATACACTCTACAAAACCACCCTTAGAGTTAGTTCTATGCACTCACGACATCATAGCAAGCAACAACATAGAATTACATATAATAAACATCAATAACTCAAGTTAAAATGATAAGTAAAACATTATCGCAGATCTGATCACCTAATCAGTTTATGTTCATAATAAGAAGTAAAGATTAATTAACCTTGACATAGAGGACACCATCAATCAAAATGCTGACATTGTCCTTGGTAATGGCGGTCTGATCAGGTATCGAAATGCGCATATGCAATTCTATCAATGAAAGGGACCAATAGGTGAAGTCCAGGTGTCAATGTTTTCACATATTGCCCAAACCGCTCCACAACATAAGCCTTCTTCTCTGGTACTATGTGAATTCCCCAATTTACTGGCGCCCGTACATAATACCTTCAAAAGAAAACATAAAATCACTCACTACAAACTTAATAAGCTAGCGTTTAATCATAAATTGTAAATTTATTTTTAAAAATTTGATTTGGGTGAGGTTTGATTTGAAGATGAAAATTTATTTGGATATAATTTATCAAAATATATTTAACTTTTTTCTTAAAAAACATGATTCGTGACGTTCACTCGTAAATCCTAAAAACTATCAAAAATACCCAATAATACCAAACAAATAAACTTGCTAAACATGTATATGCAGAACCTTCATCGACGATATTCATTATCATTATCACAAACTATAGTCCTGATTCCTGAACATAAATAGGTCTGACACAAAATTATCATTTTTATAATGAACTACATAATAAACTTTATAAAATCATAACCTAATATTTTAACATCAACTGCTGGTCACACAATTATAAGCTAATACAATTCGTCAAATTGTAATAATATTACAAGATCCATCAGTAAAAGAAATATGATAGTGACTAGCTCGTGGATTAGTTGGGTCATAACAGATGGTGAGCTTTTGTATAAAATACAAAAGTTTGGGTAATTTTTAAAATTATTAAAAAATTCAACAGTAATATTTTGAGCCAAAAAGAGGGATAAAGCTAGTTTTAGGATTTAAAATTCTATTTTCAAAATCTGTCAAAATATAGATAAAACCTATACATAAAGAGGTTTTGCCAAAAAGAATTGGAAAAACTTTGGAAAATCTATGGCGAAACAAGGGCTAAGAAAATACAAAGCAAATATTTAACGTACTTGGCGTAGGGGTCGCGAGAACTAAAAAAAATGGCGTGTGGAAGTGAAGGAAGGGGATAGTTGACGTGTGGGGAGCTGATTGGAGAGAAGACAAGATTGTTTCGTAATTATGATGAGCTTCATTTTGCCATGTCCCTTATTCCTTTACAATTAGGAATTTTGGAGGTAGAAATTAAATAGTAAGATCGATGGAGAATGGAGAGGAGGGTTTTATGGTGTATGCCTAAAACCCTTTGCTCAAATTATTAATTCTTCTTCAAGACTCTGGTGTTTCAGTTATGCTAAATAACATCAAGCAAATATTGTTTTTCGAAAGTAAATAAACTTATTTCTAATTATAAAAAGTAGTAAGTACATTAGTTGATTTTACAAAAGTGGTGGACAGCGTGGATTTTATAAAATTATAAATATTTAAAACGAACTTGAGGACAAAAGAAAGAGGGAAAATATTAATGCTACTAGTTGGTCTGTCACACGTACGTTTCTTGGTTTGCCGATGCACTGCTCGAATGATTCTTCGCTTCCTCTCTCTAAAGGATCCAATGAATACGAAAGAATTAAAAATCTAGGACTAGAAATTATATGAGGTGAAAATCACATATACGATTTTGTAGAGTGACAGTAAAATTGACTTATATGTCAACTTTTCCATTATCATCCCAAAAATAAGTACGATTAATCACTTAATTTGAAATTACTGTTTATATATCCGGTAGTGACTATCACCTTATGTTATTCGGACTCTCCGAAAATATCATTGGGTGTATGTCGAATCCACCAAAAATAATGCATTTTTGAAGTATCCGATATAAATGCGGCATCATTTTGGAGAGTCAACGCAACATAGCCTTTACCTTTGCATTGGTTTCTTTTACAAAATTCTAATTTATATTAGAGCAGAGCAAGGTACAAGTACACATGAAACTGCTTGTAGTTTAATACCAATTTCTTTCTTGATTTGCAGGCCACTGAGGCTATTCACCTAGTCAGGCGGCTGGCGGAACAATTCAGGGATAAGAAGAAGGACCTGCATATGGTGCTTATCGACTTGGAGAAGGCGTATGACAAGGTCCCGTGGGAGGTGCTTGGAGGCGAAGAGTGTGCCAGAAGCCTATATCAGAGTTATCAAGGACATGTACGATGGGACTAAGACTAGGGTGAGGACGGTGGGTGGCGATTCAGACCATTTTCCTATGGTAATGGGGCTCCATCAAGGATCGGCGCTGAGCCCCCTGTTGTTCGCCTTAGTGATAGATGCTCTAACCCGTCATATCCAAGGGGATGTGCCTTGGTGTATGCTCTTTGCTGATGATATAATATTGATAGACGAGACGAGCGCCGGTGTTAGTGAAATGTTAGAGATATGAAGACAGACCCTCGAGTCTAAAGGTTTCAAAATAAGCAGATCTAAGACAGAATATCTGTAGTGCAAGTTCAGCGACGAGCCGAGTGGGGTGGGCAGGGATGTGATGCTTGGTTCTCAGGCCATCGCCAAGAGGGACAGTGTCCGATATCTTGGGTCTGTGATTCAGGGGAACGGAGAGATTGACGGGGACGTCACCCATCGGATAGGAGCAGGGTGGTCGAAGTGGAGGCTTGCTTCTGGGGTCCTGTGTGACAAGAAAATCCCACACAAACTCAAGGGAAAATTCTACAGAGCCGTGGTTAGACCTCCGATGTTGTATGGGGCAGAGTGCTGGCCCGTGAAGAACTCCAATGTTCAGAGAATGAAGGTTGCTGAGATGAGGATGCTTAGGTGGATGTGTGGGCACACCAGGCTAGATAAGATTAAGAATGAAGTTATTCGACAGAAGGTAGAGGTGGCCCCGGTGGACGAGAAGATGCGGGAAGCGAGGCTGAGGTGGTTCGGGCATGTACGGAGGAGGGGTCCCGATGCCCCGGTGAGGAGCTGCGAGCGGCTGGAGATTGTTGGTGGTCGGCGGGGTAGAGGGAGGCCTAGGAAGCATTGGGGAGAGGTGATTAGGCAGGACATGACTAGAATGCAGGTTACCGAGGACTTGACCCTTGATAGGGGAGTCTGGAGGTCTAGGATCAGGGTTGCAGGCTAGGGGCTCTTAGAGTCCTTCGTTCGCCCCACCCGGGGTTGGGTGTGGGATAGTAGGGTTACCCGTAGATGACTAGTGTTTTAGCGTAGGTCCCCTCTTGGTTGGTAATATGATAGTTGTCGCTTGTTATTGTCGCATGCGACGGTATTTATGTTTCTTATGTTTACACAATCATTTACGTTATTTCTGCAGGATTACTTATGCTTTGTTTTGTTATTGTGTTTTGTCTTGCCTTGGTTCCTAACTTTATCTTTGTTTTCCAATGCAGCTTTTCATTCTGTCCTATGCGCCGAGGGTCGCTTGGAAGCAGCCTCTCTGCCCTTTTGGGTAGGGGTAAGGCTGTCTACATATTACCTTCCCCAGACCCCACCTGGTGGAAGTATACTGGGTAGTTGTTGTTGTTGTTTCTTGATTTGCAGGGTGCGGTTTTCCTTGGAGCTGGAAGGTACAATCAAGGTAAATTTCACAAATAGTCATATAATTATGATATTTTTTATTTTTTTTTTCTCACACAAAAATCATAAAACTTTCACTTCTTTACTCAAAAAGTCGTAGTAACCGGCAAAGACGATTCTTCGGTCGTTTTTGAATTTTTTTTTTCATTTTTTCGTTTTTTAAAATAATGAAAATATTTTTTGATGTACTCCAAGAGCACGTTTCTGGTTCGGATTTTGTATGTACAGCTAAAGTTGTATATAATGAGGATGAATCCATAGTTGTAAACATATATAATTAAGATACGCGTTTTGTGAAAAAGATGTAAAGTGAACATTATATATCAGGGCAACTCATAATAAAGCAGGTTAAATTATACTGAGAAAAGCCTCTTGTATAAAACTATGCACCTCGGCTGAGTTGAGAACAATGTAACAGTAGATCAATTCCTCCATCTCCTTCCAGTCTTGAATGCCAACATTGTTGACCATCTCTCTTATTGATTCTCTTATATCTGACAATGGATCCATTGAGTACTTCACTGCACAAATACTACTATCTGCGAACGCCCCATGAACATCTTTAGGCAAGTTAGCAGAAAAGCTAACTCTGTTTCTCTGGCGTTGCACCATTTTTTGGCTCTTTGTAGTTATTGGCTTTGTTGGATGTGTTCTTGAAATGGTCACAATATAAAGAGGGTGCTATAAATGTTTGTATTGTTGCAAACAAGCACTTGGGGCAGATGCTTTGAATGTGGGTATGGGGAATTGAGAGTTTAGGGATAAGATTACGATATATGTACTCGTCAGTGAAATCAGGAATTGAAGTTTATGGATTCTAAATTTACCAATAGTTGTTTTTGTTAGTGAGTTTGCCAGTTGAATATTTATGCATATTTAATAAATTTCTTAATATAAATACAAAATCAAGTTACTAAGTTCATCCAAACCCCTACTTCGTACTCTAGCTCAAGACCTGACTTGTTGTGGGTTGTCATGTTCTCTTGTTGAAGACAGGAAAACAAATTGAATGAAGTAGCAGCAATTACAAGCATGATGGGAGCCTAAAAACAAAAACTAGATGGAGCACCATTACTGCTCTCCTCCAATCTTGTGAATTATTGAACATATGCATCTGGAATAAATACAATTAAGCCTATAGATACGAGTAATGTTGTATCTATTCAATTCAGATAATTTATATAGTTATTGTTTCAAAGAGTTTGTTAAAAATTTATACTTAAATTAAATTGGTATTCAATTGAGGTAGCTCCACTTTTCCACATCTTTCTCTTTCCACTTTCAAATGATGCGGAAGAAACATCACTAAAATACGAGTAACAGGTGACGACATTAAACCAAGCTAATAAATAGTCACATAAAAATGTAACAATACTAAGTATTAATATTGCAACAATAAGCAAAGAGCAGAGAAATATAAAATAAGATAAAAAAAAAGGTCTTGATACTTATTTGAATTTAAGATGAGAAAACATTTGACGAAAAAAATCATACTACAGATAATACCATGCAACTGAAACCTTAATAAATAAAATTAAAATTCAAAAATATTGAATAATGAAAAACTTCCTAGCAACGAAGATTTTTTTTTTTTAAAATATACTCTTGATTTTCTCATATAGGAAACTTTAGTAATTATAAGTATTCTCATATTTTTATTGCATAAAAATAATGTATAATGAAAGAGAAGGAATATATAATTGCTTATTGCATTAAAATACTAATTATATATCTTCATATTTAATATGGAAAAGGGCCAAAACTACACATAGACTATTGGAGTTGGTAGAATAATATCCCGTGTCCACCTATTTAGCAAAACATTACCCTCACCGTTTTCCTTTCAGCTCAAGATTACCCTTACCACTAACAGCCATGTTAGGTAAAAAAAAACGTAATTAATTCTCACGTGCATCGTCCCATTAGCCTAACTTAAAATTCATCTAAATTAAATAACGAAAAAGTCAAAACACTATTGAAATTGATACAATAATACCCTCCGTCTAAAAAAATCTCCCCCCTCCCATTGTCGGAGAACGTACATCACAGAACGAGCGTTGTGTTCGAGAAGACGACGAAAGATACAGTCGTAAGAAAGTACGCTGGTCAAAGACCATTGGAAAAATGGAAAAGGTACTATATATATATATATATATATATATATATATATATATATATATATATATATATATATATATATATATATATATATATATATATATATATATATATATATATATATATATATATATATATATATATATATATGGGGAAAACCCAGATAAAAGGGGGGGGGGGGGGGGCAGATTCTGGGAGAGAAGTGGGACAAGGGAGAAAACGGGAGGAGTCTCTTAATCATCAACATTTATCTCTCTTCCCCTTCCTTGCTCCCATGATTATGATGCATATAAGTCTTAGATGTAAGCTCATCTCTCATGTTCGATGTATGATTATTACACTGAGAAATCTCATGCATTTTTATTCTTTTATTTCACACTCTGTATGTTTAGACATGGAATTAGTTATGTTTGGCTAAGATTTACCGTATTTATTATCAATAATTAGTTCGACAAAAGGGTTTTACATTTTTTAGTCAATAATTTGGCACCGACTGTGGGGATTTTTTAGCCAAATTTCTTAGTTTTCTTCAGATCTACAACTGGCGAAATGTCTCCACCTACTCGAAAGAGCGGTAAATAAACCTTCGAGACAAACGTACTATTATAGGTCAGACTGCTACATAAAGGTAAAAGTTATAACCAATAGGAATTTTTACCTATGTATACCATATAGCAAACTTTATTACCTACCATGTTTAAGGTTTGTGTTTATTATATTTAAGCATACCAAATTTTAATTTATGTGCCATAATTCAAATTAAGGCTTTAATTATTGACTCATTTATTGTACGCTTTAATTTAGGGATTGTATCTTCCAATTTTTTAGATTACCCGCTTCTCTCTCCTCCCCCACGATTTACCTACAGTTAATTCTCCCCACCCCCACTACTATAAAAAAGATATATGGTGGCAATTATTTAGCGACAATAAACTAATTTGCCAGTAATTCAATCCATAAAGGCCAATATTAACGGCAATTGATCAATTGCCCAGACCAAGCACTCTTTCTCGCCAAGTAAAAAATGGCCACTAAAAACTTATACCTTATATAGGGTGGACTTTTTTTGGCCTACCCTTAAAATTATTTTTCATTTTCCTCCTAAATATTGATAATCCAGTATTTCATTCTTTCATTCCCTTTTTATCGAGAATGAGGATTCAAAATCTAATGAAACCCTAACGCCCAAAATTCTTGTTCCTACTCATTCATTACCCACTTATTCTATTAGAAAATATTGTAAATATCTTTTGTGTATCTTTTTATTATTGGTAGAATATTCTCTCATTAATTGTACAATCCTATAGTTGGTAGGTTTTTATTTTCCTTCATTATTGTACAATCCTATAGCTGGTAGGTTTTGATTTTCCTGTACTCTATATATACCTTTGTAAGCAATATATTTGAATGAGAAGCCTAATTAACTTCTCCAAAACTCTCCATGGTATCATACGCCAGTGGCTTATCGCCAAACAAACCCTAATTTTTTTCCCTACCCGCGGCGGCTGCACTAATCGGCAGCCCGCCGCCGCCGACCTTCTACATAATCGGCACTAGCAAGGTCTTTCTTCTAAATTCAGAAAATTATTCTTTTTTTCCCTATCAACATTTTTTTTTACTTTGTAAATCTACAACAACAATGGAGGCTTCGTCTTCTAGAAGCAACCCTCTCTCCGGCATCTTGCCGCGCCGCCGCTGCACTAATCGGCAGCCCTCTCCGGCATCCCTCTCCGGCGTCTTGCTGCCCCTCTCCAGCAAAGAAGATCAGCCGCTGACCTTCACGGTCCTCTCCGGCCTCTTGCTGCGCCGCCGCTGCACTAACCGGCAGCCCTCTCTCTCAGCGCCTTTTCTCCGGAATCTTACCGCGTCACCGCTGCACTAACCGGCAGCCCTCTCTCTCGACGTCGATCAGCGTCTCCTCTGCCTCGCGCTCCATGACCGCTGCCCTAACCCGCAGTCCTCGGCTTCCTCTGTGATGTCCAAGACTGGCGTGTCCTCCGACCCTCCATCTTGAGGGGAGGGTTAGGCCTTACCCCACCAGAAGAAAAATCAGAAGAAAAAGCATTTTGAAAAAGGGGTTACGAACCCTAGTTTGAAGATGAAGAGTCGTTTAAGGAGAAACGAAAAATCTTTAAGGAAAATAGCAAAATAACTTATAAAAATGAATTGCATGCACAGAAAATAGTTTTAATTGATTATTTAGTATTTAAAAATACAAATAATTAAGTTTTGGTAAAAATATTACAAAGTTATATACTTGGGTTATAATTGCAAAGTTATTGCAATTATAGCCAAAAGATGCGAATATGGTTAATTATGAAATAATTTGTTATTATTAGGACCATAAACAATAAATTAAATCAAGAAATGCTTTTGAAATTGCTTGTGATGCAATTCTGTAACAATTTATTGGAAATAAAATGCTGGGTAAATTAATAAAAATATAGAAAAATTGTGAAAAATATCAAATGCTAATCAATGCATGATTTTGAAGACATATACGCAATTTAAAATATTTTTTTGGGAGAAATTGGGTATCAACAAACGCCAAACTGCTTACCCTATATATGAGATAACAATTAAACTTATAATGGGATTTTAAAGATACACGATTTCACTTAATATTAATAAACAAATATAAAGATGAACAATGGAAATTGATAATAAAATAAAGCAAACCGGCTTTAGAACGTAGTTAAGCTCTCAAGCTCGTATGCCCTCGCACAAATTAATAGCGGAATAGTAAAAGACACATTAAGCTAAGGAAAAAGAATGTAAGGTGAGAAATATAATATTGCTTTGATATTTGTGAATCTACGATATCTACAAATGATGGGGACTCCTCTTTATATAGTAGAGGAGTCCTAGTTATAGTATAACTCTAATTATATAAGTAAATCCCATGATTAGGCTAAACAACCACCGTTGATTTGATCCATTCCGGCATTTCCGCCATGATTACGGATATCTCGCCTTTTTGCTATTGCGATTCGTTCCGAATCTGCCACATATGATCTCGATCGCTGTTGGCCTCGATCTCGACAAGCACCTCGAGTCTCGAGCCCGATACTTTATGTCTGTGCTCCAACCTAATCCATTACGAGATTAACCCTCGACATGATTCCCCAGTCTTCAATTAAATAACAAAATCGAACAAGTCCTATTTTAATCGTATACATTACTGTATAATTTTGTTATTATCTACACTACACCACAGTATAAATTTTGTGTCAAGCTTTCAATATAGGAGAATGACATATCATGCCTACGTTTACAAATGCCATTGGCTCTATGACTTACATACCCTTTATCTTCTTCGTTACGTTTCACAAGATATTAATCAAAGTGATTTTCGTACTATTCTACGCGGTATATGCAGCAGAATCCAAGAACTAAAACGCGCTCTCTTTCTTTAACTTTGCTTGGGTATTGGGTTTCTTACAAAATCACAAAGTCACATCACTCATGTCACTTTCTCTGATGTTTCCTCTTTATTATTCGTCTATGGTGAATTTTCCAGGAATCTTTTTGTAATTCGTTAAAAGGGTTCTCCACATCATCCATTCAACATCCTTTTATTAGTATTTCTTTTTCTCTAATTCAGCTCAAATCAGTAGTCCATTCTTTCACTTTTTTTTTCCTTTTTGGGTTTTCTATTTTAAGTTTGAATTTTGGTGATGGCCGTAATTGCTGGAGATAATACGATCGCCGGACTTCCGCTGGGCCAACACTTGGGAGTTCCCCCTTTGAACACTTTACCTGTTGGATATCGGTTTCGGCCCACGGATGAGGAGCTTGTCAATCATTATTTGCGCTTGAAGATCAATGGTTGTGACGACAAAGTTGGTGTCATTCGAGAAGTTGATATCTGCAAATTCGAGCCCTCGGACTTGCCTGGTCAGTTTTCGTCTACTTTTTCACCCCTTCTTGGTGTAAATGCATTTTTCTTTATTTTTTTAGGTTATTTTTTTGTGTGTGCTGTTGTACTACTGGTCAGCAAATTCATGAAGAAATCAAATTTCGGGTGTGTGTGGGGGGGTTTTCTTTTGGGGGTGGGGGGGGGGTTTGAGTTATCATTCTTATTGATCGATATTCAACCCCTTGAAAGTAACAATTAGATGGGACAAAGGGGCAATTTGAATTGGCCAACAACTTTGATTCCTGACTCACCTTCTTAAAATAAAAAAGATTGTAGCTTAGTTAGTCTTACTCATGCTGATTAACAGCTTTGAGGCACTTGATCATCTGTTGACCTACTTTTGATTTTTTAAAATGTACGTGTAATTTCTTTTCTTCCTCACTGTTGGAAGAACCGTGCTTAGCATTTTTTTTTGAGTGCTTTTGAGCCCTTTTCAGTAGGACGTCTTGAAATGAATAAACAAAGCTAGATAGAGTAAAATAATCAAGGTTTTCGTTCACTAAATATCGTTTGTAGCAATGTGATTCCATTTGGTATACTCTGATGATGTTTATTGTATTATTTTTGAATTTAAAGGATTTAAGGGTGCAGCTTTCCCTGCACCCACACTTTATTTCTGTGTAGTTACAGCTCAGAAACTCGGATAACAAAACAAAACTTTCTCTTTGTAGCGTTGAAGTTCATAGGATTAAAAGAGAACATAATTGTATAAACTGTTTCAAATTTTCGCAGATTTGTCTGTGGTAGAGTCGAAGGACAATGATTGGTTCTTCTTCTGTCCCATAGATAGGAAGTACCAAAATGGGCAGCGATTGAACCGAGCAACAGAACGAGGCTACTGGAAAGCTACTGGTAAAGATAGGAATATAGTTACTAAGAAGGGGGCTAAGATTGGGATGAAGAAGACTTTGGTATACTACGTCGGGCGAGCTCCTGAAGGGAAGAGGACTAATTGGGTAATTCATGAATATCGTGCAACTGACAAGTCATTGGATGGTTCACACCCTGGACAGGTTTGGCTTCTGAATCTCTGATCTATCTTTAATTTGAACTTCTTTTTCATGTATCTTGGTTTTTGGATAATATTATTTTAGCTTGGAAAAGGTTGGTTGTGCCATATGTGAAATTATAGGTTAATCTAATCTACTTGAAATGTATAGTGGTATATCTGACGGTCTTTTGACTCAGAGAAATCACGTCTTAAGGTGACATGAAATCTATAGTGTTTACTTTAATGAAATGGAATATGATAGGCTAGTTAAAGTGTAGACTTTTAGTTAGTCCTCTTATCTTCTGTTGGGAACCACAAAATGTTGGGTGTGCCAACTTATTTATAATTTTTACATACCATTCATATGCAGTGGCGAAGCTAAAAATTTATTCAAGGGTGTTCAAATTTAAAAGAAGTGGAAAAAATTCTGACAAAGGGAGTTCAATATGTATTATATACTTTTAAAATGTAATATTTACCTATGTAAACAGTGCAATTTTTCAACGAAGAGTGATTAGTTGACCACCCTTATCAGTATGTGGCTTAGCCACTGTTCGTATGGACAGCACAGTTCCTACATAAGGCAAAGTTAATTTACGATAAGTTATTTTATAATCCATAATTCTATCTGATCCTACTCTTTGACTTGTCAGACCTATCCAATCCTTCTTATTTGACTTGTCAGACCTATAAGTAAGAGGATTCCTGTCATATGTATCCTCTTGCACTTAGACTTGGCTGATGAGATGTAATTATATTAGGATGAAGCTATCTTGTCCTCTGGTAATTGTATGCTATCTATGACAATCAAGCATCACTTAATGGTGGAAAAGGGTGAGATAGAGTGCAAAATTACTTTATCCCGGATCCTTTCGAAGTTATCCAGTTCAATATCAAATTGATGGTGTTCCAAATTACCAAATGTTTCATCATCAGCATGTGCATTAAAGAATAACTAGATTATATATATTGGATGAACAAACAGGAAAGATTATTTATGACATAAGATTCTGTTTGTGATATGGTTTTATGAAGTCTTAGTCCATGTATGTATTAAACTTTCGAATTACAGTAGCTTATGATATTCGGGAGCATAATTCATAGTTATAATCCTTTTTCTAAAACCTTAAAATGGATATCTTGAGCGTAAATACATTATATATTTGAAATGTCGCATATATTCCAAGAGTAGCTGTTAAATATCGGCTTCTCTGCTATATCTTGTTGTATGTTTGTTCACCAGAAACTCTGTTTATGGTATGTGTTTTGACTTGGCAAATCCTGTTAGTAGGTCATGTATGAATCACAATCCTTGAATTGCTAAAATGGTTTCTTGTTTCTTTTTTTGGTTGGAGGTGGGTGGGGGGTGGGGGGGGGAGGTGGGGGTTAAATCGGATTACTTGCATTAGTAGCATGACAAGATAGTGTCAGAAGCATGTCGTAATTGGGTGTTTGGCTCACCCACAATCATCTATCTAGCTATCCCAACTATTTTGTTGTATTGGATGCATCAGATTGATAAATGCATAAGTAGAATCCTTTATTATAACTCCAAAGAGATTTTGCTAAGCATCTAAACCCATTATTGTATATGATTGCATGTTTATTCTGTAAAAGAGCTTTAATAGGTTCGATTGACATTTCTTGCAAGAAAAGTCGCACTTCTAGCTTCTTTTCTGTAAAGAATTGTTTATAATGTCATTGATACACAAACTAGTAACAGAAATCAGTGAACTTAAAGTTTAGATGTCTCATCAACAATTGCGGATCAGATGCTCCATTGTTAGATTTGATTGTTATTAGCTTATGTTTCTATTCCTGTTTCTGATGTAGCCACGTAACTTGGTTCGTATTGATAACATTTTCCTGGTGCAGGGAGCCTTTGTGCTTTGTCGTCTATTTAAGAAGAATGAGTTGAAGCAAGATGAAAATGTTGAAAGTTCACACTTGGATGAGGTTCAACAGCTTGTTTCTTCTCCTGCTGTTGGAAAATCACCTGATGATGAAATATCAGATGCAGTGGCTCCATCTCCAATCATAGAAAGTGATAGTGATAAAAGCAATCCACCAAAAATCTCTGGAGGCGAAACACATGGCACAAGATTACCTATTGAAAGTCGCGGCGATAGTTGCACTGTTGATGATACTGAAGATCAGATGTTGGACATAACATCAGTACCAGTTAGTAGAGTTATTACATTTTTTTTTGGTCTTATTTTAAATGTTGAGTTTTTCATGCAGACAATTGATTAAACTAATATTCTGCTTATATTTTTGGCTTCATATTATAGTCGGATCCCGAGTTAGAGAAATTATTGGAAATCTTTTGTGACCCTTCACCACAGCATCTTGATTGGAAGATCTGCTCCCTGTTGCATGCACAGTTGCAGGTGGAGTTTGGATCCTCGTACTTACATGCTCCTGTGATCAATGAGTTGAGCCATGATCAAAAGGATGTCCAGTTTCAGAATGGAACAAATGCCTTTGATATTGATGAGTATTTCAACTCAGTTCTTGACAGCTCTGATGAGCTTTCCTATGAAGATTCTGGACTGGAATTGAGGACAGTCCAGTTTGCATCAAACAGTATCAACACTATAACAACGTCGCCAGTTAAGGACTTTGGATTGTGTAGTGAGTCGAAGGCACAAGTTATGCAAGAGCCAGTAAGTGGAGCTCTGTAGGTGTCTTTCTTTTTCGTGCAATTGCAAGTAATCTCAAGACATCATCAGTTACTTGAAAATTTAACTGTTTTCTAGGAAAACTGATCTTCTGCTGATGTTCTTTTATCCCAGGTTGGGACAGATTTATTTGAACCCGAGGTGCTGTGGGGAGATTCTGTGCAGACTGCACCAGTGAGAGTGATTAATTCTATTGCAACTACAGTGGAAGAGGCGTTTGCGACACCTATTGTTAACAATGATCACTCGACGGGGAATCTTGACTTCCTTAACAATGACTACCCTGGAGATGCTGCTTTGTCTGCTGGATCTGGTGGAATGCAGGTCCCCTACTTACTAAATGTTGAAGACTCAAGCGCTTATAGAACTGTAGGCAGTGATTCTGGTTTTGGAACTGGAATAAAACTAAGGACTCGGCTCAAGCAGAATCAACCTGATGACAAGCAGTTTGGATCTGGAATGCAAGGAACTTCTTATAGAAGAATACGTTTTCAAATGAAACTTCAAGCTGGAAGTGTTCAGTGTCGTGTGCCTATTGATTCTGATAAGGGTGGAGCAAATTACAAAGGATTGTTAACTGTGTCTGAGGTAAGTTTCCCCAATCCCTCACACACAAAAGAAAAGAAAAAAAAGCAAAAAGGTGACAACGTTAAAATATATTATAATTGGCATGTGCAGAGTGATAAATTCTCCATTGAAGACAGTTCTACTGCTGGAGCTGCTATCTCCAATGATAAGACACAAGATACCATGTGCAAAGAAGTTAAAGGGTATGGTCTAGTGGCTGAAGACCCGAGTGCAAATGCGCAAGATACAGATGATTTTTCAGTTGATGAAGCTTCAAAGACTGCAGCATTGAGTTCATTTTCATCAAGTTTCTACATATCCATGGCACTAGTAGCTGTAAGTATAATCATAGTCTTCTTAGGATTTCTGGGGATATGCTTTAAGCTGAGATAGTCTGCTTCCCCAAATGTAATTTTGTAAATAAGTTGTTGATGGATGATAAGAGGTGCTCGCGGTAGCATGAACCCCCTTGCCTGTTTTGTCGCTGAGGAGCTTGAGCTGAGACAGATTGTAAGTTAACAGTAGTATAGTTTACAACTGGCTTCCTTTTGTACAGTAGTTTCTGAAATAGTACCATGTCGTGTATGGATTTCAGTTAATTTAGATCTTGTCCAAAGATTTGTATGATATGATCATTATTTAGAGAGTTAAATTACTTTTCCCCTTATTATGAATGTTTTAGCGTGATGCTAAATATTTTAATTATAAAAACTATGACTTAATCTACTTTTTATGTAGTTTCTGTTACATAAAGAGTTTTAACTTATATAAAAATATTGTTTTAAAAAGTTAAAAGTAAAAAAATTAGATAAGCTTTACCTTTCGCCTCATGCAGGATCTCACGTGAGTAATTCTTATGGTAATCATTGAGTAATCCTGAACAGCATTTAACAAGTTTGGTGGGACCGAGAACAATGTACAAATAGTACGGCTTAGCCAAATTTTGGACCGGTCGTCTAAAAATAGTCAGCGTTTGTAGAATCATTGAAAAATAATCACTATTTTGCTGCAACATGAATAGCTCATCATAATATATACGTGTGTATGAACTTCCAGCATATTATGTTGGAACTTCAACATGCGAAAAGTTCCAACATAATATACTGAGATTGGAGCACCAATGTATAAAATTTCAGTATATTATGTTGGACCGGTATATTATACTGGAACTTCAGTATATTATGCTGGAGTTCCAATACACTATGTTGGAACTATATTATAATATGCTGGAGTTCCAATATACTTATACTGGAACTCCATTATAATATACTGAAGTTTATCTTATGCTGGAACTTAAGTTCAGTAACTTATGCTGGAACTCCAGTATATTATATTGAAGTATTTTTTTGATTTTGAACAATATTTTCGTTGAGATTTGTATTTACGTGAAAAATAGCTAAATTTCGATTACTTTTGAAAAAATGTGGCTATTTCGAATGACTATCTATTTTTGAATTTCTCCCAAGTTGTAACAAAAATCATTTACCGAGAGTGCCAGGGTTCGAATTTAAAAACATTCCAAAGCTGATTTTTTTGTAATAACCGTGTTGTTGATTGATTGGAATTTGGAGTTGACTATATACAATTTCTTCTATTCAAATAAGAAGTGAGCAAAAAAGATCATTTCATTCTATCATTGAAAACAGCGACAAAATGAAACAAAATCACAGAAGTACCCCGGAGTGAGTCAAAGTGTCAAACACCCAATAGATGAAGAAAATGCTCTCTTATATATACCCCAGTAATAATCTTCAGAGATTGCTACTCCAGTTGTAAATAGCCCCTTTACTGTTTGATCGGGAATGGAATTTTACCAAAAACTGGCAACCCGTTCTCATTTGTCGCTTTTGTGCTTCATCCTCTTACATTCCACTCAAGTTCAAGGTAGCTACTTTGATCAAGAATATGGTAAGCAGGTACTGAGCTCAGCAATACAAGATAAAGATTGCTTAGTATCCATAAGAAGGATAATTCATGAATACCCAGAACTCAGATTCCAAGAATATAACATCAATGCTCTCATTCGTACTGAACTGGATAAACTTGGCATTTATTATCAATACCCATTTGCCAAAACTGGTCTTGTTGCTCAAATTGGCAGTGGTTCTCCTCCTGTTGTTGCTTTACAAGCTGATATGCCCTTCCCCTCCAGATTCATACACAATTTTTTTTCTATTAATCAATTATACCTCAATCGTCAATTAGTTGGGCAGTTATATGCAGTTCCGAGCTAGGTTGTTCCCTAAGGGGAATCAAGATATAAAGAAGTAAAGACACGAGAAAACCACGGAGATTCAATATATAGAGTATATAATAAGAAAAAATTTGACCTATTTACCCTGTGTAATTTTAGACTCAAAGGGTATCAATTGAGTCCCCTTGGACGAAGTTGCTCTGCCTGTAGTTATATGAATCTTCTTGTATCTAATTGGGATGATTCAATATCGTTAAATTATTTATACACCGGTCGTCAACCTAGCACAATCCTCCAACTTTATTTGAATTTGCCACTGGCTATGCTTTGTGAAGCTTAAATAGGTGGAGTTAGAAAGAAATATTCTTGATAGTTTGCATATTCAGTTATGGAATCTCTCTAACATTATTCTCGAGTGAATATAACAATAGGAGCTTGTTGAATGGGAGCATAAGAGCAAAGTCGCTGGAAAAATGCATGGATGTGGACATGATGCCCACACGACGATGCTTCTTGGCGCTGCTAAGCTGCTGAATGAGCGGAAGGACACACTTAATGTAAGTTTGTTAACTTTACCCGCTTCACTAATGCTGATTCATTTAGAATGTAATTTGTGCTTGTGTGAATCTTCAACAGAAGATTTTTTGCACAATGTTGACCAATGACCAGATTGTCTTGTTCTCAGAAGTAATAATATTAGGTTTGACCAATGGCCTTGTGATTATGCTGATCATTTTTTCCGTTGTGCTTTGACTTCTTATCTAGGTTTGCATGTATACTGGACTTTGGAGCTTATTCTAAAAGGGGGTATTTCTTAAACATAGAGGACTGTAAGAAGATAGATGAAAACATTCTTTTATAGAGGGGGTATTAAGTGTACTTTGTCGAGATAATGAAAGAACAGACTCAAAAGGAATAGACCAAAAAGGATATCTTTTTGCCTTCTTATCAGATTTAGTCCATTTATTCACATGTCTCCCCTGGAACAGTCCAAATTTCATAGCAGTGTCGCAGAAAAGGAATAGTTGTGCTGTTTTATTATCGATGCTGCTGCTTAACTTGGATATGACCATCTTATTCTTTGATTCTCTAAATCTGAAACTTGGATCATCCTTCTGTGGGTGACTAGCAGTGCCTGTGGGTACTCATTTTTGCCTTTTCCTTAGATGAACATATAAAGTGATTTTGCCCATTGAGCATGCCATTCATGATTCATCAATTGTCTCGACATGGAGAACCTAGCCCTCTGATCCTCCATGGCTTGTGAGTTCACATCCAGATGAAGCAACCAGAGAACCTAATTCAGGTATGATGAGAAATTCGCCGGTCAAGAGAGAGGATTGATCAGAATCTGTTGGAGGAAAGGGTAGATGACGGAGCATTAGCCCAAATCTATTTCTCTCTGGTACCACGAAAAAGAAACTGAGAAGACCGATAACTTCTAAGTTCTATCTACATTACAATAACGATACATGGCTGCATGTATAGGGAACGAGGAAACCATGAAGGTTCAGTCTTGAATTCCTTTTTGCTGGTACCATGAAAAAGAAGACCGATAACTTCTAAGTTCTATCTACATTACAATAATGATACATGGCTGCATGTATAGGGAATGAGGAAACCATTAATGATTTTTCTGAATTCTTTTTTGCTTGACCAATTAAAAGGAATTCAAGACTGAACCACACTTTCTAATTACTTGTCAGTCTGTAATTGTCTGACTGATACTATTAGATATTTCTTTTCAAGTTTATAAGAATACATATGTCACATGAAACATAAGCACTCTGACGGGTAAGTGCATAGAGTTGGCGAAGGTTCTTCAGAAGAAGAGGGTTAACATAGCGTGCGTCCAGGAGACTAGGTGGAAAGGGACGAAGGCGCGAAATGTTGATGGGTTTAAGCTGTGGTATTCTGGGCTCGTGAGGGTTAAGAATGGAGTGGGCATCTTAGTTGATAGGGACCTAAGGGAGTCCGTGGTCGAGGTTAGTCGAGTGAATGATAGGTTAATGTCTATTAAGCTGGTTATTGGGGGTGGCGTCCTCAACGTCATGAGCGCTTACGCGTCGCAAGCAGGCTTAGACGAGGAGGCTAAAAGGCGCTTTTGGGAGGACTTGGATGATCTGGTGGGTAGTATTCCCCAATCTGAGAAGTTAGTTATTGGAGGGGACTTTAATGGTCATATTGGGGGCTGAGGCTGGTGGCTATGATGAGGTGCACGGTGGATTTGGCTTTGGGGCCAGGAACGGAGGAGGCACTTCGCTGCTTGATTTTGCCAGGGCTTCCGAGCTCCTGATTGCGAACTCGTCATTCCGAAAGAGGGAGGAGCATTTGGTCACCTACAAGAGTTTGGCGGCGAGGACTCAGATTGATTACATCCTCATCAGAAGGAGCGATAGGGGTTTGTGCAAGGACTGCAAGGTTATTCCGGGAGAGTCTCTTTCAACTCTCCATAGACTACTAGTGATGGATGTCGATCTCTGGGTGAAAAAGAAGAGGAGGGGCGCCCGGGGTCAACCGCGGATTAGATGGGGAGCTTTGTCTAAGGAGAAGGCACAGGAGTTGGAAAGGAGGTTAGTGGAGGGCGGAGCTTGGAGAAGTTATAGGGAAGCGGACGCTATGTGGACAGTGACGACAAACTTGGTTAGGGGGGTAGCACGGGACGTGCTCGGAGTAGCTAAGGGATATTCAGGCAGACATCAGGGTGATTGGTGGTGGAACGAGGTAGTCAAAGGAAAAGTGGAGGTGAAGAAGGCGGCGTTCGCTAGGTTGGCAGGGAGCACAAGCGAGGAGGAGCGGAGAGCGAACAGGTTGATCTACAAGGAGGCGAGAAGAGAAGCTAAGATGGCAGTCACGGAAGCTAAAGACGCGGCGTTTGGTCGCATGTATGAGGAACTAGGGAGAGAGGTGGGGAGAAGAAGTTATTCCGGTTGGCTAAAGCAAGGGAAAGGAAGACGCGTGATCTAGACCAAGTCAGGTGTATCAAGGACGAGGATGGTAGAGTTCTGATGGGGGAATCTCAAATCAAACAGAGGTGGCAGGCGTACTTTCGGGGCCTTCTTAACGAAGAGGGGGATCGGAGCATAGAGCTAGGAGAGTTGGGGCATTCAGAGCAGCATAGAGACCTTGGGTACTGCAGGCGCATTAGGGTGGATGAGGTCTTAGGGGCGTTGCGTAGGATGAGTCGGGGTCGAGCGACCGGGCCTGACGAGATCCCGGTGGAGCTCTGGAAGTGCATGGGTAAGCCTGGAGGGGAGTGGCTCTCTAGGCTGTTCAATGCGATCTTCAAGACCAAAAGGATGCCGGATGAGTGGAGGTGGAGTACAGTGGTGCCCTTGTACAAGAACAAAGGGGACATCCAGTGCTGCAACAACTATAGGGGTATCAAATTAATAAGCCACATGATGAAGGTATGGGGGAGGGTGATTGAGGCGCGGGTGAGGGAGGCGACAACTATATCTAGGAACCAGTTAGGTTTCATGCCGGGCCGCTCCACCACAGAGGCTATTCACCTAGTCAGGCGACTGGCGGAACAATTCAGGGATAAGAAGAAGGACCTTCACATGGTGCTTATCGACTTGGAGAAGGCGTATGACAAGGTCCCGAGGGAGGTGCTATGGAGGTGCTTGTAGGCGAAGAGTGTGCCGGAAGCCTATATCAGAGTAATCAAGGACATGTATAATGGAGCTAAGACTAGGGTTAGGACGGCGGGTGGCGAATCAGACCATTTTCCTGTGGTAATGGGGCTCCATCAAGGATCAACGCTGAGCCCCCTGTTGTTTGCCTTAGTGATAGATGCTCTAACCCGACATATCCAAGGGGAGGTGCCTTGGTGTATGCTTTTTGCTGATGATATAGTATTGATAGACGAGACGAGGGTCGGTGTTAGTGAAAGGTTAGAGGTGTGGAGACAGACCCTCGAGTCTAAAGGTTTCAAAATAAGCAGATCAAAGACAGAATACCTGGAATGCAAGTTTGGCGACGAGCCGAGTGGGGTAGGCAGGGACGTGATGCTTGGTTCTCAGGCCATCGCCAAGAAGGATAGTGTCCGATATCTTGGGTCTGTGATTCAGGGGGACGGAGAGATTGACGGGGACGTCACCCATCGAATAGGAGCGGGGTGGTCAAAGTGGAGGCTTGCTTCAGGGGTCCTGTGTGACAAGAAAATTCCACACAAACTCAAGGGGAAATTCTACAGAGCCGTGGTTAGACCTGCGATGTTGTATGGGGCGGAGTGTTGGCCCGTGAAGAACTCCCATGTTCAGAGAATGAAGGTTGCGGAGATGAGGATGCTTAGGTGGATGTGTGGGCACACCAGGCTAGATAAGATTAAGAATGAAGTTATTCGACAGAAGGTAGGGGTGGCCCCGGTGGATGAGAAGATGCGGGAAGCGAGGCTGAGGTGGTTCGAGCATGTATGGAGGAGGGGTCCCGATGCCCCGGTGAGGAGCTGCGAGCGGCTGGAGATTGTTGGCGGTCGGCGAGGAAAAGGGAGGCCTAAGAAGCATTGGGGAGAGGTGATTAGGCACGACATGACTAGAATGCAGGTTTCCGAGGACATGACCCTTGATAGGGGAGTCTGGAGGTCTAGAATCAGGGTTGTAGGCTAGGGGCTCATAGAGTTCTTCGTACGCCTCACCCGGGGTTGGGTGTGGGATAGCAGGGTCACCCATAGATGATTAGTGTTTTAGCTTATGTCCCCTTATGGTTGTTAGTATGGTAGTTACGGTTTGTTAGTATTGCATGCGACTGTATTTATGTTTCTTATGTTTACATAATTATTTACGTTATTTCTGCGGGATTTACTAATGCTCTATTATTTTGTTTCTAATTTTGTCTTTGTTTTTGTTTTTGTTTTTGTTTTTGTTTTAATGCAGCTTTTCATTTTATCCTATGCGCCGAGGGTCGAATGGAAACAGCCTCTCTACCCTTTCGGGTAGGGGTAAGGCTCGTCTGCATATTACCCTCCCCAGACCCCACCTGGTGGGAATATACTGGGTAGTTGTTGTTGTTGTTGTTGTATATGTCACATGAAACTCGTAAAGCACTGTTCGAATTGACTTAATCTGTTTTTGCCCTTTGTGTGGCATCATTAATTATCTATCCATCTCTTGGGGTAGTCTACAATAGAAAGTTGATTTGTTTCTTGTCTCTATTTTTATTTTTTGAACCCGAAAAGGGAACGGTAAGACTTGTTTTCCAACCTGCGGAGGAGGGAGGAGCTGGTGCATATCATATGATCAAGGAAGGGGCTCTAGGTGATGCAGAAGCTATATTTGGAATGCATGTTGATTTTAAAAAACCTACAGGGAGCATTGGTACTAGTCCTGGGCCCATTTTAGCTGCTGTTTCCTTCTTTGAGGCAAAAATAGAAGGAAAAGGTGGGCATGCTGCAGAACCCCATGCTACTGTGGATCCAATACTTGCTGCATCATTTGCAATTGTGGCATTGCAGCAGCTCATCTCAAGAGAAGTAGATCCCCTTCATAGTCAAGTATGTAGCCTAATCTCAAGAAGTTTAAATCTTTGGTTTACACACAGACACATATTTATGTAGGTACATATATTCCCTTCAGGAACATTTCTTGTTTTAGAAAGCAGTATAGCGTTTGAGACCTGAAGCCTCATTGACAGTTAAGCTGACTGAAATTGAAATTCTCATTTCTGCCTGAAGGTTCTTTCTGTTACTTATGTCAGAGGTGGATCAGCATCGAACGTAATTCCGCCTTATGTTGAATTTGGGGGAACTCTGAGGAGTCTTACAACTGAAGGCTTGCTTCAACTTCAAAGGAGGGTGAAAGAGGTAGTTTTCTTACATGAACCTTTGGCTGTTGTAGAGTATCAACATCTGCAAACTAGATTGTCTGCCAGATGTCTTTAACATGTAGTTTTCTGTTAAAATATTTAGTGATTTTTTTGAGTGATGTTTAATAGCCTTAAACTGAGCCTTCTTAGCTACTGAGAGCTACTTAATCAAATTAGTAAGATTAAGGGTGAATAATTCTCGAACACGTGTTCACATGAATATAGAAGTCTCAGCTGAATGAATCATATAACTTGTGGTCTGCTGGCAATTTTCCCATGAAGATGCCATGTCTAGCATTCATAACTGATCATCTTTCCCTGCTTTGCTTCTCTTTCTTTGTCAAAATCAATTTTATGCCTGTCCTCAACATAGAAGCTTATCATTTTTACTGTTGAATCCTCTATTTTTCTATTTCACATTGTTGAATTAGATGCTAATCGTCTTCAATGTCAAGTATTGCTGCAAGATCTTACTAATTAATGTGAACAGAACCTAGATTTCTTTTGGCAACTTTGTGCATTTCTAACACACATTTACATGGAGCCTGCAGGTAATTGAACGACAGGCTGCTGTGCATAGGTGTAAGGCATGCATTGACATGAAAGACGAGGGTTTCCCAGCATATCCAGCCTGCATAAATGATGAGCGCTTACATCAACATGTAGGGAGGGTTGGCGAACTCCTGCTTGGTTCCGATAACATCAAGGAAGCTGAAAAGGTTATGGCAGGTGAGGACTTTGCCTTCTATCAAGAATTGATCCCTGGAGTTATGATTCAAATTGGAATCAGAAATGAAAAACTGGGCTCTACCCACTCCCCTCACTTCTTTCTCGATGAGGATGTCCTGCCAATTGGAGCAGCGTTGCACACAGCCATAGCAGAGATGTATCTGAACGGTTACCATCATCCCATTGCGGTTTAGATAATTTACATTGCTGTTAGTTAAATGTTCCAATCTCTACTCATACATTCTGTGCATTGTATATGTTACAACGATTAACAATTAAATTCAAAATGATGACTGTCTGTTCAGGTAGTTCATTTTCCATGGTAACTCTAGCGCTCTTTAAAGTTTCTATTCCAATAATCCAGTAACCTTTGAATTTTGGTATTCCTTTCCCGTTATTTTTGTATTATATGTATCCAAGTATTATGGCTATATCACGGGTTTAATGAAATAATATTGTTTAGATCCGGAAAAAAAAAGCAGCATTCAGTGGATTGGATAAGAGCGGAAGTATTCAGCCGGATGATGCAAGCACTTAAACATTTGCAAATATCATAATGGCTTTGAGTACTGAAATTTCTGGGTTCAAAACAAATTAAAGGAAATTAAATTTCGGTTAAGGTTTTTCCCCTTTGTATTGGTTAATCAAAGGAGCATCAAACCAAACTATACAAATCTGCTAGTGTGTGCTATCTTTTTTAGGTCCAAAGCAATCTCGATATTCCTTTAGGTTTGTCGTATCATAACTCAAAACTAACATCACTTTCTTTGTTAGTCAACGTGAGTTAAAGTTGTAATCAATGCCCGCAAAAATCAGCTTATTTTGAAAAGTATTTTTTTCAAAAGTACTTTTGATGAGAAGCTGTGGATAATTAATTTGAAAAATACTTCTGAGCAGCAATTAGCGTTTGGCTAAACTTTTAAGAATTGCTTTCAAGTGTATTTTTCTCAAAAGTGTTTTTCAAAAGAAAGTGCTTTTGGAGAGAAGCTACTTTTTTCTGCTTCTCCTCAAAAACACTTGTTTTTTTCCTTCCAAAAGCTTGGCGAAACACTTTAACATTCAAATAAAAGCAATTTTTTTTGAAAAAAAAGTGCTTCTGAGATTGAAAGAAGCTAGGCCAAACAGACTATAGACCTCATTAAAGCTTGTTGAGTCATACCCATGCACACTTACCAACCAGAATGTCTTTATACGAACAAGATCTTTAAGAAAAGTGGGTTTAAAAGTGACTTAAACAAGAATTTTAACCTTATTATCCCAAAAGGACTTTGTTTGATATAGTAACTTAGTAATCAAGATCAATATCGATTTCTCTTCCTTATTTATAATAGATTCATGAATCTTCCCCTTTTATGGTCTTCATTCATATCGTGTTTATTTCTTATTTTCCAGCTGTTAAGGTCGGTACCTCTTTTGATAAAATACCACGGTGTTTCATTCGTGCCTTTTTGTTTTCTTTTATTGATTCAACTGAAAGTGGCACTTGTCACCTCGCTGATGGTCCATATCTCATGCTTTTTTTCCACCAATACATATAGTTCTCCCACTTATTAATATTCGAGAAACGGTAAGTTTTTATGGCGGGAATATCTTATCGCCTTTTCCCAATTATCATAATGACTTTTTTAGAATCGATGAGACATACGTCATGTCCATTTAATGTGCAAGATACATGTCTCATTGCAATTGGTGCTGCAATTTTCAATACCTTTTTAGATTTTTTCTGCGGCTGTATCAGTCACGAAGTGGCGTTTCCATGATGATAGTTCATAATAACCATCTCCGATGACAGTTGTTTCCCCCTATAAATACCTCATCAAATTCAACTTTGCAAATTCCCTCCTTCTTTCCGGCATTCATATTTTTAACTTTTCTTATAGTTCTTCTTCTTTCTTTTGTATCTTCATTATTAAAGATGTCTTCTCGTTCATTAAAACCTTCTTTATCAGCAGACCATCCTAAGGTAGTGATCGTTGATGAACTCCCGCCCTCTACTGCCCTACTAGGAGTAGGAGAGGTGGAAGATTATGTAGCTTAGGTTCGTTGTCTACTCGTAGATCTACTCCTCCTCAAAATGGTTCTGCCAAACCCGTTTCTGCTAGGGCTAGAACTTCCATAATTCCTAGATATCCCTATAGAGGGAGAGACCATAATGAGCCCATACGAGAACCTACTGTTTCTTAGATTGTCCTACAAGAATTTTCTTTTGTATCAGATCGTGAAGCTATAAGGAAATAAGTTTCTTCCATAGCGTCTCTTAACCCTACTGATCATTATCCTAGATCGATTACTCCTGGCCTTCTTTCCTTGGTTCAATGTGAATGCCACTGAAAATTTGATTTTCCAGTAATGACCCCGAGTGCCAATGATAGAATCATCTCCTACATTGAAGGCTATTCCTTTGCTTACACTTACCCTTTCACCTTAGGGTTTGAGCCTCCTATTTATCACGCGATCATTAAATTTTGCCGCTATTTCAATGTTTTCCTCGATCAAATAGGTTCAATTATGTGGAAGGAAGTTGTTTGCCTTTGTTTCTTATCACGTTTACTTTTCGCCCCTTTTACTTTTCGTCACTTACTTTACCTATACTCCTCAAGACTTTTTTGTGAAGGTATTTTCCCTCGTGGAGAGAAACCGTTTTAGTCAGCCACGAGGATGACTGTGACCATAATAGATATGCTTGGTATATTGTTGTTCCCACTCGTGAATTAGTGGGTGATGAGTATATGCCCTTCCATGAGAATGGGAACTTTGCACGTGAGCATTTTTTTTCTCTTATTTATTTTCATCCTTTGGCATTTTAATTTTCTTCACATAAATATATGTTCATTTTTTTTACAACCATGGAAGTCTTCGCAAAAATTTCTGACTTTCGAGATTGTGTAGAAAAAATGTTAACCGCTTCTCCCATGAACAAGAGATCTTGAAATTTTCATTCACAAAAATTTGGATGGAAAGTGAAGACCCACGGTATACTTTTATTCCCATGGTTCTCCTTCTCTTATTTCCTCTTTTTCTTTTCCTTTGATTTTTTTTGCTTTTGTCATTTTTTAGGGTTTGCCATTCATGGCTGGCATCAATCCCGAATTTGTTCCTTCTGCTAGGCTTTCTATTACTTCTGCACATTAACACATTTTAAGTGTGTCTTCCTCTAAGAGGAAGAATGCTAAAGACCATGGCTTTAAATATGAAGAGGATAATGAAAAAGATTCCTTAGTGAGAAAACTACGAGTCAGAAGTCGCGTTGTTTCAAATGATGAAGACCATATTCTCAAGACCCCCTCCGAGTTCTATTACCTTTAACCTTGTTGATGAGCCAAAGAGTTTCCATTGGACATCTCTGATGAAGATCTTAGTCATTTTGATAACCCTCCTCAAGTCTCGTTGATAGATTCTTTGGCCAAGGATTTGAGGGTGAAAAAGATTTTGGTCCTGTTTTTAGAGGAGCCGCCACTTGCCTCTCTTCCAATGACTTCAGTTACCCCGATTTCCTGTTCTACTATTTCTTATACTTCCTTGCATACAGCCGCCCCGGTTGTTGTCCCTGCTGCTTCTCGAGAAGAAGCTGAGCCTTCTAGCAGTATATATGGTATGCATAAGGTTTTAATTGAAGTTACTTATTGTGGGAATCTATTGAAGAAATCAAGCCAGGTCGTTTTATCGTTAAAACCATTACTTGGTTCCATGAAAAGGAAGAAACTTGAGTCTCATAGCTCCTTGACTTTGATGAATGATATTATTCATTCTTCCCTCAAGGTATATTCTTACTCTTTTTATTTTCCTTACCTTCTTTTCATGTTTGTAACTCCCTTTCTTTGTCTTTTTATAGATCAATTTGACAGGTACAAAGCTTTTGAGTTGGATTTCTTGAAGTCATCAACAAGTGATTGAATTGCACACCGAGGCTGATAATTGGAAGGAGAAATTCAAAAGCTTTCAACTGGAGAAAGATGTTCTTGCTGAAGAGAATGAAGCTCTAGAACAACAATTAAAGATAACCACCGCCGAATTAGCAGTGTTCAAAGCTTCCTCTAATCATTTTGAAAAAGACAAGGATATATTGGAATCCTCCTTCGCTGAACAACACTTAAAGGCAACTGAAGAAATCAGAAGCTTGAAAGAGCTGCTTAACCAGAAAGAGGTGTATGCGAGTGATTTGGTGCAAATGGTCACCCAAGCTCAAGAAGATCTCTGTGCCTACTCTGACAAGATTTAGTTCCTTGAGAGTTCTCTTACCCCTTTGAAGGCATACTATGAAGCTTCGAAAGTAGAGAAAATTTAAATTGAGCAGTGGAAGAAGGATTATGAGGCTGTTGAAGACAAGTTAACGCTTGAGGTTAGCTGCGCTATCTTGAATTCCCTTTTGAGACTCTAACTGAATCTTGCGAGGAGGGTTTTGATCTCAATTCTGAAATCGCAAACACTAAAGAAGCGATTGAACAAACTCAACAATGTCAAAGCTTCTCAACACCCTAGGATGAAGGTTCCAAAGGTGATGGAGATAGACTTACTCCTGATGAAGTTGATATTCAACCTTCGTCTTCTCAAGTTGATCCCTCTACCCCTATGACTGATCCTCCTTAGTTTTTACCCTTTTATTTTTGGAAGTAACTAAACCTATGTTGGTTTTTGTCAAAAGTTTTTTCTTTTGGTTTTGAGTAGTTTCTGGGAAATTTTCCCGCCCTTATTTATGGAAAAATGATATAAATATCTTTTTGTTGCATATTATGATTTTTGTGCTCTTTAAGTTCTTGAGCTTATACTTGCATTAAAAATTCTTTAATAGATCACGACTCTAATATGCATGGGTCTTTTATAAAAATGGGCCATTTTATAATACTGATGAAGATGAATAATCTTCATATTGGTGCAAAAGATATGAAACATGAAGTAATTTGAAGAAGTTTTATTTTTTGAACTTTCAAATAAGTATTCTCGTATAATATTTTCACAACTGTTTTAGAGCATATTTACATGTACTATACATTTTCTAGTGACTAAATCTATGGCCTTAACCTAGAAGCTCGTGAGAGTATTATGTAGGTTCTTCAACTTTCTACTTCCCATTATTTCCGCGGCTTGAACATTTTTGAAAACTTGACATTTTCTTCAAGGTCTTTACTTTGGCTAAGCTATTGTTTTATGGTGTACATATTCTTTCCTTGTGTACTCTTCCATATGCATGGTCCCCCCCCCCCCCCCCCAGTGTTTGAGCATTGAAACAAGATATCTTAAACATTGGATCAACTTCTTACTTTTGGTCCTTTTCTTGAAAAAGGAAATACTTACGGGACTCGGAGATAATTTTCATATGATGACTGATTAACCCTTTCCATGAGAAATGTTTTAACCTAGACCAAGAATAATTAAGTATTCTACGTGTTTTTTGGGTCTAATGTCATTGGTACGAGCTAACTTATTGCCTATCATCTAAAATGGTTAGTAAAACTTAAATGAACAAAGAAAAAATTGAACTTTCATGATACCTGACTATTGGTATTAACTTCTTTAGACGTAATACTTCTTCAAATGGACTGATTTCCAGTGGGATGGTAACACCTTGCTATCCATAGTTTCCAACATGTACGCTCCTTTTCCAGCAATGCGCTTAACGCTATATGGGTCTTCCCAATTTGGACTCAATATTCCTGCGTTGCCGCTTGTGTTTGCCGGAATACTTTTTTGAGGACGAAGTCCCCAATTTTGAAATACCTCAGGTTCGCCTTCCTTCTATGGTATCATTCAATCATCTACTTTTGAGCCTCTATCCGAATTAATGCTGCTTATCTTCTCTCTTCTATCATGTCCAATTTTATTCGAAGTTCTTCTTTGTTTTGTTGCCTTATTTGTATGCGTGTTTGGTTTCCCTATCTCTAATGGGATTGAAGCTTCTGTTCCATATACAAGCGAAAATGGGGTTTTTCCCGTGCTAGTTTTCGTCATCGTTCGGTAAGCTCATAATACACCTGGTAGTACTTCCGATTACTTGCCTATTGATTATTCCAATCGCCTCTTAGGTTATTGATGATGGCCTTATTTTTTGACTCAACATTCCCGTTAGCCTCTGGGTGGTAAGGTTCAAAATTAATTTGTTTAATTTTCCAACTTTTGAAAAAGTCACTAACTGTTTACTGTAAAAATGGTAACAACAATTAAATTTGTAAATGAGATTCTAAAATATGTGATCTGTTCTCGAGCTAGTTGTTAGAGCAGTTGATGCTAAGAATATGAAGTTTAATGAGGAATGAGGCAATACCAAATGTAAAGGCTTACTGCCCGGGCGTATTTTATCGTGGGGATACAGGCTAAAACGGGGGATTGGACGGATCGAGAAACCTGCTGCTCGGGTGTAATACTGGTCGATAGGGTACCTCGAGATCGATGTTAGGGCCGAGCTCGAGGTATTGGGGATAGTTGGGAATGGGATAACAATTATGTTATGATCAAGAAAGGCTCCATATGGACATTAACAAGCGATAGATAAACAACAAGTAAGAAGGTAATAAATGCTAAATGGCCTCGAGCCAGTGAGAACAAGCAAACTAGAAAAGAGAGGGAAAACGAAAGATATTATTGATCTTGTGGAGAAATGGAGCAACATCAGCCCTTTACAAAGTGGCATGGGTTCCCCTTATATAGGAGAGGGAATACCATATAGTACATAATGCATTGAATGTAAATATATGGGGATGGAACGGTTAGGCATGGTACTAGTGTTTACTGATATTAGCTGCTTGCCTCGAGAATTCCCCGTCTTCGGCACCTTCGCTGGGGCACGGACAAATTCCTTATCCTCGAAATCTCTACTAGGTTGCGGATGATCCTCGAAAGAGGGAGCTCAATCGTAATCTTGCAGCCTCGAGATGCTGATATGACTTCCCGAATGTACCTTAATGGGGGGTAATAGACCCCCTGATTTCACCGCATACAGATAGTCTCCGCGTTTCCTAGAGTGAAATAATAGGAAACAATATTGAACAGTCGTCTTGAGGTCATTTTTTCATGATGTCACCCTTCTAAGAGCATTAAATTCCATACCCCAGAGAACCGTGCAAGGCCGCCGTCATATGCGGTAATCAAGAAACCCACGAATTGCCATCGGCTTGTCTCTTCTGCTTCCTCAACGATTCTTATAAATGCACCGGTTGCTAGATACATCCCATATTCACCCCACTTACAAGCCCGCGAGTTAGAATTCTATATTTGACACTTTTTTTCTTTTTGTCACAGAGGGGTTTTTACCATTTTACATGGTGATGACTTCTAGGGCAGTTCCCTGACGGAATGCTACATCGTCATCCCGATTACCTGAGGAAGAAGCCAGATCGATTCCTATTTTAGAACAATGTACCTCGCTCGATCTCGACACGTCAAAGGATTTTGACATCGAGATACTCTCGTCTATGCTGGGCCGATATGAGCACTTGTTTCGATACGTTAACATCATGACCGATGTTAGCAAGGTGAGGGAGGACTATCGATGGAGCAAGGCAGTGGAGGTGGAGATTCCCGGTCCAACCAATAATATTACTGACTTTAAGGTTGGCTTTCTTTATGTATACACTTACCCATTCATCCTGGGCCCTGATAAATCCGTCAAATCTCCTCTCTTGGAAATCAACCTAGTTTTTCTTGACTTCTGCGGCCGGTATCAAGAGACACTTGGTTAGATCTACCCTTCTTTTTTGGAGGATAGTGTTGATGCTCAGACATTTGACCAAATGGGTTAAAGGTGAGGTTTTTACCCTTAATCATCTGATCAAACTATTCCTCCCCCGACTATATCGAGGCTTAATCAAGATCCGCCATCGGTCCGAAAAATCTTTTTTCACAAGCATTGATGAGGGGACGGACCGAGGATGCATGAGCAAGTTTATTCGGGTGAGGACCTTGGACATCATCCCGGCCTAGAGAATGCCCGACGTAAGCGATTTCCCCTTTAGACGCTTTTCGACTACTCTTTCGTTTGTCATAATAATCTCTTTGCACTTTTTGTAGCTGCTGCTTGGCATCCGAAGGTGGTCCCAGATTTGTCGGGATGGATCAGGTGGATAAGCAAGCAATTTCTGTACCGCGTTCGATCTTGGACCGTCCTGGCTAAGAAGCAATGGGTGGCCAAGAATCATGGTGAGGTTCCTTTACCTCATGTGCTTTATATTTTATGTTTCCTTGTGAGCCCTTTGCAAAAGCATATTGCAGTTATTGTGTTGGCGCAGGTCTTGGCGAGAATATGCAGATGAGGTCTCCCCCTAATGGTGAAGCAGAGGCCTTGGATCCAGGAATGAATAAGAAGAGGAATAGCAGGGCAGCCGTTGCTCGTCCTGATGGATCTACTGCTATAACCTCAGGGTGGATACCTGATATCGAAGGGGAGGACGATGATGGAAGTCCATTAAGGAGGAGAACAAGGTCTAGTGCGAGAGACTTGTAGGCACCCCGGTTGGAGGCTACTGAGTCAGAAACGGCTAGCTCCGGCCGGGCTCGTGAGCCGGTGGTCCTTGAAGAGGATGATGATGTAGCTTCGAATCGCATAGCCGGATTCAATGTAGCTTTTGCTAGGAGGATTGTTGGCGTTGATCCTAAGTGATCAGAGCTGGGGCCTTCCAGAAACGTGGGTTTCCACTTGGAGAAATCAACGAACTGAGCGACTTCATTTAAAACTTTCTGGTTTCATCAAGGGAACTGAGGGATGCCCAAGTGATGATCGGCGCCTCAACTAGGACTCCTCCCAAAGGGGGAGACTTTATTGTTAGCATTTTCGATGGTGTAATTGACAAATATGATCTCAATATTTCTAGTTCCATTAAAGCAATGGAGAAGTACATGCAACAGGTGATAGTCATTCCTCGTGTATTTCTTTCGTTCTCAAGCATTATTCGTCATTTTTTTAACTTCTCCATTTTACCGTAGTGTAAGGAGATGTATGACCATGCTATCCTTCAGCTCCGCGGGGAACTTTCTTGTCACGAAAAGTAGCGTAAGAAAATTGATTCGAAGCTACAAGATTCCAAGGCTTGCTCTGCCCGGGGAGATAAAGAGGCGGGGAACTTCAGTTCGCCTTGGAGATGGCACTCTGGGAGAAGGTCAATCTTGCTGCTCAGGTATTTGACCTCACTCATACCCGACCTTTTACCCCTTATTGACATACGCTTTGGATCCATATACTCATGGACTTGTCCTTGTCCTACAGGCTGAGCATTGTGGCTCATAGGTTAGTTAGTTGAAAGCGGAGATCTCCGGGTTGAGAGAGCAAAACAAGATAGTGACCGAAGAATTGATGACATCTCGGGATCTTCTTATGGAAACTCACAGGGAGATTATTGCTTTGGTCGAGGCTAAGTCCAAGGCCAAATGATATGCTTCCACTTATCGGTAGGATGTGGCCACATAGCATAAAATGGTTCGTGACATATCCATGGCAGCTAAGAAGAAACTAATCTGAGCTATCGAGCATGCCAAAGGGGAGGAGAAAAGGGAGACCCTGGAAGAACTCGAGGCTAGAGGCTTCGGGCTGTCTGCTAATCTGATGGAGGCATGTGCGGCGGAGGGAAGATTGGCGCTTTTGATTGCCCATGATAAGGGCGAAGACGATAGTGATGAGGAGTAGTCTCAGAGTTCTTTTAGTATGCCTTCTTTTTTTGTTTCATGTGTTTCCCCTAGGAAACAGATAGTGTAAAGACGTCTTTTCTCTTTGTCAATGTAAAAAAGGAGCTTTTATTCTGTTAGCCCTTCTCCCTGTTTTTTTACTTTTGCGTTCCAACATCGGCCCTTCGAGACCTTTTCTTGGGATAAACCGGGTGCCCCGAGACTGGCCATCTCTCGAGGTTGAATCGATGGCTCCTCCTGAACTTATATTTATGACATCAGGGATCTCTTGAGGTCCTACGTTTTTATAAGTTATGTGGGAGCCTGGAGTGACTCTTCTAGTACACTCCCCAATAAGAGGGTGACGTTAATGCAACCAAAATTAATTGTCCCTCTTGGGCAAGCGAGCAGTTCTCGATTAGCCTCTATATATTTTCTGATCTTCCTCTTAAGCACAGATTTTGCTGTTTTTGATAAGCCCATCTCCTCTTTACAGCCTGGCGCTTTATGCTAGTCTTTCTGTTTCCCTATTTTAGAAAATGTTTTCCTGTATCCTCATCTTCTTCCCCCTATTCTTCCGCAGTCATGGCTGGCGCTTCGATGCCTGATCCTCAGATGAAGGGGAGTCCCTCCTATGTTCCACCTTTTGTCGGTACCAGTGGTCACCTCTGATTTCGGGAGAGCGAGGCTCGGGGTGCCTTGCCTCGAAGGGGGCTATCCCACCAGGGAATCCTCCCAATGTTTCGGATTATCGAGAGCATGTGTCAAGGATTATTTCATCAGTGAGGGAGGAAAACCTCAAGATGATTAGAAAAGAATGTGGATTGGGGGAAGGCGTGATTTTGCAAGCACCTTCCCCTGAGGAGAGTGTCATGACATATGTTGAGGGATTCTTGAGTGTGTTTATTGATGTTCTTGCATCGGGTTCCCCGAACCAGGTCATGTTTGATTTTTGTAAGAGATATCAAGTAACGTTGGTGCAGATTCATCCCTTTCTTTGGTGAATAGTGCAGTCGATGAGATATTTGCTGACAAGGCCGGGACATAATTCACCCTCAGCCACCTAGTGAGGCTGTACTGGCCATTGCGCTATCGGGGCCTGATTACTCTTCAACGTAGATCCACCCGAGCTCCTGTGATCGACAATAAGGAGGATGAGGATCGTAGATGGATGAATCAGTTCGTCCAAATCCAGAAAATCGATGTTAGCCCTAGAGAATGTTTTCCATTTCTTGAGAAGTGGAATCACCCGTAAGCGCTCAGTTTGAACTATTTTTATCTCAACATGTGGTTGGCCCCGTAACGATATCTAGAAACTCATTGGTTTTGCGACGAGGTCCCTAATTTAGCTGAACAGTCTCGTAAGCTGGCAGTTTGCTCGACGTACGATAGGCGCTAATGGCGAGATCTATCAATAGGGAGATGGGAGGTGAAACATCATGGTAGGTGCCTGGCGTTCTGCCCCCTAAGAGATGTCTTCCTTCTTGACGGCTCATTTGATTTACCTACTGCAGGTGCCAGAAATCCTTTCGAAGCAAGGCTGAGTTCCTAGAGGGAGGAGGAGATATTGCTGGCCACGGGGTCAAGGAGCGCCGGTAAAAGGAAAGATGCTCCGACGTGCGAGAAGGCTTGTAGTGAAGCGACTCCTTCCTAACGGTTAAAGGGAAGCTATTCGGTCGACCGATAACCTTTCGGGATTGGTTCACCGTCAGGCGTGGCTTCGGCCTTCGGCGAGGCTCAACGTTTCGGCCTTATGGTGAGTTTCGGCTATTGTGAAGATGTTCTGGCTCTACGCTCCTATTTTTTGTTTATCTGGCTTTCTTTCTTGGGTTTTTGATCGGCTTGAAGCCGAACTGCTTCACTGCGAGGCCCCATCGTAGGAGGCTCGAGATAGGAAGAAGTCCCTCAAACTCCTTTGTGTGACAAAGGAAAGCGAGCTCGTTTCTTTACTGCGTGAGGTGGACCAGAGTTGAGCTCGGGAGGCCCTCTTATAGAGACATGTATCTTTCAATACGCGTTGGTCTGCATTACCTTTTCTGTGCTGCTGCCTTGATGCTTTGCTATTTCAGTTGAAGGATAAGGCGGATGATATGGTACAACTCTAGGGCGAGGTTGGCAAATCCAAACGCGAGTTCACCAAGCTACATGCATATGTGAATGAACATTTAGTGGACAAAGAGAGGGCTCAGGCCAGGGCTTCTACTCTTGAGGCACAAATTCAGACTGCCCGTGCGAATGATCCTGCTCGGACGAAGATGATCGCAAAACTCTCATCCGAGTTTTCAAGGTTGAAAATCGAGGTGGTGAATGTTCGGGCCAAGGTTGTGATGAATGAAGCCAGGGCGGGACAGAAAATGATGGCTAATTCAAGAAGCATTGCCGGTTCTAAATATGATCTGAAGAAGACCCTCGGTCGTGCAAACAATTGCAAGGAGTACGTGAGGTGTAGATCCCGGAGGGAAATCCTTGAGGAGATTCGTGTTAGGGGCTTTGATCTCTCGGGGTAGATCACGCAAGCCAAAGGAGGGGAGTACGATGCCAAGTTCCTACTGTATGATGTTGAGGATAATGAGGAGGAGACCACGGGACTATAGCAGCCGGAAAAAAAAGAGGGAATGACTATTCCCTGCCTTCTTTGTTGTGTATATAGCTTTCATTATATTAAGTAGGATGAGATTGCGTTCCATCATTAATATGTAGAAATAAGAGAGGGAACCGCGAAATTTGTATCTTCTGTATTTGTGCTTGTTGGAGTTTCAATCGGATCGATTCGACCTCGGACTTGCCCTTAGGCTTGCATACTTTAACCGTCTTCGGGTTCTGTCTCCGAGTTGGGATTCGGCTCGAGCTTAATTTACCCTATAGTTTTGCATTTGTATGGGCTAGCGATGATTGTTTTTATTTCTTTCCCTTGGGCATTTTTCATTTTAATTATTTTGGGTCTAGTCTCCGAGTCACGTTACGACCCGAGCTTGGATTAACACTCAAGTTTTTTTGATCTTCAAACCACCGATAGTGGCTATTATGCTGTTTGGTCATTGAGACCTTTTGATATACAGCCCTGAGGCTAGTTAAGTTAATTATTTTGGATCTGGTCTCCGAATCGGGTTACGATTTGAGCTCATTTTAATCCTCAAGTTTTCAATTTGTAGCTGGCGATAATGGATCTTACGCTGTTGGGTCTTTGAGACCTTTTAATGTGTGGCCCAAAGGCTCGTTTGACTGGTGTTAATGGATCTTATGCTTTTTTCCTGTGGTCTTTCTGTTGGCTTTGTTTTCCGTTCGTTAAGTTCTTTTGAATAAATTTGCCCGGCTCATCATCAGTTCCAAAAGAACCTCAATTTCAAGTTGTTATCAGTGATATTTGAGCACCTTGGAAGGTTCATAGCTCGTAGGCTGAGTAGGTCAAAGCCTTGTGATTTGGAGGTGACATGGTTGAAGCTCTTTTTTTCCCATTGAGGTAATCCTGTTTTAACCGATTCTTTTCGAAGTATATTCGAAGTAGTGGCCTGCAATTTTTTAGCGACGGCCGAGCGTCCCTGAGTCACGTTAATTTGGCTGTATCAGCCGTTTAGACCGTAGTCATATATGTTTGGCCGGAGCTATTTTGATCCCGAGTGATAGTTTAGCGTCTACAGCGAGGGTATGCCCTTTCAGGATTCTTACAAATGCGACGTATAGCCTAATCTTTTGGATTTTCATGCTTGTTGAGGTCTTACAGTTTGCCATGCCTATTGAGGTCTTACAGTTTGTCATGCCTGATGAGGTCTTACAGTTTATCATGCCTGTTGAAGTCTTATATTTTGGTTGTAATGTAGAATAGATCTGGATATGTCGAGTCTGTCCGCTAGGGGTCTAACAGTTTTTGTTGTAATGTAGAATATATTTGGATACGTCGAGTTAGTCTGCTAGGACTCTTACAGTTTTAGTTTTTCCAGTGCATGGTGACTAATGCCAATCTCCAAGTCATCCGGGGCCGATTGTAAAGAAAGTCTCATAGGCTTGCTGAATACTTCTTTGAAAGTGTGTCGATGTTGCCTCGTTAAAAACCCCTGCTGATAAAAACCCATTTTGGGATAAAAATCCAATCAAAGGAAAAGAGTGCAACTGATGCTTTGATGCCTTAGAATATTCGAGCCGGTGAGTTTTCCTTATTGCCTTGGTCGTTTTCCTGCACAAGAGTTATGTAAAGTAGAAGATGAGAAGAGGGATGGGCGATTATACCTTGGTAGTTGATAATTAGGGAATATGACGCATTCTATACTCCTTCTTGCTTATGCTTTGATTAGAAATTCATACAAAATAGTCCCAAAAGGCTCACAAGTTGTTCTTGATTGCAGGTTTATCAACAAAGTAACAAGATGTCAAAGATCAGCTCAAAAGGAGTGAAATTGCACAAGTGCCAAAGACAAGACAAGCTCCGGCAAAACGAGCCCAGTGCGGCCATACACCACTTTGTGCATCAACACTAGGAGATTTTGAGAGGCCGATTTCAACGCTAAGAGGGAGTGCGTACCCACTAGGTTTTGTTCGGTAACACTGAAGGCAATGCGGCCGCACTCGATTTAGTGTGGTCCGCAGAGCAAAGAATCAGAGAAGTTGCGATTTGGAGTTTTCCAGTCAATGCGGTCGCCAGTCCACTTTGTGCGGACCGCACTAGAAGCCTCTACGGACACAGTCCATTCTGTACGGTCCATATTGCCTGAGTTCAGAGAGTTAGATTTTGAGATCCAGAGCCTTAGTGCAGCCGCACACCATTTTGTGCAGTCCTTACTAACCCCCACAAGGGCATTTTTGTTAAGATTTTTTAGCTTTGTATAAATAGATTCTTTTTCCATTTTTGGGTATCAGATATTCTATGACAACAGCTACGCTCGTGGTTTCAACTTTTGTAGCCATTTTGGGCATTTTTAACTACTTTGCAACATTGAGTCTTCATTTTATCGTAGTTATTAATAATATGAGTTTAGCTTCTTCTATTTCTTGCTTTTCTTCTTCAATTATGAGTAGCTAGACCCATAAGCTAGGGCTGTGGCTCAACCCTAATATGGATAATTAATGGGTCTTGTATTCTAAGGCTAAATTGACTATGGGTGTTTGATATTTGGGTCAATTTCATGGTTAATTGTTGAATTAGTGGTTGCAAACACTGGTTTGTGTTTAGTTGATTAGGGCTCTTCTTGATAAAGAGAGCCTAAGTCTCCGAAATTGATCCAACAAGAAATTGGGGCGTATTCAAGAGATTGATAGCCCCAATTAAAGGATTAAACCTCGAGAGAGTGATACTCGACTTGAACCTTAGTTGCTTGTGCAAAATTTGCATACCCAATTGGTCTTGAGAAAGTCAATTAGGAAAAATCACTTGAACCACTGAGAGGTGTAGAGTGGGTAAATTAGTACAACGGTTATATCATACTCCCCAATCATGTCAATTGTGCCTTAGACTCAAGTACCCGTAAATTAACCACCTAGGTGGATGTCACTATCCTAGTGCCCTTTAAACTATTTGAATAACCCGTAGCATTTTAATCTTAGCTTAATTTACAATTTGTAGTTTGATGAAAATAGAATTATAAAGAAAACCCCAAAAATGATGAGAAGTGTAATTTGGGACATATATGCAATCCTAAACTAGATAGATACTCGATTCCAATTCTAGCTCTCTATGGATATCAATCCCGATCAAAAATTGGGTAAATGCTGCTCCGACCCTCTTTTTCTACTTAATTAGTAGTGCATAGTAGGCCGTGATCACTTTTTGGCGCCGTTGTCGGGAAGCTAACGGTTTTGGCTATCTATTTAATTAGTTTTGTGTATTGTTCTTATTTTCTTCTTTGTTACTTACTTGTTTCTGTCACTAATCAGGTACTAAAATGGTAGCAAACACCACTAATGGCCCTCTTGAAAACGTGATTGCAGGGGAGGAGGTAAATGATGTCGGAGATGACGAGGTGCTTCTTGTCCCTCAAGGACAAAATAGAGGTCGCAATGGCAATGCTAATACAAATGACAATATTCCATACCCTTCTCCACCACCTCCAAGAGTGTCTCCCAGAGTACTTTCGGACCAGGGCTACGCAAGTCTATTGTCCCACCCCGAATCCGGGCGGGCAATTTTCAGATAACCAATGTGATGTTGACCTTAGTTGAGCAGCGTGGGTATTTCACTGGCGTTGAAAATCAAAATGCCTACAAACATCTCAAGGGGTTCGTGGATGCATGTTGGGAGAGAAAGCAGAAGAATGTGTCCGAGGATGCTCTTAGGTTGAGGCTTTTTCAATTTGCACTTCGGAGGAAGGCATTAGTTAGCTCGAGAGACTTCCCAACCATTCCATCACAACTTGGTATGAGATGGCGGATAAATTCATTGCTAAAATTTTCTCACCCGTGCATATTGCGACACATTAAGATGAGATATTGGCCTTCAAGCAAGAGCCCACGGAGCCTTTTCATGAGATTTTGGAGAGGCATAGAACGATGGTGAAAGAATTCCCCAACAATGATATGACCGAGGCTATGATCCAACAAACCTTCTACTGGGGCATCGATACAAGCATAGTGAACCAACTCGCCGGGGGAAACTTTATGAAGTTGTCATATGATGAGGCATGTGATATACTTAGTGAGATTTCAGACACCTCTTCGGTGTGGCATAGTAGAGCAAATATGCCTCAAGCCGACTCCACGGTTACTAGTTTACACAAGGATTGTATGACCATGGGCAAGCTATAGCGGAGTTGACGACTACTACGAACCAATTGCCTAAGGCACAATTATGACAAGTCCAAAATCCTTGCTAAGTGAATGCCATGGAGGGTGTTAATATGCTTGTCAATAAGAGAAGGCAAAGAAGGCAACAAAACCAAGGAAATTCTGAGCCATTTGATGGTGAATGTGATAGGTTTCAAAATGATGGTTATGATGACCAAAGTGAAGAGGTTAAATATGTCAACAACTATCAAGGCCAACAGGGCAACTCTTTCAACCAAAAATAGTGGATACCTCAAGGCAATTGGGGTAATCAACAACAAAACAGTGGTAATTGGGGGAACAACAACCAAAGCAACAACTGGGGCAATCAGAACAACAATCAAGGCAACCAAGGGAATTAGAATGGTAATAATAACAATTGGGGTGGAAATAAAAATCAAGGTGGATGAAATAATGGAATCAAGGAAACCAAGGAAACCGGGGGCAAGGCTTTCAAAGGCCCTCAATGCACCAACAATAGAACAATCCACCCCCATTTCCATCTCAAGGTCATATTTCTTTGGGTAATGATATGTTTAGAATTGAAATGATGTTCGAGCATATGATGAAGAAGAATGCGGATTCTGATGCACAGTTAGCCTCTCACCATACCTCTATCAGAAACTTGGAGGTGCAATTATGCCAAATCTCTCAGTCATTGAATACTCGCCCGAATGGTGCTCTACCAAGTGATACTGTAGCGAACCCAAAAGGTGGGAACAACCATGTTATGGAGATTATGACAAGAAGTGGGAGAGGGGTAATGTGAATTCCTCTAAGAAAAAGCAAGTCATGGATGATGATGCTGAGTTGCAAGAAGAGGAAATCCCTTTGGTAGTTGTAGATGTGGTTGATGAAAACGTGAACATGAAGTGAGGATTGATATTCAAGATGTCGAGGTGGAAACTCAAAATGATGTGAACCCGTCTAAGGAACACATAATTGACATGCCAGAGTCGATTGTGCCAAAAGCCAAGGTTCCTTTGCCAAGGTCACCTCCACCTTATCCTTAAAGGCTCGCAAAGTAGAGAAATGATAATCAGTTTAAAAAGTTTATTGATATGATAAAGAGCTTGTCTGTCAATGTACCTTTGGTGGAGGCTCTTGTACAATGTCGGGCTATGCTAAATTTATGAAATACTTGGTCACAAAGAAGCGTTCCATGGATTGTGAAACTATAAAGATGACTCACTAAGTTAGGGCTATAGTGCATTCAATGTCCCAAAAGCTTGAAGATCACGGTGCTTTCACCATTCCTTGCACCATTGGGAAGGCGGATTTTGCCAAGGCTTATGTGACTTGGGAGCTAGTATCAATTTGATGCCTTACTCAGTTTTCAAAACTTTGGTATTGGGCAACCTAGGCCGACTTCCATGAGATTACAAATGGCGGATAGATCGATGAAGAGACCGTTGGGTATTATTGATGATGTGCTTGTCTGGGTGGACAAATTTATCTTGCCAGCTGAATTTGTGATCTTGGATTGAGAAGTGGACTATGAAGTTCCTATCATCTTGGGAAGACCTTTCCTAGCTACGTGGAAAGCATTGGTAGATATGGAAGCAGGGGAACTTACCTTTCGAGTGGATGACGAAAATATTGTATTTCATGTGTGCAAGTCTATGCAGCAACCCAATAGTATCGAGGTGAGCTCTTTTGTTGACCTCGTCACAACATTGATAATTAATGACACCAGTGCCATGATCAATGTGGAGGACCCATTAGAGGTCGTTTTGTTGAATCTTGACGTCAATAAGGATGCAAGCCGAGTGGAGTGCGTGAATGCTTTGCATGAAATGGGATCTTATTCTTATGATCCTAGGAAATTGTCTTTGGATCTCGAGAATAGAAAGGCTCCACCAACCAAACATTCAATTGAGGAGCCTCCGGTGTTGGAGTTGAAACCACTTCCTCCACACCTTAGGTATGAGTTCTTAGGATCAAATTCTACTTTACCAGTTATTCTTTCCTCTTGCCTTACTAACATAAAGGTTGATACTACATTAGCGCTGCTTTAAAAGCGGAAAAAGGCAATTGGATGGACTTTAGCTGATATTCGGGGAATAAGCCCTGCATTCTGTATGATCAAGATTATTCTAGAAGATGATGCAAATCCCTCCTTGGAGCATCAAAGGAGGTTTAACAAGGCAATTCAAGAAATAGTGAAAAAGTAGGTGATCAAGTGGTTGGCTGTCGGGGTTTTGTACCCTATTTAAGAGAGCTGGTAGACTTCGCAGGTGCAATGTGTACTGAAAAAGGGTGGTATGACTATGGTGAAAAATTCCAAAAATGAGTTGATTTCAACCTGAAGCGTCAGTTGTCGGAGGGTATGCATGGACTACCGCAAGTTAAATAAAGTGACCCACAAAGATAACTTCCCTTTGCTATTTCAGGATAAGATGTTGGACCGACTTGCTGGTATGCCTTCTATTGCTTCTTTGATAGGTATTCTGGGTACAACAAAATATTGATTGCTCAAGGTGATTAGGAAAAGACCACATTCACCTTTCCATATGGCACTTTTGCCTTCTCTAGGATGCCTTACGGATTATGTAATGCACTGGCTACTTTTCAGTAGTGTATGCTGGCCATTTTTAACGATATGGTGGAAGACATTTTGGAGGTATCCATGGATGATCTTAGTATTTTGGGGTACTCATTTGATGAATGCTTGAAGATCTTGTTAGGGTGTTGGCCCGTTGTGAAAAAACCAGTCTTGTCCTCAATTGGGAGAAATGCCACTTTATGGTGGAAAAAGGAATAGTTCTTGGGCATAAAATTTTGAAGCATGGCATTAAGGTTGATAAAGCAAAGATAGATGTGATTTCTAGGCTCCCTCCCCTACATCCGTCAAGGGAGTCTGATGTTTCCTGGGCATGCAGGGTTCTATCGGAGATTCATCAAAGACTTTTTGAAGGTAGCGAACCCCTTGTGCAAGTGGTTGGAAAAAGATGCTATTCGTGTTTGATGACAAGTGTAATTTCTCAAGCATAAGTTGACCACCACTCTAATCATTACTGCGCCTAATTAGAGCTTGACCTTTGAGCATATGTGTGATGCGAGTGATTTTGCGGTTAGGGCGATTTTGTGTCAAAGAGTGAACAAAATGTTTTATCCGGTGTACTATTCGAGCAATTCAATGAATGATGCTCAACTGAACTACACGGTGACCGTGAAGGAACTTTTGGCTATTGTGTTTGCTATGGAAAAAATCCAGTCGTATCTTTTAGGTACTACGGTTGTTGTTCATACCGATCATGTCGCACTTCAGTTCTTGATGAAGAAGAAGGACTCCGAAGCAAAACTTATGTGATGGGTCTTGTTACTTCAAGAGTTTTATTTGGAGATTGTGGACCGGAAGGATAGGGCCAACCAAGTGGCGGACCACTTGTCCCATTCGGAGGAGGAGGGGAGGCCGCGTGATGGCCTAGAGATCAATGATTCATTTCCTGACGAACACCTCCTTTAGGTGTTGATGAATGATATGCCATGGTTTGCCGATATTTCTAAATTACTCGTGACTGGTATAATCCCGTGTGAGCTCTCTTCTAACTAAAGGAATAAACTCAAATGGGATAGTTTGGATTTCTGTTGTAATGAGCTGTACTTGTTCAATATTTGCACGGATGGTCTGATCCGAAGGTGTGTCTCGGAGGAAGAGCAATTGAATATCTTGGAGGCTTGTCATTCCTCTCCCTATGGTGGCCATCATGGCGGGGCGAGCACGACATCTAAATTTCTTAGTTGTGGGTTTTATTGGCTAATTTTGTTCAAAGATTCGGGTGAATTTTTGAAGAGATGCGATAAATTCCAAAGATCGGGTGGAATTGTGAAGAAAGGTGAGTTGCCTCTCAATACCATCCTTTTGGTTGACATTTTTGATATATGAGGCATTTATTTCATGGGATCATTTGTTAGCTCTTGTGGGAAAACGTACATTCTTGTGGCGGTGGACTATGTCTCAAAGTGTGTTGAATCCGTGGATTTGCCCAACAATGAGGCCCGGGGTGTAATTGCATTTCTCAAGAAGAGTATTTTTACAAGGTTTAGTACTCCTCGTGAAATCATAAGTGATGGGGGGTCTCATTTTTGCAATAGAGCTTTCGACACTTTGCTTTCAATGTATGGTGTCAATCACAAAGTTTCTACCCCCTATCATCCTCAAGAAAGTGGTCAAGTTGAAGTCTTCAACAGGGAAATCAAAAGCATATTATTAAAGATGGTCAATGCAATAGGACCGATTGGCAAAAGAAGTTCGATGACGCTCTATGGGCTTATAGAACTGCTTACAAGACATCGATTGGTATGTCTCCATATAGGTTGGTGTTTGGAAAAGTTTGCCATCTACCGGTTGAGTTAGAGAACAATGCCATGTGGGCTTTGAGGATGCTTAATCTTGAGTGGGATGTTGCAGCAAATCTTCGTGTAGAGTAGCTCAATGAACTTGATGAATTCTTCTTCCATGCCTACTCCAGTTTGTCCTTGTACAAGGTCAAGATAAAGTACCTTCATGATAAATATGCTCGTGGAAAGGAGTTCAAAGTAGGTGATTTGTTTCTCTTGTTCAACTCCAGGTTATGTCTATTTCCGAGAAAGCTCAAATAAAAATAGAATGGACCTTTTGAAGTGGAATGTGTGACCCCGTTTGGTGCTCTTGATTTATAGAAAAAAAGGGGTGAAGTTTCCAGAGTTAATGGGCACCGGGTCAATCATTACCTTGGGAAATTGATGACACCCACGTGGTGGCACTTCTTCATTTCAAATGATGTGATGGTAACCTGCATCGTGCCGCAACGTTAAATCAGGTGCTTCATGGGAGGCAACCCATGTGTTTTTCTTCTTGTTTTTTTTTTATTTTCTTTGTAGTATAGGATTTTGATTTTTGGGCTAACTGGTTATGAGATGTTTCAGGGTTGTGTTGATATAGTGCAGGATATAGTGGAAAAATGTGTAGGTCTCTGAAGTTTCCAGTGTGGCCGCACTACATTCTGTGCGGACCGCACTGGTGGGGATATAATGCAGCCTCTCTGAAGTTTGCCAATGCGGCCGGACTACATTTTATGCGGTCCACAATGGACCTTTGCGGCCGCAATCCATTTTGTGCGGACCGTAGACCGTTGCCTTCTCAAGCTTGAATCAAATTGTGCAATGCGGACCGTGGTCCATTTTGTCAGGTCCGCACTGCTTGGTGAGAATAGGCCCCGAGGATTTTCTATAAATAGTCCCTGAGGCCCTCCCGTTCAATCTTTTCGATCCTTTAATTCTCAGACATTTAAAAAGCATTGTTCATCATCGTATTTGCTCATAACTAATTGCTTGGATTTATTTCATTCCACACATCTCACATATGGTAATGTAGATTCATTTTAATTGCTTTCATTTTGTTATTTTCCTTTATTTCTTTTGTTATTGTCCTTCATTTTAGTCTCCCCGCGATTCTTTAGTTTTATTAGGTTAAGGTAGTTAATCTTCTGGATAGAGTAGATTTAATTAGTTGAATACACTAGGTAACATGTAGAGACACTACTTACATGAAAAATTAGACTTAAAATAAAAATTTATGAAACCCTAAGTTGTGTTGCTTCTGGGCACTCAGTGCAGACCACAACCGTTTCTATGCAGTCCGCTGTGCCTTAGTGCGGTCTGTTGTACCATTTTGTGCGGACCGCGCTAATGAATATCCTCTCCACCGGGATGTGTTAGTGGCTTCTATCACGGCGGGGTACCCCATCAACGGGGGGAATGTGATGTTGTAGATTATGATAATAGTGGGTGCGGAGCATGACAGAAACTATCCATTCCCCAATTTCCTCATGATGTACTTCGAGAACTTGAAGGTGGAAAAGAGTCCCTTTGAATTCAGAGTCAAGGCGAAGGCCCCTTTTTCCTGGTATAGCATGTAGGGGGATGAAAACCCCAAGAGTAAGAACTTCAAAGGTACTGCTACTGCTCTAACTGACCAGTCTGAAGAGCCAGTTGTGGTAGTGGCTCCTACTGAGCCTACCTCCACTTCCACAGATATCCCTCCCAGTCTTTCCACATTCACAGCCATTCTTGGGCCATACACATCAGCGAGCCCGAAGATTCCATCTTTCCAAGCCTATCCTATTACTGCCCACCGACTGAGCTAAGTGCTCCTTAGTATCAAAAACTGGATGCAAATTGCCTCATCAACGTTGTCCACCCTCACTACCATGGTTGAGGCTCAGTCGGCTTCTCCTACCCCACAGGTTCCCCAGTCGATCGAGGATGCTCTTACAGATATTTTAGACAACCAGAAGAAAATCCTCGACACTTAGGCGGTGCTATAAAAGGCAGTTGATTCACATAGCAATGCCCTCAAGGAGCTTGCTCGGGAGCACAAAAACTAAGGAAGACACGAGCCTCCAAGGAGTCCGTGAAGGAGCTGCGAGCAGATGTTGATAGCCTGAAGGAAGATCACCTACCTTTAGATTTATTGCTCCAGGACCTATCACTAGTAGTTCATCTAGAGCCGAATTCATCACATACGCCTCCCAAGAGAAAGAGGATGCTTCCTAGAGTGGACGATGCAGTCATCCAGCTAGCCGACCCACAGGATACCTCCTCCAGTCAGCCATAGGGTGAACCAGATTCAGAGTCTATCCAGGTCCAGGCCCAAGTCCCAGTAGAGTGGTAGCCCACAAGGAACCAGTCTGAGGTTCCCGAGCATAGAGAGGACCCATTGACCACACATGAGCCTATGCAGGCAGACGTGCCATATGGAGTTTTCTATATCTTTTTCCTTTTGCTCTTTTTGGTGCTTTAGTTAGACTAGTTGGCACTGGGGACAATACCAGCTTTCATTTGAGGGGGTAGGCACTACATTTTGAATGGTTGTATATATTTAATATTTTTTATACTTTCTCGATTTTTCATCTTTGATCTGTATATAATTCTGATATTTTGTTACTTTTATCGCATTTTTATTTCACTTTGGGTATGTATATAAAGTTATATCATATTGTATATAATCATTCCATCCATTGTATATTCAAATCCCCTCTTGTATATATTTATTCAACTTTTCGCAAAAAAAAATCGTTCTTAGCTCCTTATTTGTGATTCGTAGCTTCTTGTTTTAAAAATTTGCAATAAGCCTTTGATTTTCTTAATACCACGGCTCTTTCTAAAGGTGAAGTGTTGTGTGAATCGGGTGGCTCTTCCCAATGATGGACGGCGTGACAAACTTCTTAAGGGCTTGAGTCCACTTTTCTTTTTGCTTTTAGTAGTTAGTAGTTAGGGGTACCTCAAGCTAAGCTTCACTTGGGCTTACAACATTTTCCTTTGATCTTATGGTCAAAAACAATTTGTTGTATTTAGGATGGTGAAAATCGTGACCTTGAGACTCTTGTGTTGACCGATAATCATCAAGTTGTTTTTCGGGACCATTGTGTGCTCAAATCTTATCTAAGGTCGTTGTGGGCCCTCAACTCAGTGTCTTTAGCAATCCAATACCTTGTGTGGTGAGTAATCGTATCGCAAGTCCATGTCCCGAGCCATTGGTCTAGAACTTGCCCTGAATGTTTGTTGAGGCGAAATCCTAAGCCATTTTGACTTGAGACATGATTATAGGCTCTCCTTGATCCAAATGATAGTTTGAACAATTCCATAGCCTACCAATGATAAGAACCCTAGTTAACCCTTTTGAGCCTTAGACCTTTTTCTTTCAAGAACCATGTACAAGCCTATACCCGTTGTGAAAGATATTCTCTCTTGGCACCCAATCTTCTCTTTATCACATGGCAAATGTATAAGTTTGGGGGGGGGGGGGGAGGAGAGATGAGGATTGCAACAAAGTGGTAAATGGGGCACAAAAATGAAGAAAAGGAAAGGCAATAAAAAAGAAATAAAAGCAAAAAGACAAAAAGAATGTTCAACGTGAAAAAGAATAAAAGGGGATTCAAGAAAAGTAAAGAATGAAAGGTGTGGAAAGTTGAAAAAGGAGAAAATGTTTGAAATGTATAAGAAAGAATGATAGTGTGTATCTTTACCCCTTTAGAAAAGAGATGCAATGGCTCAAAAAGTCAAGTGAATGTGTTCCAAATGAATCAAAAGAAGTGTCTTAAGGGAAGATGGGACCTACTTAGACCAAAACATTTGCTATGTTCGAGTGATAAAATCATTTATTTAATATAATTTACTTTGATTTTACAGGTTGTATGTGATTTAGAAGTAACGGAAAAGAAACCAAGTGAAAACAAGTCAAAAAGAAGCTAAAAAAAGGAAAAATCTGGGCAATATCCTCAGTGGTCGCAATTGCGATAAAAGCTTGGGAAATACGTAGATGAAAGACCTGGGTATTGCGAGGAAATGTTGGCAATTGTGAAGTATAGTTGATTTATGCAGTCTTCGCAAATGCGAAGAAGACACAAATGCGAATTCAACTCAAACAATCAATCTTCGTAAATGCAAAGCAATCATCGCAAATGCGAAGGGAAGCAGTATAGGCATAGTTGGGAATTGTGAACCTTTGATCGCAAATGCGAAGATTGAGCTTCAGGCTTGGGTAATTCTGGAATTTAACATTATTAACCCCTAAACCATTTTTATACATGACCAAGCAGATATTTTAGTGATCTTTGACATATCTTTGGCTTATTTTTCAGTTCTTGGACTAGAGAAGAATAAGTTTTGGAAGCTAGAGTTTTCACACACACACTTTGGTATTGAATATTTGAAGCCGTGGTTAAGGATTTCTTACCTATTTATGTTTATTTCTTTATTTCCTTGGTTTGTATTGTATGTTTAAGTGTGTAGTATTTTTTTCAACACTTGAATCTTGTTTATGGAAATATTCATGTTTAAAGTGTGGATTAAATATCTTGTTGTACTTATGTATTGAATGATATTTATCCTTTTATGAAGTTAGTTATTGTTACATTAATTATTCTTGTTATTTTATATTTCCAAACGGATTATCTATCCCTAGGAGTCACCCATTAACTGCGTATTAATTTTGGAAAAGATAATTTGGGGTTGGTAAAGATTAATTAACAAGAACTTAAGCCGTTAACCCTCATTTTATAGATTCTACCTAGGGATAGGATTGAACTACTTGTAGCCATTCCGGGTGTTCTTAATATCTTAATTGTTTTAGGGATAATTCAATTAGGAAGTCTTGTTAGTCTTCAGAAGAAGCTAATTCAGAATTATTCTACGTGGCTAATTAACATAAACTCGCTCATATTTCTAAAATCATAAAATATATTGGATCTTTACTTGATTGTAATTTCCAATGAATCCATACTTGTAGCCATTGAATATTTTACTTGCTTTATAGTTAATTATATTTCTGCATTTAGGCATATTCATTTTCAAAACCAAATTCTTAGTGTTTGGCATTACGCGATAAATGATAATTTTCTTATTTCTAATCGCCTACACATTGTTCTATGTGGGATTCGACCCCGACTCATAGTTACGTAAATTATATTGCATACGACCGTGTCCATTTACTTTTTAGTAGTGGATTTGAACGTCATCAAAATTAGCGCCGTTGCCGGGGAATAATTTGGCGTAATTTAGGTTGTTTGAGAAATAAGCATAAGTGCTTTGGTCCAAACTTGTGAATATTTATGTAATTAATTTTTCTTACATTGGTCTATTTTTCTTGTTCGTTTCATGTTTATTTTTCTTATTTTTGAAAAATGGCATCACATAATGATAATTAGTCGGATGGTAGTTATTCATACTTTGATGACCGTTGTCCTTATTATGGAGGACAAAACTCGTGGAAAAATTATTTAAATTCTCCTGGGGGTGGATTGTGCGCACAATCTCAAACCCATGAGTGGAGTATTTGTGATAAGTATGATTTTCAAAATGGTCATTGGGATGATAGTGATTATTTGTATTTTCCTTCCCCAAGCCCCCGTTATGATGATTCTACTTGTTTTGATGAAAATGATTGGGATATGGAGATGGAAGAATTTAAGCATGGTCAAAATGGAGAGTTCAACCTCATGTTAGAATTCCTAATCGAAGGAGGAAACAAAGAACAAAGTGCCTTGGAGAATCTTTTGGAAAATAGTCTCCAAAATGACTTGGCACTTGAGAGGTTGCACTCATAAATGGGAGAAGTGCTTGAAGCTTTAGAGGTTAATAATAGCCAACAAATTTCCTTAGATGTGGAAGCTGAAAATCCTCCCTTGGCGCTTGATCAAAACCAAGAAGAACTCTCAAATGCTCAAGATGAGACGATAATGCTCATGTTGGAGACCATTTTTGAAAATGAGTAGAAGCACAACTTTGCACTCGAGGACTTGAAACAAGGCTTGGCTCACAATAATGAACATATCCACACTTTGGAGGATCAAATGCAAATATTGGTTGAGGCTCACTTTGCCCACCAATATGAGAGTGTGGAAGGAAGCCAAGAAGAGTCCAATTCCGAGGAAGAACGTGAGCTTTACTTTGAGGATTCAAGAATTCAACATCCGCCAACAAACTTCATAAGTCTTAGTGATGCCAATAAAAATATGGAATTAGAGCCAACCGTGTAAATGCAAATTTGGTTGCGATTGACTCTAGTCCAGGGGAAGATGTCAAAATCTGAGAAAAATTGCAAGTTGGAGGTTTGAAGTCACATTCCAAGCATTTTTCAACATTACAAGTGTGTGGTGATATGGAAGTTGAACGACATGGATCAATGAAGAACTGCGAGGAGGAAAAACTCATACCATACATCTTACAATTTGAGGGAACAAGAAAGAAAAATGACATTCCACATATGAGAGCCATGAAGTGCAAAATGAAGAATTTAAGGCTTGGCTTGATCATCAACTTACCACCCCCCATCGCTCATGGTTACAAGCTTGATTCCAAGTTGGTTGCCTAGTCCATATCATGCAAATGGCGAGAAAAGTGGTAAAGTTGATTTGCGTTGTGTCGCGACTTTAAATGCGGGCACTTGGTGGGAAGCAAGCCATTATTTTCAAAAAACTTGAGCGTTTTTGAAATTTTCTTTTTTAGAATAGCTTAGAATATTATTTATAACTAATTTTCCAAGTTTTAATTTTTTTGGAGTTGATTTGAGTAGGCCAGAGTGACCCGGAGAGCCAAAATCAGTAGTTGTTGAAAAATACAGGGGGAGGTTTCGCATTTGCGAAAGATAGTTCGTATTTGTGAAACTTTTCGATCGCAAATCCCAACTTTTTGTTGCAATTGCGATAGAAGAAGGTTTCATTAACCTTTTCAATTCCTAAGGCTCTGTCACAATTGCGAATTCTGAGACGTTATATCAAACTTTCGCTCATTTTGAACAAAAAATTTAACAAGAACTCCTAAGGCTCTCAAACTCTTGTCTCTGTTAGAAAATACGCTTAACGCTAGGGGGGGGGTGAATAGCGTTATAATAAAATTTAGCGTAAACTTGCGGAAATTAAAATTTGCAGGAAATAAATAAGTGCGTTAAATAAACAAAAAGGAAAGAACGCACTGATATATTCTGGTTCACCACAACACGTGGCTAGTCCAGTCCCTGAGAGACTCTCTCGAGATTTTTCACTAACTTGTTAAGCTTACGGGTGCTCAACAAACCTTTACAACTTAAGGACACAAGCCTTAACACCTTTGCTCGGAGATACAACACTCCAAGACTTCAACCAAGGAAACACAAGTTTCTTACAACAAGAGAATTACAATTCTCTTACAAGTGTATAAAACACTAAACACTCAAACAAAATACTCCTTAATGAGTAGATATGAGTAAAAGAAGTAAGCTCTAGATCACAACAACTTTGGACAAGAATATGGCTCTCAAAAGCTTTATGAAATTGAATATAAAATGATAAACAAGAGTATGCAAGCTTATAGCAATGTAATGATCAGTTGTAGTATGTTGTTGTGTTTAAAACACTGAAATGAAGCTGTATTTATAGTTGAAAAACTTGGCATTACCGTTGCCTAATTGCCAATTAAGAGTTGTTGATTTTACTCACTGACAATCGATTGTCAAACCCCAACAATCGATTGTCTGCCAGTCAGATCAAAATTCAATCCCAGATTTTACGCTTGATAATCGATTACTTACAATCCATAATCGATTACTGGCAACGTTCAAAAAATCCTTTCCAGATTTTACCACAAACAATCGATTGTCCAGAATCAACAATCGATTACTCAGCAACGTTCAAAAAATCTTTTCCGGATTTTAATCAAAACAATCGATTATACAGAATCAGTAATCGATTACCTGACGGTATTTGAAAACTTTACGACAACGGTCAGCTTCACAATCGATTGCACAAAGTCAACAATCGATTACTTATCAGTTTTTGAAAAACATTTTAGACACTGTCTCTTTGACAATCGATTGTCCAATGCAACAATCGATTATTTAATAAAATTGAAAATCACTGGAAGACACTGTCTCAACATAATCGATTACCATTAGTTCATAATCGATTATTCTGAGTTTTGAAAAACTTTGATGGACACAGCCTCAGTCACAATCGATTGTCATTAGTTCACAATCGATTGTCATGCAGGTTTGAAAAACCTGATGCTCACTGTCTTACTCACAATCGATTGTCATTAGTTCACAATCGATTGTCATGCAGTCTTGGCTTAAAACAATCGATTATCATAAGTACATAATCGATTATCTTAGTCCAGATTTTTAAGGCATGTCTAAAAATTATTTTGACTACTATAAATATGCATGATTTAAAATCATTTGACATTAAATTAAATATGCATGATTTTGGAAAATAGTTTTATGAGAGAAGCCATGTTACGAGTCAAGTTGTAGGATCAAGATCACAATTAAGAATGACTCAATTAAACTTATAAAACTTTGTCTTGAGCTTGAATCTCGTTGTATATAAATTGTGCGCTTGTTTCTTGAACTTCGTCATATATCAATTTTCGCTTCGTTTGTCATTCATCAAAACTTATACAAAAGAACACACGTTTTAGTATATTGCATTGAGAACGTGTTTCCAACAATTTCCCCCTTTTTGATAATGGCAAACATTAAGCGGGATATGCAAGACAAGTAATTTATATTGACGATTCAAGACAAGTATATACATGTAACAAGTATGCAATTTGTTCCCCCTCAATTTAAGCTTATAAATATTGAGAGTGCATGCCCGTTATCTTTCCCCTTTTGCCATTAGCAAAAATAAAAGAAGAAGATGCCAAAGATGTAAATAAAACTTGTTTATTTATTGGAAAGAAATTACAGCAACATGGAAGACAATACAATATATAAAAACAAAAAAAAACTACAATTATTCATTCATCATTTTCCACCTCATCATCCGGCGCTGCTTCATATGGAACAAGACCCGCATATGGATAATGAATGTGTTCAAAATATCCATGGATCTCGTGAGTTAATTGACCGACAGAGGTGGTCAGGGAAGCAATTTGGTCAGAAATGGATTGGAGAGTGGGTCCTTGAGGTGGACGAGTTCGACGGGATGGAGGAGGAGCAGGCGCTACATGATCACCGTCATGATGAAAGGAGGATTCCGAAATTTCCCACTTTTTGGTACTCTTTTTGAGAGGACCATTTCCAGTGACGAATCCGGTGGCTTCAAGAAAGTTCATGATGAGGAGAGCATAAGGAAGAGGCCTATCATCTCCGATAGCGTCACGCATGTGAATTTTGATAAGCCGACACCAATTGATGTTAGCTCCGGTAACTATGGCATGCATGAGCTTGGTGTCCTCTTGGGAAATGGTGGTATGGTTGTGCTTACGAGGCTTGAGGACTCGGGTGATGAAATAGAAAATTAATCGGTAATTTGGATCCATTCCCCTAATTGTAGGACAACGGGAGGAGAGATTTGGATCATAAGAAGTAAGACCGATTTGGTGTAAGAGGGTTGTTTCATCAAAAAGGGCTCCGGCCTCTCTGGTGTACCGAAAAATGTCTTCACCATTATGAGGAAGACGGGCAATGGTATGAAGATTTTCATCGGAAAGAAGAATTTGAACACCATTAATGTTGGTGACAAGCTCACCATCATCATCCTCATGGAGGTTGGAATAAAAGGCTTGAACCAATGTAGTATTGATGTAAGGATGGGTAAGGAGTAAAAAGTCAAGAAGTTGAGAATTTTTGAGCATATTTGCAGCAGGCCCAAATGATTCAAGATACTTGTGGGTTGAAAAGCGGGGTGGAAGAATATTGCGCTTTTCAAATTTGGTTAAGAATCGAGTAAGCTCGATGTCGGAATTAAAATATAGAACGGAACCATCTTGATAGGGATAGTTCGGACGAGGAGGGGCAACAGAGGAGGATGCGCCGTGCCTAGCAGAGCGGGAACGTTTTGAGTGACGGCCCGAAATTTTTAATGAAAGCTGCTGGATTTTGCAAAGGATTAGAGAGAATTTGATATTTTGAGAGCTACAATTGATGCTTGAGTGAATGCATATGTGTTGGAAACACGTTCTCGATGCAATATACTAAAACGTGTGTTCTTTTGTATAGGTTTTGATGAATGACAAACGAAGCGAAAATTGATATATGACGAAGTTCAAGAAACAAGCGCACAATTGATATACAACGAGATTCAAGCTCAAGACAAAGTTTTATAGTTTAATTGAGTCATTCTTAATTGTGATCTTGATCCTACAACTTGACTCGTAACATGGCTACTCTCATAAAACTATTTTCCAAAATCATGCATATTTAATTTAATGTCAACTGATTTTAAATCATGCATATTTACAGTAGTCAAAATAATTTTTAGACATGCCTTAAAAATGTGGACTAAGATAATCGATTATGTACTTATGATAATCGATTGTTTTAAGCCAAGACTGCATGACAATCGATTGTGAACTAATGACAATCGATTGTGAGTAAGACAGTGAGCATCAGGTTTTTTAAACCTGCATGACAATCGATTGTGAACTAATGACAATCGATTGTGACTGAGGCAGTGTCCATCAATGTTTTTCAAAACTCAAAATAATCGATTATGAACTAATGGTAATCGATTATGTTGAGACAGTGTCTTCCAGTGATTTTCAAATTTATTAAATAATCGATTGTTACATTGGACAATTGATTGTCAAGAGACAGTGTCTAAAATGTTTTTCAAAAACTGATAAGTAATTGATTGTTGACTTTGTGCAATCGATTGTGAAGCTGACCGTTGTCGTAAAGTTTTCAAATACCGTCAGGTAATCGATTATTGATTCTGTATAATCGATTGTTTTGATTAAAATCCGGAAAAGATTTTTTGAACGTTATTGGGTAATCGATTATTGATTCTGTATAATCGATTGTTTTGATTAAAATCCGGAAAAGATATTTTGAACGTTGCTGAGTAATCGATTGTTGATTCTGGACAATCGATTGTTTGTGGTAAAATCTGGAAAGGATTTTTTGAACGTTGCCAGTAATCGATTATGGATTGAAAGTAATCGATTATCAAGCGTAAAATTTGGGATTGAATTTTGATCTGACTGGCAGACAATCGATTGTTGGGGTTTGACAATCCATTGTCAGTGAGTAAATCAGCGACTCTTAATTGGCAATTAGGCAACGGTAATGCCAAGTTTTTCAACTATAAATACAAATTCATTTCAGTGTTTAAAATACAACAACATACTACAACGGATCATTACATTGCTATAAGCTTGCATACTTTTGTTTATCATTTTATATTCAATTTCATAAAGCTTTTGAGAGCCATATTCTTGTCCAAAGTTGTTGTGATCTAGAGCTTACTTCTTTTACTCATACCTACTCATAAAGGAGTATTTTGTTTGAGTGTTTAGTGTTTTATACACTTGTAAGAGAATTGTGATTCTCTTGTTGTAAGGAACTTGTGTTTCCTTGGTTGAAGTCTTGGATTGTTGTATCTCCGAGCAAAGGTGTTAAGGCTTGTGTCCTTAAGTTGTAAAGGTTTGTTGAGCACCCGTAAGCTTAACAAGTTAGTGGAAAATCTCGAGAGAGTCTCTCGGGGACTGGACTAGCCACGTGTTGTGGTGAACCAGAATATATCAGTGCGTTCTTTCCTTTTTGTTTATTTAACGCACTTATTTATTTCCTGCAAATTTTAATTTCCGCAAGTTTACGCTAAATTTTATTATAACGCTATTCACCCCCCTCTAGCGTTAAGCGTATTTTCTAACAATTGGTATCAGAGCCCAACTCTGTGAAAACTTAACAGTTTGAGAGAACCATCCATGGCTTCTACTCGTGATTCTTTTGCAGGAATTGATGAAGGACAGTGCTCCACACGACCACCTCTATTCAACGGTACAAATTACACGTACTGGAAGGAGAGGATGAAGATCTTCGTTCAGTCCAACAGCTTTCACCTTTGGAAGGTGATAATGAATGGAAACCAAATTCCAACAAAGAAGGTGGAAAACGAATGGGTTCCCAAGTCCGAGGATGAGTATGACGCGGATGACATCCGAAAGGTTCAAAATAATGCTAAAGCAATTAATTTATTATATTGTGCTGTTAATGCTGACGATTACAGGAAAATATTGTGTTGCACAATGGCAAAGGAGATGTGGGACAACCTAGAGGTTACGTACGAAGGTACGGACCAGGTAAGGGAAGCAAAAATTGATTTCCTAACCCATTCTTATGAATTATTTCACATGAAGGAAGGTGAAAAGGTGGACGAAATGTTTGAGCGATTTTCAATAATCGTAAATGACCTACATGCTCTCAAGAAAACATTCACGGACAGAGAGCTCGTGCGAAAAATTCTTAGAAGTCTCACACCGGCATGGAGATCAAAGGCCGATGCAATTCAAGAATCCATTGGCGTTTCAAACGTCACCATCGACGCACTAAGAGGTAACCTTAAGACCTATGAATCTACTATTCTTAACCCTTTTGTTGATGATCAAAGGAGGCAAAGAATAGCTCTAAAGGCGAGCACAAGCCAACTGCAAATTGATGAGGAAGGAGACAACGAGCTTGGACTCGTTATCAAAAGATTTCAAAAGTTCATGCGCAAGGAGTATGAACACAAGGGCAAAAAGCTAGGCGAACAAATCAAGTGCTATGAATGTGGTGAAACTGGGCACATCAAATCAAATTGCCCAAACATCAAAAAGGAGAAGAAACCTTTTAAAAAGCAACGTGCATACATTTCTTGGGGAGGCGACTCCGGAGATGAGTCAAGCAAAGGAGAAGAAGACGAAGCAGCAAATCTTTGCCTTATGGCACAAGAAGACAACAAAGATGAGGTATGTCAAATCTCGTCTAAAAACTTCTTTACTCTTGAAGAAATGCGAACTGCTTTTGATGAATTATATACTGAATTTATTAAGGCTTCAAAAACTGTTAAGGGCATAAAAGAAAATGCTTCATTAAAAGAAAAGGATTTTCAAAAACAGCTTTCTTTGAAAGAAAAGGATTTAGAAAAACTGGTTTTAGAAAATGAAAAGCTGAAAGAGGAAAACAATTTTTTTCGAAAAAGAAGCGCCGATAAGCCCGAAAGTTCTACTAAAAATTGTTCTTCTTGATTGCATCTCAAAAATGAGGTAGATAGACTCAAAGGTACCTTAGATAAGTTTAATTCTTCCCACAAGAATTTGAATGAGGTCCTTGTAAATTTGAAATCAACCAAGCATGGCATAGGATTTAAGAATGAGGTTAAAGAAAAGGTTGAAGCCAAACCCCAACCACCTAAGGCTCAACCTAGGACTAATAAAACAAATGCTTATCATAGAAATAGCAATCCTAGAACCAATATGCATGCTAGACAAAATGTTGAACATTTTAGGAGACCTAGAAATGACTTACCACCTAGAAATAGTTACCCTAGAAATGATGCATATTTTAGGCCAAATGTTGAACCTTTGAGAAGACCTAGAAATGGCCTCCAACCGAGAAACAATCACTCTAGAAATGCTGCCCATCCTAGAGCTCATAGTAGGAGAAATAATTCTCATGAAATGCGTAATAGTCATAGTGTTCAAAATAGAGTAAGAAATTTTCATCCGTCTAGTTACTATGAACCTAGAAGGATGCATAACCCAAATGTGACTTGTCATTATTGTAGACGTATTGGTCATATTGCTCCTGCATGCTTTACACGTCATAGACATATTACTCAATTGCATCATTATAATATGCCTAACCTCCAAGGACCCAAGATGGCATGGGTACCTAAAGAACATTAATTTATTTTGTAGGTGTGCTTGAAGGGATCAAGTGTACTATGGTACCTTGATAGTGGATGCTCCAAGCATATGACGAGAGATGAATCCAAATTCCTTCAATTAGAGCACAAAGAAGGAGGAAGTGTTATCTTCGGTGATAACGATAAAGGAAAGATCATCGGCATCGGCTCGGTCGGTAAGGATGAAAATTCCTCTATTAAGCATATATTACTTGTCAAAGGATTAAAGCATAATCTCTTGAGCATAAGCCAATTGTGCGACAAGGGAAATCTTGCTCTATTTGATTCGGATGAATGCCTAGTATTTAGACGTAGTGATTTCAAAATCATACTTCGTGGTTTTAGAGTTGATAATATTTATATGGTTGATCTTGCTAATTCCTCACCCGAATATGTTGATTGTCTTATGAGTAAAGAGGATGATACTTGGCTATGGCATCGTAGAGTAGCACATATCAATATGCATCTTTTGAACAAATTTATTTCTCAAAACTTAGTTGTTGGTCTTCCCATTTGAAAATTTGAAAATGACTCTATTTGTGACTCGTGTCAAAAGGGGAAGCAAACAAAAGCATCTTTCAAATCTAAAAACATTGTTTCAACTTCTAGACCATTGAAATTGCTTCATATGGATTTATTTGGTCCCTCTCGCATTGAAAGGCTAGGAAGAAATAAATATGCTTTTGTGATTGTTGATGATTACTCGAGATTTACTTGGACTTTATTTCTTGCCAATAAAAGTGATGCTTTTCAAAATTTTAAATATTTTCTTAAGCGTGTTCAAAATGAGAAAGAAACAACCGTCACTTCAATTAGAAGTGATCATGGGGAAGAGTTTGATCACAATCTCTTTGCGGAATTTTGTGACGAACTCGGAATCGAGCATACCTTTTCCGCTCCACGTACACCACAACAAAATGGGGTGGTGGAAAGGAAAAATAGGTGTCTCGAAGAGATGACTAGAACCATGCTCGACGAAGCTAAGATACCCAAACATTTTTGGGCAGACGCCATGAGTACCGCTTGCTATGTTCTAAATAGAGTAGTAATTCGGCCGATACTCATGAAAACCCCCTATGAACTTTATAAGGGTAGAAAACCAAATATCTCCCATTTTAGAGTTTTTGGTTGCAAATGTTTTGTTCATAACAATGGCAAAGACCAATTGGGTAAATTTGATGGTAAGTCGGATGAAGGTATTTTCATTGGATATTCCTCACGTAGTAAAGCATATAGGGTCTTTAATAAAAGAACCCAAATTGTGGAGGAATCCCCTTATGTTGTATTTTCCGAAAATAATGCTCGCTTGGCGAGAAAGGATTCCGGTTTTGATCTTGCAGGTATCTTAGATAGCTTGAAAGACAAAATACAAGAGGAACCACCCAAGGAAAATAAAGATGAAACTGAGGAACAACCAACGGAAGAAGCCCCACAATTGGGAAAAGAAACAAAAGTGCAAAATGAGTGGAGGACGATCAAAGATCACCCTCTTGAACAGGTAATTGGAGACATTGGAGACAAGGTAAGTACCCGAAACTCTCTCAAACATACCTTAGAACATACTGCTTTTGTTTCTCAAATTGAACCCAAAACCATCTCAGAAGCAATTGGGGATGAATTTTGGACCTTGGCAATGCAAGAGGAGCTTAACCAATTCGAACGCAATGACGTTTGAGATTTGGTGCCAAGACCCGAAGGTCATACCATAATTGGTACGAAATGGGTTTTTCGCAATAAACTAGATGAAAATGGTATAATCACTAGAAGCAAAGCTAGGCTTGTAGCAAAAGGCTATAATCAAGAAGAGGGTATTGACTATGAGGAAACATATGCTCCCGTAGCTAGATAGAAGCTATTCGCTTATTGCTTGCATTTGCCTATTCTATGAATTTCATTTTATATCAAAGGGATGTGAAAAGTGCTTTTCTAAACGATTTTATTCAAGAAGAAGTTTTTGTTGAACAACCCCCCGGTTTTTGAAAACTTTAAATCTCCCGATCATGTTTTCAAACTCAAAAAGGCTCTTTATGGTTTAAAACAAGCTCCCCGAGCTTGGTATGAAAGATTGAGTAAGTTTCTTTTGGAAAATGATTTCATTAGGGGGAAAGTTGACACAACTCTCTTTGTTAAGCATAAAAACAATGATATTTTGTTAGTTCAAATATATGTAGATGATATTATATTTGGTGCTACTAACAATGTTTTATGCAAGGAATTTTCCGATCTAATGACAAGCGAATTTGAGATGTCTATGATGGGTGAGTTAACATTCTTTTTGGGATTACAAGTAAAGCAAATGAAAGAAGGTACATTCATTTGTCAAACCAAATATTGCAAAGAATTGCTGAAACGATTTGAGATGAACAATGCAAAAGAAATGGCAACTCCCATGAGCACATCCAATCATCTAGACAAAGATGAGAAAGGTAAGGAAGTCGACACCAAAAAGTATCGAGGTATGATTGGCTCTCTTCTTTATCTTACTGCTAGTCGTCCGGACATCATGTTTAGCGTGTGCTTATGCGCTCGTTATCAATCATGTCCGAAGGAGTCTCACCTTACTGCGGTAAAACGGATTTTAAGGTATCTTGTTGGTACTACAAATGTGGGTCTATGGTACCCCAAAGGCTCATCATGCCAGCTTGTTGGCTACTCCGATTCCGATTTTGCAGGATGCAAATTGGACCGCAAGAGCACTAGTGGCACTTGCCATGTGCTCGGTAGCTCTCTCGTTTCTTGGTTTAGCAAGAAACAAGTAAGTGTTGCGTTGTCCACAACCGAGGCTGAATATGTAGCCGCGGGGAGTTGTTGCGCTCAAATCCTATGGATGAAACAACAACTCTTGGACTATGGCCTAAGTCTTGATCATATCCCTCTTAGATGTGATAATACTAGTGCCATATGCTTGACGAAGAACCCCGTTCTTCATTCGCGAACAAAACACATTGAAATTAGACATCATTTTATAAGAGATCACGTTCTCAAGGGCGATGTCGAAATCGAATTTGTTGAAACCAAAGATCAATTGGCCGACATCTTTACAAAGCCCTTAGAGAAAGAGTCCTTCTTCCGAATTCGTAGTGAACTCGGGATTCTTGACTCCACGTTGATCTAAGTCATGCATTGCATCTTTTTATTCTACATAATTTCTAACTTGAGCGTCGGAGACGTCTAACGAATTTTTGCAGGTATCGCCCTAAAGGAAAGGGGAATTATAAAGCTTGACGTGCAACAATCGGTTTCCGTAGCCTAAAAATCGATTATTTCGTATCAATAATCGATTATGTTGCGATTATTCGGGTTGATGTTGCTGAAATTTTCTTTCCAATAAATAAACAAGTTTTATTTACATCTTTGGCATCTTATTATTATTTTACTTTGCTAATGGAAAGAGGGGGAAGATTATGGGTATACACTCAATATTTATAAGCTTAAATTCAGGGGGAATTCACATATTGAGGGGGAACAAATTGCATACTTGTTGCATGTATATACTTGTCTTGAATCGTCAATATAAATTGCTTGTCTTGCATATCCCGCTTAATGTTTGCCATTATCAAAAAGGGGGAAATTGTTGGAAACACGTTCTCGATGCAATATACTAAAACGTGTGTTCTTTTGCATAGGTTTTGATGAATGACAAACGAAGCGAAAATTGATATATGACGAAGTTCAAGAAACAAGTGCACAATTGATATACAACGAGATTCAAGCTCAAGACAAAGTTTTATAGTTTAATTGAGTCATTCTTAATTGTGATCTTGATCCTACAACTTGACTCGTAACATGGCTTCTCTCATAAAACTATTTTCCAAAATCATGCATATTTAATTTAATAACAACTGATTTTAAATCATGCATATTTACAGTAGTCAAAATAATTTTTAGACATGCCTTAAAAATGTGGACTAAGATAATCGATTATGTACTTATGATAATCGATTGTTTTAAGCCAAGACTGCATGACAATCGATTGTGAACTAATGACAATCGATTGTGAGTAAGACAGTGAGCATCAGGTTTTTTAAACCTGCATGACAATCGATTGTGAACTAATGACAATCGATTGTGACTGAGGCAGTGTCCATCAAAGTTTTTCAAAACTCAGAATAATCGATTATGAACTAATGGTAATCGATTATGTTGAGACAGTGTCTTCTAGTGATTTTCAAATTTATTAAATAATCGATTGTTACATTGGACAATCGATTGTCAAGAGACAGTGTCTAAAATGTTTTTCAAAAACTGATAAGTAATCGATTGTTGACTTTGTGCAATCGATTGTGAAGCTGACCGTTGTCGTAAAGTTTTCAAATACCGTCAGGTAATCGATTATTGATTCTGTATAATTGATTGTTTTGATTAAAATCCGGAAAAGATTTTTTGAACGTTATTGGGTAATCGATTATTGATTCTGTATAATCGATTGTTTTGATTAAAATCCGGAAAAGATTTTTTGAACGTTGCTGAGTAATCGATTGTTGATTCTGGACAATCGATTGTTTGTGGTAAAATCTGGAAAGGATTTTTTGAACGTGCCAGTAATCGATTATGGATTGAAAGTAATCGATTATCAAGCGTAAAATCTGGGATTGAATTTTGATCTGACTGGCAGACAATCGATTGTTGGGGTTTGACAATCGATTGTCAGTGAGTAAAATCAGCAACTCTTAATTGGCAATTAGGCAACGGTAATGCCAAGTTTTTCAACTATAAATACAGCTTCATTTCAGTGTTTTAAATACAACAACATACTACAACTGATCATTACATTGCTATAAGCTTGCATACTTTTGTTTATCATTTTATATTCAATTTCATAAAGCTTTTGAGAGCCATATTCTTGTCCAAAGTTGTTGTGATCTAGAGCTTACTTCTTTTACTCATACCTACTCATAAAGGAGTATTTTGTTTGAGTGTTTAGTGTTTTATACACTTATAAAAGAATTGTGATTCTCTTGTTGTAAGGAACTTGTGTTTCCTTGGTTGAAGTCTTGGAGTGTTGTATCTCCGAGCAAAGGTGTTAAGGCTTGTGTCCTTAAGTTGTAAAGGTTTGTTGAGCACCCGTAAGCTTAACAAATTAGTGGAAAATCTCGAGAGAGTCTCTCGGGGACTGGACTAGCCACGTGTTGTGGTGAACCAGAATATATCGGTGCGTTCTTTCCTTTTTGTTTATTTAACGCACTTATTTATTTACTGCAAATTTTAATTTCCGCAAGTTTACGCTAAATTTTATTATAACGCTATTCACCCCCTCTAGAGTTAAGCGTATTTTCTAACAATATGAACATATATGAAGCCTATTTATAGAGGGGAGAGTGGCTTATCATTTATGGAAGAAATCTGCTGAGAATTTAAAGCCAAATCAGTCAGAAACGGTAAAATAAATTCACTGACCGTTAGACAATCGATTGTTGAGATGCAATAATCGATTGTTGAAGAGTTATGACCTGACTTGGAACTGACACAAATCGATTGAGGAGCCAAACGGTAACAAGAGTTTAAATTTCTGACATGAAATAATCGATTATATATGTGAAATAATCGATTGTTTTGGACAAGCATTGCTGAATGGCTGAGACAGAAATCGATTATGCAATTTAAGGAATCAATTTTTAAACAAGGCTGCATAATGAACATAAACCATAAACAATCGATTACTGATACTGCTAATCGATTTTCAGCACAGTAAAATAATCGATTATTTGCTTGGAACAATCGATTGTTCTGTGCCAAAACTTTATAATTCCCCCTATCTTTTAGGGCGATACCTGCAAAATAGAATTAAACGTCTCCGACGCTCAAGTCAGTAATTTGTAAAGAAGCAATAACTTAAACTAGTATGCCAAGTGAGAACGTGAGCTCTTAAGAAATGCGTCCTAAAGTGTTCTTAAGAGAGTTTCGGGTACTTACCTTTCCTCCGACGTCTCCAATTACCTGTTCAAGAGGGTGATCTTTGATCGTCCTCCACTCATTTGGCACTTTTGTTTCTTTTTCCAATTGTGGCGCTTTTTCCGTTGGTTGTTCCTCAGTTTCATCTTTATTTTCCTTGGGTGGTTCCTCTTATATTTTGTCTTTCAAGCTATCTAAGATACCTGCAAGATCAAAACCGGAATCCTTTCTCGCCAAGCGAGCATTATTTTCGGAAAATACAACATGAGGGGATTCCTCCACAATTTGGGTTCTTTTATTAAAGACCCTGTATGCTTTACTACGTGAGGAATATCCAATGAAAATACCTTCATCCGACTTAGCATCAAATTTACCCAATTGGTCTTTGCCATTGTTATGAACAAAACATTTGCAACCAAAGACTCTAAAATGGGAAATATTTGGTTTTCTACCCTTATAAAGTTCATAGGGTGTTTTCATGAGTATCGGCCGAATTACTACTCTATTTAGAACATAGCAAGCGGTACTCACGGCATCCGCCCAAAAATGTTTGGGTATCTTAGCTTCGTCGAGCATGGTTCTAGCCATCTCTTCGAGACACCTATTTTTCCTTTCCACCACCCCATTTTGTTGTGGTGTACGTGGAGCGGAAAAGGTATGCTCGATTCCGAGTTCGTCACAAAAGTCCGCAAAGAGATTGTGATCAAACTCTCCCCCATGATCACTTCTAATTGAAGTGACAGTTGTTTCTTTCTCATTTTGAACACGCTTAAGAAAATATTTAAAATTTTGAAAAGCATCACTTTTATTGGCAAGAAATAAAGTCCAAGTAAATCTCGAGTAATCATCAACAATCACAAAAGCATATTTATTTCTTCCTAGACTTTCAATGCGAGAGGGACCAAATAAATCCATATGAAGCAATTGCAATGGTCTAGAAGTTGAAACAATGTTTTTAGATTTGAAAGATGCTTTTGTTTGCTTCCCCTTTTGACACGAGTCACAAATAGAGTCATTTTAAAATTTTAAATTTGGAAGACCAACAACTAAGTTTTGAGAAATCAATTTGTTCAAAAGATGCATATTGATATGTGCTACTCTACGATGCCATAGCCAAGTATCATCCTCTTTACTCATTAGACAATCAACATAATCGGGTGAGGAATTAGCAAGATCAACCATATAAATATTATCCACTCTAAAACCCCGGAGGATAATTTTGAAATCACTACGTTTGAACACTAAGCATTCATCCGAATCAAATAAAGCAAGATTTCCCTTGTCACACAATTGGCTTATGCTCAAGAGATTATGCTTTAACCCTTTAACAAGTAATATATGCTTAATAGAGGATTTTTCATCCTTACCGACCGAGCCGATGCCGATGATCTTTCCTTTATTGTTATCACCGAAGATAACACTTCCTCCTTCTTTGTGCTCTAATTGAAGGAATTTGGATTCATCTCCCGTCATATGCTTGGAGCATCCACTATCAAGGTACCACAGTACACTTGATCCCTTCAAGCACACCTACAAAACAAATTAATGTTCTTTAGGTACCCATGCCATCTTGGGTCCTTGGGGGTTAGGCATATTATAATGATGCAATTGAGTAATATGTCTATGACGTGTAAAGCATGCAGAAGCAATATGACCAATACGTCTACAATAATGACAAGTCACATTTGGGTTATGCATCCTTCTAGGTTCATAGTAACTAGACGGATGAAAATTTCTTACTCTATTTTGAACACTGTGAGTGTTTCGCATTTCATGAGAATTATTTCTCCTACTATGAGCTCTAGGATTGGCAGAATTTCTAGAGTGATTGTTTCTCGGTTGAAGGCCATTTCTAGGTCTTCTCAAAGGTTCAACATTTGGCCTAAAATATGAATCATTTCTAGGGTAACTATTTCTAGGTGGTAAGTCATTTCTAGGTCTCCTAAAATGTTCAACATATTGTCTAACATGCATATTGGTTCTAGGATTGCTATTTCTAGGATAAGCATTTGTTTTATTAGTCCTAGGTTGAGCCTTAGGTGGTTGGGGTTTGGCTTCAACCTTTTCTTTAACCTCATTCTTAAATCCTATGCCATGCTTGGTTGATTTCAAATTTACAAGGACCTCATTCAAATTCTTGTGGGAAGAATTAAACTTATCTAAGGTACCTTTGAGTCTATCTACCTCATTTTTGAGATGCAAGCAAGAAGAACAATTTTTAGTAGAACTTTCGGGCTTATCGGCGCTTCTTTTTCCAAAAAGCTTGTTTTCCTCTTTCAGCTTTTCATTTTCTAAAACCAGTTTTTCTAAATCCTTTTCTTTCAAATAAAGCTGTTTTTGAAAATCCTTTTCTTTTCATTAGCATTTTCTTTTATGCCCTTAACAGTTTTTGAAGCCTTAATAAATTCAGTATATAATTCATCAAAAGCAGTTCGCATTTCTTCAAGAGTAAAGAAGTTTTTAGACGAGATTTGACATACCTCATCTTTGTTGTCTTCTTGTGCCATAAGGCAAAGATTTGCTACTTCGTCTTCTTCTCCTTCGCTTGACTCATCTCCGGAGTCGCCTCCCCAAGAAATGTATGCACGTTGCTTTTTAAAAGGTTTCTTCTCCTTTTTGATGTTTGGGCAATTTGATTTGATGTGCCCGGTTTCACCACATTCATAGCACTTGATTTGTTCGCCTTGCTTTTTGCCCTTGCGTTCATACTCCTTGCACATGAACTTTTGAAATCTTTTGATAACGAGTCCAAACTCGTTGTCTCCTTCCTCATCAATTTGCGGTTGGCTTGTGCTCGCCTTTAGAGCTATTCTTTGCCTCCTTTGATCATCAACAAAAGGGTTAAGAATAGTAGATTCATAGGTCTTAAGGTTACCTCTTAGTGCGTCGATGGTGGCGTTTGAAACGCCAATGGATTCTTGAATTGCATCGGCCTTTGATCTCCATGCCGGTGTGAGACTTCTAAGAATTTTTCGCACGAGCTCTCTATCCGTGAATGTTTTCTTGAGAGCATGTAGGTCATTTACGATTATTGAAAATCGCTCAAACATTTCGTCCACCTTTTCACCTTCCTTCATGTGAAATAATTCATAAGAATGGGTTAGGAAATCAATTTTTGCTTCCTTTACCTGGTCCGTACCTTCGTACGTAACTTCTAGTTTGTCCCACATCTCCTTTGCCATTGTGCAACACGATATTTTCCTATTATCATCAGCATTAACAGCACAATATAATAAATTAATTGCTTTAGCATTATTTTGAACCTTTCGGATGTCATCCGCGTCATACTCATCCTCGGACTTGGGAACCCATTCGTTTTCCACCTTCTTTGTTGGAATTTGGTTTCCCTTCATTATCACCTTCCAAAGGTGAAAGCTGTTGGACTGAACGAAGATCTTCATCCTCTCTTTCCAGTACGTGTAATTTGTACCGTTGAATAGAGGTGGTCGTGTGGAGCACTATCCTTCATCAATTCCTGCAAAAGAATCACGAGTAGAAGCCATGGATGGTTCTCTCAAACTGTTAAGTTTTCAGAGAGTTGGGCTCTGATACCAATTGTTAGAAAATACGCTTAACGCTAGAGGGGGGGGGGTGAATAGCGTTATAATAAAATTTAGCGTAAACTTTCGGAAATTAAAATTTGTAGGAAATAAATAAGTGCGTTAAATAAACAAAAAGGAAAGAACGCACCGATATATTCTGGTTCACCACAACACGTGGCTAGTCCAGTCCCCGAGAGACTCTCTCGAGATTTTCCACTAACTTGTTAAGCTTACGGGTGCTCAACAAACCTTTACAACTTAAGGACACAAGCTTTAACACCTTTGCTCGGAGATACAACACTCCAAGACTTCAACCAAGGAAACACAAGTTCCTTACAACAAGAGAATTACAATTCTCTTACAAATGTATAAAACACTAAACACTCAAACAAAATACTCCTTAATGAGTAGATATGAGTAAAAGAAGTAAGCTCTAGATCACAACAACTTTGGACAAGAATATAGCTCTCAAAAGCTTTATGAAATTGAATATAAAATGATAAACAAGAGTATGCAAGCTTATAGCAATGTAATGATCAGTTGTAGTATGTTGTTGTGTTTAAAACACTGAAATGAAGCTGTATTTATAGTTGAAAAACTTGGCATTACCGTTGCCTAATTGCCAATTAAGAGTTGCTGATTTTACTCACTGACAATCGATTGTCAAACCCCAACAATCGATTGTCTGCCAGTCAGAGCAAAATTCAATCCCAGATTTTACGCTTGATAATCGATTACTTACAATCCATAATCGATTACTCAGCAACGTTCAAAAAATCTTTTCCGGATTTTAATCAAAACAATCGATTATACAAAATCAATAATCGATTACCCAATAACGTTCAAAAAATCTTTTTCAGATTTCAATCAAAACAATCGATTATACAGAATCAATAATCGATTACCTGACGGTATTTGAAAACTTTACGACAACGGTCTGCTTCACAATCGATTGCACAAAGTCAACAATCGATTGCTTATCAGTTTTTGAAAAACATTTTAGACACTGTCTCTTTGACAATCGATTGTCCAATGCAACAATCGATTATTTAATAAATTTGAAAATCACTGGAAGACACTGTCTCAACATAATCGATTACCATTAGTTCATAATCGATTATTCTGAGTTTTGAAAAACTTTGGACACTGCCTCAGTCACAATCGATTGTCATTAGTTCACAATCGATTGTCATGCAGGTTTGAAAAACCTGATGCTCACTGTCTTACTCACAATCGATTGTCATTAGTTCACAATCGATTGTCATGCAGTCTTGGCTTAAAACAATCGATTATCATAAGTACATAATCGATTATCTTAGTCCAGATTTTTAAGGCATGTCTAAAAATTATTTTGACTACTGTAAATATGCATGATTTAAAATCATTTGACATTAAATTAAATATGCATGATTTTGGAAAATAGTTTTATGAGAGAAGCCATGTTACGAGTCAAGTTGTAGGATCAAGATCACAATTAAGAATGACTCAATTAAACTTATAAAACTTTGTCTTGAGCTTGAATCTCATTGTATATCAATTGTGCGCTTGTTTCTTGAACTTCGTCATATATCAATTTTCGCTTCGTTTGTCATTCATCAAAACCTATACAAAAGAACACACGTTTTAGTATTGCATTGAGAACGTGTTTCCAACAGTCTCCCTCACTCTCACCACTATAAACTCCATCAACTCTCACTCCTAATTGCAAGGATCTAGGTATGAAAGATTAATCACTCTTTATTTTCCTTCTTTGCCTTCTTCCTCTGCTGATTTTCTATTAAGCCTTAGGTTTCAAATGGGCATTAGTTCTTTTGCCCAAAATTTTGTAAAAATGATTCAAATTATAAGTCGAATTCTGGGTGAGGATTGGTTGAAAGTGTGTGATTACATTCATTGCTAAAAATTTGGGGAAGTCTGAGTACCCAAAGCTTGTCAAATAAAAGTGAAGTTTTTATGCTTTTTATGTGATCGATGAAAGGCCCGAATGAGATTCTTGGACGAAACATTGATATTGTTTTTGATTCATAATTGTTTGTGAGGTCTACTACATGATTTGTGTTTTAATGATGATTGGGTTCATAAAAATGGCTTGGATTGCAAAATTTTAGGGCTTGGTACTATTGTTTGTAGAAACGCTTGAATGGGGATGAAGGCTCGCATTTGCGAAGATTTCATCGCAATAGCAAAAATTCCCTTTCCTGAGACCTTCACATTTCCCATAAATTCTTCGTAATTCCCAAATCTGGGCAGATCTGAGAGCTTTCTTCGCAATTCCCTTCTTTGCTAACTTCTCAATTGCAAAGACTGTTTGGGAATTGCGAAATTTGAGAGCAGGCAGATTCCAATTTTAAAATCCTAAAATTTTTTCCAAGTCTGAGTTTCGACTGTCCGATCATTCTTTTGGCATATTTGATTCATTTTGCACTATTTTTCATAGCCATACAATATTTTCATTCTTATCATTTTTTGACAGGTACTATCATTTCAAAATGAGCTCTAACTCTGAAGTATGCGCAAGTGACAACCCCTTGGAAGCAGAGTAGGACTTTGATCACCACCAATTCTTGTCATTGGAAGGTCAAGAACACTATTATGCTGAACTGATCATGAAAACGTTGCTCCCAGATAGTGGTATACTGCTAGATAACGTCCTAGAACCCCTTTGTGAATTCTATAAAAGAGGGTAACAACGGGATGGAACTATTTTGCTCCTCAAACTTGTCGTGCCAATGAGCAACGAGTGAGAGAGATTTACGCAAATCTCCCTACTATCAAGATGAAGAAGCCAAATATGAGAATTCGCGGCAAAATGACGCACTTTGGGGATGAAGTTGTGAATCATTTCTATCTTTTTCCAAACTGCGACATGGATCTATTCAGGGAAAAAGACTGTGCTTCAGGAAAGTGGTTGGTGTCCAAACTATGCCCGGGTGCAGATGTTCCATGGGCAGCTAAGAAGAGAGCGATCACATCCAAAGAGATCATTACCGTAGCAAAGATATGGCTGGGAATCATATGCAGTCATATCTCCCCGGTGTCAAACATATGGAATTTCCCGATTACAAGAGCTCAAACGATAGCATGTATCCTTGATGGTATTCAGCTAAATGTGGGAGAAATATTCATCAATGAACTGAGAGAGTATCGGATCCAGAATAGTACTTCAATGATATTCCCATCGCTTATCACCGAGCTGTGCCAACTGGCTAGGGTGGAAGAAGCTCCGGGAGACAACTGGATAGATTTGGGAAAGCTTCTAAAACCATTGAACAAAATAGGATAGGGTGTCATAGTGAAGAGAAAAAAGAGAAAGATGGCTTCTTCTTCTTAGGTTGATCCGAGTAGTCAGCCATCATCCTCTACAGGAGGACCATTTGTTGTGCTTAGTGAGGAGATGCGAGTGATTCGCGAGCTAGTTCTTGGACTTCCATAGGGACCCGGGGAGACATATGAGGCACCTGCTTATATTCCAAAAAGGGTTCCAAAATTATCTTAAGGATCAGAGGAAGCAGCGGGATCACCTTAAAAAACTAGAGAAGGCATGCACTGATATGGCCAAGAAGCATGGTCAGTTGAGCAGTTCACATGGCAATCTAGAAAAGGCACACACCTAGATGGTGAAAAGGGAAAAGAAAATAGACAAATTCTTTACTCGCATGTGGAACGGTGTGAAGGGGCTGTGGAAGGTCCTAAAGCCTCAGAACCAGATACCATCGACCAGGGCTGTGGATGACGATGGTGCTCCTGTTGGTTGGCCCGAGGAAGAAGGAGAGGAGGATGATTCTGGCTCAGACAGCGAGGAGAGCACTTGATGCAGTATTCAGGGAGCACTTTCTACCATTTTTCTCTATCACGTTTTATTGTATTGGGGACATTGCAACATCTTTAGTTGGGGGTGGCTTCTTGTATAACTATTATTTTGGCAGATTGGTAATGTAGTTATCTTCATGTTGTCTTTAATATATTTTCATCTGATGTGTGATATTATTATATTTAGTAGCTTCTTAAATTCTTGTATGTGTATATATATATATATATATATATATATATATATATATATATATATATATATATATATATATATATATATATATATATATATATATATATATATATATATATATATATATATTAACTTCTTGATTTTGGTTATTAGCTTCTTAAACCTCTTTTGATGATGTTTTAGTTACTTTAACTTCTTAATTTTGGTTATTAGCTTCTTAATTTTTTTATTTTTTTAATATTATGTTTATGTTAGTGGTGATATCGTTGGCTTTCTTTATACCACCAATCTTTTTTCACGTATGCCACTTTTCTTCTTGAACCGGGTAATTGTAGAATATTTTTGTCCACTTTTCCTGATGATGGATAGATAGACAACTTTCTTAAGGGAATTAGTCTTGTAGTTAGATATAGCTTTTGTTAATTTAGGAAAAATAAACAGTTTGAGTTGGGGTTTGTTCCCATTGACAAAGTTGTGGCTTGCTTGGTACCAATATGATTTAAACCTCGGCATATGAACTATTGATTGTTGAAAAAGAAAAATAATTGAAGTAGAAATGTCATGACTTTTAGACTCAAATTTTTACTCTTTGATTCACTAAATACCTTCCTATGCTATATGCAACATCTTTGACTCATTGGTTTCAATTAGATTTTGGATTTGTATTCCACTTGAGTGTTCATTTGCCACGTGTGTTGTGAGTTCCTTTGCATTACTTGTGATCTAAATTTTTCCCGGAATGTACTTCAAGGCGAAATCATAGACTAACTTGGTTTGAAAAATGATATTAGACCTTCCTTGGCCGCCATTGTGCCTTAAGTTTCCTACCCTTGAATATTTTACCTAGTCAACCCATTTTGAGCCTTTAAACTTGTTCTTTTGAAACCATGTTAAAAGCTTAAATCCTTTGTTCTTCATTGATCTAGCTTTTGACACCCTACCTCCCTAAGTACTCTAAAAGTGTAAATATAGGCTAAAAGCCTAAGTTTGGGGGTGAAGGTTTGAAAAGTTGTAATATGGAAGTTATTCAAAAGGTGGAAGGTAGAAAAAATGATTGATAAAAAAGGTAAAACCTTCCTTGATTATAAAAAAGGAAGTAAAAACAAAAAGCAAGAATAAAATGATAAGAAGTTGTGAATAAAGGGAAGACTAGGTGTGGAATGAAAAGTGAAGAAAGGATGGAGAATGTTTTTGAAAGAAGTGTACTTTTATTGTAAATTTTGTAGTGCTTGGGAAGGTTTTGAGTCACTCTAACCAAAATTATATCCTACATAAACCAAAAGCCTACACTACAATTATGACGACCCTGCCGGTCGTCTTTGTAATTTATGCCCTGTTTCCCCATTAGCTGCTTTCCCTAAGTTCATTTCTGCCATTTTGGTTTGCCAGGATGTTCGGTAATGGAATTCGAAGTGTTTCGGGACACTTAGTCCCTAAATGAGAGCTTAAGTGTTGGAAAATGATCCATAATCAGAACAGTGTGATGATGACCTCGGAATGGAAAACCGATGGTTCTGTTAGCTCCGTTAGGTGATTTCAGGGTTGGGAGGGTGTTCGGAATATATTTTGGATGTCCGTAGCTCATTTAGGCTACAAATGCCGAAAGTTTGAATTTTGAAGTTTCCGGTCTGTTAGTGAAATTTTGATCTGAGGGTCGGAATGGGATTCCGGAAGTTTCTATAGCACCTTCATGTCATTTAGGACGTGCGTGCAAAATTTTAGGTCAATCAAACGTGTTTTGGTTAGGTTTTGAAGGGAAAACGAGTTTGGTTAGTTTTGAAGTTTTTAAGTTCAAATCACTGATTAATTCGCGTTTTCATCGTTGTTTTAGGTGGTTCAAGGATTGGTACGAGTTTGTATGAGGTTATGGGATACTTCCATAGGTTTGGTTGAGGTCCCGAGGGCCTCGGCTGTGTTTCAGATGCTCAACGGAGCAATTTGGAGTTTAGAATTTGCAGCAAAAATTGCAGGTCTGCTATCCTTCTTCGCGTTCGCGAGGGAAGCCCCGCGTTCGTAAAGTGTTCTTCTTTTCATTCATTGTGTTCGCGTCTCTATTCATGCATTTGCGAAGCCCAGCTTACCTCTCTTTCCCGTTCGCGTCCTTACCCAACGCGTTCGCGTAGGGTCAGTCCTGGACCCCTCCTTTTTCCCTTCCACGCGTTCACGTGTTCCGTGTTGTGTTCGCATAGGTTTCAATACCAGAACTTCACGTTCACAACCCTTTTCTCGCGTTTGCGAAGATCAATCTTATCCTCTTGATTTTTTTGTCTCCGCGAACGCGATCCCCCTCTTCGCGTTCGCGATGAAGAAATCCTTGACCAGTTTATATATTTCAAAAAACGAACCCTTTTTCCATTTTTACAAAAACTCAAGCTAAAGAGCTCGGTTTTTGGAGATTATACAAGGAGTTTCATAGGAAAATATTGGGTAACAATTCCTTGCTCCTTTATAATTATTACCTGCTAATCTAATCTCGAATTCAAGCTTTAATTTCAGATTTGAATGAAAATTTGGGGTAAAGTTCTTAGACCTAACTTTGATGATTTGAAGGGAAATTTAACCTCCAATTTGGGAGATTTTTATATGGTTAGACTCGTGAGAGTGCGAGGTTTCTGAAAATATAAAAATTATTCGATTCCGAGACGTTGGCCTGAGGGGTATTTTGGTCATTTTACCTATTTTCGCGCCTTAGATTTTATTTTGACAGTGCAATTAGTTACTTGCGATGTTATTTACGACATGTAATAGGTTTGAATAGATTTGGGCCACTCGGAGTTGGATACTCGTGGCAAGGGCGTTGTTTCTTAGCGATTTTGTACCAATTCGAGTTAAGTGGCCTGCCTAACCTTGTGTGGGTGACCTAGGATATATTAATTGTTGTTTAAAGGCCTTGTGCGCAAGGTGACGGCCATGTACTTGTTCTAATTGTTGAAAATTTACCTTACTTGACTTATTTAGACTGTGTTTCTTCGTGTATTTAACTGTTAAAAAATGTGATTTCACTTGCTTAGCTTAGAAAAAGCATGTTAGTAATATATTTGGTCTATCTGACTAAATTGCAAATACCTGCCCTGTTTGTTAGCATGCTAGGCCTAGATCTTTATATTGTTGCTATATTTGGTTTCCTTCTGTTAAATATTGACTTGTTGTGAAGTGTTTACATTTGGAACTACGGGTTCAATTCCCGGGAGATCCCCCTGTTATTGGTATGATGGGATATGGGTTCGATTCCCGATAGACCTTTTGTTGTTGATAAGATGGACTATGGGTTCAATTCCCGGGAGATCCTCAGATATTGATATTATATATTGCGGGTTAAATTCTCGGAGATCCTCTGTTATTAGTATAAAGGACAGCGGGTTCAATTCCCGGAGCTCCATGTAGAGACCCTGACTTTTGAGTGATTTGCTTTGTGTTCGTAGTATGTACTTGTAGCCGTTCTATTTTAATTGCTGTCTTATTAGATATTCGGGACTTATTTCATTATCTCCTGTTTATTTATTTTTACATTAATTCTTATGTTCTTCTCAGTAGGGCCTCGACCTTCCTCGTCACTACTCCATCGAGGTTAGGCTTGGCACTTACTGAGTAACGTTGTGGTGTACTCATGTTACTCTTCTGCAAACTTTTGTTGTACAGATCCAGGTACTCTTGATCGGGTGCGCTATTAGTGAATAGGAGCTATACTCGGAGATATGAGGTATGCATCTGCCGCATCCGTAAAGCCGAAGAATTTCCTTCTATTCTCCCTTTTAGCTATTGGTTTCATTCATTAACTCACTTGTTGTAGATACACTTGGATGTTAGAGCCGTATGTTATACTTTACTCTTAGTCTGTGTTGCCCGTGGGTTACCGGGTCTTGGAGGATTTTACGTTATTTTGAGTCGACATGTATGTGTCAGACGGCATTCTATACATTATCTTATGCTATATATGTTTTATTTGTCGTTTCCGCAAAGATTGTTGAATTTTTGCAACGTGTCAGGCTTACCTAGTCGCGAAGACTGGGTGCCGTCATGACAGGTTCACAATTGGTGAACTAGGGTCGTGACAAGTTGGTATCATAGCTCTAGGTTCATAGGAGTCACGGGACACAAGCTAGTTATTTAGAGTCTCGTTGATCGGTACGGAGACGTCTATACTTATCTACGGGAGGCTATGTAACTGTTTAGGAAAAATCTTCACTTCGTTTGAGTTCTTGTCTTGCTATGTTTTTGAACTCGATTCTAAACTACTATTTCCTATTCTCTCATAGATGGTGAGGAAACGCACGACCCGGGATGATCGGACACTCGTACCCCATCCAACAGCAGCTAGGGGCAGGGGCCGAGGCAGGGGTCATGGACGTGCATGGAATGCAGCCAGAGCACCTGCGCGAGCAGCCGCCGAGGTGCCACCAGCAGACCCAGTCAAGACTCAGGCACCAGAGACGCCCACAACCACCACTACTCCAGCTTGCTGGGAGGCATTGGCGCAGTTTATGAGTATGTATACCACGTTGTCCAGGCAGGGTTACTTCCTTTTCTTGCAGCAATGTCCGAGGCCGAGGGAGGAGCCCAAACTCCCGCAACCCGCACCCCAGAGCAGAGGGTGCATACGGGACCGATTCCAATTGTTATTCCTGCCCAGTCTGCAGCACCAGTTCCGCCCGAGGATGGGTCACCTGCTTCAGAGGATGAGCAGTGTAGATTTGAGCGGTTCAAGAAGTATGACCCTCCTAATTTCAGTGGACTAGCTACAGATGATGTCTTGGGGTTTTTGGAGGATTGTCACAACATTTTTTGTACCATGGGTATTACTTCTTTCAATGGGGTTTCTTTTCCAGCTTTTCAGCATCGGGGAGCTGCCTATGACTAGTGGCACACTTTTGAGTTAGACAGTCGAGACGAGGCTGCCTCCCTGACTTGGACCCAATTTTCAGATATGTTTCGGAGGGAGTTTGTTCCGTAGAGCCTTCGAGATGCATGGCGCGCGAAGTTTGAGCACTTGCGCCAGGGCCCTATGACTGTCTCTGAGTATGCCATCCATTATACTAGGTTGGCCAGGCATGCGCCTGCTTTGGTGGCTACTGTTCATGAGAGGTTTCGCAGGCTTATTGAGGGCCTTATTCCTTCCATCAGGTCTAGCATGGCGTGAAAGTTGGAGATGGATATACCCCATCAGCAGGTGGTACGTATAGCCAGGAGGATAGAGGGGATGCATGCCAGAGAGGGAGAGGAGAGAGAGGCTAAGAGGTCTCGAGAGTCTGGTCATTTCTCCGGTACCCATACTTCAGGAGTAAGACGTCATGGTAGGGGCTATACAGGTCGCCCAGTTAACTTAGTCCTTCCTTCATCCAGCAGTACTCCAGCTCCTCCCAGGTCTCAGGAGCCTTATTATGCACCCCCGGTTTCTAGTGTGCCTCCTGTAGAGGGCACCTCTAAAGGTCAGTCTAGCATGGGTGGGTCAAGTCAGTAACAACCACCACGCCCTCCAGAGCTTGCTGTGAGTGCGGGGATACCCGCAACTTTGTTAGAGAGTGCCCCAGACGTGGTAGGGGTGTGCCTTCTCAGACTCCACAGCCCCAGCATGCTCCACATGGACAACAAGCCATTATTCCATCTCCAGCTGCCACCCCACCTGCCCAGCCAGCCAGAGGCATAGATTGGGGAGATAGAGGTCGCCCTCGAGGTAGGGGCCGAGCCATATTTTATGCCATTCCTGATCGTGCCGAGGTTGTCGCCTCTGATTCTGTTATCACAGGTATTATTTTGGTTAGTCAGAGAGAGGCATCGGTTCTATTTGATCCAGGCTCTACTTATTCTTATGTGTCATCTTATTTTGCTCCGCATTTGGGTACAGTACAAGAGGCCTTGAGCTCTCATGTTTATGTGTCTACTCCCGTGGGAGATTCTCTTGTTGTGGACCGTGTGTATCGGTCATGTTTGGTTACTATTTGTGGTTTTGAGACCAAGGCAGATCTCTTGTTACTTGATATGGTCGATTTTGATATTATCTTGGGCATGGGCTGGTTGTCGCCCCATTATGCTATTCTTGATTGTCATGCTAAGACCGTGACGCTGGCTATGATAGGTATTCCTCGTATGGAGTGGAGTGCTACTTTTGATCACACTCCCAGTAGAGTTATATCCTTTCTTAAAGCTCAACGTATGGTTGAGAAGGGGTGCGCCGCGTATTTAGCCTATGTGAGAGATATCAGTGTTGATACCCCTTTGGTTGACTCTATCCCGGTAGTAAGGGATTTCCCCGATGTGTTCCTAGCTGATCTTCCGGGCATGCCGCCCGATCGGGGTATTAATTTTGGTATTAATTTTTTGCGGGGCACTCAGCCCATATCTATTCCTCCTTACCGTATGGCTCCTCCTGAATTGAAGAAGTTGAAGAATCAGTTACAGGAATTGCTTGATAAGGGTTTCATTCGACCCAGTGTTTCACCATGGGGTGCTCCTGTAGTGTTTGTGAAGAAAAAGGATGGTTCTATGCGCATGTGTATCGATTATCGTTAGTTGAACAAAGTTACAGTGAAGAACCAGTATCCTTTGCCTCGTATTGATGATCTATTTGACCATCTTCAGGGCGAACAAGTGTTCTGTAAGGTTGATTTGTGCTCAGGTTATCACCGACTAACCATCCGAGAATCGGATATCCCGAAGACTTCTTTCAGGACTCGGTATGGTCATTACTAGTTACTTGTTATGTCATTTTGGCTGACCAACGCCCCAGCTGCTTTTATGCATTTGATGCACAGTGTATTCAGGCCCTAGCTCGACTCATCTGTCATTGATTTCACAGATGATATTCTTGTATACTCCCGGAGCTGGGAATATCATGAGCAACACCTGAGGATAGTGCTTCAGACCCTGAGAGAAGAAATTATATGCAAAGTTTTCAAAATGTGAGGCTTGGTTGAGTTCCGTGGCATTTCGAGGCCACGTGGTATCGAGTGAGGGCATTTGGGTAGATCCGAAGAAGGTGGAGGTCGTGCAGAGTTGGCCCAGGCCCTCCTCAGCTATAGAGATCTGCAGTTTCCTTGGCCTGGCGGGGTATTACCGCCGTTTTGTGGAGGGGTTCTTGTCGATTCCAGCCCCTATGACTAGATTAACCCACAAGGGTTCTCCTTTTCAGTGGTCGGGCGAGTGTGAGGCGAGCTTCCAAAAGCTCAAGACGGCATTGACTTCAGACGCTATTATGATTTTACCTACTAGTTCGGGGTCCTATATGATATATTGTGATGCCTCACGAGTTGGACTTGGAGCTACATTGATGCAAGACGGTAGGGTGATTGCCTACGCGTCCAGACAGTTGAAGGTGCATGAAAAGAACTATCCTTTCCATGACCTTGAGTTAGCTGCTATTGTTCATGCCCTAAAAATCTGGTGTCATTATTTGTATGGTGTACCTTGTGAGATTTATACGGATCATCGGAGTTTTCAGCATTTATTCAAGCAAAAAGGATCTGAACTTGCACCAGAGGAGATGGTTGGAGCTACTAAAGGACTATGATATTACTATTCTTTATCATTTGGGCAAGGCCAATGTGGTAGCTGATGCCTTGAGTCACCGGGCGGAGAGTTTGCGGAGTTTGGCAGATTTACCAGCTTCAGAGAGGCCTATGGCGATGGATGTCCAGGCCTTAGCCAGTCAGTTCGTGAGGTTGGACCTTTTGGAGCCCAGTCGGATTCTAGCCTGTGTGGTTTCTTGGTCTTCATTGTTTGATCGTATCAGAGAGCGACAGTATGATGATCCTCATTTGCTTGTCCTCAGGGATACGGTTCAGCATGGCGACACTAGGGATGTGACTGTTGGAGATGACAGGGTATTGACGATGCACGATCGTATTTGTGTGCCCGATGTTGATGATATTCGGGAGTTGATATTGACCGAGGCACATAGCTCGCGGTATTCCATCCATCCGGGTGCCGCAAATATGTATTAGGATCTGAGGCATCATTATTGGTGGAGGCGGATGAAGGACATAGTAGAGTTTGTAGCTAGATATCTCAACTGTCATCAGGTGAAGGCTGAGCATCAGAGACCGGGAGGGTTACTCCAGCAGATGGAGATTCCGGAGTGGAATGGGATAATATTACAATGGACTTTGTGACTGGTCTCCCTCTGATGGTGAGGAAGTTTGATTCTATTTGGGTTGTTGTGGATCGGCTGACCAAGTCGCTCATTTCATTCCAGTGTGCACTTCTGACTCAGCGGAGCGGTTAGCAGGGATTTATATCAGGGAAATTATCCGTCTGCATGGCATTCCAGTTTCTATCATCTCAAACAGGGGTTCAGTGTTTACATCACGATTCTGGAGAGCCGTCCAGCATGAGTTGGGTACCAGAGTGACCATGAGCACAACTTTTCACCCTCAGACGGACGGATAGTCCGAGCTCACTATTCAGATTCTTGAGGATATGCTCCGTGCGTGTACGATTCACTTTAGAGGGTCTTGGGATCAGTTCTTGCCATTGGCTGGGTTTGCATACAACAATAGTTATCAGTCCCATATTTAGATGGCACCTTTTGAGGCCTTATATGGTAGGAGATGCATATCCTCGGTGGGTTGGTTCGAGCCGGGTGAGGTCAGGTTATTGGGCACTAATTTGGTTCAGGATGTAGTTGAGAAGGTTAAGGTGATTCAGGACAGACTCCGTGCAGCCTAGTCCAGGCAGAAGAATTATGCGGACCGGAAGGTTCGTGATGTTTCATTTATGGTTGGTGAACAGGAAGACGCTTCCGAGGTGATTTATAAGAGAGAAAATCAATGGGTATCGCAGAGGTAAGTTATTCAATTATTAAAACTCATTTATAGGTGATTATAAACCATAATCCCAGCCTTTAATTCATGAAAAATAGTAGAAAAATTGGATTTTGGGCATGAGATTATGAGACATTTAGGGGTCGATTTGAGGGGTCAAACGAACTCCGATTTTGGTTTTCTTTATATGTACAGACTTATGGAGAGACGAAAAATCCAAATATGTGATTTTCAGAATTTTTCGAGAAGTGGGATAGGGGCTCGGGTTTGCCAACTTTGTGATTTTTTGTTTTTTTCGAATATTTTCAGTTGGGTTATATTTATTTAGCCCATGTTTATGTATTCGTTGTGATTTTGACATGATTCGACCCGTGAAGAGGTCGATACAAGAGGAAAGGACATCGCGGGCTAGTCTACGACCGGTTGGAGGTGAGTTATTTGTATAGACGATGGCCTGAAGGTATGAAACCCCGGTTTATCACATCGTGACACTATGTTAGGGCGTGACTCGTACCCCATGGCAGGTGCGGGATGGTATATGATTCAGGATTGTGACTTGGTCCATCCCGAGAGCGGAATATAAATAGTTGGCGTCTGATACGCATATTGTGTTGTTGATAATTAGGTTTAATGTCATGTTTGGGGCCTTGTGCCGATCTATAGTGCCCGTCTAGGGTGAATATCTGTGTGATAACATGTTTTGCGTAATCATTAATCTAAGTCCTACATTTAATCACCGTAATGAAATGCTAAGTCACTTTTCCTGGAATTAAATAATTAAATTATATTCATCCTAAGAATTGGAAACTGGAAAATAAGTTGAATCTGTTATGTAAATCATATGCATACTGTGGACTAAGCATGGATCGAGCTATATGCCGTAGAGATTATATACATTGGATCGGGCTAAACGCCTGTGACGACCCGACCATCATCTTCCGTATTTCAGCCCCGTTATCACCGTATTATACTTCCTTGTGTGTTGATATATGTGTTTGGTGAGTTGAAAGTGTGTTGGGTTGAATTTGGTTAGAAATAAGACCAATAGTCTCTTTAAGGAAAGCTCAAGTTGGCATAGCCAACCGGATGTTGACTTATGAGTTACAGGGTTCGGAATGGATTTTCAGCTATTTGACTAGTTTTGGATGGTGATTTGTGACTTGGGGAGAGAAGGCGGAATTGAATTTGGAGGCCCGGTGTAGAATTAGGCTTGAATTTGCTATGTTGAATTTCGGCGAACTCCGGTTGATAGGTGAGATTTTGATCCGAGGGTAGGAATGGAATTCCGAGAGCTGCAGTAGCTTCGATAGGTGATTCTGGATATGTCTGCAAATTTTCAGGTCATTCGGGCTTCGTTTGGTTGGTTTAGGCATCGAATGAGATTTTGAGAAGTTGATGTTTATCTTAGGCTTTGAGTTGATGATTTTGGTGATTTTTGGTGTTTAAGATAGTGTTTTTATGGCTCGAGCAAGTTCAAATGAGGTATTTGGTCATAATAGTGGTTTTGGTTTGGATCCCGGGGGCTCTGGGGTGATATCGGATGGCTAAACGAGGAATTTTTGGAGTTAAGCTTAAAAATGGTTGTTGCTTCTAGTATTTTTGCGGAAGCGGCGGGGAGACCGCTTAAGCGGTGTCTGCAGAAGCGGACAGTTAGCCGCAGAAGCGGCCAAGGGGGAAGCTAGAGACCGCAGAAGAGGTCAAAGGGACCGCGTACGCGGGAGTCGCGGAAGCGGTAGATCGACCGCAGAAGCGGCCGCATAAGAAATAGGCAGACCGTGGGAGCGGTCAACTAGACGCGGAAGCGAGGACCGCTGAAGCGGAAAAATACCGCGGAAGCGAAAATCGTCCAATTTTAATGAAATCAGAGGGATTAATATTTTGAAAAGGAGAAGAACAATTGTACTTCGGGCTAAGGCGATTCAGAGAGGTTTGGAGAGATTTTCGAGGGGATTCTTCAGGTATGATCTCTTAGACCTCGAATATGTGATTATGGTGCTAAATCATGGATTAAACACTTAGAAATCAAGGTTTTTGATGTCAAAATGCTGGTTAGGGCTTGAAACCCAAGTGAACCTTAAAGTGTTAATTTGAGGGGTCAAATGGACTTTGATTCTTGTAAATTTGATATGTATGGACTCGTGGTGAGACGAGGATTCTGAAAATGTAAATTTCACATAAGGAGTGGGCCCGGGGCTCGGGTTTTTCAAACTTCGTGTTTTTGGTGTATTTCGAGATATTTCGATTGGGTTATGTTCCATTAGCCTATTTTGACGTATTCCTATTGGTTTTGATCAGATTTGGCATCTGCAGAGGTTGATCCTCGAGGGAAAGGCATTTTGATCTAGTTTGCGACCGGCTTGAGGTGAGTAATGGGTGTAAATGGAGACCCGAGGGTTCAAAACCCTGGTATATCACATTGTGACGCTGTATTGAGGCGAGACACATACTCTACTGCGAGTGCGGGGTTGATTATGATTGGGGACTATGGCTTAGTCCGACCGAATGTCATTATACGATGGTGTTGGCTATAGATGGGCCGTTAACCTCCTACTTTGATGGATAGGAATATATATGGGCTGTGTGCCGGTTATTTGGATCCCGTGAGGATCGTTATCACTGTTGCTATGCACTATAGCATGTTTTCATGACATCAGTCCTGCACTAAAACATTGTTCAACATGATTTGGTAAATGTTGAGGTTTGACGCATAATCCTAAGATTTCTATTAAACTGAACTAAAAATGGCAAGATATATGTGCTTGTGAGGCTTGCATGCATGTAGCTGGACTGATAGTGGATCGAGCTGTGCGCCGCAGCGTATGTTACTATGATATTGCGCTTGGGTTGTAGGAGCCTCTACGGATTCTTTACCCCTACAGTGAGCGCGGGTACCCAAATGGATCGAACTGCACGTTCCGGAGTGGTCATGCACTGCATTTCATCTCATGCATTTATTTACTGTTGCTTTATTTGGATATATCTGAGAGTTGTACTGTATAGAACTGCTTAACTAGCATTACTCTATGCTTTATTGTGGATTTCCTACTTTCGGGTTTTTATACATGCTTATTACTCGCTGAGTTGGTAGACTCACCCGATACTCCATGCACCTTGTGTGCAGATTCAGGTGCTCCAGAGACTTAGTGTTGCTGTTGTTGATTTCTCGAGGTGCAGATTCAGCTGCTCCAGAGACTTAGTGTTGCTGTTGTTGATTTCTCGAGCTACTAAGAGCATGGAGGTAGCTGCCCAGCGTCCGCAGGACCACTTACTCCGTCTCTATCAGTAATGTTCTTTTGCTATTTTATCAGACTCTATATCATTTCTGTTCAGACTTGTATTCTGTTTTGTTAGAGGCTCTGGACTCGTGACTCCTCGCTTTTTGGGAGGATTATTATTCAGTTGTGTTTTTCTTGGGTATTTATTACCCCTTGGGTTGGGAGTTTGTTATTGAATTTCGCTGGTTATTCCTAAATTGTTTCTCTTTGGGCTGGGATGTCGTTCTTAATTGTGGATTGGTCGGGATTGCCTAGCCTCGCGGCTGGTAGCCATCACGACCGGGTTTGGGTCGTAACAAGTTGGTATCAGAGCCTAGGTTACTAGGCCTCACGAGTTATGAGCCGGTTTAGTAGAGTCTTGTATATGGGTGTGTCGTGCACCACACTTATAAGCAGGAGGCTACATGACCTTTAGGAGACACTCCACTTTCTTGAAATCTTATCGTGCGTTCTTGATTCAGTTTGAAGGGGTAACCCTTGAAATTCCTTCCTCACGTGTGTGTGCGTCCGTGAGCGTCCAGTATTATATGTGCCTTGATGGCTAGTGATTCCCCTATCGAGGGGCAAATTATGATTCCTATGAGTTGATGTTGGGCCAGTCTAGAGGACATGAGGCCGAATCTCTGTCTATGGCTTGAGCACCAAGATGCTGATTGAGCGAGCTAGTGTTATGAGCTTATAAGTTCAGTATTGTCCCTAATTGTGCTGATGGCGGCTGGATAGCTACGTGATGTGTATGTTGGTGCCATGCAATGTCTCCATATGACTTGGAAGTGTTGAAGAAGGTCTGCTAGGCGGTAGACGAACCATTAAACGTTTGATTCTCATTGTGAAATGGAGATGTGGCCCGAGTTATGGGGGCATGAAGAATCTTTTCGAGTCTCCTAGCTGGGAGTGTGTGTGTTGTGGTATGAGTCCAGACTCAGGAAGACAAATTGATTGTGTGAAGAGTATGACGGTGGATGATGTACCGAAATATTATATTGAAGGGTATCTCGCGCAGATTATTCGAAAGTGGTATGATCATTATGTGTATGTTAGAAGACCATATGTGCAATTAAGATGGATTTTTCTATATGTTATGATTCGAACAGGTGTAGCGCATGTTCAGGTATCAATTTTGATAATATAATACATGTAGTATCGAGATTGAAGTTGTTGTTATACATTGTGATGCTACGTCGAGTTGTGGACGTGTTGTTAGGATGATTTTGGCAATTCTCTGACCGGTGAATATGCTCAATTACAAAGGAAACTCTGCCAAAAGTTTTGGAAATTTGGGAGTTAGTAGAAATTTTGACGCCTTAAGGGTGGGCTTAACGGTTGTGTGAATGAATGCAAGAATTGGGGGAAAGTTAGAATTTCTGATGATTCGTGTTTCCATATGCTTTTGAAAGAGTGAGCTTAATATCACCATGATATTACGATAGCAATAGAGCATATGTGTTGTGATGTAAATGGCTTCGAGCTAAGTTGGGGAGGTTGTTGTGGATGCGGTGGTCTTATTGTTATTTACTGTGTTAATTCCGATTCGATGCATGTGGGTGAACCAGTTCTGGTTGCAGAAAGGGAGTCGAGGGTGGTGCGAGTGAGGCGAAATTTTGCCAAAGGTTATATGGTGCTTCGCAGATGTGGGAAAATAAGGGAATGTCCCGAGCTGTTGATAAATAATGTTTGGCGTAAGGAAAAAAAAGTTGTTTGGTTGTATTGGAATAAGATCTCGTCCCATTGTGTCAGAGTGATGATAAGGTACAAGTGGTTTGACTCATTAAGCCAAGTGAATTGCAGTGTGTATAAGAGTGGTCTACTTTTGAGAATAGTTTTTGATGTGATCGAAATTTGATAGGTATCACTCTGGTGTTTTGAGGTTGAGTATGTGACCAAGTCAGTGTTTTCATTAGCATAGGTCAAGACTTGTGGTATTTCTACAAGTATTACGAAATTCTAGGTATCAGTATTTGGAAAGTAAGGGTAACCGATTCAAGGTCGCAGAAAGTTCTTCGGGTAAAGTATTTTGTAATGTGGTAATTCAGAGCACGTTTGAGAAAGCATTCAGTGGCCATTGGGTCTTAGACGGTGTGGTCTGGTGTTGGGTCTCGTATAGTGAGACCGAGTTGAGACATTGAGGTGCTACATCAAGAGAGTATATCTAGTTGAAAAACAAATCAGGTGGGAATCGAGACAAATGGAGTAACTTGTTAGGGGCCCGAATAGGTATCGTAAAGATATGATCAATCGTGGTATGTGTTGAGGTAACAGGTTCTTACCAGCGTTGGGTAGCGAATCTCTTGAGTACTGAAAGTCTGCTTCGCTTGGTTCAGGTAGAGAGATTTCATCCTTGGCAGTTTAACTTGTGCAAATGGAATTGGGAGAGAATTTTTGCTGAGTTTCATCGTGGTTTGGAGATGTATATTTTCAATAGACATGCGGAGCATGAAGTGTATAATAATTTTTTCTGCTAAAGGGAATCAATGAAAGTCCTAGACTAGTTGGGTGCGTCGATGTCTGCGGCGCAGAAGGGAGATGGAAGTTCTCGTGTTATTCTTTGAGAATATTGGGTATGCGGTATGCTGTAAAGGACCGAAATGGGTGTGTGCGAGTTTTCGACTCAGTTCTGAAAGGTATGGTGAATTTGGCTATGTCTTAGGTAATGAGTAGCTTCAAGTGATCAAGGAACTGGTACTGTTAAGTGGAAGTGATTTGACGATAGCATAAGTTTCGGAAAGAGGGTAATTCCACAAACGATACATTAGTAGTGTTACGGCAATTCCTTATGGGATCGACTGCGGATATCTGAGTTGTTTGATCGTGCATGAGAGTTTTAAAATATCCCTCATGGAATAGTTGGGTACTTGAGGTGTAATCTGTATTTCGCATTGTGGAAATTTGGATTAGGCACGTTGATTCGTGTGCTATGAGTAGTCAGATACTGGGAGTTCTCCGATGCAGTTTATGTGGTAATTGAGGATCGTGTGTGGTGTATTGGTACTGTCAGCGGCTATTGGGAATTCGGAAGCCGAGTGGATCTTCTCTTGCTTTCTATATTAAATTCTGGATATGTTATGGGGATGTAGAGTGATTGTCTCAGTATCGGATTATTCTAAACGACTGTGTTATGAGTAATGTTGGGAAATGCCACAGGTTGCGTGGCGGGATGTATTGGACTATCTTCTAGCTGGATGTTTGTGTTCCAGAGACTAGCGGTCATCTGGGAAGAATTGCGTTCGTTAATTGGGCCTTCGAGATGGGTTTCTGTATAGAGGCTTCTACCATTGATTTGGTTCCTGTATTGAGGGAGTTATCAGATGCGTCCTTGTAGTCGGGCATGTTGTCGGGCGAGACTGTGGATTTCAGTAATTATCTGGTGCTGGGCACCATGTCGTGCGGCTTCGTCATGAGTCATAGTAGTGGGAGTGGAATTTTGTAGCTTACAACGCTAATAAGATATCTTTATGCACTCAGCCGCTTCGACCGATGTTGGTATTTTGTTATTATGAGAAAATTTGGCTCGATGTGCACCTCCCTATGTGAGATATTGTGTGGATCGAGTGGCACGCCGCCACGAGTATGTTATCTATATCGGGTTGCGCACCGCAACAATGTGAGGTTGAGAATAGCTTTCCATGTGTTGCTTTGTATTCCTTGTTTCCCAGATTCTGAGGAAAATCCGTATTGAGAATTGCTTGGCGGATAGTATATCGATTGTGCCCTTTCAGGACTAAATGGGGTATATTACTTGTTTCACAGTGAGCGTGAGGGGTAATTTGGTTTCAGGCATAGATTTGTCATGGCTGTCTACTGTGAGCATGGCAACACGAGGCGCTTCATGTGTAATGGTGTTGGGATAGGATCGCGTGTTGTGGCGGGGCCACGTGAAGTAATGACCTCTTGAGGAGGATATAGGTACTCTATTCCTATGATGTGAGACGGGGTCTCAGTTTGATTTTGTGAAGGTATTGATGAACGTGAGGTATAACTCTTCTGGTTGAGTCATTTGCCTGATTTGGGTATGTATAGATTGTTCCTTATTGGCGCATGTATTATGCAATTGTGGCTTAGGCCTGTATTGAGGCACCATATCACCAGAAGTGGTGTGATAGATTCGAGGTAATCGTTGGGTTACTAATAAGTATGAGCAGATTTGATTTCAGCTGTTTAGAGTGGTAACATCAAGGTTTGGCCCGAAAAATCAATTATGGTAATAGTCAACTTGGAAGTGACTTTATGAATGGTTGATTTGAAGAACTGCTACGGTTCGTTGCGTGTTTTAGTGATCGTTGGCAATATGCGGAAGTGTTTGAATAAGACTTTAGCTAGATAAGAGGTTTCCTATTCGTAATTGAGTACTGTGGGTAACTGCTGTGAATAGATACTATTGTTCCGAGTGTTGGAATGTGGTATATATTGTATGAATTCACCTGAGGTTGCGAGTGTGGGTTATTACAGCTGGTTTGGATTGATTCTGAGAATAGATGCGAGGTTCTGATCTTGTGTGTGATTTTGGGTAGTGCAGTGTGGTTCTACGGTTTATGGGCCAGATGGATTGTGAAATTTCAGTTGTGTTGTGTTATCGCTACCTCTGTGAGTTAGGGTGACGTGGGATCACCCCGATCAGATGACTGGTAATGTCGTGTGGTTATTGGGTTGCTTCTAGTAAAACTCTGGGTATGCTCGAGGATGAACGTTTACTTAATTTGGGGAGGATGTGACGACCCGACCCATCATCTTCCGTATTTCAGCCATGTTATCCCTATATTATACTTCCCCATGTGTTGATATATGTGTTTGGTGAGTTGGAAGTGCGTTGGGTTGAATTTGGTTAGAAATGAGACCAATAGTCTCTTTAAGGAAAGCTTAAGTTGGCAAAGCCAACCAGATGTTGACTTATGAGTTAGAGGGCTCGGAGTGGATTTCAGGCTATTCAACTAGTTTCGGATGGTGATTTGTGACTTGGGAGAGAAGGTGGAATGAAATTGGAGGCCCGGTGTAGAATTAGGCTTGAATTGGCTAAGTTGAATTTCGGCGAATTCCGGTTGATAGGTGAGATTTTGATCCGGGGGTCGGAATGGAATTCCGAGAGTTGTAGCAGCTTCGTTAGGTGATTTTGGATATGACGCAAATTTTCAGGTCATTCGGGCTTCGTTTGGTTGGTTTCGGCATCGAATGAGATTTTGAGAAGTTCATGTTTATCTTAGGCTTTGATTTGATGATTTTGGTGATTTTTCGTGTTTAAGCTGGTGTTTTTATGGCTCGAGCAAGTTTGAATGAGGTATTTGGTCATAATTGTGTTATTTGTTTGGACCCCGGGGGCCCCGGGGTGATATCAGATGGTTAAACGAGGAATTTTTGGAGTTAAGCTTGAAAAATGGTTGTTGCTTCTGGTATTTCCGCGGAACCGGCGGGGAGGTCGCTTATGCGGTATCCGCAGAAGCGAACAATAAGCCGCAGAAGCAGCCAAGGGGGAAGCCAGAGGCCGCAGAAGCGGTCAAAGGGACTGCGTACGAGGGAGTCGCGGAAGCGGTAGATCGACCATAGAAGCGGCCGCTGATGAAATGGGCAGACCGCGGAAGCGTTGACCGCTGAAGCGGAAAAATACCGCGGAAGTAGAAACCGTCCAGTTTTAATGAAATCAGAGGGTTTAATATTTTGAAAAGGAGAAGAACAATAGGACTTCGGGCTGAGGCGATTGAGAGAGCTTCGGAGAGATTTCGAGGGGATTCTTCAGGTATGATCTCTTAGACCTTGAAATGTGATTATGGTGCTAAATCATGGATTAAACACTTAGAAATCAAGGTCTTTAATGTCAAAATGGTAGTTAGGGCTTGAAACCCAAGTGAACCTTAAAGTGTTGATTTGAGGGGCCAAATGGACTCCGATTCTTGTAAATTTGATATGTATGGACTCGTGGCGAGACGAGGATTCTGAAAATGTGAATTTCGTAATTTTTTGAGAAGTGGGCCCAGGGCTCGGATTTTTCCAACTTCCTGTTTTTGGGTGTATTTCGAAATATTTCGATTGGTTTAAGTTCCATTAGCCTATTTTGATGTATTCCTATTAGTTTTGAGCAGATTTGGCTGCGGAGGTTGATTCTCGAGGGAAAGGCATTTTGATCTAGTTTGCGACCGGCTTGAGGTGAGTAATGGGTGTAAATGGTGACCCGAGGGTTCGAAACCCTGGTATGTCACATTGTGACGCTGTATTGAGGCGAGACACGTACTCTACTGCGAGTGCGGGGTTGATTATGATTGGGGACTATGGCTTAGTCCGACCAAATGTCATAATACGATGGTGTTGGCTATAGATGGGCCGGTAAACCTCCTACTTTGATGGTTAGGAATATATATGGGTTGCGTGCCGGTTATTTGGATCCCGTGAGGATCGTTATCACTGTTGCTATGCACTATAGCATGTTTTCATGACATCAGTCCTGCACTAAAACACTGTTCAACATGATTTGGTAAATATTGAGGTACCTAATCCTAAGATTTCTAAAAAGCTGAACTAAAAATTGGCAAGATATATGTGCCTGTGAGGCTTGCATGCATGTAGATGGACTGATAGTGGATCGAGTTGTGCTCCGCAGTGTATGTTACTATGATATTGCGCTTGGGCTGTAGGATCCCCTCTGGAGTCTGAACCCCCACAGTGAGCGCGGGTACCCAAATGGATCACACTGCACGTTCCGCAGTGGTCATGCATTTCATTGCATCTCATGCATTTATTTACTGTTGCTTTATTTGGATATATCTGAGACTTGTGCTGTATAAAACTGTTTAACTAGCTTTAATCTGTGCTTTATTGTGGATTTCCTACTTTCAGGTTTTCATACATGCCTATTACTCGCTGAGGTGGTAGACTCACCCCATACTTCCTGCACCTTGTGTGCAGATTCAGGTGCTCCAGAGACTTAGTGATGCTGCTGTTGATTTCTCGAGCTATTAAGTGTATGGAGGTAGCTGCCCACCGTCTATAGGACCACTTACTCTATCGATAACAGTCATGTTCTTTTGCTATTTTATCAAACTCTGTGTCATTTTCGTTCATACTTGTATTCTGTTTTGTTGGAGGCTCTGGACTCGTGACTCCTCGGTTTTTTGGAGGATTATTATTTAGTTGTGTTTTTCTTGGGTATGAATTGCCCCTTGGGTTGGGAGTTTGTCATTGAATTTTGCTGGTTACTCCCAAACTATTTCTCTTTGGGCTGGGATGCCGTTCTTAATTGAGGTTTGGTCGGGCTTGCCTAGCCTCGCGGCCGGGCGCCATCACAACCGGGTTTGGGTCGTGACAATGCCTTAGCAATTAAATACATTGATATTGAGGCTGAGAGCCTGTTTTATGCCAATATCTGGCTGATGTTGCGCTTGGGATGAAGGAGACCCTCCGAAGTCTGTACACACCCCCAGTGAGTGTCGTCGACGATAAATAAATATGGATGGCTGGGGTTGCACGCCGCAGCGTATTCATGTGCATTGCATTGCATCTTTATCTGATACTTGACTATTGTATTTGATATTGTTTTGCTGTTAGTTTGTGGCTGAGGAATAGGACTGTTAGATTTAGCTTTGCTTTGTTGCATTTCGTGGATTTCTTACTTTCAGAAATTTTTCTATGCTTATTATTCACTGGGTGGGTAGTACTCACCCCTACTCCCTGCACCTTGTGTGCATATTTCAGGTACACCGGAGGCTTGGCTGACACTCATAGTCTCCAGATATTTCCAGAGTCGTTGAGGTAGCTGCATGACGTTCACAGGACCTGGCTGCTCTTCATTTTCCAGTTCATTATTATTACATACATTTCCATATTTTATTATTTCCATTCAGATATCATTATCCAGTTTTGTTTAGAGGTTCTAGACTCGTGACCCCAGATCTTACGGGTGTTTATCGGTTTCCGTATTTGTCCATATTACTCTAATAATATTTCTGGATTATTATTCTAAAATTACCATAATATTCTTAAATTGTCGGTTTGGGACTTAATGTTAAATTGGAAGCGATTGTTGGTCAGGCTTACCCGGCTTTAGGGCTGGGTTCTATCACGATCGAGTTTGGGTTATGACAATTTGGTATCATAGCGTAGGTTACTAGGTCGTACGAGTCATGATCCGGTTTAGTAGAGTCTTGTTTATGGTTGTGTCGTGCACCACACTTATAAGCAGGAGGCTACAGAACTTTTAGGAAACACTCCACTTTCTTGAAATCTTATCGTGAGTCCTTGATTCAGCTTGAAAGGGTAACTCTTAATCCTCACGCCTGAATGTACACATGAGCGCTTGGTATTATAGGTGCTTTGATGGCTTGTGATTCCCCGATCGAGGGGCGAGATGTAATCTTTGTGAGGTGGATGTTGGGCCAGTCTGGAGGACTTGAGGCCGGACCTTGCCTAGGGCTGAGCACTGAGGTGCCAATCAGATGATCAAGTGTTTTGAACGTATATGTTCGGCATTGTCACCGTTAGCCGGAATGGCAGTCTGGTGATCGTGTGATGAGTATGCTAGTACTGCGAAATGTAATTTTATGAACTGGTAGTGGCGAAGGAGTTTGCTAGCTAATGGATGAACTGTCAAGCGATTCGTTTCCTATGGTGGTCTGATGAGTAGCCCGAGTTGTGGGCGCATGAAGAATCTTTTCGAGTCTCCTAAGGGGAGTAAAGTAAATTGCACGATACGATATGAGTTCAGACTCAGGAAGACTAAGTAGAGGTTCAATGTGTATGATGGTGGAAGGTATAAAGAAATGTTATACTGAGGCGAAACATGTGGGTTATCTCCTGCGAGGTGATTTGAAGTGATGTGATTCTTATATGTGTCATTGAAAGGTATTTTCTATGTGTTATGATTTGAATGGGTGCAACGCATGTCCATGTATTAGTACATGTAGTATTGAGATTGATGTTGTTGATATACATTGTGATGCTTTGTCAAGTTGTGGATGTGTTGTTAGGATGGTTTTGGTGATTCTCTGGCAAATGGGTAGGTTCAATTACAAAGGAAACTCTGCTGAAACTTTAGAAAAATTTGGGACTTAGTAAAAGTTTTGTCGCATACAAAGTGTGCTTAACTGTTGTGTGAATGAATGCAAGAATTACATAAGGGTTAAAATTTCTAATGATTCCTGTTTCCACAAGCTTATGAAAGAGTGATTTTAATCTTACCCTCATGTTATGACAGCAAAGGAATATATGTGTTGTGGTATATATGGCTTCGAGCTAAGTTGGGGAGGTTGTCGTTGATTAGCTGATTGTACAATTAGGTAATATGTTAGTTCCAATTTTATGCATATGGGTGAATCAGTTCTGGTTGCAGATATTCAGCCGAGGATGGCACGAGTGAAGCAAAAAAAATTTCAAAGGTTATATGGTGCTTCGTAGAAGTGATAAGACAATAGGATGTTTTGAGTTGTGGATAAGGAATACTTAGTGTAAAGAGAAGGAAATTGTTTGGTTGTATCGTAATGAGATCATGTCCTGAGGTGTCAGAGTGCTTATATGGCACGAGTGGTTCAATTTGTTAAGTCAAGTAATTTGCAGTGGTATAAGAGTAGAGAATGATTTTGTGTTAAGATTCTATATGTAGCACTCAGATGTTTTAAGGTTGAGTAGATGACCAAGTCAGTGTTTTCATTAGGACAGGTCAAGGCTTGTGGTATTTTTACGTCAATTACGGGATTCTATGTAACAGTATCTCGGAAGTAAAAGTAGCGGACTTAGATTCGAAGGAAGTTCTTCAAAGTAGCGCATTTTAGAATGTGGTAATTTTTGGGTACGTTTGAGAGAGTATATAGTGGTATATTGGTCTTAGACAGTGTGGTCTTACGTTCGAGTCTCTTGTGGTAAGCCTGGGTTGAGGCATTGTGGTGCTACAGCAAGAGAGTATATCAAGTTGAAAATGAATCAGAAGGAAATCCAGACAAATGAAGTAGCTTGTTAGCGGACTATATCGGTATGGTAAAGATATAATCAATTCCTTGTTTATGTTCGAGGTAATGAGGTTACGGGGTATTGGGCGGCAGAGCTTTTGAGCTCGGACAGCTTTCTTAGGCCGGTGTGGATAGAAGGATTTAGTCCAGGTAGTATAGCATGTGGTTAGGGAAAAGGAGATGGAATTTTCAAGTTACCCTAGAATGGTATGGTATGTGGGGTCTGTTGTGGAGGATTGGGATTTGTGTGTGTACGGTACGGTTCAGCTCCGAATGGAAAGTCATTAAATTCTTAAGCAGCTCGGGCAGCTGCATGTGAGATAGTTGAGTAGATCGATTGGCACGCTGCCACAGGGTATGTTATCTGGATCAGGTTGCGCGTTGCAACAGTGTGATGTTGAGGATAGTTTTTGTATGTTACCTTATATGCCTTGTTCCATGATTTCTGAGGAAAGCCCGTATTGGGAGTTGCTCGGCAAATAGTGCATCGATTGTGTCCTTTCAAGATTTGATGGTGTATTTAACTTGCTTCATTGTGGGTGTGATGGATTGCCTGATTTCATATATCAATCTCTGCGTTGTTTTCAATTTTGAGTATAGCGACTTGAGGTGCTTCATGTGAAATAGTGGTTGGTCTTGATCGCGCACTATAGCGAGGCTACATGGAGATTAGACCCTTTGAGGAGGGTTCAGGTACTCTATTTCTATGAGGATAGACGGGGTCTCAGCTTCGTATTTTAATGGTATTGAGGAGCTTAGGGTATAACTCTTTCGTTTGAATCAATTGGCATGATGCGAGTATGTTCGGGCCGTCTCTTATTGGTGCGTATTCGATGCAAGTTGTGGATTAGGCCTGTGTTAAGATGTATTATCACCAGAGTGGTATGTTGGATTTGAGGGGATCGTTGGATTCATTAATGGGTACGAACGGATTTCGTTTCAGCTTGTTGGAAGGTTAATATCGAGTTTCTACTCGGATATCTGTTATGGTATTAGTCAAAGGGGAAGCAATGTCTTCGTGAATGGTTGATCTGAGAAATGGTAATGGTCTATTATGTGTTCATTATCATTAATAAAGTATAACAGTGTTGGGATAAGACTCCAACTAATAAGGGTTTTCTATCGGCGCATGGTTGCTGTGGACAGCTACTGTGGATACAAATTATCGTTTCGAGTGTTAGGATTATGCGGTATATCATGTGAGTGCACCTGAGGTTGCAGGTATGGGTTATAATGAGCAGGTCGAGTTTTCTTCCAAATTTTGAACGGGAAGACGCTTCTGAGGCGATTTTTAAGAGAGAAAATCAGTGGGTATCGCAGAGGTAAGTTATTCGATTATTAAAACGCATTTATAGGTGATTATAAACCATAATCTCAGCCTTTAATTCATGAAAAATATTAGAAAAATAGGATTTTGGAGCCTGAGATTATGAGACTTTTAGGGGTCGATTTGAGGGGTCAAACGGACTCCGATTTTGGTGTTCTTTATATGTACTGACTCGTGGCAAAACAAAGAATCCAAAGATGTAATTTTCAAAATTTTTTGAGAAGTGGGCTCGGGGCTCGGGTTTTGCCAACTTCGTGATTTTTAGTTTTTTTCGAATAATTTTAGTTGGGTTATATTTATTTATCCCATATATGTATTTGTTGTGATTTTGACTAGATTCGATGCGTGAAGAGGTCGATAGAAGAGGAAACGGCATCACGGGCTAGTCTACGACCGATTAGAGGTGAGTAGTTTGTATAGATGACGGCCTGAATGTTTGAAATCCCGGTTTATCACATCGTGACGCTATGTTAGGGCATGACTCGCACCCCATGACAGGTGCGGGATGGTATATGATTGGGATTGTGATTTGGTCCATCCCGAAAGCGGAATATAAATTGTTGGCGTCTGATACGCACATTGTGTTGTTGATAATTGGGCTTAATGCCATGTTTGGGGCCTTGTGCCGATCTATAGTACCCGTCAAGGGTGAATATCTATGTGATAACATGATTTACATAATCATTGATCTCAGTCCTGCGTTTAATCACCGTAATGAAATGCTATGTCACTTTTTCTAAAATTAAATAAGTAAATTATATTCTTCCTAAGAATTGAAAACTGGAAAATAAGTTGAATCTGCTTTGTGACTCCTATGCATACTGTGGACTAAGCATGGATCGGGCTATACGCCGTAGAGATTATATACATTGGATCGTGCTACACGCCGTAGCGATTATATACATTGATATTGAGGCCGAGAGCCTGTTTTATGCCAATACCTGGCTGATATTGTGCTTAGGCTAAAGGAGCCCCTCCAGAGTCTGTACACACCCTCAGTGAGCGGCATCGACGATAAATAAATATGGATGGCTCGGGTTGCACGCCGCAGCGTATTCATGTGCATTGCGTTGCATCTTTATGTGATACTTGACTGTTGTATTTAATATTATTTTGTTGTTAGTTCGTGGCTGAGGAACAGAACTGTTAGATTTAGCTTTGCTTTGTGGCATTTCTTGATTTCTTACTTTGAGACATTTTTCTATGCTTATTATTCACTAAGTCGGTAGTACTCACCCCTACTCCCTGCACCTTGTGTGCAGATTCAGGTACACCGGAGGCTTAGCTGACACTCATAGTCTCCAGATATTTCCAGAGTCGTTGAGGTAGCTGCATGACGTTCGCAGGACCTGGCTGCTCTTCATTTTCCAGTTCATTATTATTACATACATTTCCATATTTTATTATTTCCATTCAGATATCATTATCCAGTTTTGTTTAGAGGTTCTAGACTAGTGACCCCAGATCTTATGGGTGTTTATCGATTTCCGTATTTGTCCTTATTACTCTAATAATATTTTTGGATTATTATTCTAAAATTACTATAATATCTTAAATTGTCGGTTTGAGACTTAATGTTAAATTGGGAGCGATTGTTGGTCAGACTTACCTAGCTTTGGGAATGGGTGCCATCACGTGATTTGGGTCGTGACAGTAATTTCATGCTTAAATGAAAATTATGGTCGTACTTTGAGAGAATTTAGAAAGTGTTCATGATTTTTTTAGAAAGAAAAATTTGCATATGGAACATATGCTTCACATGCAATACAGAAACATAAGATGTAGATTGTTTAATTATGCATTGCTAGACCACATATTTTTGAACATTTTGGGCATAAAATGAGTAATTCCCAAATTTCTATTCTGAATTCTACTGCAAATTATCATAGAGATGAAGATTGCTATCGAAATATCACCTATTTCTATTCATTGTGCATATCCCATGAATAGGTTTACTAGATACTTGACAAATAATTTCTGCAAATCCACTTGCTACGTGCATATTCTATTTTGAGCTAATATTTTCACGTCGTTATTTCAAAAATATGTTAGTTTGTAATAAGACCCATCCAAAAAAATGAGAATAACTGATTAAAAAAAGAATATAAATCTTCAATATATCACACATGATTCATATACACACAAATGAACATCATATTCAAATACATTTTTCTCTTTAATAACAATTGGTGCATTGGATCCGAAGATATTCTATACCATGTTACTATTTACATATTCCTTAGTCCTTTAAAGACTCTTGGTGAAAATCAATTATTGAGGATCATAAAATGTTGATTGAAAATGCATGTTTGTTTTCGTACATCTACTTTTCTCTCGCAAGTTTATACAGTCCATTAGAAACACTTGCTTAACATTTCCAAACGGATAAGTTTGTCAATTCCTTATCTTTAAAGGAAAAACATGACTAATCTTTCAGCTTTTGGCATATAATAGTAGCACAAAATATGAGACAACTATAAATTTGGAGAAAGTATACAAAAGCTTTAGGACGAGATGAAAATATGCATATACGACAATATTCATTCAGCAGAGTTGGTTTGTATTTTAATTTTATTTCTGTTAAATAAAGTTCTATTGATTTTAGATTTTTGTGATACCCTTTTCGATTTCTTACGGTGGAAGTTATTACAGTTGGCATAAGTCGAACAGACTTTTATTTCATTTCTTGATCTTGAGAAGCAGGAGACATCAATTTTGTGATAGTTAAGAGCAAGAACTAGAGCTGTCAAAGTAAATTTGGATCACGTCAATTCTATAAGTAATTGATTTTACTAAAATTTTCGTTTCTTCATGCAGACAGACAAAGGTTTATCTAAGAACGGTAAAGTCCAAAAATTTACTTTACTGTATTGGCTAGGAGCTTTTAAGTAAATTATGTATGTTATTTGTCTTGATTTTCTCTTTGTTTGAAACACACAATATGTACCGATAATGTATGTCAATATATGAAGAGCAAGAACACCCAACATATATAACCAATCAATGAATAAAAATTTAGATTTTTGTTGTGCTACTTTGTGTCTATCGTATTATTCAAGTGAAATTTTAGTTTTTAACTTTTTTATTTTCCGCGCAACCTGCGGATAGGAATACTAGTTAGAAAAATAGGACTGGCTCCTCTAATAAAAGAGAGCAGCGGCGCTCTCATTCTCCATGAGCGAAAATCTGCTCCAAAATCAAGCTTTCACTCCCTCTTCATCTCCTTTCTTCTTACTCACACATGCAAAGTCATAACCAAAAGATAGTTGAAATTTCTGGTTCCAAGCTTTATACTTTAGATCTGAAAAATAAAAATAAAAATGAAAAAAAATTGAATAAGAGTGGTCTCGATTTCTGCTGCAACACCTCGCGATTTTCGAGGTTTTGAGCTGTCTTTTGGACTGGGAATTGAAGCCGCTCTCGCTGAGTTTGTGTTGATGGAATTTGCTTGCTGGGTTTCATGCTCCTTTTCTTCTGCCTTTATGTGGCATTTCTTAGTTGATTTTTGCATAATCAGGTACTAAATTAAGAATTCGAATCTCTGATTTGTTGAAATAATTTGTTTTTTTTTTTCCTGTTTGCAATGATGTTATGAGTCACTGCCGCACATCTACTCTATTTTCTTCCACAAGTTTGTTAGCTGAATCTGAATCTAAGTCTTTTTGCCTCTATAATAATAAACTAGTACATATTTAGCATAGAATAGTGTAAATTCATCATGGTCCGTTTTTTATGTTGTTAGTAATGAATGGTGAGAATTGTTTAGAAAGCTGCCTACTACTGATTTAAATGTTGAGTTTGAAATTCGAGCTAAGAGTTCGACGCATTAAAATAAAAAACATTAGGAAATATAGTTTAGTTGAGGTTTATTTGTTATAATCATGTTGGATCCAAGCAAAAAAGGATTTGATTCATAAAGTTTGCTGTCATTCGTAAACGATTCTTAAATTTCGATTCAGATTTGTTTGTAATGTTGATGCTAATGACCGTGTATTAATAAATTTCTCATTTCCTTTCATTTTGAGGAAAAGTGAGCAGGCAATTTGTATCTCATCGAATTGGCTTTTGATCTTAACTAGTTTGTAAAGTGTGGAATTATGTTGAATGCTATGGTTGAGTATATTCTGGATAAGCTTAGGCATTTTTCTTTTTGCTTCAAGAATGGTTTCTTTCCCTTTTTTATTTGAAGTGAACATGTCCAGATTAGTAGTGTTAGTTTCTTTCTACTGAATCTTAGAGATTTACGGGATAATAACGTTTTGAGCAAAGCCAAAAATAGGTCGCATGATTAGCCTAAAGGATCAATTATAGTTATGGACTTCAAAATCTTAGTTTGAATTCCCTTTGAAATTTGAATTGAGATGTGTCGTGCCAAATAAAATCTCGAGTGCGTGGCCCTCATTTTATTATTTCTTTTTAAATTCTTAGAATTCGAGGCATGCCATTTAGCAAATTTTCATGGCCCTCGCAAAGGTGCAAACGCGTAGTTGTTTTAGGCGCATTATTTTAACTATTTACCTTCTTAAATTCGGGTGCGCATTTATGTGACTCAAATCCGAATATGAATAAAGTTTGACAAAATGTGTCCCAGACCGCGGGTGCACGTGGTCCAAAATCGTATTTTAGATGACGTTAAAATTTTTCTTTAAGAATAATTAAATAAAGCGGTTAAAGTTAAAAAATGCACATAGATTTTAACATGTACTAAATAAGATAATAAGCCAATTATAATAGTTTAAGCGACCATGTTAGAACCACGGAATTTGGGGGTGCCTAATACTTTTCCTCGGGTTAACAAAATTCCTTATCTAGAATTTCTGGTTCGCAGACTTCAAAAGAAAAGTTGATTTTTCCTCGATCTGGGATTTAAAAATAAACCGCTGAATTGGGACACCAATCAAAAGATTCCAAGGGCGACTCTGAATTGAATAGATAATCTCATTTCGAATAATGTCACTTTAATTGGAAAAACTCCCTTATGTACTACCTTCGGGGTAGTGTGTAAAAAGGAGATGTGACAGTCTTCGAATGGCTTTGCAACTGGGCAATAGCCATTTGTTGTACCTACAACATTTCAAAAATAACATGAAGACTAACTTCCTGTTCTTCTCGGGCCGGGGTTTTTTGAGCTTCCTGTTGGTCGATATGTTGTATGCTCCCATTAGAGTGCGAGGCTTCGTCGACCTATTGCGCACCTTGCGAATCCACGTCCGCTGGAATCGGCCCAAATGCATTATCGGGATTCTGCGGCATTGCGCCAACCACTGGAACGGCCACACCGTTTCTGCCGTGATTTTTTAGGTTGTCATTCTTGACTTTGTTTACCGACCCAGACATTTTGACCTGAAATTAAAGGATTTTGGACAAGAAAAAGTTGGAATATAATGCGTGTTTGTGCAATGAAACCAGAAAGAAAATAATCACTATTATTTTTAGCCCCACGCTGGGCGCCAAACTGTTTATCCTAAAAATGATAACAACAATTAAATTTTTAACTGAGATTCTAAAAATACGTGATCTATTCTCAAGCTAGTTGATAGAGTAGTTGATGCTAAGAATATGAAGTTTAATGATGAAATGCAAGCTAGGAATGGGGCAATAACCAAACCTAAAGGCTTACTGCCAGGGCGTGTTTTACCGTGGGGATACAGGCTAAAATGAGGGATTGGATCGACCGAGAAACCTATTGCCCGAATGTAATACTAGTCGGCGGGCGACCTCCGGGTCGATGTCAGGGTTGAGCTTGAGGTATTGGAGATAGTCGGGAATGGGATAGCACTTAGATTATGATCAAGCAAGGCTCTATATGGCCAATAAGCGATAGATAAGGAACAAGTAAAAAGGTAATAAATGCTAAATGGTCTAGATCCAGTAAGAACGAGCAACCTAGAAAGAAGAGAGAGAAAGAGAGATAGATTATTAATCTTGTGGAGAAATGGAGCAATATCAGCCCTTTACAAAGTGGTATGGGTTCCCCTTATATAGGAAAGGGAATACCATATAGTACGAGTGTACTGAATGTAAAGATACGGGGATGGGACGACAAGGCATGGTACTAGTGCTTAATGATTATAGCTGCTTGCCTTGGGAATTCACCGTCCTCGTTACCTTCGCTGGGTCACGGACAAATTCCTTATCCTCGAAAACTCTGCTGGGTCATGGATGAGGAAGGAGCTCGATCGTAATCCTACAGCCTTGGGATGCTAATATGACTTCCTGAATGTACCTTAACGGCGGGAAATAGACCCCCCTGATTTTACCGCATACACTAACTTTTGCACATATGAGTTGCGACCCGTTATTACAAACAATTTCATTTGAGACTCCAAATCGATATATTATATCTCTCCAAATGAGGTTTTTAACTTCCTTTTCTCGTACCTATTAAAGGCACCTACTTTAACTGTGACGACCCGGCCCGTCGTCACGTGAGTTACCGCCCGTTTCTTCCCCCTGTGTTGATATATGTGTTTGATAAGTTTGAAGTGTAATGGGTTGAATTTGGTTAGAAATGAGACCAATAGTCTCTTTAAGAAAAGCTTAAGTTGAAAAAGTCAACCGAACATTGACTTGTTAGTTAGAGGGTTCGGAACGGATTTCCGACGATTCGACTAGTTTCGGATGGTGATTTATGACATGGGAGAGAAATCGAAATTTAATTTGGAGGTTCGATGTAGAATTAGGCTTGAATTGGCTAAAGTTTGAATTTTGGCGAATTCCGATTGATAGGTGAGATTTTGGTCCGGGTGTCGGAATGAAATTTTGATAGTTGAAGTAGCTTCGTAAGGAGATTTTGGATATGTCTCAAATTTTCAGGTTATTCGGACGTTGTTTGGTCGGGTTTTGATCGAAGGTTGGTTTGGAAGTTATAGTTGAAACTTAGGCTTGAATCCGTGGAATTTGATGATTTTTGATGTTTAAGGTAGTGTTTTTATGGCCCGAGCAAGTTTGAATGAAGTATTAGGACCTATTTGTGCTTTTGGTTGAGGTCCCGAGGGCCTCAAGGTGGTTTTGGGATGGTTAGCGGTGAGTTTGGATGTTTGTTGTGATGCAGAAATTGCAGCAGCTGTTGCAGGTCAAACTTGTGCTTCGCATTCGCATGGGTGCCTTGCGTTCGTGTAGGCTTGGGGTCCATTGGCCTTCGTGTTCGCGTAGGCCGGACGCGTTCGCGTAGGGATCGCGTTCGCGTGAAGGGGACGCGTTGACGAAGAGTAAAGCTGGGCAGCATGCATTTTGGCTATCGCGTTCGCGGGTGGGCACCTCGTTCGCGAAGAAGGAATTTTGGCCCCGGGGATTTTCTGCATCGCGAACGCGGAAGGACCTCGCGTTCGCGAAGAAGGGGTCGTCAGCTGGGCAGAATGTTTTAAGGGAAAAATTTCATTCGCAAACCCCGCCATATTTCCACCATTTTTGAACCACCTTGAGAGCTTGTTGGTAGATTTTGAAGGAGATTTCGACAGGAAGTGATTGGAGGTAAGTCTCGTGGCCTAGATACGTCATTCAATCGAAGAATCATCCATTTATTCTCTGAATGTGGGCATAAAATTAAAGAAGCTAGGGATTGATTTTTTGAAATGAAAATTTGGAATTTGATGACCCATTTGAACTTCGATTTTGATGAACTTTATATGTACAGACTCGTGCCGAGACGAGGATTCCGGTAATGTGAATTTCGTAATTTTTCGAGAAGTGAGCCCGGGGCTCGCGTTTTGTCAACTTCGTATTTTTAGGTGTTTTTCGAGTTTTTTCTATTGGGTTATGTCCCATTAGCCTATTTTGACATATTCCTTGTGGTTTTGGTCAGATTCTGCACTCGAGGAGGTCGATTCGCGAGGAAAGCGCAAGGCGAGCTAGGATTTTGGCCGGTTTGAGGTGAGTAATAGTTATGAATGACATACTGAGGGTTTGAAAACCTGTATTTGCACTATGCGGTGCTATGTTGAGATGAGACACGCGTCTTGTGATGAGCGTGGTGATGTATCTGCTGGGGACTCGGACTTGGTCCATCCCAATTGGTGACTTACTGTACTTCTTGACTGAGACTGAGCTTGTGCTCGAATATTTTGGGCTAGTTGCCATGTTTGGGGCCTCGTGTCGATCTGTAGAACTCCTAGGGAGCATGTTGAGCTGTTTGATCTCACTTTACCTATTGGACACATACCATCTATCTTGATTTTGACAGTAAATCATGAAATAAACAGGATTTCGTAACTAACACCTTAAATGAGAAATACCTAGGGTTGAATACCCTGTCTTAGCTGAGTGGGCCCGAAAGGCCAAGTCTATATTGACTGAGAGGGGTCAAGCACCCCGTAGTGAGGCTATTTGATATATATACATATATATATATCGGGTCGAGCTGCACGCCGCAGTATATATATACACATATATGGATCGGACTGTACGCCGCAGTAGTATATTATATGGATCGGATGCACGCCGCCGTAGTATATTATATGGATCGAATTGCATGCCGCAGTAGTATATTATATGGATCAGACTGCACGCCGCAGTGATCTACTGATCGGACTGCACACCGTAGTATTTTAGCGCTTTGGCTGAAGGAGCCCCACCGAAGTCTTTACACACCCCCAGTGAGCGCAACATATGATATATTATTGGATCGGGCTGCGCGCCGCAATATTATATATATTATATTGGATCGGGCTGCGGCCCGCAACAGTACATATATCTGGTGTTGGATCGGGCTGCGTGCCGCAGCAGTGTTAGTATCTGGTCGAACGGAGCGGAAAGTATTTGTCATATTCTTCTCCCTGTTTGGTACTTATTTATTGTTCATGTTATTGAGAAAATGGAACTGTATAGTGTTTTTACCTGATTTCTTATATTCAGTTATTATTTATTGCTATTACTCACTGAGTTGGCCCTGCACCTTGTGTGCAGATTCAGGGATCCCGGAGGCGTAGTTGTGATTTGCTGTTGCCTTTCAGTCCCGTACCAGAGTTATCTAGGTAGCTGCTGGCATCCGCATGACCTGATCTCTCTCTATCATCTTTTGTTTCTGTATCTAGACTTTTCCTTTGTATTGAATACTGTTTAGTTGTATTAGAGGCTCAGACTTGTGATGCCAGATCCTTTGGCTGTATTTACATTGGATTACGTTTTCCGCATATTGTCTACTATTTCAAACTGAGATTTTATCTTAAAAGTGGTAATTAGTTAATGTTTCTGACTAGGATTGTTTAAATGGTCGGGCTTGCCTTAAAAGGTGTTTGGCGTCATCACGACCGGGGTTGGGTCGTGACAAGTTGGTATCAGAGCCAAGGTTACCAGGTCTCGCAAGTCTTGAGCCGGTTCTGTAGAGTCTCCTGGATCGGTACGGAGACGTCTGTACTTATCCTCGATAGGCTGCAGAACCTTTAGGAAAAACTTCTTATTCTTGAAATTCGTATCGTGCGACTTTATTGATCCGAGAATTAATTTATGTATTCTATTCTCTCGCAGATGGCGAGAACGCGTGCGACCGAACGTGGCGGACGACCACCATTGCCACCCACTAGAGGCTGGGGACGCGGTCGTGGTCGTGGTTGAGGCAGAGCAGCAGGGGTCGTACTAGTTGCTCCCACTGAGGATCAGCCTCCAGCTGTAGAGGTTCCTGTAGTACCTGCTCAACCAGCAGTGCCCATTGTGATTTCGGGTCTTCAGGAGGCCTTGGATCAGATCTTATCGGTTTGCAACGGCCTGGCTCAGGCAGTCTCAGCTACTGCAGCAGCTACATCTCAAATCGAGGGTGGTCATCAGACTCCCGCAGCTCGCACTCCAAAGCAGGGTGCACAGGGTTTGCAGACCCCAGAGGCACCACTAGTTCACCCAGTTGCCCATGTTCAGCCAGTTGTTCCAGTTCAGGGTGATGGGGTACCAGTGATGCCAGATGACGAGCAGCGTCGTCTAGAGAGGTTAACAGGCTTTCACCTCTGACTTTTAGCGGTGTTCTGGGCGAGGATGCCCAGGGGTTTCTCGACAAATGTCGACGCATGCTCAGGACAACATGGATCTTGGAGACTAGTGAAGTATCTTTTACCAATTTTCAGTTCTCAGGAGCAGCCTTCACCTGGTGGGAGGCATATGAGCAGCGTAGGCCGGCAAGAGCAGCACCATTATCTTGGCAGGAGTTCTCCACTATCTTTTTGGAGAAGTGAGTCGCTCGGTCGCAGAGGGAGGAGTTACGTAGGCAGTTTGAGATGCTTCGCCAGGGGGATATGTTTGTGATGCAGTATGAGGTGAGATTTGTAGAGTTAGCTCGTTATGCTCCGTGGATGGTTCAGACGGACCAGGAGAGGATCAGACGATTTGTGGAAGGGCTCATTTATCTCATTCGTATTCTGATGACTCGAGAAAGGGTCATTAGTCATACCTTTGAGGAGGCGGTGAATATAGCCCGCGATATTGAGACGGCTCGCCGTCAGGAGAGAGAGGAGAGGGAGGCCAAGACGCCTCAAGGATCAGGTGGCTCCAGTAGTGCTCCGTCTAGGAGCCAGTTTCAGCAGAGTAGGGGTCGTTCTTTCAGGCCTCCACACCCAGCGCGGTCAGAGTACCGTGGTTCGTCTTCTTGTCGGGGTTATCAGGGCTCTCAGCAGGGTCAGCCATCTCTGAGCGCACTTCCAGCCCAGGGTTCGTCTCATGCCCCATCTGTTCAGGGTTCATCTCGGCCTAGTTCTTCGACCAGCTACTCTAGTGCGATGGGTTCCCTTCAGTCCCAGCCCCCAGCTCCAGGGAGTTTTTATGAGTGTGGCGAGTTTGGGCATATACGGAGGGACTGTCCTCGTCGTTCTTCCAATTTATCTCACCAGAGGGGTCAACCCTCACATTCTGGCTCAGTGTCTTCAGCACCCGCCTGGTCAGCTAGGGGTGATGGTTAGGCAGTTAGGGGTCGCCCAGAGGGGGAGGCCAATCTGGTAGTGGTCAGGCCCGTTGCTACGCTCTTCAGAGCAGGTCAGATGTTGTTGCTTCGGATGTTGTTATTACGGGTATTATTTCAGTCTGCCACAAGGATGGCTCAGTTTTATTTGATCCCGGATCCACATATTCTTATGTATCTTCTTACTTTGCTCATCATTTAGGGACTACCCGAGGGTGTCTAGCATTACCCGTGCATGTATCTACCCCGGTGGGTGATACTATTATTGTGGACCACGTGTATCGGTCCTGTCTTATTACTATTGGGGGTCTGGAAACCCGAGTTGACTTGTTGCTATTGAGCATGGTAGACTTTGATGTTATTCTAGGCATGGATTGACTATCACCGTGCCATGCTATTCTGGACTGTCGCGCCAAAACAGTCACGTTGTCTATGCCGAGTATCCTGAGGATCGTGTGGTGTGGTACGACTGATTATGTACTCAGCAGGGTAATCTCTTTCTTAAAGGCCCAGTGGATGGTTGGGAAGGGATTCTTATCATATCTGGCATTTGTGAGGGATGTTGGAGCTGAGGTTCCTAGTCTTGATTCAGTCCCCGTGGTGAGGGAATTCCTTATGTGTTTCCAGCAGAACAGTCGGGCATGCCGCCGGACAGGGATATTGATTTCGGTATTGATTTGGTGCCGGGCAATTAGCCCATTTCTATTCCTCCTTATCGTATGGCACCGACAGAGTTAAAGGAGCTGAAGGAGCAGCTTCAGGAACTCCTAGATAAGGGGTTCATACGCCCGAGTGTGCCGCCGTGGGGCACACCGGTGTTATTTGTAAAGAAGAAGGACGGCGCAATGAGAATGTGCATTGATTACAGACAGTTGAATAAAGTGACAGTGAAGAACAAGTATCCACTACCTCGTATTGAGGATTCGTTGCTTCAGGGGGCAAACGTATTCTCGAAGATTGATCTCCGTTCAGGCTATCACCAACTGAAGATTAGAGATTCTGATATTATGAAAAGAAGAACACTTAAACGTAAACAATTAATCCAATATTATTCATTTGAGTTGATGGAACCCGACATAACCTGGAGAAGGAGGAATCTGAAACATGCACTCTGGATTTCTATTAACTCATAGTAATACAAATTTTGAATTTCAAACTAATTCACACTAACAACACTAAACACAAACTCATATAATCACAAGAAGTCAAATTAGTCTAATAGTCCACAGTCCAAAAAGTCCAGTTCCATTACAACATTTAACTGCTAAAAATGAAATTAAACTAGGCTAAATCGAACAGCTGCAGGCAATGTAAATGTCAAGCTAGGAGCAGTACGAGTGCTATTTCCAATTCAAGTTACATCATAGCTAGTTCAAGGTGTGTACCTAGATATTTGAAATTAAGAAGAAGGAGAAATCAGCAACAACAGATGACAAACAACAAGTTACAGCAGCAGGAGAACAGTTTAAAACCTCAAACAACACCAAAAATAACCAGAAATGACCCAGCAATGAACACACTCCACGAATAACCATCAGTCAACTCAGATTCACTTCACGGATGACTCCAGATGCATTTGAATCTCAAGTACCAAACAGAGACATGGAAATTCAAGCTATTTTATATCCTAAGCGAGCTAGAAAATTAGATTGAATGCTGAAATTTGAAAGTGACTTAAGGAAAACTAATGTAACAGTGATTTTTGGTTTTTCTGTAGCTTTTTTATATTTTTGGAGATTTTCTAAGGTGAGAAAGAAATTTCAGAAATTCAGATCTAGTTTTTGAATCTGCAATTCAAATTTAAGCTTCTAGACCTATAGACTATTTGGGGGGGGGGGGGGGGAATGTTTTGTGTAAAAAACTTCTGAAACAACGCATTGGCATACCAATAGGCACAAATGAGGGAAGCTCTCAGCTTTTCTATTTTTTTTTCAGTCTCTGTTTATTTTCAGACTTTTAACTACATAGTCCTTTATTTATTGACTTGCTACTCAAGTCGTTATGCTAAACTTCTAAAATTCTATCTAACGCCCTATTTTAGAAGATTTAGATGATTCTAGTATTAACGACAGCATTCTTGTGCAAATCTAAGTACCAAATTACCCTTGAATTCAACCTAAAATTACCCACCAAAGTCAAATTAACCCTAGTCATTAGTATTAGTTAACTACAGTTAAATTTTACCAGCTACAACCAAACAGAACTTAAACAAAAACTGATCTAACTAATCTCATTAACTGAAGTTTAATTCTAAACATAGAAATCCTAAATGTATCATAGAACTAATACAATAAACTACTCAATTAAAATCAAACGAAACCAAATTGAAACCAACTAATGAAGAATAATATAACATAAATCAAACATTACCAAGGGATAACTAAACATGGATGCCTACTGTTGAAATCAAACTAGCAAATCACTAAAATAAACTAACTATATGGTAAAGGAAAATCAGAACCCTCAATTGAAATTCTAATTCACCACAAAAATAACAAACTATGAATAAAAACAAAACAATAATAATAGAAACAACTGCAAACAGAGAAAAAAGGAAAAACTCATTGACTTGAGTCTAGGGTTCTGCCGTTTTGTCAATTCCAAAAATTCAACCAATTCCGGCGAGGTTTGAGTGCTTCTGGTGAGTGATTTGTCATGAGGAAAGTGAGGAGGTCGTTTGGCCTTAGTTTTGATGAGGTTTGGAACAATTAGGGTTTAGACCGGATTTCGATTTGAAATTCGAGGACCTGTGGGGGTTCAAACGAAAGTGGGTATGGATTTGGAATGGAGACCTTGAGGAGAACACATGGTGTAATTTTGGGAAAATTTGGGCGACTTTGTATTTTTGACTGGAACTTCGATTTAATATTTGAAGAACTCGGTTGTGATTTGAGGGAAAAGGACCACGGATTAGAGATGTGGGAGTGGAGGATATATCAGGGTGTAAATTTGGGCCTGATTTGTGGTGGCACTGCCACCGGAGCCGATGGGGAATTGGGTGGCGGCTCAGTTAGGGTTTCTGGTTAGGTCTTTGATGAGTAGAATGAGGGAGATGATAGATGGGGGGAATCGGGTTCGTACACTTAAATACTAAGTCCACCCCGATCCTGCATCGTCCGATCCGTTAACCTCGATGGTCAGGATCTACTGAAGATGAAACGGCGTCGTTTGGTTTTACGAGGGAAGGGGGCAGGCCGTGTATGAGGCGTTTGGGCCTGTGCATGGAGTGTATTTGGGCCAGGCAGAATTAATTAAAAGTGGCCAAATTCGGGTCTTTTATTAAGACAACCTTTTCTTTAATGATTTTCGTTTCTTTTTTTTTGTATTTATATTTATCCTTATTTATTTTTTGATTTTTATTAAATGTCAAATCAACAAATAAAAATCTAAATAGACTTCTAAAATTATATTATTCAATTTCGAAATAACATAATTCCTAATTAAACGCAAACCAAGACCATTAAAAGTATAAATGCAAAAGAATCAATTTTTGTTATTTTCTTTACTTTTTAAAGTAACTTTACTACAACTTAAATTAAATTCTAAATGCAAATGCCAAGTATTTTTATATTTTTCACTAATTAAAATGCACAAATAAAATGCAATCAATTAACCTAAAATATCACAAAAATCCATAAAATTGTAAAATAAAAAAAAATTTATTTGAATTTCTAGGAATAATTCGTATAGGACAAAAAGCATGCGCTCACAATGTTTACCGTTCTTTTTGGAGATGGAGGCTTCGATGGTTCCTTCCTATTTTTCATGTATGATTTTTTTCCTTTTTCACTAACCAGATCATTGAGATAGCCTTGCCTATATTCAACTTCCACTTGTAAGAGCATACAATCTGTTGTTCTATGGCCATAATCATTGTGAAAATCGCACCAGAATTCTACGTTCCTTTTGTTTGGATCCAATCTCAACTCTTTTGGCCATCGCACCTTGTCTCAAATCCCTCTCAAAACAGCCACAAATTCAAAAGTGCTGACATTAAAACTATAATCTTTAATCCTTGCTTGAGTGTTGGAATCGTTGCCACAGTGTCTCGTTCCTTTTTGAATCGGGAAGAAGAACTCGTATCCGTTTGCCTTTATCTTGAATCGAACCATGCATTCTCTTGTTTAGGCTAGGAATCTCGCCCCGTGTGTCCCATTAAAGGCTCATATCTGTTCTTACCAGACCTTCTCTTTGATTCTGAGTGTCTAGATCCTGGCTTTACATCTGCCCTTGACTTAGTAACTGTATCTTCTTCTATCCGCAGCTTTGTGTTGTATCGATTGCACACATCGTTCCAAGTAGTTGCAGAAAACTCCCGCAAACTCTCTTTAAACCTCCTCGTAGCTTCTGAATTTTTCTCATTCAAATTACTTGCAAATGCCATAGCCGCCCAATTATCAGGTACTTGTGGTAGCATTATTCTTTCATATTGGAATCTATCTACGAACTCTCTGAGCAATTATGTGCTTCCCTGTTTAATTTTGAAGATATCTTCCATCATTTTTTTCAACCTTTTGGGACTTTCAATGTGCTTTTATAAACGAATCTACAAGCTCAGCAAAAGAATTAATAGAATTTTCAGGTAAGAGTGAGTACTATATTAACGCCCCTTTCGTTAGAGTTTCGCCAATCTTCTTGATCAAGACTGATTCAATTTCTTGTTTGGTTAAATTATTGCCTTTTGCCCATGTGGTGAATGTAGTAACGTGATTCTGTGGGTCATGTCCCATCATATTTAGGGATATCGGGAATTTTTAATTTTTTGAGAATTGGCAAAGGTGTTGCACTTGACATCCAAGGTTGTTGTGAATATTTGTCAATATCCGTACCCTTTATTGCAGGAGGCACACCAGGTATTTTCTCTATACGCTCAGTTTGCTCCTTCAACTATTTCTGCAAAATTAATATTAAACTTTGTAAATTGGAATTATTCTGTGTACATGATCTTCATCTGGGGATTCATTTGCCATTTCTCCACTTCCAGAATTATCAAGTCGTGAACGTGGATTTTTCAAGGTGGTATTCGTAGGTGGTGGAGTTTGCGTTACATTGGTAAATCCCCTCGCAAAAGCTCGTAGTGCTTCGTTCACATGTTGTGTAATCAACTGCTTCAACGCATCCTTCTCGATTGTTTGTTCACCTCTATGTTGCCTTTCAGTACGTGAAGCAGACCTTTTAGGTGAATTTCTGGTGAATGTTGAGGAGTAGTTGGTGTGTGATGTGGTGGAGTTCTACCTTGTTGGTTCAGCTGATTATTTTCGTTAGTAGTAGACATGTTTTGTTGCTAAAAAATGCGATTTGAAAAGTGAACAAATTATCATAGTCCCTGCAACAGAAACAATTTGTTTAATCCAAAAATAAATTTTATCGTCAAAGCTAATAGTAGAAAAAAATTGAATTACTGATAACTAAAATTACTTCACTTTCTAGGTAATTCAAAGAAAAGGAAAAAATAATGAAAATTATAAGTAAGAAAAGAAAGCTAATTGTTAATTGCTAATCTCTACAAGAATTGTGATTTGAACACTTGATTCGAATAAAGTAAAAGACAATCTGAGACCTTTCTAGAGCAGCATCCCTATATAACAACACTTTACTATAAAAGCCAAGCTTTTCCAGAACTAATATTTATATTATGTTATAATATATGTTCTCTATAACACCACTTTGCTATAACATCCAAAAATATTCGGAACAAACGAGACTGTTATAGATAGGTTTTGACAGTATTAACAAAATAGTCAGATTCCTTTGTAAATGAGGAATGAGTCCATATATAAGTATATATAATTATAACGGTTTTCCTACTTAATTTTGGCTCATTAATAGAATTAATTACCTTAGTTGTCCGTTGCGATATTTAATTGTAACAGTTATGATAATAACTAAAAAATTTTGTAATCAAGATAAATGCGATTTCCCTTCTTTATTTATAGTAGATTTATGGATCTTCCCTTTTTATGGTCTTCATTCACCTCGTGCATATTTCTTCTTTACTGTTAAGGCTGGTGCCTCTTCTAATGAAATATCACGAGTGTATTATTCATACCTTTTCCTTTTTTTTATTGAGTCAACTAAAAGTGGCACCTGTCACCACATGTCATGTTTTTTTTTTCATCAATACAATTATAAACATATATTATTTCATTCCTATAAGAGAATATCATCTAGGATAAAATTAAAATATTGAAATTACAAATATACTAAACATAAGAGAGTTGGTTTTAAAATAAACAAAAAAGTAATGCATACACAACGTGAGATAGAGGGAGTATATAAAATGAATTAATATGACAATAGTCTTGAATCGCTTATGCAAAATTCTGTGTACATCTTATTTGGTAAGGTAAGTGAGGTGAAATGTCACATCTTGTAATCAATCCAGGCATGCACATCACCACTTTGGTGTTGAGAGTATTGGCGGATTCAAAATTTTTATAAAAAAGTGTCATATATAAATAATTAGATATATTAAAAAGTGAAGGAAAGTCAACGTATAGTAAATATATATAAAATAAAAATTATCTTATAAAATAATGTAATTTTCCGGCAAAAAGGTATCGCTTGACACTCCTGCTCAATCTGGCTCCGCAACTAGTTGAGAGCTAATCAAATCTATGGTGCATTGCAACGCAAGTTATTATTAATAAGTAGTGGCAATTGTTTTCCTCTCTATTCTTTTCTTTTGCATTGCTGTATGTATTCTCTTCTTCGTCTTTCCCCCAGGGAGAGGGGGCGGGAATTTGGGTTATGGAATCGGAACAATCCCATGTGACACTAACTTTGAAGCGTGAACATATTTACACTCAAACCATTAGCGCTTTAGCATCCCCCAATTAGTTGTTCAGTTTACGAATTATAGCATGTTTGGCCAAGTTATTTTTTGGGTCAAAAGTATTTTTCTCCAAAAATATTTTTCTGATAAAAAAAATACATTTAAAAGCAGTTTTTAAAATTGTAGCCAAACACTAATTACTGTTCAAAAATACTTTTTTAATTAATTAGTCAAACACAAATTATTTCTCAACAAAAATACATTTTTTTTAAAATACTTTTAAAAAAAGCATTCATCAAAACAAGTTTGATTTTAGAAGATTGAACAAATGAGTTATTAGTCGTATTGCAACAAACAGTATGCCATAGATGCCTTTTCCTTGCTGATGATAAGATCCTTCAAATCATATGAAAAGATACCATCGAAATTAAGGTAATGACTGAATTCAAGGGTCACCTTTAAGTGGGTTTTTGTAATAAAAAATTCATTAAATATGTGAAAATAATACTCTCTCCAATGCACTTTAACTAATTGTTTAGTTCTTTTCACATAAATTAAAGAATTCATATTTTAGCATTAATTAATAAAAAATTAAATATATTAATCTTAATTTGCTCATTAAAAATATAACAAATTACTGGTGGGCTATTTACTCTAAGGGTAACTTTGAAAAGAAAGAAGTTAATTCCTTCTTGATTTATGAAAAATCAAATATTGCGAATCACAAAAAAATACCAAAAATTCATTAAAGTGAACCGGAATATTAATTTAGATTATATCTTGAAATCATTGTTCTAAAATTCAGAACCCCATTAAAATTTTACCTCCCCTCTGTTTCCCAAACTAGTGGTTCTTGAAACCTAGGCAGCATAATTATAGAACTATTCTCTCTCTCTCCTATTAATATTCCTTAATTATGTCCAAAAACTTGGGTATCCCCTGCTTTTTGGAATCCCCTTTTCCTTCTCCTCCGAGCAAACAGTTCAACTAATAATACAAAAAGGAGGATTTAAATATGCTTCAAATAGGTACCCTTTATGCAGTTATATCCCCTTCATGTGCTCTGCCATCGCACAAAGTTAGCTTTTTGGGTAATAAAATTTTGCAAGCTCATACAGTCCTACGAATGCAGTTTGATTCTCCTCGTTTTAAGTAGTATATGAAAGCTTGGATATGAAACCTGTTCTTTCTTGTTCCAAAACTTGTCCGAACCCCTCAAGTCTCAACCCGAACCATCTCAACAAGTTTCAAATAATATTATCAACTTGTTCCAATCATAACCAGAGACAATGGGTGAAGAAGCTAAACAGGTTACTCATATTTTTCCTTTCTTGAGTTTCTTTCATTTAGTGAATAAATAGACTGAGAAAATAAAGTTGGATACTTATGTTTTTAGGAAGAACTGGAAATAGAGGAAAGAAGGTAGAGAAGACAGAGGAGAAGAAAGAACCAAAACCACCTTCCCCTTTCGTTTTGCACATAGACTTGCATTGTGTAGGATGCGCCAAGAAGATTGAGAGGTCTATTTCAAAGATTAGAGGTTATTATCCTACTCTTGGTCTCTTTATTTCACTGTCTGTGAGTGCCTTCGTTTTTAATTGTAAAAACATCGATATCAGTTTGCGCGCACCTTGACTCTTCCCCTGTATTTTTGAGTTTCTTCTTTTGTGGAAAGAGTGATGATAGATATGGTACAAAACCAAGTGACAATAATTGGCGTGATAGAACCACAACAAGTTTGTGGCAGGATTATGAATAAGACAAAGAGAGTTTCAAAAGTATTGTCACCCTTGCCAGCAGATGAGGGTCAACCTATTCCTCAAGTTGTTGCATCACAGGTGCTCTTTTATATTTCTGAAAGGTTTGTGAACTAAGTGAAGAATATACATAAACGTATACAGATGTCTCATCCTTGTTTTAATACCTTTTCAGGTTAGTGAGTTGACGACCGTTGAGCTCAGTGTCAACATGCATTGTGGGGCGTGCGCCCAGCAACTTAAAAGAAAGATTCTAAAAGTCAGAGGTATATCAACGAATTCTTTATTAATATTACCCTCCCAAATATAAGTTAGTTGCTGGATCATTTCTCATCAAAAGTAAACCGTGATTTTTTTGTGGCTATAAAATCATGACATCAAAAGGTAAATAAAATTTTTGATGTTTGATAGTTTCTCTATATATATATAAAGGTGTCACTTCTTTTTTAATCAAACTAAAAAAGGAAAGTGTATTGTTACATAAAATAAAACAGAAGTATTATTTTGTGACTTTGAGGACGAACTTGGTGTACAAGATTTTGCACTTCAGTTCCTCTAAATAATTGTAAGAATCCCATGTTAAGTTGGTAAACATGCACAACTCGCAATATCCAAATTGTATTGCATAACGGCAGTCCATAACAGATTACCCATATTCTTCCTCAAATTACGAAACTCATATTAAAAATTATTCCTACGAGTGTAAGATCTATATATGCATTGGCGGTGTAAAATATATTTTACATAATAAAGTCATTTATGATGTAATTACACTTTTTTATGCATATTACATAAATCTTTACACTTGTCCATGCATATATATAATTACCTAAACCAATTGATACATAAGTATTAGTATATGAACAAGGACAGTAATAATCTTGTTCATGATTATTGTAGGGGTGATAACAGCAGAAACAGATCTGAGCTTAGGGAAAGCAATAGTAACAGGAAACATGGATGCCAGCAAGCTCGTTGACTATGTCTACAGACGAACCAAAAAGCAAGCCAAAATTGTCCCTCAACCTGATCATGAACCCAAGCCTGAAGAGGAAGAAGTTAAACAAGGAGAAGAAGAAATGATCATCCCAACGGGAGATGAACAAATCATCAATAAAATGATGTATTACTACCAGCCACTTTATGTCATCGAAAGAATCCCACCTCCTCAGCTCTTCTTCGATGAAAACCCTAATGCATGTTGCATTACGTAACAGTTAGGGTCGTAGCTCTGAGTTAACTATTTATCAACCTAATTCATCATTTAATTTGGAGATTTTAATGTAGCCAATGTGCTAAACCTTTCTTGAATGACTATTTAACCTTTATCTGAATGCCACTCTGCAAGTCTCCAAAAAAACATTATGTATAATTACTACTACTTTATACACAACGCAGCTTTCATTTTTAATATATTTGTTTATCCTAACCTGTAAGAACTGCATGCCAACGCAAGGACATTATTAGATCGAACGCAACGAACATATTTATAAATCCAGGATGTAGATGGCTTCCTTTTCAACATTTAATTTCTACTAATTGCTTCAGCCTTTAAATAATACCACTGTGAAGGATAATATTTTATAATAAATCTCTTAAAGCTCTCTACCGTTCTCACACATTTCCACACGTTTTTATGTTTTGTCACACATAAACAAGCTATCAATATCCCTATTTCTAATAATACGGAAGTTATGTCAACCAGGAACGTTAAAACTTATTCCTATATAAGTAATTTGTACTACAAATCCTACTTAGATATGAATTAAATAAAGCAATAAATATCAAATCCTAAACAATTAAGGTTTCTACTATTTGACAAATATTTGACCACTACCATTTATCTTGTTTTTTTTCTTCTTGGATTTCCTTTCTTTTTTCTTTTTCATCAGATCTAATGAGGTTTCAGATCAGTATCAATGATAATCACCAAATTCGATGCATAATTGTATACGGTTAAATTCGGGCTCGCCCGACTTTACTGATTTATCGAGACTGGTGTGAAGGATCGAAGATCGATCCCGTAATAGATCAGATCGAGGCACAAGGATAAGATGCCAAGTTTAGATCCGAAGTACCTAGCAAGATCAAAATCTATAATGATCGAGGTTGAGCAGGATAGACATTGAGCAAGACCGAACGGAAAGGCGAGAACCATAACTTGTTGAAGGTCGTGGCGCAAATCTCGGAACAGATCAAATTAAGGGCCATTGTTTAGTTAATCATGGGATTTACTTCCACAATCAGAATTGTACCATAAATAGGATTCATATACTATATAAAGAGGTCATTTCATATCAAAGTAATATAACACTCTCTCTTTAGTGTTATATTTTTAATTGTTTTGCACCAATCAGCTCGAGGGTATTCAAGCTCGATGGTCGAATTCTATTCAAACACTGGTTTGCTTTATCTTATTTCTAATTCTTACTACTAATCTTTACATTTATCAATTGATATCAGGTAAAATCACGTGTCCTTAAAATCACATTACAAGTTCAATTCTATCTAATTTTTAGGGTAAACAGTTTGGCGCCTACCATGGGGATAAGGATAATAGTGATTGCCTAGTATTAATCCTCATAACATACAATACTTTTATACTTGTTCTCGTAAGTGTCTTTGATTTCAGGAATTAATATGTCAAACTCTCCAGCAGCGCCCACTCACACAGACACCAGCCTTGGTCTTCATGGAGAAAACGATATTGTAGCTGCCCCAGGGATAAAAGTGCCTCAGGCGGGCCATGAGGGAGTACCAATCGCAGACCTCGCCGATGTCAGTTTGCATGTCTCCCTAAATGCAAATCTGGGTGTTGATCCTGAAAGTAGCATACGCAGGGAAGTTCGATCAGGTGGTCGAGGTACGCAGGGCAGAGAAGATGGTGGAGTTAGCCTCCAATTTGATATTTGAAATGCTACAGGCTCAGCAAGCCACTATAGCGCAACAATAGAATGAGCATCGAGCACCAAGTGGGATCGAACCAAAGCTTGAAGCAGAAACTATTCGCAGGGCCGAACCTATATCGGAGAAATCAAACGCTAATGATTCGGGGACTAATCCTGCTATTACAAAAATGCTTGAGGAGCTCACTAAATGGATCATATTGAATCAGGAAAAAAGAAAATCGAGGCAAATTATAAAAAGGTAGAAACATACAACTCCAGAGTTTACCAAATACTAGAGGCACCACCGATATTGGAAGAACTAGATTCAAAAAAATTCATACAAAAACCATTCCCCCTAGTGCGAATCCGAAGCCAATCCCCAAGAAGTTACGTATGCCCGAGAGTGTCAAGTATAATGGGACGACCGATCCGAATGAACACGTCACCTCGTATACGTACGCCATCAAAGGGAACGGCTTGAAAGATGACGAAATTGAATCTCTACTGCTGAAAAAGTTCGGAGAGACTCTATTGAAGGGTGCCTTAATATGGTATCATAACTTACCCCCTAATTCTATTTATTCATTTGCTATACTTGTAGATTCTTTTGTAAAGACACATGCCGGAGCCATTAAAATTGCAATGAGAAAGTCGAACCTTTTCAAGGTAAGGCAAAAATATAACGAGATGCTCAGGGAATTCATATCTCGGTTCCAAGCGGAGAAAATGGATTTGCCTCCGGCCACCGATGACTGGGTTGTTCAATCTTTCACACAAGGCCTCAACACTCGGAATTCCATAGTTTCACAACAGTTGAGGCAATGTTTAATCAGGTACCCGGCTGTCACTTGGACGACGTAGATAATCGGTAGAAATCGAAGATTAGGATCGAGGATGATCAACCGGGACTCCTTTGGGGTCCGTTTAATCTAGCATGCCCGTGGATATAATCAAAAGGGACATTGATCAAGAGTCGAGGTTGAATAGATATCGATATCAACCGGACAACGGAGACCGTAGAGGCAACGAGTCTGGGCAAAGCTTCACACAAAATGACAGGAGAAATGATCGAGGTCAAATTTCATGGGGCTTGATAGCGAGGAAAATCATGTTAAATATCCAAAATACGAATAAAGGTACGACTCCATTCGAAACCTTTCTATTTTTCGACTAACATTTCCAGGCTATCGACAAGGATCGGCACGAAGCTTTGGATCTTAAAGCACACGTTGCACTCTTTTTCCCTTAAAGAGGGTTTTACTAGGAAATCATTGTTCGTGATAACTTACACCAATTCAACAGTATCCGAGGTTCCCTACAATAATCCTCGAGTACTGGGGGCATTACCCTCGAATGTTTACTTTGTTGCAAGAAAATCACTTCGTTGCAGCTGGGTCTCGATAGAAAAATGTTGTAAGGGCCAAACGGTCAGATGAAGTGTTCCAGTATAGGCTACTCGAGCCCTAACATCAAACACGCACGCATGTATAATCATCTATTAAGAGAAGTATTTTTCCTTGTTGATATCTCATGCCATTAGAAAATTTTCCTATTTTATACTCTTGATGTATTGTGTAAACAGGATTAAGGGCCGACCATGACGGAAGTTTGAACAACTAACCCCACGCTTAAGGACTGCCGTCCGAAAAACAAACGAAATCAAACTACTAAAATTTTAACACCATGACCTTAAAGGCGACCCTTGATTTTACAGGCCACGACCACCCCACTCGGGGACTGACACTTTGGGCAAGCTCGAAATAAAATAGAAAATAAGCCCAAAGGACAAGTTCCGAACTAAAGAGGCTATGGCCAAACTAACGCCGATCGGAGATGTCCGAAATCCATAACAAATACAAAATCCAAAGGGCTATCATTACAAGAGTTCGAGCAAACTCTCACTCGGGGACTATCTATAAAGCCTAGGGCTAACTTCTACTTCGAATTCGAGCAAGTCCTCACTCGATCATAAAAACCCAAGGGCTATCTTAGCCCGAGTTCGAGCAAACTCTCACCCGGGGACTATCTATAAAGCCTAAGGGATAACTTCGCTTCGATTACAAGAAAGTCCTCACTCGATCATAAAATTCCAAGAGCTATCTTAACCTGAGTTCAAGCGAACTCTCACTCAGGGACTATCTATAAAGCCTAAGGATAACTTTATTTCAAGTTCGAGAAAATCATCACTCGACTATAAAGCCTAAGAGCTAACTTTACTTCGAGTTCGAGCAAATCCTCACTCGACTAGGGCTAACTTTATTTCGAGTTCGAGCAAGTACTCACTCGATCATAAAATCCCAAGGGTTATCCCAACCCGAGTTCAAGAAAACTCTCACTGTGGGACTATCTATAAAGCCTAGGGGCTAACTTTATTTCGAGTTTGAGCAAGTCGTCACTCGATCATTAAATACCAAAGGCTATCCTAGCCCGAGTTCAAGCAAACTCTCACTTGGGGACTATCTACAAAGCCTAAGGGCTAATTTCATTTGGAGTTCGAGCAAGTCCTCACTCAATCATAAAATCCCAAGGGCTATCTTAACCCGAGTTTGAGTAAACTATCACTCGAAGAGTATCTATAAAGCCTAAGGGCTAACTTTATTTTGAGTTCGAGCAAGTTCTCACTCGATCATAAAAGCTCAAGGGCTATCTTAGCCCGAGTTCGAGCAAACTCTCACTCAGGGACTATCTATATAGCCTAAGGGATAACTTTATTTCGAGTTCGAGCAAATCCTCTCTCTACAATAAAGCCTAAGGGAAATCCTCACTCGACTATAAAGCCCAAGGGCTAACTTCACTTTGAGTTCGAGCAATTCCTCACTCGAATATAAAGCCTAAGGGTTAACTTTACTTCGAGCACGAACAAATCCTCACTCAATTGGTAAGACTAAGAGTAGTTCAAATGGTCATTCGGTGTCCATCGACCTCAGTCGAAAGATCAAAGCCTCGAGCATGGATTTTTTCAAGGGTCTCCCCTTGAGACTGACACTTGGCGTGCTGGCAACATTTTTTGCCCAAACCTAAATAGTTTCCTTTTGCAGAACGGTTTTAGATGTTTTGGCCATTTTACTTTTGTGAGCAAGGAATAATATAGATTGGAATATTTGGTGCTTTGAGAAGAACAAACAGCAGAACTCGGGCTCAATTCGTTTCTTGCCATTACACTCCAAAAAATGGGACTATATGTATACGATAAAAATCGGACTCACCCGACTTTACTGATTTATCGAGACCTGTATAAAGGATCGAAGATGATCCCGTAATAGATCAGATCGAGGCACGAGGATAAGACGCTGAGTCGGATTCGAGGTACCTAGCAAGATCAAAACCGATAATGATAGAGTTTGAGCAGGATAGACATCGATCAAGACTGAACGAAAAGGCGAGATATCCGCAACTGGTTGAAAGTGGTGGCGAAAATCTCAGAACATATCAAATTAAGGGCGGATGTTTAATTAATTATGGGATTTACTTCCGTAATTGGAATTGTACCATAGATAGGATTCCTCTAATATATAAAGAGGGTTCTAACCATTTGTAAGGGACATTGTTATGACATATCAAAGCAATATAACACTCTCTTTAGCTCATATTGTCATTCATCCACTTTGCACCAATAAGCTCCAGGGTCGAATTCGACTCAAACATTGGTTTGCTTATCTCATTGCTAATTCCTGCTACTAGTCTTTACATTTATCAATTGATATGAGGTGAAATCACGTGTCTTTAAAACCACATTACAATTTAATTGTTATCCAATTTTAGGGTAGACAATACTCCCTCTGGTCCATAATAAGTGTCTCTTTTACTTTTAGCACGCCAATTAAGAAAATACTAAACCCTATACAAAATTACCTAGTATGACTAAACTACCCTTATTAAATATTGGGCACATGATTATAGTGAAATTTATTACTCTTCTGCACATAAGGATAAAAGAGTAAAAATAAATTGAACTTTTTTTTGATTACCTAACAAGACACTTATTCTAGACCAAAATAAAAAAGTAAAAGAGACACTTTTTATGGACCGGAGGGAATAATCAATAATTAGTTTATCCTCGATATATGATATTTTTATGTAGTATATAATATTTATACATACTTGAGTATACTAAAATCGTAAAGAGTAAATTATACAGGTTTCTCTCTTCTTTCCCACTTTGTTTTTAATTTGCTTTACACATTAATTTTTCTTTTGGGTTGTTCCTAATAGACATCTTTTACATAAAAAGGAACGAATAATGACAAGGCCCTTGCATCTATTTAGTTCATTAGAGCTTATTTATTAATTTTATTTTAGGATAGTCTTTTATTTCAGTTATATTCTTTAATTGTATTTTTTCACAAAAATAATCTACCAAAATTGGTCTTTTATTAAAAAATAAAATTATCGATCAAAGTTAATCGATTTTTTAAAATGACCGACCGAATTAACCGACCAATTTTGGTTATTTTTTAATATTAATTTTAATTTATTTTAAATAAAAAACCGATCAAAGTTGATCGATTTCTTGAAAAATAAATTTTGCGAGACTCAAAAATAATTTTCCGCTTTTTTGTGCCAAAGAAAACCGATCGAAGTTGGTCGGTTTCGTACAAAAAATTAAAAAATTAAATATTTTGAAAATCCGACCAACTTTGATGGATTTTTGGCCGGTTTTTTTACCTACCAAAATAGATCTTGTCGAATTTTTAGTAGTGTTAGTTCATTGGTGCTTATATATTAATTTTTCTTTTGGGTTGTATTGTTCTTAACATATAAAGAAGTGGTAAGTAATTGTTTGTTCATTAATTCAATAATACCCTTAGCTGAAAGATGATTTCGTGTGTTTATTATGCCGTATTAAATGCCTAATATATAGGGACTCAGGAAACGTCATCTTAGTTTTACAAAGTTAGGATAAAGTCAATTATCTGATTATTTTCGGTGGCTCTTTTGGGTTTGATAGAACTGTATGGTCAGTTGGTGTTTAAGAAGATACATGACTGGTTATTTACTTATTTATTTATGTTCTACGCACAGATCGTTTTCCACAAAGCTCCTTCTACGCAGAGTTTGAGATGTCTTTTTCTTGTTATAGTTCTAATCACAAATCATTCGACTATGAAGAAGGATGCCCCAGTATATAATTAATGTATCCCCTACACAATTTTTATATATACATGAGTATACCAAATTCGTAAAGAGTAAATGTTATAGGTTTCTCTCTTCTTCCCCACTCAGACTCCATTTTGTAAGATTTTACTGGGTCGGGTCGTTGTCGCCTCTTCTTTCCCAATTTTTTTTTTAGTTTGCTTTACTCTTTAATTCTTCTTTTGGTTGTTCTTGATAGACACCTTTTACATGTAAGAAAACGAATCAAGTCAAGGCCCTTGCATCTTTTTGGTTCAGTGGTGCTTATATAATTTTTCTTTTGGGTCGTCTTGTTTTTAAAATAGAAACAATTATTTGGCCTTTAACTAATGCTAAAGGATTATCTTAGTCATTTATTAGGTTAGGATCAAAGTCATTTGTTGGGCTGTTTTCGCGGGCTATTTTGGGTTGATAAAAGTGTATGGCCAGTCGGTGTTTAAGAAGATATAGGACTGTCTAATTATGGTTTTTCCCCTTTCCTCATTTTGCATAACTTCTCTCTCTAATTTGTAGTTCCATCTTAACACAAAGTTCTTTCATCAGTTTTTAGGTTTCTCCATCCCCTTCCTCAGTTTTCAAGTTTCACTTATAGCTCTGCAAGTCTATACGAGCAACTTCCTGTTTATGACCCGAAACCCAGTCTAGTGGTTGAAAGGGAGTCGAGCAATCTTCACAATTGCCACTGGGTTTTAAAGAGAGATATTGATTGGCTAGCTCCTGGATGAATCTGGTGCTTGTTTTTGAGGACTAAATTCATTTTCAGCAAATTCTTTGCGTAGGACAGAACTTATATATAATATTTCTGCAACATCTGTATGCAATTGAAAGATAGTATAAGCGGGGGGGAAAATCCACGTTAACATATGCCAAAAGGGTTTGCTTGTATAATCATAGAAAAAGTCTTAAGATAATTGATTCAAGAGAAAGGAGTACGATAACAATCTCATGATGACCAGATAGATGCAAGTTTAACTACTTTCCCCATAGGATTGATAAGTACACAAGTACAAAATAATGGCCTAAGATAAATTGAACAAAATCATGTTAATCATATAAAAGGAACAAAGCGCATTTTTCTTGATAGAACTGATTGAGTTCAATTGCAGCAAAACACAATCTAGTTACTCAATGGGCTGTGCCAGTTAGGTGACAACAAAAAATAATATAAGAGAACCTTCAAAAATCATGATGGAGCAACAATAGAAAGGTAATATAAACTTGCCTATGTTGTCAGTTCCATAATGGCACTAACTATGTCCCCGTTGTTGGTCTTCAATGCCTTAACTGCCTTGCTCCTGGACACACCTGCTTGTGTCATAACCAACTCAATGTCTCGAGGTTCAACCCCCGTCTCATCAACCTCTTCTTCTGCTTCCTCATAAGCCTCTGCAGCAGCAATAGAGGGAGAGACATTTGACTTAGCCATAACAGATCCCATGTCTGCCATCCTAAACTGTTGCGCTGCCTGTGTCTGCAGCTGAGAGCTGAAATCTTCAATCTTAGCCTCTCCAAATATGACATAGGTTTCCAAATGTGCGCTCTTAAAGACATCTGGCTTTGAGATGCAAAATAAGACCTGCAATAGTTGTTATCGAACTAGTCAGCAACAATTGATAGCCGAATTTTCCAGATGAAACGATATAATGAGGAAACTAACATTTTTTGTCCTCTTAATAGTGACCCTGCTAACACCTGTAAGAGGTTTCATGCCAAGTTTCAACATGGCTTTACGACTCTTTTTCTCACTCCGGCTCTGCTTGGAACTTTCATTACCACCTGTCATTGATGGAAAATGTTTGAACACGCATTACCATTGATGTCACAGTCTGCTGAGCATTTGATTTGGTATGTCTATCAAATATTTGATACACCTAGGTAATGGCCCCAAACATGCGCAGCGGAGCGAATTTGTACATCAACAGAGTAACTAATTGGAAACCTAAATTAGACTTAAACAGGAAAGCAGAATTAGTTCACAAAATGAAACAAATTAAAAAAAATGACTAGCAAGTATACAAACATGTCTGCTAGTTCATATCTCTAAGAAAGAGACTGCATCTAGCAGTTACAACTGCCTACCAAAAATTTACACTAGTGGCTCTAATATTCTGCCAGCATGTAAACAGCCAAATCCAAAATGTAGGACAGTATTATCCATATTTCAGAACCTGCTTCCAAACAAGAATTAGCCAACATTCCAAATTGAATTACCAAAAATTACCTAGGCCCAATCAGCTCATACAACAATGACTACTATTAAGTAGATGAATTTGCTGTTAGGAAATCAACCATGCAACATCCGTTTCTTTTAAAACATTCTACGAACAATGTCATAATATGAATTGAACTATTAGAACAGAAACCAAAATGAACTGCAGAAGTTACAGTAGCCCCAAATGGTTCAGTTACTAATTAAGTACCAAAAGAGCTTAGCCAATCCAAAACTCTGCATGAAACCCTATGTGATCTACACAAGGATTCTGAAGTCGCAGTAGCAACTTCACAAACTAGAGGTAGCAGTGATGGACCAAATCAGAATCAGCACCTCAAGTAATCAATCAACATAGCATCAAACACAAATTTTACGGAATCCTCTATTTAATTCCCAAAGTTTAGACGATTAATCATATTATGAGTAATTTTTATGATATCGATCAACCTACTGCAACCACGACCTCTCATTAGGGACTGGAAATGCGAAAAAATTGAAACAATATAAGAAAATTCAAACACGAATACAGAGGCAAAAAACAAGAGTAGAGAAACAAGACCTTCGGGATCCTCTTCCTTGTCATCATCGTCGTCCGAATCAAACGCATTATCAGTATCATCGTTGTCGTCTTCCTCTTTCACATCTTCCACTATGAGCTCCTCATCCTGTGGCCCACAATATCAACAAAGATAACGTTACCATTAAAATGGAGCAACTAATCTATTATACCACTCAAAACTTTTGGGGGACAAAGATACGAGAAGATAAATGAAAGTACCTGAAGCTTCTTCTCGACCTCAACTTCTTCGATGATGGGACCTGGCATGGTTCGCTCTGTAAAGGGTTGTGCTAAGCTTTACTTTTGAGGATGAAATTATGGTAAATTTTGTCCAAGGGTTCCTCTGTTATGGGCCTATTTAACCACTTAGTCCAGTTTCACTTCACTATTTAACTACTTCTTAAGGGCCCATATGATTTTCGGTTTACAAAAATTAATCTAAATAATGACTTATCCCACCACTTAAAATAAAAATAGCCAATGAACGTGTAGTATATATGTATAATTTATATGTATATACAGTGATTGTTTTAGTTCGTTCAGTTCACCGCCAACGACGATCAACAATAATTTCTGAGAGTTGACAGAGCTCTCTTTTGTATTCTGACTCTTTCTATCTTTTGTGACACTTGTAAACTCAGGAAGACAGTGTTTGTTCTAAGAATAGAGTGACTTAGAAGACAATATTTGGAGTTGCGTGAATCTTCTTCTTGAGATTGGCAGTCATCCTAAAGGAGAGTTTGAGAATCGCTGCAGATTGATCTTGATTGAGGTACTGAATCCTCTTGCAGATTGATCTTGATTGAGGCACTGAATCATCTGAGAGATTTGACCCAAGGGTAGCCTCCGAATCATGCACTGTAGATGATTTGGATTCATTTAAATCCTTCCTCTTTCATGTCTTTATTTCGTCGAGTGATTTGAAGCTTTGATTTAGTTGATCAATCTTCTGATATAGTCCTTGAGGAGTGGTCTGATATTCTCGAGATGCACTTGATATATTTTATTTGTTAGACAACCTCGTTGTCCATTGATTGAGACTGAAATGGTAGGGCTGATTTGGTTTCCTTTTTGATAGCTTAACTTCCATTGAACTAGCCTCATCAAATCTTCAATCTTATCTCATATTTGTTGATGCCCCTTCATAGTTCCTTGATTGCTGCAATCAACGTAGATAGGATTTAGCTTTGCACAATTGTTATCATTGAAACTTAGATGTACAAGATTTGAGGAGACTCTCGATCTCCATCATAAGGAATCAAATGGATCAGCTGGGTTAGTTCCAATTCGAACAAATCGGCTGAGAGTTTTTGGATCTATTTAAGAAAGAAAGAAAACAAATCTGGGGTTCGAATTTGTTGGTTAAACTTTGATTAACGTGAATAGTGATCGTGTATTTGCATTGAAAATAAAACACAAATTGTGGAGTACCTCGGTCAACTCTAGCAACATAAGCTATCCAAAACCAAACTAAGTGTTCTAATTCACTCCCAAATCTCCCCAAAATCAAGCCAGCCATCCCCGTAAGTCCCAAAATAACAATCAACCATACAGAAAGTATCAAATATGAAATAGGGCTCAAATATACAAGATGACCAGTCGGGTCATCACATTCTCCCCCTCTTAAACAAACGTTTGTCCTCGAACGAGTTTAGAATCATACCTGGAACACCAAAAAGACTAGGATATCTCCTCTACATATCATGCTCGGCCGCCCAAAACACTTCCTCGATTAATTGACCTCTCCACCAAACTTCCACTGATGCAATATCTTTCGATCTCAACTTCCGAACCTATCTATCTAAAATGGGCATCCACTCTTCTTTGTAAGCTAGATTCTCATCTAATTACATTGAATGAAATACAACATATGTGATTGATCTTCATGGTACTTCCGAAGCATGGACATGGAACACTGGATATAAGCTGGATGGAAACACAAGCTTGTAAGATACTTAACCAACAATCTCCAAAACCTCAAGTGGGCTAATATATCTCGGGCTCAACTTGCCCTTCATCGGTGAAACTTTTAGAAGAACCTTCTCACCCTCTATGAAAGCCACATCACGTATCTTCCTATCAATCTAACTCTTCTGTATGGATTGTGTTGTACAAAGTCACTCCTGAATCAACTTCACCTTCTCTAAAGCATCACGAACTAAGTCTATACCCAATAATCTAGCCTCAGCAAGATCAATCAACCAATCAAAATGAAATCTCCTCCAATATAAGGCCTCATATAGAGTCATCTGGATACTAGACTAGTAGTTATTGCTATAGGCAAACTATGCTAATGGTAGAAACTAATTGCACTGGCCTCCAAAATCAATAACACGAGCTCTCGACATATCATCCAAGATCTAAATGTTAGACTTTCCAGCTATTTGAGGGTGAAATACAGTGCTCAACTAGACCTCCATGCCCAACTCACGCTTAACGACTCTACAAATGTGCAATGTAAACTAAGTGCCACAACCCGAGATGGTAGAACTGGGCACACCATGCAAACAAACAACCTCTTTGATGTGAGTCTGATACAATCAAGATAGCTATCGAGCACTTTAGATTCTAATTGAATGTTACTTTCATAACGAAGCAGCTACATGTAATGTATAATTTGGCAAACAAGTAAAGACTATATTATATTTGATTATTATGCTTGTAATACCTAGCTCTCTAGTATAAATAGCTCTTAAGGCTCTCATTTTAAAATTAACTTATTTGATATTGAGAATGAAAGCTCAGTGTGAGTGTTTCAAATGAATTTCCATGCCGGTTGATTACTTATTTGTGAACTTACATGGGGATTGCTTTCCCACAGGGGTTATTCCTATAATTTTGGGTCAATTAAGTGTTAAATTGATTGGCTATTTATTTATCTCCAAATGTTCTTTCAATTTATTGAGTTGGTTCTCCACTAAATCTTTCATTTTCTATTGTTTATTTGCGTTCTTATTATTTTGCTTCAACATTCAGAGCGTCATAGAGACCTTGGGTACTGCAGGCGCATTAGGGTGGAGGAGGTCTTAGGGGCGTTGCGCAGGATGAGTAGGGGTCGAGCAACCGGGCCTGACGAGATCCCGGTGGAGTTTTGGAAGTGCATGGGTAAACCTGGAGGGGAGTGGCTCTCTAGGCTATTCAACGTGATATTCAAGACTAAGAGGATGCCGGATGAGTGGCGGTGGAGTACAGTGGTGCCCTTGTACAAGAACAAGGGGGACATCCAGTGCTGCAACAACTATAGGGGTATTAAACTAATGAGCCACACGATGAAGGTTTGGGAGAGGGTGATTGAGGCGCGAATGAGGGGGGCGACGAATATATCGGGGAACCAGTTCGGTTTCATGCCGGGCCGCTCCACCACTGAGGCTATTCACCTAGTCAGGCGGCTGGCGGAACAATTCAGGGATAAGAAGAAGGACCTGCATATGGTGCTTATCGACTTGGAGAAGGCGTATGACAAGGTTCCGAAGGAGGTGCTATGGAGGTGCTTGGAGGCGAAGAGTGTGCCAGAAGCCTATATCAGAGTTATCAAGGACATGTACGATGGGGCTAAGACAAGGGTGAGGACGGTGGGTGGCGATTCAGACCATTTTCCTGTGGTAATGGGGCTCCATCAAGGATCGGCGCTGAGTCCCATGTTGTTCGCCTTAGTGATAGATGCTCTAACCCGTCATATCCAGGGGGATGTGCCCTGGTGTATGCTCTTTGCTGATGATATAATATTGATAGACGAGACGAGGGCCGGTGTTAGTGAGAAGTTAGAGGTATGGAGACAGACCCTCGAGTCTAAAGGTTTCAAGATAAGCAGATCTAAGACAGAATATCTGGAGTGCAAGTTCAGTGACGAGCCGAGTGGGGTGGGCAGGGATGTGAGGCTTGGTTCTCAGGCCATCGCCAAGAGGGACAGTGTCCGATATCTTGGGTCTGTATTTCAGGGGGACGGAGAGATTGACGGGGACGTCACCCATCGGATAGGAGCAGGGTGGTCGAAGTGGAGGCTTGCTTCTGGGGTCCTGTGTGACAAAACACAAACTCAAAGGGAAATTCTACAGAGCCGTGGTTAGACCTGCGATGTTGTACGGGGCAGAGTGCTGGCCCGTGAAGAACTCCCATGTCCAGAGAATGAAGGTTGCTGAGATGAGGATGCTTAGGTGGATGTGTGGGCACACCAGGCTGGATAAGATTAGGAATGAAGTTATTCGACAGAAGGTAGAGGTGGCCCCAGTGGACGAGAAGATGCGGGAAGCGAGGCTGAGGTGGTTCGGGCATGTACGGAGGAGGGGTCCCGATGCCCCGGTGAGGAGCTGCGAGCGGCTGGAGATTGCTGGTGGTCGGCGGGGTAGAGGGAGGCCTAAGAAGCATTGGGGAGAGGTGATTAGGCAGGACATGACTAAAATGCAGGTTACCGAGGACATGACCCTCGATAGGGGAGTCTGGAGGTCTAGAATCAGGGTTGCAGGATAGGGGCCCTTAGAGTCCTTCGTTCGCCTCACCCGGGGTTGGGTGTGGGATAGTAGGGTTACCCATCGATGTCTAGTGTTTTAGCCTAGGTCCCCTCTTGGTTGCGACGGTATTTATGTTCCTTATGTTTACATAACCATTTACGTTATTTCTGCAGGATTACTTATGCTTTGTTTTGTTATTTTGTTTTGTCTTGCCTTGGTTACTAATTTTGTCTTTGTTTTCCAATGCAGCTTTTCATTCTGTCCTATGCGCCGAGGGTCGCATGGAAGCAGCCTCTCTGCCCTTTTGGGTAGGGGTAAGACTGCCTACATATTACCCTCCCCAGACCCCACCTGGTGGGAGTATACTGGGTAGTTGTTGTTGTTGTTGTTATTCTCATCATCTTTGTATCAGAGCATAGCTGTAGTGATTATTATTTTAATACCTGTGGCTAATTTTTGATTGCCATTAAAAAAAGTTTCAAAATATAGCTTCATAGTCAAATTGTTGCACTGTTTCCTTATTTGTTCAATGTGTTGTGCTATGTGTTTTGGAGTTTGAGTATCAAATTGGTATTCTGATTAGGAAACTGTGGGAGATGGTCTTATATTGAAAAGGGTTCGATAATTAGCTGCTTGGGTGTTCTTTGAGCCCTTTTTGAAGAACACCTATTGCTGGGTCTTTGGAGTTTGAATTTGAATCTTAGATCTAAAAGTTTTTGTCACCTGTTGTTGTTTGGAGTTTTATCAGAACCAAATTCCTTGAGTTAGATTTGAGGAGACTCTCGATCTCCAATGCAAGGAATCGAATGGATCTGCCAGGTTAGTTCGAGTTCGAACAAATAGGCTGAGACTTTTTGAATCTATTTAAGAAAGAGAGAAAAAAATTGGGGTTCGAATTTGTTGGTTAAACTTTGATTAAAGTGAATAGTGATCGTATATTTGTACTGAAAGTAAAACACAAATTTATTGAGTTTGGTTGAATCAAAGATGGGAATTCACCATTGAAGAAGTTGTGGAAGCTTGAGATTGACAATTTTGGAATTGAAATTTCTTTTTGTACAAGTGGGTATTGTTTCACCTTGATGAAACCACAATTCATTACTGTATAGAAGATTCTCAGAGGACCATATCTGATTGAGTATGAAGAAATTCGAACTAATTTGTTTGTGGTGTTTTGGTTGTTAGAAAGAGTTTAAGAACTTTTAATTCTTTGAATACCTTTACAACAACAATAATTAATACCCAGTATAGTCCCACAGTGAAATTTGAGGAGGGTAATATGTAGATGAGTCTTACCCCTACCCCGTACATTAATTCACAATCTACTGAACTTATTTTTTACTTAAAGCTATTGTATTATTCTTGGGCAATCCTTCTTGATTTTGCAAGCATTGTGTCTCGCGATGACAGTCAATAAAACTTTTATTGGTTTGATTTTATTAATTATTCACATCACTATTAGCTTGATTCTACGATTCATTTGATTGGACTTTGATTAAAATCGATTGCTATTAACCTCGTTAAAATAAATTTAATTGTTTATTCCTAAAATTATTTTTGGGTTAAACACCAAGGTCTTCTTTGTCTATGAGATCTTGACTTCGCAGTAAAAAATTTAATTCTTTATCTAAAATTGTTTGACGCTGAATAGCTATATATAGTTTACCATTAGTGACATAAGTAGATAGGGCATATGTGACAGAAGGAATGACAGTTTACCTCATTTCTTACCGATAAATTTAAAAATAGTCAGATTTATCAGTTGTCGTCGAAAAATAGCCAAGTTTCAAAAGTCATCGAAATTTAGTCATTTTAAATCTGAACGAAAACACTGTTCAAAATCCGGAAAAATACGCCCGCAAATTTTACGGGAGTTCCAGCATAAGTATGCTTGAACTCCCGTAACTTTTACGGGAGTTCCACCAAGTATAATTGTTCGCTATAATATACTGGAGTTTGAAGCACTGGTGCTCCAGTCTCCCGTAAATTTTACGGGAGTTATCAAAGTATACCGGTCCAGTATAATATGCTGGAGTTCGTGAACAAATGCACCAGAACTCCCGTATATTTTACTGGACCGGTCCCTGTTGCAGCAAAATAGCGGCTATTTTTCATTGACTTAGTAAACGATGGCTATTTTGTCATTAACCAGTATAAAAATTGGTTATACCATGATATTTTAACCATCCACTACAAGAATGAAGGTCTTCCGCAACAACATTTTTTGTTGCAATATATTCAATAATGTTGGCAAAAATGTTTTTGGTAATGACAAACAAGTCGTTGCACTCCGTTGTAGTAAACACCCATGCGAAAACTATATGCAACAACAGAGAATATTGTTGCCAAAAGTAACTTATTACAACAATATCTATTGTTGCCACAAGTTATTTTTTTATTGCCAAAAAGTTAATGAAGTCGTGGGTTATGATGACATGTAGCAATAAAAAATTATTGTTGCGAAAACATTAGTTTTTTGCCAACAATATCAACAACAACAACAACAACTACCCAATATATTCCCATCAGGTGGGGTCTGGGGAGGGTAATATGTAGACGAGCCTTACCCCTGCCCGAAAGGGCAGTGAGGATGTTTCCAGTCGACTCTCGGCGTATAGGATAAAAAGGGAAAGCTGCATTAAGAAACAAAGGTAAAATTAGAAACACAAGCAAGACAACACAAAATAATAAAGCACAAGTACTCCCCCAGAAATAACATAAATAATTATGGAAACATAAGCAACATAAATACAGTCGCATGCAATAATAACAAGCAGTAACTACCATACTAACAGCCCTCTGGGGACATAAGCTAAAACACTAATCACCTATGGGTGACCCTACTATCCCACACCCAACCCCGGGAAAGGCTTACGGAAACTCTATGAGCCCCTAGCCTACAATCCTGATTCTAGACCTCCAGACTCCCCTATCAAGGGTCATGTCCTCGGTAACCTGCATTCTGGTCATGTCCTGTCTAATCACCTCTCCCCACTGCTTCTTAGGCCTCCCTCTCCCTCGCCGACCACCAACAATCTCCAGCCGCTCGTAGCTCCTCACTGGGGCATCGGGGCCCCTCCTCCGAACATGCCCGAACCACCTCAGCCTCGCTTCCCGCATCTTCTCGTCCGCCGGGGCCACCCCTACCTTCTGTCGAATAACTTTATTCTTGATCTTATCCAGCCTGGTGTGCCCACACATCCACCTAAGCATCCTCATCTCCGCAACCTTCATTCTCTGAACATGCGAGTTCTTCACGGGCCAGCACTCCGCCCCATACAACATCGCAGGTCTAACCACGGCTCTGAAGAATTTCCCCTTGAGTTTGTGTGGAATTTTCTTATCACACAGGACCCCTGAAGCGAGCCTCCACTTTGACCACCCCGCTCATATCCGATGGGTGACGTCCCCGTCAATCTCTCCGACCCCCTGAATCACAGGCCCCAGATATCTTACACTGTCCCTCTTGGCGATGGCCTGAGAACCAAGCATCACTTCCCTGCCTACCCCACTCGGCTCGTCGCCAAACTTGCACTCCAGATATTCTGTCTTAGATCTGCTTATTTTGAAACCCTTAGACTCGAGGGTCTGTCTCCATATCTCTAACCTTTCACTAACACCGGCCCTAGTCTAGTCTATCAATATTATATCATCAGCAAAGAGCATACACCAAGGCACATCCCCTTGGATATGTCGGGTTAGAGCATCCATCACTAAGGCGAACAACAGGGGGCTCAGCGCCGATCCTTGGTGGAGCCCCATTACCACAGGGAAATGGTCTGATTCGCCCCCCACCGTCCTAACCCTAGTCTTAGCTCCATTGTACATGTCCTTGATTACTCTGATGTAGGCTTCTGGCACACCCTTCGCCTCCAAGCACCTCCATAGCACCTCCCTCGAGACATTATCATACGCATTTTCCAAGTCGATAAGCACCATATGAAGGTCCTTCTTCTTATCCCTGAACTGTTCCGCCATCCGCCTGACTAGGTGAATCGCCTCTGTGGTGGAGCGTCCCGACATGAAACCGAACTGGTTCCTAGATATAGTTGTCGCCTCCCTCACCCGCGCCTCAATCACCCTCTGCCAAACCTTCATCGTGTGGCTTATTAATTTGATGCCCCTATAGTTGTTGCAGCACTGGACGTCCCCTTTGTTCTTGTACAAGGGCACCACTGTACTCCACCTCCACTCCTCCAGCATCCTTTTAGTCCTGAAGATTGCATTGAACAGCCTAGAGAGCCACTCCCCTCCAGCTTTACCATGCACTTCCAGAGCTCCACCGGGATCTCGTCAGGCTCGGTCGCTCGACCCCTACTCATCCTACGCAACGCCCCTAAGACCTCCTCCACCCTGATGCGTCTGCAGTACCCAAGGTCTCTATGACGCTCTGAATGCCCCAACTCCCCTAGCTCTATGCTCCGATCCCCCTCCTCGTTAAGAAGGTCCCGAAAGTACGCCTGCCACCTCTGTTTGATTTGCGATTCCCCATCAGAACTCTACCATCCTCGTCCTTGATACACCTGACTCGGTCTAGATCGCGTGCCTTTCTCTCCCTTGCTTTAGCCAACCGGAATAACTTCTTATCCCCACCTCTTTCCCCTAGTTCCTCATACATGCGACCGAACGCCGCGTTTTTAGCTTCCGTGACTGCCATCTTAGCTTCTCTTCTCGCCTCTCTGTAGACCAACCTGTTCGCTCTCCGCTCCTCCTCGCTTGTGCTCCCTGCCAACCTAGCGAACGCCGCCTTCTTCACCTCCACTTTTCCTTTGACTGCCTCGTTCCACCACCAATCACCCTGATGTCTGCCTGAATATCCCTTAGCTACCCCGAGCACGTCCCGTGCTGCCCCCCTAATCAAGTTCGCCGACAATATCAGTTGTTGCTAAAAAAATTGGTGTAAATTAATAATTTGTTATCAACACTTTTAGCAACAACTGTTATTGTGGCAATAATATATTTTTTGCCAACAGATTCTCTAGTACTACGTTGGCAACAATTTATATGTTGTTACTAACTACACAATTCATATATTCTTTAAATTTTCACAAATACAAGTAGGAATTATAAATTGTACTTTAAATAGATATAAATAAAGTTTCTACACTAAAAATTTATGAAGTGGATATACAAACTTCCAAAAACTAAATAATACTAAAAGTATACTTACAAAACGAGTAAAAACGTCATATATCAAAGGTCCTTAAGTTCTATTCTAATTAACCCAAAAAATAAATCTTCCAATGTCTTTAAGTTCTATTCTAATAATAACCCAAAAATAAATCTTCTTCCAACAGCTTGTGCACTTTATGAACCAGATGTGGGGATTGTTCAATTACGCATGCTCATCCTAAAAAGAAAATAAATATAATTAAATTTCGATAAAAGAAGCAATAAAGTACAAAAGTGCAAATTGAAACTAGTGGAAGCTTATTTAACAGGAACCATCAACCTAAAAAGAGCTTGTGGAAACACAACATCAACCTCAAAATCACTCACAGAAAAATATGGTTGGAAATATCATATTATTGATGCACGACTAGAAGAAAGAAACAAGCATTCACAATCTAGATTATGTGCAAAGGTAACGTGCATCATGACTGAAAGCACTCTTGATTTTATGCTTATTTCAAACTATTTGGTATGGTTATCATATTTCCTTTTTTTCTTTTTCCACAGCCAGGCAAGAAATTATATAATCATTATATAATCTTGGTGACAAACAACCATGCATATTTCAAGTCATCCTCCTGGATCTCCCATGTGCATACAGACCTCTCAAAGTCTTTTTGAAACCAATAACTTAAGAAAAACCAAGAACATATTTTAATGAAAAATAATTTAAACAACAACAAATAATCTAGTTAAAACAAAATACTACACAAGATTGATTTATTCAAACAGATTCATTTGCACATACAACCAAGAAACATCTTTTCATGAACTAAAATAAGTTTACTTACCACGGTATATGTAGGACTTGTCTCATCCGAATCATCTAAGTTAGCAATCATGTTAAAAATTGCAGCAGGAAGTCCAGTAATTTAAACATAGAATATAAAATAGTACATAAAACTTACTGCTTCTTCAGTTTCTATTAAAGTTGAAAATACAAAATTCACTTTCATGTACTTCAAGAGCATTTAGTGCTTAGTGTTCTGTCCTATTGCATTTCAAATGTAAAATTATGTCATGTCATAGTCGAAGAAAATAATATGTGTGTGTGATAATGACTAACATGAAAAGTGATGCTATCTCATTTATTATTAAGTATTTTAATAAAATCGTTCTTAGGATCAAAAGAAAGTAACAAGCTAAATACCTCAGAACTTTGAATATGGGATACTAGTGCCATCATGCCCTGTTTTAATATTTTTTGGATTAGTCACTAGACGAGCTTCCATGACTTCTCATTTTTTCCGCTCCTCCTCAAGTTGATTTTTCACTTCTATTAGATTGCACTCTACACTCTTATTTATGACGTTCTTCTTCCACCTATTTATGTTATGCTTGTAGTTGCTCTTGAGTTACATGCATAGATCTTTTACTAGCTAGCTTGACTCCCGATCCTTAACCGCGGCAATATCCTGACTTTTCTCCAACAAGTTTCACAAAAGCAGCATTAACAATTGGATCCACATCAGTACCCTCTTCCACTTCTTGAATTTGTTCATCACAATTTCTGCCAGCTTATCCTACAAAATATTGTACAGGCTTAAACTTGCAATATTTGTTTCAATCGGCTCATTTTCTAAGATAAAGATAAGATCTCTGTATATACATTAAATTCAGCAGAGGCATCATTAACCCAATGTCCTGACTTCATGTGAGTCATTTTCCAAAGTTTTTGAAGATTTGGCTCTTTGCCAGTTCTTGAATCTCTCTAGCAAAAAAAAAATATGTTATTAAAGAAAATGATCAAATTAGTCAAAACAAAGACATATCTTAGCGCATGTCACGACCCAATTCCTAAATCCGGTCGTGATGGCGCCTTTCGTGAAGACAAGGCCATTAAGACCATTTTAGAATACCACTTAAAGCAGTTAGTCAGTTATATAACAGTTCGAATATTAATTAATGATATTAATCAATATAAATACAATCCAATACAGCCCGACCGGGGTATCACAAGCCACAAGTATCTAGGAGGTTCTTTATAAAGACAGAACAACCCTTTGAGAAAAACCGAAATACTGTGAAAATTCTTTTAGAAAATCTCAAGATCAGTTCAAAATCTCTTTTACAAAGTCTCTTTTATTTTCAACAGCCCATCATATAAATGCTATATCAGATAGAACAAGTCGGTTCATAAGTCTTCCCTTTGGGCACAGCACTCCTTAACATATAACACCAGGGTATCTGGTCAACAAGGCAAGTAACAGTATGTATGCTAAATGTCATTCCACGTAGTACAAACATGAGTGAATGCGTGAATGTAATGCAATGCACATGACCGCTACGACACGTAGCCCGATCCATGGGTACCCTGTGTTAACTAGGGGTGTGTATAGATTCCGGAGGGGCTTTTACAGCCCAAGCGCTATAATACTGCGGCGTGCAGTTCGATCCATATAATATACTACTGCGACGTATAGTCTGATCCATATAATATACGACTACGGCGTGCAGTTCGATCCATATAATATACTACTGCGACGTATAGTCTGATCCATATAATATACGACTACGGCGTGCAGTCCGATCAATGCATGTATATGCATATGCACACATAACACTCGAGGCTTGAAAGCCTCCTCAATAACACTCGAGGCCTGAAAGCCTCCTTACATCACTCTTCATGCCTTCACATATGGCCCTCGGCCTCAATCAATCCAAAATAGTCAAAAGCCCCCCGTCATCAGTAAAACAATAGTACTCGGCTCAAACAATAGTTTAAATATCATTTAAAACTCCATGTTTGAGACAAATATAGCTGAGTTCATGAAATAGTGTAAATCACATGGACTGAGTTCAAATGATATTTCAAATAGTGAGGAAAACAGTGATGATAGTTCATACAGAGTTCAAATAATCGGCAATAAGCCCCAAGTATGGCAATGAGCCCAAGTCATTATGATAACAACAAATCATTTATAATTTCGCGGTAAAAACCAACAATCGGGACGGACCAAGTCACAATCGCCAACGTTGCTCTACTCCACGCTCAGGTCCAGCATGCAAGTCACCACAATACAGCACTAAGATGTGCAAATCCGGGGTTTCAAACCCTCAGGATATCATTCCCAAGTATTACTCACCTCGAACCGGCAAAAACTCTAGCCCAGGATGCCTTTGCTCCTCAAATTAGCCTCCACCCGCGTCAAATCTAAATATATCATAATATGCTAATGGGACAACACCCAATCAAAAACAATCGAAATATAACAAAAATCTCGAAACTAGAAAAACCCGAGCCCCGGACTCACTTCTAAAAAAATTACGAAATTCACATCACCGGATTTCTCGTCTCGCCACGAATCCGTACATAGAAAGCTCATCATAACCGGAGTTCAAATGGGCCATCAAATCCCAAATTTACATTTCAAAAACCAAGTCCTAGTTTCTTCAATATTTACCCAAATTTTAGAGAATCAAAAGATGAATCTTCAATTAAATGGTGTTTCTAGGCCTCGAGACTTACCTCCAATCACTTCCCATCAAAATCCCCTACAAAATTTACCAACAAGCTCCCAAGGTGGTGCAAAAATGGTGGAAAAAATGAACCCAAGTCGTGGATGAAATATTATAAAACAGGTCTACCCAAGCATATTTTTACTCTATGCGAACGCGGCCACTACCCTCGCATTCGCGATGACCAAAAATTATAGGCCAGGAATTTGCCTTACGCGAACACGGTGCCCAAGCACCGAACATGATGCTTCAGACGCCTCAACTACGCGATCACGACTCAACACACGCGAATGCGATGCTTCAAATGCCTACATGATCGCGACTCAACACACGCGAACGCGAAGCACCCAAAACCCAACCCTACGTGATCGCGAGCTTACCCACGCGAACGCGAAGGCCAAATCTCTGCAACACCAACAGCTTAGAATCTACTACTTTTAAAGTCCAAAAATGGTCCGATTGACCACCTGAAACCACCCGAGGCCCCCGGGACCTCAACCAAAAATACCAACTCATTCTAATACATTATTGAAACTTGCTCCAATCATCGAAACACATCCATTAATACAAAAATCATCAATTCTCGATGGATTCAAGCCTAAGTTTAACTAAAACTTTCGAATCTCACGTTCGATCAAAAACCCGACCAAACGACGTTCAAATGACCTGAACTTTTGCACAAATATCCAAAATCACGTAACAAAGCTACAGAAACTCTCGGAATTTCATTCCGACCCTCAGATCAAAATCTCACCTATCAATCGGAATTCGCCAAAAATTGAACTCCGCCAATTCAAGCCTAATTCTACACCGGACCTCCAAATTCGATTTAGATCGCACTCCTAAGTCACAAATCATCCCCTAAAGCTAACCGAATCACCGGAATTCACATCCAAGCCCTCTAACCACATAGTCAACTTCCAGTTGACTTTTCTAAAACAAGCTTTCTTCTAAGAGGCTGTGTGCCTAATTTTCAACCAAAACCAATCCAATTACACCCGATCGAATCTAATACTGATATTGAAATATGAATTAACACAACAAGGGGGAATCGAGGTGGTAACTCACGTGACGGCGGGCCGGGTCGTCACACCGCATAATTAGAAACTGCATGGAAGTACTTTCTGCCACATAAATGATTCATTTTTTGTTTTTCTTTATTAGTTTTATTTCGTGCACTCATTTGCTACATGAATATGTTATCATTTAAGTAAGAAAGTATTAAAAACTAAGCAATATTATAAAATTAAATCCATTTAATTTTGATATACTCCTAATTACCTTAAAAGCATCAGAACTAAAATAGCCCACTAAGAAATTCCATTCAGCTTCATTAACCTCTGCTGGCATGTTATGCAAGCTTTCCTCCGTAGAAATTTTTTTGAAATGATCGTGGAGCCTACTACGATGATATCGGTATAAATTATTAGCTGTTTCAAGGATAGTATCTCGATTGTGTTGTGTGTCTGGAAGTTGAAAGGTATCCTGCACTCAAAAACAACTTATTCCAAATAGACCCCTGGAACACTGGTATATAAAAGATTAAAATTTTCACATGTATTGTTAAGTACAATCCACCATTAAGCCAGAAAATAGACACACAAAATGCTGCAGAAAGTACAACAAATTTATTCAAGTCATTGTTATTTTCATAAAGAACAAGTAAACATAACAAAGTACTAAGAAAAGAATCATTTCTTAAGTTCAGACGAAATAGGTCAGCAAAAAAGACACACATCCACTAGATGATCTCTTTAGAAGAATTCGTTACCTAATGGCATCTAAATGCTGGCGTCGTGCTGAGCCAAAGGAGGAAACGTTGCATCATCTATTTTTTACAACTTACGCAGCTGCTAAAGTGTGGAAATACTTCCTTGGTCATGAAGGTATTAATGTGGAGGGAATCATATTTCATCAGGCAGTGACACAGTGTTGGACTGCATATGTAATTCCCAGAAAGCCAACCACCATGCGAAAGAAAATGCTAACTCCGAGACTCAGGAGCTAGCTGAGGATGTTTGGGAGCATGTAGGAGAGGCTTCTCACAGCTTGTCTTCAGAAATGAGTGAGACACATCCAACAGAAACTTTAATTTCAACCTCTCCTATTTAATCTGATGAACCCAGTCCATCATATTTATCAAATGCAAAACCAACTGATTCTAATGGTAGTGTTCACAATCAACTAAACAATACTTGTGATGTGCCAAAAGATGAGGGAGATGCTTCATACATTAGCCATAAATGAGGAAAAAACAAAAGAATCCTCTGAACATATTCAGTCTAATAATTCAGGAGCATAAGAAAGTAATGCTTTGCTGCTTCATTTTCAAGATAATTCTCCAGTAGTACCCAAAGTGCTGATGATTCACCTTCTAGTTCTCCTCTCCAAATGATAAAACCAGAAAATAACAATCATGTACAACCATCAGATAACATTGGTCAGCCCCTAGCAAGTTCAGAAAGCCGGCTATGCAAAACTTACATCTTACGATAATCAATTTAAACCAAATATTGATAAGATTTTATCATTGGGCAAACAGAGTATAAGAAGATACCTATATAGACCCAAGATGGCATCTCACGAATAGTGAACCAACTTAAACAGAATGTTGATTATAACAAGAAACTCAATTTTATCCAACACAAAGTTGAAACATATAAACTTGTATTTGTAACATACGTATGGAAATCACAACTACACATACTTTGTAAAAGCAACCAATAGATTTATACATTATTTTTCTTAACATAAAAAAAGAGGGTAAAGTTATTGTATGTCAATTTTATATCTAGGCGATTTAAAGAAATTTACAAGTCTATATTTAGAACTAAATATTATCATCACTACTACTGTTCACATACATTTTTTTCGCTGAAGTTTGGACTTTATAAGTTTAACACAAATCCATCTATCCAAGAAACTCAGTTTTACCAAAAATGAAGTTGGACCTTAGACTAAAAATAAATAAATGACAAGAATTATTCATGATAAAACGTTTGAAGATCCAGAACAACAAACTTATACAACAAACCAATAACACGAACAGAGAACAATTAGGATTTGTTACTTGATAATAAGTATATTGGCTAAAGAAATGTCCCTGCAGAATATGGGTAACAAGTTCCGTTTTATTAGAAACATGAACATGTATTGTCATGATAGGCTGCAATACGTTAAAAAGAATATTATTGGACATTAGTTGAATATAGAAGTACAGGTAGCAAAATGATAAGGAAAAAATTAAAAAATGTTCAGAAGTAATGAGAAACATAAAGTTACAAAGAAAAAATTACAAGAAATTAGAAAAATAAAAGTAGTACAAAGTAAAAATTAACCGTTTTGGCACGATGATGGATAAACAGAAAATAAGCAAAGTACGTTTGAAGACTAGTTGAAGATCACAACCAATCATCATCCTCGTGTTCATTATATTCTTCCTCAGAAAGGTATTCATCATCATTAAAGTCATCATCATTTTCATGATCAGATTCTTCCCTAACTTCTAAATCTACTTCGTATTCATTATTAATAGAAGGTACTTCACCACTCACTCCATCAATAACTTCTCTTTTTATACTATGACATCATTGTTTGATTCTGCTTGAAGGCTTGCTTCTTCCCTTTCAACAAAGTCAAATTAATTGATATGGCCCCGCTTCATCTTGTTCGGGAATATCATACAAATTTCGTGGTCTTACCCTTACCACAGCACCACAACATGCCATTTCTCACTTTGACCATGTTTAACATAATACACAGCTTGATCCTGTGAGCCTAAAATATATTGATCATTTGTGTAACGGAGTCGTGTCACATCTACACGTACGAATCCATATTCATCCCTTTCGTAACCTCTATTTTGGCTTCGACCTTGGGGAGGAACGTCAAACCAGTTACACTTGAATAATATGACTGAATAACACATATATTGGATCTCTAAAATCTATCATATCTTTTCATAATAATCAACATTTTCTGTATGCTTATCACTCTTTACAACTACACCACTATTTTGGGTTTTCAAATATAATTCAGATTCCATTGTTCGAAACCTAAAGCCATTTAAGATATATCCTTTATGGCAATAAACACGATTGTCTGGAAATCTTGCCAAAGCTAACAATTCATCGGTATCTCGACCATCATCATTCTCTCTTAACTGGACCACCTATAATATTTTGTGTGCAAAGTCAAAAACTTTAATACTTCTTATGAAAGTAAAATTAAAAAATAATCATTAGTAAAGATAAACTAGCCTCAAATGATATAGTTTACCTTTTTTCAAACCACAAAGGAAATTCTTCTTTGTGTCTCTTGGCTACATTTCTATTATTTTCCTTTGCCAATATTTCAAAATGTTCTCTATGGATTGGAAGATTTAGAAAAAAAATAAAGATTCGTTAAAGGTATTCATAAAAAGAAAAGGATGTAACTAAATGAAAAAGTTATCTTACTCAATCCAAGGTCCGACCTCCTCACAATTTTGGAGGATAAAAAATCAGCTTGGTTGATTTCAAGATTACTCAAGCTTTTCCAATCACCCCCTGCTAATGACTTACCATGACAACTAAATATGGACAAGCCATTGGGATTTATATTGACACAATTAAAATTTCTATCCTGATGATTTTGCTTTGTCTCCACATCACAAATATTTAGAACAAAATAACATGCATTCCTCCGCAAGACAGCCCTCAGCAATTGATCCTTTAGGGCGAACTTAGTTGCGTACATAACCTTTTAACGTGCGTAAATATCTATTAAGCAAAGACAAATTAGTTTTGTAGCAAATTTCTTCTGAAAGAATAATTCAAATAAGTTAAAATTTAACCTTTCAATGTAATACATCCATCGATATTGAACAGGACCACCCACTTTTGCCTCATTTGCCAAATGAATCATAACATCAAAGAACGTTGGTAGGAACGCACGTTCTAATTTACAAATTGTCATCCGTATACTTTTATCAAGTTTATCAAACCTTTCCACATGTAGCTCTTTAGTGCACAAATCAGTGAAGAATAATGACAATTCAATTAAGGGATCATATGCATCATTTGAAAAAATTCCTTTGATGATAAGAGGAAAAATACGCTGAAAAAGGACACTGTGGTCATGACTTTTAAGTCCAAATATTCTAGCTTCATTAACATTGACACAACGACCAATGTTAGAAGCATAAGCATCAGGAAACTTGACTTCTTTAACGAGTTGACAAAATTGAATTTTCTCATCTTTAGACATTGTATAGCTTGCTGGAGGTAGTATGTACTTACCCCCACTTTTTACTGGATGAAGGGGCTTTTTGATTTTCATCTCTTGTATGTCCAATCGAGATTTCAATGTGTCCTTTTTCCCTTCAATATCCAATAGAGTTCCTATCACACTTTCACTAATGTTCTTTTCAATATGCATCACATCCAAATTATGTCTCAACAACAAAGTCCTCCAATATGGGAGTTGTTCAAAGAATATACTTTTCTTCTTCCAATTGTCACATCTTTCAACATTTATTTTTCTTTTTCTTGTGTTTCCACCAACTAATCCTTGTGAAGATGTATTAAGTTGTGAAAGAACATCATCTCCATTCAAAGCTTGTGGTGCAAGTCTTTCTTCCTTTGTATAATCAAAGGAACTTTTATTCCGACGATAAGGATGATTTATCTCCAAGAACCTACGATGGCCCATATAGCAATGTTTTAGACCATGTTTCAAGTATAGGGAACAAGTATGTACATGGCAAACTGGACAAGCTAATTTACCTTTGGTGCTCCAACTAGATAACATATCATATGCTGGAAAGTCATTAATCGTCCACAACAAAGCAGCACGCAAGTGAAAAATTTGTTTCTTAAAAGCATCATAAGTCTCGATTCCACTCTCCCATAAGGGTTTTAAATCACCAATCAAGATTGGAGGTATACGTCAATATTCATACCATGACTTTTTGGTCCAGGAATAAGTAAGGATAACAAAATATTAGATTGTTTCATGCATATCCATGGGGGAGATGATATGGAATTAAAACTATTGGCCACATGCTATAGACATTACTCATCGAACCAAAAGGATTAAAACCATCTGAAGCAAGACCAAATCTTACATTACGTGAATCTGAAGCAAAACTTGAATGTTTTTCATCAAAAGTTTTCCATGCCAATGCGTCAGCTGGATGTCTTAATAATCCATTATCAACTATCTTATTTGTATGCCATGTCATATTTTTCGCGGTTTGTTTTGTCATAAATAATCGTTTTAATCGTGGTATCAAAGGAAAGTATCTAAGAATATTTCTAGGAATTCTTTTATTTCTCTTATTCAATTTTCTTAAAGTAACTTCATCATCAATTTCTTTTCCTTTCCTTACTATCTATCTTTTTTCACTACATATAAGGCATTGCTCAAGATCAACATATTCCTTTCTATATAAAATGCAATTATTAATACATGTGTCTATCTTCACATAATCTAGAGCAAAATCTTTTATGATCGTTTTGAACTTCATAAATAGAATTAGGGAGCACATTTTCTTTGGGAAGAGCATCCCTCAATAATTTTAACTAAGAGTCAAAAGAAGTATTACTCCAGCCATGTAGGCGCTTCATCTAAAAAAGACGCATTACAAACGATAGTTTGGAGAACTTTTCACAATTTGGATATAACTTTTGCTCTGCATCCTTTAATAATCTATAGAAACTTTTAGCTTCTGTATTTGGCTCTTCGTACCTAGGCTCAGTAGTCTCATCAAACTCACGACTATTGGAGGGAATACCACGATACATGTCATGCAACATTTCAAAAGTACGCGCATCATCATTCTCTAAATTTGAATCTGTATTGGAATTTGTTTCATCATCTGAAGATGAATCCGACTCACCATGATAAATTCACCTATGATCGGATCTATTCCCCACCTAAGTAAATTTGTCTTAACCTCATCGCGTGATTTTCTAAGCACATTATTACATTTAATGCACGGACATTGAATTCTTACACCAACCTCAGGATTAGAAAATCCAAAGTTCAAAAAATATTCCACACCATTCAAGTATTTTGGTAATGTCCTATTCATAATAAGTAGCCAATTCTTATCCATCATATACTAACCTACAAAAAAATATAAAACAATAACTGTAAATTATATAATGAAAATTGTAAAACATTATATTTTAACTTTTTTTCATAAGTTCACAACTACATAAAGCCGGAAATTCACAGGAAAAGGAAAGGAAAAAATAATGCAATATACTCTATCAAGTAACATATAAAAGCAACATACGTCAAAGAATCACATATAACAAAAGTCACTCAATTGGCCTCGCCTAAACATATAACATACAACAAGTAGATAATAAAGCAAATGATGTTCCATATAGTCTAGCTCACTATTCAAGATATGTTAAATCATATAATAGATTCTAAATGCTATCAAATGCCAACCAACAACAGAAGCCAATCAATAATCTAATGAATAGAACCAAAAGTCCTAATGGCCAAAAGCAAAATATAGTGCTTCTTCCCTGATGTTCTCCTCAAATATAACAACCAAATAATGGTTGTATTTCGTAATGACTGTAGTAGAAGCCATTGATTTTCTTTTCATCTTCTACAATTCTCAGCCAATGTGTAATATCTGCGTGTTAGCTTGGGTTTGTACACAAGAGTTTCTGTTCTGCTTGTCATACAATCACCGCTGCCACCAGTAGCAGTAACAATTGCAGTAGCCATTGAAACAACAGGGGAATAGGCTAATTCAACCGTAAATCTAGTGGGATCAACAATTTCTAAAGGTGGAACTTGGTAGGATGTCGTAGTCACACTCCCCCACCCCAACTTGAACTACCCCTACGTACCACAGCCCTCACCACCGCCAGAAGAGCTCGTTTACGATGATTAAAATAAAACAAGAGACTGAACAATATTAAAAGAAAAATTTATGCATAATTGCTTTTTAAAGCATAAGAAATTAGAGAAGAAATAGTTCCAATCCTAGTCTAGCATAGAAAAAATTTAGATACTCATACCCAATTAAGTACTTATAACTACATAATTTGATAATTCAATAATTTAGTGGAGAAGCAATCGGTAAAGAAATTGAAGATGGAGTTCTTACCGGTTCTTCTCCGATTAGCAGCAACAACACACAACAAGAAGGCAACAGAAGAGTGGCTCTTTCAAGTAGAACTGATAAGAAAACCCTAGCAAGAATGGTTACTAGAGATTGGGGTAAAAGTCCGGAAAATTATATTTTACGCGAAATATTTTGGCGCTTTTAATTTTGGCGGAACATTCAAAAATTTTAGTCCACGACAGCCCATGAAAATTTTTAGGCCACGGCAATTTCATGTCTATTCCCAACAAAACAATTTCTAGTTGCCAATTCTCTTTATACTTTAATTTTATTACGTTAAAATTTTTATTTTTGGTAACAACTAAAATTAGTTTCTGCCGTTTATTAAGATTCAGCAACAACCCAAAAGTTGTTGCTAGAACATTGTTGTCATCTTTAAAATTTAAAGTTTATCATCTAAATTGTAGAGTATGGCAACAAAATTAATATGTTTGCCAACAAGATAGTTTTATTGCCCAAAAATCTATGCTATTGCAACAATTTATTTAAATTATTGCCATTTATCTATTTTTGCCAACAATATGTCTGTTGTTACAAATTCTATACTTTTTTATAGTGATTTCTTGTGATTCCACCTGAACCCGAGCCATCCTACAATAATTGGACTGCTGCCCGTGTATACAACTGGAATATTTGAATTTTTTATATAAATCAACAGTTCATATAGTAGTTATACAAGATAAATTCTTGATACGGGCGCCCAAAAACAAGAAAATAAAATGATAAAGAGGAACAAGTGTATGCAAAAAAATATCAACGATGGGCTGGGCCCTCCAACATGGTTAATATTATCCATTTTCTCGCATTGTGATCAAACCCAGACACGTCAACTAGGATATGGGAGAAATGAAATTGGGTTGGGGGACCATACCTAAATATCATGCAGATATCACGTGTCAACCATCATCTGAATCGGATAACGCATTATTCTTCTTCTTCAGTCCCTAGCAATATCTTTATTACTGTACCAAGCAATAAGTACAGAAAGTGCTACTCTCTTCTGCTAAATTAAGAACCCAGATAATACTAACTGAATTCATCGCCCCGCTTCATATTTTACTATTGATCCAGAAATCTCAAGCAGCTACCTTGTGTAATTTACAAGAATGGCGACTCTTTCCATTTCTCCAACAGTTGGAACAACTTTTCCTTGCCCCCATAGCTACCCACCTGGTTCCTCTTCGTTCACTTCTTCTTCAACTTTGTCGCTAACATTGTCAGCAAGCAGTTCAGGATTTTTAAATTCAGCTTTCAAGAACAATGAAATTAATGCTCCTGTGAAGAAAAAGGGGACAAGATCGTTTGGGATTCGAATGTCTTGGGATGGTCCACTCTCTTCCGTCAAACTCATCCTCCAAGGCAAAAACCTTGAGGTTTAACTTTCTGCCCCTTTACTCTCTTATTTATATCCTTAAGTACTTCAATATGAAACTGTTGTTTCCACACTTGATTGATTTTGAGTCTACTCCTCTGTCAGACACTATTACACTATTGTTATTACGGAAATTCCCTTCCATTTTTAATTATAGATATTGTGACTTAGAGTACGTTATTCGGAACCCCATTAGGAAGTACAATAGTTACTTCACAGTGAAACTAGAAGCTTTAACAGATTGATCGTTTAACTGGAAATCTTGTTCCTTGCTTAAACATGTTCTTGAATGTGAAATATGGTGACTTATTGTTTTAGCGCCATTACAGTTAACGCCTGCTGTGAGGAGCTATGTGGAAGAGAAGTTGGGTAAGGCAGTTCAAAAGCATAGCTACCTAGTGAGGGACGTCGATGTTAGGCTATCTGTTCGAGGTGGAGAGCTAGGAAAAGGGCCAAAGATTCGAAGATGTGAAGTAAGCACCAAAAACTTGAAAATTTATTATATTGGACTTTTGTTGTTGTTTAAAATTTACTTGACCGGCATTCATGAACTCTAGGTTACTTTATTCACCAAGAAGCATGGAGTGGTTCGTGCAGAGGAAGATGCGGAGTCGGTCTATGGAAGTATAGATATGGTATCATCAATTATACAGCGAAAGTTGCGGAAAATTAAGGAGAAGGATTCAGACCATGGCAGGCATATGAAGGGCTTCGACAGGCTGAAGGTCAGGGACCCAGAATTGCTGGCAGTTCAAGAGGATTTGGGGACACTTCCCCAAGAGGAGGAAGTTGAAGATGACGAAAGCGAGGGCTTTGTTACTGAGGTTGTCTCTGAACTTAAATGTTTTGCCAAATATTTTTTCTTGCACTCAATATATTGGTTACTACTGCTTTGACATGGCCTTTCTAGTTTATAGTTAATTGAGTTCCTAGCAACAGCAGGGAGATATTCTTGTCAATTGATATCTTCCCAATCAGTAATATTCAACTGAGTAGAACATCTTTGATGTGTATTGCCTCAGTGGTATTCCATTTTGGTGTCATGTGTTAGATGCTCATCGGAGTTATGAACGGCTGGCGATGGTCGGCGTTCGGCGAGGCAGAGGGAGGCCTAAGAGGTATTGGGGGGAGGCGATTAGGCATGACATGGCTAGAATGCAGGTTTCCGAGGACATGGCCCTTGATAGGGAAGTCTGGAGGTCTAGTATCAGGGTTGTAGGATAGGGGCCCCTAGAGTTTTTCGTACTACTCACCCGGGGTTGGGTGAGGCTTGGTAGGGCTACCCATAGATAATTTGTGTTTTGGATTGTGTCTCCCTTATGGTAGTTATTTATGTTAGATAATACGCTTAACGCTAGAGGGGGGGGGGGAGTGAATAGCGTTATAATAAAAATTAGCGTAAACTTGCGGAATTTAAAATTTGCAGGAAATAAATAAGTGCGATAAATAAGAAAGAACACACCGAAGTATTCTGGTTCACCACAACCCGTGGCTAGTCCAGTCCCCGAGAGACTCTCTCGAGATTTCCACTAACTTGTCAAGCTTCCGGGTGCTTAACAAACCTTTACAACTTGAGGACACAAGCCTCAACACCTTTGCTCGGAGATACAACACTCCAAGACTTCAACCAAAGGAAACACAAGTTCCTTCACAACTTGAGGACACAAGCCTCAACTACCTTTGCTCGGAGATACAACACTCCAAGACTTCAACCAAGGAAACACAAGTTCCTTCTTACAACAAGAGAATAACAATTCTCTTCAAGTGTACAAAACACTAAGCACTCAAACAAGACACTCCTTAATGAGTAGATTTGAGTAAAAGAATACGCTCAAGATCGCAACAACTTTCGACAAGAGTTTGGCTCTCAAAAACTTATGTAATGAATTTAAAATGATAAGCAATAGAGCATGCAAGCTTATAGCAATTATATGATCAGTTGTTGTGTGTTGTTCTGTTCAAAACACTGAAATGAAGCTGTATTTATAGTTGAAAAACTTGGCATTACCGTTGCCTAATTGCCAATTAAGAACTGCTGATTTTACTCTGTGACAATCGATTGTCAAGAAGCCACAATCGATTGTTTGCCAATCGTTCCAAAAATCAATCCCAGATTTTACGCTTAACAATCGATTATTCAAGATCAACAATCGATTATTGGCAACGTTCAAAAAATTATTTCCAGATTTTACGTAAAACAATCGATTATACAAAATCAATAATCGATTATTCAGCAACGTTCAAAAAATCCTTTCCATACTTTAATTTCAACAATCGATTATACAAAATCAATAATCGATTATTCAGCAACGTTTAAAAAATCTTTTCCAGATTTTAATTTCAACAATCGATTATAGAATATCAACAATCGATTACCTGACGGTATTTGAAAACTTTACGACAATGGTCAGCTTCAAAATCGATTGTGCAATGTTAACAATCGATTATTTATCAGTCTTGAAAAATCAATTTAGACACTGCCTCGTGACAATCGATTGTTATATACTCACAATCGATTATTTAATAACTTTGAAAAAGTCTGGAAGACACTGCCTCAACACAATCGATTGTCATATGTTCACAATCGATTATTTTGTGATTTTGAAAAATCTGGTGGACACTGTCTCTTCAAAATCGATTGTCATTAACTTCACAATCGATTATTTTGAGCGTTGAAAAACTTTGATGGAGACTGCCTCATCACAATCGATTGTCATAAGGTTCACAATCGATTGTCATGCAGATTTGAAAAATCTGATGCTCACTGCCTTAACACAATCGATTGTCATTAGTTCACAATCGATTGTCATGCAGTCTTGGCTTAACATAATCGATTATCATAAGTACATAATCGATTATCTTAGTCCAGATTTTAGAGGCATGTTTAAAAATCATTTTGACTAAAGTAAATATGCATGATTTAAAATCATTTAGCATTAAATTAAATATGCATGATTTTGTAAAAATAATTTTACGAGAGAAGCCATGTCATGAGTCAAGTTGTCGGATCAAGATCACAGTTAAGAACGACTCATGTAAAACTATGAAACTTGGTCTTGAGCTTGAATCTCGTTGTATATCAATTGTGCGCTTGTACTTGAACTTCGTCATATATCAATTTGCGCATCGTTTGTCATTCATCAAAACCTACACATATAAACACACGTTTAGTATAATGCCTTTAGAACGTGTTTCCAACAATTTCTCCCTTTTTGATAATGGCAAACTTTAAGCGGGATATGCATATTAAGCAATTCATAATGACGATTCAAGACAAGAAAAGATATGCAACAAGTATATGGATATGCAATTTGTTCCCCCTCAATATATGAATTCCCCCTCAATTTATGCCGATAAGTATTGAGAGTGCATACCCGTTATCGTTGTCGGATCAAGATCACAGTTAAGAACGACTCATGTAAAACTATGAAACTTGGTCTTGAGCTTGAATCTCGTTGTATATCAATTGTGCGCTTGTACTTGAACTTCGTCATATATCAATTTGCGCATCGTTTGTCATTCATCAAAACCTACACATATAAACACACGTTTAGTATAATGCCTTGAGAACGTGTTTCCAACAATTTATGGTAGTTACTGTATGATATTATTGCATACTATTTTATTTATAGTTCTTATGTTTAGATAATTATTTACGCTATTTCTGTTGGACTTACTAAAGCTCTTTTGTTTTTGTTTTTGTTTTTGTTTTTGTTTTTTGTTTTTGTTTTTGTTTTTGTTTTTCCTTTCCTTCACTGAGCCGAGGGTCGATGGGAAACAGCCTCTCTGCCCTTTCGGGTAGGGGTAAGGCTCGTCTACATATTACCCTCCCTAGACCCCACTTTGTGGGATTATACTGGGTAGTTGCTGTTGTTGTTGTTGTTGTTGTTGTTGTGTTAGATGCTCATCCTATTATTCTTTCATGACAATGGAGTGGAATTAGAACCGATCGGTGGAATAACATTTGTGTATCATACCCTAGGGATGTTAATAATTAAGTCATTTCCTGTGTCAGTTTATTTAATTCTAATTCCACAGTCTTCAAATTAGTAAGGTTCTTGAAGGGAACAAACTGATAGGTGTAGTAGAGCTTGGTTACACGCTTCAATGCTTCCTGTTAAATGAAGAAAAAACTTATTAAAATTGTATGGTAAAATGGTTCACCTAGAAAGCATTTGAAATAACATTTAGGAATTAAGATTTGGTTGCCTTTACAGTGGAATATATCTTCAAACATGTGCTTTGATGCAGTATAAATTAATTTAGGGGTAAAAAATATGATGTAATGAGTTAATCCGAAATGAGGAAAAAAAGCATTTAGAGGCACTTAATTCCGATTTGTTAGGAATGCCAGTCTATAGTCTTAACAGGTGAGACCTCTGCCTTAAACATCCTGATTTCTGACCTTAAGTTGTGTGATATCAGATGCACCTATCCATTTATCTCCCTAAGGCTCCACTTTCAAATTTGTCCATTTTATACAACTCTGCGGCATGTGCATTAGGCTCGTCTTTCCAAGTACATGTTATTGAAATTACAGGATTAAATCCATTCCAAATAAAATAAGATTGTCCCTTTTCTAGAAGTGTTTTTTACTATAGACCTTCTTCCTTTTGTTCCTTTGACTAATCATATGATTTGTTGATAATTACTGATAACTGCATTATAGGAAGTTCTCTGCGTGAAACTTCTTCCGTTTCTTGTGTTTGTCATAAGTTTCAAACTTCCAAAGTCATTAGCAACTGACTTTATTTGAGGGACCTGATCATTTCATCTCCTAGAATATGACACTCCCCATCCGCTGTCTGACCCTTTTACCTTGAAAGCTACTTTTGTTAATAATTTATCACCATCTTAATTAATATCTAAGATATTCCAAGGAGAATCTGGAATATTCAAAGAATGGTAGAGAATTGGAAGAACTCTAGAATGAAAATTCTTGAGTGAGGAGCCTAGAAGCATTCTAGAAGTACAACTCTAGAAATAAGTGCAAGGTGTAATTCTAGAATTAGGTAGTTGGTAACACTCTATCCCCACTAGATCCTCCATCACCACCTGCAAATAGAGGTGGTTCATTTGAGTTGTATGTGCTTAAACAAGCAAGCAAGAAAGGAAGAAGTGAGTGATCAAGTGAGAAATACAAAAGAGAAACAAAGAGAGGTCCTAGTGTGCGAGTGAAGGAGAAATAGAATTCAAGTGGTGAGAAAACAATTGTACTCAACAGTTTTCAACAACTTTTGCCTCTGTTAATTTTGTAAGTTTTCATCCTCTGTTAATTTTGTAAGTTTTCATCTTCCTTATATTCTAATTTTAAAATAATTGCACCTTTCCACTTAACTTTTCCAAGCAATTTTGTGTCTATCAGAATCTTTTAGGATTGATCTGAAACTTTCTATATGGCTTAATAGTGCATGAGCCTTTAAGCTGTCGTGTATGCATTTTCTATACTGAAGGTAGAGCTCTAGCTTCCCTTTAAAACTTGAAATCCTCCCACTGCCTGTCAAGTGCTTGGGTGTCTTTATTCAACCCAAACCAAGTAGCCTGTGTTGTAGCCAGATATTCTTAATCTCTGCTTGACTTAAATGTCTCAGTAGCCTCCTTATTCACAGCATGGTTTCTCCTTAGATCTATCTAAGAAACGTTCTTTCATCTCTTTTAATTGAGCAAATTCCTTATGGCTGCTGTGCGAGTGTAAGGGACCATTTTGGACTCTTCTTCCCTTTTGTGCTTTTAACTGCTTGTCCCCAGTCTCGATATTAAATGATGCTCCAAGTCAATAACAGAATTAACTTGAAATATAATGATCTGATTGTGAAGATTTTTATTATTCGCTTAAATGAGTATAAACAGCCATAATAATGTTTTAGTTATAGGTTTATTGGGTCTTTGGCTAATGTTTCTACAATACTACTCATGTATGTTTTAAGCACAATGACACAGTTCAGTTCATATTTTCGTTCAGATTGTTCGTGAGAAGCTCTTTGATATGCCACCTTTAACTGTCACTGAAGCAATTGAACAGATGGAAAGCGTCGACCATGACTTCTATGGTTTTCGGAATGAGGAAACTGGTACTGAGAAATAACTCTACTCTTCAAACACAATTTTTTGTTTGCTTCATTGTTCATTCTTTGCTTCATTTGGTTTATGATTTAGTGTGTTGCTGCAGGTGAGATTAACATTGTTTACAGAAGAAAAGCAGGGGGTTATGGACTTATTATTCCCAAGGAAGATGGTAAAACAAAGTTAGAGCCAGTGGAGGTTGAACTAGAGAAAGAAACATCGATGGCAGAATAGAAGGAATTGACGAGAAGTGATGACAGAGTACATTTACTTTGCATTATGGTCACTTTTGGAGTCAAAAGAGAGAAGGTTTTCTGCTTGAGGATGTTTTTGCACCTATATCATCTTACGGATCTACTAATTTTCAGAAACAGCAAATGTTAATTGAGACAGCGCCAGTATCGCAAAAGGAGCTTCTACATGAATGTAGATGTTTCTACCTTTAAGATTTCTGTAAAGATTGTAGTTATAATTGAAAAAGAAAAAGAAAATGTATGCACACGTTGCTGCACTGAATTTACATCCTAGTATGTGTGTCTTGGTCTCTTGGATCCGTTGGTAAGGAGCCAAAACACTTATCTTGCAACTTATGTGTTGTTGAAATGTTTCGTGATCACTTGTTTGCATATTTGATCTGGGACTCTTTTTCCTTTGGTCACTTCACCTTTAGGACAAACTTGTGTTAACTTTTTGATATAATCAAATAGTATAAAAGTTCTTGACGCTATCACTATATTAAAATTCAAATTATTACCATTTCCTAATAAACAGTTAAAAAATTTTAACTTTTATATAACGTAATTGAGTATGAGTTTTTTTTTTTAAAACTCTATCTGTGTATGGTCTATAGAAGAGGCTAATTCGCTAACATAAAGATTGTGACGACCTGAACGGTCGTTTTGAGCATTTGCACTTCGCTCGGTAGTTTGGGGGCACGAGTAGCTCCGTATGGTATATTAGGACTTGTGTGCAAAATTTGAGTTCATTTCGATTGATTTGATATGTTTCGATGCGAGTTTTTGGAAGTTGAAAGTTCGAAAGTTCATTAAGTTTGATTTGAAGTGCATATCGTCATTGCGATGTCGTTATGCATGATTTGAGGTATCGAGCAGGTACATTTTATGTTATATGACTTGTTGGTATGTTCGTACGGGATCTAGAGGGGCTCGAGTGAGTTTCAGATAGGTTTGGGTTGTGTAGCGCTCATTTTTCTTATGTTTCGACGGCGTTTCTTCAAGCATAATGGTACCATATTGAACAAATGAGCTCTAATTTCTGTTTTGATGGAAGCATTAGATCTATCGTAATTACGGAGTCATAGCAAAAAGAATCATCGAATGTGAACATCGTATGAGGATTTCATGGTCATTTTACAAAGAATTGGGTTGCCACATTTTTCAGATTAATTACGAAATTACCACTGACTTCGTATGTAAAAATCTGCACTATTTTCAAATATTGAAAGTAACATATCTCCTTCATTATAAAGATAAATGGAGTGATCCAAAAGCCCAACTTGACTGAATTTCATAAGAAATCTATTGGAGGCGTCAAAAGCAAGTTTCGGAATTGTTTGGCACACAAAACGAGGCAGAATAGCGAGGCAAAAATACTTAATACCAAAGGTTTGTTCATTTGGTCATATTTTGAGTTGGAGAACTCGGATTTGGATAATATTTAGAGGTGATTTTCACCATATTGATTGGGGTAAGTGTTCTATACTCGATTTTGGTTATATTTCACAAATCCATCTTTTTTTGGCATTTGATTGATGATTTCAAAGTAAAATTTGAGGGTTTTGTCTAAAATTACATTAAGTGAATTTTTGAGTTTTGAACATTAATTCGGAGTTGGATTTGAGTGAAACTAGTATGGTTGGACTCGTAATTGAAAGGGTTATCAGATTTTGTGAGTTTTGTCGTGTTGGAGGCGCGGACTCGGGTTTGACTTTTTTGTCGATTTTGAAATTTTGATTAAAGATTCGACCTTTATCGATTGGATTTGTTTCCTTTGGCATTATTTTTTTGATAAGATAATGAATTTCATATAAGGAAGCAAGAAGATGCAAAATGTACAATGCAGCAAAAGCGTCATTAGTTCTATTACAAAAGGCGTAGTCTAAAGTTAAGGAGCTAACAAAGTCCAAAAGGCTTTTGGTGAATTTACAGGTGAAAGGTTACTCCATCTACATAAACTTGCTAAACATTTAGCCTTTTTCCTTTGGCATTATTTGATGTATTTGAGTTGCTTTTAGCTAGTTTCGAGCCGTTCGCAAGTCGGTACGTGCGGGATGGCATTTTTGAAGCATCGGTTGATTTACTGGTTATTGGATTTTGCTTGTTCGAGGTAAGAAATACTTCAAAACTTGATGCTGGGGGTATGAAACCCCGAATTACATGTTATGTGTTTGGTGTTGAGGTGACACACATGCTAGGTGACGGGCGTGCACCGTGTGAATTGTGACTCCGTCATTCATAAGGTATTATGTAGTTACCTCATCTTATATGTAACCATATTTCTACGTACTTGAGCTATTGAGTTGTGATCCATGTTATAAACCATGTCTAGGCTACATGCTTATTCTGTTGGGACCTACTAAGGTCATATTGCTGTTGAATTATTTGTTTAAATTGCAATGTCATACTCAGTCATGTCATTCATTTCATATCATACCTCAGTCTCTATTGCTATTTATTGACACATCATATCATTATTTTGGGCTATTTTCATGGCATTGTGATCCCGAGAGACTGGAAAGACTGATGACTGAGTGAGGTTGAGGGCCTGAGTGTGAGTGATATGATTGGATGGGGCTGCACCGCGCATTATTTATATTGTTTGGGCTGAAGGAGCCCCTCCAGAGTCTGTACACAACCCAAGTAAGCGTGTATAAATGTGTGTGCGTGTATATATATATATATATATATATATATATATATATATATATATATATATATATATATATATATATAGATCGGATTGCACGCTGCAATGGGCCTTATGCCTATATATATGTGAATTTGGTTGCACGCCGCAACAGGTATTGTATAGTGCTGAGTGACTGAATGTGATGAGTGTTGAGCATAGTGAGTGGAAAGTGTGGGACAATAAGATTGATGTCTCTACCCGAATTCCCACTATCGGGGTCGTGATGGCGCCTACTATCGGAGCTAGGCAAGCCAACCCTTTTTAAATACTTCACAAACTTTAATCTAAACAATATAATAAACTAAAGTAAATAATTATAAATACGCAGAAGACTTTTAAGGAAAAACAAAAGTAAAGTGTGGAAGTTTATAACATGTCTCTACCCAGTATCTGGTGTCACTACTCACAGACTATGAAAGGAATGCTAAAAACACCAGTCTAAAAGAAATTACACAAAAGTCTGTCTCGATACAAATAAGCAAACTGAAATGAAATGGAAGAGACTCGGGGCCCGCGAACTACCTAGGAGTCTCTGGGCTGAAGGCACGCTTCCAAGCTACTGATGCCTTCCGTAAGCTGTCTCCTGACATGTGCACAAAAGGCACAGAAGTGTAGTATCAACACAACCGGCCCCATGTGCTGGTAAGTGCCTGGCCTAACCCCGATGAGGTAGTGACGAGGATAGATAGGACCTACCACAAGTAACATGTACATATATATGCAATAACAAGAGAATACGATATTCTAAACAGTTAAAAAGGGAGGGAAGCATGCTGTGGGGTACAACAGTTTAAATACCAAAATCAGCTAACAAGGATGAAAACTAAGCAGTTAACAACTGATAATGAAATACCGGAAAGCTCAACACACAGGACAATATCCTCAGTCCATATACCCGTTGCGGCGTGCAACCCGATCCTCACATTTAATACCGTTGTGGCGTGCAACCCGATCCTTGACAATTTATCCATTGCGGCGTACAACCTGATCCTCAACATCTAGTACCGTTGCGGCATGCAACCCGATCCTCAATTTTTACCGACAAAACTCACCCAAATAATTCGCAACTCAAGTGCGAGGGGAGTAACATCAAAACATCAAGTGTTCCGACAAGGAAATGCAACTAACAGCCTCCCGGCAAGGGAGAATTCAAAATATATTTAAGTCCCGGCAAGGGAAATGATCACACAATTTCCACTTCTAAACGTGTTGGCTACCAACAAATGCTAAGTCGAGCCAATGCTCCAAAATTATACAATATCATTATTTAACCAATCATTCATATCATGTGAACTAAGCCAATCCCAACAAGAATATATATCATATCATTCAATATAACGCAATTAAAGACGCACGGTCATGCTAGACTTGGGCGCATAGTTAACCATGACCATACCTATACACCGACTCCACATAGCACATAGTAAATATTGTCCTAATCTGTTTCCTTCAAGCCAAAGTTAGAACAAATACTTATCTCAAAAGCTCGAAACTCAACTCACGCCTCTAGGATGGCTTTACCCCTCGAATTCGCAGCAAAACCACTCGAATCTAGTCACAAGTTACCCAAGTGTATCAACAAATGCTAGTTAAATCAATTTGAATGCATAAGAATGAATTTCTCAAAGTTTTACCAAAAATTTTCAAAATGCCCCCTGGCCCACGTGGTCAAATCACGAGGTTCGAACCAAAACCGGGTTACCCATTTCCCCACGAGTTCATATATGTGATTTGTTTTGAAATCGGACCTCAAATTGTGGTCCAAATCCCCAATTTTAAGAAAACCTAGGTTCTACCCCAAATTCCCATTTTTACCCATGGAAAGCCTTGATTTTAAGATGAAATCATGATAAAAGGTGTTAAAGATTGAAGAAATTAGTTAAAAGTTGACTTACCAATGGCTTGAAGAAGAGGGAGTTCGAGGAAAAATCGCCAGAGGTGTTTGGATTTAAAAAAATGTGAAAAAGAGCTTAACAAATTGTTTAAGTCTGAATATATAGGTGCAGGTATCGCAATTGCGAAGATTTGTTCGCAATTGAAAATTCAGTAGGCTTGGGAAATGCGAGATTTTAGTTCGCAATTGCGAACTATGAAGGGTTCTCAGAGTTCGAATTTGCAAACAAATGTTCGCATTTGTGAACTCTAGGCTACAAAGGGGAGTTTTGCAAATGCAAACATTTGTTCGCAAATGCGAACTCTGGGCTACAAATGGGAGTTTCGCAAATGCGAACTCTGGGCTATTAAGGGGGACTTCGCATTTGCGAACAATTGTTCGCATTTGCGAACACTGGAGGTCTGGCATACCAACAACTTTCAAACATGCCAAAAATGAACTCGTGGCCTATCCAAAACTCACTCGAGCCCTCGGGGCTCCAAACCAAATATGCACACAACCCCAACAACATCCTACGGACTTACTCGTATGATCAAATCACTAAAATAACATCATTTACATATATTCAAATCTCAAAACACATGATTTCTTCCAACTTTTCATAAAACTCTTATTTCTTATTTTCAAGTCGGAAATACGTCAAACGACGTTCGTTTTCAACCAAACTTTACAGATAGCGCTTAACGCTCATTTAAGACCTTTACCGGGCATATGAACCAAAATACGAGTCCGATACCATCTATTTCTAACTTCATTTTCTTTTCAATTTTTCATATCATTTTCAGATAAATAAATTTTTTCAAAAATTCTGTACTCGGGCCTGGGACCTTGGCTTTTATTCCGGAAATATGCCCGAGTCCAATATTTTCCTACGAACCCTCCAAGACCGTCACATCACGGGTCTGAGTCGTTTTATCCTAAATTTTGACCAAAGTCAACTATATCAATATTGTTATCAAAATTCAGAGTTTTTAATACAGAGTCATATATTTACACATAAAGGTTTTCGAGCTTCATGCCCGAACTGCACGCACAAATCGAGGCGACCAAATAAGAGATTTTCAAGGCCTCGGAAGAACAAGAAATGGGAGAATTACGGTGATGACCCTTTGGTTCGTCACATCCTCCACCTCTAAAACAACCGTTCGAGGACGAATGGACAAAACAAAAAAGTACCTGAGTTGGGGATTATATCGGGATAACGGCTCCGCATATCAGACTCTGATTCCCAAGTCGATGCCTCAAGGGGCTAACCTCTTCACTAAACACGCACTGAAGGAAAACTCGTCGACCTCAACTGTCAAACTTACCGGTCTAAAATAGCCACCGGCTCCTCCTTATATGACATGTCCTTATCCAATTGGACTGTACTATAATCTAACACGTGGGCGGGATCGCTGTGATAACTCCAAAGCATGGATACGTGAAAAACTGGATGCATGTCTGACAAGCTAGGGGGCAAGGAAAGTCAATAAGCCACCTTCCTCATGCGATCAAGAATCTCAAATGGGCCAATAAACCTAGGGCTAAGCTTTCCCTTCTTTCCGAACGTCATCATGCCCTTCATAGGCAATACCTGGAGCAATACTCGCACACCAACCATGAAAGCAACTTCCTTGACCTTGCGATCTGCATAACTCTTTTGCCTGGACTGAGTTGACCGAAGTCTGTCCTGAATGGTGGTGGAAATTGGAATAAAATGCGCTGACTTGGTCAGCCTATCAACAATAACCCATATAGCATCAAACTTCTTCCGAGTCATCGGAAGGCCAATAACAAAGTCTATGGTGATTCTCTCCCACTTCCCCTTAGGGAGAGGAAGTGGGGATGGTGATCCACATTCCGTCCAGCCAGCTAGAGGCGGGGGTAGAGGTCATAGAAGTGGAGGTAAGGACCATAGAGGTGGAGCTCAGACCGCCAGAGGCAGGGGTTAGCCCGCAGCAGATCGTCCCAGAGACATAATTTAGGGAGGTGGGGCCAGCCCTATTGTTATGCATTGTCAGTCACGCCAGAGGCCGAGTCATCATATGTTGTGATTATAGGTACTATACTGGTTTGTGATAGAGGTGCTTCAGTATTATTTGATCCGGGATATACGTATTCTTATGCGTCGTCCTATTTTGCACCCTATTTGATCATGCCTAGTGAGGCTTTGGGTATTCCCGTATATGTGTCCACACTGGTTGGTGATTCTATAATGGTCGACTGAGTGCATCGTTCATGTATTGTGGTATTTGACGGTGTTGAGACCCGTGTAGACTTATTGCTCTTAGATATGGTGGACTTTGATGTTGTTTTAGGGATGGACTAGTTGTCTCTGTATCATGCTATCTTGGATTGTCACGCCAAGACCTTGACCTTGGATCTACCAGATTTGCCCCGACTTGAGTGGAGAGGGCCCCCAGGTCATGCCACCCGCAATGTTATTTCATATGTCAAGGCTCGACGTATGGTCGAGAAGGGGTGTCTAGCATATCTGGCGTATGTTCGCGACTCCAGCACAGAGATTCCATCTATTGACTCTGTTCCTATTGTTCGGGAGTTCCCCGAGGTTTTCTCTTTAGACCTGCCAGGTATGCCGCCCGATAGGAATATTGATTTTTGTATTGATCTGGCACCGGGCACTCAGCCTATTTCCATTCTGCCATATCGCATGGCCCCGCCAGAGTTGAAAGAGTTGAATGAGCAGCTTCATGACTTGATTGATAAGGGTTTCATTAGACCGGTGTATCACCTTGGGGTGCACCAGTGTTGTTTTTGAATAAAAAGGATGGGTCGATGAGGATGTACATTGATTACCGGCAGTTGAACAAGCTGAAGATAAAGAACAAGTATCCACTACCGAGGATTGACGATTTGTTCGACCAGCTTCAGGGTGCTAGGGTGTTCTCGAAGATAGATTTGAGGTCTGATTATCATCAGCTGAGGATTAGGGCGTCTGATGTCCCTAAGACAACATTTCGCACTCGGTACGGGCATTACAAATTTTTGGTCATGTCGTTTGGGTTGACCAATGCCCCAACAACATTCATTTAGTTGATGAACCAAGTGTTCAGGCCCTATTTGGATTTGATTGTGATTGTATTCATTGACTACATTTTGATATACTCCCGCAGTCAGGAGGAGCATGAGCAACACCTCAGAGTGGTTCTTCAGACTTTGAAGGATCGTTAGTTGTATGCCAAGTTCTCGAAGTGCAAGTTTTGGTTGAGTTCAGTCGCATTCCTGGGTCATGTCGTATCAGCATAGGGTATTCAGGTGGACCCGAAGAAGATAGAGGCAGTCAAAAACTGGCCTCGACCAGCTTCAGCTACAGAGATCCGGAGATTCTTGGGGTTAGCTGGTTACTACAGACGTTTCGTAGAGGGGTTTTCATCCATTGCAGCCCCGATGACTAAATTGACCCAGAAGGGTGCCTAGTTCAGGTGTCAGATGAGTGCGAGGCGAGCTTCCAGAGGCCCAAGACAGCTCTAACTACGGCACCGGTATTGGTTTTCCCACGGGATCAGGGCCTTATACTATTTATTGTGATGCTTCCCGCATCAGGCTTGGCTCAGTGTTGATGCCGAATGACAAGGTCAGAGCATATGCTTCGAGGTAGTTAAAGATCCGCGAGAAGAATTATCCAGTTCATGACCTAGAGTTGGCAGCCATTTTTCATGCCTTGAAGATCTGGAGGCATTATTTATATGGTGTGACGCGTGAGGTGTACACGGATCACAAGAGCCTTCAGTACTTGTTCAAACAGAAGGATTTGAATTTGAGACAACGGAGGTGGTTGGAGTTGCTGAAAGACTATGACGTTTCTATCTTATACCACCAGGGGAAGGCCAATGTGGTGGCCAATGCATTGAGTAGGAAGTCCTCCAGCATGGGTAGTCTTACCTATATTCGGGTCAACTAGAGACCGCTTGCCTTGGATGTTCAAGCCTTAGCTAATAGATTTGTGAGGTTGGATATTTCTGAGCCCAGCAGGGTGTTAGCTTGCACGGTTGCTTGTTCATCATTGATGGAGTATATTCGGGAGCGACAGTTTGATGACTCCTATTTGTGTGTCCTTAGGGACACGGTACAACGAGGATGTGCCAAGAAAATGACCATGGGAGATGATGGTGTATTGATATTGCAGGGGCGAGTTTGTGTGCCCAATGTTTATGGTATTCGAGAGTCGATCTTAGCAGAGACCCACATCTCTCGGTAATCTATTTACCTGGGCACCACGAAGATGTATCAAGATTTGAGACAACATTATTGGTGGCGCAGGATGAAGAAAGACATTGTCACATATGTGGCTCGTTGTCTGAATTGTCAGCAGGTTAAGTACGAGCATCAGAGGCCCGGTGGGTTATTTTAGAGGATTAAACTCCCCGAGTGGAAGTGGGAGAGAATCACCATGGACTTTGTTACTGTCCTTCCGATGACTCGGAAGAAGTTTGATGCAATATGGGTTATTGTTGATAGGCTGACCAAGTCAGCGCATTTTATTCTTGTTGCCACCACCTATTCGTCCGAGAGATATGCTGAGATTTATATCAGGGAGATCGTTCGCCTTCATGGGGTGCCCATATCTATTATTTCGGACCGAGGTCCGCAGTTACCTCACATTTTTGGAAGGCATTTCAGAAAGAGTTGGGCACCCAGGTTCAGTAGAGTACAACATTTCATCCCCAGACGGACGGTCAGTCTGAGAGAACTATTCAGATATTGGAAGATATGCTCCGAGCCTACGTTATTGATTTTGGAGGCTCGTGGGACCAGTTCTTGCCGTTAGCAAAGTTTGCCTACAACTACAGCTACCAGTCAAGGATTCAGGTTGCTCCATGTGAGGCGTTATATGGAAGGCGGTGTCGTTCCCCTTTCGGATGGTTTGAGCCGGGAGAGGCTCGACTATTGGATACAGATCTAGTACATGAGTCCTTGGATAAGGTCAAGATCATTCAGGATATATCTTGGTCAACTCATTCCAGGCAGAAGAGTTATTCAGATAGCAAGGTCAGGGATGTTGCTTTCATGGTTGGTGAGCGAGTATTGCTCCGGGTATCGCCTATGAAGGGTGTGATGAGGTTTGGAAAGAAGGGCAAGCTTAGCCCTAGGTTTATTGGCCCATTTGATATTCTTGATCGCGTGGGGAAGGTGGCTTATAGACTTGCCTTGCCGCCTAGCTTGTCACCCGTTCATCCAGTTTTTCACGTACCCTTGCTTCAGAGGTATCACGGCGATCCCGCCCACGTGTTAGATTTCTGTACAATCCAATTGGACAAGGACATGTCATATGAGGAGGCGCCGGAGGCTATTTTAGAGCGGTAGGTTTGACAGTTGAGGTCGAGGAGTTTTCATTCAGTGCGTGTTGAGTAGAGAGGTCAGCCCCTGAGGCATCGACCTAGGAGTTCGAGTCTGATATGCGGAGCCGTTATCCCCATCTATTCCCCGACTCAGGTACTTCTTTTTTTTGTCTGTTCGAGGATGAACAATTGTTTTAGAGGTGGAGGATGTGACAACCCAAAGGGTCATCAACGTAATTCTCTCTTTCCTTATGCTTTTGAGGCCTTATAAACCTCTTATTTGATCACCTCGATTTGCGTGCGTAGTCCGGGCGCCAAGCCGAAATTTTTTTATGTGGAAATATATGAACTTTGTGTTAAAAACTATGAATTTTGATAATAATATTGATATAGTTGACTTTGGTCAGCATTTTAGGTAAATAGACCCGGACCCGTGATGTGTCGGTCCGGAGGGTTTGTAGGAAAACATGAGACCGGACGTATTCACGGAATCAAAATCCAAGGTCCCAGGCCCGAGTACGGAATTTTTAAAAGAAATTATTTATCTGAAAATGATATGAAAAATTGAAAACAATATGAGTTAGAAAGTGATGGTATCAGGCTTGTATATTGGTTCCAACGCCCGGTACTAGTCTTAAATGAGTGTTAAGTGCTATCTGTAAATTTTGGTTGAAAATGGACGTCGTTTGACGTGTTTCGGACTTGAAAATGAGAAATAAGAGTTTTATGGAAAGTTTGAAGAAATCATGTGTTTTGAGGTTTGAATCTATGTAAATGATGTTATTTTGGCGATTTGATCGAACGAGTAAGTCCGTAGGATGTTTTTGGGGGTTGTGTGCATATCTGGTTTGGAACCCCGGGGGCTCGAGTGAGTTCTGGATAGGCCACGAGTTCATTTTTGGCATGTTTGAAAGCTGCTGGTATGTCAGAACTGCAGTGTTCGCAAATGCGAAGTTCCCCTTTGTAGCCCTGTGTTCGCATTTGTGAAACTCCCCTTTGTAGCCTAGAGTTCGCATACTTCGCAACTACAAACTAAAATCTCGCATTTCCCAAGCCCGCTGAGTTTGCAATTGCAAACAAATCTTCGCAATTGCGATACCTGCACATGTATATTCAGACTTAAACGATTTTTGAAGCTCATTTCCACATTTTTCAAAACCCAATCACTTATAGCGATTTTTCCACGAACTCTCTCTTCTTCAAGTCATTGGTAAGTCAACTTTTAACTAATTTCTTCAATCTTTAACACCTTTTATCATGATTTCATCTTAAAATCAAGGTTTTCCATGGGTAAAAATGCGGATTTGGGGCAGAACCTAGGTTTTCTTAAAATTGGGGATTTGGACCTCAATTTGAGGTCCGATTTCAAAATAAATCATAGATATGAACTCGTGGGGGAATGGGTAACCCGGTTTTGGTTCGAACCTAAGGTTTTGACCAAGTGGCCCCTGGGGCATTTTGGGAATTATTGGGTAAAACTTTGGGAAATTCATTCTTATGTATTCAAATTGATATAACTAGCATTTGTTGATACATTTGGGTAACTTGTGATTATATTCGAGCGGTTTTGTTGCGAATTCAAGGGGTAAAGCCATCCTAGAGGCGTGAGCCGAGTTTGGAGCTTTCGAGGTAAGTGTTTGTTCCACTTTGGCTTGAGGGAATCGGATTAGGACGTTATTTGCTATGTGCTATGTGGAGTCGGTGTATAGGTATGGTGACGGTTACCTATGCGCCCAAGTCTAGCATGACCGTGGGTCTTTAATTGCGTTATATCGAATTATATTATATAAATTCTTGTTGGGATTGACTTAGTTCACATGATATGAACGATTGCTGATAAATAATTATTTGTATAATTTTGGAGCATTGGGTCGACATAGAATTTGTTGGTAGCCAACACGTTTAGAAGTGGAAATTGTTTGATCATTTCCATTGCCGGGACTTAAATATATTTTGAATTCTCCCTTGCCGGAATATTTTGGTTGTTAGTTGCATTCCCTTGTCGGGACACTTGATGTTTTGATGCTACTCCCCTCGCACTTGAGTTGCGAATGGTTTGGGCGATTTTTATCGTAAATATCAAGGATCGGGTTGCACGCCGCAACGGTACTAGATATTAAGGATCAGGTTGCACTCCGCAATGGATAAATTGTCGAGGATCGGGTTGCACTCCGTAAAGGTATTAAATGTTGAGGATCGAGTTTCACGCTGCAACAGGTATATGGACTGAGGATAATGTTCTGTGTGTTGAGATTTCCGGTATTTCATTAGCAGTTTTTAACTTCTCAATTTTCATCCTTGTTAGTTTATTTCTGTATTTGAACTGTTGTACCCCACAACATGCTTCCCCCCTTTTTAACTGTTTAGAATAGCGTATTCTCTTGTTATTGCATATATCTGTACAGGTTACTCATGGTAGGTCCTGTCTAGCCTCGTCACTACCTTGCCGGGGTTAGGTCAGGCACTTACCAGTACATGGGGTCGGTTATGCTGATACTACACTTCTGTGACTTTTGTGCACAGGTCAGTAGACAGCTTACGGATCGCAGCAACAGCTTAGGAGCGTGCCTTCAGTCCAGAGACTCCTAGGTAGTTTGCTGGCGTTCGAAGGCCCCGATTCTCTTCCATTTTATTTCAGTTTGTTTATTTGTATCGAGACAGACTTTTGTGTAATTTCTTTCAGGCTGATGTTTTTATCATTCCTTTCGTAGTCTTTGAGTAGTGACACCAGATACTGGGTAGAGACATGTTATAGACTTCCACACTTTACTTTTGTTTTTCGTTAAAAGTCTTCCGCATATTTATGATTACTTACTTCAGTTTATTATATTATTTAGATTAAAGTTTGTGAAGTATTTAAAAAGGGTTGGCCTTCCTAGCTCCAATAGTAGGCGCCATCACGACTCCGATGGTGGGAAATTCGGGTCGTGAAAATTTAGTACTCTGAGAGTGTGAGTACATTAGTTCATTTATGAGATACAATGCATTGACATGCACATATGACATATAGGCATACATATGCATTTTTCATCGTGCTGTAAGGTATCCTGTCATTCATGATTTCTCACATATATTGACATATAGGCATAGAGATGTATTTTCCTCATGCCATTTGAAAATGAAACATTTACCTGTGTAAAGCTTTGTGGAAAAAATTTCACTTTCAAACTTACTCATATTTTCGGCGATTTCGATAAAAGATTTGGATTTTCACTTATATACTTGAAAGGCGGATTTATTTTCTAGAACTGTGAATGAGCGAGCATTTTATCTCCGAGTTACTTCTTTCATTACTTTCATTATGTTATTATGAACTGTTGTTAGCTATTAGTGTTGGACTCTGACCCTTGTCCCACCTCGTCACTACTTTCAACCTAAGATTAAATTTGTTACTTATTGAGTACATGAGGTCGGTTGTACTCATACTACACTTCTGTGCCTTGCGTATAGATGTTGGATGCTAATGTTGCTGTGTTCGACGAGAGTTGGATTTGAAATTGTACCTACATTCCGCTTATAACTACCTCTTGTTCAAGGTAGCTCTAAACTTATGAAAGATGTGTTCGTGTATATTTCAAACAAATAATGTATTTTATTTCATATCATCTTTGTAAATTTCAAATCTTAGACGCTAATGATTTGTTCTACCAATCCTTGGGAAATGTATGAGATTCATGTATTTTCTTTTAATTAATTGTCTTATTAAATTTCGTTGGAATTGAATAATTGTTAATTGGATTAGCGAACGGATTGAATTAGGTGTCATCACAACTAGTTAAATTTTGGATCGTAACAAAGACCATACCTGCGTAAACCGTGATTTGCAGAACTGGAGAATGCAATGCCTGTGTTTATACTTGTTCTTTGAACAATTAGCAAGATAATAAAGAAGATAAGTTTTGTTGTCTAGCAAGTAGACGCTAGCAGAGATTAACATAAAATACGTCATTTGCTTGCTGTAGGTTGACCTTCACAAAGATTATGAGTTACTTAAAACGTATGGTTTGCTGTTATTATTCCACATTCATGTTACGTAATGGGAATTTAAGGGTCCTAACAAATGAAATGCAGAATCAAGCAATAAAGTACTCACGGTCACTTATTTTTAAATCTTTTCCTCCCAGGTCATAAACAAATTTAACTATGTTATAAATATTTTATATTATCGATGTTCATTTAGTACTCTGTTATAAATAAATTTTCTGAAGAAACTTATTATTTTGGCAATCCGTTGTGGATAAATATTACTACTGTAGAAGATTATCTGTAGCTGGTACAATAAGAACCTATAACTTACATTAGGAGCTTACAAACAGCTTATACACCAGCTTGCAATAGTAACTTACGAGCAACTTACACGGCAGCTTGCACAACAACTTTCTTTCTTCTATAAATAGAAGAGATTTCAGTTCATTATGTACATTAGTTTGAAGCTGAATAATATATCAATCTCTCTATACTTGTCTTTTGTTTATTTACTTCACATTTTTTATTTTATAAGACATTATAAGCATGAGACTCTGCCATTTTGAGCACTTACTTCGAATTTAATTTCTATTTAAGTGTTCATCTCCAATGTAAGGCGATGCTCTTACGTTCGTGGTTAGATTTTGTTCATTCAAGCATCATAAGGCATATTATTTCCTTGAGGTGGTGAGCTTTTCTTCTTGGCAGTAGTGATGTGGATATCACTTACGTCTGGAGTGGCCAAATTTGTGTGAAGTAATTTGAGCCTTGCGCTTATATTTGGTTTAATATCTTTACTATCACTTGGTTGGTTATGTGCTATGTGTACAATACCTATTGTGGTATTTGTTTTCATCCTAATTATCTTAATAAAAGATTACAAAGTGGATAACATTGTTAGATCCACTTAAATTCCAGCAGAGTTTGCAAGAAATATACGACCACCAGTAGTAGTTCAGTTTCGTATATCTCATTTTAACTAAATTTTATTGACCACCAGAAGTGGTATATGCCTATGATCACCAGAAGTGATAGTTTAGGCTTTTTATTATTACAATTGGAGATAAGCTAGAGAAATATTCTCTATATCACATTCATGCCTCGATTTGCTCCTGAAGTATCATTATCGTAAAAGAGGTTCTAAGACATCACACAATTGGGTGTGATCAATTGCACATTCAGATAATTATGTTTTATCTATTGAAGGAAAAGAATTTTTGATAATATTAATTCATTCTCTGAAGTGAATGTGACAATATTAATAAAGCTTGTAAATATGAACGTGCTCTTGATATAAATATATTACGATTCACCTCCAGAAGAGGTAATATGATTGAGAGAATATATATATTCTATTTTTTGTATTTTAACTTTGCTCCTAAAATAGTAAAATAATTGAATTTTTCTCCTGAAGGAAGAAAATATTATGATATAATGCTTTTCTGTGTTTAAGCAAAATAATGAGCAATTCAAAGTTATTTTCTAATACATTGTCATTCCACGAAGTGATTGAAGAAATATCATAAGTCACCTCCTGAAGAGTTAGAATAATAAAGGATATAAATATTATTTTTGTGGCGTAGAGTTCATTGCCGCACGTACATGTCGTACGTCAAACATCTTTGAACTTTTTTCATTCTAAGGAAAAAGGATTCCTATAGAATAGTTTCTATTACAACCACATTGATATATTATGGTTAGTTGTTATTAACTACCCCGAAGAAAATAACAACTCATGTATATTATCTTGAAGGATGTAATGACTATGTGGTTGACGCTTTGATATAAATATTCAAATGTTAATGGCGTTTCTCCCTAAAGGAGATATTTGTCACAAAGTTAGTTATAAAAATTACTGAAATTGACATTTATAAATTAAGAATTCTCTTTATAATATTCATTTGATTTTTATTTTCTCTCTTGATACCAGAAGTGTCTGAACAATATTTGATAGTACAAATATATCAAATACTCCTGAAGAGCTAATTTTTTGCCTAGAAGACACATGACACTAATAATGTCTGAATAATATTAGATTGTGGATAATAAATAAAGGCTCTCGAAGAGCTTATATATTAATATGTCATTCATATTATGTGATTATGGTCAAAATATATGTTATAATAGGCCCGAAATTTACTAATATAAATGACTATCCTATTTAGATTACAAATGATTGGAAGATTGAAAATTTTTATGTTTTCACAACATATGGGATAAAATAATATGTATGTGAGACTTTACCCGCCTTATTCTTCAATTTGTACTACATCATGTATCACAGTAAACCAGAAGTTTACTAATGCAAAAGTTTATGCATAGTAAACCAGAAGTTTACTAAGAGATAACACATGACATGATAAACTTCAAGTTTTCATTTGTCATTTTTAGATGAGCTATTTGAGAATTCAGATAAGCATATAATGAAGAACTAGAAGATTCTTCAAGAATTCTCCAGTGTTGCTTGTCCTCATATTAAACTGATTATACCAGCTAAAGTTGGGACTAAGATTGTAATGACCAGACCAGTCATTTTGAGAATTAGCACTTCACTAGATAGTTTGGGGGCACAATTAGCTTCGTACGTTGTATTAGGACTTGTGTGCAAAATTTGAGTTCATTCCGAGTTGATTTGATATGTTTCAGCGCGAGTTTTGGAAGTCGAAAGTTTGAAAGTTCATTAAGTTTGAGTTGAGGTGTTTCGCCATTTGGATGTTGTTATACATGATTTGAGGCCTCGAGTAGGTCTGTATTATATTATGGGACTTGTTGGTGCGTTCGTATTGGATCCCAAGGGGCTCGAGTGAGTTTCGGATAGATTTGAGCTGTGTTGCGCTCGTTTTCCTTATGTTTCGACGTAGTTTCTTCAAGCATAAATGGTACCAAATTAACTAAATGAGCTCTAATTTTTGTTTTTGTTGAATAATTAGATCCATATCGTAATTACGGTGGCATAGCAAAAACAATCGTTGAGTTTGGACATCGTATGGGGTTTTTATGGCTGTTTTACTAAGAATTGGGTTACTAGATTTTTTTCAAATTAATTATGAAATTACCACTGCTTCGTATTTTTGAATCTGCACTATTTTCAAATATTGAAACCAACATATCTCCTTCATTATAAGGTATAATATCACGATCCAGATTTTTCACTTTCGGGAGTCGTGATGGCGCCTACTTGTGAAAGCTAGACAAGCCAACTATTAGGGTTCTACACAGTAATAATCAACCCTAGACAATTATAAATAGAAATTAAAGTTTAACAATTGATAAATGCGGAAGAGTAATAACATGATCAAATAATCCAATACAAGTCTACCCACCAATCTGGTGTCACACTTCACGAACATCTACGAGTTACTACAAATATTGGTCTGAAAAGAGAGTACAACTATTTTCGGAAAAGAAAAGAGACAACAGAAAGCTAAATAGGGAAGGAGGACTTCAGGCTTGCGGACACCAGCAGATATACTTTGGTCTCCCTGGATAGAAAGCAGCTATCTCAGTTACTCACCGGGTCCAATACCGAAATCTATACAAAAGAGTAAATATTGTAGTATCAGTACAACCGACCCCATGTACTGAGTAAGTGTCGAGCCTAACCTCGACGAAGTAGTGACGAGGCTAGGACACGACAAATATATAACAGTTAAATTATATACCAACAGAATCATAACAACATGAATCAATAGAATAAAGTGGAAAGGGGATATGCTGCGGGGAATAGCATGTTCTAACAATAAGCCAACAAAAAACCATTAGGAAACACAGTGAACGTCATATCTACACCAACAAGAATAATAAATGGTAACACGTATACGGCATCACCCTTCGTGCTTTTACTCTCGTCCTCACCATATGAAATATCATAAACGGCACGGTGATCACGCCCAACTATACCTTATAAAAAGGACATGTGGACGTTGCAAGTATAATCTATGTATTTAGCCTAGATTCAAACCCACAGGGAATTAACCTATCAATTACTTTTGTTTGACTTACTAAAATCCAAGGAATCAATTTCTCAAACTTTATGAATAACAAGTGATGATGTTTCTACTAACTATGAATCAATGTAAATAAGCAACTGAAAACTAACTAAGATTAAGTTGTAAACAATTAAGTAAAGGTCCTAAGGTTATGATTTCCCCTATTGATAGAATCTCTTCCAATTATGTCTCGCATAGATTCACCCAACAATTGTCTCTATCAATCATGAGCACTCCTATTATCATAAATCTCTCCTGAGTAATCACAATAATTTACTAAACGCACTCTCCTGAGTTACGCTAGCTGGCTTTGTTTATTACAACTCACTTAAGATTGCACCCAAGGCTTCGTTATCCCTAATCCCGCCTTTAAACCCTCAATTATTGATCCCTCATATACTTTGGGAGTGGTGTCATTCAACAATTACCAAAATATGCACTCTCTCCAAAGTTATGCACACTAAATAGGAACAACTAATTGAGGATCTTATCAATTAACTACACCAAGCACATAGTTGAACAAATAGAGATTTAAACTGGGCAAATTATGTTAACATAACGAGAAGTTTATCCTTCAATAAGTTCCAGCAAAACCTTAGACTAAATATTTAGCTACTCATACTAGGGTTCATCATAAAAATATTCAAATTAATCACAAATCGTAAAAAACAAAAGGAAGAAAGGAAGAACTTTGAATTGTCCTCCTTGCCTCTTTCCTCTCCTTTTCTTGCACTAAGCTATGAAAACCTTGATAATTAATCCTTGGGCGAGCTGTACCTTCTATAGGTTAAGTCAATTTACCCCCGAACTTCCATGTTAACCCCTAAACTTTACTTTTTCGGAACTGGGCTAGCGCGGTCGTGCTAGTGGGCGTGCTAATGACCGCGCATATGCCCTAACATTCTACCTTGACCATCTAGTCTAGCGCGGTCGTGCTGGTGGACGCGCTACTCAAGGTCTTCATTTCATCACTTATTTCTCTCGACTTCTCACGTACTAAGCTCTTAGGGGCTTTTCTTGCTTCAATTTAGCTCCAATCATAGTTTTAAGTCCTCATACATGCTACGCATTCCTGCAACGTGTGAAATTCAAATTAGAGCCAATTTAACATCATTTAACTATATTCTAGCAGTGAAACATAGTTAAGTCGGGGCTTAAATAATCGTCAAATTACATAAATCTAGCATATTATCACACCCCACACTTAAATCATTGCTAGTCTTCGAGAAATCCACCACACTCTATAGAGGTTCCTTCACTAAGCATTATTCCTTAACGCATCACACCAAGAACAAATCACATAAGTTACGCCTAGTAGTGAACAATCTTAGACTCAAAAGTTGACTCTCACGTGCCGTGCAGTATTCATACTTTCTCAAGCTACTCTACACAGAAGTCAAGCCTTGCCTTTCCTACATGAATCACATTCCCTCACATTCACACAAGAGGGTAATTCCACATATAATAATATTTTGAACAATTATGAACTTAGATGTATCACATGCCACAAATGTGCACCATATGCTTGCTCGTAGTGTACTACTCTACTAATCGAGCCCACTCTGTCTCAGATCAATAGGACTTCACTTGGTTGTAACGTAGGCCAAGGGACATGCATGATATTTTTGTATATAGTAACTAACCTCCCTAAGCACTTTTTAATACAACTACATTTTTATGTCAACCAAACATTCCACCACTTTTGTTTTTGCAACAACCCCATACATTAGGGGAAATTATAACAAACCACCATGTATCAACTACTATATTTATTTACAATTTTTTTTCACAGTGCTTCTTCTTTTATGCTTCAGAATTCTGCACCTTTTCTCGATTTTAATGGTTCCACTCAAAAATCAAACCACCACACCACACTTTTGACTTTGCATAATTTCAACACCATTCAAGTGCTTATGGGAGGTAAAATGGTTCAAACAGTGGGCTATTCAAACAATTGGGTAAGGTTCCAATGTGGTTGCCAAAGAAACATGCTTATAGGCTCAACGGGGTTGACTAAGATGTATTATATTCAAGTGGGTTTACTTTATGTGTCTAGATCAACAAAGAAATGCCTATATCACTTCTAAAACTGTGTGAAACTACTATTTTGCTTTGCAAGCACATAGAGAAATTTCTAAGCATCAAATATGAGTTATGGAATACATTAAAACTTACATACACATGGCATATGGCTCATTCCGGATTGGCTTATCAAGAAATTCTCTTCTTAGAATTCAAGTCAGTGACAAACATACAATTTAAGGTACTTTAGTAAGAATCAACCACTGAGAATAAGCATTACACTCTAGTGTATATTGTGTTCAGGTGTATTGTACGACCCCGTGAGAATGAGTGCTCAAATCCTAGCAACTCGTAGAGTCAGGTCCAGCTATGTGTTGGGACCCTTTCTTACTGATTTTATACTTAAAAATCTGGAGTCAAATGTTTCCGGAAAAATGTCATTTATGCGGTCAAGAATGCAGTCACAGATAAGGTATGCATACTACATCTCGGCCGCATAGTTAATCAGAGAGTTATCCAAATTGTACATTAACAATTTGGTCCATTATGCGATCGTATAACCAATATGCGTATCGCATAGTCGTCGCATAAATTTCTTGAGGATTTGAGAAGGTGTGTTTTGTGGTGCAATATGCGATCGCAGAAAAGGTATGCGGACCACATTCCCACCACATACCCAAGCGGAGAGGCCAGCAATTTGGGACTATACTGCAATCTGCTGACCGCATGTCAACTCTGCGATCACAGATCCTGCACGGGCTTCAATTTTCTAAAATTATAAGCCCGACCCCTTTTCTTATAAAACACCCAAACCCCTCATTTTTACATATTTTCTTAAAAAAACAAGAGAGAGGGAAGGGAGAGTTCTTGAGAGAGGAAGGATTCTTCATCAAATTGATTCTCCAAAACTATCCGGCCGGGAAATTTTAAGTTATTGTCTTCACCTCCACTCTTACAGGTACAATCCCTAACCCTTTTCCCTAATTTTTCAGATTTAAGCTAAATGAGGGAGTCTTATGCTTTGATTTTCGAACTAATAATTGGAAACCCTCGTGCATGTCACTCCAAAACCTAAAATCTAGTAAAGCGAAATTGGGTAGAAGTGGAGAACCGTGCTTGATATCCTAAAATACGCCGGGTAGTAATTGTGAACTTCAAATTCTAAGGTGAATGTGTTAATTTATGAACTATATTGACGTTACTAGATAGCTTGGTGGCTGAGAATAGGAACTTAAAAAGGGAAATTCAACTCCAGGTATGTATGGCTAACCTTGATCCTTGTGAAATTGCCTTGTTTGATATTTGAATTGTTTGATAGTGTTATTCTTTTTGTGGGTTATTTGTGAGATTCTTGTGATTGGTATGATTGTGATGCATCTCATGGTAAACGTCGAAGAACAAGTGATTAAAAGGATTCATAAGGGGCGAAATACGAATAACCGTGGTAGCAATGTACTTGAAATGTTCTGGGCATTGTATGGTGACTTTAACTGAGTATGAACTATTGAAGTTAATAAAATTTGTACTAATATCTATGGAAACACTTGTAACATTGTTGTGGTTATGTCTTGAGAGGTATTATTGTTTATCCTTGTGATTTGTATTGTGGTTGTGATTGTTTGTGAACTGAAACTGTACGGCGGGGTCGGGTTTCGTGCTGCAACGTAGATTTATAAGGTGGTGGTTATGGTGATAAGGGTGGCCGAGGTAATAAGGGTGGAAAAATGATCGAAATCACTATTGAAACCAACACTTGAACAAATTTTTGAAATCATTGATATGAAATCGTGGAAGGGGAAAACAGGAGAGTTTGTAACCTGTGGGGCACTGATTGCCCCTTTATTTGGCTTGATTGTACTTTCCACATATGTTTGGTTGCTTTTTCCATTGCTATTTTCTAATTGCGTATGGCTTGAATTTACTTAGGACAAGTTTTGTTCATACATACTAGTACAATTCAAATATGCTGACGTCCCTTTTACTGTGGGCGCTACATTCGTGTTAGGATTATAGGTGGATCTATAGCATGTACTCCAGTCCACCGTCCGTAGCTCTTCCTCATTCCCTATCAGCTGTATTAGTGAGTCCATTTCCTTCCGGTGCCCTGCGTGGCTCATGCCGCCTCTGTACTTGTATTTTGGGATCTTATTTTGGTATGTGTAAAAAGGTACAGCCGGAGCCTGTTACCGATAAGTATTGTGCTTCCATCCTTTTTCCTTAGAGGCTCCGTAGACATGAAATGTGGGTCATGAACCATGTAGTATGTACTTTGTATTTTGGGCATTATAAATTGTAAACTACGCTAATACCATCTATGTTATGTATGTTTTGAAATGAGGAGTTTTTTATAAATAGTTGTTTCTACTCAATTAGTAAGTAATGAAAAAGGTGGGGTAACTCATGGGTCATGAAAGGCAGCTAGGTCCACTCGACTTGGGATACCCGGTCGAGTGCCGGTCATGTCCTTTGGATTTGGGGCGTGACAAACTTGGTATCAGAGCCTAAGGTTTTAAAAAAGGAGTCTTATGGTGTTTCAGAGCCGTGCCTAGTAGAGCCCTTCTTATCGGTGTGTTGTCGACCACATCTATAAGTAAAGGTCTACACGGGCATTTAGGAAACTACTCTCTTCTTTGTTATTCCATTTCATGCGGTGAAGTGAAAAGTGGAAGTATTCGTGTCTAGGTCGTGCCTTGTTCCGAAATTTTCAGAAATGGCACCTAAGAAGAAGATTAGACTGGGCCTTGAGACCAATGCCACCCCAAGTGTTATCATGAGCCATGTACCTGAAATAGTGGGCGAGAGTGACTCCCCGAATTTGAATCTTGTTGGCCCGTCCCTTGCAGATCCAAGCATTCATGTTCCAGCAGCGGCATAGGGTGTCACCATCCCTCCTCCCGATATTCCTAATCTTGACATTACTCCAGCTTCCAATCCCGAGGCTTCTGATGGGGACCTTAGGGGAGCCATCTGTATGTTGACCCAGTTAGTGGCTGCTCAGGCCCAGAGATTTCATGATGCCCCTATGTCCTCCAGCGGACAGGGAGATTCTGCCATCTCTAGAGTCCACAAGTTTCTGTGATTGGCCCCTCTAGAGTTTTCAGGCACAGACCAAGAGGCCAATCCGCAGGATTTTCTTGGTGTGATGTACAAGACTCGTCGTGTGATGAAGGCCATAGAATCAGAGGGGGTTGATTTGGCTTCCTACAGGTTGAAGGGAGCGGCACGCTCGTGGTTTGAGATGTGGGAGGATTCCTTCGAGGAGGGGAGACCTCTGGCTAGATGGGAGGAGTTTGTGGATGCTTTTATGGACCATTTCTTGCCTGCCGAGACAATGGCAGCCCGTGCCACAGAGTTCGAGGTTCTCAAGCACGACAGCATGAGTGTTTGGGAGTACCATATGGAGTTCGTGAGATTGTCCAAGTATGCTCCTCATTTTTTGTCGACCATGGGTGCTCGAGTTTGGCGATTTGTTTAGGGTCTTAGTACATTGGTGGTGAATGAGGATGCTACAACGGCCTTGCACTTAGATATGAATTATAGGAAGATTGTGGGTTTCGGTCAAGCCATATAGGCTAGGAAGTTGAAGATACAGACATATAGGGAGAAAGCAACATGGCTTGGTCAATGGGTCACTCAGGGAGGTCAGCTCCAGGGTGAGGGAGGTCAGCTCCAGGGTGAGGGCCATCAGGTCCATCCCTGTCATATGTTCAGTCTTCAGCAAGTGCACCGCCATCTGTGCCCAGCCATCAACAGGGTAGTTCCTTGAGACCAGGTTCCGACAGTAGGAGGTCCCAATAGTTCAGTCATTCGAGGATGAGACCCCAGCAGTAGGGGGAGCTAGATGTCCCAAGTGTGGGAGGTTCCACACGGAGACTTGCTATTTGGACATCCTGGTGTGTTATAATTGCGGGTTGAGAGGTCATATCCAGCGGGACTGTTGTGCGCCCAGTCAGGGCATGAGCAGGGGATTCACCCCGCCATCCGGTTCTTCTGTTGCTACATCATCTGTGCATCCTCCAACCCCAGCAGGGCGCGGTGCAGTTAGGGGTGGGGCTCCTGGTAGAGCTGGACCGAGTCGGTTCTATGCTTTGAGTGGTCGCCAGAATGCGGAGTCTTCTCTAGATATGGTTACAGGTATCTTGTCTGTTCAGGCCATTGATTGTTATGCTATTATTGACCCTGGTCTTCTTTTTCCTTTGTCACCCCATTCATTGCTTCGAGTTTGGGATAGAGCCCGAACAGCTTCTTGAGCCGTTCTCTATATCGACTCATGTTGGTGATTCTATTACAGTCGTGCGAGTTTATAGGAATTGTGTTGTCACGGTGTGTTATCGTGTTACCACGGCCGACCTTATTGAGCTTGGAATGATAGATTTTGATGTGATTATGGGAATGGACTGGCTTTATTCGAGCTTTGCTGAACTCGACTGCCGGACGAGAGTCATGAGACTCGAGTTTCCCAATGAGTTGGTTATTGAGTGGAGAGGAAATGGTGTTGTGCCAAAATGTAGGTTTATTTCTTACCTTAAGGATTTGAAGATGATCAAGAAGGGGTGTATCCATCATTTGGTCTGGGTGGCGGACACCGCTTCTGATGTACCTACCCTTGGATTTTTGCCAGTTGTAAATGAGTTTCCTGAGGTATTTCCAGATGAGCTTCCAAGGATTCCGCCAGTTAGGGAGATTGAATTTGGGATTGATGTGTTACCAGATACCCAGCCAATATCTATTCCACCATACAGGATGGAGCCAGCAAAATTAGGAGAGTTAAAGGAGCAACTGAAGTATTTATTAGAGAAGGGGTTCATTCGACCGAGTATGTCGCCATGGGGTGCTCCAGTTCTTTTTGTCAGGAAGAAGGATGGGTCGCTTCAGATGTGTATCGATATCGACAGCTTAACAAGGTCACCATCAAGAATAGATACCCTTTTCCCCGGATAGATGATTTGTTCGACAAATTGCAAGGTGCGAATTCTTCTCCAAAATTGATTTGCGATCTTGGTATCACCAATTGAAGATAAGAGAGCATGATATTCCTAAGACCACCTTCAGAACCCGCTATGGTCACTTCAAATTCTTGGTCATGTACTTTGGGCTAACCAATGCCCCCACAGCTTTCATGGATCTTGTGAATCGAGTCTTCATGCCATTTATAGACTCCTTTGTGTTTATTTTCATTCACGACATCCTCGTCTATTCGCGAAGCAGGGAGGATCATGTCGATCACCTCAGGACAGTTTTGCAAACTCTTCATCAGCACCAGTTGTATGCTAAATTCTCAAAATGTGAATTTTGATTGGAGTCTGTCGCTTTTTTGGGGCATGTTGTTTTCGGTAAGGGGATTCAAGTGGACCCCCAAAAGATTGCATCACTGAAGGATTGACCCAGACCCACGACCCCGACGGAGATCCATAACTTTTTGGGGTTAGAAGGGTATTATCGGAGGTTTTGGAGGGATTCTCTACCCTCGCCTCCCCATTAACTAAATTGACGCAGAAATCAGTCAACTTCCAACGGTCTGATGCTTGTGAGAAAAGTTTAGGAATTGAAGTCAAGGTTGACCTCGACACCAGTGTTGGCTCTGCCGGAAAGCACGGAAGGATTTGTGGTGTATTACGATGCCTCCAGGGTCGGTTTAGGGTGTGTGCTCATGGAGAAGGGGAAGGTTATAATGTATGCTTCAAGGCAACTCAAGAATCATGAGAAAAATTACCCGACACATGATTTGGAGCTTGCAGGAGTTGTGTTTGCCTTGAAAATATGGTGGCATTACCTTTATCGGGTCCATGTGGATGTGTTCTTAGAGCACAAGAGTCTCCAATATTAGTTCAAGCTGAAGTTGCTAAAGTTGAGGCAGCAGCGGTGGTTAGCATCGCTTAAGGATTATGATATGAACATCTTGTACCATCTAGGGAAGGCGAACGTGGTGGCCGACACCCTTAGTTGGAAATCCATCGGTAGTTGGCTCACGTGGGTGCGATTTGGAGGCTCTTAGCTCGAGAGGTTTATCAGTTGGCCAGTCTTGGGTTTGTATCTCGACCCCAAATGAGTGGGAAATTATGGTGCACAACATAGCAGAGTCGTTGCTTGTAGCAGAAGTCAAGGAAAAGCTGTTTATTGATCCAGCATTGGCACAAATAAAGGAGGCAGTTTGGAGTATCAAGATTTTGGTATCTCACTTGGCAGGAAGGATGGTGTGATGCGATGTCAAGGTAGGTTATGTGTTCCGGATGTAGATAATCTTTGGGAGAGGTAATGGCAGAGGCTCTTCATTCCAGGTATTCGGTGCATCCAGGTTCTATAAAGATGTATCACGATCTTAAGGAAATTTATTGGTGGAGCGGTATGAAGAGGGATGTGGCAGACTTTGTATCTAAATGCTCAAACTGTCAGTAAGTAAAGGTCGAGCATCAGCGGCCCGGTAGACTAACCCAGGTTATGGAGATACCAATATGGAAATGGGAGATGATCAACATGGATTTCATGGAAGGATTACCTCGCAATCAGCGCAAGTTCGACTCAATTTGGGTGATAGTGGATCGACTCACCAAATCAGCTCACTTCTTGCCAGTCAAATCCACCGATACTGCAGAACAATGTGCTCAATTGTATATCAAAGAAATAGTGAGACTTCATGGTACTCCACTTTCCATTATTTCGGATTGAGGGGCTCAGTGCACAACTAACATTTGGAAGACATTTCAGCAAGGTTAGGGTACTCAAGTGAACCTCAGCACGACTTTTCATCCGCAGACTGATGGTCAAGCAGAGCGGACTATTCAGATGCTTGAAGATATGTTGCGGGCTTGTATCTTGGATTTCAAGGGTAATTGGGATGATAATTTTCCCCTTATAGAATTTTCTTGCAACAACAACTTCCATGCTAGCATCCATATGGCCCCGTTTGAAGCAGTGTACGTGAGGAGGTGTAGGTCCCCAATCAGATGTTTCGAAGTAGGTGAGGCTAAATTGATAAGGCCGTATCTCGTGCACCGGGCCATGGAAAAAGTTAAAGTCGTTCAAGAAAGGATGAAGACCGCACAGAGTCGCCAGAAATCCTATGCGGACATGCGTCGAAGGGAATTGAAGTTTCAAGAGGGTGATTGAGTATTCTTGGGGGTGTCTCCCATAAAGGGAGTCATGCGATTTGGGAAGAAAGGGAAGCTAAGTCCTAGATATGTCGGGCCTTGTTAGATTATCAAAAGGATCGGACAAGTTTCCCCCTGAAATGTCCTTAGTGCACCCGGTGTTCCATATGTCCATGTTAAGGAAAGTGGTTGGGGATCCGTCCACCATCGTGAATGTTGAAGACATCAAGGTTACCGAAGAACTATCATATGAAGAGATTACAATTGGTATTCTTGATAGACAAGTCCGTAGGTTGCGAAATAAGGAGATCGCTTCGGTTAAGGTATTGTGGCGAAACCTACAAGTTGAAGAGGCCATGTGGGAAGTGGAAGATGAGATGAAAGTTAAATACGCCCATTTGTTTGAGTAAGTCTAGGAATGGTCATGTAAGTCCTTGTCCCTAAGCAAACTAGCATTGTGTCGTATTTGGTGTAAAATTCCTAAATACTTCAGTACTATAATTCTTCAAGTTGTGCAAAAATTTTTGTGTGTTTTTGTGGTAGATAATTGGCCATGGTAGAGTGAATGTAAAATAGTAATGATTAGTTTTGCATGGAGGGAATGTATTGAAATGATTAACTGTGTCGCACCCTCCCCAAAGTAATCAACTATGTGCAAAAGGGTATCAAGAAATTGAATGTGTGCAAGTATAAAGGTAATGAATTGGACAATAGGAAACCCGTCTTGTTAAATGAAGGTATCGTACTCTTGTGATAAGTAAATGGCTTTGATTGTATAGATGATTAATGCTTAATTTAATTGCATGTGGTGTACCCAAATGGTTAAAGTGTGTCAAGAGGTTGAACATTTATAAGTGTGAAGGTCATGCATTGTATACCTGTTATAGGGGTAGCAAGATTTGTGTAATGGTGCTTGTTAATATGTTTTGGGACTCACTGGCAGGTGGATATGTCCATATTGCAAAGGAAATTCTGGTGAGATTTTTCTAAATTATAAGAGTTAGTGAAAACTTAGGAGCTTGCATATCATGCTTTCAAACCCTTTGATTTTCGAAGTTCTCATTCGACGACGAATGATCTTAAGCGGGAGAGGATGTAAGACCCTGTGAGAATGAGTGCTCAAATCCTAGCAACTCATAGAGTCAGGTCCACCTATGTGTTGAGACCCTTTCCTACTGATTTTATACTTAAAAATCTATAGTCAAATGTTTACGGAAAAATGTCATTTGTGCGGTCATGAATGCGGTCGCAAATTAGGTATGCGGACCGCATCTCGGCCGCAGAGTTAATCAGAGAGTTAGCCAAATTGGATATTGAGAATACGGTCCATTATGCCATCGCATAACCATTATGCGGACCACATAGTCGTCGCATAAATTTCTCGAGGATTTGAGGAGGTCAGTTTTGCGATGCAATATGCGACCACAGAACAAGTATGCGGACCACATTCTTATCGCATACCCAAGTAGAGAGGCAAGAAATTTGGGACCATTCCGCGGTCCAGTCTGCGGACCGCATGTCAACTTTACGATCACAGAGTGTTACCGCAGATCCTGCACGAGCTTCAATTTTCTAAAATTTTAAACCCGACCCTTTTTATCATAAAACACCCCAACCCCTCATTTTTACATATTGAACAAAACAAGAGAGAGGGAAGGGAGAGTTCTTGAGAGAGGAAGGATTCTTCATCAAATTGATTCTCCAAAATTATCGGGGCGGGAAATTTAAGTTATTCTCTTCATCTCCACTCTTACAGGTACAATCCCTAACCCTTTTCCCCAATTTTTCAAATTTAAGCTAAAAGAGTGAGTCTTATGCTTTGATTTTCGAACTAATAATTGGAAACCCTCATGCATGCCACTCCAAAACCTAAAATATAGTAAAGGGAAATTGGGTAGTAGTAGAGAACCGTGCTTGATAGCCTAAATAAGCGGGGTAGTAATTGTGAACTTCAAATTCTAAGGTGCATGTATTAATTTGTTAATTAGATTTACATGACTAGATAGCTTGGTGGCTGAAAAAAGGAACTCTAAAAGGGAAATTTGACTCCAGGTATGTATGGCTAACCTTGATCCTTGTGAAATCGCCTTGTTTGGTATGTGAATTGTTTGGTAGTGATATTTTGTGGGTTCTTTGTGAGCTTCTTGTGATTGGTATGATTGTGATGCATCTCATGGTAAACATCTAAGAACAAGAGATTAAAAGGATTCATAAGTGGCGAAATAAGAATAACCGTGGTAGCAATGTACTTGAAATGTTGTGGGCATTGTGTGGTGACTTGAATTGAGTACGAACTGTTGAAGGTAATGAAATTGGTACTAATAGCTATGGAAACACTTGTAACATTGTTATGATTATGTCTTGAGAAGTATTGTTGTTTATCCTTGTGATTTGTATTGTGGTTGTGGTTGTTTGTGAACTGAAACTGTACGACGGGGTCCGGTTATGCACCGCAACACAGAGTTATAAGGTGTGGCCGAAGTAATAAGGGTGGCCGAGGTAATAAGGGTGTCCGAGGTAATATGGGTGGAAAGTGATCGAAATCACTATTGAAACAAACACTTGAACAAATTTGTGAAATCATTGATGTGAAATCGTGGAAGGGGAAAACAGTAGAGTTTGTAACCTGTAGGGCACTGATTCACCCTTTGTTTGGCTTGATTGTACCTTCTACGTGTGTGAGGTTGCTACTTCCATTGTTTTTTCTACTTGCGTACGGCTTGAGTGTACTTGGGACAAGTTTTGTTCATACATACTAGTACAATTTAAATCTGCTGACGTCCCTTTTGCCGGGGACGCTACATTCGTGTTATGATTGTAGGTGTATCTATAGCAGGTACTCCAGTCAACTGTCCGTAGCTCTTCCTCATTCCCTGTCAACTGTATTGGTGAGCCCCTTTCCTTTCGGGGCCCTACGTGGATCATGCGGCCTCTATACTTGTATTTTGGGATCTTATTTTGGTATATGTAAAAAGGTATAGCCAGAGCCTTGTTACCGGCAAGTATTGTATTGTCATCCTTTATCCTTAGCGGCTCCGTAGACATGAAATGTGGGTTATGAACCATGTAGTATGTACTTTGTATTTTGGGCATTGTAAATTATAAACCATGCTAATACCATCTATGTTATGTATGTTTTTTAAAAAGGAGTTTTAATTATAATCAACTATTTCCACTCTGTTAGTAAGTAATGAAAAAGGTGGGGTAACTTGTGGGTTAGGAAAGGCACCCAGGTACACTTGACTGGGAATACCCGATCGAGTGTCGGTCATGTCCCTCGGATTTGGGGCGTGACATGTATCAACGCTATGGGTTCTCTTTCAATATTAGCTCGTAGACCTTTAATCCTAATCTAAAAACTATAAAAAACAAAATGAACAAAAATTACTTATACCCATTTCAAGCTAAACCCTTGGAAAAGAACCGTGATCCAAAGAAAAACCAAGCGGGAGTTACTACACTACCTAAAAAAATATTTTTGTCTTTTCTCTTGACTTACTTCCCTCAAGAAAATTGTCTAAAGGATCCGTCATCAAGAAGAGTCTCCATTTTTTTTCCGACTTAATCCCTTAAGAACCCTACTGAAAGAGATCCGTCGTCAGGACAAGCCACTTACCTACTTTAAACTTACCTAATGAAACTATTAGTCAAAACACCAAAAACAATCAAAGCAAACCAAAGAAACATCAAACACTCAATTTGTACAATTACATATATATATATATATATATATATATATATATATATATATATATATATATATATATATATATATATTAAAGTATCCCCCACCCACACTTAAAATGTAGACATCTCCTCATGAAAAATAGTGAGGTAAAGGAACTTCCCCGAAATATCACTCCTGATCGGAGATGGTGTTTGGGTTCACATTACAAGCACGACCCAGAGCTCTCAGCCGGCCTAAGAATTTCTTCTCCAAGTTCACTTGTCGGTTAGCCATTGCGTCTATGTGGGCGCCCAAATCAGTCACGTAGGTACGCCACCCAGCCATCTCTTACTCCAAAACGGTAAATCGGGATACCCGGGCAACTCCAAAAGATGTTGCAGTCCCAGATGGTGCTACAACTGCTACACTGAGCTCATGGGCTTGTGGTTCGGCCCCTACATCCTCCTGCTCGGCCTCCTCTTCCTCATATTCATCAGAGCCACTACTATCCTCCCCACCCGCTGCTGGTGGCTCCTTAGCTGCGGTTACCTTGTCAGCTCGGAACTTGCGATATTTTGGTACTAGCCCATCTACAGCTAGACTTTCGGGCATCGAGCTTCCCTGCAAAGCTTAGTAACCAAAGAAGGGAAAAATAACCCATACGTTTGACTGGACATCGGATGAACATTTCCCCATGCATCAATCTAGCCACATCGAAGTTGTGACCATTGATGAAGCACCAAATCAAAGCTTCTCGGGGCCCATTTACCTCCGTAATGTTGGAGGATAGCATTAGACGGTTGTTGATAAGATACAACCATTACTTCCCTTCAAAGGTTAGTGTCGGGAGTGAAACTTATCACTATGTTTCATCCAAGCCACCTCCTTCCCTGGTATACAGATCGTTTCAAAGAACCTCCCCCACTGTGTGTGTCCTTGGCCATACGCCTCATAATTGTCATCATACTGATACACAGGAGGGGCAGCTGGTACGCCGTCCGTATCGCCTCAATAGAGGCATTCACCGCCTTTTGACGCATCGTGACTACAACATTGTCATGCTCCTTCACGTTGGCATAAAACTCTCTAAGAAACATTACATTACCTTGCCTAGCTCGTTGATGAAAGTTTGCAACCCCCGCCTCACCAGCTTAGTGTACATGTGAGGGCAGTATAGCTGGACCTATCCTATGTCAATTAGCCTCTCTAGAATTTGCTTTTTAGAGGCCTTGTCCGCAAAACGGCCCTGAGCCTTGGTCGAGACAAATTTGTTGCTATCAAAGGGGCGGGCAGGGGCTTCCCCGAGCATCCTGGACGAGCCATCTTGGCTGCTAGAAGAGGCACCTATGGCGCAGTGTTTTCGAGATGGAGCCATAGTACCTGAAAAATAGGAGCACATTTGCACAACCCACCACAAAATTGTGACACAATGCGGATACTCAGACTTCACACGCATAAGTGGTCACAACTACATAACTACGTTCATTGAGGCCTTTCCACAAACACCTTGTGGGCATTAGGCACTCACAACCCATTCAAAGCTTTTGGCCACTCTAAAACCACCATAATATACCCACAAACACAACTAATTCAAGCTCTAATTCTATCAACCATTCCATCACTGTTACAACAACATCTACTATAGAATTCGACTAAGCAAAAGCAAGAGCAATAATAATAAAAAACAAAATTCAGAGAAAAAAAAACAAAATTGTACCAAGAAGGTATACCTGTTGTGGGAGATTGTTAGGAGAAACAAAGAAGAAGAGAGGGGAGTAGGAGAAGGGGGGTGTTGAAGAAGAAGGGTTGGGGAGGGGTTTTTTTCTCTCCTGATTTGAGTAATTAGGGGCATTGGGTTTGGAAATAAAGATGGGTGATGGTTATTAGACGGGGGGGGGGGGGGGGAGGGTAATTTAGATTAAGGAAAAAAAGAAAAATTAACATAAAAATTAAAACAAATCAGAAAATATTTCACAAACTCGTCCGATTTTTGGGCAGAACTAGCGCGGTCGTAGTGCGATGTGAGCACAGCCGCGCTAGCCCATGTAGAAAACAACGCAATTTGTGTAGCCACTGGGGGGATCGCGCTAGTAGCGCGTTCACGAGCGCGAGCGCGCTATTATTTTTAAGCTCAACAAAATGGTTGCCCATATGCGCGGCCTGTAACGCGGGCGCGCTTCTACAAAACAATTTTCATTTTTTTCACTTGTTCTTACCACTTTCGATGGCCTTATCACCCAGCCATTGACACCTGCATTGGTTAGCATGTCCTAAAAACTCACAACTAACAACTACTACTATCGTTGGGTTGCTTCCCAACCAGTGCCTTAGTTAATGTTGTGGCAGGGCGATTACAACAATTCAATGGGTTACCTCCCATGCATCGCCTGATTTGACGTCGCGGCACAATTTAGACAAGTGCATTTAAAGCTCTCTCGACCTCTGAGGTTTCATAAATAGGTGGACCTCTGACACTTCTTTGGTTCCTTCATGCCTATGTATAACTTCAATCTCTACCCATATGTGTGAGAGTCTATCTCTGAGTCAATCTCTACAGCCCTTGAAGGGAATACTTCAACCACTCGAAATGGACCAGACCATCATGATTTATGCTTACCAAGGAACAACTGTAATCTTGAGTTATAGAGCAATACCATGTCCTCAAGTTTGAAATATCACTCACAATGTACTGGTCATGCAACCTCTTCATTCTTTCCTTGTACAACCTTGTGCTCTCAAAAGCAAGATATCTGAACTCGTCGAACTCATGCAATTCAGTGATCCTCATTGTGCCTGCAACTTCAATATCAAGGTTCAGCTGTTTCAGTGCCCACCAAGCTTTTTGTTCAAGTTCCACTAGCAAGTGGTAGGCCTTCCCTAACACCAACTTATATGGCGACATACCAATTGGTGTTATAAAAGCGGTTCCATACGCCCAGAGTGTATCATCTAGCTTTTTTGCACAATCAGTTCTTGTGGCATTTACAGTCTTGGTTAGCACACTCTTTACCTCTCTGTTGGACACTTCAACCTGCCCACTGGTCAGCGGGTGATAAGGGGTAGCCACCTTGTGGCATACATCATACTTTTCCAGCAACTTCTCAAAGGCTCGATTACAGAAGTGGGTGCCTCCATCACTATTAACATCTCTCGGAATCCCAAAACGGGTAAATATGTTATTTTTCAAAAATCCCACCACTACTCTCGCATCAGTGGTGGGAAGTGCTGAAGTTTCCACCCATTTGGACACGTAATCTATAGCCACAAGTATGTACTTATTGCATAGGAGCTAATGAAGGGGCCCATGAATTCTATCCCTCAAACATTGATTACCTCAACTTCTTGAATTGGGTGCATGGGTATCTCATGACGACAGGAAATGTTCCCGGTTCGCTGACATTCATTGCAGCCCTTCACCTATTTGTGTGCATCTTTATACACTTTTTGCCAAACAAATCCAACCATTAGCACTTTTGTAGCTGTCCTAACCCCTCCAAAATGTCCCCCACACACCGATACATGACAAGCCTGCAAAATAGAAGATTGTTCTATCTCGCGGACACACTTCCGGATCATATTGTCAACACATATTCTAAACAGATAAGATTCATCCCAATAATACATGTGGAGATCACGATAAAACTTTTTCTTTTGTACAGATGAAAGGTCATGGGGAACTATACTGCTAGCCAGGTAATTTGCATAATTTGCATACCATGGAACTTCCTTGAGGCTAGTAGCAAGCAGCTGCTCGTCTGGAAAGGTTTCCAGAATATATTCAACCTCGATCGAGTTTTTAGCTCCATCAAGTCACGATAGAGATTCAGCGACTTGATTATATGTGCCCTTACAGTCACGAATTTCAAGGTCAAATTCTTGCAGTAGCAGCACCCAACGAATCAGGTGTAGCTTAGACTCCTTCATATCAATCATGTACCTGAGAGCTACATGATCAGTGTATACAATTACCTTAGAGCCAATCAAGTATGATCTGAACTTGTCGAAAGCAAACACCACAACCAACGTCTCCTCCTCAGTCACAGTATATTTGAGTTGGGCTCCACTCAGCGCTCTACTAGCATAGTATATTAGATGCATTATCTTGTATTTTCGCTGTCCCAGCACGGCTCCCACTGCGCAGTCAATGGAATCACACATGAGTTCGAATGGTTGCCCCTAGTTAGGGGCAACAATGATAGGTGCTGTGACTAGCTTCTTTTTCAGCTCCTCGGATGCTACCCTACAATCATCGGAAAACAAGAAAGGGTGATCTTTTTCTAATAACTTACAAAGAGGGTTGGAAATTTTTGAGAAGTCTATTAAAAATCTCCGGTAGAAACTGACATGCCCGAGGAAGCTCCTGATTGCCTTGACTGAAGTTAGAGGGGGACAGCTTTTCTATCACATCTACTTTAGCAGGATCCACCTCAATTTCTTTTCTTGACACCCGGTGCCCCAAGGCTATGCCCTCTTGTACCATGAAATGGCACTTCTCCCAATTAAGAACCAGGTTAGTCTCGATACGTCGTTTCATCACACTAGTCAGATTTATCAGGCACTCATCAAATGAGTTTCCCACCACTGAGAAATCATCAATGAATACCTCAATTATGTCTTCCACCATGTTAGTGACTATGGACATCATTGCACCTTTGGAAGGTGGCTGGTGCATTACATAGGCCAAAGGGCATCCTTTGAAGGCCATAAATGCCATAAGGCAAGTGAAGGAGGTCTTCTCTCTATCCTCTGGTGCAAAGGATAACTGATTGTACCTTGAGTACCCATTCAGAATACAGAAGTGTGACCTCCCTGTCCATCTGTCTAACATCTCATCAATAAAGGGAAGTGGAAAGTGGTCTTTCTGGGTGGCTAGATTTAACTTTCTGTAATCCATGAAAATTCTCCAACATGTTACGGTTCTCGGTGAGATCAATTCATTGTTATCATTTTTTGCTACCGTCATGCCAACCTTTTTAGGTACACATTGAACCGAGCTAACCCAGCTGCTGTTAGAGATTGAGAAAATGATTCCCGCATCTAACCACTTTATCACTTCCTTCTTCACCATTTCCTTCATGTTAGGGTTCAAACTTCTTTGGTGTTCCCTGAAAGTTTTGTGTCCCTCTTCCAGCAGAATTATATACATTCAGTAGGCGGGGCTGATCCCCTTTATATCTACCATGGTCCACCCAATGGCCGTCTTACACTCCTTGAGTACTTGCAAGAGTTGTTGTGCCTGCACATCTAACAAACTAGATGAGATAACAACAAGTAATGTGGAATAAGGTCCAAGGAACTCGTACCTGAGATGGGTGGGCAGTGGCTTCAACTCCAGCTTTGGTGGTTCTTCAGATAGCTTAGCTAGAGGAGTTTCTCTATATTCCAAGTGCAAGGGCTCAAATTCGAGAGTTCTATCCTAGAACCCTCTGCTCTCTAATGCCAACACCCATTCTGCTAGTTCTTCTCCATTTACCTCATCTAAATTTATCAGACATGCAGCAATAGGGTCCTCAATAGTCAGCATCTCATCATCAGTCTCTACAACTACATCCAAGGCATGAATAAGAGAGCAATTGACGAATTCACTTGGTCGCCTATAGATTTCTGCACATTGAATGTTATCTCTTTGTCGTTCAATCTCATTTTGAGCTCCTCAGTCTCACAATCAATGAGAGCTCTCCCAGTGGCCAAAAACGGCCTTCCCAAAATTATGAGAATATGTTCATCTACTTGGTAGTCTAAGATCACAAAATCTGCAGGGAACACAAATTTTCGTACCTAAATCAACACATCATCGAGGATACCAGAGGGTCTTTTTACAGTCCTGTCGGCTAGCTGCACCAACATAAAGGTGGTTCTAGCTCTTCCAATCCCCAACCTCTTATAAATTGCTAGGGGCATCAGATTTATGCTGGTCCCTAGATCACAAATTGCCTTAGAAAACGCAAAATTACCAATCGTGCAGGGAATTGTAAAGCTCTCTAGGCCAGACAACTTCTTAGCAATTAGTCTAGTCACCACTGCACTACATGCCTGAGTAAGAATAACTGTGGCCAAGTCTTAAAAATCAAATTTTTGGGACATAAAGTCCTTCATCATTTTTGAATACCCAGGCATCTCTTTAAAAGCATCAATAAATGGAATATTAACCTATATTTGTTTTAGCATCTTCAATAACTTCTTGTATTGCTCCTCTTTGTGGTACTTAGCCAGCCTCTAAGGGAAAGGTGCAGGAGATCTCTTCTTACCAATGATTTGGGATTGCTCTTTATCAGCTTTCACCTCAACTACTAGTTCCCGGGCTGTCTCAAATTCTATCTCAGCCTCAATTTGAATGTTATTTTCTTGCTGGGCAGGCTGGACTGTCACCTCTATCAATTTCGTTGACTCATCTAGCTCAATGGGCACTGGTATGAGTGACTTAGCCTGTCTGGTTTCTCAAGCCCTCTCTTGCTCTACATCTAAATCTCTGCCATTACGTAGGCTCACTGTCATCAGCTGCTTCAGGCCTTGATCTTTTGATTTATTTGGGTGTCTGTAGGTAATGTCCTACAAGGACGATTGTTCAGAGACATCGAAATTTGGCCCATTTTCACTTCAATCTTCTTGATAGCTGAATCATGTGCATTTACTCTCTCACTAATTTTTGCATTAGACCCAATAACCTGCTACATCATTGCCTCAAGTCTAAAAAACCCATCTCCTTGCCTTCCACCATATTGTTGCTGAGGAGGGTGATACTCATGTTGCTGATTCTGATTGTTATATCCCAGTAGCCTTGGGTAAGGTGCCATATTGTTAGCAGGTCTCATACCTCCCATGCTCCCATTGTTGAACTATGACTGGACTGGCTTGTATAGCTGTTACTGCTGCTAACCCCAATTTTGACCACCATGTCTCTGGCCTCCACAATTAGACCTAAAATTCATGTCTTCAGGGTAGTGATTATGATCATGTTATGCACTTCACTGGTTACCAATTGTCTTACTAATGCAGGATGCGCAAAAACCCCTATTGGTAGTGTTTATGATGTGTACCTGCTGCTTTTTCCTTGACTCTTCCACCTTTTTGGTGAGTATACTTATCTATGCCAATAAAGTGGCAATATTTTCAGCCATAGAGTTGGATGGATCGAAAGTCACTGTGTGAACCACTAGAGTGATCGGTGCATTCCTGGATGTCCATCCCAAATTCTGTGCCATCTTGTCAAGCAGACTCTGGCCTTCTCTCTATGTTTTGCTAAAAAATACTCCACCAGCTGAAGCATCAACAATGTTCTTCATGCTATCTGACAATCCCATGAAAACCGCTGCCCCAACTTCAGATCTGGAATAACATGGTGCTGACATATAACCAACATCCTTTTAAAACGCTCACACGTCTCATGCAGTGTCTCCATTGGTCTCTGTTTAAAGCTCAAAATTTCATCAATTTGTTGAGCAGTCTTGTTGGGTGGGTGGAACTTGTTATGGAATTTCTTGACTAACTCCCCCCAAGTTGTTGTGGAATTTATGGGGAGTGAGTTTAGCTAGGTCTGGAAAGCTCATGTCACTGAGAATGGAAAAAATAACAGCTTGATTGCTTCCAGAGTTACATTGGGCTGGCTTTGGGTTTTTGCAGATTGATAGGAAATTCTTCAAGTGCTGCTGAGGATCTTCGACTTGTGACCCCAAAAATAGTTCCCTGTTTTGCAACTAATGCAGCATGTTAATCGTGATTTGGAATGATTCAGCCTGTATCTGCGGGCTACATTCCTTGTGGCCAGAGTTTCAGCTGTGGGTTGTGCCAGTTATAGAGAGCAGCCTCTTGCACTATTGGTAAAGTTGGGTCCCCTTCGTGATCTCCCATGTCTATTTCGAATTGTTTAGTTGTTTGTTGTTGTTGTTTATTTTTTCGGTTGGCCCAATTCAAGGCCTTGAAACTCTCGCCGGATCTGATAATGCTTCAAATACTTCACCAATTGTCGATGAGTTTCTAGGCATGCAACTGTACAACCAAGTCAATAAACATTAAAGTTTCAATGTAAAGATTGGGTATAGAGAAAAATGACTACACTAAGAATTTTTGTACTTCTTTCAATTGTAATTGATAACATCGTTAATTCCCTGGCAACATCGCCAAAATTTGATCACGCCTAACTGTGCCTTATACAAAGCACATGCAGATATTGCAAGTATACTCTGAGTAGTTAGCCTAGAGTCGAACCACCAGGGAATTAACCTATCAATTACTTTTGTTCGACTTACTAAACTCCACAAAATCAATTTCTCAAACTTTATGAATATCAAGTGATGATGTTTCTACTAACTAAGAATGAATGTAAACAAGCAACTGCAAAGTAACTAAGATTAAATTGTAAACAATTAACAGAAGGTTCTAAGGTTATTATTTCCCCTATGGAATCCCTTCCGATTATGCTTCGCATAGATTCACGAACAATCGTTTCTATAAATCATGAGCACTCCTATTGCCATAAATATCTCCTGAGTAATCATAATAATTTACTAAACGCATTCTCTCGAGTTATGCTAGCTGGCTATGTTTTTTACAGCTCACATAAGATTGCACCCAAGGCTTCGCTATCCCTAGTCCCGCCTTTAAACCCTAAGTTATTGATCCTTCATATACTTTGGGAGTGGTGTTTTTCAATAAATACCTAAATATTCACTCTCTCCCGAGTTATGCACACTAAATATGAACAACTAATTGAGGATCCTATAAATTAACTACAACAAGCACCTAGTTGAACAAATAGAGATTTAAACTGGGAAAAAGTCAAAAATCGACCCCGAGCTCTCTTGGCCAAAATTCGAAGTTCTAACAAAAACCGATCACTTATTCACTCGCAAACTCAAATATGTAATTAGTTTTTAAATCGGACCTCAAATTGAGGTCCAAATTCCCAAAATTTGAAAATCCTAACTTCTACCCAAAACACCCAATTTCCCATGAAAACCCCTATATTTTGAAGTGAAAGCATGCAAAAAGATGTTATAGATTGAAGAAAATAGGTTATAAATCGTTTACCTATGATTTGGGGAAGAAGTCTCTTCAAGCAAATTGCCTATGGGATGTTTAGGTTTGAAAAAGTTGAGAAGTAAAGAAGAATCCCGTCAAAATCCCACTTATTAGGTACAAATGTCGCAATTGCGACCAGGGATTTGCAATTGCGAACCCTGAGAATTTCTGATGTCTTCACAATTGCAAATCATCGCATTTGCAACTACTGGGGATTATTGAGGGCTTCGCTTTTGCAAAGAATTGCGAGCAAGGTTGGCCAGGGTTTAGTTAGCAATTGCGATTAACTCATCGCAATTACCATACTAACAGACTTCGCAATTGCGATCCCTTATCTCGCAATTACGAGATCAGAGGCCAATACAAGAATTGAAGCCTGCAACGACTTTCATAAGTCCAAATTCACTCTGTAGCCTATCCAAAACTCACCTGAACCCTCGAAGCTCCAAACCAAACATGCATAGACGTCTAAAAACATTATATGAACTTGATCGTGCGATCAAATCATCAAAATAACATCAACAACTACGAATTTAACCTCAAATTCATGAAATTCCTTAAAAAGTTCAAAATTTTCATTTTTTAAACTATAGGGTTCGATTTATACCAAACCAATCCCGGTTCTTACCAAATTTCACAGATTTAACTTAATTATTATTTTAAACTTGTACCGGGCTCCGAAACCAAGATATGGGCCTCATACAATCAAGAAAATGCATCATTTCACTTCTAAAAGCCTTTATATTTTCCAAAAAGAAATTCATTAAAAATTCTTTACTCGGGCTTGGGACCTCGGAATTCGATTTTGGGCATATGCCCAAGTCCTATATTTTCATACGAGCCCTACGGGGTCCGTTTACCAAGAATGTTGACCAATGTCAACTTTAATCAATTTTACAGACCAAATTCATTTTTGTTTCTAGAATTTCACATAAAAGCTTTCTGGAAACGCACTAGACTGCGCATGCAAATCGAGGTGAGACTAAAAGAGGTTCTCAAGGCCCCGGAACACAGTTTTGACTTTTAAGACAAGAGATAAACTTTTGGGTCATCATATTCTCAACCTCTAAAACAACCAATAGTCCTTGAACGGACATAGAGAAGTACCTGAGTCGGTGAAAAGGTGAGGATAATGGCTCCGTATATTGGACTTGGACTCCCAGGTCGCTGCCTCAATAGGCTGACCTCTTCACTACACACGAACTGAAGGGAAATTCTTCTATATCAACTAACGAACCTTCTGGTCTATAATAGCTACTGGCTCCTACTCATAGGTCATGTCCTTGTCCAACTAGATGGGGCTGAAGTCTAACATGCGGGATGGATCGCCGTGATACTTCCAAAGCATGGACACATGAAACACTGAGTGCATAGCCAATAAACTTAGTGGCAACGCAAGTCTAAAAGCCACCTCCCCCACTTGATCAAGAATCTCGAAAGGACAAATGAATCTATGGCTTAGCTTGCCCTTCATTCCAAATCTCATCACGCTTTTCATGGGCGACACCCAAAGCAACACTCGCTCTCCGACTATGAATGCCACATCACGAACGTTGCAGTCGCCACAACTCTTTTGCCTGGACTAAGCTGTACGAAGCCTATCCTGAATGATCGTAACCTTATGCAAGGCATCCTGTACTATATCTGTACCAAACAACTGAGCCTCTCCCGACTCAAACCATCCAACCAGCGACCGACACCACCTACCATATAAAGCCTCATAGGGAGTCATCTGGATGCTCGACTGGTAACTATTGTTGTAGGCAAACCCTGCTAATGGCAAGAACTAATCCCACGAACTTCCAAAGTCAATAAAACATGCTCGAATCATATCCTCCAAAATATGAATGGAATGCTCAGACTGTCCGTCCGTCTAAGGATGAAATGTTATGCTCAACTCGACCCATGTGCCCAACTCACGCTGAACTGCTCTCCAGAAATGCAAGTTAAACTGCGTATCTTGATCAGAAATGATAGATACATGCACACCATGAAGGCGAACAATCTCCCAAATATAAATCTCTACCAAAAACTCAGAAGAATAGAAAACTGACACATGAATGAAATGCACTAACTTAGTCATCCTATCCACAATAACCCACACTGTGTCGAACTTCCTCTGAGTCCAAAAACGAAGTCCATAGTGATACGCTCCCACTTCCACTCAGGAATCTCAATCTTCTGGAACAAACCACCAAGTCTCTGATGTTCATACATTGCCTACTGACAATTCAAACACCAAGCTACATACATAATAGTATCCTTCTTCATTCTCCTCCACCTATAATGTTGTCGCAAGTCCTGATACATCTTAGCAGCGCCCAGATAAATAGAATACCGGAAACTATGGGCCTTCTCTAGAATTAACTAACTAAGAATATCCATATTAGGCACACAAATACGACCCTTCATTCTTAAAACTCCATCATCTATGACCGCAACCTTCTTGGCATCCCCGTACTGCAATATTTCTCTAAGGACAAGCAAATGAGGATCATCGAACTTCCAATTTTGGATATGCTATAATAATGAAGAACGAGCGGCTGTGCAAGTAACACTTGGCGAGGCGCAAAAAAATCCAATCTCACGAATTGATTCGCTAAATCTAGAACATCCAAAGAAAGCGGTCTTTCACCGATCGGAATATATGCAAGACCGCCCATAATGGTTGACATCCAACTCAATGCATCAGCCACCACATGGCTTTTCCCGGAAAATACAAGATGGTGATATCATAGTCTTTCAATAGGTTCAACCACCTCCTCTGCCTCAAATTTAGTTATTTTTGCTTGAATAGGTATTGGTAACTCTTGTGATCCGTGAACACCTCACACGACATGCCATAAAAATAATGCCTCCAAATCTTTAGCGCGTGAACATTGGCTGCTAGCTCAAAAGCATGAAATGGAGAATTCTTCTTGTGGATCTTCAACTGTCACAAAACATATGCAATAACCATGCCATTCTGTATCAACACCACACCAAGTCCAATACAAGATGCATCACAATACACTTGGCCCTGAACCTGCAGGCAATACCAACACCAACGCCGTAGTCAGAGCAGTCTTGAGTTTCTAATAGCTCGCCTTACACTCATCTGACCAACTAAATTAGGCACCCTTCTGGTTCAGCTGGTCATCGGGGCTGCAATAGATGAAAACCCCTCCACAAACCGACGGTAATGACCGGCCAAACCCAAGAAACTCTATATCTCTGTAGCTGATGTGGGTCTAGGCCAGTACTTGACTACCACAATCTTTTTAGGAGCCACCTAAATACCCTCTACTGATAAAACATAACCAGGAGTGCAACTGAACTCAACCAAAACTCACAGTTCAAAAACTTAGCATTTAACTGACTGACCCTCAGTGTCAGGAGAATGATTCGAAGATGTTGCTCATGCTCATTCCAGCTGCGAGAGTAGATCAAAATATCATCAATAAGGACAATTACGAAGGAATCCAAATAAGGCTTGAACACTCAGTTCATCAAATTTATGAAAACTGCTAGAGCATTTGTTAACCGAATGACATCACTAAGAACTTATAATGCCCGTACCGAGTACGAAAAGCTATCTTAAGGACATTGGATGTCCTAATCCTCAACTGATGGTAGCCAGATCTCAAATCAATCTTTGAACATACTTTGACACCCTAAAGCTGATCAAACAAATCACCAATCCTCGGTAATAGATACTTATTCTTGATTGTGACCTTGTTCAACTACCGATAGTCTATGCACATCCTTATCGATCCGTCCTTCTTCTTAACAAACAACACCGACGCACCCCAAGTCAAGACACTAGGCCTACTAAAGCCTTTATCAAGCAAGTCTTGGAGCTATTCTTTCAATTCTTTCAACTCTGGCGGGGCCATATGATATGGCGGGATAAAAATGGGCTGAGTTCCTAGAACAAAATTAATGGAAAAGTAAATTTCCCTGTCAGTTGGCATTCCCGACAAGTTTGAAAGGAATACCTCTAAAAACTCATGAACAACGAGCACAGAATCCATAGAAAAAAGTGTGCACTAGAATCACGAACATACAAAATAATCCAAACACCCTTTTTTAACCATACGCCGAGCCTTTATATAAGAAACAACCCTACTAACAGAATGCCTGGGAGTCCCTCTCCACTCCAATCGAGGAAAACCTAGCAAGGCTAAGGTCATGGTCTTAGCGTGACAGTCCAATACAGCATGATAAGGGATAACCAGTCCATCCCTAAAATGATATCAAAGTCTACTATATCGATAAGTGAAAGATCTACACGGGTCTCAATACCCCCAATAATAACCACACATGAGCAATAGAGTCGATCTACAATAATAGAGTCACCCACTGGTGTAGACACATATACAAGTGCACTCAAAGAATCACAAGGCACAACCAGATAAGGGGCAAATAAGATGACACATAGGAATATGTAGACCCTATATCAAATAGAATCGAAGCATCTCTACTGCGAACTAAAACTGTACCTGTGATAACTGCATTGGAGGCCTCAGCCTCAGATCTGGCTGGAATAGCATAACATCGGGGTTAGGCCCTACCACTCTGAACTATATCTCGAGGACGACCTCCTGCTGATTGGCCTCTACCTCTAACCGTCTGGCCTCTATCTCTAATAGCCTGACCTCCACCTTTAACGGCATGACCTCCACCTCTAACACCTCAATCCCTACCTCTAGTTGGCTGAGCGGGTGGTGGAACACTCGGTGACTAAACCATGGCACAGGAACCCTGATACTGAGAGCTAGTAGGTGCTCAAGGGCAAAATCTAGCAATATGCCTCGTATTACCACAAGTATAGCTAACCCTCGGCTATTGAGACTGCTATACATGATAGCCTTAGTAACCACCCTTAAAATTCTGGAGCGGTGGTGCACTGATAGGAGTTGGTGGTGCATTGTAAGGCAACTGATCTGAATACTGCATATGAGAACCACAACAACCTGAAGCAGCATGAGAAGCCTGAAGTGCTGAATAAAACGACCTAGGAGAATGGCCCCCACCAAAAGAATCTTTGCCTTCGGATGAGGCACCAATAAACCTGCCCGAATGACGAGGCCTCTTGTTATACCTCTGACCACTCCCCTATAATAGAACCATCTCTACTTTGCTAGCCACATTGGCCGCATCTTGAAAAAAAATCTCACTCCCTGTCTCCTTAGCCATCTGCAATCAAACCAGCTGAGCAAGTCCCTCAATGAAACTCCTCACCCCTCTCTTTCTCTCTCTCTCAGTGGGAAGTCCGATACGAGCATGACGGGTCAAGGTAATAAATCTAGTCTCGTATTGAGTGACGGTTACAAAACCTTGCTGGTGGTGCTCAAACTGCCTTGGATAGTCCTCCCTCTAGGTGATTGAAAGAAATTTCTCCAGAAATAGCTGAGAGAACTGATCCCAAGTCAAAGCCGCTGACCCAACTAGTCTAGCCAAACAAAAATCTCTCCACCAACTCTTGGTAGAACATGACAGACGAAAAGCAGCAAAGTTAACCCCATTGGTCTGCAATATCCCCATGTTCCGAAGAACCTCGTGAAAGGTGTCCAAATTGTCCCGGGGATCCTCTGATGATGGACCGCTATAAGTAGTAGTGAAGAGCTTGTTGAACCTGTCCAACCTCCATAAAGCATCAGTAGACATTGCTGCTTCATCACCGGTCTGAGCCACAACACCCGGCTGAACTACCTTAACTGATTGAGCTGCTGAAGTCTTAAACTGAGGAGCCATATTCTCTGGAGTGCGAGTAGTGGGAGTATGTGCTCCTCCCCAGCCCGAGAGATGGCTGGTGCTACAAGAAGTAAGCCTGCCTGAGCGAGACTCTCCATAAGGCTCACTAGATGGACTAGAGCATCCTGAAGTGTCAGGGTAATGATGAAACCCTTTGGAACCTGAGCTGGCCCTGCTGGAATAGTGTGGGTTTGGAGCCTCCTCCTCAAACACTACCCGAGGCTCTACTATTGGTGCTACTGCTTTGAGCTGAGCCCTGCCTCTACCTCAGCCTCTATCCCGCCTGCCTTTTTTCCCTCCGTGGAGAGAGAGAAGTCCGGGTTCCGATATTTATGGGGTTGATAACTCCTTTCCTTTTTGGAATTGGGTATTTTATGAGTCGCCACCTAATGGATTATGGTGCGTTAGGACATCTATTTAACTCTTAGACTAGTTTGCATTACCAGAGATTTAGGGTAAGGGCTCGAAATAACCTTGAGGGGAAGGTGTTAGGCACCCCTCTCATTTCACAACGGTGGGTCCCGGCCAAATTTATACTTATGAATTAGCCCTTTTAACAAATAAATAATTTAAACACATAAATGAAGCATATTTTTGGACATTGTATGACTCAAGTAGTAAGACAAAAAGAAAGAACTTAAACAAGTTGCACATATATAGGGAAAAGTAAAGTTTAAACATCGGGAATTGTGAAATAGGGGTCCTAGGTTGCTTAGCCTACATGATCACCCTACATAATGCCCGGTAATAACTCCACAATGAGGGTCTACACGTGACATTTGTGCGTAGTCATCATATCCTTGCTACACAATTCCCTCCCCTTGGTCATAGCCTAAAGCGTTCTAGTAACCTTGAGAAATGTCTTATGCGCGCATTATCCATCCCTTGCTCGTGGTCCTGGGGGTATCTTAGGACCTCTACATTTGGAAATTCTAGACTATCCTTGGGTATCTAAAGGAGAAAATTCTATGCGTCAATCAAAACAATTAGGATTGCACATAAAGAAGGAACAAATAAAGGCTCATATTTTACCTCCACAAGCAGAACAAATAGATGCACGCCTCAAATGATTGTTTCAGGTAATAAAACTTAGAACACGATATCTAGGTGAGTATGAATTATACAACATTGAATTAGGACTGAAGTATCAAAGGCCTACTCATTTTAGACCTATAAATACGAGCACTATTAAAGCGCAGTTTTATAGTTGCAGGATTTTGATCGCCCTATAGGCTTGCCTAAGCGGTGGATCATGCATAATAGTTACCAGAATTATTAACAATTCATAAAAGCATGTTGTTCTAGTTGATACAAATCTCAGAATACATATATTATTATCAGTTTTATTCAAAAAAATCACAATGTGAGATTATTTTTTATTACATTTTCATGAATCAGTAATTAACTAGGCGTCTTAAACAAAATGTGAATAGGATCCTAGGACATGGTATCTAATATGCACATGAAAATGGCAGGATCATTAAAAACAGAATCCATAAGGCATGATTTCTAAATGCACACAAGAGTTGCAGAGTTATTGAAATATGACTTCTGAATGCACAAGAGTAACATCTTTTATGCTAATGTTGTTATTGTCCTAGGAGTAGGATTTCTAAGTGATAGACATAAAATATGGATTACTGACGGATTAGATGCTGATACAGTAGACATGAAATCCTAGGAACATGATATCTAGTGTATATTTGGCATGATTTGGATGAGTATATTGATCCTATAAACATGGATTCTAATGCAGATATAAATAACGCAAAGCCTATTACATGCTTTCACAATGATATTAATTGGATTGCATAGATATCCCTCCCGTTCACTAGCCATCCCGAATATTTGTTTACAAATAATGTTACAGACCAACTGAATAAATTACATAAATAAATAAAGAAAAAGTTAACTATAGGGAGCCTGAAGATACCAGATTTTCCATAGCCTCAAATGCCAAGTTTATATCCAGTCTCATGTCCGGGTGTGTCAGAGTTCCCTAAGAACATCAAGGATCCCAGGCAATGCTCACACCCATATTTCATAACCAAAACCGAGTAAATACAGTGTGGAAGGGCCAGTTCTGGTGCATCAGATTTTAGAGGGATTTCACAGGGATCCCAAGACAGTCACACACTGGAGGGGTAGAAAGTTTTAGTGTATCAGCAGGTCACCAAGGAAGGGTCGATTGAGAAAGACCTAAACCTGAAACTACACATGCTAGTGTATGAGTGATTGAGAGATAAATTTCTGTGATGATGTATTGAGATTTTCCCCTTATTTGGGATGAGTTATTTGATGCATTTATGAGATGGTTACGTGTGTTTATTGCCAACCTACAGCTTAGCATATGAAATTGATTTTCTCAATTAGGAGCATAATTTTCAGATTATGAAATCAAGACAGTTCATCTTGATAATGTTGGTTTATATCCATGCTAGTTTAGCATTGAATACTACCTATTAATTACTAAACTATTGCTTATGAGAATAAAGCTTCATGTGCTAGTCTAAGATTTTTTTAAATTGCATACAGTAGTATTTGTATGAATCACATCAACAAGATATGATAATTCTTCCCCCTCATAATTGGTTTAGGATCAGAAACCAAATATTGTTACTATCTAATAACTTTTCATGTGTGGTATATGATTAATTTCTCTACCACAATACACAAAGATAGGTTCCACAAAGAATATTATAGATATATGTTAGTTTTCCTATCATTTGGGGGATGGAATAAGCAGTTGGAAAATATGCTATATGAACCGTATCATTAATGTGATCCTCAGTCAGAAGATAATTCAAGTCAGATGTAAGAAGCATTTGCGGATCTAAAATTAAATATCATATTTTAACTGTAAATGAGTCTATTAAAATTAAAATCCCTAAAGGATGAAGTTTACTGTACTCACGAAGCGTAGTAAATCGATCGGTTCAAAAGTCAACAATCCTTTAAAATGATAGAAGCAAATGATCAAAGTGGTCATAATAAAGAGGGAATGAGCAATAGAAGAGAGCCCACGACATAACATTATGAATCTCCAAAAGAAGTTCAGGTACATGAAAATAAAGAAAGTAATGAGATCTCAACAAATTATGTCACTTAGGAACCGATACAAAATGATCGTCAGTAGTATATTTGATATAATATAGTTCACGATCGCACTTTGAAGTCTAGACACCTGAAGATGTCATGCCATTTAAATTCATGTCATAACCTATATGACTCGTTTGATTGAATCGATATGAAGATCCCTAAAGGATTTAAAATCCTTAAAGCATATAATTACAAAGATCTTTGTATGGTTTAAAGCAATCTGGGTGCATATGGTATAATCGTCTCAATGAATATTGGATAAAATAAGGTTGCATAAATAGTGTTATTTGTCCATATATTTTTCTAAAGAAAATAACATCAGAATTTGTCATGCTTGCTGTTTATATTGATGACATAAATCTTGTTAGAACTCCAGAAGAGCTCCAAAAGATAAATGAATATCATAAGAAATAACTTGAGATGAAAAATCTTTAAGAACAAATTTTTTTCTTGGTCTGCAAATTGAATATTTAGTAGATTGGATCTTTATCCATAAATCTACCTATACCAAAAAGGTCTTTAAATGTGTTTACATGGACAAAGCACACCAACTGGATGGATTTCCCTGGGCCGCATAAGCCATATACAGTACCGAGTGGTTGAGCATTTATATATTATTGCGGGATGGATTTCCCTAAATATGGATTTGTCCGAAGTACTTGACACCTGGAGATGGATTTCTCAACAAGGTTGGATTTCCCTTATTTCTCTGTATTGGGTAACTTATAGTCAGTATTGTATATGTCTCTAGATGGATTTCCCTAGGCCGTATGGGCCATATACAGTACCGAGTGGTTGAATATGATGAGTGAAAAATGTAATACCTTGAGGTTGAGTACTCTAACAGCATGAGTACATGATTCATCTATGAGATACGTGGCATCGGCATGCATACGTGACATACCTACATAGAGACGCATTTTTCTCATGTTGTACGGTATCACATAATTCATGAATTTTTACACACATTGATATATGGAGGTAGAGTGGTATTTCACACTCGTGATTTGGAAAGGAAATGAAATAATTTTATGTATCATGGAAAGGATTTTTTTAGGAAAATTACTGTTTTCAAACTATCTCAAAATTTTCGATGACTTCGATAAAGGAGTTAGATTTTTAATGATATTCGAAATTATTTTCGAAAAGCTGTGCAAAGGCTAAATTTTTTTATCTCTTAAATTATTTCCTCGTTTATATGCTCTATGTTGTATGAACTGTTGAGTGTTATTGGTGTTGGACCCGACCTATGTTCTAGCTCGTCACTGCTTTCAACCCGAGGTTAGGTTTGTTGTTTTTTGAGTACATGGGATCGGTTGTACTCATACTGCACTTCATGCATGTTGCATGCAGATCATGAATACTGATTTGTTGCGTTCGATGTTAATTGAATTCGAAGGCGTACCTGCATTCCTGCTGTAGTTGCCTCTTTTTCTTGGTAGCCTTAGATTGTTAAGATTCTATTTATGTACTTTTTAAACAGAAGATGTATTTTCTTCATATAAACTTTGTAAACTCTATTCTTAGAAGCTCGTGATTTGTACTACTAGTCCTTGGAAAATGTAATAGATTCGGATAATTTATTTTATTTAATTAACTTATTAGTATTATTAAAATTGGATAGTTATTAGTTGGCTTACCTAGCGGGTTGAGTTAGGTACCACCACGACTAGTGGATTTTAGGTAGTGAAAAAGACCCTTGAATTCTGAAATATATACAAGGTGAATATGCGTTCATTCATCTATCATGTGAACCATTTATAGTGTATTTATGAGATGGTTACATGTGTGTTTATTTCCAACCTATAGTTTAGCATTTGAAATTGCTTTTCTCAGTTAGGAGCATAATTTTTAGATTATGAAATCAAGAAAGTTCATCTTGATAATGTTGGTTTATATCAAAGCTAGTTTAGCATTGAATACTACCTATTAATGGCTAAACTATTGCTTATGAGAACAAAGCTTCATGTGCTGGTCTAAGATTTTCTAAATTGCATACAGTAGTATTTGTATGCATCATAAAAACAAGATATGATAAGTCTTCTCCCTTACAATTTGTTTAGGATCAGAAACCAAATATTTTTACTATCTAATATCTTTTGATGTGTGGTATATGATTAATTTATCTACCACAATGCACAATGATAGGTTCCCCAAAGAAGATTGGGGATAAATGTTAGTTATTCTAACATTTTTGGGGATGGAATAAGCAGTTGGAAATATGCTATATGAACCAAACTATCATTAATATAATCCTCAGTCAGAATATAATGCAAGTCAAACGCCAGAAGCATTTGCTGATCAAAAATTAAATATCATATTTCAACTGTAAGTGCTTCTACTAAATTAAAATCCCTGAAGGATAAAGTTTACCGTACACATGAACCGTAGTAAATCGATCGGTTCCAAAGTTAACAATCCTTAAAAAATGATAGGAGAAAATGATCAAAGTGATCATAATGAGGATGGAATGAGCACTAGAAGAGCCCATGACATAACATCATGAATACCAGAAGAAGTTCAAGTACATGAAAATATGAAAGTAATGAGATCTCAACAAGTTATGTCACTTAGGAACCAATACAAAATGATCGTCGACAATAGATTTGATACAATATAGTTCACAATATTGTGAGGATCGTACTAGTAGTCTAGACACTTGAAGATGTCATGCCATTTAAAAGCAAGTCATAACCTATATGACTTATTTGATTAAATCTATATGAATATCCCTAAAGGATTTAAAATGCTTAGAGCATATAATTACAAAGATCTTGGTACGGTTTAAAACAATCTGGGTGCATGTGGTATAATCACCTCAGTGAATATTTGCTGAAAGAATGTTGAATAAATGATGTTATTTGTCCATATATTTTTATAAAGAAAATGACATCAGAATTTATTATATTTAATATTTATGTTGATGATATAAATCTTGTTAGAACTTCAGAAGAGCTCCAAAAGACATCTGAATATCATAATAAATAATTTGAGATGACAAATCATGGAAGGACAAAAAATTTTCTTGGTCTGCAAATGGAATATTTAACTACGGGATCTATATCAATCAATCCGCCTGTACGGAAAAGGTCTTTAAATGTGTTTACATGGACAAAGCGCACCAATTTGGGTACTCGTGATACTCAAGTAAACCTAGAGCTTTGATATCAAGATGTCACGATCCAAAATCCAATATGTTGGGCATATTTTTATATATTTTGATACTATTTACTCTACATTTTTACCATTTTTTGATTGTATTTAATATTATATATGCCCAACTAAGTTAAGAATTTAGTTGTACACTAATGAAGTGTTGATGTAATATTTTTAGCAATAAAGGATGTCAAAATTCGAGTCAAAAGGACAGTTGAAAATTTTTGGTCTTGTTGGGCGAGACGTAACGAGTAGAAGAGAAAAATGGAGCAACTTTGATTGTGATGCATATGGCGTTAAGGAATAAACAAGCAACTGACAAGGAAACTTTGACTCCTAGCTTAATTGTTTTGTCCCAAGCATTATGTACATAGTATAAAATCACAAGTTAAATTCTTAGAAAAGGAGGCGGCAGACTCACTGGATCCAGCGCTGACCGCTGGGTGCTGGCCTGGACCCTTCGTAACGGGGTTTTATTCAAGTTTGTTCGGGACAAAGTTATTTTGGCCCTATATGCTCCCAACTCATATATAAAGATTCTTAAATTTAATTTGGAGGGTAGAACATACTTTAAAGGAAAATTCACATGGGAATCATAAATCATACTTGGAGGAGGCTTCTAACTAGTTTTTCTTCTCTTTTTTTCCTTTAATCTCATAGTTTATTAGTTCTAGAGTTTTAGGTACTACATGAACTTTGTAGTTTGAAGCTTGAATTGTTCTTCTTATTTTATCATATTGGTTTATTTATTCAATCTTGCGCTTAATAATTTGATTGCTTGATCACCAATTAAATACTATCTACAAATCTAGGATTGAACTCGTGATACGAAATTCTAAATTGCATATAAGATTGAGTGGAGCAAGATCTTAACTCGGGGGAAGGGGGCGTTAGGATAGGAATATACCTTATCACCTTGCTTGGTTTTTATACGGGAATTATAAATGCATTCTTGTTAATCCTAATTCCAAAGGAATATAGGCATTAGGTTACCTTGAATAGGGTACTTCGGGAGAAGGCTACGAGCAATATTAACATCGTCAATTAATAAACTAGATAAATTAATTAGACAATTTAGGTAGAAAACTCAATGGGATTGTTGGCTAACCCATAGCTCTAGAATATTCACTCACATTGAATTCGTCTCTATAATCCAACTTGTTTTCTTTAATCTCTCAATTTGTTACATTAGATTAATATTAGTTAGATATTCATACGTTCGGATTCGATTGAATAGATTAATTATTTGGTTTAATTTAGTTTCTAGTTAATCATAAGTCCATGTGGATACGATATCTGGACGTATAATCCTATATTACTTGTCGACCACATATACTTGCGTGTGCGTTTTGGGAAATAAATTTTTGGCTGTTGTCGGGGACTTGGAAATTAACTAGTCTGCTAGATTAGATTTTTACTCTTGGTCTATTCAAGTTTTTTGAATTTTATCTTAGTTTAATATTTACTATCTTTGCAGATATGGCATCTTGGAATAAGAATTGGTCAAATATTGATTATTCTTATTATGGTGATTCTTGTCCATATTGAAGGACCACACTTGTGGTAAAATTGTACATCTCAATCTGATGTGTGGAATTTTTTAATGTGTGTGCCTATCAAGGTGGCCATTGGGAAGGTTGTCCTAATTCTTATTATCTTTCTCGGAGCTCTTATTATAATGTTTCTAATCATGTTTATGACTTTGATAGGAGCAAGGAAGTGGAGGATATGGAATGTGTGGCCGTATTATAGATACGATGAGGCAAGCAACCGAGCAACAGAACATGACAATGATCCAAGCAACCCAACAACAAAACATGATAAGTCAAATAGCCGAGCAACAAGTTCTTGACGCCTTAGCTCAAAAGTCTCCATGCTAGAATGGACGCATTAATGATCAATTTCCAAGAAAAACCTTAACTCGATGAAGAGAGCCAGTTCCCACATAAAAGATTATATTGAAGAAGCAGATATGATGAACCAATCTTGGATAGAGGAACAAGCTCAACTGATAAATTCTCATGAGTTTCTCCAGGATAGTCTTTCAAATATGACAGAACAACTGACAGAAGGAAGAATTGAGCTCAGGCAAGAGATAGACCAATTTAGCTCATATATCCATAACATGCAGGCTAAATTGAATAAAAAGGTTGAGACATCTGATGCCCTACAACCATTTTTTGTGGATACTGGCCAGCTTGTGGAGCGAAAAGAGGAATTCCAACTATTCGACCAAAATATTACTAATGATGCCATGGTTGACGAAGAATACAAAATTGAGGAAGTAAAAAATAATGCAATTACGGAGTTGGAGCGTGTTGGACCTAATTCTAAATACTTTTCAATATTGTGTTTGGTTGGTGACATAGGAATTGATCCAGTCGAGCATTTGGAGGTGTAAATAGATGAGGAACAAAGTGTTTATATTCTGAAATTTGTCATACCAATGAGGCAAAACGACATTCCTCACTTAAGGGCCAAGAAGTGCAAGATGCGATATCTATAGCTTGGTTCCTTTATTTTTACATACCACCCTAGGAACGTGATAGAAAAATTGATAAAAAATTGGGGACGCAATTTATATCCTCAAAGTGGAAGGAAAAGTGGTGAAAGTGATGGTGTCGTACCGCGACACTAAATCAAGCGCTTGTTGGGAGGCAACCCAATTTTTTTCCTTTTGCTTTTTAATTTTTATTGTGTTATTTTTTGTAGTGTTGTTTTGTATTTTGTAGGAGTACGAGCATGGTTTCAAAGACAATAGGCATGTACAAAAGCAAGTAGGTGGTTGAAACTAAGTATGAGGTACCCGCAGACCAAAATTTCGCTGAGTATTTTGGTCAGACAATAGGCCGAGAAACTTTGGTCTGTGTTGCACAAGGGATCATACCTAGGACAAGTCTGAGTATCCCGTGAGCTGCTAATGCTTCGGTCTTTGGCTTACCGGGGAGTCTTTCTTGCGCTCTTGTTATTTTCCGTGTGCATTAAGGACATTGCATAATTTTAAGTGTGGGGTGAGGAGATTATCTGAGTGATTTTCTGTGCATCTTGGCTTAGTTGTAGTACTAGTTCTAAGTGTAATAGTAGTTTTTGTTAAAAAAATAGAAAAGAAAAAAACTTTAAAAAAATTAACATCTTTCTTGAGGGATTAATGTCCAAAAAAAATTCAAAAATATTTCCTTTTTCTTTCTAGTTAGTGTTAGTTAGATAATAATTCCCCTTTGTTTTTCTTTGTGCATCGGTTATTTTCTAGGGGATGTAACTTGAACCAGGTGAGCTTTTTTTATTATTAGGATTAGATTTTTTTTAGGAGGATAAAAAGAGGGAGAAGAAAAAACTTTTGCGACTTGTTTGATACTAGCATTTTTAGGCCTAAGTTTGAGTAGTACTTTCCTATGAGTGCTTAAGTAATGAATAAAATACCAGACTTTCTGACACCTAAGTTTAGGGTTGTGACTCTTTATATAAGTTATTCTTATTTTGTTGTACACTATGACCCTGTCTGTCTTAGAGTGGAATTGATCCATCTTGATTGATACTTGTGCCATATGGGGTGAGCATTTCTTATTGAAGCGAATTGAAAGTGTTGCTCTGTTTAGAAGATGATCATAGGCTTTCTTTGATATGCCTTGTGAATTTTAGCCTTCTTAGATATTGTACCGCTAGATATCCTTATCAGCCTAAAGATTTTTGTTTGAAAGCCATATTTTTTCCTTGACCCATTTGTTTGAATCCCTAGTTTTTGCACCCTGCTTTCTTAAGCAATGTTTCTTAGATTGTGATATTGTGACGACCCAATCGTTTGTTCTGGGTGTTATAGTCTCATTTTCCTCATTTATGCAAATTTATGTGTCTTTCAGGTGTGTTGAGTTGTATCGAGTTGATAGGTTTCGATTCGGACTAGTTTTGAAGTGAAATGAACACTTAGTCTCTTAGTTAGAAAGCTATGTTAGAAAAATCAACCAGAAGTTGACTTTTGAGTAAATGAATTCGAATTTGGATATTTATGATTCGGTTAGCTTCGATGGATGATTTTAAATTAGGAGTATGTCCAAAATGTAATTTGGAAGTCCGTGCTAGAATTGGGCTTGAATTGGCGAAAGTTGGAAGCTTAGAAGTTCTTAGGCTTGAATTCAAGGTTGATTTGGAATTTTGGTGTTGTTTTGGGTGTCCCGAAGGTTTGAATAATTTCGGTTAGTGATATATGACTTGTTGGAATTATTGGTTGAGGTCCTGAGGGCCTCGAGTGAGTTTATGGATAGGTTTGAGTTATGTTGCGCTCGTTTTTCTTATGTTTCAACGTCGTTTCTTCAAGCATAAATGATATCATATTGAACAAATGAGCTTTGATTTCTTTTTTGATTGAAGCATTAGATCTTTATCGTAGTTACGAACCCATAACAAAAAGAATCATCGAATTTAGACATCGTATGAGAAATATATGGTCATTTCACTAAGAATTAGGTTGTAAGATTTTTCAGATTAATTACGAAATTACCAATACCACCGTATTTAAAAATCTACACTATTTGCAAATATTAAAACCTACATATCTCATTCATTATAAGGTCAAATTGAGTGATTCAAAATCCTAACTTGACTAGAATTTCACAAGGAATCCATTTAAAGAATAAAATACGAGTTTCAGATTCATTTAGAATGACAAACGAGGCAGAATAGCTGGCAAAAATATATTTATTAAACTAGGATTTGTTCATTCGGTCATAGTTTAGTTGGGGAGCTCGTATTTTGGAGATTTTAGCGGTGATTTTCACCATATAAATTGAGGTAAGTATTATCTACTCGTTTTAGTTATATTTCATGAATTCATCATCATTTTTGAGATTTGATTGATGATTTCAATTTGAAATTGAGGGTTTATTTTGGAGAGTTTTATGTGAGGATTTGAGGGACCTAAATTTTATATGTTAGACTCGGTAGGCAACGAGGTTTATAATTCTGCCATTTTTGACTGATTTTGAAAAGTGGGCATGGGGGCCAGATTTTGGCCGATTTTGGATTTTTGGCATATTTTATAACTTTTATTGTGGAATTCGATTCTTTAGCACATGGTGATGGTATTAATGTGATTATGGTTAGATTCGGAGCTTTTGGAAATCGAGTACAGAGACGAGGGTATCCCGGAGTAGGATTTTATGCGGTTGAGGTAAGTAACAATTTTAACTCTGGCTTTGAGGGTATAAACTCGGAGAATTTGAAATCTTGTGAGTGTTTGGAGGTGATACCCATGCTAGGTGACGAGCGTCTTGGTGTATACCTCGAGGGATGGAGACTTGGTCTATCCCATGAGGCCTCATGGCCATCATCTGTGTTTACGTAGTTACTTGTTTTTGAACTTGTCTACCTTCATATTAGAGATCATGCTTAGGCTTTATTCATGCTCACATTATTTGTATTCAATCAAAGAAATTATTATACATGTTTACCTCTGTCTCTATCATTTCCTAATATGATGTGATACTTGATATGGGTTGTGTCCCCTTATTTGTTGATTATGGTGAGGATAGTGAGGTACATGATTGAGTGAGGCCGAGAACCTAGTTGTGACGATATTGATAGCATAGCGCATAAGTTGTCCAAGTAGCATGTGAGTTGACCGTACGTGTCCAGGTATTGATACCATAGCGTGTGAATTGTTTGTATAACACGTGAGTTGACCGTGCAGATCCAGGTATTGTTATGATGGTATCTGAGTGGGAGCCCCTCCGGAGTCTGTACACATCCCCAGTAAGCGCAGGGCGTTGAGTGTATTGAGTGTTGAGTATTGAGTGTTGAGTATTGAGTGCTGAGTGCGAGTGCTAAGTGATGGAGTGACATTGCTTTGAAGTTGCGTTTGCTTTTGTTGTTGCTGCTTTTATATGTTAAATTTCTTTGTGGCATTTACTGAGTTATGGCACTTACCTGTTTATTCATGTTTATTTTTTTAAGTTGTGAAAATAAATAATTAGACTCTTTTACATAGGTAGTCACTTTCAGTTCCTCAGCTATTTCAGTTACTACGGCGTTGATTGTACTCATAATACGCCCTGCATTTTATGTGCAGATCCAAGTGAGTTAGAGCACGACGATCAGTGATTTCAGGCCGCCTATCTGTGGAGATTTCAAGGTAGCTACCAATGTCTGCAGGACCTTGTTACTCCTCTTAGCATTTCTTTTTTTGGACAGTTAGACAGTTTATATATCTTAGTTTATAGTTTTAGACACTCATGACTTAGTGACACCTTGATGTTTGGGACTTGTTTTCGTATTTTATATTATTTATATTTAAATTATGTTTTGGTTTAGCAGGAATTAATATTATTGCAAATATTTTATTAAATTCTTATAATCAAATTAGTAGTAATATTTTGGGAAATAGGCTTGCCTTGTAACACGATAGGTGCCATCACGACATGGTTAGGTTTTGACAAGGTGGTATCAGAGCCAGATTACAAAGGTCTCATGATTCATGAGCGGGTTTAGTAGAGTCTTGCAGATCGATATGGAAACATCTATACTTATCTTCGAGAGGCTATAGAACTTTTAGAAAAACTTCACATTCTTGAATTTTTATCGTGCAGTGTTGATTCAGCTCTCTTTGCATTCCTTCCACGCATTCATATGCGCACAAGAGTGCTCGATATCAATTGTGCATCGACGGATTTTGATTTCCTGGACGGGGTGGGAGGTGCGAGATGTGATTTCTGTGTGTTGATGATGGGCCAGTCATGAGGACTTAAGGGCGTGTTTTGACTATAGATTGAGCACAGAGGTGTTAATTATGTGAGCGCGTGCTTGTGGACCTATATGTCCGGTAGTGTCCCTATTAGTGGAGATGGTGGCTGGATGGATATATGACGAGCATGATTTTACCGCGAGACGAGTTCATATGATTTGAATGTGATGAGAAGGTATTGCTAAAGTCTTCACCTATTTGAGACTCCAGGTATGTTTTTAGACTCGCTCGAGGACGAAAGTTTGTTTAAGATGGGGGATGTGATGACATGGTCGTTCTTCTGAGAGTTATAGCCCCATTTCCCCATCTATTCTTATTTATGAGTTGTTCAGATATGTTGAGTTTTATCAAGTTTGCAGGTTTTAGTTCGGAGTAGTTTTAGAGTGCAATGAACACTTAGTCTCTTAGTTAGAAAGCTAAGTTAAAGAAGTCAACCGAGAGTTGACTTATGAGTAAATGAATTCGGATTTGGATTTTTATAATCCGGTAAGCTTCATCGGATGTATTAGACTTAGTAGTGTGTTCGAAATATAATTTAGAGGTCCGTGGTAGAATTAGGCTTGAATTAGCGAAAGTTGGAAGCTTAGAAGTTCTTAGGCTTGAATTCGAGGTTGATTTGATGTTTTGGTGTTGTCTTGGGTGTTACGAAAGTTAGAATAACTTTGATTAGTGATATATGACTTGTTCAAATTATTGGTTGAGGTCCCAAGGTCCTCGAGTGAATTCCGGGTAGGTTTGGGTTGTGTTGCACTCGTTTTTCTTATGTTTCGACGCTGTTTCTTCAAGCATAAATGATATCATGTTGAACAAATGAGCTCTGATTTCTTTTTTGATTGAAGTATTAGATCTGTATTATAATTACAGATCTGTAACAAAAAGAAGCATCGAATTTAGACATCGTATGAGGAATTTATGGTTATTTTACTAACAATTAGGTTACCAAAATTTTTAGATTAATTACGAAATTGCCACTACCACCGTATTTAAAAATCTCTACTGTTTGAAAATATTAAAACCTACAAATTTCATTTATTATAAGGTCAAAGTGAGTGATTCAAAAGCCTAACTTGACTAAAATTTCACAAGGAATCCATTGGAGGCATAAAATACGAGTTTCAAAATCATTTGGAATGAGAAACAAGGCAGAATAGCTGGCAGAAAAATATATAAAATTAGGGTTTGTTCATTCGGTCATATTTTGAATTGGGGAGCTCAAATTTGGGAGATTTTGGAGGCAATTTTCACCATATGGATTGGATAAGTGTTCTCTACTCGGTTTTAGATATATTTCATAAATCCATGATCGTTTTTTGAGATTTGATTGATATTTCAAAGTAAAATTGAGGGAGTTAGGGTTTAAGTTTTAGAAAGTTTTAAGAGAGGATTTGAGGAACCAAATGGAGTCCGATTTTCATAAATTTTATATGGTTAGACTCGGGAGAGAACGATTTATGATTCTGTCATTTTTGACTAATTCCGAAATGTGGGCTCGGAGGCTGGATTTTGGCCAATTTCGGATTTTTGGCATATTTTTATAGTTTTTATTGTGGAATTTGATTCTTTAGCACATGGTGTGGTATTAATATGATTATGGTTAGATTCGGAGCTTTTGGAGACCGAGTCTAGAGACGAATGCATCTCGAAGTAGAATTTTATGCGGTTGAGGTAAGTAACAGTTTTAACTCTGACTTTGAGGGTACAAACCCGAAGAATTCGATATTGTGTGACTGTTTGAAGGTGATACCCACTCTAGGTGATGGGTGTGTGGGTGTATACCTCGGGGATGGAGCCTTGGTCCATCCCGTGAGGCCTCATGGCCATCATCTGTGTTTTGGTGGTTACTTGTTGTTAAACTTGTCTACCTTCATGTTAGAGATCATGCTTAGGCTTTATTCATGCTCACATTATTTGTACTCAGTCATAAAAATTATTGTACATGTTTACCTTAGTCTCTATTATTTGCTAATATGCTGCGATACTTGATGTGGGTTGTGTCCCCTTATTTGTTGATGATGGTGAGGCTAGTGAGGTACATGATTGAATGAGGAAACGAGGTCCTGGTTATTTGGATATTGATACCATTGCGCGTGAATTGTTCGCGTAGCATGTGATTTGACCATGTGGGTTCAGGTGATTTGTTCGCGTAGCACGTGAGTTGACCCTGCGGGTCCAGCTATTAATACCATAGCGCGTGAGTTATCCACGTAGCACGTGAGTTGACTGTACGGATCCAGGTATTGATATGATGGCATGTGAGTTATCCGTGCTTAACGCTTGGGCTTTGGGAGCCCCTTCGGAGTCTATACATATCCCAGTGAGCGCAGAGTGTTGAGTGTATTGAGTGTTGAGTGTTGAGTGTTGAGTGCGAGTGCTGAGTGATGGAGTGACATAGTTGTGAAATTGCATTTACTTTTGCTGTTGCTACATTTATCTGTTAAATTTCTTTGTGGTATTTACTGAGTTATGGAATTTACCTGTTTAGTCATATTTATTTTTTAAAACTGTGAGAACAAATAATTGGACACTAATACTCAGTTCCTTAGTTATTTTTGTTACTACTACTTTGGTTGTACTCATAATACACCATGTACTTTATATGCATATCCAAGTGAGTTAGAGCGCGGCGATCGTTGATTTCAGGCCGGCTATCTGTGGAGATTGCAAGGTAGCTACCAGTGTCCGCAGGACCTTGTTACTCCTCTTATCATTTCTTCTTTTGGATAGTTAGATAGTTTCTATATATCTTTATTTATAGTTTTAGATGCTCATGACTTAGTGACACACTAATATTTTGGACTCGTTTTTGTATTTTAATTATTTGGTTTAGTTTATCAGGAATTAAAATGTTGCAAATATTTTATTAAATTCTTATAATCAAAATTAGTAGTAATATTTTAGAAAATGGGCTTGCCTTGTAACACGATAGGCGCATCACGCCATGATTAGATTTTGGGTCGTGACACATATTGATAAATTTGAAGAAAGTGATGATTAAGTGAGAAATGGTGACCAACGATAGCTAAAAAGTGATGAAAATGCCTTGTTTATAATAATGTGACATGAAAAAGAAAGAAAAAAGAAAATGAAAAAAAAATTCTTGGAAAAAAATATTGAAACATTCTTGATATGAGGGAAATACTTGTGAAACAATAAAAGAAGAGAGGGGTGAAAACAAAAGTGAAGAGTAGAAAATAATGGGCGATGAAGTCTAAAAGTGAAAAGTGCTTAGGGAAGTGTAAGTCACTTTTATATTGTTCTCCTACATGTCCCTTAGCCAACATTACAACTCGTTAAATCCCTATTTTATTTTATTTGAGCATACTTAATTATTAGAGATGTAAATAATGGGCAAGCCTATGATTTTTTGTGCATACATGTGAATTCTTTAGGGGTGCGAGAGTTGTTGTTTGATACTAAGTCCTAAATTATATTCATTCTTTGATTTGATGTATGGACTATTTAATCTTGTGTGGGCGCTAATTTCATGATAGATAGGTGATGCTATTAGCTTTATTCGACAGAGTTGGTGAGCGAGCATAAATTTGGTGAGTTAGAGTCCCCCTCTGAGGTTAGGAAGTTAGAAGCTTGTTCTTTGTTTGTGACTTGTATATCTTGTATGATGATTAGGAAGTATATATCTAATGGTTTGAGTTGTTGTAGGGCCTAAGTGTTAGTATCTACCAAAAATGGTGGTGTTTCTAGACTTGATTTATTAAGAGTAGTTTTAATGCTTACTCGAGGACGAGTAAGAGTCTAAGTGTGGGGTGGTGATGTTGGGATATTTTCATATTTTTTATACTATTTACTCTATATTTTTACCTTCTATATATATATATATATACCCAACTAAGTTAAGAATTTAGTTGTACACTAATTGAGTGTTGATGTAATATCTTTAGGAATAAAGGATGTCAAAATTCGAGTCAAAAGGAAAGTTGAAAATTTTTGCTCTTGTTGGGCGAGATGTAACGAGTAGAAGAGAAAAACGGAGCAACTTTGATTGTTGAAGTTGATGCATATGGCGTTAAGGAATAAACAAGCATCTGACAAGGCAACTTTGACTCTTAACTTAATTGTTTTGTCCCAAGCATTATGTACTTAGTATAAAAGCACAAGTTAAACTCTTAGAAGAGGTTGAGGCAGACTCACTGGATCCAGCGCCACGGTAAGGGCTGGCGCTGGCCTGGACCCAGCGTGGCGGGATTTTATCCAAGCTGGCCGGGAGAAGGTTATTTCGGCCCTATACGGTCTCAACTCGTATATAAGGAGTCATAAGCCTAACTTGGAGGATCTAACATACTTTGAAGGAGAATTCACGTGGGAAGACATACACTACGCTTAGAGGAGGCTTCTAACTAGTTTTTTGTGACGACCCGAACCGCCGTCACGTGAGTCACCGTCCCGTTTTCCACGTTTTATGCTTCTATATGCTTCACTATATATGTGTTTGTAGAGTTTGGAGTGATTCGGACAGAGTTTGGTTAGAAATTCAGACAATTAGTCTCTTTAAGAGAAGGCAAGTTTGGAAAAGTCAACCGGAAGTTGACTATGTGGTTAGAGGGCTAGGATGTGAATTCCGGTGGTTCGGTTAGTTTCGGGGGATGATTTGTGACTTAGGAGTACGATTGGAATTGAATTTGGAGGTCCGGTGTAGAATTAGGCTTGAATTGGCGAAGTTTGAATTTTAGCGGATTCCGGTTGGTAGGTCAGATTTTGATCCGAAGGTCGAACTCAAATTTCGAGAGTTGCAGTAGCTTCGTTAGGTGATTTGGTTATGTCTGCAAATTTTCAAGTCATTCGGACAACGCTTGGTCGGGTTTTTGTTTGGATGTGAGTTTCGGAAGTTAAAGGAAAATTTAGGCTTGAATTCGTGGTAATTTAATGATTTTTGTGTTGCTGTATGTGTTTTTATAATTGGAGCAAGTTCGCATGATGTTTTAGGGTAGGTTTGTGATTTTGGTTTAGGTCCCGGGGGCCTCGGGGTGATTTCAGGTGATCAAACGGGCTGTTTTCGGACTTTGTGGACTGCTGGTTTTCAGCTGTTGGTGTTGCAGAGGTTTCCTCTATGCGATCGCATTGAGGGCATTGCGATCGCATAAGAGGTTCTGGTGGGGTTCCATATTTGCTCTATGCGATCGCGTTGAAGCTGTGCGGTCGCATAGGTTTGGGGAGGTTAGTCATTGCGTTCGCAATGGTGTTTGTGCATTCGCATAGGAGGTTTTTCTGGAGGTCTGGAATTTTGCTATGCGATCGCAATAGCAAGGATGCGATCGCATAAGGTTATTTTATGCCTGGGCAGAATAGTATAAGGTCATTTCATCCGCGACTTTGGTTCATTTTTTCATCATTTTTGCACCACCTTGAGAGCTTGTTGATAGATTTTGAAAAGGGTTTCAACGGGAAGTGGTTGGACGTAAGCCTCGTGGTCTAGAAACATCATTTAATTGAAGAATCATCCATTAATTCTCTGAATTTGGGTATACAATTGAAGAAACTAGGGCTTGAGTTTTTGATATTTTAAATTGGGATTTGATAGGTCATTTGAGCTCGGATTTGGGAGTTCTTGGTATGAATGAACTCGTGGCGAGACGGGAATTCCGGAACTGTACATTTTGTAATTTTTCGAAAAGCAGGCCCGGGGCTCGGGTTTTGCTAGTTTCGAGGTTCTTGCAATAATTCGATTGTTTTCGATTGGGTATTGTCCAATTTGCATATTATGATATATTTGTACGGATTTTGGTTAGATTTGACGCGCGTGGAGGCCAATTTGAGGGGCAAAGGCATCTCGAGCGAGGAATTTCACCGGTTCGAGGTGAGTAATATTTGGGAATGATATCTTGAGGGTTGGAAACCCCGGATTTGCACGTCCTAGTGATGTATTGTGGTGACTTGCACGCTGGACCTGAGCGTGGGGTAGAGTACCGTAGGGGATTGTGACTTGGTCCATCCCGGTTGTTGGTTTTCATCGCGAAATTGCAAATGATTTATTGTTATCATTATGACTTGGGCTCGTTTCCATACTTGGGGCTTATTGCCGACTATTTGAACTCTTTATGAACTATCATCACAATTTTCCTCACTATTTGAACGATTATTTGAACTCAGTCCATGTGAGTTACACTATTTCATGAACTCAGCTATATTTTTCTCAAACTTGGAGTTTTAACTGACATTTGAACTATTGTTAAGCTGAGTATTATTGTTTTATTGATGCCCGAGGGGCTTTTTGACTATTTTTGGACTGATTGAGGCTAAGGGCCATATGTGAGAGCATTAAGATGATGTAAGGAGGCTTCATGCCTCGAGTATTATGTGTACATGTGCATATACGCATGGATCGGACAGCATGCCGCAGTAACATATTGCATGGATCGGACTGCATGCCGCAGCGTTGTGATATTGATATTCTGCTTGGGCTGTAGGAGCCCCTCCGGAATCTGAACCCCCACAGTGAGCGCGAGTACCCAAATGGATCGGGCTACGCGTCATAGCGGTCATATGCATTGCATTGCATTACATTCATGCATTTACTCCTGCTTGTACTACGTGGCATGACATTTAGCACTCATATATCATTGGCATACATATCGTTACATGCCTTTTTGGCCAAATACCCTGGTATTATATGTTATGGAGTGCTGAGCCCGAGAGGCTGATGTTGGATGTTGTGAGTTGGGAGTGAGCCCGAGGGGCATGTTTCTGATTACTTCCTACTTGTTGAAATTACCTTTGCAAATGTTGAAAAAGCATATTTTCAAAAGAGATTTTTAACTGATCTTGAGATTTTCTAAAGGAATTTTTACAGTATTTCGATTTTTCTCAAAAAGGGTTGATCTGTCTTTTATAGCATTTTGGTGCACTCATACGTGTTTTCTAAACGCTTAGATATTATTCTCTCTTATTACCACTGAGTTGGAAGTACTCACTTTATTCTCTGCACCTTGCGTGCAGTTGGAGGTATTTTCACCCGGTAGCGGGTTATTAGCAGGACCTAAGGCCATATTTTGGTAGTTGAGCAAGGTGACCGCCAGCGTCACGGCACCGCATTCCGACTTTGAGTTCCAGTTTTACCTTGTATATATATTTTATTGGCCCAATAGTAGTGTCCCTACTCATAACACTCGTGACTTGTAAGACTCCGGTCGGGTTGTATTGGAATGAAATTCATAGTTAAATGCCATTAAGTAATATTCCTATTCGTTTATGTTTAATAGCTTCCTAAAGAGTATTTGCGGTTGTTGGATGGCCTTGTCTTCACGAGAAGCGCCATCACGATCGGGTATGGAATTTGGGCCGTGACATTTTTCTTCTCTTCTTTTCCTTTAATCTTATAGTTTATTAGTTCTAGAGTTTTGGGTGCTACATGAACGTTGTGGTTTGAAGCATGAATTGTTCTTATTATTTTATTATATTGGTTTATTTATTCAATCTCGCTCTTAGTTGTTTGATTGCTTGATCACTAATTGAATGCTCTCTACGAATCTATGATTGAATCGGGAAAGGGAATTCTAAATTGCTTATAAGATTGAGTAGAGAAAAATCTTAACTCCGGGGGGAGGGGTGATTTCCGGTTAGGATAGGAATATACTTAATCTCCTTGCTTGGTTATTATACGGGAATTATAAATGCGTTCTTGTTAGTCGTAATTCTATAGGAATATAGGCATTAGGTTAGCTTGAATAGGCAAGTTGTACTTTGGGAGAATGCTACGAGAAATATTAACCCCTTCTATCAATAAACTAGATAAATTAATTAAAACATTCAGGAAGAAAACTCTACGGGATTGTTGGCTAACCCATAGCTCTAGAATATTCACTCACATTGAATTCATCTATATAATTCGCCAATTTGTTTTCTTTAATCTCTTAATTTGTTACTCTAGATTAATTTTAGTTAAATATTCATATGTTAGGATTCGCTTGAATAGATTAATTGTTTACTTTAATTTAGTTGATAGTTAATCACAAGTTCCTGCAGATACGATATTTGGACGTAAAATCCTATATTATTTGTCAACCACGTATACTTACGTGTGCGTTTGGGAGCAACAGAAGTTCTCCTAACAGCCCTACAGTCTCTCGAAGATAAATACATATGTTTTTGTACCGACCCGAAAGACTCTACTAGACTCGCTCATGACTCGTGATACCCAAGTGAATCTAGAGATTTGATACCAAGTTGTCACGATCCAAAATCCACAATAGGTCATGATGGCGTCTAAACCCGCCATCAGGCAAGCCACGATGATTGATCAACTTAATTACTCATTTTTATTACTTTTAAAATGATAATTTTTATTACGGAAGGAAATCTATGATTTTAAAACTACGGGAACGTACGAAAATTAGTAGTTGATTAAAAGAAATGAAAGGCGATGATTATATACAGAACTGTAAAATTCAACAAGTATATCAAAAAATCTGGTATCACAAGTGCATGAGCATTTACTAAGGAGTACAAGAATAATATAATATCTGTCTGAGATGTAAGTAAGATAGGACAAAGTGAATAGCACGATGGGAACTCTGTGGACTACGATGCGTATCCTGGAATGTAGCTCATATAATGTCTCCTCAACAGGTGCCCCTGTGCACCAAGATGATCACCAAATAACCCTGTCAAATCCTTCACATTTAGTGCAAAAGTGCAACATGTGTACGTTAATCAACGCGTACCCAGTAAGTATCTTACCTAACCCCGAAGAAGTAGTAACGTTAGATCGACATGGACCCTTACTAGAGGTTCAATAAAGATATATATTAATTCCTAACCAAATAGGAGGAACCCATCAATAATGTGGTAAATCTTCAAGTTACATAATCTTCCAAATATTTCTTTGAATTTCTCAGTCTGGTATTCTACCTCAACAACTCAGATGTATCAAGTGCCAGTATAAAGCGGATAAGAAATACCATATAAAAATGCCAAGTATCAGTGAAAGGATAATCTTGTGAATATTCGGACGGACAACAAAATAATGTACAATTATGCCAAGGTCGTTTGAACCAATCCAGAGTAGTGTGTCCATTGTCGAGGGTCGAGCGGCACAAACCATAGATGCATATCTTATATTTCCGAGGCATTCGGCCCGCTCTTCAATAAAGGAATATAGTTACCGAATTACGAGACATGTGCTTACATTACAGTACATGAGCACTAAGTGAATATAACATTTACCGTTTCTCAATAACTTGCCAACAACTCAAGGTGTTAAGGCTCGACCTCATATAGTGTTATACCTAGTTCAGATGAAGTTTTGAAGATTGACCAATGAACTTAGTCATGGACCAGGTCTATCATGTGAGACATAATGGTTATCTACTTATACATGTGAGATGCACGTGAAGAAGATAAGTCTCAAGGATCAAGCAACAATATCCTCTGAACTGATCGAAGAGGTTGCATAAAGTATAAGGAAAGGAAGTCTCCTTATGTGAAGAGAACTTAATCCGGATCAAGGATAAGGGTTGGAGTTTGTATTGTTCTAGGACTCAAATTCGATAACGGATCAGCAATTGAGTCTCAATCAAACTCTAATTACTAACTCATTAAATAACTGTGATTGTTCTCTTTTACATATATTGCACATACGCAGAAGTTAAACTATATTGAGAGCAAAAGAGCAAGGCAATTTTGCAAGCAATTTACGTGAGATTTAAGTGTGCACTCCTAATGTTACTTAAACGAGATAGAAGAACCAGTTCCATTGTGTTTATTCTTATTCTAGTTCAATTATAGTATGTGGTTTAAAGTTGTACCTTTCTAGCTTTCTTAGAAGCAACTGTATTAGGTACTTTGAGTATTCAAGTTAGAGTTATTTTAAAGTGTCGTAACAGCTGTGGTTGTGTTTCACACTGGGAATAGAATTAATCCTTAGGTTTACAAGAGATTGTAAATGCTTTTTGGCTCATTGATTTAGTGGATATTTGGGAAAATCCTACTAAGTAGTAGGTTGGGGTTCTTTCACCTTTTGAGCCAGGTGTTTTCCACGTAAAAATCACTGTGTTCTTTATTTTCTGTATTTTTAATTCCGCAACAGTAGTAGTTAGAACACCTAGAAGAACTAGATTCTTCTAGATCGAAAAATTGGTGGGATGACTCGGCCGGTCATCTTTATAATTTTCACCATGATCCCCTATTAACTGTTTTTCCCAAGTCTATTTCTGCAAAATTGAATTGTCGGGACGTTCGGTTTTGAGTTTCGGAGAGCTTTGGGACACTTAGTTCCTAAATGAGATCTTAAGTGTTGGAAGTTTGCTCGTAGTCAGAACAGTGTGAAGACAGCCTTGTAGTGGGAATCCGATGGTTGAGTTAGCTTCTTTAGCTGATTTCGGGGTTGGTAGCATGTTCAAAATGTTGTTGGAGGTCCGTAGCTAATTTAGGCTTGAAATGCCGAAGTTTGAATTTTTGAAGTTTCCGGTCCGATAGTAAGTTTTAGTTCCGAAGGTCACAATGGAATTACGAAAGTTGAAGTAGCTCTGTCATGTCGTTTGGGATGTGTGTGGAAAGTTTGAGGTCATTCGGACGTGTTTTGGTTAGGTTTTTGATCGAAAGAGAGTTTTGATGAAATTTGAAGTTCTTAAGCTCAAAAAATTGATTAATTCGAGTTTTCGGCGTTGTTTTAGGTGGTTTAAGGAGTGGTAAAAGTTTGTATGATGTTATGGGATATGTTTGTAGGTTTGGTTGAGGTCCCGAGAGCCTGGGTGTGTTTCGGACGCTCAACGGAGCATTTTGGAGTTGTAAAAAAATTTCAGAAAATCTTTCGGCAATTGCAGGTCCCAGTTCCTTCTTCGCGTTCACGACCCTCCCATCACGTTCGCGTAGCTTTTACTTTCCCCTTCTTTGCGTTCGCATCCTCCTCCATGTGTTCGCGTAAAGAAATCCTGGAGGACTAGTCTCTTCATCGTGTTCGCGTTTAGTGCTTCGCGTTCGCAAAGCTTCATGTCTCCCTTCATCGTGTTAGCATTCTGTCTGACGAGTTCGCATAGCTTCGTGGTTCCAGGCCTTCGCATTCGTGGTCCCTTCCTCACATTCAAGAAGGGCATTTTTTGTCAGCATCCATTTTTCTTCTATACGAATGCCAGACTTCCTGCGCGTTCGATATGCTTTAAATACCTGGACAGTAATAAATAAGTCAAAAACGAGGGTTAGTCATTTTTATCAAAATACAAATTTGGGAGCTTGGATTTGGGATAACTTTAGAAGTTTTTTTGAGGGAAAGTACTGTTTAACGATTCTTTACTCTCTTATGCTTAAAACCCACTAACCTAATCACGAATTCATCCTTAATTTCAGATTTTTGTATTAAAAATGGGTAAAACTTCATAGACAAAACTATTGAGTTTTGAGTGGGTGTTTAATCTCCGATTTGGGAGATTTTTATATGGTTAGGCTCATGAGAGTACGAGGGTTCTCAAAAAGTGAAACTTATCCAATTCCAAGACATTGTCTAGAGGGGCATTTTGGTCATTTTGCCTAATTTTGCATCTTATCATTAAATTAAATAGTAGAATTAGTTGCTTGAGGTGTTATTTACAATATATAATTTAATTGAATAGATTTGGACCATTTGGAGTCGGATACTCGTAGCAAAAGTGTGATTTCGAGTTGATTTTGGAGTCGGTTCGAGGTAATTGGCTTTCACCTTATGTGGGGTACTTTTCCCCTTTGAATGTTATATTTGGTAATTCAATGTATTGTATATGAGGTGACGAGCGCATACTTGAGCTTATTGTTGAAAATCCGATTTTATTTAAAATATTGAGACTGAGTTTCTTCCGTATTTGCTTTATTTTACTTATAATTATAGCCTGTGTTAGATTAGATAATCATGTTTAGTAAATTTTACTTGCCTATTTGGTTACGTTGCCTTGACTGTATTACCTAAGGCATGTTAGGCTAGTACTACCTGTTGCTTGTCTTTTGTACTTCATTTCTGATTACCTTCTGGTTGTGGTTGCGCATTTACATTGGGACTACGGATGCAGGATTCTTGTAGCTCCCCCCTTGTTTGTTTACTTTGGGACTACGGGTTAGATTCCCGCTAGATCCCCCTGCACTTTACATTAGGACTATGGGTTAGATTCCTGGTTGATTCCCCTGCACATTGATAGGTGGACTATCGGACGGTATCCCGGGAGATCCTTCGGATACACTCGTATGATAGACTACGGGACGGTATCCCAAGAGCTCCTCGGAACATTGATGAGATGGACTACAGGACGATATCCTGGGAGCTGTACATTTATTTGTTTAATCTATTCATCGCTTATTTGTTATTGCCTTGTAAACTCTATCTTATTTCACTGTTGGTTCACATCATTTCCACATGTTTTCATACTGTACATTCTTATTATATTGTTTAACCTCAGTAGACCCCTGACCTTCCTCGTCACTACCCGACCAAGGTTAGGCTTGGCACTTACGGCTTCTACGAATGTTTTTCATGTGCAGATCCAGGTACCTCAACTCAGGCGCACTATTCCTGAGGCGAAGACATCTTGCAGAGATTTTGAGGTACATCTGCCGCGTCTGTAGAATAGGAGTCTCTATATTATTCTAGCATTTAATAGATAGCTTTCCTTTCTTTCAGTTGCTTAGACATTCTGGAGTTAAAGCAGTATATTACTTTTCTATTAGCCTGTGTTGCCCGTGAGTTTCTGGGTTTTGGGATATTGTTATAGGTTTTGTGAGGTTGAGTTGTATATGCCGAGCAAAACTTATATGTAGTTTTCCGTTAGCTATTGATTTTAAGTTCTTTACTTCCGCAAGTTATTTAATTTCAGCATTGTTAGGCTTACTTAGTTGTAGGGACTATGTGCCGTCATGACATATTCACGGAGGGCGAACCGGGGTCATGACAAGTTGTTATCAAAGCTCTAGGTTCATGAGAGTCACAGAACACATGCCACTTTATTAGAGTCTTTCTAATAAGTATAGAGATGTCTGTACTTATCTACGAGAAGCGTACTGTTTAGGAAAAATCTTCACTTGATTGATTTCCTTGTCGTGCGATATTTTTGACATCAATTCAAAACTTCTGTCTTCTATTCTCTGACATATGGTGAGGACACGTGCTACTTGGGATGATCAGGCACATGCGCCCCCTACTGTAGCCGTTAGAGGTCAGGGTAGAGGCCATGGACGCACACGTAGTGCAGCCAGAGCACCTGCGCGAGCTGCCGCTGAGGTACCACCAGCAGATCCAGCCGGAGTTCAGGAACCTGACACGCCTACTGCCATTACTACTCCAGCCTTTTAGGAGACTTTAGCTCAGTTCATGTCTATGTATACCGCTCTGGATTAGGCAGGGTTGCTTCCCCTTGCTGCAGCCACATCCCAAGCCGGGGGAGTAGCACGGACTCCCTCCACCCGCACTCCCGAGTAGCGAGTGCATGTTGAGCAGGTCTCAGAGATCATTCCTATTCCGCCTGCATTGCCACCTCACCCCGTGGATGGGGCAGCTGCTTCTGAGGACGAGCAGTGGAGGTTGGAGAGGTTCAAGAAGTATGATCCTCTGGTTTTCAGTGCGTTAGCGATAGATGATGCCTTGGGATTTCTAGAGAAGTTCCATTGTATTCTTCGCACTATGGGCATATCTGGATCTAGTGGGGTATCCTTTACTACCTTCCAGCTCCGGGGAGCCGCCTATGATTGGTGGCGCACATATGAGTTAGATAGTCAAGTCGAGGCTGCTTCACTGACCTGGACCCAGTTCTTAGATATATTTCTAAGAGAGTTTGTTCCCTAGATCCTCAGGGATGCATGGCGCGAAGAGTTTGAGCATTTGCGCTAGGGTGCTGTGACAGTTTTAGAGTATGCCATCCGTTACACCAGATTGGACATGCATGCACCGGCCTTGGTTGCTATAGTTCGTGAGAGAGTTTGCCGGTTTATTGAGGGTCTTATCCCACCCATCAGATCTAGCATGGCTCGAGAGTTGTAGATGGATATTCCTTATCAGCAGGTAGTGAGCATTTCTAGGAGGATCGAGGGTATGCTTGCTAGGGAACGAAAGGAGAGAGAGGCCAAGAGGTCTCGCCACTCAAGCCACTACTCTGGTGCCCCTACCCCAGCAGAAGGTTGACATGGTAGAGGTTATATAGTCCACCTCATTCATTCATCTCTTCCAGCATCCAGCATTGCTCCAGCTCCTCCTAAAACTCAGGAGCTTACTATGCACCTCCAATTTCAAGTGTGCCTCCTGCGCGGGATGCTATCAGAGGCCACTTCAGCAGGCCTGGTCCTAGCCAGTCACAGACACCACGTCCTCCTAGAGCTTGTCTCTAGTGTTGTGATACACATCATATGGTTAGGGACTTAGCCAGACTTGGTAGGGGTACATCTTCGGAGACTGCTCAGTCACACCATGCTCCTCAGAGTTCTCAAGCTATGATCACAGCTCCGGCTGCTGCCCCATCTGCCCATCCAGCTAGGGGCGGAGGTCGGGATGGTAGAGGTCGCTCTTGAGCGGGAGGCAAGACCAAAAATTATGCTATTCCTGCTCGTACCGAAGCTGTTGCCTCTTATTCTATCATTACAGGTATTATACCTGTTGTCACACAGATGCATCGGTTATATTCGATACAGGCTCCACTTATTCTTATGTGTATTCTTATTTTGCTCCGCATTTGGGTGTAGCCCGAGACTCCTTGAGTTCTCCTGTTTATGTTTCTACTCTTGTGGGAGATTCTATTATTGTGGACCACGTTTATCGGTCGCGTTTAATTACTATACGTGGTTTGAGACCAGAGCGGATTTATTGTTACCCAGTATGGTGGATTTCGATAATATCTTGGACATGGACTGGTTGTTGCCCCATTATGCTATTCTTGATTGTCATACCAAGATTATGATTTCGGCTACGCTAGGTATTCTACATGTTGAGTAGAGTGGTACTTTAGATCACACTCCCAGTTGAGTTATCTCTTTCCTTAAAACTCAGCGTATAGTTGAGTGGGGTGCGCCGCATATCTAGCCTATGTGAGATATGTCAGTATTGATAGCCCTTCTGTTGATTCGGCTCCAGTGGTACAAGATTATCCCGATGTTTTCCCAGCTGATTTTCTACTCATGCCTCCCGATAGAGATATTGATTTTGGCATTGATTTGTTGCCAGGCACTTAGCCCATTTCCATTCATCCGTACTGTATGGCTCATACTGAGTTGAAAGAGTTGAAGGATCACTTACAAGAATTGCTTGATAAGCATTTTTTTCGACCTAGTGTTTCACCGTAGGGTACTCCTATCTTGTGTGTGAATAAAAATGATGGTTTTATGCGTATGTGTATTGATTATCTCCAGTTAAACAAGGTTACAATGAAGAACCGTTATTCTTTGCCTTGTATTGATTATCTATTTGACTAGCTTCAGGGCGCACATGTATTTTCCAAGATTGATTTGTGCTCAAGTTACCATCAGATAAAGATTTAGGAGCCGGATATCTCGAAGTCTACCTTCAGGACTCGATATGGTCATTACGAGTTCCTAGTTATGTCATTTAGGCTGACCAATGCCCCAGCAGCTTTTATGCATTAGATGCCTGGTGTGTTCAGGCCATATCTTGACTTGTTCGTCATTGTTTTCATAGATGATATTCTTATATACTCCTAGATTCGAGAAGATCATGAGCATCACCTGAGGACCGTGCTTCAAATCCTGAGAGAGAAGAAGTTATATGCAAAGTTCTCAAAATGTGAGTTTTGGTTGCGTTCTGTGGCATTCTTGGGCCACGAGGTATCAAGTGAGGGCATTCGGGTGGATACGAAGAAGGTGGAGGCCGTGCAAGGTCAGCCCAAGCCTTCCTCAGCAATGGAGGTTCGCAGTTTCCTAGGCATGGCGGGTTACTACCATTGTTTTGTGGAGGGATTTTCATCGATTGTAGCCCCTATGACTAGATTGACCTAGAAGGGTGTTCCATTTAACTGGACAGAGGAGTGTAAGGCGAGCTTTCAGAAGCTCAAGATAGCTTTGACTACAGCCCCTATTTTGATATTGCCTATTAATTTGGGGTCCTATACAGTTTATTGTGATGCCTCACGGGTTGTCCTTGGAGCGGTGCTGATACAGGACACTAGGGTGATTGCCTACGAGTCTAAACACTTGAAGATATATGAGAAGAATTACCATGTCCACGATCTTGAGTTAGCTGCTATTTTTCATGCCTTGAAGAACTGGCATCATTATTTGTACACTTTGCCTTGTGAGATTTATACGGTTCATCAGAGCTTATAGCACTTGTTCAAGCAAAAGGATTTAAATTTGCGCTAGAGAAGATGGTTAGAGTTGTTGAAGGATTATGATATTACTATTCATTATCACCCGGGCAAGGCCAATGTGGTAGCCGATGCCTTGAGTCGCCACGCGGAGAGCTTGGGGAGTTTGGCATATTTACCAACTTCAAAGAGACCTATGGCGATGGATGTTCAAGCCTTAGCCAGTCAGTTTGTGAGATTGGATCTTTTGGAACTTAGTCAAGCTCTACCCTATGTGGTTTCTTGATCTTCATTGCTCGATCGTATCAGGGAGCGACAGTATGATAACCATTATTTACTTGTCCTCAAGGACACGGTTCAGCACGGTGATGCCAGAGATGTGACCATTGGAGATGATGGGGTATTGAGGATGCAGGGTCGGATTTGTGTGCCCAATGTTGATGTGCTTTGAGAGTTGCTTTTAGCAGAGGTCCATAGTTCGCAGTATTTCATATATCCGGGTGCCGCGAAGTTTTATCATGACTTGAGACAGTACTATTGGTGGAGGCGGATGAAGAAGGATATAGTTGGATATGTAGCTAGATAACTCAACTGTCAGCAGGTGAAGTATGAGCACTAGAGACCAGGTGGGTTGCTTCAGCAAATAGAGATTTTGGAGTGGAAATGGGAGGGGATCACCATGGATTTTGTAGTTGGTCTCCCTCGGACAGCGAAGAAGCTAGATGCCATTTGGGTGATTATGGTTCGGCTAACCAAGTCCGCTCATTCTATCCCTATGTGTACTACTAATTCATCGGAGCGATAGGCGAAGATTTATATCTAAGATATTATTCGTCTGCATGGCATTCCAATTTTTATTATTTTGGACAGAGGTACTCAATTTACATCACGGTTCTGGGGAGCCATTCAGCAGGAGTTGGTTACTGGAGTGCAGTTGAGCATAACATTTCACCCCCAGATGGACGGGTAGTCCGAGCGCACTATTCAGATTCTTCAGGATATGCTCAGTGTGTGTGTGACCGAGTTTAGAGGGTCTTCGGATCGGTTCTTTCCATTTTTGGAGTTTGCTTACAAAAACAGCTATCAGTCCAGCATTCAGCTGGCACCGTATATGGCTTTATATGGTAGGAGCTGCAGATCATTGGTGGCTGGTTTGAGCCGGGTGAGGCCACGCTGTAGGGAACATGCATTGGAGAAGGTCAAGGTGATTCAGGATAGACTCCGTACAGCCCCAGTCCAGGCAGACAGCTACGCGGACGAGAAGGTTCGTAATGTGTCATATATGGTCGGAGAGCGGGTTCTGCTTCAGGTTTCTCCTATAAAGGGCGTCATGAGGTTCGAAAAGAAAGGTAAGTTGATTTCGAAGTATATTGGCCCTTTTGAGATTTTGAGACGAGTTGGGGAGGTAGCTTATGAACTTGCCTTACCTCCTAGTTTAGCCGGGGTTCATCTGGTATTTCATGTTTCGATGCTCCGGAAGTATCACAGTGATCCGTCACACGTGTTGGATTTCAGTTCAGTCCAGTTGGACACGGATCTATCTTATGTTGCGGAGCCAGTGGCCATATTTGAAAGACAAGTTAGAAAGTTGAGGTCAAAGAACATTACCTCAATAAAAGTTCAGTAGCGGGGTCATCCAACTGAGGAGGCAACCTGGGAGACCGAGCGGGATATATGTAGCCGATCCCACATCTTTTGACTAATTCAGGTATGTACTCTATGCTCGTTCGAGGATGAGCGAATGTTTAAGTGTAGGAGGATGTGACGACGGGTCGTTTTTAGGATTTTTGTCCCGATCCCCTATTAACTGTTTTCCCCAAGTTTATTTCTGCTAAATTGAACTGCTGTGACGTTTCGTTTTGAGTTTCGGAGAGTTTTTGGATACTTAGTCCCTAAATGAGAGGTTAAGTGTTGGAAATTTTCCCATAGTCGGAACAATGTGAAGACGGCCTTGGAATGGAAATCCAATGGTTCTGTTTGCTTCTTTAGGTGATTCGGGGGTTGGGAGCGTGTTTGGAATGTCTTTTGGAGGTCAGTAGCTAATTTACGCTTGAAATATCGAAGTTTGAATTTTGAAGTTTCCGATATGATAGTGAGTTTTTAATCTGAGGGTCGGAATGGAATTCCAAAAGTTTCAGTAGCTGTGTCATGTCATTTGGGATGTGTGTGTAAAATTTGAGGTCATTCAGACATGTTTTGGTTAGTTTTTTTTTTATCAAAAGTGAGTTTTGATGAAATTTTAAGTTCTTAGGCTCAAAGCATTGATTGATTCGAGTTTCTAGCGTTGTTTTAGGTAGTATAAGGAATGGTACAAGTTCTAATGACGTGAAGGGATATGCCCGTAGGTTTGGTTAAGGTCCCCAAGGCCTCGGGTGTCTTTCAGACGCTCATCGGAGCAATTTGGAGATGCAAAAAAATTGCAGAAAATCCTTCAGCATTTGTAGGTCCCATTTTCCTTCATCATGTTCGCGTAGCTTCGACTTTCCCATTCTTCATATTTGCGTCCTCCTCCACGCGTTCGCTTAGAGAAAATCTGGAGGAGGACCAGTCTCTTTATCGCATTCGCATTTAGTGCTTCCTGTTAGCGAAGCTTCACGTCTCCCTACATCGCGTTCGCATTCCGTCTGACGCATTCGTGTAGCTTCATGGTTCCAGGCTTTCGTGTTCAAGGTCCCTTCCTCACTTTCGTGAAGGGCATTTTTGGCAGCATCAATTTTTATTCTTCGTGATTGCAAGATTTCCTTGGCGTTCGCGATGTTTTGAATACCTGGACAGTATTATATCATTCAAAAATGAGGGTTAGCCATTTATACCAAAATACAAGTTTGGGAGCTCGGATTTGGGAGAAAGTTTAAAGGTTTTTCGAGGGCAACTACTGGGTAACGATTCTCTACTTTCGTATGCTTAAAACACACTAATCTAATCACGAATCATCCTTAATTTTGGATATTTTAATGAAAAATGGATAAAACTTCATAGACCAAACTATTGAGTTTTGATTTGGTGTTTAACATTCGCTTTGGGAGATTTTTTTATGGTTAGACTTGTGAGAGTAAGAGGGTTATGAAAATGTGAAAATTATCCGATTCCGAGACGTTGACCTGAGGGGCATTTTTGTCATTTTACCTATTCGTGCATGATCTTTGAATTAAATAGTAGAATCTGTTGCTTGAGGTGTTATTTATGATTTGTAATTGAATAGAATAGATTTGTGCCATTTGGAGTCGGATACTCGTGGCAAAAGTGTGATTTCGAGTTGATTTTGGAGCCGGTTCAAGGTAAGTGACTTGTCTAACATTGTGTGGAAGACCTTTCCCCTTAAGATGTGATATTTGGTAATTGAATGCCTTGCACATGAGGTGACGAGTGCGTACTTGAGCTTATTGTTGAAAATCATGTTTTACTTAAGATATTGAGACTGACTTTCTTTCGTATTTGCTTTATTATACTTGCAATTATAACCAGTGTTAGATTAGAAAAGAATGTTTAGTCGATTTAACTTGCCTATTTGCTTATGTTGCCTTGACTGTATTACGTGAAGCATGTTAGGCTAGTACCACCTGTTGCTTGTCTTTTGTACTTCATTTCTGAATACCTTCAAGTTGTAGTTGTACATTTACATTGGGACTACGGATGTGGGATTCTGGTAGCTCCCCCTTGCTTGTTTACTTTGGAACTACGTGCTAGATTCCCGCTAGATCCCCTGCGCTTTACTTTGGGACTACGAGTCAGATTCCCGGTAGATCCCCCTGCACATTGATAGTTGTACTACGGGACGGTATCCCTGTCACACCTCCTTTTTCGGTATACACCCCCGCCAAGGAGCGTGAAGAAGTTTTTCCACTTAAACGACAATCTGAACGGGATTTGGTTATTAATTATTCAGAGTCGCCACTTAAGAGATTAATGGTGTCCCAAGTCAGCGGTTTGAATCCCGAACCTAGGAAGATTATGACTCTGTTAACAGTCCGCGAACCAGAAATCCGGATAAGGAATTCTGTTAACCCGGGAGAAGGGTGTTAGGCATTCCCGGGTTCCGTGGTTCTAGCACGGTTGCTTAACTGTTGCATTTGATTTTATCTGATTTTAATACATGCTAGCTTATGTGCCTTTTATTCATATGCCGCTTTTACCATTATTTATTTTAAAATACTTGTGACATCGTTAAAACACGTCTCTGGCCACGTTGCCAACAAGGCACCCGTGGTCGTCAATACGTTTCGACTTCGTCGAGATTCGGATTTGGGTCGCATCAATGCGCACCCGAGTTTAAGAAAATAATTTTATTAAATCGCCCTGAAAGGTTCTAGTGTAATATTATTTTGGGAAAGGGCGTTGAAATTCACTAAACGGCCCTTCCAAATTCTAATCATTTTTAACAACCAGTTATTGAGGGCCCCGTATTTATTCTTGTTCGGTGAGACTCATCTCCATTTTTGAACCATTTTTCAAAAGTTATTTGTTTTATAAGAATTACGACATCAAGAAAATGCATTTTTAACCCCGTCGCCATCAAGCACCCATGGTCGTCCACACATTTCGACTTCGTCGAGACTTGGATTTGATGCGACTAGATTTTAAGAAAGGTAATATTATTAAATACGCGCCTAAGGTAACTACACGTGTGCACTTCGCGAGGGCCATGGAATTTGCTAAATGGCACGCCTTGAATTCTAAGGGTTATTCAACAAAAACAAACCATGGATGTTCACGATTATTTAACTTTTAAAACCAAACCAACTATTATCTTGTTTCAAGCAGTTGGAGTCTTTAAACGCAAGAACTAATTCACAGAACCACTCAAGCGATACTACGAAACCAAAAAAAAAAACATCAAACGAATGAACAATCTATGACTCATTAAAGAAATCAACAAATGAACTAATTTTCAAAGGCAAGCACAGACTAATGAATTGTGTAAATAAACCTGAACAAACTAATCAGCCACTAGGAGAATTGACTTCTAAAATTCTTTAACACCAAGTGGAAACTTCTTTTCATTTAAGGCCACCATAAGTCACCAATTGGAAATTTTGTTTTTTGCACAACAATTAAAGTTGCAATAATAACGTATTGAAAATGTACCAAACAGAGAGCGTTGTCAAGGATTAAGCGTCACCTGCTTACTCAGCATGCCTGGTTGTTAGACCCCCAAAATGAGACATGAGGGATGTCGGGCAGAATGCGTGTCAAGGGCTTGTACATTGTCCCTTGACATGTCTTCTTGAAGCAATGTATGGCGCTGGGCGAGTGTCTAAGTGGTGATGGGCTTAGGCAAGACAGCAAAGACAAGGCGGCTGGAGTGTCGGCAAGGCAGCCTTGAGTTTTGTGGGCATCGGCTATGGCAAAGCATGGCACTTGACAAAGGCATGCGCGCGGATCAGTGGGACGACTTAGCTTATGGCAGGGCGTGGCTATGAAGCTAAGGGCGAGGCAAGGTCCAAGGCAAAGTCGGGCAAAGTATGCGCGGATCAGTGGGATGGTTTAACTCATGGCAGGGCGTGGCTATGAAGTTAAGGGCGAGGCAAGGTCCAAGGCTAAAGCGGGGAAAAGGCATGTGCGGACTGGTGGGATGACTTAATTCATAGCAAGGCGTGGCTATGGAATTATGGGCAAGGCAAGGTCCGAGACAAAGGTTGGCTAAGGGGCAAGGTGCGGACAAGCTGGATGCAAGCATGCTCGGCATGTGACGAAGCTGGGGCGCGGCACATGATGAAGCTGTGTGCAAAGCAGCCACATCCGAGAATCATGGGCATGTTCGAGATCATGGGCGAGTGGCTGAAGGCATGGCCGAGATCATGGGCGAGTGGCTGAAGGCATGGCCGAGATCATGGGCGAGTGGCTGAAGGCATGGCCGAGATCATGGGCAAGTGGCTGAAGACATGATCAAAGATCATGGGCGAGTTGGCTGAAGACATGATCCCCCTTTGTAGCTGTCCCTTTGTAACTGCCATTGGCAGCTCCCTTTATTTATATGCATTTCGTGTAAGGCTAAGGCAGGCACAAAATAGTGAAGCATAGCCAGAAAACAGTGAAGCTAGGCAGAAAAGTGAGTGTGCTGAGAGCAAACACTTTTGTGAGCCAAGTAAAAACGAGAGTCCTTGTATTATTCTGCGAGATTAATAAAGGTTGGGTTTTTACCCGTAAATTGTGTGTGTTCTTATGTTTGGTTCAAGCCTGAAAGTTTCTAAGTAAGGCTGTGTTGTGCGGGAAAAGGGAAGGCTGAAGTAGCTGCGAGCTACTGCCGTGCGGTGCTAATTTTGCGAAAATTAGCCCCATGACAACTGGTATCAGAGTTGAGCAGGTTGTAACTCTTGCACATGGCGGGTGGGTCTACATCGGACCTGCGTGACAGAGTTGCACGGTTGGAGGCGCTAATCGGCGTGACCGATGATACATTGGAAATGGCAGATCTCATCACAGAGAGCTATCGCCTGAAAGATGGGGCAGATCAGTTTCGCGATGGGATCCAACAAAGCTGTGAATCGACGGATAGCGTGGTTGAAGACCTGAGGAAGGAGGTCGACAACTTGAAGGCTGAAATCGCTGTTCTTAAACTGGCGTTGGCTGCTCCAAGCCAAAGCAGTGAAGAACGTTCGAAAGTGAAGATTCCTGATCCAACGGCGTTTGGTGGAGCGCGGAGTGCAAAAGAATTGGAGAATTTTCTGTGGGACATGGAACAATATTTTGTTGCTGCCAAAGTTCCAGATGCGGAGAAGGTCACAATTACAAGCATGTACCTCACGGGAGATGCTAAATTATGGTGGAGAACTCGTATGTTGGATGATGAAACTGCGGGCAGACCAAAAGTTGATACCTGGGAGAAACTCAGGAAAGAAATGAAGGACCAATTCTTGCCTAGCAATGCATCTTGGCTTGCTAGAGACTATCTGAAACGCTTGAGACAAACGGGATCTATGCGGGATTATATTAAGGAATTCTCTTCGTTAATGTTGGACGTTCAAAACATGTCGGAGGATGATAAATTGCATAATTTTATTTCGGGAATGCAAGCATGGGCGCAGAATGAGCTTAGGAGGCAGGCTGTGAAGGACCTCCCAAGTGCGATGGCTGCAGCGGATTCTTTGGTGGATTACCGCAGCACCCGTTCTCTTTCTGAAGTTCCTTCTTCTTCGAAACCAAAGAAATGGGCAGAGAAGAAGGGGGAATGGAGGAAAGAAGTCCGAGAAGAAGTCATCGAAAAGGGCAAAGCTATTGACGGTGTTGTTCCAAACAGAGGCGGCACAAACAGGAAAGCTGTGGAGTGCTGGACGTGCGGAGGAGCTCATCTTGCCAAAGACTGTCAGAATCGGAAGCGGGTAAATGCGTTGCTGGCTACCGAAAATGAACGGGATGAAGGAGGCGAAGAAGTTATCGCCTATGTAAATCCTATGCAAGTGTTAAACGACGTTTCGTTGATGAATGTTGCTAACAACGAAATGAACTCTCAGTCCACGTTAATGCACATTGAAATGAAGATTGGGGGCAAAAGTGTGATGGCCATGATAGATACTGGTGCCACTCACACTCTTGTGTGTGCCAATTTAGTGCGAAGGTATGGACTGAAAGTGTCAAAAAGTTCCTCCCATGTGAAGGCGTTAAATTGCAAGTCACAAGCTACTGTGGGTGTGGCTTATGACGTTCCTTTATCAGTTGGGAACTGGAAAGGAAAAGTGAGTTTGTTGGTGATGCCTATAGAAGATTTTGAGGTGATCCTCGGAATCGACTTTATGAAGAAACATTGCTTCGTTCCAATGCCTCATTTGGATGGAGTAATGATTATGAATGATGCGGCTCCTGATTTTATAAAGGCTGTTTATCCTAATAGAAGGGAAGACAATCAACAGAAGGTTTCTATAAATTCTGCCACGGTGATTAACATGGACGTGAAGCAGGAAGATGAGATTTTCCTTGCGGCTATGGTGGAAGTGAAGCCTAAAGTCTGGATGGATGATATAGTTGTTAGAAATAACGCTCTACGCTAGAGGGGGGGTGAATAGCGTTTTAATGAAATTTAGCGTTTTCTTGCGGAATTTAAAATTTTACAGGAAGTAAATAAGTGCAATAAAAATAACTTACACAAGGATATATCCTGGTTGGCCACAACAGTGGTTAGTCCAGTCCCCGAGAGACTCTCTCGAGATTTTCTACTAACTTGTCAAGCTTACGGGTGCTTAACAAACCTTTACAGTTGCTCGGAGATACAATCTCAAAGACTTCACTTGCTCGGAGGTTCCTCACCTCAAAGACTTCACTTGCTCGGGGATACAATCCCAAAGACTTCACTTGCTCGGAGGTTCCTCACCTCAAAGACTTCACTTGCTCGGAAGTTCCTCACCTCAAAGACTTCACTTGCTCGGAGGTTCCTCACCTCAAAGACTTCACTTGCTCGGGGATACAATCCCAAAGACTTCACTTGCTCGGGGATACAATCCCAAAGACTTCAACAGAGGAAGCACAAGTTCCTCAACACAAGAGAATCAAAATTCTCTTACAAGTATTTGAAATACTTGAACACTCACTTAACAAAGGTACTCCTTGATGAGTAGATATGAGTAAAATAATACGCTCAAGATCACAACAACTTTGAACAATAATATGGTTCTCAAAAGCTTTATGAAATGAGTAGAAAATGATGAACAATTGAATGAAAGCTTAAAGCAATGTAATGATCAGTTAGAGTATGTTGTTGTATGTAAAACACTGAGTTGAAGCTGTATTTATAGGTGCAAAACTTGGTCTTACCGTTGTCTAATTGCCAATTAAGAATTGCTGAATTTACTCAGTGATAATCGATTGTCAAGACCGAACAATCGATTATCTGCCAGTCAGATCAAAAATCAATCCCAGATTTTACGCTTAATAATCGATTACTTACAATCCATAATCGATTACTGGCAAAATTCAAAAACAGATAATCGATTACACCAAATCCATAATCGATTATATTGGCAACGTTCTAAAAATCATTTCCGAATTTTAAGCAAAACATCGATTATATAAAATCTATAATCGATTACCTCAGCAACGTTCTAAAAATCATTTCCAGATTTTAAGCAAAACATCGATTATATGAAAACCAATAATCGATTACTTTGAGGTATTTGAAAATCATTTGACAACGGTCAGCTTCAACAATCGATTGTCCTTTGCAACAATCGATTATTTGTTATTTTCTGAAAATCATGAAATTTACTGTCTCAGTGATAATCGATTATTTAAAGCCATAATCGATTACTTGTTATTTTCTGAAAATCATAAAACTTACTGTCTCAGTGATAATCGATTATCTAAAGACATAATCGATTACTTAATTAAATTTAAAATCACTGAAAGACATTGTCTCAACATAATCGATCACCATTAGTTCATAATCGATTATTTTGAGTATTGAAAAACTTTACCTCAACACCAATCGATTGGCATTTGATCACAATCGATTATCATGCAGATTTGGAAAAACCTGATGTTCACTGTCTTACTCACAATCGATTACCATTAATTCATAATCGATTGTCATGCAGTCTTGGCTCAGAAACAATCGATTATCATAAGTTCATAATCGATTATCTTAGCCCAGATTTTTGAGGCATGTTTAGAAAACATTTTGTCTAATGTAAATATGCATCATTTGAAATTATTTGATACAGAAATAAGTATGCATGATTTTGGAAAATAGTTTTGTGAGAGAAGCCATGTTATGGAGTCAAGTTATAGGATCAAGATCACATTTAAGAATAACTCAATAATAACAATTAAAAACAACGTCTTGAGCTTCAATCTCAACATTTTTGCTCTTGTACTTGAACTCCGTCATATATCAATTTGTGCTTTGTTTGTCATTCATCAAAACCTACAAAAGAATACACGTTTAGTATATCGCATTGAGAACGTGTTTCCAACAATTTCCCCCTTTTTGATAATGGCAACATTAAGCGGGATATGCAATTTTGACAAATAGTATTGACGATTCAAGACAAGTAACAAGTATGCATATTTGTTCTTGTTCCCCCTCAATTTAAGAATTCCCGCTCAATTTAAGCTTATGAGCAATTAGAGCAATGTAGAGGTGGTGCATACCCGTTGGTGCATACCTGTTATCCCGTTATCTTCCCCCTTTTGCCATTAGCAAAAAATAGTAAGGAAAGATACACAAAGACGAAATAAAACAAAGTTTATTTATTGAAAATTTAAAGGGGTACAGCAGAGGGATATCCAACAATAAAAAATACAATATCAATTATCTCCGTCACGATCCGCCTCGTCATTCGGCGCAGCTTCAAAGGGAACGAGACCCGCATAGGGATAATGGACATGGTCAAAATAACCATGGATCTCGTGTGTCAACTGAGAGAGCTGGTCGGATATAGTTTGGAGAGTGGGCTCCTGAGATGGACGAGCACGACGGGCAGGACGGGTAGGAGGAGGAGCTGGAGCATGATCACCATCATGATGGAAGGATGATTCCGAGATTTCCCAGATTTTGGTACTCCTTTTGAGAGGACCATTTTCAGTGACAAATCCGGATGCTTCAAGAAACTTCATGATGAGGAGAGAATAAGGAAGGGGCATGTTATCGGCGACGGCATCGAGCATGTGCATTTTAATGAGCCGACACCAATTGATCTTGGCTCCAGTGACAATTGCATGTAAGAGCTTGGAGTCCTCTTTGGATATGGTGGTATGATTGTGCCTACGAGGTCTTAGGACACGGGTGATGAAGTAGAGGAGAAATCGATAATTTGGGTCCATGCCCGAGATGGTAGGACGACGAGAAGAAGCTTGATCATAAGAGATTCCGGCTTGGCGAAAAAAAATGGATTCATCAAAGAGAGAGCCGGCCTCATTAATATACCGGATAAGATCTTCACCATCGTTTGGAATGCGGGCGATGGTGTGAAGGTTCTCGTCAGAGAGGAGAATGTGAATGCCATTGATGGAGGTGACCACCTCACCATCTTCATCTTTGTGAAGATTTGAATAGAATGCTTCAACTAAGGTTGTGTTAATATGAGGATGAGTAAGGAGCAAGAAATAATAGAGTTGACACTCTTTGAGCATGTTGGCGGCAGGGGCGAAAGGTTCAAGGAGCTTGCTTGTTGAGAAGCGAGGAGGAAGAATAAATCGCTTCTCAAACTTGGAGAGAAACCTAGAAAGTTCAGCTTGAGTTTCGAAGAACAAAACGGACCCGTCTTCATATGGGAAGTTTAGAGGAGGAGGGACTGTTGAGGCTGAGGCACCTTGCCTGGAACGAGAACGTTTGGAGGAGCGTCCAGACATATTGGAAAATTTTTACTGCTGAATTTTTGAGACAAGGAATTGACCTTTGATTTTTAGAAATGGTGCTTGAGTGAGTGAGAATGATCCTATATGAGGGCTATTTATAGGAGAAGGAGTGATCAGCCATTTACTAAAGATACCTGCTAAAAATTGAAAGTTGGAACAGTCAAAAACGGTAAGAAATAAATTTGCTGACCGTTAGATAATCGATTATTTGGCAGAGATAATCGATTGTATTTACTGTTGGATTGAATTTTGAAACTGACAAATCGATTTAAGAGACAAACGGTAAAAATATTTGAATGAGATAATCGATTATCAACACAAAATAATCGATTATGGAGCATTTATGTCCTGACAGTAATCGATGTTGGAGCCAAACGGTAACAAAGTTTAAACAAGAAATAATCGATTGTCAATATTGGTAATCGATTATTATTGAAATATGGTTGATACAGAAAACTCGGAGAATTTCTGAATATGACAACTAATCGATTATAGGAAGGAATAATCGATTGTCTGGAAAAGTATTGCTGAATGACTGAGACGGAAATCGATTATGCAATATAAGGAGTTAACAAATTAAACACATTTGCATAATAAAACTAATCAGTCAAAACAATCGATTATTGATACTGATAATCGATATACTGCACAGTGGATAATCGATTATTTTCTTGGGATAATCGATTGCGGTGTGCTAAGACTTCATAATTTATCTTACCTTTGGGGAAGTACCTGCAAAAAGGAATTAAACGTCTCCGACGCTCAAGTCAGTAATTTATAGTGACGTGAATAAATTACACTAGTGTTATCAAGTGATATCGTGAACTCTTAAGACTTGTGTCCTAGAGTGTTCTTAAGAGAGTTTCGGGTACTTACCTTTCCTCCGACGTCGCCAATTACCTGATCAAGAGGGTGATCTTTGATCGTCCTTCATTCATTTTGTTCTTTTGTCTCACTCCACAAATGTGAAGCTTCTTCCGTTGATTGTTCCACAATTTCATCATTGATTTCCTTCGATGCCTTTTCTTGTATTTTGTTTTTCAAAATGCTTAAAATATCAACCGATCTGAATATGATTGTTTCCAAATATGACGCTTCCTCCTTCTTTGTGCTCTAGTTGAGGGGATTTGGATTCATCTCCCGTCATGTGTTTGGAGCATCCACTATCAAGGTACCATAGTACGCTTGATCCCTTCAAGCATACCTACAAAACAAATTAATTTTCTTTGGGTACCCATGCCATCTTGGGTCCTTGAGGGTTAGGCATATTGTAATAATATGTTTGAGTAGCATGTCTATGACGAGTAAAACATGCGGGAGCAATATGACCAATGCGTCTACAATAATGACATGTCACATTCGGATTATGCATTCGTCTAGGTTCATAGTAGCTAGATGAATGAAGGTTGCTTACCTTATTTTGAACGCTATCATTTCTCCTACTTTGATCTCTAGGATGGGTAGTGTTTCTAGAGTGATGATATCTAGGTTGAAGACCATTTTGGGGTCTTCTAGGAGGTTCACAATTTTGCCTAAAATATGCATCATGTCTATGGTGACTATTTCTAGGCGGAGGGTCATTTCTTGGTCTAGCATGCAAATTTGTTCTAGGATAGCTATTTCTAGGATATACATTTTTGTTGTTGTTCCTAGGTTGAGCTCTAGGTTTTTGAGGTTTAGCATCAACCTTTTCTTCATTTTTAAAACCTATTCCGTGCTTAGTTGATTTTAGGTTATCAAGAACAACATTCAAGTTTTTATGCGAGGAATTAAACTTATCTAGTGTGCCTTTAGTCTACCTACTTCATTCTTAAGGATCACACAAGAAACACAACCTTTAGTAGAACTTTCAGGTTTGTCGGCACTTCTCTTTCCATAAAACTTGTTTTGTTCGTGTAGCTTCTCATTTTCCAAAACCAGTTTTTCTAATTCCTTTTCTTTTAAAGAAATCTGTTTTTGAAAATCCGTTTCATTTAGAGAAGCGTTTTCTCTTAAGCTAGTGACGGTTTTTGAAGCCTTTAAAAATCAGTATATAACTCATCAAAAGCATTACGCATTTCATCAAGTGAAAAGTTTTCAGACGAAATTTGACGTACCTCATTTTGTTTGTCTTCTTGTACCATGAGACAAAGGTTTGCAGCTTCGTCGTTTTCTTCTTCACTTGATTCATCTCCGGAGTCGCCTCCCCACGAGATATATGCCCGTTGCTTTTTAAAGGATTTCTTCTCCTTTTTGATGTTTGGGCAATTTGTTTTGATGTGTCCAGTTTCTCCACATTCATAGCATTTCATTTGCTCACCTTGTTTTTTCCCTTTGCGCTCATATTCCTTGTGCATAAACTTTTGGAATCTTTTAATGACTAATCCAAACTCGTTGTCTTCTTCCTCTTCAATCTTTGGTTGGCTTGTGCTCGCTTTTAGAGCAATCTTTTGCCTTCTTTGATCATCAACAAACGGGTTAAGAATAGTAGATTCATAGGTTTTAAGATTACCTCTTAGTGCGTCGATGGTGACGTTTGAGACTCCAATTGATTCTTGGATAGCATCGGCTTTGGATCGCCATGCCGGTGTGAGGCTTCTAAGAACTTTTCGAACAAGTTCTCTATCCGTGAACGTCTTCTTGAGGACGTGTAGATCATTTACTATTGTTGAAAAGCGCTCAAACATCTCATCTACTTTTTCTCCTTCCTTCATATGAAACAATTCGTAAGCATGAGTAAGAAAATCAACTTTTGCTTCTCTTACCTGGTCAGTCCCTTCATAAGTGACTTCTAATTTGTCCCACATTTCTTTTGCTGTTTTGCAACATGAAAGTTTCCTGTAATCGTTAGCGTTAATAGCACAATACAATAAATTTACAGCTTTATAATTATTTTGAATCATTCTACTGTCCTCTGTGGTGTACTCCTCTTCGGATTTGGGAATCCATTCGCTTTCCACTTTCTTGACTGGAATTTCATTTCCCTTTGTGTACACCTTCCAAAGGTAGGGACAGTTTGACCGAATGAAGATTTCCATCCTCTCCTTCCAGTATGAGTAATTTGTGCCATTGAATAGAGGAGGTCGTGTAGGGCATTGTCCTTCTTCAATTCCTGCAAAAGAATCTAGAGTAGAAGCCATGGATGGTTCTCTCAAACTGTTAAGTTTTTCAGAGAGTTGGGCTCTGATACCAATTGTTAGAAATAACGCTCTACGCTAGAGGGGGGGTGAATAGCGTTTTAATGAAATTTAGCGTTTTCTTGCGGAATTTAAAATTTTACAGGAAGTAAATAAGTGCAATAAAAATAACTTACACAAGGATATATCCTGGTTGGCCACAACAGTGGTTAGTCCAGTCCCCGAGAGACTCTCTCGAGATTTTCTACTAACTTGTCAAGCTTACGGGTGCTTAACAAACCTTTACAGTTGCTCGGAGATACAATCTCAAAGACTTCACTTGCTCGGAGCTTCCTCACCTCAAAGACTTCACTTGCTCGGGGATACAATCCCAAAGACTTCACTTGCTCGGAGGTTCCTCACCTCAAAGACTTCACTTGCTCGGAGGTTCCTCACCTCAAAGACTTCACTTGCTCGGAGGTTCCTCACCTCAAAGACTTCACTTGCTCGGGGATACAATCCCAAAGACTTCACTTGCTCGGGGATACAATCCCAAAGACTTCAACAGAGGAAGCACAAGTTCCTCAACACAAGAGAATCAAAATTCTCTTACAAGTATTTGAAATACTTGAACACTCACTTAACAAAGGTACTCCTTGATGAGTAGATATGAGTAAAATAATACGCTCAAGATCACAACAACTTTGAACAATAATATGGTTCTCAAAAGCTTTATGAAATGAGTAGAAAATGATGAACAATTGAATGAAAGCTTAAAGCAATGTAATGATCAGTTAGAGTATGTTGTTGTATGTAAAACACTGAGTTGAAGCTGTATTTATAGGTGCAAAACTTGGTCTTACCGTTGTCTAATTGCTAATAAGAATTGCTGAATTTACTCAGTGATAATCGATTGTCAAGACCGAACAATCGATTATCTGCCAGTCAGATCAAAAATCAATCCCAGATTTTACGCTTAATAATCGATTACTTACAATCCATAATCGATTACTTGCAAAATTCAAAAACAGATAATCGATTACACCAAATCCATAATCGATTATATCGGCAACGTTCTAAAAATCATTTCCGGATTTTAAGCAAAACATCGATTATATAAAATCTATAATCGATTACCTCAGCAACGTTCTAAAAATCATTTCCAGATTTTAAGCAAAACATCGATTATATGAAAACCAATAATCGATTACTTTGAGGTATTTGAAAATCATTTGACAACGGTCAGCTTCAACAATCGATTGTCCTTTGCAGCAATCGATTATTTGTTATTTTCTGAAAATCATGAAACTTACTGTCTCAGTGATAATCGATTATTTAAAGCCATAATCGATTACTTGTTATTTTCTGAAAATCATAAAACTTACTGTCTCAGTGATAATCGATTATCTAAAGACATAATCGATTACTTAATTAAATTTAAAATCACTGAAAGACATTGTCTCAACATAATCGATCACCATTAGTTCATAATCGATTATTTTGAGTATTGAAAAACTTTACCTCAACACCAATCGATTGGCATTTGATCACAATCGATTATCATGCAGATTTGGAAAAACCTGATGTTCACTGTCTTACTCACAATCGATTACCATTAATTCATAATCGATTGTCATGCAGTCTTGGCTCAGAAACAATCGATTATCATAAGTTCATAATCGATTATCTTAGCCCAGATTTTTGAGGCATGTTTAGAAAACATTTTGTCTAATGTAAATATGCATCATTTGAAATTATTTGATACAGAAATAAGTATGCATGATTTTGGAAAATAGTTTTATGAGAGAAGCCATGTTATGGAGTCAAGTTATAGGATCAAGATCACATTTAAGAATAACTCAATAATAACAATTAAAAACAACATCTTGAGCTTCAATCTCAACATTTGTGCTCTTGTACTTGAACTCCGTCATATATCAATTTGTGCTTTGTTTGTCATTCATCAAAACCTACAAAAGAATACACGTTTAGTATATCGCATTGAGAACGTGTTTCCAACAATTTCCCCCTTTTTGATAATGGCAAACATTAAGCGGGATATGCAATTTTGACAAATAGTATTGACGATTCAAGACAAGTAACAAGTATGCATATTTGTTCTTGTTCCCCCTCAATTTAAGAATTCCCCCTCAATTTAAGCTTATGAGCAATTAGAGCAATGTAGAGGTGGTGCATACCCGTTGGTGCATACCTGTTATCCCGTGGAACCTCTGTTGCTAAAGTTCAAATGGTGGGCCACTTGAGTTTAGTCTCGACGAGGACGTCGAGCTTAACAAGTGGGGGTGGTTTGTTAGACCCCCAAAATGAGACATGAGGGATGTCGGGCAGAATGCGTGTCAAGGGCTTGTACATTGCCCCTTGACATGTCTTCTTGAAGCAATGTATGGCGCTGGGCGAGTGTCTAAGTGGTGATGGGCTTAGGCAAGACAGCAAAGACAAGGCGGCTGGAGTGTCGGCAAGGCAGCCTTGAGTTTTGTGGGCATCGGCTATGGCAAAGCATGGCACTTGACAAAGGCATGCGCGCGGATCAGTGGGACGACTTAGCTTATGGCAGGGCGTGGCTATGAAGCTAAGGGCGAGGCAAGGTCCAAGGCAAAGTCGGGCAAAGTATGCGTGGATCAGTGGGACGGCTTAACTCATGGCAGGGCGTGGCTATGAAGTTAAGGGCGAGGCAAGGTCCAAGGCTAAAGCGGGGAAAAGGCATGTGCGGACTGGTGGGATGACTTAATTCATAGCAAGGCGTGGCTATGGAATTATGGGCAAGGCAAGGTCCGAGACAAAGGTTGGCTAAGGGGCAAGGTGCGGACAAGCTGGATGCAAGCATGCTCGGCATGTGACGAAGCTGGGGCGCGGCACATGATGAAGCTGTGTGCAAAGCAGCCACATCCGAGAATCATGGGCATGTTCGAGATCATGGGCGAGTGGCTGAAGGCATGGCCGAGATCATGGGCGAGTGGCTGAAGACATGGCCGAGATCATGGGCAAGTGGTTGAAGACATGATCAAAGATCATGGGCGAGTTGGCTGATGACATGATCCCCCTTTGTAGTTGTCCCTTTGTAACTGCCATTGGCAGCTCCCTTTATTTATATGCATTTCGTGTAAGGCTAAGGCAGGCACAAAATAGTGAAGCATAGCCAGAAAACAGTGAAGCTAGGCAAAAAAGTGAGTGTGCTGAGAGCAAACACTTTTGTGAGCCAAGTAAAATCGAGAGTCCTTGTAATATTCTGCGAGATTAATAAAGGTTGGGTTTTTACCCGTAAATTGTATGTGTTCTTATGTTTGGTTCAAGCCTGAAAGTTTCTAAGTAAGGCTGTGTTGTGCGGGAAAAGGGAAGGCTGAAGTAGCTGCGAGCTACTGCTGTGCGGTGCTAATTTTGCGAAAATTAGCCCCGTGACACCTGGATCAGTACCTGTGGTATTAAGGTGATAAGCGCCATCTCTTCCCAACTTGGATTAAGCCTGCCGATTCTGAGCCACCACCACTGTTAGTGTATAAATGGTGTCATCGAGCAATCACTGTTGAACAAGGCTACGTCAACAGAGCTCACTTGACGACCTCGACACTTCAATACCAAATTCCGAACAGATCTCACAAGCGAGCTCCAAAATGGATTCAAATCAGCAAATCGCAGCAGCAAAAATGAAATTTAAGAACGGAAATTGCTTTTCAATTAATAGAACTTCAGCAAGTATGGAAACTGCCAATCGAACTTTCGATTGATGACATATTCAGTGATACACAAGACAGAAATCGAGCAAGTGTTACAACCTCACATTCAAAACAGCTGAACCTTGAACCAACATACGCCGGACAAATCTCAAATCAAAACAAAGAGCTACGATCTTAAATCGAACCTCGACGGAAACTCATCGAGTCCCTCACTGGATTGCCTCGCTCGAACTCGAACACAATCACAACTTAATCAAACTCCATAATGTAGCACGCAACTCCTCTTTTGTGTAGTGTTTTTTCTTTGTATCTTTGTCAAATTTTTTGTGTGTCAATTTCAACCGTTTTCTCTTTGGAGCTGAAAAAAATTTTTTGGAATTTTTTATTATGAAGAAGATGATCGACTCCCCCTCTTTTTTGTCTTTAGCCGCCCCTTTTTTGGTGTAGTTTTTTGTGTGAATTTATTTTTCTTTTTGTGTTGTGTATAAAATGGTTATATAGAGGGTGTGGGGTGAGGTGTTATGTCGGGTAGTTTTATTTGAGCGAAGGTGTTATGTGAGGTAAAATTTTGGGGAAAAGATTTTAGGTGAGGGGATATTTTGGGAAGAAGGTCTTAGGTGGGAGAAATGATTTGAGGGGAAATATTTTGGGGAAGGTTCTTCCCAGTTTTTATTTTCTTTTATCTTCCATTTTTTTATTTTTTCTATTTAATTTGTATTTTTTCTAATTTTGTTAAATGATAAATAAAACTCAAAGCCAAATTAACACTAAAAATTAGATTTTCTAATTAATTCCTAATTAAAATGCAAATTAAAACCAATTTAAACTAAAAATGCAAAAGGTACTACTTTTGTTATTTTCTTCCTATTTTATTCGAAAATAAATTAACCCTAAATCAATCCTAAAATATGAAATTAGATCCTAAATGTAAATGCGTATTTTTGTATTTTATTATTGTGATTTTAAAATATTAAAATGCATGAAATGCGACTACAAAAGAAAAAATTCCTAAAAAAAATAAATAAAAATTATTTTGACTTATCTTTAGGAGTTATCTTCATGTAGAGCAAAAGTCACGTGCTTACAGCTGCCCCTCTTTTTTAGGAAACACGAAGAGTTTTCGGTTCCACAATGCATTTTTATGTTATGATTTTAGTGGTTTTGACGAGCCGTATCTCTATCAAAACAAAGATAAAGTAAGCACTGTGAGGGATTTTTGCCCATTTGAAACTCCATGAGAAGTAATTTTTGAAAACTGTCTAACCGAACCTTGATTCAAAGGTTGCCTACATATCCTTTGCTATAAAGGAATCATGTCAGGTGTAGTTCAGAAGTGAACGAGATGATGGAGTACCGAGGTTGAGAGTCAAGGTTCCGTTCGAGGCTCCGGTCCGCTGTCTCGTTATTACATCAAAGTCAAAATGAAAAAGGCTAACTAAGCCTATCAGCTACGAGTTACAAGATTCCGATGTATGAGTCTTCTGAAACTTGATCTCGAGGATGCTTGTTAGCCGAAGGTGTTGGTTCAATCTTCTACAGCTTTTGGATCAAGACCGGACATGTAGTGCTCATAACTTCAACCACGTCTTGAGCAGTTCACACCTTTTCCTGCTTCTGAATTTTGGAGCTCACTTCTTTTGTTCTTTTTCTTCATTTTTTTATTTTGGATTGAGACTCATTCTTTTTGCCATCTCGAATATTGTGCCTCGAGGTCAAACCTGCTCGGCACCTTAAACCATTTTCCCTTGAAACTTGAATTGTTTTCCTTCAAAACTGCTTTCCCTTGAACTTGAGTTGTCTCCCGTCGACACTGCTTTCCCTTGAAACTTGAGTTGTCTTCCTTTGCTGTCCAAGTGAAGTCCATTGTTTCCATTTTGAATTGTTAACGGAGATGTTTTCCCTTCTTAAAACTGCTGAACTTGAATATATTCCTCTGTTATCCAGGTGGGCTCCTGATTTCTGAAAAATAGATAAAACAAAGAAACTTTTATACCCCAGTTTGGAAAACTGGGTGCTTGTTACCACATACTAATAAGAATTGAAAACTAAAACTTGAATTGTGATAAGATTGAAGTGTAACTTCAACATTTAAAGACTGAAATGTATTCCTCTGTTATCCAGGCGGGCTCCTGACCTCAAAACTTGAAAATTTAAAGACTGAGATGTTTTAAAAACTTCAAATTTAAAGACTAAATGTATTTCAAACTTAAAATTTAAAATTTATCTTAGGTGAAAATTTCATCAGGCTAAAATTTTAATCTTAGGTGAAAAATTCAACGGACTAAGATTCTTACCCTTATCTTAGGTGAAAAATTCATCAGACTAAGATTTTTATCTTAGGAGAAAGATTCAACAGACTAAGATTCTTACCTTTTATCTTAGGTGAAAAATTCATCAGACCAAGATTTCCATCTTAGGTGAAGTTTCAACGAACTAAGATTCTGACTCTAAGAGATAATTCATCGGACTAGGTCCATTTTTATGTGATCTGGGGAGAAAGATTCATCAGACTGAGATTTTGACTCTAGGAGATAATTTATCTGACTAGGTCCATTTTTGTGTGACCTCAGGAGAAAGATTCATCTGACTGAGATTTTGACTCTAGGAGATATTCATCAGACTAGGTCCATTTTTAGAATTCAAACATTTCTTTCCTTCTTTTTCAAATTGTGCCTTCCTTTATTTATCCCAAATTATGCCTTTCTTTCTTTTTCCCCGAATTATGCCTTCCCTCCAACTTCTGTCTTCCAAATTATGCATTCCTTTCTTTTCTCAACTTCTGCCTTTCTTCCCAAATTATGCCTTCCTTTCTTTTGCCAACTTCTGCCTTTATCTTAGGTGAAAGATTCAATAGACTAAGATTTCTCTATCTTAGGTGAAAATTTCAACAGACTAAGATTTTTATCTTAGGTGTAGGATTCAACAGACTAAGATTCTTCATTTTAGGTGAAACATTCATCAGACTAAGATTTTCTTTTAACCATTTTCCTGCAAAACTTGTCTTATCTACCCTCTAACTTGAATTATCTTCCTCCAGAACTGCTCCCTTACAAGTGTTGTCATCCTTCAAAAACAGTGTTTCAATCCTCCGAAAATTATTTTTTCTTAAAAATGGTGTTTCTCGGCTGAAAATTACTTCCCTCTCTAAAAAAAATTTGTATTGACTTTCATGTTCTTCAGATGAATGCCCGTCTTCAAGAAAATTTTCATCACGGCAGAAAATTTTCTGCCCCAGTTTGATAATCTTCCTATAGTATAACATTTTCATGCCCCTGTTTCAAATCAAAGAAAATTCTGTCAGTTTAAAGTGTTGCGGTTGGCTGTGATACTCCCGCTGGGATGACTTCCCTTTTCTCCTTTACATGCTTTGCATGTTCACTGATTAACCACTTTCTTTGTTATCTGTGTCACCAAACATACCTTTTCTGCATTCGAACACTATATCTTCTATTTGTTACACCGCTCATGAACTGGCATTTTTCTGACCTTTGAGTCTTACATTAATTCCCAAATTACGTCCATTGCCCCCCCTCCCCCCACAGTTTGTTGTTGCTTCTTAAATCACAATCCCTAGCCCTTTGACCCTGAAGTCTATTGCTCATTCGCTTGACCCTTGTCACAGAAAATATCTATTCTTTGTTCAAACCCAGTACCCTCCATCTTTTGCATTACTCATGAACCGACATCTACCAAACTTTGTATTTCGCTAGGATCCCCAAAGTGTGTTGATTATTACCAGCTCAACGTTTTTGTTGTTTTGCTTGCCTTGTGACACTTTTTATGCTAGCTAAACCCCAGTTGTGCATTCAGGAAATTTGGTGGTAAATTTTGATGTCATTTCTCACTTCTTATAACCGACAAACTTAGAAAGAGGAAGTGAGTAAAAATAGAGGAACGGAGTGAAGGTCAAAGGAAATAGACGATTCCTAAAAGAGAAAACTATGAAATAGAGACCTATCAGATGAGCATACCAACTCTAATGACCATGACATACACCTGTAAACATTCTGTCAATCAATTCCGACGTTCAACTCTTGTTTTACCTTTCGCTGTGAAACTGGGCTTTAATGCTCCGCATATCCAATTTGATTTGTTGTCCTTATTCGACTTGTGGTGCTCGGAGGGTTTTCACCATCAAGCCTCTATCATTTCATTCTTTTCTCAACTTACCGTCGCCTCAAGGTGCCTGTGAAGATTTTCACCAATAAGACTCTCATTTTTATTTCTCTCAGCTTTCATCGCCTTGCAGTACCCATGAAGGTTTTCGCCAATTCGGCTCTCTCGTTTTTCTTTTTCTTGCTTGGACCAGAGTGTTGCCCCTGACATGAATTACCCTTACCTTCTTGACTTGCCATTTCTCAAAGATTGATCGGAAGGTCTTTCTTTGGACCATAATATGGCTTTTGGATGGGGTTAGAAAAGAATGGTTTAAAAGGCTCAAAATAATTTACAAATATGTTAAAATTACAACTTTAGGAATCTATTATTTCACAACAACCACAACTTCCGCCCTAGTTTTTTTCTTGGGGATTTTTGGACTTTTATTTTGGTATAACTGAACCTCAGAGAGGCTGCCTACGTACCCATTCGGGATCAATTCAAACGTAGTTCACGTCATAGACAACGTTGTTGTGATTTTCTTTCTACTTTTCTTGCTTTTTCCTTTCTTTTCTTCATTTTTCTTTTCTTTCCTTTTTTTTCATTTACTTACTTGCGGCAATTTCGCTTCTCCATTATGCCGTCGATTCCGAAAGAGGGGTATGAAAGAAAATAAGAACGGCTCAAAAGGGTGACAATAGAAACAAATGTTTGGATAGCAGAACAAAACGCCTTCGTCATTTCAAACCTCAAAATATGCCAAGTACAAACAATACAATCAGAAGAAAGAAACCATAAACACAATCTCTTGACCGCGTCGGAATTGACGGTAATTTCAACACATTTTACTTTTACATCTGTCAGATATAATGTGCAATTGGGCAAAACTCCTACTCATTACCACATTTGGCCCCCTGTCAATTTGGCCAACTTTCTTTTCCGAGGATTTTTTATGTTTTACTTTCCCCAGTTTCACATGGTTCGGGCGTCAAACAATCTCACAACGTCAAAACTATTCTTATTTCCTCAAGTGCCCTCATCGTCTTCAAAATAGTTTCATTGCTTCCTGACCAACATAGCTTTTAAAAATCCGACTGAGAATTATGCGCGCATGTCATGTCACTAGAACCAGCATGAAACAAAAGGCAAAACAAAATGATAAAGAAGAACTAAAGAAGATGACGAAAGGTAGAAAAAAGACCGGAACTTGCATTAGACAAACGGTGAAACAGTTCGCATAACAAACTGGAGTACAACCCTAAAACACACCTCGAAAACACTAGACAGACCACTACGACTAAACAAGCTATACAAAATGAAAGGATAAGAGGGTTTGACCACAAGACAATATTCGGATTACAACCCTGAAAATAACCTAGACAACAAAAATGACAACAAAATAAACCACCAAGACTTCTCTACCGCTAGCTAAGAGATAAAGCGTCTTTCCAATAACCAAGCTCGGCATCTTAGCCACTAAGTTCTGCATCAATATTTCCAAGACCATTACCAACTTCAATATCATCAACTTTAGTCAACAAGTTCCCAAGAGGATTCGCGGGTTCCGTGTCACTATCATTAACCACAATTACCCCTTCTTGAATCATTCTTTCCAGCTCCCTTTTCAAATCCCGACAATTCTCCGCATTGTGCCCCAGAGCATTGGAGTGGTATTCACACCTTTCAGATGAGTCAAAGCTTCTCGCACGTCGGTCAACTTGATTTGGAGGAATGGGTTCAATCATGTCATGTTGTTTTAACTTCTCAAATAAGCTTGCATAGGACTGTCCTATTAGTGTAAAACTATCTTTCGGCTTTTGTTCCCTTCTATACCCCTGACTTGGATGTGGGTTATAAGGTAATTGAAAATTTTGCGGAGGCTAGTAGAGATTTTGTGACACTCGTGCTCGCTTTCTTGGGTGATTTGCTAGCCGGGCAACATACTGGGAAGGATCAATAGAGTATGGGGGTTCGGACGTGGATAGTAATGCTTAGGGGGTCGTGGAAAACCTGATGAGGCTGCACATACCTTCGAAATGTTCTCCTAGGACCATACCTTTGAGATATTCTCCTAGGACCTCTTCTCGACCCTGATATAACCATGATTTCTTCATCCCTCTCATTCGTGTTACCAGATTGAATTTGGACAACCGGAGCTGCAGCTTTGAGAGCTGTTTGACTTATAATTCTGCTGTCTTAAGACCGTTCTCCACCATTTCTCCCATTTTGATTGCTTCCGAGAAGTATTTACCCACTCCGGACGTCATGTATTGAAAATACTCTGGCTCTTGAGCCTGTAGAAAGACAGTGATTAACTCGTGGTCATCTATAGGTGGCTTAGCTCTAACTGCCTGCTCTCTCCATTTGATGGCATATTCCCTGATATTTTTAGTTGGTTTCTTTTTCAGGTTAGAAAGGGAAATGCGGTCTGGGGCGATGTTGATATTATACTGAAACTATTTAACAAAGTCCCATGCCATGTCATCCCAGACGTACCGTCAAGATGTGTCTTGATCCAAAAACCATTCAGATGCTACTCCCGAGAGGCTTTCCCCAAAATAAGCTATAAGCAATTCTTCATTTTTTTCTCAAAACCTCTCAATTGGTTGCAATACCTTTTCAGGTGGGCTATGGGGTCTCCATGTCCATTGTACTTTTCGAATTTGGGAACCTTGAAACCAAGTGGCAAGTGTACATCGGGGAACATGCATAGATCTCTGAAGGCAACACTCTTTTGACCTGCCATTGCTTGCGTATTTTTCAACTGTTGTTCTTATTTTTTTTACTCTTTGGGCTATTTCTTCATGTACCCTCTTTTGGGCAGGCTTCTCGATGTTTGCAGGAAGATCAAACGAGTACGAGTGGTACTCAGGAGAGTGGTACTGTTCTTGCTGTGTAGAAAATTGTGACTCATGACAAGGCTGTCCCTGGCCATAGGCCCAGGCTTGACGCATTTTGGTCATTTGTTGTTTCAGTGTTCTATTTTCCTCAACCACAGTAGACCCTTGTTGAACCCTCTGACCTAGAGTCTCTTGAGCACTCGCAACAGCTTCGATGTCGGTTATCATTTTCCTTGGAACTTGTGTTTCCACGTTACCACAACCAACAACCTCAACTTTCTTCACAATTCAAAACAAAACCTGTTAGAATGGATTGAATCGATCTTCACTATTAAGAACACCTTTTCGCGTTTTTTTATTTTATTTTTCTTTCCATTTTTTCATTTTTTTTCTCTTTTTTTCTTTTTGTTTTGGTTGTGGTCGAATCCTATGTGGATTGCCTATGTATCGTGACCCCGCACGATTCAGACCAGGCGTAGTTCGTGCAGATAAAAAGTAAAAAAAATAATAAAATATTTTTGGAATTTTCCATTTTCATAATCACACAAAAACTTACCAACTTAATGATGAAATACAGACTCGAAAATCAAACGACCAATATACTCTAATCAAAAGAAATACTAATTCAAAAACAGAATGACAGATTCCTTTCCATGTACGCCAATGACAAAAAGAGCTGGCTTTTTCGACTTATTTATAAATCATTTCTTGGTTTTTTTTCAAATTTAAAATAAATGACATGGTATTGCAAACACAACCTTTCAACGCCTCGGGGACGGAGATTTTAAGGCTGTGAGGGTCAAAAATCAAAACATGACCAAAGGTGGTTGTTTATGCAAAGTCGGCTTTCCGGCGCCCCGTTTGGGAATATTTGGCTACTTTCGACAAAAATGGCGTTACCTGGTTTCTTTATGACAAAAATTAACAGTTTGACATTTTTTGGTTATTTTTGTAAAGGGGAGATTGGACCCGATGAGGGTTGCCTACGTATCTCACGTCCTGTAAGAATCAAGTCATGCGTAGTTCGGGCAAATAAACTATACTTTTGAAAATAAGACTCTTTTTTTCATTTTCTATGGCAAGACAAACTATTTTTTTCTTTTTTTATTTTTGAAAATAAGACGAAATAACGACTCTCTTTTTTCTTTTTTCTTTTCAACAAACAATAAAATGACCTATTTTTCCCAAACCAAAATAAAGACTCTTTTCTTTTTTCTTTCGAAAACCAACTCTCCAAAATAAAATAAAAACCCCTTTTTTTCTATTTTTCCTTTGCTTTTTAGTAAAACAAACTAATAAAAATAAAACCTTTTTTATTTATTTACTCAAAATTTCGGCAAAGGTTCGACGCTATTTGGGCATTGGATTTTTCCAAGATGAACTCTACAACTGCTAATTCTCTCATTTTTTTTCTTTTTTTTGTCTTTTCTCAAATTCCGACATTCCAAGATTCAAAACCGGTCAACAATTAGGTTCAAACAAATAAATACACAGAACAAGTAGGATGCACCAGGATGATCTTTTACATTTCAGGTTGCTAGCCTAAGACGGACTTGTGTTGAGCCCCTAAGTCAAATGCAGCATGATGCAAATAAGCGTTCCTACTAGGGATCCGTCATGAGTCAAGTTATTCTATGTTCAAAACCTGGGTCGATGTTCTAGGCAATGTACCCTAACGGACAACTCGGGTCGAAGAGGGAGCAACGTACCGGTGACCTGCGGGATCATCCAGCTTTGTAACTTATCCGAGCCTCTTTTTATTTCAAGGTATTACATTAACAAAATGGGGAGTCTCAACCAGTAAGCACATCCCCGGAGGTAAAGAGAGAAGGGTGTCGGCACAGTTTATATATAGTTCAAATAATATCAAAGCGGTAAGATTTAGCATATTAAGCATGTAGCATGTACGAAAATCAGATATAACCAAATATCACAATTTATCTAAGCTCGAATTCTAAACCCTGAACAAACATTCTGGGTATTTATCCCCAGCAGAGTCGCCAGAGCTGTCACACCTCCTTTTTTGCTATACACCCCCGCCAAGGAGCGTGAAGAAGTTTTTTCACTTAAAGGACAATCGGAACGGGATTTGGTTATTAATTATTCAGAGTCGCCACTTGAGAGATTAATTGTGTCCCAAGTCACCGGTTTGAATCAAGAATCGAGGAAAATTATGACTCTGTTAACAGTACGTGAACCAGAAATCTGGATAAGAAATTCTGTTAACCCGGGAAAAGGTGTTAGGCATTCCCGGGTTCCGTAGTTCTAGCACGGTCGCTTAACTGTTGCATTTGATTTTATCTAATTTTAATACATGCTAGCTTATGTGCCTTTTATTCGTATACTGCTTTTACCATTATTTATTTTAAAAGACTTGCGACGTCATGAAAACGCGTCTCTGACCACGTCGCCATCAAGGCACCCGTGGTCGTCAACATATTTTGACTTCGTCGAGATCTGGATTTCGGTCGCATCAATGCGCACCCGAGTTTAAGAAGTAAATTAATTAAACCGCACTTAAAGGTTCTAGCGTAATATTATTTTGGGAAAAACCGTTGAAATTCACTAAACGGCCCTTCCAAATTCTAATCATTTTTAACAACCAATTATTGAGCGTCCCACATTTATTCTTGTTCGGTGAGGCTCATCTCTATTTTTGAACTATTTTTCAATCGTTATTTGTTATATAAGAATTACGACGTCATGAAAACGCATTTCTAACCCCGTCGCCATCAAGGCACCCGTGGTCATCCACACATTTCGACTTCGTCGAGACTTGGATTTGTATCGCATCAATGCGCACCCGATTTTAAGAAAGGTAATATTATTAAATACGCGCCTAAAGTAACTACACGTGTGCACTTCGCGAGGGCCATGGAATTTACTAAATGGCACGCCTTAGATTCTAAGGGTTATTCAACTAAAACAAACCATGGATGTTCCCGATTATTTAACTTTTAAAACCAAACCAACTATTATCTTGTTTCAAGCAGTTGGAGTCTTTAATCGCAAGAACTAATTCACAGAACCACTCAAGCGATACTACGAAACCAAAAAAAAACATCAAACGAATGAACAATCTATGACTCATTAAAGAAATCAACAAATGAACTAATTTTCAAAGGCAAGCACAGACTAATGAATTGTGTAAATAAACCTGAACAAACTAATCAGCCACTAGGAGAATTGACTTCTAAAATTCTTTAACACCAAGTGGAAACTTCTTTTCATTTAAGGCCACCATAAGTCACCAATTGGAAATTTTGTTTTTTGCACAACAATTAAAGTTGCAATAATAACGTATTGAAAATGTACCAAACAGAGAGCGTTGTCAAGGATTAAGCGTCACCTGCTTACTCAGCATGCCTGGATCAGTACCTGTGGTATTAAGGTGATAAGCGCCATCTCTTCCCAACTTGGATTAAGCCTGCCGATTCTGAGCCACCACCACTGTTAGTGTATAAATGGTGTCGTCGAGCAATCACAGTTGAACAAGGCTAAGTCAACAGAGCTCACTTGACGACCTCGACACTTCAATACCAAATTCCGAACAGATCTCACAAGCGAGCTCCAAAATGGATTCAAATCAGCAAATCTCAGCAGCAAAAATGAAATTTAAGAACGGAAATTGCTTTTCAATTAATAGAACTTCAGCAAGTATGGAAACTGCCAATCGAACTTTCGATTGACGACAAGATACACGAGACAAAAATCGAACAAGTGTTACAACCTCATATTCAAAAACATCTGAACCTTGAACAAACAGACGTCGGACAAATCTCAAATCAAAACAAAGAGCTACGATCTTAAATCGAACCTCGACGGAAACTCATCGAGTCCCTGACAGGATTGCCTCGCTCGAACTCGAACACGATCACAACTCAATCAAACTCCATAATGTAGCATGCAGCTCCTCTTTTGTGTAGTATTTTTTTCTTTGTATTGTTTTCGTCTTTTTTGTGTTTCAATTTCAACCGTTTTCTCTTTGGAGCTGAAGAAATATTTTTGGAATTTTTTGTTGTGAAGAAGATGATCGACTCCCCCTCTTTTTTGTCTTTAGCCGCCCCTTTTTTGGTGTAGTTTTTTGTGTGAATTTTTTTTCTTTTTGTGTTGTGTAGAAATTATATAGAGGGTGTGGGGTGGGGTGTTATATGGGGTAGTTTTATTTGAGGGAAGATGTAATGTGAGGTAATATTTTGGGGGGAACGATTTAGGTGGGGGAATATTTTTGGGAGAAGGTCTTAGGTGTGAGAAATGATTTGGGGGGAAAATATTTTGGGGAAGGTTCTTCCCATTTTGTATTTCTTTTTATCTTCCCTGTTTTTAATATTATTTATTTAATTTGTATTTTTTTCTGATTTTGTTAAATGCTAAATTAAAACTCAAAGCCAAATTAACACTAAAAATTAAATTTTCTAATTAATTCCTAATTAAAATGCAAACTAATACCAATTTAAATTTAAAATGCAAAAGGTACTATTTTTGTTATTTTCTTCCTATTTTATTCTAAAATAAATTAACCCTAAATTAATTCTAAAATATGAAATTAGATCCTAAATGCAAATGCGTATTTTTGTATTTTATTATTGTGATTTAAAATATTAAAATGCATGAAATGCGACAACAAAGGAAAAAATTCCTAAAAAAATCAATAAAAATTATTTTGACTTATTTTAGGAGTTATCTTCATGTAGGGCAAAAATCACGTGCTTACAATCCCAGGAGCTCCTCGGAACGTTGATGGGATGGACTACAGGGCGGTATCCTGGGAGATACTCATTTGGTATCTTGGTATTGAGCTGTACATTTCTGTGTTTACTTTGTTCATCGCTTATTTGTTGTTGGCTTGTAAATTTTGTCTTACTTCACTGTTGGTTCACATCATTCACCTGTTTTCATACTATACATTCTTATTATATTGTTTAACCTCAGTAGAGCCCTGACCTTCCTCGTCACTACCGACCAAGGTTAGGCTTGGCACTTAAGAGTACTGCTGTAGTGTACTCACGCCTCTTCTACGGATTTTTTCATGTGCAGATCCAGGTACCTCTACTCAGTCGTACAATCCTCAAGGCGGAGACATCTAGCAGAGATTTCGAGGTACATCTGTCGCGCCTGCAGACTGGGAGTCTCTATCTTATTCCAACATTTGGTAGATAGCTTTCCTTTCTTTCAGTTGTTTAGACATCTTGGATTTAAAGCAGTATATTACTTTTCTATTAGCATGTGTTGCCCGTGAGTTTTCAGATTTTGGGATATTGTTATAGGTTTTGTGATGTTGAGTTGTATATGCCGAGCGACACATATATATAGTTTTCCCTTAGCTGTTGATTTTAAGTTCTTTACTTCCGCAAGTTATTTAATTTCTGCATTGTTAGGCTAACCTAGTCGTAGGGACTAGGTGCCGTCATGACATGTTCACGGAGAGCGAACTGGGGTCGTGCCAATTGGGTACTACACAAATCACCCCTCCCCCCTCTTGTGTGGTATTGACGTTTGGAACATCAATTGGTATAAGAGCGGGTTATCCTTGAAGAGTCTAACACCTTAGGAAAAGATCAACATGAGTGCTCCACCTGGGAACTCGAAAGGGTAATCTCCTGCCAGGCTTTCACTATTCAATAGACAGTACTACTCTTAGTAGAAGAACCGGATGAGGGATCATATCATAGGAAAAGACTATGAACTCTGGGACATTGTCACTGATGGTCCATTAGCAACCACAAAGAAGAATGAGGAAGGAGTGTATATGCCAAAGACAAGGGCTGACTGCACTGCTGAAGACCTGAGGAAGTGGGAAAAAAATGTAAAGGCCAAGAAATGACTTGTATATAGACTAGGCCCAGATGAGTATAATAGGATCCAAAGTTGTACTACAGCTAAGGAGATATAGGACACTCTGCAAGTGGCTTATGAAGGAACACCACAAGTGAAAAGATCTAGAGAAACACTGTTGTATTCTCAATATGAGAATTTTACTATGAATGATGAAGAAACTATCCAAGAGCTGTATACTAGGTTCACTACACTGACAAATGATTAAGTCTCTTGGAAGGATTATTCTTGAAGAAGAAAAGGTTGAGAAAATATGTACAAGAGTTCTTCCAGTTGCTTGGGAAAGCAAAATCACTTCAATTCAAGAATCCAAGAATATGGCTACTCTCATACTGGATAAACTAATTGGAAAACTTACTGCTTATGAACTAAGAAGGAAAACCATGAAGATGGATATACCCAAGAAGGAGAGAAGCATAGCTCTCAGAATTGTTAAAGGTTCAGAAGATCACAACAACAACAACAACAACAACAACAAACACAATTTGATCCCAACATATGGGGTTTGGGGATGGTAGTATGTACGCAGATCTTATCCCTATCTAATGCAATTAGAGAGGCAAATGGCTATGATCACTAGATATTTCAAAAAGTACCTGATGAGAGGAAAGGGTTCTTCAAAAGGTACAACCTTCAACAAGTCAAGAGCTCCTAAGAAACAGACCAATGAGGGTTGCTATAAATGTGGTAAGACTGATCACATGATCAAGTATTACCCTCAATGGGAAGTTGAGTGGAAGAAAGAAAGGGCTGAACGAAGGAACATGAAGAAGGAATAGGTTCAACCAAAAAGGAACAAAGGTTCAACCAAGGATATGGTTGCTGCTTGAGGAGAAACTTCATATGAAGACTCAGAAGATGAAGCTGAAGAAGAGCAAGCTCTTGTGGCCATTGGAGAATCAGATGATGAGCAAGAGGCAAGTATTCTTCATCTCAAAGACAAGATTAAATTTCTTTCTAAAGAAAGACTTGGATGAGATATTATTAGACTTCATGATGAGTCTGAGATAGTTAACAATGAGAAGAAAGTTTTGTCTAGGGAGTGTGTGATCCTAAAAGCAAAATGCAAAAGCCTAGAGTTTAGGGCTGCTGAGAGTGATAACAAAAATGCTAAGTTGAAGAACCAGTTTCTTGAACTAGATATTAGTGCCCTAGAACTTAGATCTAAAAATTTAAAACTGAAACTAGGAACAGGAAAGAAGAAGGCTGATCACTCATATCTCACTCTAGAAGAAATTGTAGAAAATTGAAAGATTATTCGTATAAGAAAGATGAATTGATCGAAGTCCTAAAAGAAGATCTTGGAAAAGTGAAACATGACCTAGACAAAACTTGCAAGTGAAACAAGGCTTCTGATGCACTTTCTTGGTTGCAAGAGCATCAGAGTAACAACAAAAGAGAACTTGGTTATGGGACTCAAGCTCCATAATGGGACCCTAAAAGCAAGTACCCCACACTTCCTAAGAATAAAATATGTACAAACAGTGGACAGACTGGCCATTACAAAAATGAATGCGATGCAAAAGAAAAGGCCATTCAAAAGAACAAAACTTTTGTTCAAGAGAAACACAAACTACCTGGTTGGGCAAGAAAGAATCTGATTCATCCTTTTGCCCATAGAAAGGGAACCAAACTAGTTTGGGTTCCTAAGACTAACCACTGATTTCTTTTTGTAGGTCCAAGTGAAAGGGAGAAGCCAAATATGGTATATGGATAGTGGCTGCTCAAAACATATGCTTGGGAACAAGGACCGGTTCCTTTCACTTGAGGACCTAAAAGAGGGTAATGTCTCTTTTGATAATGGAAAGAAATGTGAGATCATTGGGGTTGGAAAGGTAGGTAGGACAGACTCTCATTCCATTGAGAATGTCTACTTGATAAATGGCTTGAAATATAACCTAATAAGTATGTCACAACTGTGTGACAGAGGTAACCTTGTAGCTTTCACCTCTACCAAATACTTTGTGATTACCCTTACCACTGACAAGATTATTTTGTAGGGAAAAAGAGTTAACAATATTTACATTGTAGATTTGTCAACACTTTAAGAAAATGAACTCACTTGCTTAAGTGTGTTAGTTAATGACCCCCTCATGTGACAAAAAAGACTTGGCCATGCCAGTCTAAATCAGCTAAACATATTAGTCTCCAAATACTTGGTGATAGGATTATCTAACATCAAGTTCAAGGAAGATAAAGTTTGTGAGGCATATGCGAGGGGGAAGCGGGTAAGGTCATCCTTCAAATCCAAAAAAATGGTAAGTACGTCCAAGACGTTGGAACTGGTTCATATGGATCTTTGTGGTCCCATGAGAACATTAAGTAGAGGTGGTAAAAAATATGTAATGGTGCTTGTTGATGATTATTCTAGATTTACCTAGGTTCTATTTCTAACCTCCAAAGGTGAATCATTTGACATGTTTACTGCATTTGTTAGAAAAACTCAGAAACAATTAGGAAATCAACTTGCATCCATTAGGTCTGATAATGGAATTGAATTTGAAAATGCAAAGTTGGCTGAATACTGTGATTAAAATGGCATAGATCATAACTTATCTGCCCCTAAGACCCCTTAGCAAAATGAAGTAGTTGAAAGGAAGAACAGAACCCTTGAGGATGTGGCAAACTACCTCACAGCTTCTGGGCAGAGACTGTAAACATTCCATGTTACATAATCAATAGATGCATGACTATACCTCTTGTAGAGAAAACTCTCTATGAGTTACATAAATGGAGAAACCCGAACATATCCCATCTTAGAGCATTTAGTTGCAAGTGCTATGTGCACAATAATGAAAAAAACTCCCTAGGTAAGTTTGATCCCAGAAGTGATGAGGGAGTATTCTTGGGATATTCTTCACATAGCAAAGCATATAAAGTGTTCAATAGAAGAACTTTGTGTGTAGAAGAAAGTGCCCATGTTGTATTTGATAAAACTAACATCCTTTCTGAGAGATAGGAACATGAAGATGAAGCCATTGGAATGGTAAAAGAATTAACTAAATCTACAACACAAGACAAAGTGGCATCAAAAGAAGGAATATGTGATGGAATAGGTCATTCCATTTAGGGCAACCTGACAGGGGGAACTAATCAGGGACAAATTGAATCAAATTCCCTAAAAAAACATGTTCATAAACCTGTTCCTCAGCAACAAAAAAAAGGTGAAACATCTAGTAGAAACCAATTGATTGTGAAAACCCACAAGTATCAAAGCTCTCATCCCATTGAAAACATCATTACTGATCCAACATCTGGAGTCAGAACTAGATCACAGTTGAAGAACATGTGTGCTTTTGATGCTTTCCTATCTCTTATTGAACCTAAAAATGTTGTTGAAGCTTTGGCAGATGCAGATTAGGTGAATGGAATACAGGATGAACTCAACCAATTTGAAAGAAGTCAAGTTTGGCATCTAGTTCCAAGACCCAAGGACATATCAGTCATTGACATAAAATGGGCCTTCAGGAACAAACTTGATGAGGATGGAACAGTTACAAGAAACAAGGAAAGGCTGGTGGTTCAAGACTACAGCCAAGAGGAGGGCATTGACTAGGATGAGACATTTGATCCAGCTGCAAGACTAGAGGTAATCAGACTTCTCAGAGCCTTTGTAGAACATATGGAATTCACTATACCTAATGGATGTCAAAAGTGCCTTCCTGAATGGCTACCTAAAGGAAGAAGTTTTTGTGAAACAACCCCCAGGTTTGAAAGCAAGGAATGTCCTGAGCATGTGTATAAGTTAGACAAGACTCTATATGGTCTCAAGCAGGCCCCAAGAGCTTGGTATGAGTGGCTATCTAAATTCCTACTGGAGCATGGTTACAAAAGAGGTAAAATTGACAGTACCTTGTTCTTAAGGGCAAAAGGTAAAGGTCTCCTCGTTGTGTAAATATATGTTGATGACATAATATTTCGGGCCACGACTGATAGGTTGAGTAAGGACTTTGCAAAACTAATGGGGAGTGAGTTGAAATGAGCATGATGGGTGAGCTTAACTTCTTCTTAATTTTGCAGATCAAACAAAGTCCAAATGGAACCATGATCCATCAGCAGAAATATACAAAAGAACCAATCAAAAACTTTATAATGGAGGATTCTAAAGAAATATATATATACCTATTGCAACTGCCACTAAATTAGATGTTGATGAACCTGGTTCATCAGTTGATCAAAAGTTATATAGGGGTATGATTGGTTCACTCTTGTGTCTTACTGACAACAGACCTGATATTGTTTTTTTCAGTGTGCGCTTTGTGCTCGTTTTTAGACAATTCCAAATAGTCTCACTTGACTGCTGTCAAAAGGATATTGAGATATCTGAAAGGCACTACTGATCTGTGTCTTTGGTATCCCAATGGTAGTAATTTCAATCTAGTAAGATATGTTGATGCTGATTATGCAGGCTTCCTAGTGGACAGGAAGAACACCTCAGATATGCCACACTTCCTTGGTTCATGTCTTGTGTCATGAGCTACATAAAAGCAAAATTCAGTAGCCCTATCTACTGTTGAAGCTGAATATGTTGTTGTTGCTTCTTGTTTTGCTCAATTGTTATGGATCAAATAACAGCTGATAGATTTTTTAATTGAAGTGGGATGTATAACAATATTCTGTGATAATACTAGTGCTATAAGTATGTCAAAGAATCTTGTTCATCATAAAAAGGAACAAGCACATAGATGTTAGACACCACTTCTTAAGAGATAAATATGAGAAAGGACTGATTTCAATAGAATTCTGTGCTACTGATAAACAAATAGCTGACATCTTCACTAAAGCACTGAGTAGAGAAAACTTTTGAGAGGAATAGGTTGGAATTAGGGATGATTAAGATCACCTAAAAGGTCCAGGTCAGAATGAATAATGAAAAAAAAAGGAAAAAAGGAAAAAAATATTTGGTTAGAAGTTCTGACTTTGTGTAAATATCTAGACTAATTCTTACTCAGTCTCATACTTTAACAAGAATACTCTTGTGACATGCATTTATATGATTCACTGATCTCTTACAAAGTTTTTTATATTCTGAAATTTGAGGCATGTTCAAGAGAGTTCTACTTGAAGAACGTTGTTCATCAGTATATGCTCATGAGAAAGTTCAAGTATGTTTTCTATACTTTGCACCATTAGAAAGATTAATTTTCCAATCATGAGTAGAATTCCAACCTTCATCAAACTCCCAGAAATTCTATCTGTTGAGCATTGAACCAGTTTTATTTTCCTAGAACTCTAAATAAAATGGGATTTTTGCCTAAAATATAACGTCACCTATTAATCACTCAGATACCGAAATTCTAAAGTGATTAGACTTTTAATTGACTCCAACCAAAAAGCTGTCGTTACTGCAATTACTTCTAATCTGCTTTAAATACTCATCGCACCCTTCTTCTTTATCACATAACTGGTAAAACCCCTTTTATAGTTCTGATCATATTCTTTCTCTCCAAAATTCCCAAAATTTCTCAAGAAATAATTCACCATGACAAATCCTCAAGATAATCCAGGAACTCCCCCACTAGTATCTCATAATACGTCTTCATCTACTCCTCGTAGTGTTTCCCCAAGACCTAGGTTTTGTAGAATGAAAATGTTGGCTAGAAAAATTGTGGCTTCTAGGTCTCTAAGAAAAACCATAAATGAGAAATTGAGGGCTAGCAAGAAGAAGGAGAATCCTGCTAAAGAATCTTACTCAAGCTCTGAGTCTGAAGAGAAAAACATGGGTCTTCTGACAATGACAAAAATCAAGAAACCCTTGGTGCGGTAAATACTTGTTTGTTATTCTCTGATGTGATAGAAAAGGTAGATAATAAGTTTGCGTTGGTTGGTTCTATGAATTATGTAAAGGGGGCTGAGTCTAGTAGAAAGGGAAGTAAAAAGAAAGAAAAAGTTTTTGCTATCTGTGGAGGTGTGGAGGAGAGTGGCAACAAGTCAGGGGGGAGTGGCTCTAGGGATGTTGCTGAAGGTCTTGTTAATCTGAGCAAGCAACAGGATGAACCCGGTTCATCTATTGAGGAAACCCTAACTGACATTCTGAAAAAGGTTGGAGCCAGCTATGATCCAGAGAAGCTCAAAGCTTCCTCACAAATGCTCCAACTGCTTCGAAGACTACAAAGAAAAGCAAAGTATCATCTTTTAAGCCTGTTGTGCCTTCAATACCAAAGGGAAGAGCTACTAGAAGCAGGGGCAAACAGAGTGAAGCAGAGTTGCAGAAAGCACTGGAAGAAAGCAGGAAAAAGAAGAAAGAGAAGGGAAAAGCAAAAGTAATAGAAAGTTCCGAGGCTGCAGAAGAGGAAGAGGAGGAGATTGAACTTGTCCATCAAGAACGAGGAACAACTACGTAGGTTCCCACCCCCAACCATAAAGATCCAAGACTTCTACCAAGAAGTCTTCCTCTGAACATGTACCTACTGAACCCTTTTTAGCCAAAAGAACTAGATCTGCAGTGAAAGGGAAAAAGGTAAAAATTACTGAAGAAGAGGAAGAATGGAGTGGAGAAGAAGAAGAAGATGAGGAGTCTGAGAAAGAACAAGATAGATTTGCAACCCTTGGCAGAAGAAAGATTTTGAAAGGAAGATTGTTGAAAGACCTAGATGAGCAAGGAATAAGAAGACTGGTCGATGCCCTAGCTGCACAAGGGCGGAAGGACATGGTTCTTGAAATGGATGGGAAGCTGGGAAGGAAGGAGTTGATTGAGTTCATAGCCAATGCCACTGTGAAAAATGGGGTTGTCATCAGCATAGTGAAATGAGTAAAGGTGCAATTTGATGCAATTAAATTGGGTGAGATTCTGGACATACCCAGTGTGGGTTATGATGATTATACCAGGCAGAGGTGGCCTTGTCTAGATTCTCTCCCTACTGCTATCCAAATCACCAGAAATTTTGTGATGCTGCAAATGTTGAAGATGTGTCTGAAGCCAAGTTTGTGCAGAAAAGTGAGATGAGGGCTGAACACAAGGTCCTGTTTGAGTTTGTTAACAAGTGCATGCTGCCCATATACGAGAGGAGGCACACTGCAAATTACATGGACCCGGTTCTTATGGAGTACCTTGTGAGAGGAACGCAGATAAATTGACCTGCTTTTATTTAAAAACTGTTGGATAGGGTCATCAATGGCTCCAAGGCTCATGCCACTCCATATGGGTTTCTTTTGGTCACTGTTCTGGAAAGGCTGAATGTACCTTTGAAGAAATGGGAGATGATGTAAAGGGTAAGGAGAGGAAGTCTCCTTATGTGAAGAGAACTTAATCCAGATCAATGATAAGGGTTGGAGTGTGTATTGTTCTAGGACTCAAATTCGATAAAGGATCAACAATTAAGTCTCAATCAAACTCTAATTACTAACTCATTAAATAACCGTGATTGTTCTCTTTTACATGTATTGCACATATGTAGAAGTTAAACTAAATGGAGAGCAAAAGAGCAAGATAATTTTACTAGCAATTTATGTGAGATTTAAGTGTGCACTCCTGAAGCTACTTGAACGAGATAGAAGAACTAGTTCCATTATGTTTATTCTTATTCTAGTTCAATTGTAGTAGGTTATTTAAAGTTGTTCCTTTCCAGCTTTCTTAGAAGCAATTGTATCAGATACTTTGAGTATTCAAGTTAGAGTTAACTTGAAAGTGTCGCAACAGTTGAGGCTGTGTGTCACACTGGGATTAGAGTTAATCTTTAGGTTTACAAGAGCTTGTAGATGTTGTTTTGGCTCATTGATTTTATTGGATGTTTGGGAATCCTATTAAGTAGTAGGTCATAATTTTTTCACCTTTTGAGCCAGGTGTTTTTCACGTAAAAATCTCTGTGTTCTTTATTTTTTTTACTTTTAATTTCGCAACAGTAGTAGTTAGAACACCTAGAAGAACCAGGTTCTTCTAGATCGAAAAATTGGGTACCACACAAATCACTCCCCCTCCCTTTTGTGATATTGACGTTTGGAACATCATATAGATATATGTGTGTTTCTAAATCAAGTTAAATTATAATTTCAATTAATTAAGCCAGCAAAATGAGTTCAAATAATTTAAATATTATATGATTAAGTCATAAGTCTATCTGAACATAAATATGCTTTAGCTACATATGGACACTCATTACCTTGTACGTACGGAGCATCCACAACTAGTAGCACATAACAATTACATCACCTACGGGTAGTTCCCCCCAAAAGATTAGACAGGAGACTTACCTCGCTCCGAAGTTCCATAACCATCTCCAACGCCTATTTAACTCCTCAATTCAAAGCCCAACGATCCGAAACTAGTCAAAAAAGGTGCAAATCAATCAAAATATACTTCAAGGCGAATAATTTAATAATTTATAATAATTCCCAACTCCGCTCAAAAAGTTAACAAAGTCAACCCTCGTGCTCACATGCCCGGATTTCGAAAATTCTTGAGGATAATCACTATCCATGACACCATGAATTCAAAAATACAATTCATTCCTAATTCTATGTCCAATTTCATGGTACCAAGAATACCAATTTCTAGGTTTCTTTCAAATCACACAATTTCTACATCTTTCCATGTTTAAATCCTTGTATAATCCATGTATTTATCTAATAATATGTGGGAATCACTTACCTTCAAATAGTTGATGAAAATATCCCCATGAAGCTCTCCGAAAATCGCCCAAACCAAGAGATAAATGAGTAAAATTCGAACTTAAAACAATTTGCCTAGGCCCGTCATTCTCGAAATGCGGGAAGCCTTCGCAATTGCGAAGGCTAAAAATCACTTCCTCCAAAAATTCCTCTATGCGTTGGCGTTACCTACACCACATTCGTGATGACTCCAGGTCTTGATGATTATCGCAGTCATACAGCTGCGTTCGTGAAGGCTTAACACTTCCAGACCCCTAGCTCCCCTTCCTTCTTCGCGTTCGCGACCTCCGTATCGCGTTCACGTAGGTTGCTCAAGGTTACCTTCCACGTTTGCGACCCTTGTGTCGTGATTGGGATGAACAAAATCCAGCACCCCAAACTCCTTCTTCACGCACACGATAACTACCGGGCGTTCGCGATTAACGACACCAGAACCAACATCAACAACAGTGAAACATGGGCAAATGACCTGAAACCATCCCGAGATACACTCGAGGCCCCCAGGGCCCCGTACAATCACACCAATAAGTCCCAAAATATGATACAAACCTGCTCTAGGCGTCAAATCATACCAAACAACATCAAAACTACAAAGATGGTCGAAACCTTTCTTTAGACTTTAAAACTTTCAAGCTTCGACGAAAGCGTTCGAATCATATCACAACATTCCTGAATGACGCCAAACTTTACGCACAAGTCACAAATCATGATACGAACCTATTCCAAGGCTCGGGACCCCAATGGACATCGATAACATAAAAGTCCACTTCAGGCCAAACTTAGGAAATTCTAGCACCTTCAAAATGCCAACTTTTTTGTAATAAGCGATGAAATGCTCCCGGGCCACTCGATACTCGATATGAACATACGCCCAAGTTTGAAATAATTATACGAATCTATTGGAACCTTTAAATCCCGATTTTGAGGTCGTTTACGCAAATGTCAAACCTTAGTCAATTCTTCCAACTTAAAGCTTCTGAATTTAGAATTTTCCATCCGAATCAACTCCAAACTTCCCGAAATTTAATACCGACCATATGTACAAGTCATAAAATATAAAATGAAGCTACTCAAGGCCTCAAACCGCCGAACGACGTGCTAGAGCTCAAAACAATCGGTCAGATCATTACATTCTCCCCCACGTAAACATACGTTCGTTCTCGAACTTCCAAGAACTATTCTGGAATTGTCCAAAATCAATGTTAACACATCACGCACCTACTTGTGCCACCACAACCCATGTGAGCGTATTAGCTCAAGACAGTATAACCTCAGCTAACAAGCTTTAGAACCAAATTCCAACATCCGAAATTTTCCACGAGACACCGTATCAATCACCAGAATTGTACCCAACATGACCATGCTCCTCCGCTAAAATCACACCATGCACCACATAAGTCGTTTGACTATAATAACATCCTTCGACCATAATAGCTGCAATTTCGCGAATTCGGTGCCCACAATACACTTCATAACATATTTAGACCATTTTCTAACTATCTCAATACTGCTACGATGGAAGATATGTGTAAAAACTCGTAACCGCCTGCAAATTAACAAATCTTTGAGTCTCTCCTTCTAATAAGAACCATTACTCGTTCTGAACTGAATAATAATATTTGCTCTTTAGTATACCCTAGATAACTCTGATCGCACTGATCTAAGGTCCAATAATCTTGCCTCACCCAGTACAAATTACTCCAGCAATGAGCCACCTCAAACACTGATCAAAATCTCGTATGACGCCATCAATGCGGCAACAACTACAACTTAAATATGACCCGTAAGGAAGCATGAATTCTAGAAAAGAACTACCCAGCCCGCGTAATGAATAAAATGGTCGATAGACGCTCTGAACCCTTCTTAGAGAATAAGGAACAAAATACACAGAAATAGATATAGGGAACCGTACTCAATATCTCACTGTTGCGCCGTGCAACCCGATTCAAATATGTCACTATTGCGGCGTGCAACCCGATCCAAATATCACGCTGTTGCAGCGTACAACCCGATCTAAATATGACATCGTTGCGGCATATCTGTGGCGGCATGCCAACATAAGTCATATAGGGAACCTAATCCACACAACATATCTGTGGCGGCATGCCACCCGATCCCCACATAACAATTACTCTCTTCGTTTAAATTTAAATGAGGTAGTTTGACTTGACACAAAATTTAAGAAAAAAAAGACTTTTGAAACTCGTCTTCTTAAAAGCTTAAGCGGTAAAAGCTTTATGGGGCCATGACATTTTTATAGTTATAAAAATTTCTTGTTAACGGTAAAATTGATAAAATGAAAAATTTAAAGTTAAATTACTTTTAAATTTAAAAAATATATCAACAGAGAAAGCAATAAAAACGATATTCACATGTAGAGAGTTAATTAAAAATCATGACTTTCTCTCTATAAAAAAAATCCTCTGCCTTCTCTCTAGGCACTATTCACAGAATATTATTTCCGTCACTATTCATCGGCTATATCGCCGGAATCTGGTGGTGGATTGTCACACTTTTGGTGTCACGACATCCCCTTATCGTTGCGAATAATCTCCAATAGATATTATACTCAAATCTATAGCCAATTTCTCTAAATCTTGAATCTAGTTTTTGATTTCCTGTAGCTTTTCGAAATTTTCAGAGCTACTATCCAGCTGGTTTCATTTCCTAATCCTTATACAATTTTTCCAAGATCGTTACAATTTATTGTTCTCGGCAGTTTAGAAAAATGACTGAATTGAATTGTGTCATCGTGTAGTGATCTTGGCAACCATGTATGCGCGGACCTCTCCCCAGCCTTTGGCTGTGGGAGAGGATTCTGTTTCAAATGATAAGTTCAAACAATCATATGCTTCAAGTGTACAAGCAAAACAGCCAGCTCCGACTAAAATAGAGCTATGTCCAGTTATTTAAGATCATGATGAACCTATAATTCAATTCACAATGGAAGAGGTTAACAACTTCAAGGAAGAAGGGTTACATCAGGCAGTTATTCTAAAATTCTCTTATGGCAGACCTGATTTAGCGGAAGTGAGAAAGATGTTCTCGTTGCAATTTGATGTTCAAGGTCACTGTAATGTTGGACAGTTGGAATTTTGGCATCTATTAATCAAATTTGATCTGTAAGATGATTATGTTCGCTTCCTTTCAAAGTCGACTGGATATCTTAAATCCAAAGGCGAGAATACTTTTTCAGAACATTTCCATGGTCTTTCGGTTTCAATCCGACGGAAGAGACATCGATGGCAGTTGTGTGGATATCACTGCCAGGCCTGCCTCCAAATTTCTTTGCTGAGAGATCATTAATGTCTATAGCCTCAGCTATTGGAAAACCTCTTGCTGTTGACAAGGCGACACAGGACAGAACGAGACCTAGCGCGGCAAGAGTTAAGGTTATAGTAGACCTTTTGAATAAACATCCAAAAAAGGTCACGCTGCAGATTTTAGATTCTGCTTCAGGTAAAACTGACGAATTCCATCAACAAATTGTTTTCGACAATCTGCCAAAGTACTGTGCTTACTGCAAACATCAAGGGCACGACGTAAAGGCCTGCAGAATCAGAAAAGAAAAAGCTAAAGCAGATGTGGTGATAGAGGATAATGTGGTTACTGATCTGTTTCGTAATGATGGGAATGAAGTTGACAAATTACAAGGGGATGCAAGGGGCTTTCTAAATGGTAAACGAGCTGGACAACGAGCTAAGGATTTGCAAGAAAAAGCTGATAATTCAGGAGTTGAATTAACAAAACTCGCACAGCACATTGCACATTCAGCTGAAGCAGTGTCTTCACAAAAGAATAATGAGAATTGTGGTCATTTTGATTCAGCTGTACAAGATGCTATGAAACAGAATGTTCCTCCAACTTCTGTGATAGAAAGGACTGATGCAGATCAACTTTTAATTTTGAAGACTGTTGTAGTAACTGAAATGGCAGAGGCATCACATATAGCATCTCCAGTTGAGTCCATGAAGGAGGTGCAGAATTTGGACAATCTTAAGTCTACAACTCATGCTCGATCAGATGTTGATTCTACTGGGAAAAAATAGTCATCTGCAGATTATATCAATAATAGTGCACAAGCTGAGCATTTGGTCGAAAGGGATGGACAGCATTTCAAGAGCAATGTGCAGCAGCAAGTTTTGTCAGCTGCTACATCTGCAGAAACTTTGCCAATAATAGAGAGAGATTCTGACTTTGTTTATACACTGCAGAACACTGTTCCATTGAAAATGCATTGTATGGTTGATAATGAAAAGATAGTATCAAATTTAGGTAATGCCGGGACAATTAAAACCAATGTAAAACATAGCAGTCATAGTGCAAAGAATGGGCAGATGATTGGTCATGAAGGACAGCAGCACAGGAGCAATCAGCAGCATCTAAGAACTGTTAATGCAGTAAATGGAAAAATGACTTCAAACTTGAAACCTGCAGATCCAACTACTAAGCCAGAAAATTTTAGTGCAAAAAGTGTCAAACAGAAGTTCATTGAACAGCATCAGACTAAGCAGATTTCTAACATTGGCAATGCTATTATGCTTTGTCAAGCAAATGGAAACAATATGGAGGCCCTGGACACAGATCACACTGTTTTGACTGTGCTACCAAGAGAGAAGTCGACAGTTTCTACTATCAAGGATGACTCACACAAAACTGGACAGCAACATTATGCTCGATCTGTAACTCAATTAACAGCAAGGTTTCCAGAGGATGACAATGAGCATAAGTCAATTCCACAGGATATCTCAAATCAGCCAGATAGTTTTAAACAAAGCAATGTGAGTTCATTCACACATAAAACAGCTGCTGTTTCAAATAAATCTTTATCCAGTAGAGGGTTAGAGTCTGCCAAGAACCATATTGCTCCAACTGTTAAGATAAGAGACATGGTCATTAAATCAAAACTGTGGAAAGACCAACGAGAATACGACGATGAAGAGCCCTGGAGAGAAGGACTATTCGATGAAGACAGCACATGAGAAGACTGTGAACCACATGAGAAGTCAACACAAGCAGTTGCTGCAGTTCCTAGCTGTCCTGAGGATCGACATTTAACTGAATGTAATTACCAGGATAATGTGAATGAAAGGGCCCAAACTCAACTTAGTATGATTACTACTAAAGATATAGCTGCTGGCGATGTCTCTAAGTGGAAAGATCATCGACATTTTTGTGCAAATTTGGAAAGGGAGCGGGAAAATACGCTGAAACAACTATTTCTTTTCGAAAATCATCGAGTCGAAGAGTAATCAAGGATGAAATTCAAAGTCCATATCTTGAATTAAAGGGGAAATCAAAGATCAAGTGGGAGGCTCCAGATTTCATTCCAAGTAAGCCTACTGTTTCCACATACATTCACTTCCTAGATACACCACCAAACATTGCGATGGCCACATTGGAACGAGTAAGGCAGGTGCTATCTTGATGAAAAATGCAACATGGTTCGACAAGAAAACAAATGTTAGGCAAATTCCAATGAGAGCGGTCAAACAAAAGCAGACTACTACAATTTCGTCATCAAAGTCCAATCGTTCAATAAATAAAAGATGATTCTTGAATACTTTTTGAACAAGTTAGAGGAGAATGAAATAGAAATACAACTTGAAGGTTATACAAGATTGGAAAATAAGGGACAACAATCAACTGGGTACTACATATTATTCTACCACTTTTTTAGTATCCTCATTTGTAATATCATCACAGAGTATGTTATAAACTTTGTGATGATCATAAAACATTTAGTCGTGTCAAGTTCTCATTTTATGCATTCTGGACTATAAGTAAGGTTGTCATGCCTCAATAGGATTAGCACGATAAGGTTAGCCCGGTTTGTGTTTAATAATACCGGTGCTAATGCCCCCCTTATTTGTACTTTTTCGAAGTGTTTATAATTTTCTTTCAGTTATTAATAAAAATCTAGCACTAGGCGCTTGCCTAATGTATTAAAAAAAACGATATTCAGCCTCAGCCATTAAAGAAAGAGAACATGCATAAAGGGGAAATTTGATGATGCCCTTTGGTGTCTAAAACCCATCGAACATAATCGAACATATTATGCGGTGTGGGACACAATAGAAGTAGGTTCTCACTGTTGTTTATCAATATTTTGGGAGGTAGTGAAAGAAAGTCCAAAAAGTGAAGTGTGTCAAAACGGACGATCCGAAGAACCCACTTCTCTCTCTCCTATAAACTAGTGGACTATTACTACTATTTCATTTCTCTTTCCTCATATCTTCTCTCTGCAGACTCAGTAAAATAATACTCCTACTACTACACACTCCAAGAAATTTTATTTTATTCGTGTCCTGTTTTTGCTACCCTTTTCTGCTTTTTGATTTTTTCATTCACAGCTGACGATTTTTAGAATTGGGACTCTAGTTTCTGATCAATGGACACCATTTAGACCATCAGGTAGGAATTTCCTCATTTCCCTATTATTTATTCCCGATTTAGTCATAACTTCAAAATCCCAACTTGATCTTCTTGAAAAAAGGTGTCACCTTTATTTATTCATTTATTTGTTTATTGGGTTTTGACAGCGCTCATATTGGGAAAAAAGGGTACAAGAAAAAGACAAAAAACAAAAAGGAGCATTCTTTGACAGTGTTTGTGTCACAGAGTTGTTGAAACAAACAATCATGGCTGTTGTTGAGAATGCTGGCATTAACATTAACGTTGTTGGCTCATCGAATCCCGGCAGAATTGTCCAGAAATATGCTGCCTTCGATCATCATCAGTCAGTAACAACGAAACAGAACGACGTGCAGAGATCAGTGGTGGGTCCCAGTGATCAGAATTTCCGTATGGTGCAGCAAGAAGCTTCTGTACAGCACAGCATCAACGGCAATGGAGTATTGGTTAATCATAATACGGTTCAGCATGAGCATCAGAAAATGAACGGTATTGATTTAAGAAATGGAGATGAAGGGTTTAAGAAGGAGATGAGGGATTTGGAGGAAATGTTTTCCAATTTGAATCCCATGGCTGAAGAGTTTGTGCCACTTTCACTGACTAACCACAGGATTATGCCATTTCAATCTAGTGGTGGTGGAGTGCAATTTGGCTTTGATGCTACTGATAATTTTGTAATGCAGTCTAACCAGGGAGTTGCCAATGGAAATTCCAACCGAAGGGTATCCAGTTGATTACCCTTTTCTTCCTGATTTATCCTGTTTTTTTTTTAAAAAAAAATTTAAGCATTTATATATGTTTGTGGTCGAACGTTAACACTTTCACTTTACGTCCTATGCTTTTCTAGGAGTCGTTTAGCCTTTCAGAGATTTATTACGAACTTCTATTCTGTACAATATTGGCCTGAGATGAGCTTATATAGGAGTAACATGGTCAGTAAAGATTTATATAGCCGACCTCAACTCGGTTGATACTAAGGCATAGCTGTCATTGTCGTTCGTGTTTGAGTTCAAATATGGATATGCTAGGTTCTCTAGTTTTGTTATTGTTACTATTCAGAAATTACCCTTTAGTTTATGTTAGATGTAAGATGATCACTTCAAGGACATTTCTTATTTGTCCAGTTGTTATTTTGCATAAAAGTAATTAGAGGGTTTAGTTAGTCATTTTAGGGTTACAGTAGATGCTATTGTGTTTCTTTATTTCTTTCTCTACCCTATTTTTAGGAAAAAGAAAATTTTCTCTGTATTGTTTCTTTTGGTAATAATTCAACGTCTGAGTCTGATCTGAGTAGTTGAATTTTGAATGGCGCGTACAGAAGAAGAATGGCTTTGGTTATGGTAGGAGAACGATGAATACCCGAACAGGCATGACCCAAAGGGAAGATGTTATAAGGAGGACGGTTTATGTGTCCGACATTGATCATCAGGTATAAGAGGTCCCATATTGTTAATTAGGTTATTGCACCTTTATCTTTCTTTCTTTTTATTATTTTTTATTTTTTACATAATCATGTTTCTTCTTTTGTGTAGGTAACTGAAGAGCAGCTCGCAGCACTCTTTCTTAGTTGTGGACAGGTGGATATCTTTCCATTATGTCAAGCGTCCATACTCATTCGTGGTTATTGTCTCTCTTTTTAATTATGTCGAGGAAATGCTCTGCTTGCATATCTGGCTAACCTTGATGTGCTGAAGGTTGTGGACTGTCGTATATGTGGTGACACCAATTCTGTGCTTCGTTTTGCCTTTATTGAGTTTACAGATGAAGGTAGGTTGAAACATGATTATTTGCTTATATATTCTGGTTAGGGTGCCTGTTCTCGAACATCACAATTTCACCAATATGTTATGCAGAAGGTGCAAGGAGTGCTCTGAGTCTTGCTGGAACTATGCTTGGATTTTATCCCGTGAGAGTGCTTCCCTCTAAAACTGCGATTGCTCCAGTTAATCCAACCTTTCTTCCAAGGGTGAGGAATTGTGGCTACGTATGATTTACCTTTTGTAACAATGTCTAGGGGCGGCAAATGCATACCTAGTGCTGCTCATACTAAATTTTTCACCTTTTACGGTGATGTTAGTCTGAAGATGAAAGAGAGATGTGTGCCAGAACAGTATACTGTACAAATATTGATAAGAAGGTAATTTTGGGTTTATAATTCACGTAGTTGATGGACATCAATGAAGGCAAATATTTACGACTTGTATGTTTGTATGAAAGCAGGTTACTCAAGCAGATGTCAAGCTGTTCTTTGAATCCTTTTGTGGAGAGGTTTGTAGCTGCTCATGTAATAAGTCTGGAAGTGCTGGTCATCTTTAAATCCTAACTCTATGTTTGGATTTTCTTCTCTAACATAGGTTCATCGCTTGAGGTTGCTTGGTGACTATCATCATTCGACTCGTCTAGCTTTTGTTGAGTTTGTCATGGTAACTTCCATGAGCTTTTGACTTGTATTGCTGCTTGAAACTTCCTTGAGCTGTGGATCTCTTCTTCTTACTAATCTTCCGAGATACTATAACTTCCAATAGTTGCTATCAAATCGGATCATGTGTTGCAAATGCTTGCATTTGGCATTTTATTTTTGCTCAAATTGTATTATCTCTTTTACTCTGTGCTTGTGGTTTTGAGAGGCTAAATAATTCTATTCATGTTGGATAACTCCTGTATACAAGATGTACACGAAAAAGTAGAGAACCTACTTAGTTATATGGTTCTTTACAATCCAATCTTCTATGTTGCTATATAGGCACACCAAAAACAAACTAATAAGAGGTTATTCCTCAAATTTACACACTCATTTTATGACCCTTCAAAACCTTTCCTATTTCTCTCTCTTCACAGGACCCTCATAGTGGCTAGCGGGGCAATGTTCCATGCCATACATATTCTCTTCCTTCTTCTAACGGCATAGTTATCAATGTATCTTTCAGCACAAGTGTGAAATCACCTGGTAATGTAACAAGAGGTGATCCATGTTTCACTGGTGATGTAACGAGATGTGATCCATGTCTTTTCCTGAACATCCACATATAAAATACCAGCTAGCATATTCTATGAAGTGGGTCAAATCCCAGCGGAGGCAAAAACACTAGGTGATTCTCTCATCTGTGCAAGCCTTTGTGGATAGAGTTACGCGGTACTTATGCTGGATGAGATAGCAAGTACCCCATGGAATTAGTTGAGTTTGCACAAGCTGGTCCGAACACAACAGTTACAAAAAATAATAATAAAAATTACCAGCTAGCATTGTAATCCTTCTTTTCATGTTATCCACTGACATAGTCGCTCCTCTATTGCCAACCAAGCGAAGAAGCACACCTTCCTAGCTGTTCTAGGGACCCAAACAGACACATCAGAGAAACGTGACTCATCTCTAATCAAATGCTATGGTAGAGTTCACTATAAATTCTTTGATCAGTGAATTTACTGAACATGAACCATCTCTTTGTACCCCCTACCTTCACGAGTCCTAACCAATGAGTATCATATTCTGTGTTTAGAGCATTTCTGTCACCTCAGTGAACTCACCCGTCTTATGCCGGACGTTTGTTGCACCATCATCTCTTTCTTGCACAAAGTTGGAAATAAGTTAGATAAGGTCGTCCGCAACTTGCCCTCTCCGCCAGAGGCGGATGTAGTGTTTCATCGGCGAGTTCAACTGAATCCATAACTTTCGACGCGGAGTAAAAATTTGTATATAAAAATTCATTAAAATTGCAAAAATAGTAGATATGAATCCTTAACTTTAAAAATATAATGGGTTCAATGCTTAAAAGTTGAATCCATAGGGTTTAAATCCCGGATCCGCCTCTACTCTCCGCGACCACTGTTGATCCCAAAAGCTGACTCTTCTTCCATTTCTTACCTTATAGGTAATAAAGCTGCCAAAATCTTCTTAACTCTTCATGATATTTCTCAGAAGACATATCCTTAAGGTAATGTTACATTTCTAGCTTCCATTCCATTCCACAACTCTATATTTTCTTGCTATCATATCCCTCCATAATGCCTGCTATCACCTTCTTCCATAATGCCTCCTCTTCAATCCCAAATCTTCATAGCAACTTCGTTTTCTTAATGAAATAAGTGATATATCATTAACAGGCATCAAGAAGAAGCAAAGATTACAAAAGAGAGAAATTCTTTCAAAAAAGACAAAAAAAACTATGACAGAACTAGTGAGCTGATGAATTCCAGGAAAGTAGGAAAGTATCGATACTGAATAGAGGAGTGTGGTGAAACCAACTAAAAAGATTAACCAAACATCTAGCCCTGAGAGTAGGGGTGGGAGTTGTGATGCCATCAAAACACTTTTGGTCATAGCCACTTCCCTAGTAGTGCCTTGCTGAAAATTTTAAGGTCTTTCACCCAATCCCTCATATCCGAACGTGAAGAAACCTGGTGAAACTTTCAATTTTCAATGGCTGAGTCCCACAAGAAGTTCCTCCTATTTCAACTTTTTGTCACATCAATCGGAACTCTGTGCTTGTCTTTGAACATTATTTTGATGTCATGTGATTCTTTTGCAGTCAAAAAAGTGTAGAAGCACTAGCTCTGGTTCCTATTTGGATACTGCGCTAACTCAAGATGTTGCTTATGGCATGATCACCCCGTGAATTCTGAAATAATTTCTGATAAACTGAACTTTGGCTTAATCTTTTTCCTTTTCTCCTCGAATACCAGTATAAGCATATACTGCTGTCTTTCTTTGCCATCGCTAACTGATCCTAATTTGTTAGCTATCTAAGCTTTACTGTGTTCACTGGGTAAGTTTCTCTATAATTAAACCTTCTTTGGCTTAAGATCTGTCATCTGCAGGTTAACTGGTACAGTAGGTCTATTGATAGCCAGTTGCAGTTTAGTTTTCCTACTTTAGCCATTTACTACTGCTTGTAGAGTTACTTTTGGAAGGAGAATTCCTTTAGTTCTGCATCTAGCAGATGAAATAAAAGAGGTGAGTGCAGTCTGATAGAATTTTGTCCAACTCCCAAGAGAATTTATTTGAAAATTAATTATACGGCTATTTGCTTTTCAAAAAGTTCTATAGTTTTATTATGACTGTTGATTATTTTCTCTGTACAAAACGTGGGAGATGAATGAGATTAATATGCTTCATTCAGAAGAAGAGATTAAATAGATTAAACTGGTAGTTTCTCCTTATATGTTTCATTCATAAGGACTGGTTGATTCGGTTTGAGTCATGTTCATCCACATCTCGTACTTACTTTTTAATGCTGCTTGGTTTCCTATAAATGAAATTGTTGGTCTTATGAGGGGAAAAAAGGACAGAAAGCTGCATCCTTTGCAAATAAAGAAATGGAAGGTCTCGGTACCATAAGGAATTTGAAAGAGTAGGAGCTTGTTTTACATAGTTCAAGATGGATCACATTATGGAAGGAGTCCAACAGGAGAAAAAAATTAGAAACTAAAAGACCTTGCTGAAAGGGTTAACGACAGAAGGAAAAATTTGCTTCTCTTTTAGTCTATTTGATCAGTTGAAGAGGCATCTGACAACATTCAGTAGCTATCTATGCATGTTAAGTCTTGATGTAGCTCATCTGCAGCAACTAGAGATATCAGAAGCCTTAGAATTTAGAGAAGTACAGACAAAGAAAATTGCAATCGTGGTGTTTTTGATGCCTGAGCACTTGATTGGACTTGTTGGTGAGGATCAGTTTGAATTTATTGAATGTGGAAACGGAATGCTCCGTGGGCAGTCCCCAGAACTATTGGTCTTCAATACTAGTTCTGATTGTCTGGCAGAAGTGGTGTTTACTTTGCCTGTCAATGATCAACTTTTAATCTCTTGCCTTGAGTTAGGGACTCTCGGTCTACAATGTATGGCTGTTGCTTTGAAGGCATCTGTTACAATGTGATTATTCATCACTTAAATGAAAGCTGGAGATAAGGGCTATGTACTTCGTCTCATTATTCAAGAAAATAGATATTATTTGCTTCCACCAAACCATCTTCAATTCCCCTTGATATATCTTAGCAATTGCAAGTACTCTCATTTAACCTGCTTTTGTATGGATTTATATTTTCTCAGTACATGAGTTGCTTTCAACTAGTATGTTTCTTCTTTTTCCACCGCCTCCTCTCCTTCCAAGGGGTTAAGAATTGGTAGGGATATATGAAAAGTTCCTCTATGATTTTCATCGTTCACTGGATTCTTTATCTGCATTTGAGGTTTTCATCTGATGAATTCAGGAAACTTTTTTCTGTTACTTGTGGGAATTGTTTATTTCATAAGTGAGGTCATGAACTGTAGAGTATGTGCTAATTTTCTTGAGAGACACTTTCTGTTAACGTTTTGCTTGTATTAGTTGGAGGTGAAACTTGTATAAAGGGGTAACACTTCTATGTTTGGAAATCACATACTTGTTCCTATTCTTCTTGTCTATTATTTGCTAAGTTGCTTGGACTCGGGTGCGGGTATCCGATACGGGGACGATTCCGAGTATCGGATTCGGCAAAATCTAAATTTTAAGATTCGGGGGTGCGAATCTGAATATGGATACGGTTGCGGGGATATGGCTAAGAAAATACAAAATAATAAAAAATAGAGCTATAAAAATATTGTAAATATTGACACTACATGCTAGGTCTACATGAAGTACAAAATCAGAACATGACACTTTAAATTTTTGGTTTCTCCGACACACAAAGCATCAAATATGAGATAAAAAGACTATAACGTTGAAGGTATGCCATTTTCCATAATTTAAATCTGTTTAATTTTTGATTTTGAGAAATCAAAATCTCAATTTTCTCCCAAATTTGTCGATGGACTCCGGTCAAAGTGTCCGAAGTCGGTTGACCGTATCCAGGACGTTTCCCGCTCCAGCACCCGTCCAAGTCTCGTATCGGGATGGGGACGGCACCAAAATTGAAAAGTCCATGCAACTTAGATTATTTGTCTTCTATTTTTTTTCCAGACTCTGCAGCTTATTTTCATGGCAGACAACACCTACATGATCGTGCCTATTGTTAGAATTTTTCATTTTATATTAGTGTGCATGATGTGGCTTTTCTGTGATGTCAACAGCTGGTCCTCACTTTTTGTAAATTTTCTATTGTCTTTGTTAGTATATTCACGGGATTTGTGAATAACAAATTTTGATCTCTTCCATTTTACTGATTCTTCATGGAATTTGGTACGACTTTCCATTGCTGCATTTTATGCATGGTTTCATGTTAAATTTTCGTATGTTCAGGCGGAGAGTGCAATTGCAGCACTGAACTGCAGTGGTGCAATCCTGGGATCACTTCCCATAAGGTTTTTTTCTGATTCCTTAAAAACTTTTCCCAAAGCTTCCTCTCTTGACATTCCTGTTTAATCTATAATCTTTATGTTATGGTCTATGCAGGGTAAGCCCATCGAAGACTCCTGTGCGACCTCGTGCTCCTCGCTCACCAGTGCTATGATCAATCACTTTGGCGTTGCATTTTCAGTTGATCTTTTGCTTATAAGCATCTCAAGATATTTACATAGATACATATATTATAAGAGTAGTTTTTTCGTACTTAATATCAGTCGGGAAGCTCTCACCCACGGGTTACTTATCAGGTTTATTAAGCTTATAGAGTTGGCTGGTTTATGAGGGCGTAAGTAGACTTAATTTAAGTTGGTATGCCTGGAAGTACTAATACTAGATGGATGTTTTTTACAGTTACATTCATCAGTAACGTTCTCAAAATTCCTTTGTTTTGTTCTTTTATGTTAGCTTTCTGCTAACATAAACTGACTTGGGGCTGTGTATAACTGGCTTGCACATTTGTTATGTGAGACTCTTTCCTTGGATAGATAATAGTATTAAACAGTTAAAGAAGTTGACACTGCCAAATTTGGGGTTCTGTTGAGATAATAGATGGGGCAGTCAAAGGAAGAAGTGTCGCGTCCTTAAGAACAGAAATCAGTTTCAACTTTGAAATCTTGAAAATATGTTTTCCTGGGGAATTTATAAAGCTCAAGTCCCATAATAGGTTGTCTAGTTTTCTTTTGTTCTTTGCGTGGCTACTCAGTTCAGTTGTGACCCCATGCATATTCATTCTTTATTTGATGTATAAACTGTGTAGTTGTTGTAACCTCCCCGTAAAATGAAGGTTTAGGTACTGGACATAGTAACATTTTATGAGGTTTAGGACTTATTATTTAACTGCTTTCTTAAATCTTCACATACATAGCTTTTTATCTTGACTTCCTGCTTTGGCTTCAGATCTTGATTTCCAGCTTTGACTTTAGAGAATAACTGAACGGTCAATATTGATTTTGATTAATCGACTTATGTATGGTTAGGGGTCATTTGGTACAATAGTAGGATATCTTAGGATGTTCCATCGGAGTGTTTATCTCACCTTCTACGTGTGATAGCTATTCCCATCATTTTAATGTAAAAGTTATCCAAAGATAATCATTCTTATCCCATGTACCTTACTATCTAATCTAATCGTCAGAAGTCGTCTTGTTTAGTTTTTCAAATATTGAACTGGAGGGCGAATCAAACTTTTTTGCCTTTTCAAAATGGAAGGGTCTCGCAAGAAAGTGTGCATGTTTTGCGCATTCTTTTAAGAGAGAATGGCAGATCATGAGCAATAAGAGCCAAAAGTTTATTATTAGGTGTAAACACTGGATTAGCAACCCTTTTGATTTGTGCACACGAAAAGAGACTGCGAGACAACCACAAAATGCGAATGTTTAAAGTGGGATTTGAACACACGCCCTTTCGAATCAGAACCTTAATCTGCACTTAGACCAATTCGGCCGTCTCAACACCTCTATTTCAATCTATTATCAATTATTAGTACTATCCTGTCTCACTACTCAACGTAGCATGCTTCTGGTTACAACCTTTACTTGTACAATCATTAATCTATTGGCCCTTATTTATAAACGCAGCTGCAAAGAGTTTCATAAAGCAAAGCAGCATATCTTGCATGTCCTAATTAGCTAACTACAATAACAGACAATTTTTTAGTTACAAAGTACACCATTAAGACAGTACATTCATTTATATTTTCTCCTACGAAAAGCTTATGTCACAGCACATTAACTAGAAAGCTGACACTAATATCTTGAATTCCACGAGCAAGAAAATCTGTTTCCATGTATACGGAATTTCGCCAAACGGGCTAGTTTCATCAATCACAATTGTGCAACATTAGCCACAACTTGCAACATTTACCTTCTTTTCTTTATCTTGCAAGTAACAACAACAACCCAGTATAATCTCACTTAGTAGGGTCTGGGGAGGGTAGTGTGTACATAGATCTTACCCCTACCCTGTGGTAGAGAGGCTGTGTCCAAATAGACCCCCGACATCCTTCCCTCCAAGAGCTTCCCACCTTGCTCTTGGAGAGACTCGAACTCACAACCTCTCGGTTGGAAGTGGGGGTTGCTTACCATCAGAGCAACCCCTCTTGTCTTTATCTTGCAAGTAAGGCTTCAAAAAATGAAACATTCAACCCATGGGCAGTTCCTATTCTTGATATACGAGGTCGTCAGCTTCACATAACAAATTCAATGCCTTCAATATCAACATGGCAAGCATAAAGAAATGAAATTTATAAGAAGATAGTTTTTTTTCTGTAATTAAAGGGTGTAAATCCAAACTGTCCCTAGCAACAGTCGAACTCTGAAAAACAAGAAAAAATATCATAGGAAAGAGCATCGCATATATAGAAAACTAAGCTGCCCAGTTTTGGGTTGAAAAACTGAAATTGTACATAATAGAGAAAACGTTATTCTAAAATACTTGACAACCTAATTTAAATGTGACATTTATCCTAACTTTAAAATACTTGAAGCATAGACATGTATTTGCAAAAAGTTATGGTTCATTAAATTATTTGAACATGTGATTAATAGACCTTAATTTTATGGAAAGGATGTAGCTAATATGAGATGCCTTTAATTTGTTGACTTCCAATCATAATTAAATTTTCAGTTTCAATAACAAGTTATAGTTTACCCTTGAAATTTGTAAAATATTTAATATGATATTCCTAATGCACGCACTATAAGATTTAAGCGAGTTTGTGTTTTGATCACGCTCCACTGAATTTCACAAAAGACTAAACGGGCTTTGCAAAAATAATTTGATTATTATTGCTCAGAGTGGGACCACAGGGAATTAACTTATCAATTACTACTGTCAGATTCATTAAATTCACACAATCTGTTTTTCCAAACTTTTTGATTCACGATAGTTGATTTTCTAACAACTAAAGATTGAAAATTATTAACAGCTGAAAATTAAGTAAACTTGATGTGTAAACAATAGAAATAAGGTCTAAGGCAATGGTTTCCCCCGTTGTTAATTTTCTTGGTGGTATATGTCTTATAACTACGATTTAGTTGTCTCTATCAATCATGAACACTCAAGCTATCAGAAGTCTTTCTCAAGTAACTATGATAATCTACTAGACGCACTCCCTAAAGCTAGGCCAGCTAATTTCACAATACAGTTCACTTGGATTGCACCCAGGGTTTCGTTATCTCTAATCCAACCTCTAAACCCTCTGTTATGACTCTCGTCTATACTCCGGGAGTGATGTTGTTCATACAATCTCCTAAATGTACACTCTCTCTCAAGTAGGTACATATCCCATACCCCACTTGTGGGATCATACTGGGTTGTTGTTGTTGTTGTCTCAAATAGATACATAATAAATAGGAACGGATAATTTAGGGCCCTTTCAACTAATCCACAATCAAAACATGGATGAACAACTATAGATTAACAACCAAATCCAATTATATTAATAAAACAACCAAGTCATCCCCAACGGGTTCCAACAAAACCTTAGATTAAGGTTTTTAGCTACTCATAACAATGGGTAAATAAACTACTAAAAGATTCTTAATCATAAATTGCAAGAAAAATAAAGAAGAATAAGAACAATGATGTTTTGGGTGATCTCTCATACTTGTTTTCCTTGCCAAAGTACTCTATAAAATATTACATGCCTCCTAGCGGCGAGTTCTATTTTTTAAAATAGGATTTGGGCTAAAAATCCCGTGTTTTGCACTTCAGTCCCTCAACTTTACGCATCCTGCCGCAGTCCTACCGTGGTCACTCCAGGACCGCGGCCAAATGACTTCTTAGAATCCGCAATAGCTTCCTGTCGCGGTTCGACTGCAGTTATGCCGGGACCACGGTAGTCCATCTCCAGATCTGGTTTGTGCATTTCGCATGGTGCACTTGGTGGATATTGTGCGATTGGCCTCTTTTTCTCCATAATTGATCCCAAAAGTACTCCATAACCTTCTTTTATTGTATGTAACCTGCAAAACATGAAAAGCACTAATCAGAGCATTTTATTATCACTTTTACTATAAAAACTATACAAGAAAGTGGTTCTTTAGGGCCTAATTATAGTTCAATTCACTTATTATCAACACCCTACACTTAAATCTTTGCTCATCCTTGAGCAAGTTGAACCATACTTCTCGATGCATTACCCAGTTTTATGTCACATCCGCCATTATAAAAGAACGACCTAAGCAGTGCAACATCCATACCTCATATGAAGACTCTAATGTCATGCCACACTCGTGTTTACTCTAGTTACTCTAAACAGATGTGAAAACTTATTTTTTCTTCCCGAGTCACATGCCTTCACATCACGTTTTTGAGAGAAGTTCCACACATAAAAAATCAAGCACAAGGAACTATAGATAGAAAGAATTCACTCATTCTCGGCAAAGAACATTCACATGCCACACAGATACACCATAAGCTTGCCCTTAGTGTAATACTATACTAATCGAGTTGTTTTAGTCTAAAATCAAGAGGTCTTTATTTGTTTGTAATGTAGGCTAAGGGACGAGTAGGATATATTTAGATATAGTGACTAATCTCTCTAGGCACTTTTAAAATATTCGTTCCTTTATTCCGATTTTCGTGTTTAACCCAGTCATTCTTCCGCACTTGTTTCGTAAGCTACCCCACTTTCTTAGGTGCAACTGGCTTTTTCGTGCCATTCACTATTTTAAGACCACATATTTACAAGGTCCTTCTTCTGCATTTCAATATTTATTTTAACAACCATTGCACCATTCAAGTATTTTCCTGATTTTCTTTTTCTACTCCCTTATCACCTCACACTTTGACTTTTACATGATCTTTAATAATTTAAGTGCTTCTAGGAGGCAAAGGGTCAAATAGTCAAGCTATTCAACACATGGATGTAGGTTATTGCAAGGTTATCAAAGAAACAAGCTTTAGGCTCAACGGAGTTAACTATGGTGATACGTACAGGTGGATTCATGGTTAGATCGGCTACACAAAGAAATGCCTCAATCATCTCTAAGACCAAACAACTTCTATTTTGCTTTGCAAATACACCAGACAAGTTTTAGGTATCACATGCAAGCACAGAATACGGGTATTACCTCTCAAACACTTGGCATGTAACTCATTCCGAATTAGTTGGTCAATACACTCATATGAGCATTCAAGCAAGACAAAAGGTTTGCAAAATACGGCATAATTTGCGAGTCTACAAACGAGCCTAGACGTCCCACCCTCAATTTTGTTTAGTTATTAGCAGATGTGTACATTACATATTGCATTCCTACCCTTACCCATCTTAGGCCAAAAGAGTTGCTAGGGTCCTAAAAATATCAAAGAAAAATCTACCTAACCCGGTTCAATACAAGACCTTGGAAAAGAACCATGGTCAAAAGAAAAACAGAGGGGGAATTACTACACTATCTAAAAAGAAAAAAATAAAAACCTAAGTGGACTACTTCTCTCAAGAGTAGTGTTCAAGTGGTCCGTCCTCAGGAAGAGCTCGCTACATTTTCTAATTTTTTATTTTTTTATTTATTTTTTATAAATCTGACTTTGACCCTCAAGATACCCTCGACAAGTGTCCGTCGTTGGGCCAAGTCAGTTACTTGTAAGATGAGTACAACCAATTATACACAACAACAAAGATACAGAACTACAATATTCTCAATGAATATATACACTAACAATACACTACTAAAGCAAGTCTCCACCCCACACAATAAGACTATGGCATGTCCCCGTGTCATATCACAAGTAAAGTACAGAAGGGTAAGAAGACTTCCCTGAGCATCAATCAGAGTCAGAGACGGTGTTGGGGTCCACATGACAAGCCCTCCCCAAAGCGCGGAACCAAGCCATCATCCGGCTCTCAGACCTGGCCTGCCGCTGAGACATGACATCTATACGCACATGTAGGCCATCCTCCAAGGTGTGAAGATCTGCCACCTCTTCCTTCATAGAACGCAACATGAGCCAACTGGACTGTGACCTAGAGAACCCTGCCCTAGTATGGGGTCGACGAGAGGATCCGGCTTCATCATAGGATTTTCTGGATGGTGCCATGGGTGTTGTGGCGTCATCCTCATCATCAAGCTCAATGGTTGTGGGTGCATCTCTGTCCACTGTGATCTTTGAAGCTCTTAATGTTATTTTTGCGGGCAAAGCTCTATCTGTAGGCTGGTGGGGACACCTTTTAGCAGACGCAACCTCGTCACAAGTGAGGGGAAGTAAAACCCCTTAGATAGCAGAGGAGACCGAAGAATCATTTCATCCCTAATAACTCTCGCCACATCAAAGTCTCTCTTGGTGATGAAGCACACACCAATAGAGCCCGTAGGTGGTTCACATCTTTCGTGTTGCTCGTGAGCAATAAACGGCTGCAATTGAAAGGAAATGCACGTGTGTCAGATATTGAAATTGAAAGCTGATCTAGTAGAGATTTTGATCTATGTTAATGATCTGACCGATTATTACTGGGAGTAATCATGAGTTGTTGGTCAAGATCGGGAAGGATCTTCGGATGAAGTTTAAGATGAAATATCTAGGGGAATTAAAGTTCTCTCGGCGAATTCAATTTGCTAGGTCAAAAAGGAAATGCACGTGTGTCAGATAAAGTATTCCTTAGAGTTGGTCTCAGAACTTGACTCATGGGAGCAAAGATGGCTGATACCTCCCTGGAATGCAATTGAAAACTTGCTTCAATTGAGTATAAAAAATCATTTTAAAAGGATGTTAGAAATGGAGACTCCTTATTAAGTGATCCTGGTGAATATCGAAGACTGGGTATATTTTATATGACCAAGCCAGATATATCATTTGGTGTGCAAATATTGATTCAATACATACATTATCCAATAGTCACATATGGAAGGGATTGAGACATACTTGAAGAGACCACAAAGCCTAGGGATTCTAGTGCCAGCAGAAGAGGCTAAGCAACTCAAAGATACGTTGACTTTGATTGGGGTTCATGTCTGTAGTCTAGAAAATTTGTTACAAGCTATCTTTTGAAGGTTGGTGAAGCTCTAGTATCCTGAAAGTCAAAAACAGCGGGAAACTACGGTAAGATGTTTAGCAGAAGCTGAGTTTAAGAGCATGGCATCATGTGTAGTTGAAGTTACATGTCTATTAGGTCTGTTTAAGAAGCTTGGAGTTGAATTACATCAGCCTATTGATATGTTCTGTGACAACAAAGTTGCAAACCAAATAGTAGCTAATCCTATATTTCATGAAAGGACTAAACACACATATATAGACTATTATTTTGTGAGAAAAACTGAGCTAAGGGATAATTACGACACACCATAAATCAATAAGGGACGGATTGTCATATCTATTAATAAAGAGCATTGGTAAAGCACAATATGAGTTCTTGTTGAATCAGCTTAGAGTTGAATATATATTCAGCCCATCAACTTGAGGGAAGTGTTTGAAGTGCATCGTGATGATGTGGCAAGAGCTGTTATGCCACATTTCAAGTCCATGGTATGTATTATCTTTAGACTCGCACAGCTTTATCCCTTTTGGGATACACCACCTCAAACGTGAAGGCACGCGTACCATATGAACTTATGTCATGCCTTATAAAAATTTTTCCTTTTCTTTCTCATTCCGATGTAGGATTTTCCTAAAGTGACATGTACACCCCTTCTTCAGAAGCTTGTCAGCCTAGAAGTCTGCCAGTCCTTCTTGACCCGTCCTCATCAGTCAACCTCCATCACGAGCATAGCATTCACCCCTATTGGGGCTCATCATCTTCATTGAGATTTGCCTAACTATCGTACATAGGGAAATTTGATTTTCATTCCATATTTAATACGACCCAAGCCCATGACACTTATTTTCCACTTCAGGCCTAAGCTTGCACGAGTTTATCCTTTTGGGCTACTCCACCTCGGACCCAAAAGCGCGCATACAATGTAATCTTGTGTCATGCCTTATAAAGCTCTTCACTTTTCTCTCTTATTCCGTTGTGGGATTCGCCTAAGGTGACATGTGCACCCCTTTTTCAAAAGCTTGTCGGCCTAGAAACCTGCCAGTTCCTACTTGACCCACCCTAATTAGCCTGCCCTCCGTCATAGGTATCACATTCAACCCCTTCCCCCCGGGACTCATCGTCTTTGCTGGGCTTTGCCCACCATTGAACAGAGAGAGATTCGGCTCTGATACCATATTTTTCATGATCCAAGTTCATGGCATGTATTGTCTGCTTCGGGCCTAGGTTCATATAGATTCGTCCTTTTTGGACTACGCCACCTCGATCCCTGAAAGCGCGCGTATTATGTGAACTTGTGCCATAGCTTATAGAGCTTGTCACTTTCCTCTCCCATTCTAATATGGAATTCACCTAAGATGACTTGTGCACCCCTTTTTCAGAAGCTTACCCCCTAGAAACTTGCCCGTCTTGCTTAAGTTTCAGGTCCAAAAGTCAAGGACAGACAGTCCTTAACTTATAGTTTCAAGTTCAAAACTTAAGGACAAGCAGTCCTTAAGTTATTGTTTCAAGTTCAAAACTTAAGGATTGTCAGTCCTTAACTTTGAGTTTAAAGTTCAAAAGTTAAGGATAGACAGTCCTTAACTTACAGTTATACGTTCAAAAATTAAGGACAAGCAATACTTAACTTATAGTTACAAGTTCAAAAGTTAAGGACAATAGGTCCTTAACTTTGACTTACAAGTTCAAAAGTTAAGGACGCTTGGTCTTGAAGTTTGAGTTCCAAGTTCAAAAGTTAAGGACATGTAACCTTGAAGTCCTGAACTTAGAGTTCCAAGTTCAAAAGTTAAGGACATGAAGTCCTGAAATTAAGGACATGAGCAGAAAAGTATTTTCGTCCGAACAGTTAAAGTTTGTTAAACCAATGACTAAAAAATAAAGACATTTAAAATGCTGGTTTTGAAATAAAGACACGAACGATTAGTAACTATTTATGCAGATCGCCCAAATAGTAACATCGCTTATAAAAAATCCCACTAGGCATAGGTGTTATCCTTCAGTTGTCGTTATTTGCGAGTTCAACTTTATAAAGAAATCTAGCACCATCATCAACCCATTTGCCATCAAGAATGATTACTTGTAGAATTCTTCACATGGGCCCATATGGTTTGTGGTTTTCACATTCGAATTATGAAATCCACAAAACACTTTTGGATTCCTTAATAGTACTTAGTCATCATTACATGATCATAACCAGCCTTCGACATTAAGAGAAGTAGCAATTATTAGTTGGAAATATTCGTACAAAAAGATGCTATATCTCTTCTGAAAATAAGTGGGAAGGAGCTCTCTGTACCCTTCAAGATTATTCTTTTCAAGGAATTGATGCAAATTCCTTTAGAAACTGTGTTTTCATAGTTAAACAAGATAACAGTTGTCCAATTATAATTATACTTATCTTAAAATTTTAGCACTGTTAGTGAATTTTAATTTCTCAATCCACCACTACCGTTATCTCCCACTAAAGGGAATCCAAGAGTATTGGGATAATGGATGGGAGCGACAAAAGCTTTTTTTCCAATTTATATATATGAAACCTTATTATTAAAAATATGTATATTTGATAAATTATCTGTTCTGTGCACTGTTTTTCTATAATTTTTATATTATTTATTAATTAGTAACTAATAGTAGCTGAATCTTCCTAATATGACGCGCTAAAAATCAGGAAAAGAATATCCTAATTGATTTAGTGACATTCAGTTCAAATTTAAACGCAAATTCTTTATTTGATCTCTCCCGAATTTTTTTCGTAATTAAAAAAAAAGATGAAAAGCTTCAACAAAATAAAATCAAAACTGATCTTCGTCTTTTTTTTCTCAACCCACAAATAAAAAAAAAAGAAATATATAGAACACTACCTCAGCAACACTCAATCATGTCCAAAAATTCCAATCATGCTACAATTAAATGAAAAAAATTTGATTATAAAAAATGGATCTCATCCTTGTATTTTTCAAGAAGAAGAAGGAATGGAGAAGAGGAAGTCTGATTTTATGTTAATATCTACAAAATTCCTACATTTATCTATAAATAAACTATAAATCAATTTAAGTATGTATAAAGCAGTATTATTTTTAAGGGTATCTATAAAATTACTATATTTATACCACAGCTAAACTACGATCTATGTTGAAAAAGAATGTTGACTACAAAGTTTTCTATTCTTTTACAAAATTCCTACAAATAAACTACAAAAACGTTTTAGTTGTTATAAAATAGAAGTCTATTTAGAGTGAATGTCTAAGAGTTTTAGCTTGAAGCTAAGTCATTCCTCTTCCTATAAATAGAGGGGTCTTACCCCATTGTAAATCACCCCAAGTATTAATAAGAATACTTCTCTCTCTCCCTATTCTCTCTCTATATTGCTCTTATTCTTGCATTATTGTTCTTGTCTTTATATTATTTCATAACACGTTATCAGCACGAGACTCTACCGTCTCAAGAACCATTCTCGAGAAATCTAAGGTATTTCCCTCTTCCTAATTTAATTTTCGATTGTCCTAACGTTTGTTTGTGCAAGGTTTTGCTTCAAAGAAAGAATGAAGAAAGAAGGAAAAGAAACGAAAAAAAAGGGAGGAAAAGAAACGAAAAACAAAGAGAAAAGGAAGAAAACATTGAAAATATAATTGGTATACCTTAAAGGTAAGTAACTTACTTTTCTCTTTCAAATTCTTGGAATTCTATAATTTGATTTTATATACAAACATAGACAACAAAGTTTGATTATAACTCTAAAGGAGTTTGTAAGAAATTATAACCACACGAAGTGGTAAAATCTCTATGTCCTGCCATGATTAAATTCATGTATGATTGTGGGCAAATAATTGAAAATCCGTCCCATTGAATTTGCTCCATTCCCTTTAGAGAATGTGGAAGCAGTATATGATAAGTCTGAAAGAAGACTAAAATATTACCATGAAGGTATCAATGAATGTGGACGTGGCAAAGAATTCCGTCCAATTAAATTTGCTCCATTCCCTTTAGAGAATGTGGTAGCAGTATGTGATAAGTCTGAAAGAAGACTAATTACCGTAAAGGTATCAATGGATGTGAACATGGCAATAGACGAAGTTATAATCGTCATTATTGTGGTAATGAGAACAATAAGGATTCTCAAAATAATCTTTCACTTTATGAAAGTAATATTTGACATGAGATTGTGTAAAGCACATGATCTTGATCTATTCCCTGAAGTGAATGTGATAACTGTAATAGAGCCCGTAAGTATGAACACGCTCTTGAAGTAAATTTGTTTTATGTCTGACATTATGAAAAGAAAGTTCGTTGCCCTTGAAATTTCGGGCAAGAACTATATGACATGGGTGTTGGATGTTGAAATCCACTTAGATGCTATGGGTCTCGGAGACACCATCAAAGATAGAGAAAATGCATCCACCCAAAACTATGCTAAGGCCCTTTCTTGCGCCATCACCTTGATGAAGGTTTGAAACTATGCTAAGGCCTTGATTTTCTTGCGCCATCACCTTGATGAAGGTTTGAAGATTGAATATCTCACCGTCAAGGATCCACCTATCTTGTGGAATGGCTTAAAGAAGAGATATGACAACCTGAAGTTGGTCACTCTGCCACAAGCGCGATACGATAAGAACCCAAAAGCAAATAGTTTATAAACTATATATTATCGTTGCGGTGAAAACGGGCACTGGTCAAAGGCTTGCCGTATACCATGACTTTTGGTTGACCTTTATCAAGCATCTCGAAAGAGTAAAACGCCCTGAAACGAATTTTGTCTCTGACGACAACTTTGACATCACCCACTTGGATGTGGCAGACTTCTTTGAGCAACCCGAGGGGAAAATAGACCACCTAATCGGCGATGGATCCGTGATGAAAGAAGATGGAGTTATTTGATTTTGTTCTACTTATTTGTATTAGTTAGTGAATAAACTAATAGTCATAAGTATTAGCTCGTATTAGTTAGTTCATGATGCAATGTTAGCAGTAGTTCTTTAGAATATCTTCAATATGCTCAAATATCAATAAAACTTTTATTTTCCAGTGGGGGTAATCGACTAGCCTGAAAAACTAGTCGATTATCAACTATTTTCGCATTAAAGTTGAAAAACAATTGATCAACAATCGATTGTCGTTGACTAACAATCGATTGTCTTGAAACAGTGAGGTCTGGAAATTTTCAAAAATCATCCACAATCGATTGTCGTTGACTAACAATCGATTGTCTTGAAACAGTGGTCGAAATTTTCAAAAATTATCCACAATCGATTGTCTTTGTCTAACAATCGATTGTCTTGAAACAGTGTGCTCTGGAATTTTTCAAAAATAGCCAACAATCGATTGTCTATGCATAACAATCGATTGTCTTAAGACAGTGATCTGTTTTTCAAAAATAACAAATAATCGATTGTGTGTGTTTAACAATCGATTGTCTATGTTCAAACAATCGATTGTGTGTTTAATAATCGATTGTCTTATGAAAAACGCTGAAAATTTTCAAACTGCAAAGTAATCAATTATGGATAACATATCTGATTTCGTTAGTCAACTGTCAGCTGCAGATTTTGAAAATATTATGTGACACAAACGAATTGAACTTATTTATTCATATGTTCGTGTATTTCTTTTATATGTGAAACCATGGGAAGTAAATTGATTGAAGGCTCCGGAAGAGCAACTGTAACTCTGCCCAAAGGCATGACGTTTATCTTAGAGAATGCAATATTCTCCTCCAAGTCTATGAAGAACTTGTTGAGTTTTAATGATATCAATGTTCTCCTCCAAGTTTAAAAGGAACTTGTTGAGTTTTGAGAATCCATTTTAGAGAATGCAATGTTCTCCTCCAAGTCAAAAAGGAACTTGTTGAGTTTTAAAGATATCATTCAAAATGGATATCATATTGAGACGATAGATGAGAATAATCTTGAATTCTTCATGAAAACGAGGCTGCCCATTTCGGTTTGGGTTCACGCCATTTTGCATGCAGCAATGCTAGTTTGTCGGCTGCCCACTTTGGTTTGGGTTCACGCCATTTTGCATGCAGCAATGCTAGTTTGTCGGCTGCCCACTTTGGTTTGGGTTCACGCCATTTTGCATGAAGCATTTTAGTTTGTCGGCTGCCCACTTCGGTTTGGGGTCATGCCGTTTTGCATACAGCAATGCTAGTACGTCTCTAACTGACGAATTGACACAAATATTCCCCGTTGCAATTGGTTTTGGGTCATGAACCCAATATATCCCATTTAAGGATTTTTGGATGCGCAGTATATGTGCCTATTGCACCGCCATCCCGCACCAAAATGGGTCTGCAAAGAAGGTTAGGAATATATGTTGGGTTTGAATCGCCCTCCATCATTCGCTACCTCGAAACATTGACAGGCGACTTGTTTACTGCACGATTTGCAGACTGTCGATTTGATGAGACACTTTTTCCAAAATTAGGGGGAGAAGTTGGTGAAACCAAACGGGAAATTTTGTGGAAAAATGCATCATTATCTCATCTTGATCCACATACCTCTATTTGTGAGAAAGAGGCCCAAAAGATTATCCATTTGCAAAGAATAGCAAATCAAATGCCTGACGCATTTATAGATTTGAAAAGGATAACAAAATCGCATATCCTCGAAGTGAATGTGACAACATCTTATTCACGAATACATATTCATTATTGGAAGAATATGAAGATGAAATTGGTATTAAATATACCACACTCACCCCTAGATAGAGGTTTGAGATGATACCACACTCACCCCTAGAAGGAGGTTTGAGATGATATATGGCATGAATGATCGTTGGTCACGTACCTATTGTACGCCAAAGTATTTTGGAAATATGACTATTAAAGGACAACGATAATGCAAGAAACATATCTTGCATATAAGTTTGACATGACCATAATGGTATAACTTTCTCTTTAAGAAAGATATTCACCACATGGATGTTGATGAATCTGTGGTAGTACAAAATTAATTGAGAGCTCTAGAAGAGCCAATTATTACTATGTTGGAGAAACACAATTGAGTATTGTGCTGTAGTAAGTCTCAAAGAAACTTATTCAGTTTCCAAAGTACACGCGAAAGCGATTGATTATATTGAGACTATAAATAAAGGAAGGCTTTGATATCTCCTATTACTACAACTTGTAGCGGGGTAATTTGCATATGAAAAGCTACCCGTTTTGTTCTCCAGTTTGTACTACACAAACGAAAGAATGCCATAATAAAGTGGATATCTATTGGTATAAAAACCCATGTCATAATAAACTTGAAGTTTATTGATAAGTGCACATGTCATGGTGTAAATTTGAAGTTTACCAATATTGATAATTTGTTCAGTTAGCATTCGTGTTAGCCATCTCATTTTATGTATGATGTGCAAATTCACATAGGTGAATAACAAAGAACTAGAAAGTTCTTTACGAATTCTCTTGTATCACTTGTTCTCATTAATGAACTGACCAACTAAAGAGTTCGGGTTGAAGCCCATAAATTCTGGAAATATCAAAGGTGAATATGGGCCATTCACCTGCCATGTATACCACATATGATGCATCTATGATATGGTTACATGCGCAATTGTTATTAACCCGCAGCCTGGCCGGTGCTTGCGAGGTAAATTGCTCAGTAATCTAACTTCGAGCATAATTTCCAGATTCTCTACTCAAGATAGTTAATCATGATAAGTTGGTTTATATCAAAGTTGGTTTAGCAAGATAATTATTGAGTGCTTCCACTTAATAGCTAAACTGTTTCTTATGAGAACAAAGTTATATATATCAGTTTGATATAAGTTGTATACGAGAGTATATTCTCCCCTCACAAGTGGTTCAAGGTCAGGAACCAAATAATTTCATCTTATTATTAATGTGTTGTGTGTATTGACATGATAATGCACAAAGATGATTTCCCAAAGTTGAGGAAACAAGTTAGCTTTTCTAACATGAGGGGGAGACATGATAAGCACTTGAGAAAAGGTTACATGGGATGAATTATCATTTGTATATGTATATCCCCGAATATCATGATATGAACATGAAGTTCATAAAAGGGATAATTCAATTGCAACATATTGCAAAGCATGCTATACGCATTTGCTGACCCAAAGAAAGTAACTAAATGGAAGAGATTCAATTCAAGAAGAATTGATTCCATATGAAAGACATGTAGTTTTGAACCTATAGTTCAAATGCTTGAAAGTATAAAGTCAAAGGTATGTATAGTCAGTTTTCGATATCTTATTTGTCTAGCATGACATGGAAAACTTGATATGCATCTAAAGTCTATTATATGGCTTATATGACTTAACTTGAAAAGATTTAAGTTGCTTGAAGCATATGCAATTCTTGGTCTTGAAGTACCACATCCCAAGTACAATTTGTGTACATATGAATCTTGCTATAACTATAAGCATGATGGCATTAAAAATGCATCTATGGAGATATTGAAGAGTTATTCCACGACATTATATGAAGATGTTCATATCTATCAAGAATGATGATTTCAAGGTGCGGAATATTTATTTAAGTCAATATGGTTGATTTATTTATCAAATTTCTATCAAAGATCGTTTTGAAGATGATGCACAAGTGGAATGCAAATGCTCAAGGATATAAATTGATGTACTCATTAGGGGGAGTCAATGCGCGTTGCACTCTTTTTCCCTTATAAGGTTTTTTCCCACTGGGTTTTCCTTGCAAGGTTTTTAACGAGGCAACCAATAGGCGCATATTCAAACATGTGTACTCTTTTTCCTTTCTTTAATTTTTCCCAATGGGTTTTGGTTTTAAGGTTTTATGAGGCACATTATTGAATAGACATTCAAGGGGGAGTGTTATAAAATAGAAGTCTATTTAGAGTGAATGTCTAAGAGTTTTAGCTTGAAGCTAAGTCATTCCTCTTCCTATAAATAGAGGGGTCTTACCCCATTGTAAATCACCCCAAGTATTAATAAGAATACTTCTCTCTCTCCCTATTCTCTCTCTATATTGCTCTTATTCTTGCATTATTGTTCTTGTCTTTATATTATTTCATAACATTAGTATTGTATAAAGCTTTATTATTTTTAAGGGTATCTCCAAAATTGCTATATTTGTACTACAATAAAACTACAATCTATGTTGAAAAAAACATTGACTGCAAAATTTTCTCTTCACCTACAAAATTTCTTTTTTAAAAAACTACAAATATACTACAAATCAGTTTATTCTTTGTAAAATTTTCTCTTCACCTACAAAATTTCTAAAAAAAAAATTTCAACGTTTCATTCTACAAGACGCTACCATCTTCAATTCCTTTACAAATCCTTACCTGGGCTATTCTTCAACCCAAAATACCCCGTTTCAATCTACAAGACGCTACCATCTTCAATTTCAACATTTCTGCCCCCAATATCTTCTCCACATCATTCCAAGTCACAATTTTCTCCCGTAACCCCAACGATAATATCGACATTTACTACGAAAAAATGCACGTATAGGCCAATTATCATAATCAGCAAATTACTTATTATACTCAAATTCCATCAGTTTATCAAGGTCATAAGGATGTTAATATTTGGTCGCCGTAACCCCCATACATTACAACCACTTCACTAAATATGTTATCCAAAATTGTGAGAAGAAGAAGGAAGGGAGAAGATGAAGAAAGGGGAGGGGGAAAACGGCGCATGTTTAGGAATTAGAGGGATAGAGAAACGTGGGATATATGGGTATATTTAATTAAGGAGTAAAATCAACCCGTTAATTAGATCTTTAATTAAGTGTGATATAAGACTGGTAATTTGGTATACGAGTTTGTAATTAAATTAAATTTTAAACATTGAGAGTAATAAGGTTTCATATACGACATAAAAATATAAAAATCCCTAAAATAATCATCTCTAATCACAAGTGCAGCATTGATAGAAAAAACAAAAGTAGTTGATGACTAACTGAGGCCTACTTTGAGAATTTTAGGGAGCCAAAAGGGCCAATATAACGGGTCTACACCCTAATAAAGAAAAGAACAAAGTTGATGACAATTAATTAGTTGGGACGTCCTCTATACCTTCTCAAAACTCATTTCTGGTGATGTTATCTGATCAGACTTTCTAACCCTTCTGTTTTTTGCCGTTGAAATAAATATGTCCACCAAACCCTCAATATTTTTAGGTGCAAGTTTTATACACTCTAATCCTATATAGAATATTTACGCAATCAAATAAAACAGAACAAAAGAAACACAGTTGAATTTTATACGTAAATGTCTTTTAAAATTACAAAACAAATAGTAAGTATGGACTTATTAGCCCATTCATTCTCCTCTCATATTCTTGATTAAAAGCAGTCCTGAGATCACAACAACAATCTATCAGATATTTTTTAAATTGGGGTAGAGTAAGGGGAAATGGGGGAGGGGATTATAAGGTGGGAAATCGAACCAACAAGGTGAAAATTCATGTAGCCAAAGCTACTAATATTCCTCCCATGTGAACAAAGAAAACTCATTATCAGTAAATTTCTGTCATCGACTCATTGCCTTCAACATAATTTTGATACATGAACATTCTTTTAGAGAAGATAAAACACAAAGTAAAAGGCAGGAACAAATAAAATTTTGTAATAACAAAGTAAAATTAAAAAAAAAATCATGCTTTGAAGCACCAGGGGTTGTGATTATGGTTATTGTGAGAGGCAGCTTCCTTGTCAATCACCCCTTGAACATGTCGAAATTCCTCAATATGACAAGGAATCTTAATTGGACCTTTATGATCAAATCCATATTCTTCCTCTGCTTCCTTCAATAGCTGCATAAACAGCGGATGATTGATGTAAGTGACAGGAATAACAAACCTCTGCTGCTCTTCACCATGTCCAACAGTAATTGCCAGACACCCTTTTGGAATATCTTTCAATTCTTTCTTTCCATGGCCATGGTTATAATGAAAGTGAATTTGAGGCACATGAAAATGGAAATTCAGATGATGATGTCCCATCACTATACGATTGAAGAATCAATTAAAAAACAAGAACACCCTATAAACCGCTATATAGAGGGACTTCTTTTCTTGTTTGACAAAAGAGTATACAAGAGGTTATAATAAAACAAGAGAGAAAGGCCAAGGATCAGAAGCCGAGATGGCAAGTTTGAAGAGGGTAAAGGAAGACTCGGTTAAGGATTTTGGGATGTTGCTCATGTTCTACTGCATAAATCTTGCTCTCAATAAAATTCGGATGATGAAAGTCGGAGTTTTTCCAAGAGACAGAGAAGTCTATATATACGCGTTAGGGGTGGCAAATGGACGGGTTGCATTTAATTTGGGCGGGTCAAGATGTGTTAGGTCAAAGGAAAACTTACAGAAATGTCACATATAAGTTTTAACTTACCAACCTCTAGCTAATATTCCAAAAATCAAAACAAATAAAGAATATTTTTACTGGGTATAGTCGAAATTCATTGAAAACATATAGATAAGTCAATATACAATTTGAGGAAGATTTGAGTTGATTTGGACTGGTTTTGTATCAAAATTCATAATTAAATTGATGTCAAATTTTTTTTCTGCGAACATGTATCAAACATGTGTCACGCATGTATCTCACACACAGATATACATGGATATACATGTGATACACAACAACAACCCAGTATAATCCCACTTAGTGAGGTCTGGGGAGGGTAGTGTGTACGCAGACCTTACCCCTACCATGGGGTAGAGAGGCTGTTTCCAAATAGACTCCCGGCATCCTTCCCTCCAAGAACTTCCCACCTTGCTCTTGGGGAGACTCGAACTCACAACCTCTCGGTTGGAAGTGGGGGTTGCTTACCATCAGAGCAACCCCTGTTGTCTACATGTGATACACAATCGATACAAATATGGTACATATGTGATAAACGTATCATTTTTTTCATATTCAGTTTTTACTTCGAATTTTCAATTCAAACCACCTCAAAACTTCACCAAATCATCCCAAAACTGAGATTCAAGCTCCTTAAGGTATACCTAATCTATTTTAATAGCACCCACTCAAAAGAAAGTAAAAATTTGATATTTTTTTGCTACAAATAGCTAATTGGCCATTTTGGCTAATATTAGTAATATTTTATCAATTGGCCAATTTTTGTAATGAGCTACATCTAAATGGACATGGCTGGTAATTTCCCTAAATAGGTTATTGCCCAACCCAGCCCAAATGTATTTGGGTTAAGATGAGCTGGGTCAAGATGAGCCAAACAATGGGTCATAACCCAACCCGCTCAACTTAACCCATGCTTTAGAACCATACTCATCATGCGTAAAAAAATGGCGAAATCGCTTCCTGGCCACACAAACCTGCTGCCTATTTTAAAGCAGATACACCAACTTATGAGTTTTCCATTTGAACGCTCAAACTCGTAAAACCCATAACTAATAAACACATTTTATCCTTGATCATCCGCGCGTGTATTACACATTCAGAACTGACCCAATCGTAATGTTACACATCGGAGAAAACAAAGAGAATCAACACATACAAGGAATTTCTGCGACAAAAACAGAGAAGAGCGATCAGCGAACAAATTTTTGCAGCTACAATAATTACAGAGCAAGTCACATTCTGAAAACAAAAGTCAAGCACTAGAGAAATTTCTACTCTCATTTCAGTTGATCATGTCACATGTACTCCAGAGAAAACTAGGAGATAACTCATTACTTGCAATTACAAATATAGTTGGCATGCGGCGACCTCAGCTCCTATCACATCCATGAAAATCATTTTGCAAGATATGGGAGACCCGCCAAAATACAAAAGCCATGATCCTTCAGAACGAATTCCTATTCAAAGAGTGCATAGAGGCATGGATTGTACAACTAACAAAAATAAATGTTGCTACTATTTCCACATGGAGAAGCACATCTATGAATCAGCTTCGAGTTCAGCTCCAAACTTCTCTAATCTATCAGTTTCTTCATCTATATCTCGGACCAAAGCGTGGTTAACAGATCCATCATCCTCACTAGAATGGATTGCCGACCAGCAAACCTATTACAATAAACGAATACAAATCAGATAAGGGAAACACCAAGAACTCCTTTGAATTGGTCTCACTCGTATGAGAGAGAACTTCCCCCTAAACCGGGTCAGATCAAGAAGGGAAAGACTCGTCGTTGGAGCCTTCATTCAGCTATACCAGGAAATCACCTTCAATGGATAAGTTTCCCCAGTATGCAGCGGCATTTATGCTTCCAGCCATGGAAGGATTTGATAAGAAAAGGCATGGTGTAGATTTTGTTGGAGGGGATGGTTTTGCTGGAGTTGGGAAAGGGGCTCTCACTCACCTAAAAGTAAGTGAGACTCACGCACAGACCTGATTAGGACCAACCGATGCCACATTAGATGAGTCAATGGTCAAACGTGTTTATTAGTTATGGTTTTTACGAGTTTGAGTGTTCAAATGAAAAACTCATAAGTTGGTGTATCGGCTTTAAAATCGACTGCAAGTTTGAGTGGCCAGGAAGGCATTTTGCCTAAAAAACCTTTTACCTTAAAATATGTAAGTTAGAAAAGATTTTATGGGTGGGGTTGGGGGAGGAGGGTGGATGGTGCAGAAAAATAAAAATATATAAAACAGAAAATTGAAATTTAAAAAAAAAGTAAAAAAGGGGTTTTGCGCGCGGAGAGGGAGGGGGGTTGTGGGGTGGGTGGTGCAGAAAAATAAAAATAAAAATAAAAATACAAAAAAGTAAATTTTTTAGGGACTTTGTGGGGGTGAGGGGTAGGATAAGGGTAGGTGCGTGGTGCAGAAAAATAAGAAAATAAAAAAAAAGTTACGGGGGAGGGGAGGGGCGCAAAAAAACAAAAATAGAACTTTGAAAAAAAAGTTAAATTTTTTTGGGGGGGTTTTGCACTAGGGGAGTGGGGAGAGGGTAGGGGTAGGGTTGGTGGGTGGGTGGTATAGAAAAATAAAAGAACAGAAAATTAAAAATATAAAAAAATAAAATAATTGGGGCAACTAAGTAAATTTCTAGAGAAGTTGGGTTGAGATTCTTTATTTTGTGTGAGTTTTATGCGTTATATTTGGGCTGTTAAATGGGTTAGAATGTGTTATCAAAAATAATGGGTTAACTCGGGCTTAACCCAAATTGACTTATGAGCTAAAATGTTTGAAGCCCAACCCATTAATCTTTGGGCTAATTGGGCGGGTTAGATGGATTTGGACTCAAATTGCCACATCTAATACGCGTAGGGTTTATAGGGGCATGAGAAACACTTCTATATAGGGGTTCATAAAATTCCGAAAATCCTAACAAAACCAAACCGACCAAAAAAATCAATACTTTTTTGTTTGGTTTAGTTTTGGTTTTAAAATTTAAAAACCGATCAAATTTGATTTGGTTTTGGTTTTAATAAAAAAAAAATGAACCAAACCGAATATAACAGTAACTATTTTAAATTTATTATTAGATCTATATATATGTATACTTTTATACAAAGTTAAAAAAATTTATGGTAAATATTAATCGTCTGCACTTTTAGTACATGTAGTTACCTTTACATTCTAGTTTGATTGATAGTTTTCTTTTTTTAAGTGTAAGAATCTATTTTATGTTAAAAATAATATATTTTTAATTGAGTCCTTAAATTATTCATCACTATTTGATTCAATCATCATCAATATATCTTGGTAAATAATATATTTCTCAAAGGACAATTGATTTGATAGTGTTACATTGAAAATGTAGTCGCCGAAATATGTGTTTGGTAGTGTATGTCTTATATTTAAGAAAAAACTGACAAATAACCGAAAAATTGAAAAATTAACATAAATCGAATCAAGAAAAACCGGCTTAATTGATTTAGTTTGGTTCTAATATTTGAAACTTACTTGGTTTGGTTTCTTTTTAGGGAAAAATCGATCCAAACCGAACCATGAACACCCCTACTTCTATACTTCGAATGATAAAAATATGAATAGCTGGAACTGTTCATAACAGCCCATTTGAATTAGTTTTTAAGCCAAAAACCAATAAATTTTGGTTGCCCAACTTATTATTTTTGGCTTGTCTTAAGCAGTTGAAATAAGCTAAAAAGAGCTAAAGAGCTGGTTTGACCAGCTTAAAAGTCAATCCAAACACCCTCTAAAATAACTCATCTTTATCCTTTTTGGATTCACTACCAATTGTGGAGGGTCCGTGTGAGAGAGTGAATACAGACCAGATCACTTGTCTACCTAAGTCCGACGTTTATGATACTATTTTGGTGGTTGTGCATATATTCTTATAAATATGCCACCACTTTCATTCCTGTATCACTGGGTTAAACCGTTATTCTTTATGAATGTGGTAAAGTATTAGAGCTTACCATGACAACTCGACCGGTCGTTTTGAATATTTGCTTTCAGTTCTGTGGTTTGAGGACACGAATAGCTTCACATGGTGTATTATGACTTGTATGTATCGTTGGTTTTGATTTTCGAATAGTTCGGGATTTGTTTGGTTGAATAATTCTGATTTTAGAATCTTTAAGTTGAAAAACTGGACAAGGTTTGATTTTGTGTATTTGATCTCAGATTGGAGTTTTGATGATTTCATTAGGTCTGCATGATGATCATGGACTTGAGAGTATGCCAGGAATTAAATTCGGAGATTCTTAAGTTGATTTGGTACGTTAGGCCGAAAGTTGGAATTTAGAGGGTTAGAATTTTCTTATGTTTGATCATGGTTTGAATTTATGGCTATCGGGTTCAGATTTTTATTTTGGGAATTGGAATAGGTCCCTTTTGCTATTTGGCTTGTCTGCAAAAATTGGTGTTATTTGGAGTTCGTTTGATGTGATTGAGACGCGTGGTTGCAGTTCTAGAAGTTCTTGAACTTCATTGAGATTTTCATGTGATTTGGTATCCGATTTGTAGTTCTTGATGTTAGTTTGGCATTTTGATCAAGCGAACGAGTTTATATGATATTTGTCTACTTGTTTTAATTTTTTATATGGAGCCCCCGTGGCTCGGTTAAGCTTCAGACACGTTTGGGTGTGTTTGGAAGAATATAAGTCTTGTTGATTTTTAGTTTGGTGCTTCAGGTCTCATGAATGCTAGATTCCGTTCGCATTTGTGAGGAGGATTCTGCATTTGCGAGGTTGTGGTGGCATTGTGGAATACGCATTTGCGATTCCACCTAGGCGTGGGATTTTCCGCATTTGCGACGTTCTTGTCCATTTTGCGAAGTACCACGTTTTATATTTGCAAACTTTATATTGCACTTTCGATGTCAACAGAGGTGGTCAGTGATCTCTTTTGTTATCATGTTTCTGCATTTGTGGGATTTTCATTTGCGAACCCCAGGTCACAAATGCGACATCTGCAGCTTCATTATAGCTGAGTATTTCGGGATTTAGTTTCATTTTATTATAGTTTGAACCCCATGCTAGGTGGGTGAGAATTTGTGGATAGATTTTCGTACTAAACCATTAGGTAAGTGAAATTGATCAATTTTCAATTATATTACATGATTACTTATGAGATTTAACATCAAAATTATGTGATTTGTAAGATAAATTTATGAATTTTTATCTATGTTTTGAAAAATAAAATTTTGATATTTGACAGTCGAATTGGACTCGGATTTAAAAATTATATATAAATATATATATATATAAATATATATATATATATATATATATATATATATATATATATATATATATATAAATATATATATATATATTTATATATATATATATATAAAATGGGGTTCACTTTTGTTGATTATCTTTATGGTATATACGGACCATCGCAGTCTTCAGCACTTGTTTAAGTAGAAGGATCTTAATCTGAGACAGCGGAGATGGCTTGAGTTACTCAAAGATTATGATATTACCATTTTGTATCATCCCGGGAAGGCCAATGTATCGGCTGATGCTTTGAGCCGGAAGGCGATTAGCATGGGTAGTCTGGCGCATTCCAGTTGGGAAGAGGCCCCTTGCGGTTGATGTTCAGGCCTTGGCTAATCAGATGGTAAGGTTAGATATTTCCAAGCCCAGTCGGGTGTTGGCAAGTGTAGTTTCCTGATTTTCTTTGTATGACCGCATCACAGAGCGCCAGTATGATAACCCGCATTTGCTTGTCCTGAAGGACAGGGTCCTGCATGATGATGCTAGAGATGTGACCATTGGTGATGATGGTGTGTTTCGGATGCAGGGCCGGATTTGCATTCCTAATTTGGATGGTCACCAGGAGTTGATATTAGAGGAGCGCCATAGCTCGCGGTATTTGATTCATCGGGTGCCGCGAAGATGTGCCAGGATTTAAGATAGCATTACTGGTGGAGGAGGGTGAAAAAGGATATTATGAATTATGTAGCTCGGTGTCTCAATTTTCAGCAGGTCAAATATGAGCACCAGTCACCAAAGATTAAGCACACGCAATTATGGTTATAAGCAGTTCAATCCTATCCCTAGGTAGAATCTATAAAATGAGGGTTAAAGTCTCAAGTTCTTTATTAATTAATCCTTCCCAACCTCAAATAATCATTTCCAATATTAATTTGAAGTTAATGGGCAAGTTCTAGGGCTAGCTAATCCTATTGGAAACATCAAAGAACAAGAGTAATTAAAATAACAATAACCCACTTCATAAAAGATAAAAATCATTCAATACGTAAGCACAACAAGATATTTTATCCAAACTTTAATTATGAATATTCCCATAAACAAGATTCAAGTATTGAAATAAATACTATACATTTAGATATTCAATACAAAATAAAAAAAATGAAGAAATGATTACAAATGAGTAAGAAATTCTTAACCAAAATCTTCAAACCCAAGTGTATGTGCAAACCCTAGCTCCCTGAACTTATTCTCTCTAATCCTAGAGACTGAAAATAAGCCAAAGATACTTTATGAATGAGCTAAACCGTGTATTAAAAGTTTCTGGCCCAGAAAATATGAACTGCCATAATTGCCCAGAACTGAAGCGCGATATTTGCATTTGCGAACTTCGAGTATCCTGTTAAATTTTGCATTTGCGAAGGTTGACTGCCTGATTTGACTTCTTTGCGTGGTATTCTTCGCATTTGCGAACACAGCTTGCTTCGCAATTGTGATGGATTACTCGTAATTACCATGTCTGCTTTATTCTTATTTCCCCCAATTGTGTCGCAATTGGAACACCTGAGATCATTTTCAGTTTTTCTTCTTTTCAACATCTTTTTGACTCGTTTTTACTTTTCTTCATGGTCACTTCTAAATCACAGAGAACCTATAAAATAGAAGTAACTGGCATTAAATATATGATTTTATCACTCAAACATAGCAAAAATGTAGGCTTAAAGACAAGAAGTTGGTAAAATACCAACTAATTAAACCCCCAAACTTAAACTATTACTTTTCCCCAAGCATTGTAAACGACAAAATCTCCTCCCAAATTTTTCACTCAATAGTGCGTACTTACCATGCCAAGCCAAAAATATTTACTGTAAGCACAAACACTTGATTTCGATTGGTACCAACAATTAATCCAAAGCATATGAACTAACAAACACTTGTCATGAACTTCATTACATTTCAAGTGCTCAAACACTATGTAAATCAAAGTACAATCAAGTTATGACACTAAAGTTTCAAAATTTGCCTTCTATCAAAATTATCTTTCCTCGTTCATTCCTCCCAATTGAAAATGGGATTAAATTCACAACTCAAATCTCATGTGCCCTCACACTTAAGAGAGAATCCCACACTCATAATTTTCAATTCAAAGCATGAATGAGATATCAATTGGAAGAATAAGCTCTCACACTCACAAAAATATTCAGATACACAGAAGTATTGTCATAGACTTGCCCTTATTTTAATTTGCCGCCTATTCAAGAACATTCGGTTGGACGTCCCATAATTTGAGCTTGTAATATAGGTTTAGGGAAGAATTGGATAGGCATTTGGGATACAAGTGACTACACCCTCCTTGAATACTACTCACATTTGTCTTTCTTTTTGCACTTTGCTTCTTTTTAAATCCTATAGCCCTTATTGGCATCTAGTTATCACATAGAACCACCTTAAAGTACCTCTATAATTTTCTCAAGACTATATATATATATAACACCATTTTTTTGGAGCTTGAGTAACTTCATATGAACAACTTTGAGGTATATATTTTTACCCTCAATGCACAACCTTCCCAATTTCCAGCTTGATACCAACACCCCCCAACTTAGGCTTTTAGCCTCATTCTCAATATTCAAGGATGGACAAGTGCAAAAGATAGAATTACCTTACAAAAGGGTAAAGGTTTGTAATGAAGTAGCCAAAGAAAAGGTTAAAGGCTCAAATGGGGGAAACCTCTAATTATATTTATGAAATGCTATACTTGAAAGGATAAAGAGGCTTTTTCGAAGATTACAAGGAATGCATAAGGTCATTCCTCCAACCAAACATAATTAACATCAGCATTAAAAGATCAACCATGCAAGTTCTATACTACAAATAATGCAAAAGAACTTCACAATAAGTCTCATCACACATGGCACATGAAAAGGCAAGTAGAATATAAATCCAAAATCCAATTCCAACCAATGAATCTCAAGGAAGTTACGCATAGCCTAAGAAGCTATTCAGTGAATCAAAGAGCCATAATTAAGTCTAAAAGTCATGAAAATGATTTTTACTTCAATCATTTTTCTTTTTCAAGGATAAAAAATTCATATGCCGAGATTTAAATCGTGTTAGTACCAAGCAAGCCACAACTTGGCCAATGGGACCATACCCCATTCAATCTACTTATTCTTCCTAAATTAACAAAACATATCTCTACACTACAAGACTAATTCCCTTAAGAAAGCCTCCTAGCTATCCATCATCGGAAAAAGTTGAGAAAACATTTATTAACAATTACCCGATTCCAGAAGAAAATTGACATCCTTGGAAAAAGAACAATAGTACTAAGAAAATGAAGGATAACGCCGTAAAAATAAAACATATTATATATAAAAAAATTAAGAAGCTAGTAAACATACTAATATAACACATCACATGAAGACACAATAACATCACATGAAAACAAACAAAGTACCAAACTACTATATTCACAGTTATCCACAATTATACAAGATCAACAATTATACAAGAAGCCAACCCCAACTAAAGATGCTGCAATGTCCCCAATGATACTAAACATAATAGAGTAAAATGGTGGAAATTTCTCCTTGAATACTACATCAGGTGCTTACCTCGTTGTCTGACTCAGTAGCATCATCCTCTACTTCTTCCTCGGACCAATGAATTGGAACATCATCTTCTTCTTTTGGTCGGTCAATGGCACTCGATCTTGAGTCTTTAGGAATTTCCACTGCCCATTCACACCCTTCTACATGTGGGTGAAGAATTTATCTCCTTTTTCTCCCTTTTCTTCATTGTGGTGTGTGCCTTTGCTAGATTGTCATGAGAACTGCTCAACTTACCATACGTTGTGGCCAGATCAGTGTATGCCTTCTCTAGTGTCTTAAGGTGATCCCTCTGATTCTTTTGATCATCATGATACTTTTGAAACTCTTTCTTTGAAATGTCTTAAAAGTCCCCGTGAAAATGAGTGCTCAAATGCTAGCAACTCACAAATCCAAGTCTACCTACCTGAGTCGGATTCTTTTTACGATTTTGCACTTAAAAATTTGGAGTCAAAATTTTTCCAGAAGAAATCAAATCTGCGGTCCATAATGCGGTCACAGATCAAGAATGCAGACTGCATTTATGCCGCAGAGAGCCGTCAAATTTTGGTGTTGAAAATACGGTCAGATCTGCGATCGCATAATCAATATGCGAACCGCATAGTGATCGCATATAATCCCTGAAGAATTTCAAAGGTTCAGTTCTGCGGTGCGTTCTGCGACCGTAGAGCAGGAATGCGGACCGCATATCCACCGCATTCCCAACCAGAGAAGTTCCGAAACTTGGGACCTTCTGCGGTCCATTCTGCGGACTGCATGTCAATTCTGCGATCGTAGACTTCCGTCGCAGATCGTGCTCACCCAATTATTTTCTGAAATTTTTAAAACCCAACCCCTCTTTTAATAAAACACCCCATCCCTCATTTTAGCACATTTTCTGAACAAAAAAAGAGCGAGGAAGAGAGGGTTTTTGAGAGAGAAAACTATTTCTTCATCAATTGATCTTTTAAAACCATTGGAGCCCGGGGAATTTTGGTGCATTGTCTTCACTTCTGATTTCACAGGTAAAATCCCTAACCCATTTCCCCTAAATTTTCGAACTTATGCTTGGGAAGAGAACCTCATGACCTAGATTTTTAAGCTCTTGATAAAACCTTCATGTATGTCATTAAAGCCCTAAAATCTAGTAAAAAGGGAATTAGGTAGTAAATTATAAGTTCCTATCCTAAGGCATATGTATTGATCATGAATTAAATTGACCATCTTGATTGCTTGGTGAATTGGAGTGGAAGTTTAAATGGGATAATCAATTCCAAGTATGTATGGCTATCTGTGATCCTTGTGAAATTGCCATGTGTTGGTGTGTGAAATTGCTTGATAATTGATATTCATGTGGGGGTTTTGGTGAAACTCTTGTGATTTATACTTGTGTGGTAACATCTTGTGGCAAACGTTGAGGAACATGTAACTGAAAAGAATTCTTGAATGGTGAAATCAGAGCTATTGTGGTAACAACGTATATGATTGGTTATGGACATTCATTCTGGTAATTCGGATTGTGTACGAATTTGTGAGCACGAGGAAATTGTCGTTGTTAGTTGTGGAAATAATTCACTCCCTGTTGTGGCTACATCTTAGCAATGTGCCTTAGTTGATTTCTTGTAATTGATTCTGTGCTGTATGTTAATTGTGAACTGAAACTGTCAGGCGGGGTCGGGTTGCATGCCGCAACACGGTGAATAAGGTGTGGGTTGCGGCAATAAGGGTGGCCGAGGTAATAAGGGTGGATGAGGTAATAAGGGTGGGAGGTGGGACAAGTGATCCAATATCACTATTGAAATGAACTGAAATTATGAAATAACCAATGTAAAATTGTGAAAGGAGACAGCAGTAAGTTTGTAACCTGTGGGGCACTGATTGCCCCTTTGTTTGGCTAATTGTATAATCTACTTGTGAAGTGCTTGGTTGTTGTTCTATTGTTGTTTAGGTTTCTACTTGTATGTGTATCTTCGACGTGAGTTTACTTGGGACAACGTTGTTCATACATACAAGTACAATTCAAATGTACTGACGTCCCTTTTGCCGGGGGCGCCACATTCGTGTTATGATTGTAGGTGGATCCATGGCAGGCACTCCAGTCCTCCATTCGTAGTTCCTCCTCCTTCTCCATTGGCAGTGTTTGTGATTGGTGAGCCCCTTTCCTTCCGGGGCCCTGTGTGGCTCATGCCACATTTATTGTTGTATTTTGGAGTTTTGTGTCGCTGTTGTAAAGGTATAGCTGGGGCCTTGTCTCCGGCAAGAACTATATTATTTTCTTCATCTTTGAGGCTCTGTAGACTGTATGATGTGGGTTATGGAACTGGTGTAATATATGTGTATGTGGTGGGCGCTGTAATATGTAAACCACTCTAGCTGTTAATGATAGTATGTATATTTTGTAAAAGAAGAGTTCTATGTACTTTCAGTTGCATCAAGTATCATTCGTTATTTAACAATAAAAATTATAGGGTAACACTTGGGAATAGGAAAGTTAACCATGTCCGCTTGACTGGGGCTACCCGGTCGAGCGCCGATCATGTCCCTCGATTTGGGGTGTGACAAACTTGGTATCAGAGTTTAAGAATTAAAGTGTCCTAGGATGTTTCGGAGCTGTGCATAGTAGAGCCCTGCTTATCGGTGTGTCTTCGACCACATCCATAAGTTGGGGGCTACGCGGGCATTTAGGAAACTACACCCTTCTTTGTTATTCCAGTTCATGCGGTGAGGTAATGTTGTGTCTAATTCGTGCTTTATTTTGAATTTTCAGAAATGCCACCAAAGAAGAAATCTAGACTCGACCTAGGGTCCAATGCCACTCCCATTACGGCTGTAGATCATATGCCGTCTGTCGTGGGTGAGAGTGATTCCCCAGTTTCGAATTTGCCCGCTCCATCCATTCCTGATCTAAGCAATCTTGTTCCAGCGGCGGCTGAGGGTAACACTATCCCTCCTGCCAACGCCCCTGATTCTGATGTTACCCCAGCTTCCGATCCTGGGATTTTTGATGGGGACCTTAGAGGAGACATCCGTATGTTGACTCAGCTAGCGGCCGCCCAGGGCTAGAGATCTCATGGTGCCCCTGTGTCCTTCAGCGGACAGGGAGACTCAGCCAGCTACAGAGTTCACCAGTTTTTGCGATTGGATCCTTTAGAGTTCTCAGGCACAGACCCAGAGGCCGATCTGCATGATTTCCTTGATGAGATGTACAAGACCTTTCGAGTGATGAAGTCTACATAGATAGAAGGGGTAGAATTGTTTTCATACAGGTTGAAGGGAGAAGCGCGTTTGTGGTTTGAGATGTGGGAGGATTCCCGTGAAGAGGGAAAACCTCCGGCTAGATGGGATGAGTTTGTAGATGCCTTCGTGAACCACTTCTTGCCTGCCGAGACAAAGGCAGCCCCTGCCACTGAATTTGAAGTTCTTAAGCAGGGTAGCATGAGCGTTTGGGAGTATCATATGGAGTTTGTGAGGTTGTTTATGTATGCTCCTCAGTTGGTATTGACTATGGAAGCCAGAGTTCGGCGATCTCTTCAGGCTCTCAGTCCATAGGTGGTAAATGAGGCTGCTATAGTGTCTTTGCATTCAGACATGAACTATGGGAAGATCGTGGGTTTCGCTCAGGCCACTGAGGCTAGAAAGTTAAAGATTCGGGCAGACATGGAGAGTAGCAGCAAGGCCCGGTCGATGGGTAACTCAGTGAGGTCAGGTCCAGGGAGAGGGTCATCAGGACCATCTCAGTCTTATGCTCAGTCCTCAGCCAGTGCACCACCATCCGTGCACCGTTACTAGCAGTGTAACCCTTCGGGGCCAGGTTCAGATAGCAGGAGGCCCCGCCAGTTCAGTCTTTCGGGGATGAGACCTCGTCAACAGGGAGGTATATGTCCCAAGTGTGGCAGATTTCATACAGAGGACTGTTACTTGGATGCTCTAGTGTGTTACAATTGTGGGGTTAGAGGTCACATACAGTGGGACTGCTATGTGCCCAGACAGGCTATGGGTAGGGGACTTGCTCAGTCATCCAGTTTCTTAGTTGCTACGTCGTCAGTGCGCCCTCTAACACCAACAGGGCGTGGTGCAGCCAAAGGTGGAGCCCGTGGTAGGGCGGACCTAGCAGGGTTTATGCATTGAGCGATCGTCAGAGTGCCGAGGCTTCCCCAAATGTTGTCACAAGTATTCTATCTGTCCAGAAAATTGATTGCTATGCTCTTATTGATCCGGGGTCTTCTTTGTCCTATGTTACTCCAATTGTTGCCTTGAGTTTTGGGATTGAACCCGAGCGACTTCTTGAGCCGTTCTCTGTATCGACCCCGATTGGTGATTCTATTATAGCTGTGCGAGTCTATAGGAATTGTGTTTGTTGTGGTATGTGGTCGTGTTGCCACGGATGACCTTATCGAGCTTGGGATGGTGGATTTTGATATAATCTAGGGGATGGACTTCTCTATTCGTTCTTTACTAAATTTGATTGCCGGATAAGAGTCATGAGACTCGAGTTCCCTAATGAGCCGGTTGTTGAATGAAAATGAAATGGTTTTGTGCCAAGGGGTAGGTTTATTTCCTACCTCAAGGCTTCGAAGATTATCAGAAAGGGGTGTATCTATCATTTGGTCCCGGTGGAGGACACCACTCCAAATATCAACCAAATCCATTGTCATCTCACCATGAGACCCATATGAATGAGTTGATACATAAGGAAGGGGAGCCAAAGAAACCCTCGCAGACACTAATGATGATTCGTTCTAGCGAAACCAGTTCTAATGAAAAGGCAACTAGTGGGAAATTAGTGGTTCAATCGAAAGGTATAGACAACAAGCCAGATGTGGTGGCAGGGAAAGGTTCATCAAGCACTATTGCAGTAAAGCCAGAGCCGGTCAAAGTGGTGGTACAAGGGGTAGCAAGCAAACCCGTGGTGGTCGTGAAGGGAGCTCGCATAGATCCCGTTATCATAAAGCCAGTAACTCAGTTGCCAGTGATCAATAACAAAGACATTCCTTGGAGTTATGAACAGGTGGTGGTGACATATAAGGGGAAAGAAATCAAAGAAAAAGTTCTTGAGGTGCAAGGTCCGACTTGTTCGGGAAGGTGGTTTGCCCCTGAAGAGTTAAGAAAAGCTAGGGTCCCCAAAGACAGCCCGCTACTTGTTAAGAAAGTCATGATGGAAGAGGAAGCAGAAGAATTCTTGAAAAAGATGAAAGTGCAGGATTACTCTATCATTGAATAGTTAAGGAAGACATCGCCCCAAATCTCATTACTTTCATTGTTGATCTACTCAGATGAGCACCACAGGCGCTGATGAAAATACTGAATGAGGCCCATATCCCGGACAAGATTTCAGTAAATCATATAGAGAAGATAGTAAATAAAATCTTTGAGGTGAATAGAGCTACTATCTCTGACGATGAGTTACCCGTGGAGGGCACGGAACATAATAGGGCTCTTTATTTGATAGTAAAGTGCGAGGATTATGTAGTCACCCGAGTACTGGTTGATAATGGTCTAGTGTGAACATCTGTCCTCTGTCCGCATTGAACTAGCTAAAGGTCGACGATGAAAGAGTTCATAAAAATAGAATTTGTGTTTGGGGATTCAATGGTGGGGGTAGACTCAGTGGGCGACATAATACTAGAATTGACAATCGGGCCAGTAGAGTTTACTGTGGAATTTCAGGTACTAGATGTGGTAGTCTCTTATAACCATTTGCTAGGGTGACCATGGATCCACACCGCCAAGGCGGTGCCACCTATATTGCATCAAATGGTCAAGTTCGAGTAGGACAGACATGAGATTGTAGTGCATGGTAAAGACAATATATGCGCTTTCATAGAAGTTGACGACGACAAGGGGCTGTAGGTCTACCAACTCTTTGACACAGTCTCAGTGGAAAAGGTCCTAGAGGGGAAAAGCATCCCAGTCCCTAGAATAACAGCGCAACTATCATGGTGGCCTCGGAGATGTTAAAGAACGGGTTCATATTGGATAAAGGTTTGGGTTCTGCCCTGCAAGGCATTGTTCAACCAGTTTCTCTATCCAACAATCTGGATACGCTTGGATTGGGTTCAAGCCCACAGCTGTGGACATAAGATGGGCCCGCAAAATGAAGAAGAAGGCACGGGTCATTCCCAAGCCAATCCAGCGTCTGTCCAAATCTTTCGTCAGGACAAGTATCAAAAAGCAATTGTTGTCAAAGGTTCCTGGGTCATTGATTGGTGCAGATGAAGACTTGGATAATGGGTTTGAAAGGTTATTCACGTACGTTAACATGGTTGAAGCAGGGGAAGGGTCAAGCAAAGCAGATGTGCAGTTCGTCGGACCACGTGCAGAAGTCAGCAACTGGGAAGCTACTCTTATTCCTACTCGGAGGGAGTCTTGGTTGTGGGTTTTGATTTTCTTTAGTTGTCTGGATTATTCCAGTGTTTGTAGTTCATATATTATGTTTCGTCTAGTTGGATGTGTTAAAACCTTGTTATCTTTATATTCAATGAAATGTAATTGTCTTTTCCTTCTTCATTCCTAATTTCATTTTTTTTTCTTTTATTCTATGTACTGTTCTTTTCATGTTGATATGAATGACATGACATGCATGAGGAATCTTGGTCCAGTTTTAAAAAACAAACTAACTCTGAATAATAATACAAGAAATTGAGTGTAACGACGAGTTGGAATTTGATGAGGATGAGGCATGTGAATAAATTAGTAAAGAATTAAGTCAGTTTGAGGAAAAGCCCAAACCTAATTTGAAAGACACAAAAGCAGTTAATCTAGGGGACCAAGATACTGTCCGTGAAACTAAAATAAGTGTTCACCTGGAATCACAACTCAAGGAGGAAATAATCAAAGTACAATTCGAATATAAAGATATTTTTGCATGGTCATATGATGATATGCCGAGTCTAAGCACCGATTTAGTGGTTCACAAATTTCCCACTGACCCGACATTTCCTCCTGTCAAACAGAAGCTAAGAAAGTTCAAAACAGATATGAGTGTAAAGATCAAAGAAGAGGTCACCAAACAATTTAATGTGAAAGTCATTCAGGTCACGCGGTATCCCGCTTGGTTATCCATGTTGTGCCTGTGCCAAAGAAAGATGGCAAGACGAGGGTGTTTGTTGATTATCGAGATCTTAACAAAGCAAGTCCCAAGGATAACTTCTCACTACCAAACATCCATATATTGATTGGTAATTATTCCAATCACGAGATTGGTTCTTTTGTGGATTGCTACGCGGAGTATCACCACATCTTAATGGATGATGAAGATGCAGAAAAAAGATGGAATTCATCACGCCATGGGGGACGTACTACTATCGGGTCATGCAGTTTGGTTTGAAAAATACTGGGGCAACCTACATGAGGGCGATGCCAACAATATTCCATGATATGATACATATGGAAATCGAGGTGTACGTGGATGATGTGATCATAATGTCTAGAAAGTAGTCTGACCATGTCAGGGATCTGAGAAAGTACTTCCAAAGGCTTCGCAGGTACAATCTTAAGCTCAATCCTGCAAAGTGCGCTTTTGGGGTGCCGTCTGGAAAGTTGTTAGGATTCATAGTCAGCTGCCGGAGTATTGAACTGGACCCCTCAAAAATCAACGGTATTCAAGAGTTTCCTCCTCCGACAACAAGATTGAGGTAATGAGTTTGTTGGGGAGATTGAATTATATCAGTAGGTTCATTGTTCAGCTCACGACAACTTATGAGCCAATCTTCAAACTGGTAAAGAAAGATATTGCAGTCAAGTGGACAGATGAATGTCAGGAAACATTTGATTAGATAAAGAGGTATTTGTCGAATCCACCCGTGTTGGTCCCGCCAGAACTAGGGAGACCTTTAGTTCTATATTTGACGGTTTTGGACAATTCATTCGGATGTGTATTGGGTCAACATGAGATCACTAGGGAAAGGAGCAGTGTATCTATTATCTCGACAATAAATTCACATCATACGAGGTTAAGTACACATCTTGAAGGACATGTTGCTCCCTAACTTGGGTGGCACAGAAGCTGAAAATATTATTTTTTATCTTATACTACTTACCTCATATCCCGTTTGGATCCATTGAAGTATATTTTTTAGAAGACTATGCCTAGAGGGAGGCTTGCAAAGTGGTAGATTCTGCATACGGAGTTTGACATTGTCTATGTGATTCAGACTGCAATAAAAGCACAGGCCTTGGCGGACCATTTGTCTGAGATCCAGTTGACAAAGACTATGAACCCTTGAAAACTTATTTTTCTGATGAAGAGGTAATGCACATTGATGAGATGGAACAAGTTGAGAAGCCATGATGGTTTCTTTGATATGGCTGTAAACATGAAAGGCGTGGGGATATGAGTAGTACGTATTTCTGAAATAGGGTCGCACTACCCTGTTACGACTCAGCTTCATTTTTATTGTACTAACAAAATTGCAGAATATGAGGCATGTATATTGGGTCTAATGTTAGCTGTAGATATGGGTGTCCAGACAGTCTTGGTCATGGGTGACTCGGACCTACTGGTACACTAAATTGAAGGAGAATGGGAAACACGAGATTTGAAGCTTATACCATACAAACAGTGTTTGTATGATCTTTGTCAACGGTTTCAATCAATAAAGTTTAGGCACATTCCAAGGATTCATAATGAGGTTGTCGATGCATTGGCTACTTTGGAATCAATGTTGCATCATCCGGATAAGGCTTATGTGGACCATTTGCAGATACAGGTCCGTGATTAGCATGTTTATTGTAATATGATGGAAGAAGAACTTGATATGGAGCCATGGTTTTATGATATCAGAGAATACATCAAAATGGGTGTATATATGGTACAGGCCACGGGTGATCAGAAAAGAACAATTCAACATTTGGCAAGCGGATTTTTCTTTAGTGGAGGAGTATTGTTCAAAAAGAACTACGGACCTTGGATTGCTGAGATATGTAGAAGCTAGACAGGCTATGGCTATTATGACCGAACTGCATTCTGGAGTTTGTGGGCTGCACATAAGCGAGTACGTACTGGTCAAAAAAATTCTCTGAGTAGGTTATTATTGGCTCACTATGGAGAGGGATTGTATCTGTTTCGTATGCAAATGTCATCAGTGCCAAGTGCATGGAGATTTGATTCATTCTCCACCATCAAAATTACACACGATGTCGGCACCGTGACCTTTTGTGGCATGGGGCATGGATGTCATTGGGCCAACTGAGCCAATAGAGTCAAATGGGCACAGGTTCATCATGGTGGCCATAGATTATTTCACCAAGTGGGTGGAGGCTAAAATGTTCAAGTTCGTAACCAAGAAATTTGTGGTGGATTTTGTGAAATCAAACACTATTTGTCAGTTTGGAATACCAAAAGTGATCATTAAGACAATGGAGCTAATCTCAATAGTCATTTGATGAAAGAGGCATGTGAGCAGTTCAAGATTACCCATCGCAATTCTACCCCGTACCGCCCTAAGGCAAATAGAGCAGTTGAGGCAAACAACAGGAATATAAAGAAAATGCTTCGAAAAATGGTAGAGGGTTCTAGACAGTGGCATGAAAGGATACCTTTTAAATTGTTGGGGTACCGCTTCGTACTTTTGCAGGGCGACTCCTTATTTTTTGGTGTATGGCACCGAAGTAGTGATACCCGTAGAAGTGGAAATCTTATCCCTTAGAATTATCGTGGAGGCTGGAATCGATGATGATGAATGGGTGAAAACCCGCCTGGAACAACTGAGTTTGATCGATGAGAAAAGATTGGCAGCAGTCTGTCATGGCCAATTGTATCAACAATGAATGGTGAGAGCATACAACAAGAAAGTGTGTCCGAGGAAGTTTAATGTGGGAAATTTAGTGCTAAGACGTATCTTGCCTCATCAGGCCAAAGAAAAAAAGAAAGTTCGCCCCAAACTGGCAAGGGCCATTTGTTATAACCATATTGTTGTCTAATAGTGCATTATATTTGACAGATGTGGAAAGAAAATGTGCTGAAATGGCTATCAATTCCGAAGCAGTCGAGAGATAATATGTATGATTTCTTTGTTTGATCGTACTTGTTTGTATTTGGCATATTTTTGATTGAAATAATGAAGTAATTATGTTCTGCTATCCAAACACCTTATCCTTCGTTACCCCTTTTGAGCCTTATCTATTTTCTTTCATACCTCTCTTTCAGAATCAATAGTAAAGATCAGAAACACAAGCGTGAAATATAAGTAATGGAAAAAGAGTGAAAAATGAGAGAAGAAAAAGAAGAAGAGAAAAGAAGAAAAAGGAAAAGAAAAAAAAAAGAAAAAAAGGAAAAGAAAAAAACAACAAAAAAAAGGAAGAAAAGGAAAGAAAAAACTAATTTCTATGGCATGAACTACGTTCAACCTGATTCCTCTTAAGGATACGTAGGCAGCCTCACGGTTCAGTCCCATCAAAACAAAAATCAAAAAGTCCCCAAGCAAGAAACAGGGGCAGAAATTGTGGTTGTTGTGAGAAATCTGATTCCAAGTTATAATTTTAACCCATTTGAATTGTTTTGAGCCTTTTATACTGTTTCTTTCTAACCACGTCAAAAATCCCACGTTGTGGTCCAAACAAAGTCCTTCTGATCAGTCTTTGAGAAATGCCAAGTCAAGTAGGTATAGGTAATTCATGTCTGGGGAAACACTCTGGTTCAAGAAGGAAATATCAAAAACAAGAGATTTCAAAGTTAGTTTTGTTCAAAGCAAGTAAAAAGGAATTTCAAATCTCACTACCAATTTCCAAAATTGTGAAGCACAACATGGTCAGAACATACTAAAGATAGCATGATGTAAAGTGGGATACAAGGAGTCAGTGGAAGTTTTATCGATGAAATGATTGGGTAATGTTAGGGGAAATGCAAAGGTTCAGATAAAGGGTTCAAATGTGTGAAACAACAGCATGGGCATAGAACACTTGGGTCATCAAAAGTTAGGGGGTTTGAAAGTCAGTCAGAAAATCAAGCAGTTCAGGGCCAATTCAGGGAAGTCAGCCAAAACAAAACAAATGCAGTGGAAGGGTCTTCAGTAAGATCCCATCAACTAACCACCATTTTAAACTGACAAATTTTCTTTGAGTAAAACGGGGGCAGAAAATTTGTTTGTTTCAGAGAAACACTCCGTAGGAGAAAGAGCAAGCACCAAAACAGGTCTGACTGTAAACTCTCAGAATTTCTAGGAAAATGTGGCTTAGTTAAAATTTGAAACAATCATGAGTGGCATAATTTGTCATAAATATATCCCAAAGGAATATAAGTGGGTTTCAAAGTATGTATGATTAAGATAGAATTCAATTAGGAGTATTCAGGACCTTCCTGGATAATAGGATGTAGTTTAAAAACCCTTGTAGATAACATGATGTAGCGAGAGTAATACCTTATAGAAGATATAACTTAGGTTCGTAACTGTTAGGAGTTGTCAGGACCTCCTTGGATAATATGACTTAGCTTTCAAACTCTTAGTGATAGTAGGTGTAATGATTAAGTTAACACTCACCCATGTACCAAGCTTCAAAACTAGGGCAAAAAATTTACTTTGTTTTGTTTATTTTGTTGAAGTCAGGAGCCCGCCTAGAGAGCAGAGGCATACAATTCAAGTTTCAGCCGTCAGGAGCCTGCCTGAAAATAGAGGTGTTACAATTCAAGTTTTAGTTTTCAATTGATTCTTTTTCTAGTTTGAAGTCAGGAGCCCTCCTAGAGAACAGACGCATACATTTAAAGTTTCAGCAGTTAGGTGCCCACCTGGAGAACAAAGGCATACAATCCAAGTTTAAGTAGTCAGGAGCCCGCCTGAAGAATAGAGGTGTTACAATTCAAACTTTAGCTTTCAATTGATTTCTTTGTCCATTTTGAAGTCACGAGTCCGCCTGGAGAACAGAGGCATACATTTCAAGTTTTAGCACTCAGGAGCCCTCCTGGAGAACAGAGACATACAATTCAAGTTTCAGAAGTTAGGAGCCCACCTGGAGAATAGAGGAATAAATTTCAAGACAGCATTCAGGAGCCCACCTGGAGAATAGAGGCATACATTCCAAGTTTCGGCAGTCAGGAGCCCGCCTGGAGAACAGAGGCATACATTTCAAGTTTCAGTGGTCAGGAGCCCATACTGCGAAATCATAAAAAATTATTTTTTTAAAATATAACTCACAGTAATTTACTACGAATTACCTTTATATTATAATTTTAATTAAGCAGATGTGCGAGGCCAAAAATAAAGAGGTAATTCATAGTAAATTACTGCGAATTGCTAATTCGCAGCAATATACTGCGAATTGCCTCTTTATTTTTGACCCCACCTAATTATTTTAACTGACACAACAATAATAATTCAAAAATATAAAATGCAGTATTTTATTGCGAATTTCTTTGAAAAATTCTATGCCTCGAGCTCGGACTTGCCTTATTTATAAGAGTTTCATTTTCATGAACATTCATTCAATAAACTTCTCTTTTCTTCTTATCAATCTTTTTTACAATGTCTGAAGTGCAAAAAATAGGGGTTTCTCTATATTGGGGTGGTGAGGTTGTGCTGGAGAATAGCTCTATGAGGTACAACTCACCTCCACAGTGTCACGTTAAATTGCCGCTTAATATGAAGTACGATACATTGGTATCGTTGTTACGCAAAAAATGAGTGAGATGAGGCATTCGGTTAACTTCAAAGTAATGGGTAGATTTCCATATTCAGTGACTCCACAGGGGCTTGCTTATTATTCAGAGTTTAATATCGAGGATGATGATACTCTTAGAGATTTCTTGTGGATTCCGGAGGAATACAAGGAATTTACTGCAATAAAATTATTGAAAATGTACGTCAAGGTGGAAAAGGGTGTGCATAGCAGGGATAACCCCCAGTCATCGGGTGGTTATCCTGGAGCAATTTTTGACGGACAGATTGGTGAAGAAAGTGATTGCCTTGATTTAAAATTTTCACCACCGGCGAATGAGCAGCCAAAAAGAAATTTATCGACTTTATATAATCAACAAGAAGACTGGTAAACTTCAATTTCACTATGCTTTGGTGCTGTTTATTTTATATTTGAATTGGATTTGTATTAATGGTCATATTTTTCATAAGGGGTACTGTACGAATATGAATTTTACGAGTTATGATCCGACCCTTAGTTGGAATATGCGTAGTTCTGCAGTATTGGACCACGGTGGTCCATCCGGGAGTCATTATCAATAAGAAATGTCAAGACAATACGACTTGTAAGTAAAGTGACATAGCAATATCTAAAGTATTTTTCTAGAGTATTAGGTAACTTATCTTTTTGTTCTTTTTGTGCAGTGAAAACCAGCTTCTTGAAGCTCCTGACCTCATCAGCTTCCCATAGATGACGTGTTTACTTGTGATTTGGCAGATGCTCAGTGTCAGGAAGAAGATAGTGATTATGACAATAATGCGAATGAGTTTGGGGATGACACACACTTCCCTTTTGAGGTTGGTGATGAGGAGGAAGAAGTGAATGTTGTAGAACTGGCGAGGGAGCATGTTCCTCCACCTCCCGTGCGACCTAGAGTGTACGAGTCCCACGTGCCATTTCATGAGCGGAATATCCCCTACCTTGATAATTTGCCAAGCATGCCAAACGTGGATGCCCTCATAAAGGATGATGATGAATTTCGGTCGCAAATGTGGGATGAGTCCAGGCCATCTGTTCTAACTAAGGGCATGTATTTCCCCGATAAAGCTCACCTAATCAAGGCTGTAAAAATCTACTGCATAAAAGAGTGCCATCAGATGACGGTGCATGAGTCAACTACGGAGAAATGGAAGGTTGTATGCCATAGGTGATTTAAGGGTTGTCACTAGATGTCACGTGCCACCAAGAAGAAATCGGGTTTGTGGAAAGTGGGTAAATTTATTAGCGAGCACAGATGTGAAATGGACACATACAATGAGAATCACTTCAACTTGGATATCGACTTGATTTCTCTTGTCTTGATTCCATGTTTGGAAGTGTCCATTAGGTTCAAGATTAAAGAGTGTATTATAGCCGTCCATCAAGATTATGGTTGTACTGTAACAAAAATAAAGGCATGTTTAAGTCGCAAACGTGCCTTTGAACTTATTTATGGCGATGGGGATAAGTCTTTTTCAAATCTGCCCGGGTACATGGCCGCATTGCAACACTTTAACCCCGGTAATGTTGTTGAATGGAGGCGTGAACGGAGTTCGGACAGACCCGGGTATATTTTCAACTATGTGTTCTGGTCATTTAAACTAGCAATTGATGGTTTTGTGCATTGTCGTCCTGTTATTTCCATAGACGGTACTCATGTCTATGAAAGTATGATATTAAGCTTTTGATTGCAGTTGTTGTAGATGCGAATGGGAAAATATTTCCATTAGCTTTTTCCATATGTCCCAATGAATGCGAAGAAATATGGACGCTTTTTTTGAACCACTTGAAGCAGCACGTTGTCAAACAGCGTTCAGGTATTTGTCTAATATCTGATCGGCATGGTAGTATTTTAAGTTTTGTGCGTCACTTGCGTGAATGGAAGGAACTACATGCTTACCACCGTTACTGTATACGGCACCTGAAGGCCAATTTTTAGAAGAAATTTCCTGACAAGACCTTGCATGACTTGATGTGGATGGCTGCAACTGAGCACCAGCAATGCAAATTCACTAGGCGTATGCAAGCAATTCGGCAAATAGAACCAAGAGCCTATACTTGGTTGATGGGGCATGAGCTTCACATGTGGACATTGCATGCTGATGGCAGCAGACAATGGGGAGCCCTGAGTACAAAAATGTCGGAGTCGTTCAAAGGCTTGCTGAAATCTGCCCGTGGACTGCCTGTCACTGCCATGGTCCGCATGACATTCAAACAGAGCGCAGAGAGGTTTGTTGAAAGGCATGCAGCTGCCTCAGCATTAATGAACTGGGGTGTTTAATTTATGCCAATACCTATAAGAAGATTTGAAAGGTACAGGAGGCGAGCAAAGTGACATTCATTTCTTAGTACGATCATGAACGAGGTTTTCTTGATGTTAAAACAGCTATCACCGGACACCCTGGGGATAATCAACATACAATGAATGAAAATAGAAGGTTGTGCTCGCATGGGAAATGGACCATCTACCAGATGTCGTGCGCATATGCGTTGAAGTGCTTTCAAATATGGGACAACAAACTATATTGATAGGCAATACAGTGTTGCTGCATATGTAGACACATATAGTGGAAAGTTGCAGCCATTAGGTGCTGAGAATTATTGGCCGCCGGAACCTTATAAGATGGTATGTAACAAGGACTATTTGCGCAAGGTGAAAGTGAAAAAGAGAATGCGCATACGAAAGCAAATGGATGTTAGTGACACAGTTTATGCGCGTAGAGGTGGCATATGCTAGCAAACAAGACACGGCCGTTGTAAATGTCCTTCAGGTAGTGTGCATGGAGGTGGTAATCCTTGTGCAAGTTCGTCTAATGTACCCAACTATCAAGGAAACCCCTAGTATTTCACTTTGATTTTTTTAAATTCATGTTTGTACTTGCGTATGTTTCAATTTATATGAAATAAAATAAAATTCCAAAATCTTGTTACATCTTAGTTTTTAACGTTATATTTTGATATGATTGTTCAAATATTAAACTTGTTTGTGTTGGAAAAGCATGTGAAAAGCTAAATATGTAATTCGCAGTGAATTACTACGTATTGTTGAATTGTCATGTCGTTCTGTAAAAGCTGAAAACCGCATGTGAAAAAAGCAATTTTTTCAAAATAATTGAATACGTAAATCGCAGTATAATATTGCATATTGCATGAAATCTTGACTATAAATAACGGCTGCACGCTACTTGTTTTTTGCACTTAACAATAACCAAAATTTCTCTTTACAAAATGTCCGAACAACCCGTTTATGTCCCAAGGTGCTACTGCGGTGAAAAATGCAGTTTGTTCAAATCGTGGCCAGATGGTGGACGTCGCTACTAGGGTTGTACGAACAAGCTTGACGAGCAACCTGACAAGCCCACATGTGAATTTGATGTATGGTTTGATGAAAAGTGTAGACAAAAGCATTACAAAGAGCGCATTTATGATCTTCATTGTACCTCTACGAGACAAGCGATACGCGAGTGCCAAACCAACCAACAAATTGATAAGTTGAAGGCCAAACTCAATGGGGTAGAAGAAGAGAAAAAAAGGCTGGAAGACCAACTCGAGTGGTTGGAGAAAATTATAGGAAGTGGATCGTGATTAAGCAGTGTCTTCTACGTGATAAGCGTAATAGTTTAAATTAATGTTGAACTTGTATGGCGTTTTTATCAGTTCCACTATTTGTATCTTTACATTTGTCATTTTTGTGTTTGTTTTTACCCGTTTTAAATAAAAATGTTGTTCAAATTCTGTTACAATAAATATATTGTTAAAATACAATTGTTGTGATTATTTATAAGCTGATTTTGCCTTTAAAATGTGCATGTAAATTGTCGTATAATATTGCGTATTTTTAAGCTATCATGTGGTTCTCAAAAGGAGGAAAACCATATGAAAAAAGTTGTTTTTGCCTTAAAAATGTGCATGTAAATAGTCGTATAATACTGCGTATTGTTGAGCTGTCATGTCATTCTCAAATGGAGGAAAACCATATTTTTAAAAGCTGTTTTGCCTTAAATAATGTGCATGTAAATCGTCATATAATACTGCGTATTGTTGAGCTTTCATGTCGTCTCAAAAGGAGGAAAACCATGTCAAAAAAGTTGTTTTTGCCTTAAAAATATGCATGTAAATCGTTGTATAATACTATGCATTGTTGAGATGTCATGTCATTCTGAAACTGATGAAAACCATGTGAAAAAAGACTGTTTTTGCCTTAAAATGTGCATGTAAATAGTCGTATAATACTGTGTATTGTTGAGTTGTCATGTCATTCTTAAACGGATGAAAACCATGTGAAAATGGTTGTTTTTGCCTTAAAAATGTGCATGTAAATCGTCGTATAATACTGTGTATTGTTGAGTTGTCATGTCATTCTAAAACGGATGAAAACCATGTGAAAAAAAGCTATTTTTGCCTTAAATAATGTGCATGTAAAGTGTCATATAATATTGCGTATTGTTGAGTTGTCATACCATTACGAAATGGATGAAAACCATGTGAAAAAGTTGTTTTTTCCTTAAATAATGTGCATATAAATCACCGTATAATACTGCGTATTGTTGAGTTGTCATGTCATTCTGAAACGGATGAAAACCATGTGGAAAGGTTGTTTTTGCCTTAAAATGTGCATGTAAATCGTCGTATAATACTGCATATTGCTGCAACTTATTGCCTATAAATAAAGAGCAGATTCTTGTTATTTTCTACACTTAACACCAACCTCTAATCGAGCTTTTCCATAAACCAAGACTTCATTGACGAGAATGTCTCAACGAACCCTTTGTGCCTCAAATTGCGAATGTGAAACTAAGAGCATGATGTATCATGACTGGGAAGAAGTTGGATGCCGCTATTTGGGTTGTATGAACACGTTTTATAGGCAGCCCGACGTACCTATATGCAATTTTAAGGTATGGGTTGACAAACTATGTGAACAAGAATACTACAAGGACAAGATATATCATCTTCATGATGTGTGTACGAGCCAGTGGCAAATTAAGTGCCAATCCAGGCAATAAATTGAAGATTTGAAGGCGAAGGTCAAGGAGGTGGAAGAAGAGAATAAAACATTGGGAAAAAAGTTCCAAAAGATGAAGCAGAGACTACTAGGCGATAGTAACTAAGCATTGGTATTTACGTGTTGAGTGTTGTATTGTATCTTCATGTTTCCTTTGTCAAGTGATTTTATTAGTTCTACTGTTTGTTTATATTTTAGGTTGTCAATGTTTGTGGTTGTGATGTACTGTTTAAGTAATATTGTTGCTCAAACGCAATCAAAATAAAATTGTTCAACAAATATAATTACTAATAGTATTTACATAATGCACTATTTACATAAATTACAAACTAAGTAAATCAATGCGTCCCATAGCCAGTGTGCTTTAATGTCGCTGTTGGCCTGAGTCGCATTCCCCATCGGTCGGGTACACTATATGGATCATCGTCATCTAGCCGCCTCTTTATGGGAGGATGTGCAGCCGCATCGACAACGCAACTGGCAGGATCGGAAAAATAGGCCGTGGGGACGTCAGCAACCTACAAAACAAGATACAAATTAGCATATGAAAACAGTATTAGTTTGATCTAAAGTATTAGTTTGATGTACTGAAAAAAATTAGCATCCGTGATGTGCTCATCACCTACTGTAGTTGCCTCGAAGATAGGCTGGGATGAAGACTTCATAAGAAAATTAAATTTATCATTGGTGCCATATTAAGGAAAATAAAACAAATAGAAATTCAAAGTAATACAAACATACCATCGCTTGTGATAGATCCATCTGAACCTCCGGGGATGGGGGATAACTCAACCTGTGCCCGCCATCCACATCCCAGATCGGCAGATCCTCGGCAGCGGAAGATGGCATGCGAAGTACTGATCAACATCCACATCAAATGTACCCATGATCGACAATGCTTCTGACGGGGTGACCTGCGATACTGGCAAAGATAACTAGGGGCTATACGAAGGCATGCTACTGGAAGGCTTGTCTGCATGAGGAATATAACCCTCTTGATCATCTCCAAGCCCCTCAAGACCAAGGTCCTCGTCATGTCCCTCTGCAGGTGGGTTGACAGGTACCTCAATGCCACCTCGTTGACCACCTCCTCGTCGTCCCCCGCGACCCCATCTGGCACCCCTAGCTCGTGGGGCACCCCTCCCTCGTGAGGCACCCCTGCCTCGTGGGACAACCTACCCTGCTGGTAGGACTCTGGCGCTGCATACTAAGCCGTGAGGTCCAACCTCTCGGCATCTCTCGCCTGCAACAGTGTCAGGCGAGCCACCTGTTCTACCTGCCGGCCAATGTCAACCAATTCAAGGATGTCGGTACGTGCTGCATCTGCTGTCCCAACTGGTAGAAGAGATGATGCCCAATAGCCTATGAAACGTTCAAAATAGTAATTAAATAATGCAATATCAATATTATAACATATTAACAAGCCAAAAAAACATACCAGTGCCTCGTGCCTCCCGGCGTACGGTATGTAACGCTAACCCAGTACATGCACAGGGTTCCCGATCATCAGTCGGGTATGACAGTGATACCACTCAAGATACAGATGAATAGTACCATCCTAGAATATCGTAGGTGGTGGCGGAATACGCTCAGCTTGCTCATCCCAACCAACTATCTCTTATTGTATCCACTTCGTATACTGCCCGTCCATGTTGCCACAATCGTCGAGCTGATAGTTTGTGGAAACCCATACAGGCTACTTCGATATAGTCTGGGGATGGAAAAACTGTCGAAGGAAACGCCTAGTGGCATGATACTCAATGTAATCCCAGAACATCATCGGGATGAAGGTGCGCTAAATAAGTTGGTCGACTGAGCAACAAGCTGGTAGCTCAGCAAGCAACTCGATATTGTATGGTATCCAGATGAACTATCAAATAATAACATAAATGTTAGTACGCAAAACACAACACAATTAAAAAACACCAACTGTAGGTACATACATATTTACATGTCGTCCACAAACATATCTAAGACATCCCTGAGGAGGGGGAGATTATTATCAGCCTCATTCCTTCGGTATTGCCAACGCTGCTCAATCCACCTGATAATGCTGACTGGGAAGAAGTGCTGGTATAGGTGGATGCAATGGCATGATCCCCTGCCAGGCCCAAACCTAATATAAAATGTTGATGGTATATTTATGAGACATTTAATGATATAGAATTTGGAGTAAGGAACAAAGTATTCGGAAATTTATTCACCTGTAGGAGGGGCAGAAAACCAGATATATCAACCGTTGGACCCATGCTTGCCCGGAACATGCTCCTATATAGGTACGCCAGAATACTAGCACCCTAGCTGTAATAGGATACCTAACCCAGGTCTACTAGATGATGAATGAAGCGCATGCTCACTTTACTTCCTGAAGTTCCGGGAACAAGACACACCTAAAGAGCAAGATCAACGCACACGGCGTATACCTCGATATCCAGAAATGCACCGTCTCATGGGTAATATTAGGGTACAAATCTGCCAAATAATCTCTGATGACTGATAAAGCAATGCGAATGCCCCCTGCTGACCCTCAGGTCTATACCAGTCCACTGCCCCATCGGATCCGCCAACTGTGCATGTGACGCTACTTTAACGTAGTTCGGTAGTGTCAAGGTGTGTCCCTCTATACCTAGTCTGTATAACCCCTGGACATCCGCCAGTGTGATAATGGCGCCTCCTGTGGGCAAATGAAAAGTATGCGTCTCCGATCACCATCGCTCTACCAAGGTCGTGATGAGCAACCAATCTAGCTGCATCCATCATAGCTCAAAAATGGTATATAATCATGTATCCTGGAGGATGTGTACTACACGCTCGTTTAAAGGATGGATAGCAATAAACTCCCAAAGATCATCAGGTCTCCTGGGCCGGAGAGCCTGCTCCGACAGCTGCCCATCTCAAACATAGGAGGACCTATGGTTGCCCTGCAACACTAATTGCTGATCCTCTGCATGTCCGGGATGCACAGGCGGGGGAAAGGCCATGACGTCTATTATAATTTAAACAATATTAATTGGTTGTCTTAGTTTAATAAATTAAATAATTAATTATGATTAAAATTGGAGAAAATAGTTATGTATGTGTTCTAGACTTGAGTTTTGAGGCCCTGTACCACCGAATTATGTATGGGTAAAATATTATTAGAATTTTCTTACCTTACATATTTAAATTAAAAATTATGGTTAATAGTGGAGAGAATAAGTATATATAGGTTCCAGGCTTAATTTTTTATGCACCATAGCACCGAGTTATCCTTAATTATTATGCTTCTCAATTTCAACATTTTTCAAATTTTCATTCCTTATTATAAATTTTTGAATTGAAGAGAATAATTATATATGGGTTACAGAATTGATTTATTAGGCCCGGTAGCACCGAGGTATCCTTACTTATTATGCTTAACAATTTTAAAATTTTTAGAATTTTCTTACCTTATTATAAATTGTTGAATTGGAGAGAATAAAATGTGTGGGTTCCAGACTTTATTTTTTAGGCCCTGTAGCACAGAGTTATCATTAATTATTATGCTTCTCAATTTTAACATTTTTAGAATTTTCTTACCTTATTATAAATTTTTGAATTGGAGAGAATAATTATGTATGGGTTCCAGGCTTCATTTTTTAGGCCTGGTAGCACCAAGTTATTGTTAATTATCATGCTTCTCAATTTCAACATTTTTAGAATTTTCTTACATTATTATAAATTTTTAAATTGGAGAGAATAATTATGTATGGGTTCCAGGCTTCATTTCTTAGGCCCGGTAGCAACCGAGTTATCCTTACTACGCTAAAAGGCTCTATATTTTACTATGGTACAAGGATCTAAAAGGCTCTACATTTTTACTAAGCTAAAAGGCTATATTTTACTTCGCTAAAAGGCTATACTTTACTACGCTAAAAGTCACTATATTTTACTACAATATAAGGCTCTATATTTATCACATTTGAAGCATTTTTTCACAAAAAATAACATACTTTCAGCTATAAAAATCAAATATAACACAAACAATCTGGTAGCATTTTTGGTCACACACATAACATAAATTGTGGTAAATAAATCAAAAATAAAAAACAATTCGGTGTAATTTTTGTTCACAAACATAATATAAATTCGGGTACCAAATATATCAATCCCGGTATGTTAAATAACACAAACATAACATAAATTCACACGTTAACATACTAAACAATGCTAATATGGATAAATATACGAGTTTCGCCATAAAGTAAATTGAAATACCTCGATGTAAATATTATTGAATATCTTTGAATTCAAAATTTTGCACCCGAAGTACAGAATAGAAACCTTCTTTTGTGTGTGAGACCTACACTCCTTGTTCTTTATGGGATGGGTGGGGCCGAAATTTTTTTTTAATCAACGACGTGGGGGCACCAGAACGGGGGGAGCTCCTTTGTATTTTAATGTAGATATCGGTCAAGGAAGACGACCAGACCATTTTAAATGTGCATTTCACAGTAAATTACTGCAAATTAAGGTAATTCGCAGTAATTTACGGTGAAATGCACATTTAAAAATTGTCTTGGCCTAACTTTTAATGAGACGCCTCGTATAAACGTAATTCGCAGTAAATTACTGCGAATTACATTTTTAAAAAATAATTTTTTATGATTTGCAGTATTTTACTGCAAATTACGTTAATGGTAAAAATTCTGTTAACCTAATTCGCAGTAAAATACTGTGAAATATGTATTAAAGTAACTTTTTTCAAAAACATCAATTACTAATTTTGAGTCCAATTTTACATCATTTTGGTTTCAGACTCTATGACACTCCATATCCCGCCTCCAAAAGGCTCGAGGTTCGACCCCGAGGGTTCCCTATATTCGACCTTGGGGCAGTGCAAATAGGTGGTTATGATAGACAAGTAGAAAATTCCCGAGGCACGTGGTTAGAGCTTACCAGGTCTACAAGAATAGTACAAGTTCGTACCGTGACATTAAATGGATGTACCAGCCGCATATCTTTGTAATAAATGCGCATGTACTATTTTGGGATTCCCCCTCCTATATAAATGGGACTCTTATTATTTTGTAAGGGACAGATTATTCAATACAAGAACAAGAACATTCTTTGCTCCTCAACTCAAACATATTTTGCGGACGCTCATTTGATTTTATTGCTTACATTTATTGTGTTTTATTGATTGTTCTTCATTTATTACTCATCATTTATCATAAACAGCCACCATAAAGGCCCTCAGATTTGTTAGCTCTTCATCGACCATCCCCAGTTAGGCACTTCAGCTCGACCTCAAGGTCCGGCGTAGGCCAGCTCGAGTCCCAGATATACGGCTATTCGATTTGCGTAACATACTATCCATGAGCTCTTATCTCATTCCCCTAACTCACACTTAGAATCTATCACTCAACAACTAGTATTAAAATAAAGCACTTAAATTTAGAACAACAAAATCACTTTTAATTGTAATTACCATTTTCAAGGTAAACAGTTTGGCGCCCACCGTGGGGCTAAAAATAATAGTGATTGTTTTAGTGCTGGTTTATTGAAAATACAAGTTATTCTTCACATTTTTGTTGTCCAAGAATCTTTTATTTCAGGTCAAAATGTCTAACTCAATGAATGCACATGGAAGCAACGGTCCTGAGGACCATGGAGAGAATGGTGTAGTTGTTCCAGGCACTGGTATACCACTACGAAACCCTGAGGACGTACTAGAGCCAATCCCTATGGATGTGGGCTTGCGCAACACCCAACACGTCGAATAAGCTCCCACACTAATGGGAGTATACTCCAAGAAAACTAACAAGAAGCTAAGAGATCCCCGGCTCGGGAGGAGCGAGAGGTTAGACTTCACATCATTTTTGAGATGTTTCAGGTATAATAGCTGGCGATTGCTCAACAGCAAAGAACTCCAAGCACGGCAGCACCGGAAATGACTCTTTAAGCCGAACAGGTACTGAAACGATTAAGCAAAAATAAGTCAGCAACCGACCCCACTATTATGAAAACGCTCGAGGACCTTACAAGGAGGATTGAATCGGGTGAAAAGAACATAGGAGATAATGATAAATATATGTAGACTTACCATTCAAAGATCACTCAGATCCCGGGCACACCCCAGATTCTGAAGGGTGTAGATTCAAACAAATTCGTACAAAATCCAGTCCCATCGAGTGTTGCTCCAAAACCCATCCTTAAGAAATACAGAATGCCCAATCTCCTGAAGTACAATGGAACCTCGGATCCCACGAACACATCACTGCTTACACTTGTGCGGCAAAGGGAAATGACCTGAAGAATGACTTCAGTCCTGTTAAAAAATTCAGAGAAACACTTTCAAAAGGGACCATGATGTGGTATCACAACCTATCCCCAAATTCGATAGACTTATTTTCCATATTGGTAGATTCTTTTATAAAGGCACATGTCGGTGCCATCAGAGCTGCTACAAGGAAATCTGACGTCTTCAAAATCAAACAAAGAGAAAATGAGGTGCTATGGGAGTTTGTATCTCTCTTTCAAATGGAGAAAATGGAATTACCACCAGTCTCCGATGAGTGGGTAGTGCAGGCCTTTACCTAAGGTTTGAATGAATGAAGCTCGATAACTTCGAAGCAGCTAAAGTGGAACTTAGTTGAATATCCCGCCGTGACTTGGGCAGATGTCTACAACTGATATCAATCAAAGATTAGGGTCGAGGATGGCTAACTAGGATCCCCCTCAGTCTCCGTATATCCTATCAGGCTCCTGGCAAAGGAACAAATGACAAACAAGGAAAGGTACCTATCGTACACTGAAGATCGAAGAAATGCCCAAGGTGTAATATGAACCAAAATTACTTAAGGACGGATTGAGGTCAGAAACCTAGGGGACTCGTGAGCAGTGCCGCATTCAACAAACACGCAACACCAATGGAGGCACCCCAATTATCTGAGTACAACATCAACATTGATGTTTCGAACATCGTATCAGCCATAGGCAAATTCAAAGACACCAAGTGGCAAAATCCGATAATATCAGATCCGTCGCAAAGGACTAACTTGGTGTGCATATTTCATAGAACATATGATCATAGGATGGAAGATTATAGACAGCTCCGAGAAGAAGTAGCCGACTAATTAACAAAGGGCACATCCGAGAGTTCCTTAGTGACCAAGCCAAAAAGCAATTTCGGGAAAGAAAGCCGAACATGAAAAATGAAACAGAAGACCCACAACATGTCATCCACATGATCATTAGAGGAATCGACATACCATAGGAACCTATTGTCAAACGAACAAAAATATCCATTACCAGGAAAAAGTGTACTCGAGGTTACATTATTGAGGATGTTCTCACATTCAGCGGACAGGACATCGAGGCCCTATCTCAACCTCATAATGACGTATTGGTAATTTCTTTTATTATGAATACATTTCAAATTAAACGTGTGCTTGTGGATCCAGGTAGCTCGGCCAAGATTATCAGGTCGAGGGTGGTGGAGCAGCTTAGACTGCTCGACCAGATTGTGCCCGCCTTTTGAGTCCTCAATGAATTCAACATTGAGAGCAAGACCACAAAAGGGGAGATCACCCTCCACGTCAACGTGGCCGACATACACTGCATGCGAGCAGTACCATCAACCCTTCATCAAATGATGAAGTTTCCAATGAAGGATGGAATAAAAACTATATACATGGAGCAGCATGCAGCAAGAGAGATGTTTGCGGTGCACGATGTGGCACCGGTATCCACACCTTCAACATCTAAGGAGCCAAAGGATAAGAAAACAACGAAGTAGCAATCACAAGCTACATTCTTAGCTGCATCTGAGTGAATCAGGAAAGGAGCGCATCATGTCCTCAGAGCGAGCAGTTGAAGCATATCGAGGCTCGAGCGCTATCACTACTAAGGTATAACCATCTCCCTTTAATCACCTTCCTGCTTGAAGACCATAGGTTTTAAAGCAAGCATTGCACTCTTTTCCTTCGATCGTATTTTACCCCGAGAAGGGTTTTACCAGCAAGGTTTTTGATGAGGCAACATCTATATGCTACTTAATGAGAACTTAAAAAGTATTCAAGGCTTATCTTCAATCAACCTCGAATACTGGGGGGCATCCCCCCTGGAGATCAACTCCTTGGAGAAGTCAAGATAAGCCAAAGAAGGTCTCGATAAAAAATGATGCATTGGTCCAAACGGTCAAATGAACCGTGTCCAAATAGAATAATCGAACCCTAAAAAATGAAGACTTATATACTTGTACCAAGTAACAAAGGAGTATCTTTTACCATCAAAATGCTTCGCGTTATGTATACTTGTACCAAGTATTCAAAGGAGTATCTTTTTCTATCAAAACACTTCGCACTTCAAAGACGTTTGCTATTTTTACAAGAAACGACCCCGGGGCTAGAAATTTCTGAACACTCGAGAACTGACATCAAACACTCAAAGTCGCAAGACCTCCGACCAGAAACTTCGAGCCTATAGGCTCTCCATGAGACAACATCAAGATTACAAAGTCGCCGATTGTCGCCCCATCGAGCTATCAAAAACTTGAGCTCATAAGACTCCAAGTCGGCAACCTCGAACCCTCGAAATCCCTCTATGTGGAATTTCAATAAAATGCAAGACCTCCATGAGGCAACCTCGAGCTCATAAGACCTCCATAAGGTAATATCAAATCTGTAAGACCTCAAGAAAGTCATGAATTATACTTGTTCCAAGTAACCAAAGAATCTATAATACCTCAAGAAAGGCATGTTCAAATTTATAAGATCTTACAAAGGGCATAATCCTGATCATAAAGCCAAGGCTATATATTCAAACTTCTAAGACCCCTAAAGAGGCATACCCTCGATATAGATGTCGAGGCTACCTCACTCAGGAACTAAAAGGATACAGCCAAACACAATTATTACGATGATAAAGCTCCAGCCAAACTAACGCGATTCGGGGACGCCCAACGGTTACCATAAAAACACAGGCCTTCAATTACTTCGAAAAGAACCAGTTCATCAGGTTACACTCTGCTTAAGCAAAACAGCTTTGATCATGTCAGCTCCGAACAATGAAAGGGCTTTAAAACAATTCAGCTATCGAGCAAAACCTCCCGAGGTGATCATTTATCATCACATAACGGCCTACAATTGAGGTTCTTATAGAACCATCGAGGAGTCGGACAAACACAAAAACTTCAAAAACTCTTTGACGAGGGAAAAATAAAGCCTATATTAGAGATCATATCTACCTAACGTCTAAGAGCCTAAGCTCCAAGGTCGTACCGACCCAACGCGTAAGAGCCTAAGCGCCAGCCTATGTTAGAGGTCGTACCAACCCAATGTGTGAGAGCCTAAGCACTAGCCCATATTAGAATTTGTGCAGACCAAGTGCATAAGAGCCTAAGACCCAGCTTAAAATTCAAAAACTTATTAGTCAATGAGCTTGAGTCGAAACCCAACTCAAAAATTGAGCCCGGAACGATTAACTAAAAAGCGCCTAAGGGAAAATATGTAAGAGCTTATGGGCCAGCCTAACAAGCCTCAAGGCCAATTCGTAAACCTAAGGGTTTTACCTCGAAGTCCAATTCGTCTTCTAATCATTGACAAATGTCAAAATTCAAAACAAAAGAAAGACATGCACAAGCAAAGGAAAATTCATGAAAGGGGAAAATCGAAAGGCTTCCTTTTATATGCATATGTTAAATAATACAAAGCTTCATTTACAATGTTCTCCAAGAGAATTATACGCAGAATAGAAAAGGAAAATCCTAGTCTACCTTTCCCAAGGGGACTACGGCTCCATCGGCCTCTTTCTTATTATCTTCATCATCGGATAAGAGGAACTTGGCATCGTATTCATCTGCCTTGGCCTGCTCTATCTCTTCCGAGAGATTGAGGCCCCTAGCATTGATCTCCTTGAGGGTTTCCCTCCAAGATCTACATCAGGCATACTTATTACTTCTGCTCTCCAGATCAGAAGCCCCTCTCAACTCAGCTCGAGCATCGACAACGTCTTTTAAATACACGGCCACTTTCTTATTAGCCTTAGCCCGAATCTCTTCAGCTTCAGCTCGGTCATCCACGACCTCAGCCTTTATCTTCAAAAGGCCAGACTCGAGTCTTACAATCCAGCTCGTCGGGACCGAGCTATTTTCACAAGCATTCTGGAGTTGCACCTTGAGGGAAGAAGCCTTGGACAAAGCATTCTTCTTGGCAACAACTTGAGCATCTACCTGAGCCCTTAGCTCATTACATTCATACTTGGTCTGACCAACTTTGCCCCAAAAGCATTCTAGGTATCTCCGAGGATAGAAGAAGAAATATGCATCCCCTTGAAACAAAGGTTACTTATCTCTCTAGGCGACCTTCATAGTTCTGGCTTCAAATCATCTCGAATTGAAATTATATCAACTCCTTTTGCCCTTTTATCACAAAGAAGCATGAGGGCTTTCTCCCCGTCCAAGGCTTTCCGCAACCTGGCTTCATGGAGGAGCATCTCGAACTTAATCTTGTCAAAGGCCTTTGAAAAAATCTCAGTTCGAAAATGAAAATACAAAACTGAAAAACCAAAAAAGCTAACCAAGACTCACCACAAAACAAAGCCGCTAAGCCTCTTCAAAAGTTGAGTGTACATCTACTGGTCTGGTCTCATCGGCCCCAGTTGAATTGCTCTCGATGGGGATATGATCTTTCGAGGCCCCACTTGATTTAGATGGACCCTGGCCTTGAGCATCACTCGAAGTACCTTTGACGATATCAGAAGACGGCGACAGAAAATCTTTATCCCTCAAAGTACCTTCGATGGGAGAAGAAGATTGCGGCGAAAGATCCTTGTCCCTCGAAGTACCTTCGACCATGGAAGAAGAGGGTGGAAAAAGCAAAGCCACTCCCCCGAGGCTAGAAACCTTGGGTATTAAAAGCCCAGCTACCTCGAGAGGTCTCTCGGCTCAAGCCATCGATGTGTGGTCGCTCCCTTATGTTGCACCAATGCTCGCACGAGGGCCGATAGTTATATGACATACCTCAACAGTTGCATCTCTTTTACGCCTCTGGGAAGGCCCTACCTCACTATGAATCTCCTCTCCACTGAGGATTCCTTACGCTTGTTATTTCTCTTCTCCCCCGAAGCCGATGATCCTCCCTCCTCTCCGAGAGGGCATGGTCTCATCTTGGAAAATTCTCCAACGCCTGCAATAAAGAAGTTAGAAAATACAAAGGGAAATATTCACTAAAGAAAAGGATCATACGGTACTCACCTTGGTGTGTTGCCTCACATATACCCTTCGATATGTCTCCCCACTTACGCTCATCGTAGGGCAAGCAAGCTACTAGTTTCCGAGTCTAATTTTCCAGATCGGGGACCTCGTATGGGAACAACGGGATTGCTGCAGAAAGGGAAAGAAAACACCTTTATAGAGTTTTCCTCCATTATGAAAAAAAAATGATAAAAGCACAAGTGTACCACTTATGTGTGAAATTCTATTTCTTAGGAAATGGCTAGAACTCTATGGGGATAATGTCAACAATCCGCACTCGGACAAATTGACTCATTTACCCTCGGTCCCCTTCTTCTTTATTATTAGCAACAAAGGGTTGGGTGGATTGGTGTCGTAGAGTAATCACGCCTCGGTAATGCTAGGGCTGATACAATCTAATAAGATGGTCAAGGATGAACTCGAGCCCCGTTTATTTGCAAAAAACCTTATCATCAACATTATCCTCTAAAATGATGGGTGAACCTGTGCTTGGGTAACCCGATATCTTCTACAAAATTCAAGCACGACTCTCTTGAGAAGGACCAATGTAAAGGGGTACGTGTATATATTCAAAAACCCCTCCATATGAGCCATGATACTCTCTTCAAGGGAATGTACCTGCAGTACCGTCTTTTCTCCCTATCCGCAGTCTCTCCTAAATGCCTCAAGCTATTCCTCTCATATTGATGAGAAGAACCTATATGTATGCTCACAATACCCCTGAACATTGAGAGGTCTCTCTAACTAGTCCTTCCTCAAGATAAAACATCTCAAGGTTAGTTCATCAGACGCCGGCGGTGTACCACCGACCGAGCGGGAAGCAGAGGTAGAACTCTCCTCTTCTTGGTGAACGGATTTGAGCTTAGCAGCCATAAATATAGTGAAACAAGAGAAGGGAAATGAAAATTTAGGCGAAAGCTTTGTATTAAAATTGTAAAAAGAACTAACACGAGGAAGGAGAGCTCTATTAAAAGGAAAGTTTCTCAAAGTAGCATAATCATCAAAGTAGCATAATCATCCAACTTGAGGCTCAAGGACTGCGCCCAAATCCTCATCGAGGGTCTCCTCGGGATGAGTTTGGTCCACATTGGCCACCCCCGACTTAGCGGCTTTTCGCTCAACAGCTTATGGAGTATCACACTCTATCTTACCCTTTGTAACAAAGGGGGATCACCATTATCATCATCTTCGTCTTCGGTACAGGGACTTGCCGTAGCAATCTAAGTCAAGACCATGGCGTCGGTCTAAGGCCTGCGGACCTTGGGTTTCTTTGATTTGGAGACTCGATTGATGCCTTCTTCTTCCTCTTATTACCCTTCTCAGGTTTCGAGGCTTCTTCTTCACCATGAGGAGGCGGTTTCATCGACACGCCTTCCCCGAGGACTGCACAGTCATGATATATTAAACTTACTGCTACAAAGAATACTCATAAGAAACTTGGTAATGACAACAACGAAAGCATAATGTGGTTCTTGGCCTACCACTATGTTTTGGCCAAACCATGCCAAAACGTTCCGATGTATGGAAAAGTAGAGTCTAATAATTTGATCTATCCTGGAAGGTTCTGAACCATGCTGGGGAACCAAATGGTGGCTACATATTGAAATAAGATCATTTCAGAATAATAATAATAATAATAATACTAATAATAATAATAATAATAATAAGAAGAAGAATAATAATAATAAGAAGAAGAAGGGGCAGCAAAATGTGTTTGATGTAGCGACACTTACGCTTCATGTTCCATTCCTCCCGAAATGGCATCCTATCGGCAGGGATGATGGCTGAGGTTCTTACTCTGACAAATCAATATTGGTACTCAATTTTTTCCTATGCATGTTTTGGTACCCAAAATACTATATGTAATGCATATATAAGCATGCCTAGAATTTTGATATTTTTCCTTAATTTTTAAGATCTTTAAAATCAATTTACTACATATTTTAACAGAATAAAAATCCAAAATTATTCCCAAATAATCATTCTTTTATGAATAATGTATTTCATTCTCATATTTACAACAAAATATAGTTAATGTAATTTTTGCATATTTTTTATAAATTTATTTAGAATTTCTAAAGCTAATTGCACGAAATTACAATTACAGCCTATTTTGCAATTAACTATGTTTTATAACTATAAAAATATTTTTGATATTTTTAGATTTATATTTATATTTTATTAATTAGTTCTATGTTTGCAATTTGCTTTTCAAATCATTTTATATATTTTTATAGAATAAAATGGAGAAATTGTCTATTCAAATGCTAACCAGATTTCATTACAAATATATAGCCCAAATTGAACCCCAACCAGCCCAAATAAACCCAACCAATAGACAAATTAACCTGAATCACACCCAATTCGGATACCCGGCCCAACCTTGATTCAATCTGAGTCGTTGATCAAACAATATCAATGGCCCAGATTCATTTACCTAAATTAAATCCTAACCTACCCCCAACCCCTCATTCTTTTAGAGACTGGTCTCTCTCTCTATCTCTCTCTCTAACGCTTGCTCTCCCTTCTCTCTAGAACCTTCTGATTCTCTCTTTTTTCTCCAATAGGCTTCATCGCCTCTCCGGCCCTATTCTGTCCTCACTTTTCTCGATCTCTAGTCGCCATGGAATCCTATATCATTGCTTCTCTCCAAGGTTTGAAGCCTTAGAAGCTTCCACCATGAAATATAGTCACTGAAGCCTCGCCTGGGTCCGTTTCCGGCCTTTCTCCGATGGGTTTTGGTCAGATGATGCTTTAAAATTCATTATTAACGAGTTTCACTGCCAGGTTTCTCACCTCACTGATTTTATTGCAAACCCTAGTTTTTGCCTAAATCTCTGAATCTATGTCTTTTAAATGATTTTTGGTTTAATCTTTCTGTTCTACACTACTTATTACTCTACATCTTCAATTAATTCAAGTTTTTAAACATTCTTGTTCCTCTTTTCAAAACTAGGGTTTCCGACCTCATTAAATCACTATGCTTCTGTTTCTTTCGAGTATTATGTGATTACTCCTATGTTCTGTGCTTGAAACCTTTCGTTTTTGAGTTCCATATCTTAGATATTTGGTAGGGTTCCGACTCTCTACTGTCTATGTGGTTTCCTACTTAGGGTTCTTAATTTTTGAGATTATTGTGTTTAAATATGTTTGAATGCCCGTCTTTACTGAATTTGTTGTTAATTCCGAGCATCTGTTTGAATACCTGATTTGCATGTGTTTGCCTTAAGGGTTCTTACACTAATTTTGAACTATTTCCTTATTTGTAAGTTGTTTTCTATACATGGTATTGATTCCCTATACTTTTGGTCTTGCTCGTGATTCTTTGACTGATTTTCATAGTTAATTTTATATGGTTAGCATACTTTGCACTTAAGTATATTTCTAGTTATTCCGTGTATATTTTCCTTGTTTAAAGCACCATGCCTTTATTACATACAAAGTGCTTACTGCATTTGTTATGGTATAATCAGTCATCTGACTGATTATTTCCTTACCTGATAGCCTGTGCTCCTATTCAAATCATGAGCCCCTGATTTAAGTAAATTAGGACCTGTGATTGATTCAATTTGGTACTGTATCTATAGTTTTATACTCACTACCCTATTCTCTACTATTTTCGAAAAAACTATAAGTACTACTCTTCCTTTCTCACTTGACACACACAGAGACACGAATAAACTCAATGTTCTGAACTCATCTCTCTTTCACACAAACATATTTGGTGCTCTTAGTTGTTTCTACACAACTTCTTTCACTTTCCTATTGAATGTTGATTACTCAATTGGTTGAAAGCCACGATTGAGTAATCCTGATCACTTTTACCACTCTGCTGGCCTCTACTGTGTTGCTTGCTTTGGTCTATCTGCTGCTCACCTCTTTGCATACTGCTGCCCTTTTCTCTACATACTCTATGCGTGCCATTGCTCATTTATCTGCACAATATTGCTCACTGCTGCTCTGTGTTACATTATTTTCAACTGGTATGTATCCTATTTAAGTTACAGCCTCAAAACAATATGCTTTTATTGGTCTGCACTTTCTGTTGTTCCCTGTGTGCTTCTACTTATGGTTCTGTTGTTCCTATTGCAACTATTATGTATTTGTGCAAATTAGTAGGCCTAGCTTAACCTGGCATGTTCATTATCCCCTTTCCTACCCCAATGCATGTTCTCCCTCGCTTTTGTATACTACTAGCATCCTTTTGGATACTCCACAGCCCTAAAACCTCTTTCTGAGGATGATTTGGTTTGGGGTCTGATGCTGTAAGAACTGGACTCCTAGTTTGAAGCATGAACTCTTTTCTAATGTGTTATACATGTGTAACTGATTTTCGTGCTTGTAAGCTGTCTGTTCTCTTTACCTTTACCTTTGTTTGTGTGACTTTTGCTTTCAAAGCTGGCTCCATATTAACTATTTTCAAACTCAAATGATTTTTTTTACCCTTCTACTATTTTTCTCAAACTGTCCTTCATGTAAAATATTTTTCAACTCAACTCCCTCAAATTCTATCACAATCACACAACTCTTAGAATTTAGGTTCTGCCCCCTTGTGTAGCATTGCTTTGGGTATCTTGAGTGCCCACTGAACTTTGATGCACAAGATTGGCAATTCCATACTTGCACTTGGCAATGATGATTTGTTTTGGGTGCCTGGTATTAGCCAGGGTCTCAAGAGACCCCTAGAAACTTTGCCGCACCCAAACTCTTGGTGAAGGCTGTGAAATTTGAAAGGAGTAAGTTTGGAGGTTTGGGTCTGGCTAAACGCTCCCTGTATAATAACTTCTTATTTTACTCTTTACTACTGTAATTTAATTATTTAATATGTACTAACTTGTAAAGAACAATGGGGTTTATAGTGAAATCGGGGAGGGTTATGCATGTTTATTAAGGGTACGGGTAGAGAACATGTCTATAGGATTTTATTTACCTATTCATGCAATAGAAATCATGTATTAGAGAGAGTCGGTGGTGAAGGGGTAGATGAATTAGAGAGAATAGGTGGTGGAGGAGTTCCAGGGTTGTCTTGTGGGTTTGTCATGATCGCTAGTTTCTTGAGAAATTTGGTGAGTTAGAATTTTAGAGAAGAAATCAAATGAAAGTGAAGAGGGATTTTACACGGTTTAGTATTATGGAGATGGTAGGAGGTAATGATCAGTTCCCCCTGTCAGGTTGCCCTGGATGGAAGAACTTGTTCCATCACATGTTCCTTCTTTTGGTGCCACTTTAGCTTGAGCTGAGACTTCACTCAAATCTTTTACCAGCCCAATATCTTCATCTTCGTGTTCCTGTCTCTCGCACAGAATGTTAGTTTCATCAAACACTACATTTACACTTTCCTCTACACATAAAAAGTTCTTTTATTGAACACTTAATATGCTTTGCTATGTGAAGAATATCACAAGAATACCCCTCATCACTTCTAGAATCAAACTTACCTGGGGAGTCCTTTCCAATATTGTGCACAAAGCACTTGCATCCAAATGCCCTAATATGGGATATATTTGGTTTCTCCCTTTAAGTAACTCAAATGGAGTCTTCTCTACAAGAGGTCTAGTCATATATCTATTTATGATATAACATGTAGTGTTTACAGCTTCTGCCCGGAAGCTATGGGGTAGTTTACTAGAAAGAAGCAAAGTACTAGCCATATCTTCAAGAGTCATGTTCTTTCTTTAAACTACTCTATTTTTTAAGGAGTCCTAGGGGAAGAGAAGTTATGATCTATACTTTTCTCATCACAAAATTCAGCAAACTTAGCATTTTCAAATTTAGCTCCATGATCAGACCTGATGGATGCAAGTTGATTACCTAGATGTTTCTAAGTTTTTCTAGAGAAAAGGCAGTAAACGTATCAAATACTTCATCCTTAGATGTTAAGAATAGTACCCAAGTAAACCTAGAATAATCATCAACAAGTACCATCACATATTTCTTATCACCTCTACTCAATATTTTCATTGGACTACAGAGATCCATATGAACCAGTTCCAACGTCCTGGTTGTGCTTACCATTCTTGCTTTTAAAGGATGATCTTACATTCTTTCCCCTTGCACCGGCCTCACAAACTTTGTCTTCCTTGAACTTGATGCTAGGTAACCCTATCACCAAGTCCTTGGAGACTAATTTGTTGATTTGATTCTGACTTGCATGACCAAGTCTTTTGTGCCACAGGAGGGGATCATTATCCAATACACTCAAGCAAGTGAGTTTATTTTCTGAAAGAGTAGACAAATCTATAATGTAAATATTGTTAATTATTTTTTCCTACAAAACAATCTTGTTAGCGGTAAGGTTAATCACAAAGCATTTTGTAGAGGTAAATTCTATAAGGTTACCTCTGTCACACAGCTGTGATACATTGATTAGGCTATTTTCAAGCTATCTATCAAGTAGACATTCTCAATGGAGCGTGAGTCTGTCTTACCTACTTTTTCAATCCCAATAGTTTCACCTTTCTTTCTATTTTTAAATGAGACATTACCTCCTTTTAAGTCCTCAAGTGAAAGGAACTAGTTCTTGCTTCCAGTCGTATATTTTGAGCAGCCACTATCCATGTACCATATTTGGTTACTTCCCTCACTTGGACCTGCAAAAAGAAATCAGAGGTTAGTCTTAGGAACCCAAACTAGTTTGGGTCCCTTTCTATAGGCAAATGGGTAAACCAAATTCTTTTTAGCCTACCCAAATAGTCTGTTTTTCTCTTAAACAAAAGCTTTGTTCTTTTGACTGGCCTTTTTTTTGCATTACATTTATTTTTTTAATGACCAGTCTTGCCACAGTATATGCAGATTTTGTTTTTAGGAAGAATGGGGTACTTGCTTTTGGGTTCCCACTTAGGTGCTTGTGCCCCATAACCAAGTCCTCTCTTGTTGCTACTGTGATGGTCTTGTAGTCAGGATAGTGCATCAGAAGCCTTATTACATTTGCAAGTTCTGTCTAGTTCATGCTTTACCTTCCCTGGGTCTTCTTTTATGACTCTTATATGCTCATCCTATCCTGTATAATTCATCCTTCATTTTTCCTAGGTTTTCTTCTAAGGTGAGATGTGTGTGATAAGCTTTCTTCTTACCTGTTCCCAATTTAAGTTTTAAATTATCATACCTAAGTTCTAGGAAACTGGTGTAAGGTTCAAGAACCTAATTCTTCAACTCAACATTTTTACTATCACTCTCATTAGCCCTAGATTCTAGATTTTTGCACTTGACTTTTAAGATCTCACACTCCCTAGACAACTCTTCCTTTTCATTGTTAATTATTTCAGACTCATCGATGAAGTCTAGCAATAGTTCAGACAACCTTTCTTTAGACAGAAGTTTAATCTTTAAGATGAAGGACACCTACCTCTTGTTCATCATCTGATTCTCCGATGTCCACAAGTGCTTGTTCATCTCCAGCTTCATCTTCTGAATCCTTATATGATATTTATCCCCAAGCAGCAACCACAACTTTTGTTGATCCTTTGTTCCTTTTGGGTCTAACCTGTTCCTTCTTCCTGTTCCTTCGTTCAACCCTTTCCTTCTTCTATTCAATTTCCTTTGAAGGACAATTCTTGATCATATGATCAGTCTTGCCACATTTGTAACAACCCTCGTCGGTTTGATTCTCAGGAGCCCTTGGTTTGTTGAAGATTGTACCTCTTGAAAAACCCTTTCCTCTCATTAGGTACATTTTGAAATCCCTATCATGGCCATTTTATCATCCTCCAGATCTGCACCTTCAGCTATTGTGAGAGCCAGACTCTTCTTCTTCTTGGATGCATCCATTTTCATGGTTTTCCTTCTCAGTTCATAGGCATTGAGGTTTCCAATCAGTTCATCCAACTTGAGAGTAGCAATGTTCATTGATTGTTGAATAGTAGTGATTTTGCTTTCCCAAGTCACTAGTAAGACCCTTGTCAAGATTTTCTCAATCTTGCCTTCTTAAAGGATAATTCTCCCAAGAGATTTAAGTTCATTTGTATGTGTCGTGAACCTTGTGTACATCTTTTGGATAGTTTCTCCTTCCTTCATACGGAAATTCTCATATTGAGAATATATCAGTGTTCCTCATGATCTCTTTACTCGAGGGGTTCCTTCATGAGCCACTTGTAAAGTTTCCCATATCTCCTTAGCAGTTGTAAAACTTTGAATCTTGTTGTACTCGTCTAGTCCCAGTCCACACACGAGCCATTTCTTGGCCTTGGCATTCTTCTCCCATTTCTTCAAGTCTTCAGCATTACAGTCAGCTCTTGTCTTTGGCACATCCACTCCTACAACATTCTTCTTTGTAGTCTCTAGGGGACCATCAATGACTATGTCCCAAAGTTCATAGTCTTCTCCTATGATCTGATCTCTCGTCCTGTTCTTCAACCAAGAATAGTGCTGACCATTAAAGAGTGGAGGCCTATAAGTGGATTGTCCTTCCCAGTTTTTAGGTAGTGCACTCATCTTGATCTTTTTCTAAGGTGATAACTTCTTTAATGATAACCTGTTCTGATACCAATTGATATTTTAAGAGTCCATACCATAGAGGAGGGGGGTGATTTGTGTGGTAGCCAAATTTCAGTTAACTGAACTATAGAAGGACCTGGTTCTTCTAGGTGATCCAACTACTACCATTTGCGGAATAATAAATACAAAAAATAAAGAACACAAATACTTTTACGTGAAAAAAACCTGGCTCAAAAGGTGAAAAACCCACAACCTACTACTTAGTAGGATTTTCCCAAACTTTCACTAAAATTACTGAGCCAAAATAGTATTTACAAGACTCTTTGTAAACCTAAGGATTAACTCTTATCCCGTTATGGCACACAGCCTCAACTGTTGCAACAACTTCAAGTTAACTCTAACTTTAGCACTCTAGGTAACTAATACAATTTCTTCTATAAAAGCTGTAAGGTACAATGTAAAATCACCTACTACAATTGAACTAGAATAAAATATAGACATATAGAATTGGTTCTTCTATCTCGTTCAAGTAGCTTTAGGATTGCGCACTCGAATCACCTATAAATTTCTTGCAAAATCGCTTGTCCTTTTGCTTTTCATTTAATTTTAAATTCTTCTTATGTGCATTACTTGTAAAAGAGAACAATACTTATATTTAATAGGTTAATCAAAGTTTGTCTGGGATTTAATTGTTACTCTTCTATCGTAGAAGAGTTCATGGTGATCTCAAACCCTAACACTATTGTCTTCCTAAACTCTGTTCTCTTCATGTAAGGAGTCTCTATCTTCTTATCCAATATACAACTTTTTCAATCAGATCAAAAGATATTGCTTCTTGATAAGTTAGATTTATCTCTTTCACGTGCATCTCACATGTACAGGTTGATCATGACTATGTTTCACAAGATGGACTTGGTCCATGTCTGAGTTCTTTTGTCAATCTTCAAAACTTTACCTGTTCTTGGTCATCATTATGTTCTACCCAGACGCGACCTTAATCACGATCGCAGAAACTCTCACGTGATCGCGAATAGCAACTTCACTGACCCCCAAATTAACCCTACGCGAATGCGATATCCCTACGCGATCATGATGTTGCACTGTTCTTCTCTCTCTGATCGCGATTGACCTCACGCAATCGTGAAGAGAAACTCCCACTCATCACCTGCCTCACTTCTTCCTCTTCATGAACGCGGCATAGCCCACATGTTCATAATTCAAGTTCTACCAATACTACGAGTTCACACTCTCTTTCCCACAATCACGTAGAAAAAATTTCCACTGCCTCATCTAAGCCTTTGTGATCGCGATCCTCCTCATGCGATCGCGATGAAGAAAAGTCTGCAACAGAAAGCAGTAAAATTTGATCCTTCTCTAAGTCAAAAAATGGTCTATTGAGCATCTGAAATATACCTAAGGCCCCCGAGACCTAAACCAAACATGCCAACCAATCCAAAACATCATTTAAACTCGTTCCAACCTTCGGAACGCTCAAAGCAATATCAAAACACCAATTTAATATAATGATTCAAGCCTAAAAACTCCAAAAACTCTCAATTTATGCTTTCGATCAAAAAGCTTATCAACCCTCGTCCGAATGACCTAAATTTTTGCAAGCACGTCGCATTTAACAATAAGGAGCTACTCCAACTTCCAGAATTTTATTTCGACCCCAATATATAAATCTTATTATTGAACCAGAAACTAAAAAATTCAACTTTCGACATTTCAAGCCTAAATAAGCTACAGACCTCCAAAACACCTCGGAACACGCACCTAAGTCTGAAATTACCGAACAGAGCTAATGGAACTGACAGAATTTCATTCCGAGGCCGTCTTCATGCTTCTCCAACTACAGTCTAATTTCTAAAGCTTAAGCTCTCTTTTAGGGACTAGTGTCCTAAAATACTTTGAAACTCAAAACAAATTATTCCGAAAAATCAAAATAGTAAAAACAAATACGGGAAAATCAGTTAATTAGGGATCGAGGCATTGATTTTTTAAAATAACCAGCTGGGTCGTTACAAATGTTGATCGGGTACAAACTGCACTTTCTAATCAAAGTTGAGATTTTGTTGCCACTTAATAGTTTGAAGTTCAAAAATTAAGAACATTTGGTCCTTAACTTAGAGTTACAAGCACAAAAATTAAGGATAGGTAGTCCTTAACTTAGAGTTACAAGCACAGAAATCAAGGATAGGTACTCCTTAACTTAGAGTATGTGGTTCTAAACTTAGAGTTACTAGTTCAAAAGTTAAGGACGTGTAGTCCTGAACCTAGAGTTACAAGATAAAAAACTAAGGACATGTATTCCTTAGCATAGACTTACAAGCTCATAAATTAAGGACATCTAGTCCTGAACTTATAATAACAATCTCATAAGTTAAGGACACTTGGTCCTGAACTTAGAGTTGGAAGTTCAAAAATAAAGGACACTTGGTCCTTAAATTAGGGTTACAAGCACAGAAACTAAGGACAAGTAGTCTTTAACTTAAAGTTACAAGCACATAAATTAAGGACATATAGTCCTGAACTTCGAGTTCCAAGTTCAGAAGTTAAGGATATGTCATCCTCAATTTAGAGTTACAAGTTCAAAAGTTAAGGACAAGTAGTCCTGAACTTAGACTTACAAGCTCATAAATTAAGGATCGCTAGTCCTTAACTTTGAATTATAAGCTCATAAATTAAGGACAACTAGTCCTCAACTTACAATAACAAGCTCACAAGTTAAGGACACTTGGTCCTGAACTTAGAGTTGGAAGTTGAAAAATAAAGGACACTTAGTCCTTAACTTAGGGTTAGAAGCACATAAATTAAGGACAAGGAGTCTTTAATTTAACTTTACAAGCACATAAATTAAGGGCAGATAGTCCAGAACTTTGAGTTCCAAGTTCAGAAGTTAATGACATATAGTCCTGAATTTAGAATTGCAAGTTCAAAAGTTAAGGACAAGTAGTCCTAAACTTAGACTTACAAGCTCATAAATTAAGGACAACTAGTCCTGAACTTACAATAACAAGTTCATAAGTTAAGGACACTTGGTCCTGAACTTTATGAGCATAAAGGGTATTTTCGTTCGGGCGGGTATATTAAAGCAGTGGCTAAAGACTAAAGACAGTTTAAACAACGACTTAAAAGTAAATACATATCTTATTAGCGGCTAACTATGCACTTTCTCCCAAAAGCTACTATGAGTAGGAAATATAATTAGTTTGAATAAATGGAGATAATTTTGTTTATATGGTAATTGTGTCATTTACCCATTTTTAATAGGGTAAATTACCCTCTATAGCCCCTCAAAATTTTAGTAGCTCATGTTTTGTACCACTTTCAAAAAATACCACTTCGGCCCAAAAGTATTGCATATAGTAGCCGAAAGGAATGAGAATGACAACATAAGCGCCTGTAACTCAGTGGATAGAGCGCCTGTTTCCTAAGCTGAAGGTCGTAGGTTCACCCCTGCCTGCCGCGATAGAGCTAACCCTTTTTTTCAATGTATAAAAATTGTATCCTAAGTTTGACAGTATATCCTTGGTGTATATTGAGCCTATCTCGAGTGTGTTTATATATCTAAAGTGTATATATTTGTGTACCCCAAATACTTTTTGTATCGTAAATGTATAATTTATCCGAACAATGTATCAAAATTATATATAATGTGTATTTTCTGATATGTAAACATATTGTATATAAATTATATACAATTATGTATGTGTAATATGTGCACACTGTGTATTTAGAGTGTATCATGTATTTTTTTCATATAGTGACAATCTTTTTTGTATATATTTTGTATAATTATATTTATTTTGTATAGTTACATCTATATTGTATAATTTTTATATAGTGACAGTCTATTTTATATATTTTTTGTATAGTGACAGTCTATTTTGTATATTTTTTGTATAGTAACAGTCTATTGTATATAAATTGTACAATAAGTGTCTATTTTGTATATTTTACAAAGAGTGACAACCTATTTTCTATGTACCTTCCACTACCTTCATGCCTTGTACGGTTGTACCCTACCACTTACCAAGACATAACTGGAAAATCAAATGACCAATTGCATATCTGATTTAAAAAGTTATAACCAGAATGTATTCTTCTTTTCATAAGTTTCCTTTTCTTTCTAATTTGATGATATCATGTAAGCCAAAAAAGATTATAGCTTGTCATGAAAATAATTTAAACAGTTATATGTCCCTCTCAAAATTTCCAATTGGCAACATTTATTATTGATGTGATTTTCCTTAATTCATACTTCCGATGGGAGTATTATAAATGCCAAAATTCTTGCAAATGGAAATTAATGTAATTCTTTGGGCTATTAGTTTTGGCTGACAAAAAGCATCTTTAGAAATTAGCCAAAAAGAGGTTATGCAAGGAAGAAACAATTAATGAAGTAATACTACAAGATTGGAAAACAAAAGATATATAGAAAGAATACAAGCAAAATTAAATGGGGAAAGTGCAAAAGCTGTTAGTGTTGCCTTCGGCCAATCGGGTGCTTGTGAGTTTCGTGGCTAGCCATTAGAATAATTTTTTGGCTATACAGTGTATAATATAATTTTGGGCTAGCAGATTGTATAAATTTAGTCCAAACGGCTATAAATAAAATTTGCTCTTTTTAATAACTTTACCAAAACTGACCTTTTTTTTTTCATTATTGATCCGGAAATAGGTGAGCCCACGCTATTTTCACTTCAAAAATCTAATTAGGCCTGACTGGCAGAAAGCCCAGTAACATGACATACCGTGAACTGACCCAAATACATGACACAAACGTCGGATGCAAGGGAACAGAGATTAGAAGAAGAAGAAGAAGAAATCCAACCAACGAATCTTTTGATGAAATATAAGTTGTCGTGTCTCTGGGGGTTTCGGGCAGGTTCCAGTTCATCATAAATAATCCAGCAAAAAATTCAAGTAAGCTTAGTTCAATATATTGTCTTTTTGTTTGCCTAGAAATGTTCCCATTTTCTGCTAGATTGGTTGAATACTCTAGTTCTATGCAATTGGATCTTTAGCAATTGTTCCCTATAAATTCTCTTAATCTGGAAATTGATGTTGAATAACATGTCGTGAATAACATGCTAAATATATGCTGAATGTTTCTGGTTGAATTTGTTTGTTATAAGTGGTATTTAGGACTTAGGAGCTTCTTTTTCCAGAGGCGGATCTAAAATTTCGGGAGGATAGGTGCACCATTGATTTTAATAAATTTTTTGTTTGATGATATGAAATTTTACATTCACATCAACTTAGCGAGAAAAAGTAAATTCATTATCGCAAAAATCATCATCAAGTATAATTGTACTTGACGAGTTTTCATACTTTTGAAAACAATCTATAATGACATTATTACTTACAGTTACGAATACCTCACCCTCTATATTGCAAACTAAACAATCATTCAAAATTTCTTCATTAGTGCTATTACGTAGATCAGTTTTTATGAGCTTCAATGCGACCAGAGCATTGCAACTTCCTATTTTTAATTCAAAAAAATAAACAAAGCTATATAACCAAAATTTGAAACCAAAAGAAAATCCCATTTATTCAATCTTCTCACAGTCAGAATAAATAAATAAAGAACATATTGATTAGTTCAGAAAAAGATTGGACCATACGTTGAAGGAAAATAGCTGTTGCACAAGGCCACAAACAGTCAATGGAGACAAATGTGTATTTTGATTCTTTGAATGCCGTAGATTTTAGAGCAAGAGACAAGAACAATATTCAATATAGGGATTAGGGTTTTGCATTTTCTGGCCTTTGGGACAAATTGGGATTAGGAAATATTATTATGATAGTGATTGAAGAATAGTCAATAGATGATATTTGGGAATGGGGAAAACTGAAAGGTTCCAAGTGTAGGAAAGTTGGGAACTAATGTTGCTGCTGCGTTTTAGTAGAAAATGAAAGAAAAGCAAGATTTAAAAGAGAAATTAAAACAAAAAACATAAGTGGGATTCGATCCCACGAGCTTTTATTCCTAGGAATAAGCAGCCAAAACCAGCGCACCACCTCTCCTTTTTTGACCATGGGTGCTATCCGTTAATTATATACTGGCTTTAGTCAACGGACAACGGGTTCACGTGAACCACATTTTTCACCGTGGATTCGCCCTTGTCTTTTTCCATGTAAAGTAAGTAAATATGAGTAAACATATTGAGTTCCAACATGGGTTTTTCTTTTTTTTTTTGGGGGGGGGGGGGTTAGATTAGCTTCTTTATTAGAAAACTCAATAGGAGTTTACTAATCAGGCATTGACTTTATAATACAGAGAGGCAAAATTGAATATTTTCAATGTGGAATATGAAAGGCTACTTGAGAACTAAGTGGATTTGGAAGGGAAAGTTGTGTCTCTCTATTGGGTGGTTAGCCGGAAAAATCATTGTGTATATTAAACTTTTTTCAGGTGAGTGATAGTGGCATGATATGATAATGAAGGTTTTGGCATGTTACCGATAGTAAATTATATTTGGGAAAATGATTTGCCAAAATATGCAATTGCTTGGGGAGGATATATTTCTTAATTTTATGATAGTAGATGGCATCCAGGAACATCGTGGTATTCATTGTTGAGAGTTCAATTCTTTAATTTTAAATTTTAACTGGGAAAGTTGTTCAGTTTACCTCCCTCCCCGCCTCTAGGCATTCTACAGAACAAGTGGCTACGGATGAGATCATTCTTATGTTTAGATATACGGAATGGGGTCTCGAGAATTTAATTAAATTCATAGGGGGAGTTGTTTTTGTTTGTATCTGTGGCCAAAAGGTGAAGTTGGGTCTCCATCCACTCCCTAGCTTTCTTATTTTTGGTAGATGGCATAGGGGTACATCCTGGTATTGGTGTTAACAACTATACCTCATCTTAAGCTAGTTGAGTTGATACAGAATGGGGTCTTGAGAATTTAATTAAATTCATAGGGCAAGCTGTTTTGTTTGTATCTATGGCCAAAAGGTGAAGTTGGGTCTCCATCCACTCCCTTGCTTTCTTATTTTTGGTAGATGGCAAAGGGGTACATCCCGGTATTGGTGTTAACAACTATACCTCATCTTAAGCTAGTTGGGGTTATGAATTGTATTATCCATTTCACTCCACTTGTACCTGTATCATTCCAATATTCAATAGCTTGGGATTCTCTAATACTAGATGTTCTCTATTTTTCTACTAACATATAAATATGTAAAAGATTAAAATGAGTCCCTCTAAGCATGAGAGCATATATAGTTATACCAACACGACTGATTTCCTTATTCCTAAGTAGTTGGTATTATCTTTGAATTCATAGGGCAATTTGTTCTTTTTTTTCATCTATGGTCCAAAGGTGAAGTAGGGACCCTGTCTCCGTCCATCCCAGACAAGGTGGGGTTCTGTGGAGGCGAGAGGAACATAGATATTCGAGGCCTTCGGGGAGAATTGAATGATAATTGAAATAAGTGTTTTAAACTAGGGGTGTCAATGGTTCGGTTCGGTCGGTTATTTTATTAATTTTGTACCATACCAATTTTTCTGATATTCTATTATGTATAATCAAAATTAGACTTTTTGAAACCATCCCAATTGTATCGGTTCCTCTTCTTTATCGGTACGGTTCGGTTAATTTTCTGTATTCTTTTTATAAATATAATATAAAGGTCACTAGTAGAAATAGAATGTAATAACATACATACTTTTAAAGGCTTAACAAAACTCTCTAGATATTTTTACATTTTAAAGGGTGATGAATTAAGAAAATATAAAAGATGGCTAGAGCATAGATCCATCAACTACTCAACAACAACATAAAAGAAACTAAACAAATTAATATAACAAAAATATAAATCACATGAGTGGAAAGATATTAACAAAGCTGGGGCTGAGACCCAAGAAAAAAGTTTATAGAAGATTAAATATTTAAAAAAATATTAAATCATACGAAAGGAAACATAATCAATATATTGTAGTTTGCTACTTATAACAACTACAATGCCTTGTGTCTCGCTAGTGAATATGCTGGAAAAAAATTTAGTTTCAATGGGAGTAGCATAATAGGTTTGGGAATTATATTTTGCGATTATTACTTGTTGGTTTGTAATTGTTTTCATAATTCCAAGATCCAAGGAAAATTTAATGTTTTATCATTTTTGAATTTAATATATAAACATATTTTTCACATGTAAATTTATTCAGTGCAGTTTGGTATTTTTTTGATTTATTTTCATAAAATAAAAAACCTGCCCTAATTGTCGGTACGATTATAGATTTATATAAAAACCTACGGTTTTATTAAAATAAACCTAAAGATCGGTTCGGTACGGTACATTTTGGTCGGTTTAGTCGGTTTTTAAATATCCATTGACACCCCTACTTTAAACTGTGAACTTGGTTGCCGTTCCCTCTTGTCTCCCTAGAATAGGATGTGTGGAAAAATGCTTATGTTTTGGGCAAAGATGCCTTTGCTTTTAGGAAGACTCTTAAGACAATTGGGATCACTGGAAATCGGAGAATGAAAAGGTATGGAGAATAAGAAGGGCTTTTCTTTTTGGGTTGGGTTATGAGATAGAGGAGAAGCAAAAGAGGGGTGGATTTTGGTGGTATCTTCTCTGTCTAACATGCCTAAACAAAATGATTTGTGTTGAGTTCTGAAGTTCAGTTTCAGTGGTGACAGTCCAGGGAAAGAATGTGTGGATATCACGCTCAGCTATGTTGCAGCTGAAGTGAAAGAAATATAAATTACTTGTTGGAATGTTTGAGCTAAATCTTTCTTTCTAAATGCAGGTCTTACGCGGCCACAGTACTCCAGACACCAAATATTCATTTTTGGTTGCGGATTGTTGCTGCATAGTTTACTAGGTCCTGTCGCCTTGCATGGTACAGTCTACGATATTCCATCTTCTTCCAAACACCAAAGCCCCCCCTCCCCCCCACACACAACCCACCCACCCACCCACCCACCAACACACACACACAAAAATACAAAACAAAGAAGGAGAATATATCGTACTTTCACAGTGACTTTTGACTGGATAGAGAGGTCTAACCCATTTAGTTTCAGTTTCATGAACATTTGGGTTATGCTGACATTGGTTGAAAGAGCATCTGCTTTCAGAAGTTTTACATAGTTTTCGCTGCTTAAAGATTTCCAGAATAACTGCAGGCCTTTAGTCATATAAGTTACTCTAAAATGTTTCATTTGTAACAATAATTCTAGCAACTGCTAATTGGCTGTTTCTGATGTTATTTCAGGATCCTAGTAACTCTTTGGATGATAAGTCTGAAAGCAGACTTGAATGGTTACACGTTTTGGTACTTTTCTCGAAATAATAGGAACTTGTTGTTGAGCAGGGATGAGGGAGCTAATACTCATCGCTAGCTTAAGTGATCTTGCTTGACATTTCTACTACGTGTTTTTTAATTAGTTTGTTTTTGCTTATCAGAGAAGTTAGAAGTTGTAAAGCTGCTGCCTGCTTAGTTAGAAGGAGGGAGAGAGAGGGGGAGAGAGGGAGAACGCACATGTGATGTCTTTTGACGGAGCTGAAAGGCCATGGAAATGTGGAAAAGGGGGTACTGTGAATTTACAGAAAGTGAGTTCCATTGTCCGGGATATTGGGGAACCTTGCCTTCATCAATCATCAATAAAGGTAATGCCTTAATGTCTCTTACCATCTATTAATTATCAGTTGTCACTTAGATTATATTATATGATTCCTTTTTTGTATTGCCTGTAGAGTTTTCGTATTAACTCGTTTCTTCTGCTCTTCTTCCTTTACTCTATTTGCTTCTTTACTTCGTAAATTTATGATAAACTTTTGGAATATAAAAAAGTTTGATGTGTATTATTGGCTTGTTGCTTCTCTTGAATGCTTCTTTCTCGAAAACATTATTTAATCTTAAGCCAAAAAATAACGGAAGAAAGAATATGTTTATATTAGGAAATAAACCTACATTTGATGTATATGCAATCCCGCTTATTACCTTTCTAACAAGAGAGGAGGTAACCTTTGCTATTGCTGAGAATTTTGGTTTGTGCTTCTTGACCAACTATGGACTTTAAAAAATGCAACGATTGACTACGTGAAGTCCCAGTTAGATCAATGGTTTGTACCTCTGCTACTGTACTTCTATTTCTGTTGTTAATTAATCAGTCAAAGTACTCTTGCTGCTTAATGCGAATCATTTTCCAGCAGAAGAAAAGATTAGTCAGTAGGTATTGGGACCCTTTTACCCATTCCCTGATCCGTGTTTCCTTCTTTTCCGTACTTAGTAGTCTTTGGGCATGCCTGTACCCATATCAGCGAGTATAAAATTTTAATAAATCACATAAATAATATTAAGAAAACATATGAAGTTACAAAAAAAGATTTAGAAGAAAAATATTCAAGTTCCTGAAAATGATGAATATTGATGTTATTTAACAAATTAGCAAGGAGGAAATCATACCTCACAAAAGTCCTCAAATGCTTTATCAAAAGTATGTTTGGTTAAAAGTCGTATTAAGAGTTCACCATTTTGATCTGACTAGCAGAAGTATCTATACTATTGATGAGTCCAAAAACAAAGTAAAAGCAAGCAATTAAATAGAGTTCCCTATGGAAAAAAAATTATATTTCTTATTAATCTGCAAAATATAAATAAGATTACTGAAGGAGAGCCTTGGTGTAACTGGTAAAGTTACAATCATGTGACTAGGAGGTCACTGGTTCGAGCCGTGGAAACAACATCTTGCAGAAATGTAGGCTAAGGCTGCATATAATTGAAATTTATAGTTCGGCCCTTCCCTGGATTCCACACATAATGGAAACTTAGTGCATCGGGTTATCCTTTTTTAAAACTATCCGTTCTTTCATTTGTTTGACATGCCATTTGTAGTTGAACTTCCGACTGAATTGACAACCCAAGTTTAGTTTCAAACTCATAGTTGCAAAAAAAGGTCACCTATTCTTCCCTCTAAAAAAATGTCACCTATTCTTTAACTTCAACATCATGTCACAGAAAATTGTCATAAAGTCTAATTTTCCATGGTCATCTATCTGCCCTTCATGATAGTTACCATAGCATGGAAAATAGACTTTCATATATCCTCGAATAATCACATATAAAATTTCTTACACATAAAACAGGAAAAAACGGGACTCATGTTGTCATGCCCGACGACAGACAAGGCATCCGGTTTCTTAGTTGGTTCCCGGTTAACCATTCACATGCCGGCTTTGGGGGACGGACACAACACCAGGTTAACCCAACTTGCCTTTACTAAATGAATATAGCTAATGCATGACTTCGGAAAGCATCGAATGTTAAAACTTATCATAACTTGTAAACTATAAATAACCAAAAATAGTTATTCATACACGCCATATGAGACCTCAATCGGAGTGACAAAAGCATAATGTAACCTACTGTGTCTATGGAGCTTTTATTAAATTATGAATAAAAGAAATACTGATGACAAGATGTCACGACCCAAGCCCATGTCACGTATTGATCGTTTTGGGCCTAGGCCCGCACGAATTTGTCTTTTTGGAATACATTTGGAATACACCATCTCGAGCCCTAAATGCGTGTATACCATGTGAACTTAACTCATGTCTTATATAGCTCTTTACTTTCCTCTCCCATTCCAATGTGGGATTTGCCTAAGGTAACGTGTGTCCCCTTCTTCAAAACATGCCAGCCTGCAAGTCCTACTTGACTCGCCCTCATCGGTCCGCCCTCCATCATGGGTTCACGTTCACCCCCCTCATGGGACTCAGCGTCCTCGCCGAGGTTTGCCCCACCACCTTCTCAAAGATGTGAGATTCGCCTAAACTCAGTTGGCCACTGAGTTTTGCCCCACTATCGTACTGAGGGAGATACCATATTTGTCACGGCCCAAGCCCATGGTACTTACTGTCCCCTTTGGGCCCAGACACGCACAAATTGTGTTTTTTGGGCTACATTCTTCTGCGGTATGTCCAAGGGATGACACTTTCATTTTTTAAGCCTCTGGCTGATTTTAGAATTTTTGTTGTTGAACATGCTGTTCCTTACTCATAAGTTATGTAGAATCAGGCGAGTTTGAAGTTCACCAGTCTCAATCCAAATTCTGGCAACGCCTTATTTTCTTTTCATAGTTAACTGATAAGCAGAAAGAAAGTTTCCACAATATACTTGCCACCATAATAAATATCCAGACCAGAATTATACAGGATAGAGTTACTTAGTAAATCCATTAATGCAGCTTAGTGAAGAACATAATCGAACATCATGATATCAGTCCAATGTTTGATATAGATACTTTAGTAAAAGGATAGGATGCGTTTTCTAGGATGAAATCTCCACTTGCTCACATTTGAAGTTAAGCAAATAAGGTCTATCATCATATGCACAATGTTTTTATCTCATAAGCTATATTCTCATCATAATATTGAATCTGATGTTTTAGCTTTATTTATGGAGGGTGCTTGACACGAAAGAGACATACCTCTTACCCAGATGATTCATAACATCAGCTGGGAGTCCATATTCTGCTCTGGTTGGTTATTGACTGTGCAAGATTTATCATCCGGACACTATTCAAAGGATTTAGTTGGAGAAACCACCAACCTTCTAGTGCTAAGATACCTTCAATGAAGCTGTAAATCCACATAATGTTTTCGTCAGCAGGAGAATTTCCTGAATTGGCCGTTTTGCCACTTGCAATACTATTTGTTTGCTTGATATCTAAGAAGCAAAGGGCCCTTTGAGCATATATGAATAAAGCTTATCTCTAGTGGCTCACCCATTTAATGTAATGAAGCTGCGTTAGGGAGAATTCAAGAGACACTTATGCTTGTGTGTCTGTTTACTTAAGTTGGAGAATTCATGTTTATTTCTTGCTTGCTAATGATGGTGATAAGGATATTATGAATGCTAAGGTTAGCTCTTCAGAAGACAAGAGGGGTTGCTCTGATGGTAAGCAACCCCCACTTCCAATCAAGAGGTTGTGAGTTCGAGTCTCCCCAAGAGCAAGGGTGGGAAGTTCTTGGAGGGAAGGATGCTAGGGGTCTATCTAGAAACAGCCTCTCTACCCTAAGGTAGGGGTAAGGTCTGCGTACACACTACCCTCCCCAGACCCCACTTAGTGGGACTATGCTGGGTTGTTGTTGTTGTTGTAATGTTAGCTGTTCAGAAATTATTGTGATTTCTTAAGAGAAAGTATCTAGGAATACAATATTTTTGCCGTAGGTGAGCTACTTTTTATTTTTATTTTTTTTGTGAATAATTAAATAGGAATTTTTGCTTTGTATACTCAACTTTTATGCTGGAGACTTTTCCTTTTGCTTTTGATAATGATAAACTCAACATTCATGCTGGAAACTCTTTCCTTGTGTTTTTTGATGATGTAGATGAGCAAAATGCTTACGCCTAACAGGTGGCAGGCTACCTTTGATAAGGATGGGAAGGTACATGGTTTTCGGAAAGTGCTGAAATTGATCATATTGGGGGTAAGGCTTCTATTTTGTAGTAACGTTTCTGTTTTTGTTCAAGCCTTTTGTACATTGATTTTGTTAGCATGCAAATCGGATCTGCGTTAATAAGTGCTGAGGTAATTTTCAGAGAAATTATAAGAATTCACAAGGACATATTTCTAGCATTTCAGTTTTTATTTCACCGATGCATAATGTTTTTCATTGTGATGTACCCCCAAGAAAGTGAGAAGGGAGAAAGGCAAGGGGAAGAAGAAAAGAAAGGAAAAGCCCCCAAGGGAAAAGTCTAGCTGTCAAAGAGATGTAGTAACAACCTAGGAACTAAAGATTCAGATTCCAGCAAAGACAACACCATGAAAAGCTTTCTCATCTGTCTAAACCTTAGTGGCCAGAATAATAGATGCATGTGCTAGTGGCAGTGGTGCATTAGTTGAGGTTTTTGTATTAGAGGCATATAACATCATTATCCAAAAAAAAGAGAAAATAATGAAGAACGGGAGAAAGAAAGACGAGGAGAGAGAAGAGAGAAATAGGGAGAAAGGAAATGGAGAGAAAGAAAGAAAGAATGAGGGTTAGACCGAAAGAAATACCGAGAATGGAGAATGATTTTAATATCAAATCAATTCATCAGTTTTCCTTATTATTGAAGACTTCTCCAAAAACAGTACATAATCTATTTATATGATAGTGGGTTTTGAACAAGTTAGAACTCTTAAAAGTACTAGAAGTCCATCTAAAAATATAGCACTAGTTTAAATCCTAGCTCTAATTTAAAAAAAAGAAGGTTATCTCTAAACTTGAAGGGGAGCCTTAGCGTAACTGGTAAAGTTGCTGCCATATGACCAGGAGGTCATGTGTTCGAGTTGTGGAAACAGTCTCTAGCAAAAATGCAGGGTAAGACTGCGTACAATAGATCCTTGTGGTCCGGCCCTTCCCCAGACACCGTGCATAGCGGGAGCTTAATGCACCGGTTTGCCCTTTTTTTAAGGTTATGTCTAAACTAATAAAAATACATTATTTTTAATTAAGGAGAAAGATAAATAAATATCTATTTTAATTTAGTCATGCCGTTTTTGTAAAAAACTTGACGAGTGAGACTGATAGTGCAACATCCAAAGATTTGGAGTAAATAAAATGAACATATCTTGGGTCCATGTAACCTCATATAGTGGTTGATTTTGATCATTTGGAGAAGGCACCTTGATCATGCCCAACTATGACTATAAAAAGGCTAAACAATCGTTGCAAATATAATTCGCTGTAGAGTCCCGAGTCGAATCCCAGAGGAAACAAACCTTTCACAACCTTATTGTTTTTATTAATAAATCACAAATATATCTTAGATGAACTGCATTTCATAGTGTTAGATTGTCTTTAAAAATAGAGAGGAAAAAATTGAAGAAGTGAAGTGTTAAAAGCGAATCATTCTATACATTCTATATAAATAGAGGTATTTTGTTCTGCTGAAATGAACAAATTACCATCTTTTGTTCGGTATAAATTGAGGAAATCATTCTACATTCTATACGTTCTATCATTCTGTACTTTTTTCCATCTTTGGTAGGGAAGGAGGTTACTGCTTAACTGAAATGAAAGAAACTATACTCGCCTCCTTCCCTTCACTTTCGTTCTTTGTATTCTGTTATCCGATACTATATAATTTTATATTTTATAATAATTTATATTATCATTTATATAATGAACACATAATCAATCTACCACTCTAAATTTTGAATTCAGCCCGTAATCAAATGAGTTTATCCCACCCTCCATTTGTTTGAAAATTCAATCATCTTCATTGGCTTTAATTTCCGAGCTCATAATTAGACGCATAATTAAGGTATTAGTTTTTTTCTCAACCAAGCTAAGCTTTCACAACCCAAAATTTCAAACTAACAAATTAGTTTAAATAATGAAATAATGTTCTGATCAACTGATTTTTTTCTACTAATAGTACCAAAAATTGGTATGTAGGAAGACCCAGAAGTTATCTAAATGGAGGAAGCATTGCAATCTGGAATCATCTTGCAAATTTGTACAACGAATAGTTTATACAACATAAATTTGAAAATGAATATGTATTTTCTGCTTGAATAGACAAATAAAAGAGAGCAATTATTCACAATGGAAAATACAACAGAACTCAAGACTAAATATTGTCACAGTATGTGTTCCGTAACCAATATCAGTTCAGTGATACACTCAAATTTTCAAATATGTTTTCTTTCTGATTTCTCTATCTGTATGTAACATTATTAGTATTGTTTTGAGTGTCTTTTTCATGTTAGAAGTATCAAAAGTTTCGGGAAAAAGTATTTCAGTTCAAAGATAACTTGGGTCAAGAAAATGAATTAGATCAATGCACTGTATACCGTGTTGGGTGTCTTATACCATAATCTACATTGTTTAATATACTGATAAATTATGAGTAAAGGCCTACAGGTTGCCTTGGCTTCCAGCACAAAGATGAAAGGAACACGTGAATTAACATGATTACCAGAAGTGATTTTACCAATATTTTATCAAAAACTGAGTTCTTCAATCTCGTTGTTATTCTCAAAAGAAGTCTGCAAGTTTATAAAGCATAAAATGATACACTGGAAATGAAAAACCAAAGGAAGAGAATAAATATAATTCAGAAACAGAACATAGGGAAAAAGACGACCAATAGACCTGACGAGTGACATGTACAGTAACACTCCAAATTACTTAAAACAGAATAAAATATCATTTTAAGAAACAAATTAGTGGAACGAATAACTTGATAATACCAGTAATATTCTTCATGTGCTTTCATGGTGCTCGACCTTTTGCCTAAGATTTAGTGCCTGGAAAATAAGTTTAACTTTGGTAAAGAAGTTAAAACTAAATTACAAAGAGAAACAGAACAATAATGGACAGAATATGCAGCCAAATAGAAGATACGAAGCTTCTTTATAGAGATGGAACATATCAGAATGAACCAAATAGTTAATCGTCCACTTTCACAGGCGTTTAAGGATAACTGGACATTAATTGGCTTAAATTCTCTAACAAACAGTTCGTTTAATCACCGTTGCAACTCTTGATTGCTCCCACGACTGTTTGTTGTCTTTATTTATTTAAAATATTGAAAAATAATAAAAAACAAAAAATGACAAAAAAGATAAATAGCATTCCTTGTTAAAGAGATACACCACGTCATGGGGAAATGTCCCTGCATTATATATATATATATGTGTGTGCTGAACATGCTGCATGGTGGGTTAGTCGAGGTTCGCTCAAATTGATCCGGACACAACTTAGATGTATTTGTAATGTTCCGTATTTTGAGACATGAGAGCTCCATCAGAACATCTCCCTTTCTTGGGAATAACGAGCATTAAGGGAGAAACCTATTAAGAAAAGAAGAAAAGGAGAGTTAGGCCTCATTTGTTTGTACTTAATGGAGGTCTGAATCTTAATCATTCAGATCTCAGACATTAAGTGTGTTTGTTGTGTGTTTTTTTTTAAAGTCTGAATCTTAATTATTCAGATCTTAATCATTAAGTGTGTTTATTTTTTACTTCAGAACCACTTAATGGGTCTGAATAGGTCTTTATGATTAAGATCTATAATAGAGACTTAATTTCATTAAGATGCTATCACATATTCATTATTAACTGCCACCACCCCCTACCATTATCAAGTACTACCATGCTACCACCACCACCATACTTGACCACCACCACCATAGTCAACCACCACCATCACCATCATCCTCAATCATAGTCGCCGCTATTATCGACCATCCCCACCACTCCGACCACCACCATTCTCATCACAGTCAACACTTATCCACCTCAACTACCACAACCAACTATTCCATCACCATTAATAACCACAGCCGGCACCGCCCATTATTATAACCTACCATTTTATTCCTCAATCACAAATCATCATCCGCCATTATTTACTATCACCACCCACTTCTACCATCCCCAATCATAATCGTCACCACTACCAATCACTACTAGCATGAACCACCATCATCAACCAAATCTACCACCAACCGCTGCCTTTAGTCGGCATTCACCCGTTAGCCATCACCACCAACAACTATCATATTTTAAAGAATTATATATTTTATTGATACAATATTCGATTAGATAGGATTTCATTTGAAATTTATGTTTATTATTTTTCAAATAAAGATAAATTTTATGTATTCAGATGCTAAAATCAAAAGCCTTAATTTTTAATATTCAAATCTTGATACACATCTTAATATATTCAGATGTGTATTCAGATTCGAATATCTTGATCTTAATACACATCTTGATATTCAGATGTATATTCAGATTCAGACGTCTTAATCTTAAAAAAAACAAATGAGGCCTTAACCTCTGTGTTGATACTAATCAGGAGGAGCATAACCCTTATGACCATCCTCCTGAAAAACATAGCTGAAATATCCTATTAGGCAGCTTCTGGAATACTCAGAGAAGTAGAGTGAGATGGTGACAGATTATGTATAACGTACATTGACATTGAGTTTCACCTGCAAACACACTTTTGTTAAGTTCTGCTCCAGGGCTCTTTAAGGTGGTTGTTTAAAAGAGATTAATTTGTCAAAAGAGAAGTATTAATATTTGACAATTTATATATGCATGAAATTATGATTGTATCTATGCTGTAATGGAGAAAATCTTTCTTGCATGGTAGGGTGTGGATCCATCCATAAGGCCAGAAGTTTGGGAATTTCTCTTGGGGTGTTATGCTTTGGGCAGCACTGATAAGTATCGAAAGAAGCTGAGGACTGCTAGAAGGTATTTGCCTTCCAGTTACTGCTATATTTCATTGAATACGTGTTACACAAAAAAAGGTATACGCATGCAAACTAAGCAACCATTAAAACAATTATTAAAGTTCCGTAACCTAATTTAACCATATATCATAAGTAGCAACTTGTTGTTTTGTTAAATTTGGGGCGAGTCCATCATGATTTTTCTTTTAAGATGGGTATAACATGTGTTTTTATGCAGGAGAAAAAGTATTTGTGTTTCAAATGATTTGGATTGAACCATCTAAATTGAAATATTGAAATTATTAGTGACCTATATAAGGTGGATAAAGAAAATGTATTTTTTTCTTTCTTTTAGATAATTTTGTCTCCAAAGGGAAATAGCATGTATTTTTTAAATTTTTGTTTAAATTATTTGTGATAGATATTAAATTCTTTAGTTCAACTATATACTAAGTAGGACAAGCATTTCAATTTCACGTTGACATACTCCTAATATTCACGTGATTAAAAAACTGAAAAATTCGAAAGATCCAATTTTATGCTGGTCTGATTTAGTTTATAGATTTAGCAAACCGACATAGTTGCTTTGGTAGTTTTTTAGGAAAAAAGATGATCAAGTCAAATCAAACCACATATTCCCCCTACCAGCAGTGATGATAGAACACCATTATGAGGTCATCCAGATACGGTGCCGTATCTGCCTTTATACCAGCACTATTGCTGATTGCCTCTTAATCTTCCTATAAGAATTTTATCCTGGTTACGAGGATGGAGCTTAGACCTAACTCAATCCCAAAAGCTAGCTTATGAGGAAAGAATTACTAAAAATCATATAAGAAGACGGCAACACATTCCCTCAACTAATATGGTACACTTAACACCCGTGCACGTCAAAGACGGGTCATCTGGTGTGCAGACAATATAACATGGGGGCCACATATTGGGTAATCAAGAATATGGATGAGTTTGATTCTAATATCTTACAAGAAAATACACATGACTTCACAACATAACAAAAAATGGCCCATATTTTTAAGTTTTATCCCACCTAGGCCACATTGTGCATATTTTGAAAGCACTGGTAAATTCAAAATCTGTGTTCTTACAACCATTGTTTCTAAAAGATATGGAGTTAAATCTGTGTTTTCTCAACCATTGCTTTCACTCTCTCTTTTTCTCACATCTTCTACTTATGCTTCAAAGGACCGTGTATTTTCTGCTTCTCCTCTTGTTCACCTGCTTGCAATATAAAGAAAATTGAAGAGTAGAAGTCCATCATTGAAGACCATTCAAAGCTTTGCTTTTGAAAATGGGGTTTTTTGAATTTGTTAGTTGTTTGGATTGGGTGTTGTTGCAATTGATTGAAAATATCAAAAGGAGTTCAAAATATAAATTTGAAGTGATTTAGAGTAGATTTGAGCAATATTTAAGTTAAATTTCAGAAAAAACGCAAGGAAGAAGACGAAATCAGTTTTTTGTATAATTATGTATAATCTTGTATAATAGTGTATATGAGTGTAGAAACACACCTTATACACTTTTATACACCTTTATACAAGCGTATGTAGATGAACTTCTTTCACGATTTTCAGTTACAAATCTTGTTCAAAACGAGTCCAAATCTCCATTAAATGACTTCAAATTTTATATACAACCTCCTTATACTATTTCTAGCAAGTCTTTATAACACCCACTCCAAATTTCTCACAAAATCAAATTCGAAATTTAAAGCCACATATTTAAGCTTGTTAAAAATCTTATTTTTAACCTCCCAAATGAATTTGGTTTGTTGAATTAATATTTGAGTCACAGTTACTGATTCGAAAATTAATTTAAAATCTTGAGGAATCTTTTTTTTTTAAAAATTAAATAGTAATTTTGAGAACCTATTGGAGTTGGATGTTGAATCTTAGCATATTATTTTTGAGCTAGTTGGTTGTAAATTGAAATATGAAGTCCAGTTGTTCTAATGTGAAATTTTCCCTATTTTGAAGATGACTCTTGAACTAGTTCAATCCCAAAAGTTAGCTCATGTGATAGAATTAAAATCGTATAAGGAGATAACGACCATTCCCTCAACCGATATGGGTTACTTTAATCTTCTTCTTCAAACACCGCCTCATCTCTCCCCACTCCCACCCAATGTTACTAACTCCTCTGTCTAGCTTTGGTCTTTGTGTCATATAATTTTTTTATTACAATTTTGTATAAGATCCCTAAATTATATCTCTCACTTCTTATAACCTGCATATGTGGCATTCAGAAATTTTTCCTCTTTCTAGTGTTAGCTAATCAATGGAAGAATTTTTCCTGCAATCACCTACCTTTACACCATTGATCTTTTCCAACAACTAATCTCCTTTTAGTTTGAAATTAGCATAAGCTAAATCCCCTATTAGCTCCCCCTTCTCATTTTATCTTCCTCGGTTAGACCCCCTTTCCCCTCTTTGCTCTCTAATTCCCCGAGTTCATCCACTAGTTCCAGCAATTTTATTTTTTTGATTTTTCAGTTCTCTCTTTTATACTTCCATCATTTTGAACACTTCTCTTACAAGAAGAAAGCAACTATGTTTGAATCCCCAACTAGTTGGGGTCAACTATATGAATCCTCATTATCTTCATCACTCCATCTTAGACCCATGTCATCCTAGTGTTCCATAACTTGCATTCTTTCTAAGTTTGAGGTTCGTTACAATTTCTAGTGACATACACATCTCAAAACCAACTAAAAAGGACTACCCTAGCAAGCACTGAACTAATGTTATCATATTTGCTATGGCGAAACCTCAATCCCAACCAATTGGCATTGCTTATGTGGATTTTTTCCTTCCCCTTTTTATGTTCTCCGCTAAGTCTGCATGTAATCTGAGAATTTTAGGTTTTCTGTGACAACTTTCTTCCATATGATTGTTGGTCCATCTCATCCCCCATTAAGACTCTCTATTCCGCCGTCTTAAATCATTTTGTGATACCTTCAGCTTATTTGCTATGAATTCCACTCTAGCTCTTGAAAGTTTGGGGCTTGAACCACATGTTTTCGAATTTGAACAATACAATCAAACAAGTTGGTGTATCTGATGCTAGCTGAAGAAGAGGAACTTGAATAACATTTGGGAGCATCAGAAACATCTTCACTTATACCCTGTTGAGTTAAGAAGCTAAGTGTGTCATGATCTAGATTGACAGAAGGAGGTCAACAAATTGGTGGCAATTGATAAGTGAAAAATTCCTTCATCGTCGTGGAGAATGACTGACATCTTCCAGGGGGAATCTTTTGTATTGAAAGTTCTCCCTATAACCCATAAATCTATTTCATCCCAACATTTTAATGCCTCATCTGTTTGCTTGTAGAAATCCCTCAAATCCCCCCTCAATTTTTCTGTCCTCACTTTTAGCATTTGGATACCCGTTGCAGTTATTTATTCACGAGAGATGCGAATTAAGCCTTTCACTGCCTTGTGGAAAGATTCAGACTCTTGCTTGTTATATCAGACGTGCCAAATTGTCTTAGCTTTATTCTCCATTGCCATTCTGCATGGTACTTTCTAGGTCTGGAAAAGAGTTTGATTATTTGATCTTTTTTTTTTTGAGTGTTAAAGGACGGGTAGTTTTCTATGTTATAGAAAGTGTGCCACCTGCATAAGCAAAAAGCCCTATAAGAGATTTCCTAACTTTTGCAATTAACAAACTTTGAGGTATGATTTGTGCATATCCATACTAAATCAATAATAGTGTCTCTTCAGGGAACGTTACAGAGACCTCATAAAGCAGTGCCAAGCAATGCATTCCAGTGTAGGAACTGGTTCCCTTGCCTATGTTGTTGGGTCCAAGGTCATGGATATGAGAACAAGTACCAAAGATGACCGTAGAAGAGAAGCGGATGTCAAGGGCAGTCAAGCTTCTAATGTTAATACTGACAATTTAGACAGTTACAGTGATTTTGATAATAATTGTATAGACACATCACATGCACATCAAAGGGAAAGCTCTAGTGATTCTTGTGACCTTATAAGTGCAAGGGGAAGCACAGATAAGGCAACATTGGACTCTTTTTGTTCTGTGCCTACTTTGGGTCCATATGACCGCAGATCCACCGAACTTGGGGGTGAAGCATGTCAATCAGAATTTGTAAATGAGAACTATTTTGATTTTCCTCCTTTACCTGTTACAGATTTATTTGAAATGAGTAGCAAAAATAAGAAAGGTCCTAGGTCATATGATAAGAGAATTTTGGCAAGGCGTAAATTGAAATTTGGAGAGGACAAGATGCACAGCTTCAGAATAAATAATAATGCAGATATTGTCATAGAAGCAAATGTTACCTCATCATATGGCGTATCTCGTTCCCTGAACTCTGAAATTGTGAGGGTTCATCCTAGTGGGCCGGATTCAGTGTCGTGGTCTGGAGAATTCCAGGAACACGAAACAGAGATTTTTAACAGACTCATAGTATCTGATGCACCAGACACTCCAAATATGAATGCTAGAGCACCTCCAAGAGGTGATTTCAGTGACGAAAGAGTGTCGGAATGGCTCTGGACATTACATCAGATAGGTGAGTTCAGAATTAATGATGACCTCTTTCCTACAATTTTTTTAATTTCTTTTACCTGCAAATTAGTGATATTGGAACAGAGTTCCTTTTTTGCTTTTAGTTGTTGATGTAGTCAGAACAGATAGCCACCTTGAATTCTATGAGGATACAAAAAATTTGGCTAGAATGTCAGATATCCTGGCTGTTTATGCATGGGTTGATCCTGCAACGGGATATTGCCAAGGTTGTTCCTTTTCCTATGGCCAAAGTTCTTTTTTTGCCGTATCAGTTCAAAGCTCTGAAGAAATTCCTTTATTTTCTTCTGTCCTCTTACATGATATTTTTTTCTTCTAGGAATGAGTGATCTCTTGTCTCCTTTTGTTGTTCTGTTTGAGGATAATGCTGATGCTTTCTGGTGCTTTGAGATGCTTCTACGGAGAATGGTCGGTACATGAACATTGATTTCGTGTGTTATTTCAGACTTTAATTTATCGTTGTAATTCCTTTCTTTTTTGTGCTTGTGACTTTATTTAGTGTTTCTTTCTTTTCAGCGTGAGAACTTTCAGATGGAAGGGCCAACTGGTGTCATGAAGCAGTTGCAAGCTCTATGGCATATTGTCGAATTTACAGATCGACAAATGTTTTCTCATTTGTCAAGCATAGGTGCTGAAAGCCTTCATTTCGCTTTCCGGATGCTGTTGGTGCTCTTCCGCCGAGAATTATCTTTTAACGAGGTTCTTTGTATGTGGGAGGTTTGTGTTTCTAGTTTTATCGAGAACTGGAATGTTTGTTGCAACAAAAAAGATGTCATGCCCTAATAAGAAAGCACCTTCATTAGTAGGAAAAGTACTATGGCGTCAGAAGTTTTCTCATAATATGATGGATTTGTTTACTTGGACCCTTTGGCAACGAGTTCTGGTTTCTGGTCTACTTCTCTCTTTCTATTTTCTGAACACTTTCTATTTTTTTTCTTTTTCAAAAAAAAAAAAAATTTCTTTTTCTTTTTCAAAAAAGAATACAGAAAGAGATGAAAGATGAAAAAGATAGTGGTGTGCCTATTTATTTATATACATCCCAACTTCAGCTCTATTTAGCTTCATAGCATCATTTGAAAGTGGCCACTTAATCAGCTAAGTTTTAGCCTCCTTCAACATTGCAGGGGTATGAGTATCACCCTTCAAGCTCTCTATCAGTTATTGCCACTTGTTTATCCTGGATGTAGCATCCTCCATTTTACACCCATCAAGAACATATAATTGTGCGCACTTGTAGAGAGGAAAAGGAAAGAAAGAAATATCAAAGAGAGACAGTAAATTTCAGAGATATCTATTGACTAAGAGTCCATTTAACACGATTGTCATGTAATATTGTTGATATTTAATATGGATAGTTTTGGTCTATGTTGCTCGGGCTCTTCAAAAATGATGTTGTACCCGTGTCTGATCCTCCAAAAAATTGCACCACATTTGGAGGATCCGACACACATCCACCAGCATTTGGAGAATCCGAGCAACATGGATTTTTGTTCCATATAATCACAAGTATGCTTTCTCTTCAATTTCATTAGGTGTTTTAAGTTGTTATTTATCGGCTTACCTAATTTGCATCTTGCAGATGATGTGGGCTGCGGATTTTGATGAATCAGTTGCTTTTCATCTAGGGGAGAACTGCCCTGAAATATTGGTCATTCAGATTCCAAAGGAATCTGAGGCAGAATTAGGAGAAGAAATTGTTGGGAATAACAATAACGACTCAAAGGATGGCTCGCCCCCTAAACATGGAAGCGGAGAGCGCACCATCTCTGAAAACAATGGGATGAAGCTCTCCTTAGCTCGTCCATTTTGTGGATTGACTAGGAATATCTGGTCCAAAAATAATGGCATGCCCAGTTTTAATATTGTCTCATCAGCAAGGAGTAGTATTGATGAATTACCAGTTTTTTGTGTAGCAGCTATTCTATTCATGAACCACCAGAAGATCCTCAAAGAAACCCGCTCAATTGATGATCTGATAAAGGCAGGTGTATCAAACTTAACATCTACTGTTCTGTATACTGATTGTCGTTTTTGATGCTTACAATTGTGTGATTCTGCCTTTTTTTCATTTTTATTTGCTTTGTGTATGTTTCTAATTCAAATGTAATGTGAAGTGATCAGATTGTCAACTATACATAATGTCGCTTACTTTTCTACTAATATACTACTACAGATCACAACATTTGCTTATTTCTATTTAACTGTTTCCTTGTTTTTCATTTTACTTGATTGTTATAGTTTAGCTACTAATACCTTTAATTGCTTCCTGCATCGTGTTTCCAACACATGCTAGCTAGTTATTATGCTAAAGCATCAGGTTTTGGCATTACTGCTAGTAACCTCCTAAATTTTGCATTTTGTAATACACAGAGCATGATGTGATATACCTATACTGTATAAATTTGTGATCAGCAATTACTTCATTACAACTGTTGCCTAGTGTTATTTAGGTCCTAGTGTTGTCGAAAGGAACTTTAAAAATAATACTCTGAAGTTAGTATCTAGGTCCATTTTTGCTGCTGAAGGGATAAAAGAATTTTAAGGAGGCCAGATTATTTTTGTGTCTATCATGCTCTTTATATTTTAAAGAATGTTTGTCCTAGCAACCAATTTATGATTTACTATATTAACATGCTGAAGGACCTTTGACTTTATCTCACTTCATGAAGATAAGTGTTCAACTTATTATCTTCTTCAGAATATGGTGGTTGATTTTATTTCATTTTGACTGGTTTTTCAGATGCTTCCTCATTTTTACCTTGGTGCTACTGGTATCTGATGTGGAAGTTGTTCTTGAATTATTTTGTGGCACCTTCCCTCCCTCCCCCTCTCCCCGTGTGTGTGTGTGTATTTACCTGGCTTACAAGTGCTTATAAGCCATAACACGTGCATATCGCATGAAAATTATGAATTTGTTGGAGTTACATGGTTACTAATTGTTTCATGTGCCGTAGTAATTGTACTGATAATTATATGTTGAAAATGTGTCAGATATTCAATGATAATATGTTAAAGATTCGGGTCAAGAGGTGTGTACGGACTGCCATCAAGCTGCGGAGGAAGTACTTTTACAAGGTTGTTTCTGTTAACCTTCTGGCATTGTATTTTTATACTTTTTCCTGCTCAGTGGGATCATTGCATTTTCCATACAAGATGCACCATTTGTTAGTTCCTATTTCTAAACTTTTACCTCGACAAGTAGGTCTTGCTTTTAAAAACCTGCTGGTTTTAAATGTCTCTCTCCTGTTTGAAGCAGCTGATTAAAGGTAAAAACCCGGCAGCCCAAAATGGTGATTAAGTGTGTGGTCTCTTTCATTTGCTTAGATGGCAAGGGAGTGGAGTTGTTAATTGCAACATTATTTTAACGTTGGGAGTGCAGAACATTTATCAGATGTAGTTTATTTGGAGTTTATACAGCAAAGTGTTGTGGCATCTGAGTGTACGTCCGTGCACTTGTTGCACCTTCATCCAAGGTACTCTGCAATTATTTATCTCATCTGAACCCAATACAGTATTATTGTTTCATTCCCAAAATTATTGTTTTGACAATTTATGAAACCTGACTTCTTATGGACAATGCGAATTTCATCTTCTTTTTTTTTTTCCATGCCACGGGTTTATTATTAGTGACCGTTGGAGGACTTTTCCACCAACATGTGAAAAAGGATTTTAGGGTTAAATTAGTTGAGAGAAATATTAATTTCTTGAAGTGATGGGAACTACTCGCAGGTTGAAAATCATCACAGAGGGGTAAGGGTTTGTTGGCTGTTATGGGGCTCATAGTGTAACACAGAACCAATGCCTTCAGATGGCTTGGAGAAACAAACATTTTTGATTCGTAACATGATCTCATGAAACAAACATGTTGTAGTGGGTAATCGTCTCCTTACATAGTTTTGGGTAATCATCCTCAAAACTTAAAACAGTGACAAAACATTAACAGTGGTCTCAAAAGAGGACATACTGTTAAATTGTGTTTTATGGCCTTAGCAATCGTTCCCTTTTGAGATAGCTTCTATGGTTCGGTTAAGCCCAAGGTTCATATTCACATGTATGCAAAAGTAGAGTAACTTAAAAAAGAACATGATTCTCTACAAAGAGGATCTAGTCAAAAGTTCTCCAAAAAAGTATACAACAACCCAGTATAATCCCACTTAGTGGGGTCTGGGGAGGATAGTGTGTACGCAGACCTTACCCCTACCCTGGGGTAGAGAGGCTGTTTCCAAATAGAACCCCGGCATCCTTCCCTCCAAGAACTTCCCACCTTGCTCTTGGGGAGACTCGAACTCACAACCTCTCGTTTGGAAGTGGGGGTTGCTTACCATCAGAGCAACCCCTCTTATCTTCTCCAAAAAAGTATACAAAGCCAAAAATACTGTGCTTGTGTTTACAATGCAAAATTCTACTCTTTGAAGCACTCTCATGTACATGGGCACAAGAGGAGTTGCTTCCCATGCTCTTTCTGAGTTTCAACCCAAGCACCACTCTCTTACAGGCTCTAGTATCACCCAGTAGACTCTGAACATTGTTACGCACCATGCACCACTACATGTATGCAATAGTGCTGTGGAGTATTAGACCAATTGTCATGCTTGCTTGTGCATAAAGCTCAAACCTAATGTAGATTGCCCTCCAGAGGTTCTGTTAGGATGGCTCCCCAATCCCCATGCATTTGTCTTGGTTCAACAATCTATTTTAGTATGACTCACTTGGATTAATTCCCAGGAGTTTTGTTGCCTTGGAAGAATTAATTTGCATTTGGTGATAGAATTGATAATGTCATTTATTCCATTCTCTGTAGATCAAATGCTTGTTATGTTTTAAGTCTTTTCTCTGGATTTTGAAAGTACTCTGTCAAGGAACTAAAATTTAGTCTTAAGGTAACACGAGTATTGTTAATTAGTAAGTTTTTCATGATTCTATAGTAGATCCTAGATAAAGTTTATCTTAGTGTAATTCTTACTATGCCTGATAATTTGTCTCCAGATCTGATGTTCCCTCAGTAAAATTACCGTAATCTGGAATTCAGACCCGGAATGCATAGTTAGCACCTGTAATCATTTAACATGCTGATACTTTCAGTATATTTCATATGTTAGCAAGTATCTAAGCAGGCAATATCTACCTTTTAAATTTTAATTTATCTTAGTCATGTCAATTGTAGTGAAGAACTAAATGCACCTTTTTGTACTTTTCTGCAGGACCGTTAAGTTTCATGCTTCCTTCACCTTGGTTGGTGAATACAGTCGCTAGTCAGAGAACACGAAATTTTTGCTGTCATATTGATATAGTTGGTGGGTGAGATTATGTATCAACAATTTTGATAAACTTGCTAGCATTGAGATTTCTCAGGGAAAAGCTGGGGATGAGGATTAGGAGGCTCAATCAGATAATATTTTCAAAATTGAACATCAAGAGAAAAATAAAATAAAATAGATTTTTCATATCTTTATTAACTAACTTATGTCTTCAGTCTTTACGATATTGTCCTTCCATGTTTGAAACAAAAATGGATCTCTTCTTATCATTAATAGAAGCAGTAGAAAGTATATTTATCCGGCTAACTTCTTAACAGTAACACCTAAATGTGTCATGCCCTACTTTATATGGGGATTATGAACTTGCAATCTCGGCATATTTACCCTAGTTGATGGACATCCCCGCCTCCCTCCTTGTTCGATGCAAGGCGAACGAATGTTCTTCGAAGCTGCTTGAAATTAGTTGTATAAAGATTAACTCACCAGTGTCGGCTCTCTCCACATGCTAGCTGCGGATCGACTCCAAGAACTATTCGTGAGCTGTTGCTGAGTTGGTGGTGGTGTCCTGTTTTTGGTGTGAAATAGATAGCTTGGCCTTTTCTTGTTTTCAGTGAGCAGTGTGATCTGAGACTTTCTAAGAGATTTGTTCGTGCTGGGGTAAGGTTTTCAAGTGGTGTTGAAATTGAACAGAAGAATCTGCAATGTGCTTTACCCACTGCCTGTGCTCCTGAACAAGAGGATCAATTTATGGTATTGGGGAAAGAAAAGCGAAAAAGGTGAATCTTTGGTGCTCAAGGTACAAAAGTGCTGTGGTTCATTTTGGTCCCCTTTGGATATCAGTAGTTTTTATTAGAGAATTTTTCAGAAATCACTATGTTTTCGTGATTATTAGCCTGCTATTGCTACTATTTACATAAATGGCCCCTTCAAGTTGTCCTCAACGACTAGCTAAATACCTCAAGTGAACCTATTTTCAATTAGACCCTTTATTTATTCACAATAGAAGATCAACTAAACACCCGACCATATCAGCTCCCATTGAGTGAAATCCTCTCTCTGGGACGCGAGTTGCCAACCTAAAATTAGGGGTTTTCTATCTTTTTTACTAAAATAATGTGGATACCACTTAATTTTCATACCCCGTTCTCCTCCACTATTCAACACTCTCCTCTAACCCTAAATCACCTTTGCCTCCATTATAAAAGAACAAAATTATTAAGGATTTTTTACACCCTATAGAAAACCTTAGTGTCATATTTATTTTAAATAAATACCATTTTAAATATTACATCCTATAAATATCTTTTATCATTTATAGCAAAAAATCTAAATATAGTTACATCCTACAATTAAGGCACCATATATGCTTATTTTTCTCTCCCTTTTTGTATTTTCTCTCACATAATTACCGGGTATCTGCAAACTCCAATACAATCTCTCTCTGTTTGCGTACAATCAGACTCTCTTCTCCCACAAACTCTAGTTTCTTAACTCTTCTCCCACCCAAATTCTCAATTTTCTGCTCCGCGTCACCAATGTGCAGATGGCTTGTCAAGTGAAGGTGATGAAAAACTCAAGAAAATACTCCAGGAGCGGATTAAGGGGATTTCTGCTATGTCACCTGAAGATCTTGGTGCTGCTAAAGAAGAGCGCCACTTGTGGATTCCCTCTGGAATACCTGCTACAATGAGCCTTCTTCACTTAGAGAACAAGGCCTAGTTGTTCTCCCCGGAAAGGATGATGCATTACCGCCTGATGTGGCTAGTAAGCATTTGGAACCACCTCTGAGAGCTTGGGCTGCAAATAGGAATGAGGATACGAAGCCGAGTAGCAGCGGCTGCGATTTCTTGCACCAGAACTTCCAAGGCTGGGGTTGTTGTAGATGTGTTAGGGGGCTGACTAGCCGGAATTAATGGCTGGCCGCCAGCCGGCGAAGCCATAGGGCTGTTTTCTCTCTAGATCGCGCAAATCTCCTATTTGTATTCAGTTGTATTCAAATGTATTCTTCAGTTGTATTCACTTGTATTTAGGTTTAATCAGTTGTATTTAACTATTTTATTCAGCAGTAGTTAGTTGTATTCAAGTGTTTTATACAACTGTATTCACTTGTAGTTAGTTATATTCAACTATTTTATTCAGCAGAAGTTAGTTGTATTTTGTTGCATTCAAGAGTTTATTCAGCTGTATTCAGTTGTATTTTTGTTGTATTCAAGTCATTTACTCAGATGAATTAAGGTGTACTTTGTTGTATTCAATTGTATTATTCATATGTATTTCTCTTTATTCAGCTATAATATTTATTATGTATCTTTCAAATACAGAATAATGAGGGATCGTTTTAGTTCGTTGAGTTAAATTAGGACAATATCATGTGATTTTATTTCCTTCCGTTTTTAGCGCAAATACGTTACTGTATTTAATGTTAATGTCGATTGAATACAACTAAATACATGTCAAACTTACCTGGAATTTCAGATTATACGCCTATATTTTTGGTTGTATTAATGAATACAACAACTTAAGTACACGAAATACATTGTATAAAAACATAAAAAGTATCTATAACACGTAATATAGCAAAGGGTATATATAAATGACTAATTATATAAAAAAGATGGTGCTTTATGAAAAATTCCCAATTATCGAATATACAATCACATCAAATTCAACAAATCTAAAGTTAATGAAAAAATAATTGCCAGATGAAAGATTGATCGAGTAGGAAATTTAATCAAAATCGCATTATCACGGGTTTGAGAGTTTGAATTTACGCAGACTTTTTATATTCACTTTTCTTTTTATAAAGAAGATATATATATATATATATATATATATATATATATATATATATATATATATATATATATATATATATATATATATATATATATATATCAAGCTCTGGAAGAGCAGTTTAGGTGATGCATTAAAGGCATCAGATTTACATTAGTAGTAGAAAAACGTAGCAAAGGGGTTCCCTTAGTGGGTAACCCATTAGTTCCTAATACAGTCATAACATTAGTATTTACAGAAGATAACCTAAAACTAGCATTACTACTAGTAGCTGAGTTAACCAGTCTTGTACGAAGCATGCCTTGCTGATCTTGGTGGTAGAAAGAAGTCACAAAAGGTAGAGGTTGTTTATACAACATACAAAATCCTTGTTCTTGCTGGACTCCAAACTTTGCCAAACTATCTGCAACACTGTTTTGCTCCCAATACAATGTTGAGATGGTGGGATTATGCAGTTGGTTGAGTAACGACTTGCAGTCATGCAAAAGATTAGTGTGTTGTGGTGGCAGCATATTGAGTACATCGTGTGCATCTGTTTCAATAACAATTGTTGTGTTCAGCTCTATAGCAATGTGTAGTCCTTGTAATAAAGCAAGGAGTTTTGTTTGGATGGGTGTTCCACCAATTGATTTAGCTGCAAACCCCATAATCCAATTGCCTTGATTATTGCGGAATACCCCTCCTATGCCACACTTGGAGTTTTGAGTAGAACAAGATCCATCAATGTTGAGTTTGTATTCATGGCTATTTGGGGGATGCCATTTAATATATAGTGGCAATACAGCCTTAGTCCTGCTATGGAAGTTACTCAGACAGTAGAATTCAGCTGCCTTTGTAAAGATGCTCCGTAGGTCTAATGTTGAAGAGATTTTTTCAAAAATGAGTTTGTTCTGATGGAGCCATAATTCCCATAAGACAAAAGGGATTAATGTGGCAGTTGATATTTTGTGACTATTATGGGGAAGGGAATGATGTACGAGACTCTTAAAAACATTTAAATTATTATCAAAACTTTGCAACGAATTTATAAAGGTTGCCGACATTTGCAACTTATTCCATAGACCTTCTGCCACAGGGCACCAAAGAAGAATATGTTGTACAGTTTCAAGATGGAGATGACATTGTGGACAAAGTGGAGAGTTGATGATACCTAGCTTATGAGGATAAGATGCTGTTGGAAGCCTATCATGGCATATTAGCCAGATAAAATGTAAAATTTTAGGAGGAACATGTAGTTGCCAAATCCATTTAAAACTTGTAGCTGCGTGGGTAAAGGCAGTTGAATTTATTGCCAGTTGAGTGTACATGGATTTAACAGAAAACAAACCTGTGGAGTTTAGGTTCCAGTAGAGGTGATCACAAGTAGATTGCTGATGAGCCATATAAATCCTATGAATGTTTTCCTGTATTTGAGCTGGTAATACAAAAGGCATTTGGTTAAAGTGCCAATGATGGTTATAGTAATAATCTGATACAGTTTTATGTTCCTCTTCCCTTGGAAGTGGACCACTAATATATTGTCTAAGGGTAACATTGTGGTCAATCCAAGGGTCTCTCCAGAAGTTGACATTTTTCCCTGGACTAAGATTCCATTTCATTCCGAGTTTACATGCATGTCATCCTCGCATAATATTCTTCCAAATGTGTAAAGTCTTATTTCTCTGTAGATGAGAGGGTGGTTTAATGTATTTCCTCAGTAATACTTGTGCCCACAATTGAGTAGGATTGTGGAAAAGTCTCCATGCTAGACTGGCACGGAGTGCCCTATTTTTTGTGGCAAGGTTTTGTTTACCTAGTTCCCCTTATGTAATGGTTGAGTAATTGTTGCCCAATTTAGTAGGTGTAATTTATTTTTGGTAAGAGTGGTTCCCCATAGGAATTTTTTTTGATATTTCTTTAAAACAGTGATAACTGAGGAGGGTAAAGTAATATATTGTATAAAATGATTAGGAAAAGAATTCAATGTAGAACAGATTAAAGTACTTCTTCCTGCTTTCGTTAAGAAATTAGTTTTCCACCCGGCCAACCTACTACGAAAATTATCAACTAGGAACTGATAATCCTGTTATTTTTTGAAATATTTACCAACTTTGGTTCCTTCCTTCATGTGGAAAGTGTTGAGAATACTAGTTCGAGTAGTTTGAGAGCAGTTGTTAGTGAAGAAAATTTTCGGCTTATCAAAATTAATCTTTTGGCCAGAGGCACATGTGAAATCTGCCAATGTGTCTACATAGCCTGGCATGAGTTATTATTGACCTGTGAGATAAGAATAATATGATCGATTAAAAAAAGGTGGGATAATTGTGGCCCCTTACAGCCCGCTGATATAGGAGACCATTTACAGTAGTCCACTGAAGCATTTATTTGACGAGAAAGCATTTCTAGACAGACGATAAATAAATAAGGTGATAGCAGGTCCCCCTGTCTGATACCCCTCGTTGGTTGGAAATATTCAGTGGGATTTCCATTTATTAAAATAGAAGTCTGTGTAATTGTTATTCAGGACATGATGAGCTGAATGGAGGTTGGTGGAAAGTTTAGAGCACGTAAGGAATGGTGTATGAATGAACATTCCATTTTTTCGAATGCCTTTTCAAGGTCCAGTTTTAAGAGCATTTGACTGTTATTCCCTTTCTTTTTGCGAAAATAGGAAAGGATTTCTTGAACTATAATAGCATTATCAGCAGCTCTTCTATTCATGAGAAAACTGGATTGAGTTGGATGAATTAAGCCCACTAATAAAGGTTTTAATCTGTTCGAAATAATTTTTGTGATTATCTTGTAGATAGTATTGCAAAGACTGATAGGACGGTACTAGTAAATTGTAGAAGCTTGCTTGTGTTTAGGGATCAAGCAAATGAAAGTCGTATTAATAGCAGGATCTATTTTATGATTGTGAAAAGCACTATGGCAAAAGGATTTTATGGAAAGTCCGATAGTGTCCCATTATTTCTGGTAAAATAAAGGATGAATTCCATCTGGCCCTGATGCTTTGCGTGCCTAAATGAATCTAAGGCATTTTTAATCTCCCAGTCTTATAAGGGGTATGTTAAGGATTCCTGATCCTCTCTAGTCAAGATATTAGATGGAAGAGTGCGAACTTTGAAGACTGAACTACTTTCTTGTGTTTGAAAAAGCGTGTGGTAGTAGTTAGTAATATTATTTCTAATGGTGATAAGGTCAGTTATCCAATTTCCCCTTGATCCTGGAGGACCGTAATGTGGTTGAAACGGCGTCTGTTTGGGGTAGACATGTGGAAGAACTCAGTATTAGCGTCGCCATTATTCAACCAGTCAATTCTTGACTTTAATTTCCAAAAGTCTTCTTCAAGTTCTACAATATTGTTAAAAGCTTCTATAAGATTTTTCTCTAGGTTATGTAGGAATAAGCTAGTGGAGTAATTTCGTGAAGATTGAATACCATTGACACGAGCCAGGAGCTTCTTCTTTTTCTGAAAAATATTACCAAACGTAGAAATATTCCGTTGCTGCACTTGAGTGGTAAATTTATCAATTGCAAGGAGATACTGTAACTCTTGTGCCCAAATTTAATTTATTGAAGTAGGGAACGTAGGATGGGAGGTCCACATAGTTTCAAACCGGAATACTTTTTTTCTTGGTAACACATGGTGTTGTAAATCCAATCGTAGCGGGCAATGGTCAGAGTGAGGCCTAGGTAGATGGGATTAAGCATGTCGGGGAAATGATTGAGAAGCTCATAATTTGCAAAGATACGGTCAATTCTATCAAGAATATTATTATTACTTCGTCGGCCATTGGTCCATGTGTAGAAACTGCCTTTATATCTCAAATTTGTCAGTTTACAATAATTAATACAACGACTAAAATAATTAACACGTGCATTATTATCGGGAGGCCTCCAAACTTGTCAGCAGCCTCAAGCACATCATTAAAATCTCCTCCCATCACCCATGGACCTTTGTAGCAGTCGTGCGTGCACATTAGATTTTTCCATAAAAGATGTCTGTTAATTAGATTAGGGGTTACATAGATAGCCGTAAATAGAAATTAAAAAGGATGACGCAATACCTGGATGTGACAGTGTATCTCCTGGCCAGTGGAGGCAACATGCTCCACCTGCAACTCCTCTGTCCATAAAACGATTATCCCCCCTGATTGACCAATGGAAGGTACCTCAATCATGCCTGAGAATTGAAAATCATCCCTTATGCTGTGGTGATTTGGGGTGTGTGTCTCCAGAAGCACAACTAGTGCTGGTCTATTGTAATCAAGAAGTGAACGGAAGTTCCTTCTAAAATCCTCCAAGTGAACCCCCCCTGCAATTCCATATAATAAAATTCATATGGCTGTCATTGTAGTCAAACTGTATCCTGCCGATTGGTCCTCTTTGAGTGTTTATCCGGTTCGTGTGAAGAATAAACGTGGGCATTAGGAGTATTGCATATTTTCCTACTTCTGGATTTGTAGTTGGCCTGAGACGGAAGGAAGTTGTTCTTAGGTTTTGGGGACACCTGACATTGATTTTCGTTTCGCACTCCTCCTTTTGCACAAGGACTTTTATCGCATCTAGAAATGCATGCATTGGTCGAGTTTCTCTATTGTGAACAATGGATGCTATGAGTTCCGCTTGGAGATTTGTGTTTGGTTCTTCTGGTGGTGGACTGGTCGGAGGTAAGGTGGTGGGAGAGGTCACTGGTGTAGGTGGTGGTAGGGGAGTTCGTAGGGTGGCCCAGTAGGATTGAATCCAGGTAATTGTGTGATTTGGAGGTGGGTAAAATGGCATTTGGAGAATGTATGGATGAAGATGTTGGGGATCCCATGTTGGAACTGGGAGGGGAGGCTTTTGGTAAGGGTTTACATGAAGAGACTGGGTCAATGACCAGTGATAGCGCCCCATAAATTTCCTAGCTGCATTCCCTCCATCACTATTTGAGCCAAGTCCCTGGGATGGTTGATCAAGATGGTAACCTCCTGCTGATTCACTTCGAGCGTGCATGTTAGGGCATGGTTTTGAAGCCCCATTTCCAACCAGGAAGCATAGTGTGTTGGTGCATGTGGTGTTTGAGCTATGTATACAATTTGGTTCTGAGCCATGATCTGCTGGGGTGGAGGAATCGAGTGAGGTGTTTGACGGTGAAGTAGACGATGGGTGGGGTTCTTTGGTTGTTGATGCCTCCGTAGAAAGTTGAGGTTTGGAGTAAACATAGTTATAGGAGTGAGGAGTTGATGTGTGTGTTAGAGTATTAGTAGCAATGGTTGATGTAGTATTAACTAGAGGGAGCTCGCCGAAGCAGGTAGATAATAAAGGGGGTTCGGTGGCCAGTACATGCGGTGGAGGTGATTTATGGGCTTGGAAGGAGTGAGTATTTAGTGAAAGGGTGTGGGGGTCATTATTACTGAGGTGCTTTGGATTTGTATATTTAGGTTTAGGGAGAGATGATGGTGTTGGAGTAGGGGTTTGTTTGGACGCAATGGTCTTATCTAGGGTATGCATGGGAGGTGGTAGTGTAACATTAGGTATATTTTGTTGTATGTTAGGGTGTATGATGTATACTTCATCATAGCTTGTGTGTGAAGTCAAGGGAAGACTATCTCTTAATTGGGCCGGTTGTCCATCTACTTGAGTGATAGTTGAATTAGTCAAAGGTGGTGATTTGTCTTGCATGGTGAGTGTATCAGATTTTTGAGGGGCATTTAATGGCTTTAGTTATTAGTGGTGGTAATATTAGCGGGATTAGTTCCCACCTGATTACTTGAAGTGGGTTTATAATGTATTGCTAACTGGTCAAACGGGGTTATTGGGGGGCTGAAATTGTTGCGATTTGGAGTAACTTTTTTTTGCAAGATTTTTCTTAGAAAAGTGGACTGTCTTCCACTCAGATGTAGAGGAAGGTTTTATAGGGTTTTCAGTCATTAGGGGAGTATCTGTAGTAGCAGTGGAAGTGGATGAAGGAGCAGACTGGTTTTGACAAGGACAAATACGTTGATTATACCCCATTCTGCCACATTTAAGGCATAGAAGATTTAATCCTTCATAAAGGATTGTCTGCCTATGATTTCCAATATACACATGCGATTTTAAAGGCTTATCTAATTCCTCTTCCACACATAATGTAGCGTAACGACCTCTTGTAGTAGATTAAGTATAATTATCCATAGTTAACAACTTACCAATTGTATTACCTACCTTGCAAAGAATTTGGAAATCGTAAAACTCTGTAGGTAAATCTGGAAGACGTAACCATATAGCCGAATATTGAATATTTGTTTCGGAGGCCATAAACTTCGGTTCCCATTGTCGAACAGAGAGAAAATGATTCATGATAAACCAAGGCCCATGTTTTAAGGCATAAATTTTGTTTTCTTCTTTTTGAAATTTGAGAAGGAAAAAATACGATCCCAAATCAATAAGAGGAAGATTTTCATTTGGCTGGCATAGTATATAATTTTTTTTCCGAAGCAGTTGATGTTCAATTTTGCGCCCATATACCTTGACAATGACATGCTGCCAGGGTTTGTAAATACGGTTCTTTTCTTCCACTGTTAGAGGAATAAAATTAGACTAATTTGTAGGTGCTTCCAATTCATCATCAATAGCCATCTGAGCAGCAGTGTGTTCAGGAGCATTTATTTGATCAACCAGTAAAATATTGAGGAAGGATTTAGGGGCCATATCAGCAAGTGGTGTAGGATGTGTTGGTTGATCAATGATCATTTTTTGTAGTTGGGATTCGTGGGAAGGGATGTTGATTGAGTCTGCAGTAGAAAAATGATCATGTGTTTTAATAGGTTTAAGAGATGAAGAAGCTGGTAGGTGGAGAGAGTAATTTTCTGAGAGCATTTTTGCTACTTTTTCTTTTTAAAAAAGATGTTCCTCAATGGGAAAATTTCTAATTTAACTATAGAATCCCTACCTCTTCTCTTTTCACACGAGAACAGAAACCCAGGTGGTGAAAAGAGAAGAAAAGCACCAAAACAGACCAAGACTATAGGAAGATCAACAATCCAATTGGAGAATTGAAAGAAAACTATTTTGATAATCCCTACCCCTTCTCTTTTCACACAAGAACAGAAACCCAGTTGATGAAAAGAGAAGAAAAGCACCAAAACAGACCAAGACTATAGGAAGATCAACAATCCAATTGGAGAATTGAAAGAAAACTATTTTGATAACTAGGATCTCATCAGCAACCAATTCTTCTTCACTATTTATATATCTAGAAAAATTTGATAAATGGGTCATTCGAATTTCCACAACTTTTATAAATATAGAAGATGATTTTGAAGGGGATTGGTCGGAAGGAGTTCTTTGACATTGGAAGATGAAGTTGGAGGTGGGGGAGAGGAGGAGAAAGGGATGCTAGAGAAGGGTTTTTTTCATTTTAAATTTATTTTGTTTTTTTGTGTTAATTTGTGTTAAGTTTTAATTACAAACTACACGTGTCGTTCATTGATTGGCTCATTTGGCAAGTGTAACTCACGCATCTGGTATGGTGTACCTGAGTGTCTATTTGATTTACTTAATAGACACTTGAAGTGTCTACTTGATAAATAGGTCGGTTGAGGTGTTCAAATGACCGTTGTGGACAACTTGGAGGGGCCATTTATGTATTTCGGCTTTACTAAATTACTTCTTATAGCTATGTTTTCAGTTGTTGTAGACTGTATTCGATGTATTTTTTCTAATGTATTCATGAATACAGTAGTAAAACTCGGCGAAAAACAGGGGAATCCAGCTAAGCGGTGAATGTATTCGACAATATTCGCGAGCTGTATTCGTGAATACAGTAACGAAATTTGCGAATAAAGGTCTCCGGCTATTTGAAAATGGTAAGTGAATCAATTAACGAGATAGATTCCTAATATAACTCAACAAACTCAATTATAACACCTAAAATTTATATTTCCAGTTATAGAAAAGATTCCCAACCAAAAAGCACCCCAAAAACAGAACAATTTTAAGAGATTCAATCAATCCCTTTTTTTAGTGGTATCTTTACTAAAATATTTTTTAGTGGTATCTTTACAAATAGATTTATATATTGAAATAATATAATTACATTGAATACATTTACACACATAAAAATACATTGAATACGTGGATATAGCAGGTCATCTACAACGCTAAAACATATGAATACATACTGTAGATTGGGGTGTCAATGGATATTTAAAAACCGATTAAACCGTTCGAACCAAATCGATTTTTAGGTTTCTTTTAATAAAATCGTAGGTTTTATATAAATCTATAACCGAACCTATAATTAGGGTAGGTTTTTTATTTCATAATAATAAATCGAAAAAAATACCAAACTATACCAAATAAATTAATTTACAATGTGAAAAATATATTTATATTTTAAGTTTAAAATAATAAAAAATTAATCTTTTTCTGGGGCCTTGGAATTATGAAATAATTACAAGCCAACAAGTAATTAAACTTAAAATCCTAATTGCCAAACTTATTATGTTATTCTTATTGAAACTAAATTATTTCCAGCATATTCACTAGCAAAACACAAGGTATTGTAGCGATTATGAGTAGCAAACTACAATGTATTGAATATATTTCCTTTTGTATGATTTAGATTTATCTTTTTGAATATTTAATCTTCGATAGACTTTACTGTTGAAACCCAGCTTGATTAACGATTAATGTCTTTCGACTTGTGTGATTTATATTTTTTTTTGTATTTGGGCGCAGTTTCTTTATGCTAATGTAGAATAGTTGATGGATCTATACTCTAGCCATCTTTTATATTTTCTTAATTTATCACCTTTTAAATGGTAAAACTGTCTAGAGAATTTTGCTAAGTCCTATAAAAGTACATACGTTACTATATTCTACTAATAATTTTTACATGATATTCTAAAAAAACATTACCGAATATTTACCGAACCTTACCGATACCGAAGAGAAATCGACATGATTGGAACGGTGTTGAAAAGTCTAATTTTTGTTATACATAATAGAATAATCAAAAAATTAGTATGGTATAAGTTTTATTAAATAACCGGCCGAACCGAACCATTGACACCCCTAACTGCAGATATATTTGAATACATATACATCTGAATATATAAATTATATTAATTATAAAAATATATAAATACATTCGACAGTGAATACAATGAAATACATGTAACACAACAAGATACATTGAAAAAAAAGACAATGAATACAAGGAAATACATGGAATATTACATTTAAATACAGTGAAAAAAGGTAACAGACTCTTCAAGTTCCGCAGCCCCAAACTCCGTCCCCAATCTACCGATATATAGGCATCCGCCATATGGGGCGTCGCCGCCGGTTAAATTAAGATAGTTGTTGAAGAAACATCAATTTAAAGGATCAAACAAAAACTAGAGGCAGAACTTCTTCAGATTGTTGCACCCCCTTTTTCTTGCGAAATAGGGCTTGTGACATTTGGGAGAACAACTCGTTCCCTTTTGGGAATTGGGTTTAAAGTCTGAAGAGTCTCCACCTAATGATTAAGTGCATTAGGAAGTTAAAAGGGTTTGGGTGGAAGCAACCAGAGTTTGGGTAAGGACTAGAAATTATCTCGAGGGGAAGGTGTTAGGCACCCCTCAAGATCCACTAGTGTGGTTCCCGACCATGTTATAATTGTGACTTTACATAAACAAATAAGCAATTAAGGCTCAAAAGAAGGGGCTTACACATAATGTTATAAACAAGTTTAAACTTATTTGAGAAAATATAAGGAAGACTTTTGGGGAAAGAATGAAACAACTTATAGAGAAAACAAGTAAGAAAGCACATAAAGGGAGGTGAGTCCTATGTTTATAATTAATATGGATCACATCAATGCGTTATCCAACAATCACTCCTCAGAAGAGGGGTCACACGTGATATTATCACACTAGTCATCACATCCATATCTACTCTTCCCACCCCATTAAGGTATTAAAGCGTGGAATAGTACCGTTACTTATTGCATGCTACTACCCATTCCAATCCTATCAGTCCCAGAGGCATATGGGACCACTAATCTTAAAATGGAGAGAGTTGGGGATTTTGAAAGTTTTCAAAGGATAAAACGCTATGGCGACAATCAAAATATATAGAGCAAGTATTGGAAAAGCAATTAAGCAGATATAGCTCAAATAAACCTCCTTGGATTAAAGGAAAGAATATAGTTTAACATGTCTTACACGTACTGGTTATGGAATAAATTAAAACTTAAACGTTAAGGCAGGCTGATTTATCACATATTTTCAAGTAAGAAGTCCGAATTAGGCCTGCCTGCTGGTTGTAATTATCAAAGACTGGCGCAGTTATAGTTTTTACCCTAAAGTTTGCCTAGGTGTTAAACGGAACTTATAGGAATGATATCTATTAGCTTTAGAAAAGAAGTAAACTGATTGCAGAAAGGAATTGTCAATTACGGGGACATAAGTTCTGCAGGCGTTACATATTATTGCTACTGATTTTAGGCTTATAAGCAAGTTGACGATTCAGGTTTGATTGTTAGCTCCTATAGGCATGCTTTCCAGGAGTTACTGATTTTAATCACTGTTATCATGTAGAAATCCTATAGGAAGGTCATCTATATGCAATTGGTTATTCAAATCCTATAACAGGTTTGCTTAGTGACAGATTCATATGCAAAGTGCAGAAGTCCTATAGGCATATTATCTATATGCAGAATTTCAGAGACGCCTTATAGGTATGATATCTATATGAAGTGCAGAAAACCTATAGCTATGATATCGATATGAAATGCAGAATTCCAGATATAGTTATTCCCTATGAACATGGTTTTCTATATGAAATGCAGAATTAGAAGTAGTATTTCCCTATAAACATGGTATCTACCCCATTGCATGCATGATTTACCCTCCCTTTTTCACTAACAGCCCAGCAGTTTATTACAAGATTATTACAGACTAGAATGAGTAAAAATTATATAAGAAATTAAAGATTCCAACCCCAGAGAGCCTAATTTAGACCCCAGTTCTGAAATATGAAATAAACTAATTTCCAAAGATTAGATTTCCAAAGCCTTTCTCTTATTTGGGATGTGTCGAAGTTCTAAGGAGCTTCAAAAACTCCAGGCAATGCTTACAACACAAATATCATTACACAATCAGATTATAGTATAGTGTAGAAGGGCCAACCCTCAAATATCCAAGTTCAGAGGGAACTCACGGTCCCAAGGCAAGGCTCATAGGAGGGGGCAGAACTTAGAGGCTAGGAGTAAGTGTAAGTGAAATAGAGGGGAATTAGGGAAGGCCAGGGCAGGTTGGTGGTCATGCCAGCAATTGGGATGTTGGCACACCCTTGACCAACCTTTCAGCCTTAAAAAATTAGAGAGAGAGGACATATTGAAAGTCAGGTTCAGCCCTGGACAACAATTTGGATGCTACCAGGCTATACCTTAACTCAACACACATAGGGGTATGGGGTATGGGGGAAATGAAAGAGACAAGAGCAGGTTGTGGGCATACCCAGCAATAGGGGATGCTAACATGCCCACAAGCCTATTACACTATTTAGAGGCTAGGATCCAGAGGATCAGATTTTAATCCATGAACAATAACATGTATATTGCCATTTCTTAAACCATAGCTCAAACATATAAAGGGGGTAGGGAATAAGGATTCATTGCAGAAACAGATAGCAAGACATAAACATACTACTTTAAATGTTGAACTCTCAAAACAATAAAGTAGACATAGATGTAAAAGCTTGTAAATAAACATATTAGGGGTGATGCTGGAATCAATATTAGGACATACCAGATTCAGGGAAACAAATAAGTGAAAGCAGGAGTCTTGTAAGATAAATTGCAAGCAAGCAATACAAAAGATCTCAGAAGAGAGTAGAGAATCGAAAGAGTATTGTAATTGAGAGAGAGTGTGCAAGAGAATGCAATTCGAAGTGTGTTTAATGTAGAAGGGTAGTCCCCTTTTATAGTGAAGAAAACAAGTAAGAAGAGGTAAGGAAATAGTTTGCAATTCGTCATACAAAGTCTCCATTTGGTTAAGGGATTCTTATTTAGTACGAGCATAAGACAATTAGAAAGAATTCAATTAAAACCTTTTCCAAAGTAACATAATAACGGTAAATATGTAGGGTTTATTTAAGGGAATAATCTCATAAAGACTCAGTTAAAAAAATAACGTAGGAAAATAGGGTAAAGTTGCAGAATATAGAGGTAATCAGCACATGGTAAATCAATGAGTCAGGGATTTCAAAATTACAGATTCATGAATAAACAAATAAACCAAATCAGAAGTAAGGGGAAAGTCTATGGAAAGTTTTTCAAATCAACCCAAGAAACATGGAAATCAGTAAGGTGAAATAAGGAAATGGTCAATCATTTAATGCGCGAATGCAATTCAAATCCCAACATCAAAGGACATTTACAGGGCAATCCAGCATATAAAAGAGCACACAAACATAAGGCATGCGAGGATGAATCTATGACAAAGAGAGTTGTCATGCAATCACAAAATCATTAAGTAGTGGACTACACGAATAGGGTAGTCATCTCAGCCACATAGAAGAGAGAGTATCAAATAGCATGCAACAGGGTCAAGTAAAAAGATCTTATAGAGTTTAGCAGCAAGTCAGAATCATATAAAGAAACAAAAGTTGAAACAGAGATTTCGAAACTCGGTCGAGTAGCAGATGTAACAACTTCAAAAACTCGAATAGGTCCAAAGAAATTAGGGTTTTGAAATCAAACAAGTTCAGAGATGAGGAACAAATAAATCACATAGAAAATAGTCTCAAAACTCGAATGAACCCCCAAATTTTACGGTTTTCCTCATCAATCCAGTATAGAGATGAAAGACAAGAGAATCAGGCGAAATGTCAACAAAGAAAAGAAAATCAACAACCTTAAGAAAGAACTAAGATTCTAACATATAGAAACATAGTAGAAGAATCAACACAAGAAATTCAGTAGAAGAACAACATAAGAAACACAATAGAAAAATAACATAAGAAATGCAGTAATAAATAACATAAGAAACAGAGTAGAAAAACAATATAAGTAACATAGTAGAACATGCTAAAGATCAGAGCAACTCCTTAATATCTAAGGCATTTTCAAAAGAAAAATTAGGGAAATCGTTTGAAACTCAAGCATCGCATAGATACATAACAGATCTAAAAGAATCGGAGAAAAACACCTTGAATAGCTAGGGTTTCGGAGAAACCCTAGAAATGATAAAGGCTTGAAAAAGGTCCGATCTAGGTCGGATAAGGTCGAAAATAAACTTAAGAGGCTAGGATATGCCGGAGCAAGGCCGGAGATGACCGGAAATCTCGAGTCGGCGAAGATTTAAGTGAAGACCTTTAAGGTCTGGCCTCGAACCATTAAGCATAAGGAAAATGACGTTAATAAGAGGTGAGTATAGGCTGTCCATGGCCTGAGAAGCCATGGATTCCGGTGAGTTTAGGGTTTAAAACGGTAGAAGGTGACTAGGGTTTTGAGAGAGTTCGAGAGAGTTTGATAGAGTTTTGGGATTCAAAGGTGGCTATCAGAAGAGAATGAAGGGACTACGATAGGGTTATATTAAAAAGGAAATGGGTAATTTGGACCGTTGATCAAAATGATCAATGGCCTGGATTAAAAGAAATTCGGGCGAGTTGGATAAACGGGTTATTGGGTTAGGTTAAATGGTATTGGGCTAGTCCAATTTTGAGTTTGAAATTGGGTCAATTTGAGACTAAAATTGAAATGTAAATAAGGCTACAATTGAAACGAATTTGGATTATATTTTAAATAGCCAGTTTTTCCCCTTTATTCTATAAAAATAGTGAAAATAATTTTAAAATAAAATTAAAAACACTTATCCAATTAATAATAAATATATATTAATTAAATAAATTTACAATATAAAATAATTTTAATCGCAAAAATAAGGCGATTATATGCAATTTAGCTTTAAAATATCAAATAAATTTTTAAAAATATAAAAAATCATATTAACTATATTTTGGTATAAATATGAGAATAAAATAAATTATTCACCAATATGATAATCTTGGGAATAATTATTGGATTTTTGTACTGCTAAAACAGATAATAAATTAATTTTTAAATTCTTTATAAATTGAAAAGAATACTAAAACACTTGAATATGCTTATATATGCATATATATGTTATTTTGAAGGTATTTTGCATGCAAAAATACATATAGAAAAAATTGGGTATCAATACAGATCTCACAAGGCAAACATTTACAATCAATGCAAATAAAGTTAATCTTCTGGCTTTAAGAGTTACATATTCTCTTAACCAAATATTTGCGAATGAAAAAAAATGATGGATAAATCATGAACCAGTGAAACAAAAGTAGACATTAACCAAGTCCATTGTACGAGGCCACAACAATACCTAACAAAAGTCCCTTCTATTTTCAATTTCTTTGACCATATTGCTCTTGCTGCCCATTTTGGAGTCGAAAAATAGTCTATAAATACAGACCAATCAATGCAAAATCTAAGAAAAATTTAAATTGTATAACACAATTGAGTGAAAGAATTTGCCGGCCAGAAGAGGGTGTTAGCGGTACACAACAAAGAAAGGGAAGTGGTCACCAGCCGGTTCTGTCATTGGCAGAACACATCCCCTGGTAGGGTTTCTAAAAGCATGGGCGAAAAAAAAAGAGGGGAAAAAAGAGAATAAAGATGAAAGATAAAGAAGGAGAGAGGGAAGAGAGATGAAGAGAGATTAATAATACGCATTGCATTTAATGGATCTTAAAGGTAGGAAGTGGCCATAAATAAATATTTTGCCATAAAAATTAAAAGGTAGCTATTAGAGATAGTTTTTTAAAAGGGTATTTCACCTTTTCTATAGAAGGTAAAATTTTCATAAAATAAACCAATAAATCGGGATGAAGCATGAAGTCTTTCAAGCTCATTTCATAAATGAAAATGGCACTAGGTGAATGACATACAATGTGTGATTAATATATGTAAAATGCCTAACTCTAACACGTTTGTTATTTTTCATAAAAGAGAAAATTAAACAAAGATGGTTGGTTTATCTTTTTAAGTAGCGACTCACCCTTATAACACAAGATCAAAAGGAAAAAGGTGAATGCCAAACAACAGTGAGAATGAGTCAGATAATGATAATGTCTGAAGACAATTGGTCGAACAAGATTCAGGATTGGTTGAAGAGGTGAGAGTACCGAAGCAACAATTGGCAGAGATGTACCAAGCCAAAGTTAATGGACATGCATCGCCCCTACTACCCATAGGACATTCAGATAATCTTCACAATATGTCAGTTGCAACACAAATGCCTATCCCATAATAAGTAACCCATTGTACCAACATGTATTCAATCCAAACGTTAACCTTTCAACTATCCCTAGTATATGCATTCCATGTCCTCCAACTGCACCGCTTAGAAATGACCCACGTACTTGTAATGAATAGACTGGTCGTTTTGAGAATTAGCCTCCCGTTCAGTGGCTTAAGGTCTGGACAGCTTCGTATTATGTATTATGACTTGTGTGTGCAGTTGGGTTCAGTTTCGGATGAGTTGGTTTTGATTTAGAAGAACAATTCTTGTTTTAGAAGCTTACGTGAGAAGAGTTGACTGGAGAGCGACTTTTGTGAAGAAGACTTCAGAATGGTAGTTCAATGATTCAAATAACTTAGTACGGTGATGTCGAACTTAGGCGGGTATCCGAATTTGGATTTGGAGGTCCATATGCTAATTTGATGCATATTGGCGAGTGTTGGAAAATTGATGCTTTGGAAAGTTGAGAGGTTTGAGCGGGAGTTGACTTTGCTGATTAAGCTTGGATTTTGATTTCAAGAGTTGGAATAGCTCCCTTATGTCATTTGGTACTTGCATGAAAAATTTGAGGTTATTCCAGGTTGATTTGATATGTTTCGGTGTGAGTTGTAGAATTGAAAGTTAATAAGTTCGATTGGAGGTGCGATTCGTAGTTTTGACGTTGCTTAATGTGATTTGTGGACTCGAGTAGGTCTTCTTTATGTCATGGAACTAGTTGGTATGTTCGGAGGGAGTCCCAGGGGCTCTGGGTGTGTTCAAGATGAGCTTCAGATTGTTTTGGATCATGTTGGGTGAGGCTGATTTGGTTAGAGATCTGGTGTAGTCACACCTGCGGACCACTGGGCACAGGTGCATTACTTACAGGTGTAGAGGAAAGGACCACAGAAGCAGAAGTAGGGCTAGATGAGGAATACTGCATAAGCGGATGCCGGAGCGCATCTGTGTAGCCGCATAAATGGAATAGTGAGCGCGGAAGCACATTTATGGTCACAGAAGTAACATTGCCTAAGATAAGATAATTATGAGAAACATATTAGTGTCTGTAGAAGCAGATGTCGCAAAAGCGACATTTTGACCGCAAAAGCGGGTTCTCTGGGGATAATGTATTTATGTTGTGGGTTTGAAATATGTATCATATCTTGACTTGTAGATTTCAGATTTGAACAATTTTTTTTTGGGGAGGGGGGGGATACGTTTTGATTGGGGTAATTATTCTTTACACATGTTTGTTTTTATTTTGTGATTCCATCTTTTTCTTAATATTAAACTGTTAATTTGAATGAGAGAAAATGGGAATTTTTGTGAAATTGTTATCACATTCTTCACTTGTCCAGTTTTCTCTTATATGCTTTATTTGGAATTGTTATCACTTTTATCATTATGTGATTTCTTTTATCGTAGAGCTACTTAAGTTGAAATTATCGTCATATGATATTCTTTTGTTGCCGGGTTGTTCTCATGCATTTAGACGTAGTACTAGTTTGTGCCATCTACTTCATTGTTAGCCTAATTCATACACTAGAGTCCGAAGTTCATCATTTTATGGAAATACTTTCACTATCGAGGTTATCCTTAAACAATTAACTAGAATTGAAGTTATCGATACTCATTTATCTATTTTAATGGAAAGTGTGCTTAAATGGGGTGTTTTTCCTTGTTGAGATACTTATCTTTCATTTTGTTGTTATTGAGACCCTATATACGTTGTGTTGAGCCGTGGGCTGTTGGTTGTGAAAATATTGTGTTCCTTTTTTTTATGCTTCTACGTCATTTCTTCAAGAATAAATGGTACCAAATGGGATCCAAATTCCATTTTAATGAACCATTAGATCCGTATCGTAATTATGGAGCCATGACAAAAAAATCAGCGAGCCGTATGAGAAAGTTATGCTTTTTTCGTATTGGGGAGACTTCTAGTTTCTGGTGTGATTGCAATTGTGGACATTTTGTCACAATTGCGACATTTTGAGCCATGTTCTTGTTCGCAATTGTGAAGGCTTCTTCTCTTTTGGAGGTTTTGCAATTGCCAATCATGGATCGAAAATATGACATTTGCGGCTTTTTTTCAGCTGCGTAATTCAGATTTTGCTTCATTTTGTGATTTTTTTGAACCCTAGGTTCAAGAGTGGGCAATTTTCAGAGAGGAATTTTATCTACAATCTTTGGCTAAGTGCCCTTGTTAAATTTCTATGTATACTTCATGATTTTATTTGAGTTTTAACATCAAAATGGTGAGAATCAAATTGAAAAATTAGGAAATTTGTAAAAAAATTCAAAAATGAATAATGAGGATTTGGATGGAGATTCATTATTGGAATTTGATAATTTTGGTATGGTTGAACTCGCATCGAATGGGAGTTACGATTTTGTGAATTTTATCGGGTTTTGGGTGCGGTTCCGGGGGTTGACTATTTTGTTTTACTAAAGATTGAAGCTTTATTATCCGAAATATTTTCCTATGAGTTTTATTTATGAATTGAAGTTATTTTGGCTAGATTAGAACTGTCTGGAGGTTGTTTTACTCGAGCAGGTCATTTTAGAGTAACAGTCTAGCTTCTTTGAGATAAGTATCTTGCCTAATTTTGTGTGGATGAACTACCCCTTAGGATTTGAGTTTTTGGTGCTAATTGTATCATGTGAAGTACGTGTATACGAGGTGACGAGTACATGCTCAGTCCTAATTGTAGAAATTTAACCTTTTAGGGCTCCTAGTTTCTTATGTTCATTAGATATGAAGTTATTTTGTTATGTTAAATTTCCCATTTACTAAATTCACCTTACATGTCTTAATTGGAATTAATTGCTCCATGTTTTACCCTTATTGCCAATTAAAATCTTATGTGCTTTCACTGAAGTCACTGTTTTTTTATTGCGATGCTGTCTGTTTCATAATTTTATATCCTTGATTGAAGTCTTATTATATTTTCCATAATCTGCCTATCCTTAGATTAATTTCCTGAATCTCTTCCGTAATTGCTCCACACTAAGCGAAGATGTTTTATCCCTTATCAGTATTGACATACCCTTAACTGGAGTAAGTGATTCATGTTATCCCTCTTATCATTGAATTTTACTTATGTGGGATCATTGCTACACATTATATCTTCCTTGTTGAGCTATTCTTTTTCAAGTGGTAGAGTATCCAACTTGGTTAGCTAACATTGTGCCAGTAGCGAAGAAGGATGGGAAAGTTAGAGTCTGTATCGACTACCGGGATCTCAACCGGGCCAGTCCCAAAGACGATTTTCCTTTGCAAACATACACATTCTGATCGACAACTGTGCCAAGCATGAGTTGCAATCATTCATTGATTGCTTCGCGGGGTACCATCAGATATGGATGGACAAAGAAGATGCAGAGAAAATGATATTTATCACGCCTTGTTGAATGTATTGCTACAGAATGATTCTGTTCGGGTTGAAGAATGCGGTAGCGACTTACATGAGGGCCATTAATACACTCTTTCATTACATGACACATAAGGATATTGAGGTATATGTGGATGACATCATCATTAAGTCCAAGAAGGCTGCAGATCACATGGAGGACCTCCGAAAGTTTTTCAACAGACTAAGGAGGTATAACTTGAAACTGAATCCGGCCAAGTGTGCATTTGGGGTCCCTGCGAGAACGTTATTGGGTTTCATTGTAAGTCGCCGAGGAATAGAGCTGGATCCATCAAAGGTCAAATCCATTCAGGAATTGCCACTGCCGAAGAGCAAGAAAGAGGTAATGAGTTTCCTGGGGAGGCTCAACTATATCAGCCGGTACATAGCCAGTCTACCTTCATTTGCAAACCTATCTTCAAGATTTTGAAGAAGGATGACGCCACCAAATGGACCAATGAATGTCAAAGTCTTTTGATAGGAGCAAAGAATACTTGTCTACGCCTCCAGCTCTGGTTCCGCCTGAGCCTGGGAGGCCCTTGCTGGTCTATCTCGAAGTTTTGGACGGAGCCTTTGGTTGTGTCTTGGGGCTGAGACGGGGAGAAAGGAGCAAGCTATTTACTACCTCAGCAAGAAATTTACCCCATACGAGGCTCGGTATTCCTTGTTACAACGCACCTGTTGTGCTTTGACTTGGATGGCTCAGAAGTTTAGGCATTATTTCTATGCTTACACTACCTATCTTATATCAAGAATAGATCCGCTAAAATATATTTTTCAGAAGCCCATGTCCACTGGCAGGCTCGCCAAGTGGCAAATTTCATTGAGTGAATTCGACATTGTCTATGTCACCCAGAAGGCAGTTAAAGGATAGGCTTTGACAAATCATCTCACAGAAAATCTTATGGAAGGGGAATACGAACCATTGAAAATGTATGTTCCAGACGAGGAAGTAGCTTTCATTGGAGAAGACATTGCAGAATCCTATGACAGTTGGAGGATGTTTTTCGATGGGGCCGCAAATTTCAAAGGAGTTGGCATAGGAGTGGTCATGGTATCAGAAACCGGTCAGCACTACCCGGTATCTGCCAAGCTCAGATTCCCGTGCACCAATAGTATGGCCGAGTACAAAGCTTGAATTTTGGGGCTTAAACTTGCCATTGATATGAACATTCAGGAGCTGCTAGTGATTGGGGATTCAGACCTACTCATACACCAGGTTCGAGAAGAATAGGCTACCAAGAATTCCAAGATACTCCGTATCTGCATCACATACGTGAGTTAAGAAAGAGGTTAAGAAAAATTGAATTCTAGCATGTTCTAAGAATACACAATGAGTTCGCAGATGCGCTTGCCACTTTATCATCCATGATTCAGCATCCAGATACAAACTTCATCGACCCTATCCGGGTCAAGATTCATTACCAACCGACATATTGTGAACATGTTGAGGAAGAAGCTGACGAAAATCCCTGGTTCCACGACATCAAAGAGTACCTGACAACAGGGAAATATCCAGAACTTGCTAATGCTACTCAGAAGCACACACTTCGAAGGTTGTCCAACAATTTCTTTCATAGTGGAGGAATCGTGTATATGAGGACTCTCGATTTGGGGCTATTAAGGTGTGTCGATGCGACAAAAGCAACCAAGTTATTGGAGGAAGTGCACTCAGGGACTTGTGGGCCGCACATGAACGGTTTTGTTCTAGGAAAGAAGATACTTAGACCAGGATATTGCTGGATGACCATGGAAACTGATTGCATTCAGTATGTCCGGAAGTGTCACCGCTGTGAGATACATGCGAAAATGATAAAGGTACCTCCGAACGAGCTCACTGCAACTAGCCCACCATGGCCTTTCGCCGCTTGGGGAATGTATTTTATTGGAAAAATCGAGCCTGCCACATCAAACAGCCACAAGTTCATTCTAGTGGAAATTGTTTACTTTACTAAATGGCTTGAAGCAACATCATACAAAGGAGTAACCAAGAAAGTCGTGGTAGACTTTGCCCGAGGTCGTGTTTTCTGTCGGTTCAGTGTTGCAGAGTCGATCATCACTGATAATGGTTCCAATCTCATCAACGACTTGATGAAAGCGATGTGTGAATTTTTCAAGATCAGATACAGAAACTCTAGACGTGGAAGCAGCCAACAAGAACATCAAGAAAATACTAAGGAAAATGATCGAAAGGCATAAGTTGTGGCATGAGAAATTTTCATTCGCTTTATTGGGTTATCATACTACAGTTCACACATCAATCGGAACAACTCCCTACATGCTGGTTTACGGTATAGAGGCGGTCATTCCTGTAAAGGTAGAAATTCCTTCTCTCAGAATCATAGAAGAAGCAGAGCTAGATGATGCAGAATAGGTCAAGGGTCGCTACGAGCAGTTAGCCCTTGTAGATGGAAAGAGAGTGAATGCGGTTTGCAACGGTCAGCTATGCCAAAACTGAATGTCCAGAGCCTTCAACAAGAGAGTTCGACCCAGGAAGTTCCCACTAGGACAGCTGGTGATAAAGAAAATATTACCACATCAAGATGAAGCCAAAGGGAAGTTCCCTCCCAAGTGGCAAGGTCCATACATGGTTCGGCGGGTTCTAACTGGAGGAGCCCTTATTCTTGCAGAAATGGATAGAGAAGTTCGGCCAAAACCGATCAACTCAGATGCAGTGAGGAGATACTACATTTAGTCATTCTGCTTTCTTTATGACGTAATTTGACTAAGCCTGACCTAATTACCGTTTAAGAGGGGATATGTAGGCAGCCCTATGGGTTTAGTCACATATTTAATAAAATTCCATTTTCCCCCGCATTTGAAACTGGAGCAGAATTTTAAGGAGGACCCTCAAAATTCCAAAGTCAATTTTCTAGTTTCTGCACCAGCACCAACCCAGTAAACTGGGGTAGAATTTTGATGAGGACCCTCAAAATTTCGGAGCCAGCAAGATTGCTGTGCTTTGAACCACGTTGCAGTTGTTGGTTCATAATAAAACAAAACTATCTTTTTCTCTACTTACACATATATACACCTGCATCATGTCTGCCAGAATTTTGCGTAAAATTATTCGGATCAATATCATTCAGCAACGCTACCCCAAATGGTATAAGATGCCATGAGTCGAGGGATACAAACTAACCTCCCCCTTTACAAAACTCACGATTTTTCTTTGGATGCAGGAATTCAGGATACAAATGGGCGAGGCATGTGCCTCACAGAACCAAAACCCCTGAAACGACTACCCATGTCACAAAGTTTACCAGTACACCCTATACTTCCCCAGCAGTCACGATATCATAATCATCTACCAGCTAAGAACAAACTACTATCTTCTCCTTTATATTTCTGCATTGCATAAGGCTATTCTCTGCCTTCAGAAGTTAAGCTCTACCTCTATTTTGCTTAAGGCTATTTTCTGCCTTTTGAGACTAAGCTCTGTCTCCATCGTGCATTTTGCTTAAGGCTATTTTATGCCTTTCGAGACTAAGCTCTGTCTCCATCTGCACTTTTGCATTGCATAAAGCTATTTCCTGCCTTCCGAGGCTAAGCTCTGCCTCCATCCTGCATAAGGCTATTTTTCTGCCTTCCGAGGCTAAGCTCTGCCTCCATCTTGCATAAGGCTATTCTCTACCTTCCGAGCTTAAGCTCTACCTCCATCCTACATAAGGCTATTTTCTACCTTTTGAGACTAAGCTCTGTCTCCATCTTGCCATTTTGCTTAAGGCTATCTTCTGCCTTTCGAGACTAATCTCTGTCTCCATCTGCATTTTTGTATTTCTGCATAGGGCTACTCTACGCCTTGCGAGGTTAAGCTCTACCTCCACCCTGCATAAGGCTATCTTCTTCCTTTCGAGACTAAGCTCTATCTCCATCTGCATTTTGCATTTGGCATTAGGCTATTTTCTGCCTTTCGAGGCTAAGCCCTGTCTCCATCTTGCATAAGGCTATTCTTCTGCCTTCGAGACTAAGCTCTGTCTCCATCTACATTTTTGCATTGCGTAAGGCTAGTCTCTGCCTGTCGAGGTTAAGCTCTACCTCCTTTATTTTGCATTTTTTGGCTGAAAGATCGCCACCCAGTCTCGTTTGGTTGAAATATCGCCGCCCGGCATTTAAATAATCGCTTTGGCTGAAATATCGCCGCCCCGCATTTTAAATTCTCGCTTTGGCTGAAATATCGCCGCCCTGCATATTAAATTCTCGCTTTGGCTGAAGCATCGCCACCCTTGCATTCATTCGGCTGAAATATTGCCACCTTCTCATGGGATGAAATATCGCCAATTTATTCAAAGGCGTCATAGTTCGGAGGAACCATCTGCATAGCCCGAGAACACCATTTCATGGCCTGCGAATCTTTACTTTTATGCTCTTCATAGCCCGGACGTCATAGTTTGAGGGCGCCGTCCTAATCATCCGAAGACAGTATTCATGGTCCAATGGGAACTTGCATCACGTTTAAATTATGCAATATGTACGCACATCCGTCATTTGCAGGTACGCCAGAGGTCACGGCCGTCTCAGCGGGAGCGATCCCGCTCTAGTTCTTCGTAGCTCATCCGATCTTCGAACCAAATCTCAAACCCCGTTGCGTACGCCTTTTCCAAAATTTTTATTGGCATATTCCGCCAATGGCTTCTGAACTACATACGACCTGATTCCTGTAAACCCAGGGATATGTAGGCAGCTTAGAAGCCAGAGCCCGGTCGAACTTCTCCTACAATCGTCATTTCCGGTAAAAATTGGCCATCTTATCTTTACCCGATAACTTTTTCATCCTCCTCGGGTAAAGAGGGGCAGCTGTTGATGCCCACTTTTTCCCTATGTATTTTCATACTCAAAATATTCCCAAAATAGCATATGGATGCATATATAAACATCCACAAAGGTTTGGTATTTTTCTACACTTTTTCAAGTATTTTAAAACTAATTTATGACTTATTTTGTACTTTAAAATCCAGTATTTAGTCCCAAATCTCGTACTTTATAAGTAATCTATTTTATTTTCTTATTTACAAAAAGTATATTTTTTATTATTTTTTGCAAGATTTTACAAGTGCATTAGGTATTTCTAAATTGAAATCGCATTGAATTGCAATTTTAGCCCATTCATCAATTTGACAAGTATTTTTAACTGCAAAATCGTTCATAATATTTTTAATCAATACTTATATGTATTTTATAAACTCAGTATTTTTATCGGATTTTTATATTAACATTTACTATTTTATAAAATTAACTTAGGAAAAAAATGGGCATTTAAATTATAGCCCTTTAGTCTTTCAATTGTGGCCACATTTCAATCAAAATTAACCCCCAAATCAGAACCGAATAACAAAAACCACTCGGCCCAAACCTATTCGAACCAACCCACCCGGACCCCCATTTTATATCGTGACCGTTGATCATTTTGATCAACGGTCCACGATTAACCTTTCCTTTTTAACCCCCATAACCCCTTAACCCTAAATCATTTTCCAAATCCGCTGCCCTTGTATCCCCTTCACTCCCAAACTCTCTCTAACTCTTCATCTCTGAAGAACCATCTGGTTCTATCATGGCCTTCATCGCCGTTCCGGCCACCTCCACCCTCGCACCTCTCGATCACCACTCACCATGGAACCTCATATTGTTGTTTTCTCTCTAAAGCTTGAAGCCCAACAGCTTCTGCCATGAAAGATGGTCACTGAAGCTCCACCTGGGCCCTTCGGCTTTTCTCTGGTAGTTTTTGTCCTATGATGCCTTCTATGGCATTATATACGAGTTTCACGGCCAAGTTTTTCATTTTCCCTAATTTGTTTGCAAGACATAATTTCTTTCTTTAATCTCTACTCTTTGGAAAAACAACTCTCAGTTTGATTTTTGTTTTCTACTCTATTTTTACTTAGTGTTTCCGGTTATTTGAAATTTTCGGATGATTACCACTCTTTCAAATTAGGGTTTCTGACCCCTTCTTCAAAATTGTTTCTTCTGCTTACTATATGTTCGTTTGTCTCACTTGTTTGTTTGTTTTTCTTATAAACTTTGGTTCCATGCTTTAATTTCTATTGCTAGGGTTTCCGACCCCCATTCAAGGTCACTACATCTTCTGCTTCCTTCGAGCATTATGTATGCATCTATTATACATTTGTTTTGTTACGAGCATGTTTTTTTTAGTCCCATGCTTTAAACTTCTTACCAGGGTTCCAACCCCCTACTCTCTATGATTTCTTGAGTAATGTTCTCTGATTTTTAACGCCTATTGTGTTTATAGGTCTAATTGCTATTCGGATGATTATTTGCATATATTTAAATCCCTAATATGTATGAATTTTCCTTAAAGGTTCTCACACTGATTTCTTGAATTATTTCCCTGCTTGTGAAATGCTCTCTATAATTTGTACTGATTCCCTCTGATTTTAGTCTCGTCCGTGATTCATTGACTAATTTCACAATTAATATCGTATCCTTACCATATTTTTGCTCTTAAATATTTTTTCAGTATCTGTTTTCCTTATTCGAATATTATGTATTTGGCCTCTATTACATACTATAGGACTACTACTTTACTATGGCGTAATTTGTAGTCTGATTGGTTCTTTCCTTATATAATATAGCTGCCTTCCCATACAAATCATGAACCCGTGATTAATTTGAATTAAGGTCTTGTGATTGATTCAATTTGGTATTATTTCTATAATTATATACTCCCTACCCTATTTTTCAAAACTATAAGTACTACTCTTCGCTTCTCACTTGACACAAACACACGGATACAATTTCTCTAAACCTTCTTTCAAAAAACACACACTGCATATTTCTCATAACTTCAGATTCCCTGAGTTCTCTCTCTTTCTATGCTATACTCTCTTATTATCTTATTAGAACACTCAATCGGATAAAAGATAAGATTGACTAGCCTGGGTTGATTACTTCTACATTACTGGGTTCTATTGTTTGTCTACTTGGGTATGTTGCTACTGCTATTCTCATATTGCTGCTGCTATTCTCATACTGCTGTTATTGTCTCTGCTGCTTACACTCTCTGCTCACTTTGTTCCTCTCTACACTATTGTCATTGTAGTCTATTACTTGCAACTGGTATGTCACCCCCTTAAGATACAGTTTCCACAACAACATGTTTCTATTAATCTTGCATTTCATAATGTTTCTTGTATGCTTTTACTTATGGTTTTGTTGCTCTTTTTGTCACTATCATGCTACTTACTATTCTACCTAGTTTAACCTAACATGTTATCTCTTACCCCCCATCCTTGTATGTTTTCCTCTTCCATGTGCACTACTAGCATGTATTCAGGCTCGCTTGGCTACTTAGCAGCCCTGAAACCTCTCCTTGAGGTTGATTACATTGGGTTTTGGTGCAGTAAGAACTGAACCCCTGTTTTGCAACCATATCTGATTATTTTCCTCTAATATGTTGTCCGTGTGTGATTATTTCACTTTACTTATTTGTCCCTTTTCCCTTTTGCTCCCTGTTTTTGAGATGCCCTGATATTCTAAAACTAGTCAGTCCCAAATGATTAGAGAAGAACTTTTCCAACTCTTTCAACTATTTTCTTAAATTGTCTTAACTTTTTTTTTCAACTCTTTCAACTATTTTCTTAAACTGTCTCAAATTTTCCAACTGTCTCAATAATTTTATTAACTCTCTCAATTCTTTCAAATGTTTTCTTAAACTGTCTCTCAACTGTTTTTAACTCTCTCAATTCTAATCACAATCTCATTCTTAGAGCTTTTGGGTCTGCCCCCTTAGTGTAGGCACTGCCTTTGGAGCCTTGAGCACCCATGGAACTCTGATGCACAAGGCTGGCACATCCATGCTTGCACTTGTCCGGTTGGGATATTTTGGGTGCTTGGTATTGTCCAGGGGTTCAAACAAACCCTTAGGGAACTTTTCCGCACCCAAGCCTTGGTAATGGCTGTGAAACTCGAAAGGAGTGAGGTTGGAGATGCTTGGGCCTTGCTGAAGGCTATCTATAGAGTAACTTCTTATTTTCTTTTATCACTATTGTATTTTTAAATTCCTTGGTTGTAATAATTTGTAAAGAACAATGGGGATTATAGTGAAATTGGGGAGGGTTATGCATGATTATTAAGGGAATGGGTAGAAAACATGTTTATAGGATTTTACTTATCTATTTGCGTAATAGAAACCATGTATTGGACATGCATCTCACATATAGAAATCTTGTTCTTAGGTCTTTTGCTTTCATCTTGTTATTTTTATAATCACAATCAGTTAATAAGCAAGTTACTGCCATTGCATTTAGATACCATGTTTCAGGCCTTTATATGCATTATATATCATGTACTTAGGGTCTTTCTTTTGCAACTGTTGAAATTCTCACTAACTTTGTTAAACAGACGTAAAACTGGTTAACCTTTTCCTTTTAAAACTGGGAAACAAACATGTATGTCCATCTTTCTCTTATGGTTAAAAAACGCCTAAGCAAACCTTAGGTTAGATAAAATTGATTAATCGCCTTAAATCATGCTTAAGCTATTCACCCTCTTTAAACCGTCTGAATTTGTTTGCCTCTCTAAAGTACGCTGATTTTTTACACTAACTTCTGCCTTATTTTCAATCACTTCTGTGCAAATATTTTACTAAGTTACTCTTCTTCCTAGTCCAGAACTGGATTACTATTTTCTGAAACTTATTTGAATACTGTATCTTCAGCAATTTTCAAAACTATGGTTCAAAACTAATACACTTACACGCTCTTTTACACTTCTGAATAGTTTTACCTGTTTTCTACCTCTCCTATCCAAAAACTGGTTTATCATATGTGTTATGTCTTAGAATGTATTTTCAAGTGTGTTTAAAAGGTTTTCCCTCCGATTTCTAAACTGCTACATATCCACTGCCTTTTCTCAACTCCCAAAAGTTTCCATCCAACTCTTTTCTGCGTATTCTGCTGCTATTTTAAATATAACTTCAGCACTCCAGCTTTTAAAATTCTCTATTTTCCTTAGACCTTACATGTGTTTGAGACGTGCTAATTACGTGTTCGCTTATGGAGGGGTATTTGAGCCCTTTATATGTTTTTATATGATTATATGATCCCTTTATGTGCAAGTCCTATCTGTTTTGTATGTCGCTTAGCATTTTAACCTTTAAACTTAAGGGTTCAACCTAGTTCCTACCTTATAGGAATAATGATCCTAAATTCCCTCTAGGATCTATAGAATGGGAAGGGTAATAGCACGCAATAAGCATTCGTGATCGATTCACACGCTTAAATAACCTCTAAGGGGTGGGAAGGGTAGAATATGGAGTAGATGATGATGCGATAATATCATAAAGCGACCCCTCTTGGGAATATGTGCGGGATATTGCACCGAATGATCCATGTTATAGTTAAACCTAGGACCCTTTTCTCTTTTGTTTTTTATCTAAATATAGTAATGCTTTTCCAAATCAACCCCCTCTTTTATTTTAAATTTACTTCTTTTTTTTTCTTTAAAGCTTTTCAAGTTATGTGAATTCTATATGTGTGAACCTTACTTGTTTAATTTTTTCATCTTTTTATAAAGTCACGATTAACATGGCCGAAAACCACACTAGTGGATCTTGAGGGGTGCCTAACACCTTCCCTCGAGATAATCTCAAGCCCTTACCCGAACTCTGGTTTTCTTCTCAAAATACTCTCCTCTTAAAGTGTCATAATGCACTATAATCATTAGGTGGTGACTCTTCAAATTCCATAACCCAATTTCCAAACGAGAAAATACAGTTATTTTGCCCATAATGTCGTCAAACCCAATTTTGCTCTTTTATGGATAAAAGGGGGCATCGACACTAGCTTAGAGAAGCATGTTTAACTATCTTACTTGCTTAAGTGACTCTTAGATCACCTTTCTAGGTGTCACTCTTAAAGGAGTTCTTGGCTAAAGCCATAAAATGCTCTAAATACACAAAGTATAAGAGGATGGGTAACGTTCTTTTGCAAAAATCTTAGAGGATTTCTCCAATTTAATAAAGTCTAAATCCATTTATATGTGCATTCAAAAACGTGAATGTTCATATGTTACAAACATTTATCTCAAACGTAAGTCATGTGCGAGATAGGATCTTCACTAATTCAAATCAACGTGAGATTCTGCAATTCTATCGGAGCACGGTGTAAACCTTCTCAAAAATATCACATGGATTTTTCTCTACTCCAGGTATGTTAAGGCACCCTTATTTCTTTTGGCATGATCTATACGCCACAAACATATACCTATGCACGACATGACATTCATACACATATGCATGACACTATAATTATTTCATAATATACAGGGTTATCCAGACATACATGTTGAGTAATTTACTCTATATTTTTTCCATGTCTACTATGTACTTATTTATGTGACTTACATACACGGTACGTTATACGTAACTGACGTCCTTATTTGCCTGGGGACGCTGCGTTTCACGCCCGCAGGTCCCCATAGATAGGTCAAGAGTCCTCCAAGTAGGCTATTAACTCAACACAAGATGTTGGTGCGCTTCATTTGCTCTGGAATTGCTTGTTCCGTCACCATGATTTATATGAGTATTATTGGAATGGCGGAGCCATGTCCTGACCTTTATGTTAAGTGTGTACTCTTAGAGGCTAGTAGACAAATGTCATGTATACGAATGCTTGTATGGCCTTTCCGGCCTATGTTTTGAGTTTACAAATGATCATGTTGGCCTTATAGGCCTGTATATTTCATATATAAATTTTTATATCAGGTTGGGTCATTCCACATTGAGTACTCCTCTATGTTTATTCTACTTAGCCCATGATCGCTTGTTTAGCCCATTTGCCAATGAAAGTACAATAAGAAAGATATGTTATACTGATACTCGATTAAGTAAGCTACCGGGTGATCGTTGCAACTCATAGGTTTGGGTTGTGACAATTATTTTGTTATATATATACCAGTAGGGACCTGAACTGATCCCGTAACCACTTGACTGAGGTTAGGCTTGGCACTTTCTTGGTATCATTGTGGTGTACTCATGACCTTTCCTGTACATGTTTTTGTGTGCAGATCCAGGTACCTCTTTCCAGCCATATTACCAGTGAGGCGAGACGACTGTACAGACTTCAAGGTATATTACCAGTGAGGCGAGACTTCTTGTATTTTCTTCTTGTATTAGACTCTGGAGTATGTGAGTACCGTGTTCTTCTTTAGCTTGCAACTTATGACATTCTGATTTTAGGGAGGGTTATAAATACTATTTGGAAGTGATTATTGTATATGCCGAATGTCATCACATTTCCTTGTTTAAAATTTACTTTTAGTTGATAGTTTTTTATGTTTTCTTTCCCTTTTTCGGAATGTCACGCTTACCTAGTCGTAGAGACTAGAGTCGCAATGGTTTACGGAGGGAGAATTTGGGTCGTGATAGGTAAGTTAAGACAAAGAAAATAACCCAAGAAAGATGACACGGAATATTGATGTGAGAGTGGGCCAGCGAATAGTTAGTAATTGATTAAGGAAGAGCCTAGTAATGGCTAGACAAGAGGATACAAACAAATTAACAGATCGTGCAAGATAAACATAGTGAACCTCAACATGGGGAATTCAGTCTCACAGATATGACATCGTGACCTTTAATAATTATTCGCATTGGAGTTAGAGTAGGTAAAGGTACCATATGAGTGTTACGGAGATAAAAGAGAGTGTCACTAGGCGATGAAGGACATCAAAAATTTCATCGAGTATGCAATATAATAAGCTCATAGCATTACAAGAGTAAAAGGTTCCTCCCTAAATACTGCAATAGAAGTCTAACTGAGGAGATAAGCAAGAAGGCTTCAACCTGAGCTCAGTGACCTAGAGAGAAAATGATCATGTAACATCAGTCTTACTACAACATTGTATGCATTCCATAGGAAAGTGGCACCTGCCGTGGCAAATGGATAGGAAGAAAAAAAAGTCAAACGTGATATTTAAGATCTTATGGGTTGTACGGAGTTCCAATATGTGTGGCACTAACATAAGCCAAGTGTTCATGCAACAAGTGGCAGATTGACCAGGAAAAGTAATTTCTTACATTTAAAGAAAGTTTATAGGGAATGAAAGGAATTATTCGATCGATGTTCCGGAGTTAGTTACGTTATGAACGCACTTAATAATTTGGAGTATTATCCATGCAGCGTATACGTTGACAACCATACAACTATAAAAGACTCTAGTATAAGTTAAAAGAAAAAATTAGTCTAGGTCATAAACAAAAGACTCAATTGTTAGAATATTGTATCATGGATATTCCATAGCGTCCTTGAAAGTCTAAAGAAATAACTAATAAATGAGCCGCAGATCGGAAGATAGTTTAAGCCTCCATAAATGTTGATCAGACGGAAGTGGAAACCAAAGAGTTACATCAACTAAGTAAATCAGTTGCCCGATTATTGGACCCAGAAAATTATAGAAATCAAGATTGAGAACATAAAAGAATCACTCTTAATATCAGAGGTACAAGAGAGATAGTACAACAACCATATTTTATAACGACTCTATGACAACACCCGTTAGAAGAGTACCAACCTCATACAAAGTAAATATGAAGCTCCAACTGGATTGTATATGCAACAGAGTTGCATGTATTATAATAGAGCGTCAAGTTGTGGATGTGAATTACACCTATGTGGAAGAGAGGTCAAGAACGAGATAGAAAATGTGATGACATACTTTAAGGTAATTAAGGTAACAACGTACAAGATACTCAAATACAGAATGTTATGAATAGTCCATTCTTCGGATAGAAGGCTAGAAGTGCATGGATTCAGTATCCAAGAATGGTAGCGGTGTCGTTAGGGGAATACCTTCTAGCCTATGCTTTCTAGGTATTGAGAGGCCTAGTCAAGAGAATAAAGAATAGTTAAAGATGATGTGAGGTCTTGCTTGATGTTCCAGAATAACATAAGAAAATTTATGGGGCAAGCAAGATGAAGGAAGGTTGCAAGTAGTATAAATAGATATGTATTGGTCGCCATCGAAGTATGATAGAACGACAAGGTTTTAGGAAGATAAGAGTAAGGATACGAAAAGGTGAGTGAGAAGGTGACCATAGTCGATAAATCCTCGGGATTAAGCCCATGAAAAACAAGAGAACTGATGTTTCTCTAAGTTATAGAAAGTTCAATCTAGCCTGAATGAATGAAAAAGAGTCTAAGACTAATAACAATTAGACGAGATGGAAGAATGCCCTGGTAATAGAATAACGATGTAATTGTGATAGATAAATGATGACGTTTGGGCCTTCAATTGAGCAATGATTTGAAGAAAAAAGGGGGAATTCAAGAATTGTACAACATTAAAGTACCCACGTTAGTGAATCACAATGGTATACTATGAAATACAGTTATGGAAGTATAGTATCGACCCCAGGTGGATCGGTCTAATCATTTCAGCTGTTTCCTGATGAGACGTGAGACCTAGAGGCAGTGCTGCATATGAGGTCAAGTTATCAGTGTTAGATTATAGATCCATATTGAGGTGACTGAATAATGGATAATTAAAAGTTACAAAGTATGTGATAAGATTAGGCCATCATCCTTATGATAAATAGTAATGAGAAAGCATTAAAGGGCTTAGATTTATACATATGGGATAAGCAACGAGAGTAACCTGGAGCTTGATAGCATACCTCAGTAACAATAAATTGAAGTAAGATTTCTGGTATAATATGATCTACACTGGTAAAGTAAAGCCATAAACGCCCAAAGGGACATCTTGTCATAATTCTATTTATGTTTACAAAGTGAGGAAAAAAAGACTTGAGGAAAAAGGAAAGAAGAGTCGTATAGGCACACTTACAAGGTCAAAGTCGTACACGCTGCGTGATAGAAGGTAGAAACAGTTACGACATAGGAAGGATTCCGACACAAGTCATGGTGTGAGAAAGAGTCCTAAAGAGGGGAAAAGCCTTGGACTTTGGACTTGTTCACAGAGCAGTTGCCTAGATGGCAAGGAGAATACTAAAGTATCCAAAAGACATACGTTAGGAAAAGGATAAGTGCATCAGTCAACATTCGAGGACGGATGTTCCAAATAGGGGAATGATGTTACACCCTATGTTTTCGTACGTGAAAGTACGCCATATGTAAATTGATGAAAGCTCGGAAATGAGATATTACATTTAGTTTTTCGTACGCTAAAGTTTCACCATAAGTTAATCAACGTAAGTTCGGGAATGAGAATATTTTGGGATTATAAGTATTATGCTATTTCAAATAAGTAATATGTAAATTCATGAAGCCGAGAGGGTAAGCGAATCGGATAAAATGAGTTTCGTCGAAGTTTGACAATTTGGGATAAAATACGGTCCGGGCTATAATACCATATATTTATGGACTAATACCATAGAAGGTACTTCATGACCATGATACTAAGATGTATAAAGTGTGTTAAATTTGACTAATATTTTAAATAATTTGAGAAAATTCTTAATTATGTGGATAATTGAGTAATTATAAATTCTTAGTGGGAGATTAATTAAGTAATTAAGCTAATTAGATAATTAAGATAATTTGGATAAGGCTAAACCCCCCAAAAGAGGCAGCCAACTACCCTAACCTAATGACTCCTAAGTTGTTATGGTAAAGTTGCCTAATTAGTGGCTTTTTAGCAAGGATGGGTCATCCTAGTGGGGACCACACCTAAAGTATAAAATAACTTCTCTAATTCACCAAAATGATTTGCTCATATCTACTAATTTTGAGAGATGAAGCTTCAACAAACTCATTCATGAAAGACTAGATATTATCAACATAATTGTACTACAAAAATAATACGAGACTACGTAATTTAATAGCAACTAAATTTTATGTTTCTATGGGAGTACGGTGCAACCTTTTTTAAATAATATCATACGAATTTTTCCCCACATCAATCCGCCATTATCTCCGCAAAAGATGTGTGTTAGAGGGATTGTCAAGAGAATCGGCTCAGGTATGTTAAGGCTATACCTTCTTTCCTTTTGGTATGATCTATACGACACAAACAAAATGAGCAAATGTATTATTTTAAAAAAATGACTCTATTCAGAGAAATACTAGAGATTCCTATGTTCTTGATTCCCCATATGTCTTATTATTCTATCATCTATTCGTGGGCCAGAGAAAATATGTAAGTTGGTAAAGTTTATTTCATGATACTACTCAAAGGCATAATGGTCTTATGACATTCTAAGAGATTTTATTGACGTACTTCTTTTGCATTGCATTTATTTATATATGTAAATTGACCCATGACCTGATGTCATTATATACGTGTATATATGTATGTATGTACACACACACACACACACACACACACACACACACACACACACACACACACACACACACACATATATATATATATATATATATATATATATATATATATATATATATATATATATATATATATAGGAAAAATGTTACGATATTATATAAGCACACCACTTGATCAGCTGTTATACGTTGATGATTTTACCCACAGTGGTCGGGATAATATGATGGGATGCCCTCAAAGGCTTGATAATGTTATGTACGCATATACCTATGCATGTTATGGCATTTATAGGGATATTCATGGCATTATATACATACTGATAATTCATAGAGTTATTCAGACATACATGTTCAGTTTTTTGCTCCATGTTTCTCTCATGTCTATTGTTTACTCATTTTCATTCCTTTCATACTCGGGAAATTATTTGTACTAATGTTTCTTTTACCTGAAAACGCTGCGTTTCATGCACACAGGTCTCGATAGACAGGTCGAAAATCCTCCAAGTAGGATATCAGCTCAGCGGAAGATATTGGTGCACTCTGTATGCTCCGTAGTTGCTTATTTGATCAGTATGATTAGTACATGCATTAATTGGTATAATGGGGACCTTTCCTTACCTTTAAGTTGTTATGTGTTATTAGAGGCTTGTATACAGATGTCGTGTATACAAATACTTGTATGGCCTTATCGGCCTATATTTTGGGTTTACAAACGTTCATGTTGGCCTTATAGGCCCGTATATCACATGTGTAGGTTTCTATATCAGGTTGTGTCATTTTATGTCGAGTGTTGCCTCATATTATATTATTGGTTCCACATAAATCCCTTCTGACCCACTTACCCATGATTATGTAATAAGAAAGATACGTTACATAGGTACATGGTTGAGTAAGGTATCCGGTGCCCATCGTGGCCCATCGATTTTGGTTGTGACAGACCTGACCAGTTATTTGAGCATTTGCACTTTTCTTGGTAGTTTGGGGGTACGAATAGATACATATGATGTATTAATACTTATATGAAAAATTTGAGTTCATTCCGAATTGATTTGATATGTATCGGCGCGAGTATTTGGAAGCCGAAAGTTCATTAAGTTTGATTTAGGTGCGTTTCGTTATTTCGATGTTGTTATGTGTGATTTAAGGCTTCGATAAGTCCGTGTTATGTTATGAGACTTGTTGGTACGTGTGGTGTCTCGATGGTCACGGGTGAGTTTCAGATAGGTCTTGTCATATTGCGCTCGTTTTCTTATATTTCAACGTCATTTCTTCGAGAATAAATGGTACCACATGTTGATACCCAATTTTTCCCTGCGTATTTTTGTACCCAAAATACTTTCTAAATAGCTTGTTAATGCATATGTAAGCATCCACAAAAGGTTTGGTATTTTTCTATAATTTGCAAGCATTTTAAAACCAATTTAAAACTTATTTTGTACTATAAAATCTAATATTTAGTATCAAATCTTATTATTTTAATAAATAAATTATTTACTTCTCTTATTTACGTAAAACTATAATATTATGTAATTTTTACAGGATTTTACAAAGCCATTAGGTATTTTTAAATTAAAATCGCATTAAATTACAGTTTTAGCCTATTTATCAATTTAATGAGTATTTCAAGTGAAAAATCGCTCATGATATTTTTAGTTAACCCCCAAACGTATTTTGATTATCCCAGAATTTTTATTGGATTTTAATAAAATAATTTGTTATTTTTACAAAATTAAATGAAGGGAAATTTGGGTATTTAAATTATTGTCCTTTTAGCTTTCAATTTTGGCCACATTCTAACTCAAATCCACCCCCCAAATCACGACCCAATAACCCGGCCCAAACTTATTAGGACTAACCCGGCCGGACCCCCATTTAAAATCGTGGCTGTTGATCATTTTGATCAACGGTCCACGATTGATCTTACCTTAATTAAACATATGACTCATTTACCCTAAAATCATTTCCCTCAATCTGCCGCCCTTGTATCCCCTTTCACTCTCAGACACTCTCTAAACCTTCATCTTTTTGGAACCTTCTTGTTCTCTCATGTCCTTCATCGCCATACCAGCTCACTCCTCCCTCACTCCTCTCGATTCCCAGCAACCATTGCATCCCTACATCATGGTTTTCTCTAAATCTTGAAGCCTAGCAACTTCCACCATGGAAGACGGTCACTGAAGCTCTATTTGGGGTCTGTTTTTGGTGTTTCTCCGGTGATCTTTGAACGATGATTCCTTCTACGGCATTGATACGAGTTTCATAGCCAGGTTCTTCTTTTCCCTAATCTGTTTGAAAACCCTAATTTTCTTTTTAATCTCTACTTTTTTAAATGACTTTTAGATTGATTTTCTTGTTTTCCACTCTACTTCTACTTAGTTTCTCCAGGTATTTCAAATTTTTCGATTCTTCCAGACTAAGGTTTCTAACCCTTTCTTCAAAACCGTTTCTGAGTGCTATGTAGTCGTTTGGGTTGTTTATTTTACTTGTTTGTTTGTTTCTTTGACAACTTGGGTTTCACACTGTAATTTCTATTTCTAGAGTTTCATAACCCCCTTTCTAAAATACGTTACTTTTCTGTTTTTAGCACTAATCCATGGCTTTCAGTACTACCTCTAAACTTTTTGTCAAAATCTGATAAAAAACCCTAACCCTACATGTTTGTATCTGTGTTTGCCTATTTACATGTTCTTCTATGAGCTCTGTGCCCTTTACTTTGATTTTTGTTGCCAATGTTTCATTTCCATACCATGCTGTTGTTCTTCCGTTGAGAATTTTGGTTGTTTATATGGTGACTTTATACTGACTCTTGCAATCTCTGTAAGGATGTGATTACTAGCCTTAAATTGTGATTTGTGTATCTTTTTTGCAATCTTGGTATGGATTTGGAATTTCCTTCCTCAATCAGTGGGATACATTCCCCAATTAGATCACTGATTTCCCAAGTTTTCAATTAGGAAATTATTTCCCAGAATTAAAGTGACATATTTCCTTATATGTGTGAACAAATATGCTGATTTACTTGCTTGGCATATTTCCCTACTTAAGTATCTTGCACCTAGTCTGCAGTATATACCTTATACTATTCTTTGCTTCCTTATGTGTCCAGGCCATACTTTGTGATTCCTTTCCTTTTTAATGGATTGTTTATTACCGTTTTCCTATGACTCCTTAATTAAAGGGGAGTCCCTATGCTTGTGTGATTATGATTGATATCAGTTCCTTAAATATGAACTGATACCTTATTTGTTTACTCGTTTTAATACTATAAATACACCTCACTTTTCTCTTTTGAAAACAACAACACACACTGCTCATAAACAAAACTCTCTGAACTCTCTTTTTCTCTGCTATTGCTATACTCTCTTATTCCTTTCTTTGAACACTCAATTGGCTAACAACCAAGATTGAGTAACTTGATTGTTTACTTTGCACTGTTGGGTCCTATTTGGGTCTGTTACTGCTGCTGTTCTCACATTACTGCTGTTGTTCTCACATTACTACTACTATTCTCATATTGTTGCTGCTGTTTTTCCTGCTGCTGGTACTCCCATATTGCTGCCCTCATCCTTTACACACTTTGCTCTCCCTTTGTGAACTATTACATTGCTATTATATCCTATTTTTTGCAACTGGTATGTCACCTATTTGAAATACAGTCTCCAAAACAACATGTTCCTATTAATTTTGCAATTCATAATATTTCTTGTGTGCTTTTGTATGTGGTTTTGTTTCTATCTTTGTCATTAGCATGTTATTTACAGCTCTATTACTTCAACTTAGCATGTATTTCCCCTATCCCCTCTCCCTATCTCAATGCATGTTCTTCCTCCATGTATACTACTGCTTGGCTACTTAACAGTTCTGAAACCTCTCCATGAGGTTGACTATATTTTGGGGTTTAGTATAGTAAGACCTTGTTGAAACACGTTCTCAAGTCGCTAAAACTAAACGTCTGTTCATCTTTGTAGGTTTTGATAAATGACAAACCAACGCGTATGGAACATTGACATATGCCGAAGTCCAAGCACAAGAGAAACAAAGAACAAGATCAAGTAAAGCAACAAAGTTATGCATGAGTCGTTTTATATTGTGATTTTGATTCGACAATAGATTCAAGACTTGGCTTCTCTCGTAAAATCATTTTCATCAAACCATGCATCTTTGCTTTAAAAAAAACAAAATGATTTTCAAACATTCTCATTTTAGCCAAAATGATTTTTAAACATGTCTTTCAAATCTGGATAGAAATAATCGATTATGTTTTTCTGATAATCGATTATGTTAAGACAGTGTAAACCAGAATTTGCAAAACAACAAAATAATCGATTATGTATTTTCTGATAATCGATTATGTTAAGACAGTGTAAACCGGAATTTACAAATCAGAAAAATAATCGATTTTGTCTTTTATGATAATCGATTATGTCCAGACAGTGTATAACCGGATTTTACAAAACAACAAAATAATCGATTACGTCTTTTAGGTAATCGATTATGTTAAGACCTTTGCCAAAGTATTTTTAAACGCTGAAAGATAATCGATTATGCATAACGCAATAATCGATTATGCTAGCATAAAATCAGCGTCTGATTTTTAAACGTTATCAGGTAATAGATTATGCCATTTTAGTAATCAATTATTCTGCTTAAAATCTGCATATGATTTTTGAACTATTTGCAGATAATCGATTATGCAAATCAGATAATCGATTATCCTAGCACAAAATCAGCAATTAGTGATTGGCAATTAAGCAATGGTCTTGGTGACTTTGAGGACTATAAATACACCTCAAAATCACTCTTTTAAGTACAACAACTGATTACATTCTTGCTTAAGCTTACATACTCTCATATCAATCATTTTATATTAATTTCATAGTTTTTGAGAGCCAAATTCTTGACGAAGTTGTTGTGTTCTTGAGCGTATCAATTTTACTCACATCTACTCTATAAGGGAGTCATGTCTTGAGTGCTAAGTGTTTGCATACACTTGAAGGGAAGTTCTAATCCCTTGTTGTAAGAAGGAAAGTTTAGTTCCTTGATTTGAAGTCTTGAGGTGAGGTATCCTCGAGCAAGTTGAAGTCTTGTAGAGTGTATATCTACGAGCAAGTGTAACGGTTTGTTAAGCACCCGTAAGCTTAACGGAGTTAGTGTAAAACTCGAGAGAGTCTCTCGGGTACTGGACTAACCACACGTTGTGGTGAACCAGTATAAATTCGGTGTGTTCTCTCCTTATTTCTTTAATTACTGCACTTACTTTATTCCTGCAATTTTAATTCCGCAAATTTATCTTGATTTTTATTAAAACGCTATTCACCCCCCCTCTAGCGTTAAGCGTATATTCTAACAATTGGTATCAGAGCCTACCTCTCTGAAAGACTTAACAGTTTGAGAGAAACAATCCATGGCTTCTACGCGTAACGTTAATGCAGGACTAGGTGAAGGACAATGCTTCACAAGGCCACCACTCTTTGATGGCACCAATTACACTTATTGGAAGGAGAGGATGAGGATTTTCATTCAATCAAACAACTTCCAATTGTGGAAAATCATAAAGAATGGAGAACAACTTCCAACTAAAAAGGTTGGAGATGAACTCGTCCCAAAGTCGGAAGACGAATACGATATGGACGATATCAGAAAGGTGGAATATAATGCAAAGGCCATCAACATGCTATTTTGTGCTATAAATCCCGATGATTATCGGAAAATCTCATGTTGCACCACGGCTAAGCAAATGTGGGATAAATTGGAGATCACCTACGACGGTACGGACCAGGTAAGAGAAGCTAAAATAGATTTTCTAACCCACGAATATGAACTTTTTCATATGAAGGAAAGCGAGAAGATAGACGATATGTTCGAACGATTTTCAAAAATCGTTAATGATCTTCATGCTCTCAAGAAGACTTTCACGGATAGGGAGCTTGTCCGTAAAATTCTTCGAAGTCTCACTCCGGAATGGCGCTCCAAAGCCGACGCTATTCAAGAGTCAATCGGCATTACAAATGTCACAATCGACGGGCTTAGAGGTAATCTCAAAACCTATGAATCTACTATTCTTAACCCTCCTTTGTATGATCAAAGGAAACAAAGAATCGCCCTCAAAGCAAGCACGGCTCAACCTCAAAATGATGAGGATTCAAGCGACGAAGATAACGAGTTCGGACTCGTTATTAAGAAATTTCACAAGTTCATGCGAAAGGAGTATGAACGAAAAGGTAAGCGACAAGGAGACCAATTAAAGTGCTATGGATGCGGAGAAATCGGGCATATCAAATCAAATTGTCCAAATACCAAAAAGGAGAAGAAACCCGTCAAGAAACAAAGAGCATACATCTCTTGGGGTGGCGACTCCGGAGACGAATCAAGTGATGGAGAAGGAAACGAGACCGCAAACTTGTGTCTTATGGCACACGAAGAAACTCAAAATGAGGTATGTACTACTTCTAAGAACTATTTCACTTTAGAAGAAATGCAAGATGCATTTGATGAGCTGTATAAAGAGTTTATTAGCGCTTCTAAATCTATAAAAGATTTAAGAAAACAAATTTCTTCAAAAGAAAAGGATTTTGAAAAGCTAACTCTTGAAAATGAGAAATTAAAAGAGGAACACAAGTTTTATGGCAAAAGAAGCGCCGATAAACCCGAAAGCTCAAATAAGGATTGTTCTTCTTGCAAATCTCTAAAGGAAGAAGTAGAAAGTCTTAGAAGCACTTTGCACAAATTCAATTCTTCACACAAAAATCTCAATGAAGTGCTTGTAAATTTGAAATCCATTAAGCACGGTATAGGCTTTAAACACGAGCCAAAAGAAAAAGTTGAGTCTATTCCTAAACCACCTAAGACTCAACTTAGGCAAAACAAAGTAAATGTCAACACTCAACCTAGAAATTTTAATCCTAGAATTGCAACTCATCCTAGAACAAATGCTAGAAGAAATATTGGCATGTATAGACCACCCAGACAAGATTTTCGAAAACCACATCAAAACTATATTCCTAAAGATAGAGTGAATGCTAGAAGAAATATTGGCATGTATAGACCACCTAGATAAGATTTTCGAAAACTACATCAAAACTATATTCCTAAAAATAGAGTGAATGAATTTAGACCCCAAATTATTATCATCCTAGAAGAATGCACAATCCGAATTGCATTTATTATTATTGCAATAAAATTGGACATATTGCTCCCGCATGCTTCACTAGACATAGACATTTCACTGCAGGTCAATCACACCACTATTTTGCACCTAACACACAAGGACCCAAAATGGCTTGGGTACCAAAATCTCATTAATTTGTTTTGTAGGTGTGTTTGAAGGGATCAAGTGTACTTTGGTACCTTGATAGTGGATGCTCCAAACATATGACCGGGGATACATCAAAATTCCTTCAACTAAAACCCACGGAAGGAGGAAATGTTATTTTTGGAGACAATAACAAAGGAAAGATTATCGGCATTGGCTCGGTCGGTAAGGACGAAGCCTCCTCCATTAAGCATATTTTGCTAGTTAAAGGTCTTAAGCATAATCTCTTGAGCATATGTCAATTATGTGACAAGGGAAATCTTGTATTGTTTGACTCCGAAGAATGCTTAGTTATCCGTCGTAGTGATTTTAAAGTTATTCTTCGTGGTATTAGAATGGATAATATCTATATGGCTGATCTTGAAAATTCTTCATCAAGTTTTGTGAATTGCCTTTTGAGTAAAGAAGACGACATGTGGTTATGGCATCGTAGAGTAGCTCATGTAAATATGAATCTTTTAAACAAACTAGTTTCACAAGATTTAGTAATTGGTCTTCCAAACATGAAATTTGAAAAAGATTCTATTTGTGATTCATGTCAAAAAGGGAAACAAACAAAAGCCTCTTTTAAATCCAAAAATGTTGTTTCAACCACTAGACCTTTACAACTTCTTCACATGGATCTTTTTGGACCATCTCGTGTTGAAAGTCTTGGTGGAAATCTTGATGCTTTTGTAATTGTTGATGACTACTCTAGATTCACATGGACGTTATTTCTTGCTCATAAAAGTGATGCCTTTCATGCTTTTAAAAGTTTTCTTAAACGTGTTCAAAATGAAAAGAACACAACCATCACATCCATAAGAAGTGATCATGGGGGAGAGTTCGATCATAATCTCTTCGCGGATTTTTGTGACGAACTCGGTATTGAACATACCTTTTCGGCTTGACGTACACCACAACAAAATGGAGTGGTGGAACGTAAAAATCGATGTCTCGAAGAGATGGCTAGAACCATGCTCGATGAGGCTAAGATTTCCAAAACGTTTTGGGCGGATGCCGTGAGTACCGCAAGCTATGTTTTAAACAGAGCTGTCATAAGAACAATACTCATGAAAAATCCCTATGAACTCTATAAGGGAAGGAAACCAAATCTTTCCCATCTTAGAGTCTTCGGTTGTAAATGTTTTATTCACAACAACGGAAAAGATAACTTGGGAAAATTTGACGCGAAATCTGATGAAGGAATTTTTCTTGGTTATTCATCGCGTAGTAAAGCATATAGAGTTTTCAATAATCGAACCAAAACTGTTGAGGAATATCCTCATGTAGTATTTTGTGAAAATGATGCTCGCTTGGCGAGAAAGGATTCTTGTGTTGATCTTGCAGGTGCTTTAAACAAAATCAATCTTCAAGACGAGGTGCAAATGGAGAATCCAAAGGAAGTTCAAGATGAAGTCATGGAACAACTTTCGGAAGAAGTACCACCACAAGAAGAAGAATCGATGATGCCTAAGGCTTGGAGGACGTCTAAAGACCATCCTCTCGACAAGGTAATTGGCAACATCGAGAAAGGGGTAAGTACTCGAAACCTTCTTAAAGACACTGTAGGACATATGGCTTTTGTTTCACAAATAGAACCTAAAACCATTTCTGAAGCAATTGGGGATGAGCATTGGATGCAAGCGGAGCTTAACCAATTCAAACGTAATGATGTTTGGGAATTGGTGCCAAGACCTGATAATCACACCATAATTGGTACGAAATGGGTTTTTCGAAATAAATTAGATGAAAATGGTATAATCACTAGAAACAAAGCTAGGCTAGTTGCTAAGGGGTATAATCAAGAAGAAGGCATTGATTATGAAGAAACCTATGCACCCATTGCACGCCTAGAAGCCATTCGTTTATTACTTGCTTTTTCATCATCTATGAATTTCAAATTATTTCAAATGGATGTCAAAAGTGCCTTCCTCAATGGGTTTATTCAAGAGGAAGTGTACGTTGAACAAACCCCGGGCTTTGAAGACTTTAAATCTCCCGATCATGTCTTCAAGCTTAAGAAAGCGCTATATGGACTTATACAAGCTCCTCGGGCTTGGTACGAGCGCTTAACCAAATTTTTTTTGGACAATGAGTTCGAAAGGGGGAAAGTTGGCACTACACTGTTTATCAAAAATAAAAACAATGACATTCTATTAGTTCAAATTTATGTCGATGATATTATTTTTGGTGCTACTAATGATTTTTTATGCGAGGAATTCTCTAAGTTAATGACTAGCGAATTCGAAATGTCAATGATGGGTGAGCTAAAAAACTTCTTGGGATTGCAAGTGAAACAAATGAAAGAGGGAACTTTTATTTGCCAATCCAAATATTGCAAGGAGTTGCTAAATCTTTTTGAAATGAGAAACGCCAAAGCAATGGCCACTCCAATGAGTACATTCGACCATCTTGACAAAGATGAGAAAGGTAAGGAAGTAGACACAAAGAAGTATAGAGGTATGATCGGATCCCTTCTTTATCTTACTGCAAGTAGACCGGACATCATGTTTAGCGTGTGTTTATCCGCTCGATATCAATCATGTCCGAAGGAGTCGCACCTAACTGCGGTAAAACGGATAATGAAGTATCTTGTTGGAACTATAAATGTGGGACTATGGTATCCCAAAGGTTCTTCATGCCAACTTGTTAGCTATTCCGATTCCGATTTTGCGGGTTGCAAATTGGACCCCAAGAGCACTAGTGGCACTTGCCATTTGCTCGGTAACTCTCTAGTTTCTTGGTTTAGCAAGAAACAAGTAAGTGTTGTGTTATTCACAACCGAGGCTGAATATGTAGCCGCGGGGAGTTGTTGTGCTCAAATCCTTTGGATGAAACAACAACTCTCGGATTATGGTCTTAGTATCAATCATATCCCTCTTCGATGTGATAATACTAGCGCCATATGCTTGACGAAGAACCCTGTTCTTCACTTAAGAACGAAACACATAGAAATTAGGCACCACTTCATAAGAGATCACGTTCTCAAAGGTGATGTCGAAATTGAGTTTGTTGAAACCAAATATCAATTGGCCGACATCTTCACAAAGCCTTTAGAGAAAGAGTCCTTTTTCCGAATTCGTAGAGAACTCGGGATTCTTGACTCCACGTTGATCTAATACATGCATTGCATTTTTCTTTTCAACGATTACTAACTTGAGCGTCGGAGGTGCCTAACTCTTTTTTGCAGGTATCGCCCCAAAGACAGGGGGAATTCTCGGGCACTGGTGATAAATAATCGATTTTTTCAGTCAATAATCGATTATTACTCCTTTATGTTTTCCCATTATTCTACTGGAAAAATAAACTAATCGAGTATACTAATACTAGAATCGATTATCTAACATTTTGATTTTGCAGGAATCTGGCAATCATGTTTAATAATCGATTATCCACATTACTAATCGATTATTGAAAGTTCAGTTTTACAAGTGTTTATAAAATAATCAATTGTTAAAAACTGAATAATCGATTTCCTCTTACCGTCTCGGTTTTTCATCGCACTGCCTAAGAATAATCGATTATCTCCATATCAAAATCGATTATTCCCCGAGTCCGTATAACACACTGTGCAGCAGTAATAGATTATCAAAATCCAGTAATCGATTATTCTCTGAGTATAATTCAAAATTCTTGTCATAATCGATTATTCAGCTTCTATAATCGATTACCAACGGTCAGAGTTTAAATTTTGTTACCGTTCCTGACCGTTTGGCACCCCAAAATCTGCAGCTTTTCTTTATTCAATGCCCCCTTTCCTCTACTCTATAAATAGGGACTTCCATCCTTCACAAATCTTCACCTCAACATCCATATTAGCTCCAAAACATTCTTAAATAGTCCCCAAACTTTCTGTAGCAGCTCTCTTTCCTCCATAAAAATGACGGGCAAGAATTCCAAACGCGCTCGTTCCAGCAAAACTATTGCCTCCTCTTCCGTCGCTCCTCCACCTATTTTCTGCTATAAAGACGGCTCTTATTTGTGGTTTGATACTAAACCCGAACTCCTTCGATTCCTCGAAAAATTTGAGAGTCGAGAAATCCTTCCGCCTCGCTTCTCAACTAGTCGATATCTTTGCGATAGCGCACCCCCATCAACGGCAAATATTCTTATGCAAAGCCAACTCCTTGACTTCCTATATCTTCAATCTTCTTACATTCACCCGTCTTTAATTCGTGCCTTCTATTCAAATCTACAGAAGGACGAAGATGGTGACCTTGTCTCAAACATCAATGGAGTTCCAATTCTTTTATATGAGGAACACCTGCAACTCCTTACAAAACTTCCACGAAATGGGGAAGATATTTCACTTTACACTAGAGAAGAAGGAGCCTTATTTGATGAACAACTCCTTTTCCACCAAATTGGGATCGGGGAATTTGTTCAAACTCCGGAGCAGCGTCGCCCAACCATCACGCATATGCTCCCTGAATATCGTATAATTTTTTATTTCATCACCCGCGTTCTAAAACCGCGCAAATTCAATCATACAACTCTCTCTCATGAGGATTCAAAACTCATGCATGCAATTATCACCGGGGCTTGCATCAATTGGTGCCAGTTCGTCATGACTCACATGTATGATGCAATTGGGGACGATAAGCCACTCCCCTATGCCTTTGTCATAATGGCCATTTTTCAAGCCTCCGGTATCGACACCTCCGTCGGTCCTCACAAAAAGGCAACAAAACATTGGGAAATTCAAGAATCTTCGTTTCCCAATACCGGTGAACATTCGGCTCCTCCTCCAACTCAAAGACGTCGTCCTCAGGCTCCATCCGTTGCTACCCTCCAAACCATTTCTGAGCAACTTGCCTCTTTGTCCACATCTATGAATCGTATTGACAGAAATGTCACTCGATTATCCCACGAGCTTCATGGATATTTTGACCATGTTCGCTATCCCTATGCCCAAGTTGTTCTTCCGGAAGAATGCCGAGGCGGATGTTAATGAAAATGAATAATATTTTTTTGTATCGGTTGAATAATATTTTGTCTCTTTTTCTTGCTTTATTATGTATTTTCAATATTGTTTCCTCAATAAAAGTTTGTTAATTTTTGCTAATGTCAAAAGGGGGAAGAATAAGGGCTGGGCTATGCACACTAATACATATTGGCATAAATTAAGGGGGAATTCATAAATTGAGGGGGAACTCATTCATATACTTGTCTTGGATTGTCATTATCAATTATTTAATATGCATATCCCGATATTGGTTTGCCATTATCAAAAAGGGGGAAATTATTGAAACACGTTCTCAAGTCGCTAAACTAAACGTGTGTTCATCTTTGTAGGTTTTGATAAATGACAAACCAACGCGCATGGAACATTGACATATGCCGAAGTCCAAGCACAAGAGAAACAAAGAACAAGATCAAGTAAAGCAACAAAGTTATACATGATTCGTTTTATATTGTGATCTTGATCCGACAATAGATTCAAGACTTGGCTTCTCTCGTAAAATCATTTTCATCAAACCATGCATCTTTGATTTAAAACACAATGATTTTCAAACATTCTCATTTTAGCCAAAATGATTTTTAAACATGTCTTTCAAATCTGGACAGAAATAATCGATTATGTTTTTCTGATAATCGATTATGTTAAGACAGTGTAAACCAGAATTTGCAAAACAACAAAATAATCGATTATGTCTTTTCTGATAATCGATTATGTTAAGACAGTGTAAACCGGAATATACAAATCAGAAAAATAATCGATTATGTCTTTTATGATAATCGATTATGTCCAGACAGTGTATAACCGGATTTTACAAAACAGCAAAATAATCGATTACGTCTTTTAGGTAATCGATTATGTTAAGACCGTTGCCAAAGTATTTTTAAACGCTGAAAGATAATCGATTATGCACAAGACAATAATCGATTATGCTAGCATAAAATCAGCGTCTGATTTTTAAACGTTATCAGGTAATCGATTATGCCATTTTAATAATCGATTATTCTGCTTAAAATATGCATATGATTTTTGAACGATTTGCAGATAATCGATTATGCAAATCAGATAATCGATTATCCTAGCACAAAATCAGCAATTAGTGATTGGCAATTAAGCAACGGTCTTGGTGACTTTGAGGACTATAAATACACCTCAAAATCACTCTTTTAAGTACAACAACTGATTACATTCTTGCTTAAGCATACATACTCTCATATCAATCATTTTATATTCATTTCATAGTTTTTGAGAGCCAAATTCTTGACGAAGTTGTTGTGTTCTTGAGCGTATCAATTTTACTCACATCTACTTGATAAGAGAGTCATGTCTTGAGTGCTAAGTGTTTGCATACACTTGAAGGGAAGTTCTAATTCCTTGTTGTAAGAAGGAAAGTTTAGTTCCTTGATTTGAAGTCTTGAGGTGAGGTATCCTCGAACAAGTTGAAGTCTTGTAGAGTGTATATCTACGAGCAAGTGTAACGGTTTGTTAAGCACCCGTAAGCTTAACGGAGTTAGTGTAAAACTCGAGAGAGTCTCTCGGGGACTGGACTAACCACACGTTGTGGTGAACCAGTATAAATTCGGTGTGTTCTCTCCTTATTACTTTAATTACTGCACTTACTTTATTCCTGCAATTTTAATTCCGCAAATTTATCTTGATTTTTATTAAAACGCTATTCACCCCCCCTCTAGCGTTAAGCGTATATTCTAACAGACCTAAATCTTTGTTTTAACTAGATCTGGTTGCTTTTGCCCAACATGTTGTCTGTTCCCTTCACTTATCTGCAATTTACTTATTTGCTCCCTTATCCCCTCCTTGTCTCAATGAATGTCTTCTTTGAGCATTGCTTCCATGCATCCATGTCTGCTTGCCTGCTTGTTTAACCTAAAATCTCTATTTGAAGTTAAGTTAAAATAGAACTTAATAAAAATAAGAAATATGACCTTTGGCTTGCAATTATATCTGATTACTTCCTCCAACTTGATGTCTGTATCTTTGTAGTTCACTTTACATATGAGTATGTGTCCCCTTTCCCCTTCCCCTGTTTGTGTGATGCCCTGCTATTCTAAACTGGTCAGTTTGAATAATTTCAAAAGAACCTTTTCAACTCTTTCAATTGTTTCTTTATACTGCCTTAACATTTCAATTTTCCCAACTATTTTTTTAAATTGTCTCTCAAATGTTTTCAACTCCCTCAATTACAATCTCACTCTTAGAGATTTAGGGTCTGTCTCCTTGGTATAAGCACTGCCATGGGAGCCTTGAGCACCCTTGGAACTTTGATGCACAAGGCTGGCATTTCCAATGTTTGTACTTGTCTAATTGGGACATCTTTGGGTGCCCGGTGTTGGCCAGAGGTTCAAACGAACCCTTAGGGAACTTTACCGCACCCAAGCCTTGGTAATGGCTGTGAAACCCGAAAGGAATGAGGTTGGAGGTGTTTGGGACTGGATGAAGGCTCTCTATAGAATAACTTCTTATTTTTCCTTTTATCACTGTTGTATTTTTAATTACTTGGCTGTAAAAATTTTTAAGAACAATGGGGGATTATTGTGAAATTGGGGAGGGTTATGAATGATTATTAAGGGTATGAGTAGAAAACATGACTATAGGATTTTACTTATCTATTTGTGCAATAGAAACCACGTATAGGACATGCATCTCACATATAGAAATTCTGCTCCTAGGTCTCTTTACTTTAAACGTGTTGTTTTATGATCACAAACAGTCAATAATCCACAAGTTACTACATTTAGATACCATGCCTTAGGATTCTTATGTGCATTAGATATCCTGTACTTAGGGTTTTTTGCTCGCAACTGTTGAATATTTCGTTAATCTAGCAAAAACTGGTTAAACAACTCTTTTAACTAAGAAACCAGTATGCATGTTCACCATCTTTTATAACGCCTAGGTAAGCCTTAGGCTAGATAAAACGGACTAATCGCCTTAAGTCTTGTTTCCATTAATCCATCTTCGCCTGAATTCGTTTGTCCCTGAGGCTCCCCTGAATTTTATACAAAACCTGTTGCTTATTTTTATCATCTGGACAAATAGTTTTACTATATTACTTTTCTTCCCCCAGCCCATAACTGAACTACTATTTTTCTAAAGAACTATCTGAGTATTGTACATTTTGTAATTTTCCAAACTCTAGTTCTAAGTTAACTTGTTTTACCATTTTTCTTTACACTTCTGCAGTCTTAAAAATACTATCTGTTACTCTTCCTCTCCGAAACTACCTTTACCATATGTTCTAGGAGTGTTTTTAAATTTCTAAAAACTACTACTGTCTTTTAAAAGTTCTGAACGTTTTTTTTTCGACTCTTTTATACAAAATTCTCTAGCTTCTATTTTAAACTTATGCTCCAGCTTTTGAAAATTCTTCCTTCCTTAGACCTTAAATGTGTTTGAGACGTGCTAAATATGTGTTTGTTCATGGAGGGATACTGAGCCTTTACATGCTTTACGTGATTCCTTTATATGTAGTCCTACTTGTTTTTGTATGTCGCCTAGTATATTAACCTTTAAACTTAAGGGTTCAACCTAGTTCCAACCTTATAGGAATAACGATCCTAAATTCCCTCTAGGATCTATAGGACGTGACGGGTAATAGTACGCAATAAACATTCATGACCAATTCACATGCTTAAATAACCTCTAAGGGGTGGAAAGGGTAGAATATGGAGATGATGCCGATGCGAAATATCATGAAGCGACCCCTCTTTGGGAATATGAGCGAGATATTGCATCGAATGATCCATATAATAGTTAAATCTAGGACACGTCTTTCTCGTATGTGCTTTGTTTCAATGCTTTCCAAACTAATCCTCTCTCCTATTTCAAACTTATGTCCTCCCGTTTTTTTTAAGTTTTCAAGTTGTGTGAATGTCCTACATATGAACCTTATTTTTTTAGTTGCTTCATCTCTTTATAAAGTCACAATTAGCACGGCCGTGAACCACATTTGTGGATCTTGAGGGGTGCCTAACACCTTCCCCTCGAGATAATTTCAAGCCCTTACCCAACTCTGGTTTCTCTCTCAAAAAACACTCTCTTCATCTTAATGTGTCCTAATGTACTATAATCATTAGGTGGCAACTCTTTCGATTCCGTGACCCAATTCCCAAACGAGAAATAGAGTTGTTTTGCCCATAATGTCGTAAGATCTGATTTCTCTCTTGAAAAAGGAGGCGTTGACACCACATTGAACAAATGAGCTCTTATTTTTTATTTTTATTGATAATTATATCTGTATCATAATTATAGAGTCGTAGCAAAATAAATCGTCGAATTTGGACATCGTATGATAATCTTATGGTCAATTTACTAAGAATTAGGTTGCTAAATTTTTTAGATTAATTACGAAATTACCACTAACTTTGTTTTTAAAAATATTCACTATTTTAAAATATTGAAACCAATATATCTCCTTCAATATAGAAACAAATTGTCACGCCCTAAACCTAGTGGGCGAGACCGGCATCTGGTGCCTCACCTAACCTTGCGTGCCAATTTGCGACTAAGGGACTCTGAACATATAATATCATACTTTGTTCATGGGCCCACATTGAAAGTCAAATTGCAAAGAAAAATATAAAACTAAATGGAAACTAACGCTGACTAAACATCGATGTAAATCTGGGCCAATAAGGCCGTCATAACTACTACAACTGACAAACCAACAAAATATACAAACAAGGTGTACAAGCCCAACATACTTCACTAACTGATATGATGTGTCTACAAGCCTTTACTGATGGATGTTCAATGGTCGGAACAAGTCCCCAACCTACCCATGACATATATACGTATATACATAAGATGTACACAAAACTATAGACCCAGAAACTTCGAAGGACATAGAGCTTACCGATTAGGCTGAACTCGAGAAACACCTACTGAGGAGATCTACCGATCTTCCTTTCTGAACCTGCACACATGAAATGTAGCGCCCCCAGAAAAGTGACGTTACTACGAAATAATGTACCGAGTATGTAAGGCAATAAAATAACTAAAATTTGAAACTTAACTGGTAATATAATAACTAAAAATAATTGGGAGTCAAATATGATCTAGAGATATACTTACCTTCTGATACTAACTCAGCTCTTTCATTATAGTAAGTAAAATAAATGTCCGGCCCTATAATGCTCAGAACGTGTAACTGCTCCGCCGTAGTAGGCTCGCTCATAGACGTTCGACCATACTAGGCTATATATCTCAGCCATTTTGGGCTCACTCGTAGGCGCTCAACCATAATAGGCTCACATCTTAGCCATTCTGGGCTCGCTCATAGGCGGTGCGCCACAGTAGGCTCGACATATAACTTATCATCTGCTTAGATGTTGCCCAATAGGGACCTACCCATCGACTATAGCTCGATGGTGGTGAAAATTCTATAATTATATATATATATATATATATATATATATATATCCTCTGCTCTCTTTACTAGAAGAAGACAATACTCAATTGAATATAAAATCTCAATAAGGGAGAATATTGTAACTTATGAGACTAAGATAATATATATAAATTTAGGAGCATGAACTTCTCTGTATGCCTCGTCATCAGACACGTGTAATTACGAGATTATGTTAAAATGAAGGAATGTCTTAGCCTAACATACCTTATCACAATCTTTCTAATCACCAAGTTGAACTCGCCTCTTCTCACCTTAATCTACAACAACGATAATAATACTATCATTAAGTTATAAAAGGTACAACTATCGCACAACGAATGACAAACTTATTTTGTATTAAAACGGGCAGCATCTCCCCTATAATCCTTACTTCCTCAAAATAAGATAACCGCAAAAACACAAGAAAAACAAAGATTAATACCATATATACATTATTTTACAGCCTTATATTTCATTATCGAATACTAAAAAATAGCACAACACGCCCCAATCTTTTCATACACAAAACGACCACCGTAGTAGTATCAAACGATCCAAAAATGTTACGATGAATGATCAGCCGACCACTGTACATTTATATGGTGTTTCTACACACACTTCCTCATCCAAAACTCCACAAAACAATAGTAAAACACGCGGCCCAATGGCAACACAAAACAAACCACAAAATAGTCCGTTACAAGTGAATAACTCGAACTCACTGCTTCCGATCACCGTTCCGTGAGTTTTTAGAAGTATACATCGAATTACCATAAATTTATAGCAGAAAAATAGATGAAAGAGAGCAGCAAACATATCTTAAGTGGGCTCTTTAGCTGACCCGAAATTGCCTGTTTTGGGGATCTCATGTAACTAAGTAGGTGACACACCTACTTGTCACCTAGCAGCCTGCGCAGTCATGCAAACTTTATATATCTCTTTACTCCGATGTCGTGTATATAAAAAGTTTAATGCTTTAGAGAATATACAATAGCTTCAGTTTGATGGGTGGAACACCCCATAACTCTAAGTATATAGGGAGAAAACAATAGTTACATTTTACCCAAATTTTTAATAAAATTTATGAACATAACTTGTGATGACTTTGATCGACTTTTATTCCACAACTTGCTTGCTTCAAAACACAGTATGCGTCCATCATATGACTAAGCTAATTCATAACATAACCTACTAATCTTTTTAAGCACCTAGTCTCAACCCAAAAGTAGATGTTATATCATCCCCAACTTTTCGACTTTCGATGAAATATTGTTTTCTTCAATTCCTTTATCTTCTAAACCTTCCAACACTCTTTGTACTTTTTTTTCATGATCTTCAATATATGTAACATCTGAGGTAACATGATAACATACATTATATAGTTCTAAAGATGATCCTATTTTAGGTCTTGGATTAGTTTACATATAACACTCTTTAACATATGAAAATTGAAGGTGTAACACAGATGGAGTGATTCAACAACCTAACTTGATTAGAATTTCACAAGGAACCGGAGGTATCAAAAGCAATTTTTGAGATTATTTGGCACAAAACACAAGGTAAAACAATGTTAAAACGAGGGATTTGTTCATTTTACATATTTTGAGTTCTGGAGCTCAAAATTGGGAATTTTTAGGCGATTTTCACCATATAAATTGGGGTAAGTATTCTTTACTCAATTGTAGTTATATTTCATAAATCTATCTTCGTGTTTGGTAATTAGTTTGTGAAGTTAAAGAGAAAATTAGGGGGTTTTGCCTAATGTTTCATAATGTGATTTTTTGAGTTTTGAGCATCGATTTGAAGTCGATTTGAGTGAAACTAGTATGGTTGGACTCATAATTTAATAGGTTGTCCAATTTTGTGATGGGTTCGAAGATGCAGGCCTGGGTTTCAACTTTTTAGCCAATTTTGGCCATTTGATTAAAGATTTGACCTTTATTAGGTTTGCTTCCTTTGGCATTATTGATGTATTTGAGTTGCTTTTGGTTAGCTTTGAGCCGTTCAGATATTTCTATGTGAGGGATGGAATTTGTGGAGTTTTGCTTGGCTTGTTCGGCATTGGATTTGGCTTGATCGAGGTATGTAACCCTCTTAAACATGGTGTTGAGGGTATAAAACCCCGACATTCATGTTATGTGATTGTTGTTGAGGTGTCGCACATGTTATGTGACGGGAGTGTGGGCATGCACCATGTGAATTGTGAATCTATTGTTTCTGTAGTATTGTGTAGTTACCCGATCTTACCTGTAACAATTAAATTTCTACATACTTGAGCTATTGAGCTATGATCCATGTTAGAAATAATGTCTAGGCTACATACTTATCATGTTAGGGACCACTGGGGTCATTTATGCTGTTGAGTTATCTGCTTCCATTATTTTATATACTCAGTCATACACATTCATATACATATCATATCACAGTCTCTGTTACTATTTATTCGCACATCATATCATCATTTTTGGCTAGTTTCATGGCATTGTGAGCCCGAGAGACTGGAGAGATTGATGATTGAGTGTGGCCAAGGGCATGAGTATGAGTGATATTATGGTAACGAGATGCACGCTGCAACATGTTATATTGATTATATATATGGGATCAAGTTGCACGCTTCAATAGTATACCGGTTTATGATAGAGCTTGGGCTGAAGAAGCCCCTCCAGAGTTTGAATACACCCATAGTGAGCGTGATTGATTATATTAAGGGATAGATCTTCCCTTGACATGGATTTCGTTTGAAGCATTTATATACCCTGGGAAGGATCTTCCCTCCAGGCGTTGATTTGGCCCTACTCAGTACTGACTGATTGTTGGTCAGCTGATATATATATATATATATATATATATATATATATATATATATATATATATATATATATATATATATATATATATATATATATATATATATTCTGGGATGGAACTTCCCAGGGCTGGATTGGCCATATACAGTACTGAGTTATTGAGCATGACGAGTGAAAAGTGTGAGACAGTGAGATTGAGTGCTTTGAAAGTGTGAGTACATGAGTTCATCTTTGGGATAGATGGCGTCGACATGCATACATGCATAGAGATGAATTTTGTTTAAGTTGTACGGTATCACGTTATTCATGACTTCTAACACATATTGATATACAGGCATAGAGAGGTATTTTACACTTGCTATCTGGAAAGAAAATGAAAAATCTTATTTATTGTGGAAAGGATTTTCGGGTAAAATTTAAAGTTTTTCAAACATGTAGTTTTAATGGTTTTGGTAAATGATTTGGGTTTTCACTGATATACTTGAAAAGAAGAACTATTTTTCGCGAAACTGTGACAAAGATGAGCATTATATCTCTGAGTTACTTCTTTTGTTACTTGCTTTGCATTGTTATTAACTATTGTTGGCTATTGGATGTTGGGCCCGACTTTTGTTCTAGCTCGTCACTACTTTTCAACTAAAGTTAGGTTTGTTACTTATTGAGTACATGTGCTCGGTTGTACTCATACTATACTTCTACTCCTTGCATACAGATGTTGGATGCTGATGTTGTTGTGTTCGTTGGGGGATGAATTTGAAGATGTACTTGCATTCTGGTTGTATACACCTTTTGTTCATGGTAGCGTTAGATTCATAAAACACTATTTATGTACTTTTCAAACAGCTAATGTATTTACTTCATACCAGCTTTGTAAAATCTATCAGATTCTGATATTTCTTTACTTAATTGCTTTATTAAATTGTTATCGGAATTGGTTAGTTGTTAAATTGGCTTGCCTAGCGGGTTTGATTAGGTGCTATCATGACTAGTTGGATTTTGGGTAGTGACTAGTTGGTATCAGAGCTCTAGCTTTATAGGTTATACAAGTCTTGAGCAAGTGTCTACTAGAGTCTTTCGAATCGATATGATGTCATCTATACCTATCTTCGAGAGGCTACCGGGCATTTAGGATATATACTTCCCATCTTTCTTTCCTTATCATGCAGCATTGATTCAACTTAAAGCGTAACTCTTTGAATTTCTCCCACGCATTCGTATGCGCACATGAGCGCTTGGTATCAGCTGTGCACTGATAGCTTGTGATTCCCTAGATGACGTATGAGATGCGATTTCTGTGTGTTAATGATAGGCCAGTCTAGAGGACTTGAGGTTGGGTTTTAACTATAGCTTGATCATGGAGATTTTTGTTGTGTGAGCATGATCTTTTGGACTTATATGTCCGGTAGTGTCCCTATTAGTGGAAATTTTTGTGCTCAATGAGTGGTTGGATGGTTATATAACGAGTATTATGTGACGTCAGGATGTGTTCAGATTATTTGAATGAAAAGAGTTTGCTTGAGATGCAAAAAAAAACATAATATTGGATGTTTGGTTTCTATCTTGGTTTGACGTATAGTCTCGAGTTGGATATATTAAAGGACCTTTCATAATAAATTAGATTCTGATATCTTGTTTATGAGTGCAAAATCAGGAAGATTAAGTAAAGTGTTAATAGTTGTGACTGTGAAAGGGTATAAAGAGATGTCAGTTTGAGGCAAAACAGGTGAGTTATCTTCTTTGGGGTGCCCTGAGGTTGTGTGATCCCTATGTTGTTTTGTAGAGAGTTTTCTTTTTCCAGTGAATTATATGTGTTGCAATTTAGGTTTGGATCGCTTGTGGAAGTTGGCTTGACTTTTACAAGGGTGAATTCAAGATTTACAGATAATTTGAAGTATAGATGGTTTGTGTTACAGGAACTTACGAAGGAGTTAGTTGAATCTCATTGCGATATTATGGTAGTAATAGAATATTGGCATTGTGAGTTATTATATGTTTTGATCAATGGCTTTGGGCTAAGTGGGAGAGTATGTTATCAATGATTTGATTGCATGGTTATGTGTTGTATCAGTTTCAGTCTGGGTCATACTTGTGGGTCAGTTATGACTTTTAAATGTTGGTTTCGAGGATGAATTAACCAAAGGAATTTCTGGGTGCATGATGTAGCAATCTTTATGGGTATATGCGAAACACTGAATGATTGAGTTGTTATTCATAAAAGATGTAGTGCGCATGGAGTAAGATTCACTCGGTTACATAAAGGCGTTGATTATTTCATTGGGTATTTTTGTGCTAATGGGGCCCATATTGTTCAGCCCGTTTGGGGCGGTGCAATTGAGAGTTGAGCAGAGCAGAGGACCCTCGAGAAGGTTCTAATGAGTTCAAGATTTAGTTGTAGCAATTGATAATTTTTTTGGATTTGTATATGGCTTGGGTATAAGATTTGCATTAGATGGTGTTGAGACTCACGACATTTCTATATCATTATGGACTATACATTTCAATATCAGTAGGGTGAAGAAAACAACTTTAGATTCACAGAAGGTCTCTTCAGAGTAGTGTCTCGGTTATGGTACTTTTGGGTGCTTATGAGGGAATTCAACTTCTTATGAGCCTTAGGGAGGTATGGTTCTATGCTAGAGTTCGTGGGGATAAGTTTTGGTTGAGGATTGTAGTGTTCTAGCAAGGATAAATATCAATTTGAAGGCAATTCGGGAAGAACTCGGAGAATTTAGACAACTTGGTAAGTGGTTGGATCAGCATGGTAATGGATGTGATGTGATCTTTTGGTTCTTATGATTAGGTGAGTCTCTACAGGTTTTTAGAGGCACTAATCTTGGGTATGACGACCTACGTGGCTTGATTGAGTTAGAGAGATTTACTTTTGATGGCCTGGTTATGTGAAAATAGGTTTTGAAGAGTTATGGATTCTTTCTATCACGGTTCGAGGTGAATATTTTCTACTGGTGTGTGGAACATGTAGTGTATTTTGATTTTCTCCTGGATGAGATCGAATGGAGGGTTTCTGACTAGTCGTGTTACATTTAGCATTTTTCGTGTGTTAAAGATTCGTCTTCAGTTAATTAACGTAGGCTCGTGGATGCGATTATCTGGATGTTAGAATATTTATGCTATTTATAACAAGCAATAAGTAAGTGTCATGAAGGAAAGTACAGATAAATTAAAGAAAATAAGTTTCATTGAAGATTGTCGATTTGGGATAAAATACGTGCCGAGCGATAATGCCCGATATTTATGGACTAGTACCATACAAAATATCGCATGACCGTGACAGTAAAATTTATAAAGTGTATTGAAAAAAAGTAGAATTTTAAGTAATTTGATATAATTCTTAATTATGCAGGTAATTAATTAATTACCGGATAACAAGACATTAACTAATTACCTAATAAATAGATAAAAATTAGAAACAACGCCACCCCATCCCCACGTGGCAGCAAGTCACTAGCAAGTAAGTGAGTCATGGTCACATTAGATTAGGTGGAATCTTGATACATTAATTGCAAGACACGTCCAACACTTTAAGACTTCCGAAACAGCCATACTACAATTCATTCCTAATATTTACACACTAAGGCACTATCAGAAGGGGGAAACGTTGAAATTCTCGCAAAACCCATGCCAAATATTTCAATACATGGACATTACAACCAGAAGAGAGAAATGTTAGAGGTTCCTCTTGCAAATGAACGATTACAATCAGATTAAGCAATGTGATATTTTGCGTTCTAAAAGAGTACGGTGCAACCTTTTCCAAGAATATTATACTGATTTTTTTCACTTCAGGTATGTTAATATTAAGGTTTTTCTTCATTTTGGCATGATCTTATCATTACACAAGTTTGATAATGAGGTAAAAGAAATATTCATATCCCGAAATTTACGTATATTTTGCTGGTCTCGCAAGTTAAGTATATTTTTCTAGTTTTGTAAGACAATATTCTCCTTATCGCGACTTCATATTCAATTGAGTATTTTCCTCTTCCAATCGAGAGTGCAGAGAGTTTATATATACAGTATTAAATATATTTTAATTACCATCGAGTAATAATCGATGGACTGGCCCCTATTGGGAAACCTTTGATCAGATTGTAAGTTATATACCGGGCCTGCTATGGCCGAGCGCCTATGAGCGAGCCTACTATGGCAGAACACACACACACACACATACACACACACACACACACACACACACACACACACACACACATATATATATATATATATATATATATACACACACACATATACACACGAGCCTTATAGGGACGGACAACTATTTTATTCACATATACACACGAGCCTTATAGGGACGGACAACTATTTTATTCACTATATCGAGAGAGTTGAGTCAGTATCAACAGACGAGCATGTCTTCAGATTTTCTTTGACTCTCAGTAACTTTCAGTTATTGTATTATCAGTTCAGTTTCTGCTTTCAATATATTGCCTTACATGCTCGGTACATTATTTCGAACTGACATCCCTTTCTCGGGGCACTGTATTTCATGCGTACAGGTTTAGGCGGAGATACAGGTAAACCTCCTCAGTAGGTGTTGCCCGAGTTCAGCTTCATCTCTAAGCTCCACCTCCTTTGGAGTTGCTGGGTCTAGAGTTTTGTGTACATCCTCTATATATATGTATATAGGTTAAGGGTAGGTCGGGACCTTGTTCCGATCTTAGTTCATCAAGCTGTAGAGGCTTGTAACCACGTCCTGTTTGTTAGTGCATATGTTAGGTTTGTAGGCCTTATACATATATTTTGTTGGCTTGTCAGTTATAGTAGTTTCCCCTGCCTCACCGGCCCGGCTTCATGTTGACATTTAGTCAGCGTTAGTCTCTATTCAGTTTTATATTTTTCTTCACAAATTATCTAGCAATATGGCCCCTGGCCAAAGTTTGACATTATATGCCAGAATTCCTTAGTTGCAAGTTGGTATGCGAGGATAGATGAGGCACCGAGTGTCGGACTCGCCCCCAGCTTGGTGCGTGACAAATGTGGTATCAGAGTAGTTCTGTCCTATGGAGTCTACAAGTCATATCTCGTAGAGTCTTATTTATGGGTGCGTTGTGCACCACATTTATAAATAGGATGCTGCAGGATATTTAGGATGGTTACTTTTCTTCGTAATCCAGATTTTGTGATAGAACTGCGTCATAAGTATCCACTCCTAATCATTACCTTATTTGTGTTTTAGTGATGCCTATTACTACTAGACGACATGCGCAAGATGCTAGCATGGGTAAAAGGCTACAAAAGCGTTATAAGGAGATATAAGTTACACTATGGAGTTAGACCCATCGAAGATCATGTGTTTTATTGAGGAGGATCCATATGAGTCATCCGTTTGAGCTGTTTCGACCACTACAGTAGCAGATGGGGTGAGAGGAGTTCCAACCCCACCAAGGCCTTAGTTTCATTATCACAGCCCGTTGATCAGGGTATGAGAGTATTGGTGCATGGATTGGCACAACCGGGTTCCCATCAAACTCAATACTATGTCAGGGTATTTGCGGGCACCAACTCGTTTGAGGTTCCAGATAGTCCACAGTATTGGGAGTCCGTCAATCAAGGTTCGTCTGTGTATGTCATAGGATATGCAGATGAAAAAGATAGTAGTCGTGCTAAGAAGAGGAACTTAAACGATAAGGATAATAAAGATTTCGCTTCGAAGTGTGTTTGATCGAGTCTCTCATATAGGACGAGACAAGGACCCTCAACTGTTGACTTCCTTAAGATGTCAGCTTTTCCTTGGTGAGTTCACCGCCTTTTGGAGTATTGCCAAGTCACGGTTCTTAATATGTTAGGTTTTTTAGGAGGACATAGGTGGCCCTATCCTTACTTGTATATATTATGTTTATGTTTTCTTAGAGGTTTTGCTATCTGTATATAGTTTTTGATGTGACATGTCTACGACCTTGCCAGTCCTTATGTATATATATAAACTTATTTCTTGAAGGATTTCTGCGAGTTAAGTCCTAATATTGCTACGTGTATATATATATATATATATATATATATATATATATATGTGTGTGTGTGTGTGTGTGTGTGTGTGTGTGTGTGTGCTTGTAATGACCCATGATAAGTTTGATAACAAATAAGGATAAGGTACGTGGTACTTGGTTGGGTAGAATTTGATGTTATAATTGGTATGGATTGGTTGGCTTCTTGTTATTATAATGTTGATTGAAGATCAAAGGTGGTTCGATTCTAATTTCAAGGAGGGCCTATTTTTGGAGTAGAAAGGTAATACGATATCACTGAGAGGTAGATTTATTTCCTGTCTTGATGTAAGGAAGATAATCAGAAAAGGCTACGGTTATCACTTAGTTCGGGTAAAGACCGTGAAAGTAGAGTCACCAACCGTTCATTCTATCCATATGGTTAATGAGTTCCCTAATTTTTTTTCCCGATAAGCTTTCAGGTCTTATGCCAGAGAGAGAAATCAAGTTTGCTATTGACCTATTACCAGCTATTCAATCAATATCTATTTCTCTCTACACAGTGAAACCTGCAGAGCTAAATGCATTGAAGAAATAACTAAAGGACTTTCTTGAAAAAGGCTTTGTCAGACCTAGTACGTCACTATGGGGAGCACCTATGTTATTTGTGAGAAAGAGAGATGGTTCCTTGCGGGTGCGTATTAATTGTGGACAGTTGAATAAGGTGACAATCAAGAATAAGTACCCCCTCATAAGGATTGAGGATTTATTTGGTCAGTTGCAAGGTTCCAAGTATTTCTCGAAGATAGATGTGAGGTCCGGGTACCCTCAATTAAGGGTTAAGGAGAAAGATATCCCGAAGATAGCATTTAGGACCTGATATGGGCACTTCGAGTTTCGTGTTTTGTCATTTGGTTTGACTAGTGCCCCATGAATATTCATGGACTTGATGAACCGAGTGTTAAGACCCTTTCTAGATATATTTTTGATTTCTTTATTTGATGATTTATTGGTGTAATCTCGTTTAGAGATTGAGCACGCAGATCATTTGCATACTATGCTCAAATTTTTACAATTAAAAGGAAGTTGTATGCAAAATTCTCTAAATGTAAATTCTGGTTGAATTTTGTATCTTTCCTTGGGCATATTATTTTAGGTGAAGGTATTTGGGTTAATACATAAAATATTGAGGCAGTAAAGACTTGACCTAAACCCACAATACCTACGGAGATTCGTAGCTTTCTCCGCTTGGCAGATTATTACAGGAAACTTGTAAAGGAATTTTTTCCTCTCTTAGAACCTTTGACAAAAGTGATCGAGTGGTATTTGATGTCTCGCTTGATGTTCCAGAATTATATAAGAAAATCAATGGTTCAAGAAAGTTGAAGGAAGGTTGTGAATAAGTATTAATAGATATGTGTAGGTCGCATGCTAAAAGTATGGTACAATGACAAGGTTTTAGAAAGACAGGAGGAAGGAAAAGAAAAGATGAGTGAAAAGGTTAACGAGAATGAATAAGTATTTGGGGTTAAGCTCATAAAAGAGCTAATGGTTTCTCTAAGTTATAGAAGGCTCAGTATAGCCTGAATAAACTCAAAGGAGTCTAAGACTAGTAGCACTTAGAAGAGATGAAATGCTACCCTGATAGTAGAATAAGAGCGTAATTATCATGACCCAAAATTCACTAAGGGTCGTGATGGCGCCGGAAACCACTGTAAGGCAACCCAACCACAATTTACTAGCAATTTCTCATTTTAATTATTTTGAAATCATTTACTTTGAACAAGTAAATAATAAATAATAAACTCTGTTGGATAAATGAGGATGTCTTTACAAAATTTAACACTTGAAAAATCTCGCGATCATCCTAGAATCCGGTGTCACAAGCACATGAGCATTTACTAGAGAATGCAATAAAATACTGTAACTGTCTGGAATACAAGTGGACAAAAATGAAAAACATAGTAAAATACTCTGAAGGGAACTCTACTGGCTGCGAGTTGTCTCAATAAATGCAGCTCACCTAAGTCTCCGTATCAACCATACCGCTATGGCACTAAGCCACTAGGCACACTTGAACCTGTGCAACAAAAATGTACAACAAGTGTAGTATGAGTACGAAAACAATGTGTACCCAATGAGTATCCCGTCTAACCTCGAAGAAGTATAGACGAGAGGTCGACTTCAACACTTACTAGTATTCCAATGATAATATAGTAAAAATTGGGTGGGGATCATGGATTTTATAAAGCAATTACAAACTCATAAAGCCAAATACCAGGTAGACAACTTCTCAAGAATAAAAGGGTTTCCAAAGATTTACTTTTCATTATCTTTATCCATTTATCTCTGGCTAGGAAAGGCAAGTATCAACATTAAAATTCTCACGCAAACAATATAAGCACTCACATATCATGACGAGGTCATACATCCCGATCCAACATAAATGTAAAATATGTACTACCGATGGTCGAACATCGCGAACCATAGATGCATCTATTACCTCGCTCGTGAGTCATACATACGACATAGTCAACATAAATAAATAAATACCCTGCTCGCGAATCATACATGCAACGCGGGCACATATAGATACACACAGTCAAAACAACCAATTAGGAATTTATCGGGGAATGCTTATCCAAATAAAAACCAATTCTCTTTTAATGGTTTATGAAAATAAAGTTTAATCCTTTTAGAAATTCATTTACCATTCGTATAGGATTTATGCAATTCAAATGTCAATAAGATTATAAATATTCCAAGTATAGCATGCTTTTGGATCCTAGACTTTCCGGACTTACACATAATAGTAGCTAGTCACAGACTCTCGTCACCTCGTGCGTACGTAGCCCCCACAAATTACATATATTTTCCTAATTTTGTAAGTTATAATATTCTCCTTATCAGGACTTCATATTCTATTGAGTATTTCCCTCTTCTTGTCAAGAGAGCAGAGAGTTTATATATATATATATATATATATATATATATATATATATATATATATATATATATATATATATATAATATTAAAAGTATTTTCATTACCATCGAACTATAATCGACGGGCAAGCCCCAAGTGGGCAACCTCAGATCAGATGGCAAGTTGCACACTGAGCCAGCTGTGGCTGAGTGCCTAAGAGCGAGCGCAATTGGTCGAGATACAGAGCCTAGTATGGAGGAGCGCCTATGAGAGAGTCTATAGAACACACACACACACACAAATATATATATATATATATATATATATATATATATATATATATATATATATATATATATATATATATATATATATATGTATATTGAGAGAGAGAGAGAGAGACTCATGGGACTGGTCAGCTATTTATTCATTATATTGAGAGAGTTGACTCAATATTAATAGATGAGCATATCGGTCAAATTTTCTTTGACTCCCAGTTGCTTTCAGTTATTATATTATCAGTTCAGTTTCAGCTTTCAGTATATTTCCTTGCATACTCGGTATATTATTTCGTAGTAACATCCCTTTTTAGGGGCGCTGCATTTCATGCATGTAGGTTCAGACATACAGGTATACCTCCTCGGCAAGTGTTGCCCGAGTTCAGCTTTATCGGTAACTCCACGTCCTTTGGAGTTGCCGGGTCTAGAGTTTTGTGTCCATCATGTATATATATGTATATAGGTAAAGGGTAGGTCGGGACCCTATTCTGATCATAGTACATCAAACTGTAGAGGCTTGTAGACACATCCTGTTAGCTAGTACAGTATGTTGGGCTTGTAGGCCTTGTACATATATTTTGTTGGATTGTCAGTTATAGTAGTTGTGACTGCCTTCCCGGCCCAGCTTTATGTTGATATTTTGTCAGTGTTAGTCTCTATTCAGTTTTATATTTATCTTCACAAATTGTCTTTCAATGTGGCCCATGTACAAAGTTAGACATTATATGTATAGAATTCCTGAGTCACAAGTTGGTATGCAAGGATAGATGAGGCACCGACTGCTGGTCTCGCCCCTTGGCTCGGGGCGTGACAAATCGGGTATGTATTATCCGGTGACTCAGAGTTGGTTATGAGATTTTGCGCTTTTAATAAAATGGAATGATAAATATGGCGTATTGTGTCAAATTGAGATATGCAAATGCAAGGTCACAGTTCGGGTTTGAAGGGAAGGTCATGAATTCTTAGTCAACATGGACGGTTTTTGATGTTTAGATGAATTCTATAACTACTTGGATTGGTTGACAAGGGTATGCATTTCAGTAGGCACAATGTATTTTAACTTACAGATGCTTTATTGGTATTGTGGTGCCCGCCTAGTTGATCGTCTGCTAATTTTCAGGTATTTCTATGTGGTGCGGAATAATTAGAGAAGTATTTCTCGTGGGATGATCGTATGTGAGAGATGTGTTAGACATTCGGGCTATGGAGTTAGGGATTAGATATGGTGATTCATGTGTTCTATTTGGAGACTGAGAGTTCTCAGGAGCAGATTGTTTCATGGTTGTGGACTGTGAAGATATTGCCAAAGCTAGTCAGAGGATGGTATGCGTTATGTTTAGGCCATTGTGGAACTCGGAGGGTTATTTATCTATTTGTGGATGACCAGAGTTGATTTGGGGTCCTTTAGTAGGCCCAATTAGGATGTTTATTCTATACCGGGTCAGATTGGTTGGCTCCAAATTACTATGGTTAAGGGATGTTCCATTTGATTGTTTTTGAGCTTATTCGTGCTTTGATATGATCTGTGAGTTACTCCTCTATGGTACGAGGAGTTGCGATTCGTTGGTTATATGCACACATGGTGCAGTTCTATTTGGGCCTTATACTGAAATTTGATGGAGATGAGTATTTGGGTATTGCATGACTGATTGCGTACTGATTATGATCTTTTGGGTTTTGTTTGGCATCGTACCACTTGCTTATCCGTGGTTATGGCAATGTACTTCATAATTAAAAATTTGCACTATTTCTAATTATTGAAACCAACATATCTCCTTCAATATAAGATCAAGTGGAGTGATTGAAGAGCCTAACTTGACTAGAATTTCATAAGGAATCCATTGGAAGATTAAAAAAGTGAGTTTTGAGGTTATTCCGAACAAGAAACGAGGAAGAACAATATTAAAACGAGGGTTTTGTTCATTTTATATATTTTGAGTTGGGGAGCTCAAAATTGGGCACTTGTTTAGGCGATTTTCATCATTTAAATTGGGATAAGTGTTTTATACTTAGTTTTGGTTACATTTCATAAATCTATCTTCATGTTAGATATTTAGTTTGTGAATTTAAAGAGAAAATTGGGGATTTTTGCCTAAAGTTTCATAATGAGAAATTTTGAGTTTTGAACATCAATTTGGAGTCGGATTTGAGTGAAACTAGTATGGTTGCACTCGTAAGCGAATGAGTTATCAGATTTCACGAGTTTTCTTAAATTTCGAGGTGCGGGCATGGATTTTGACATTTTTGCCAATTTTGAGCTTTTGATTAAAGATTCGACCTTAGCCGATTCGGTTTGCTTCTTTTGGCATTATTTGATATATTTGAGTTTTTTTTGGATAATTTTGAGCCATATGGAGGTTGGTACACGCGGGATGACATTTGTGGAGTATCATTTGGCTTGTTCGGTATTGGATTTGGCTTGTTTGAGGTAAGTAACACTTCTAAACTAGGTGCTGAGAGTATGAAACCCCGAATTTTGTATCATGCGATATGTGTTGAGGTGACTTACTTGCTCAGTGACAAACGTGTAGGCGTGCACCATCTGAATTGTAACTCTGTTATTTCTGTGGTATTGCGTAGTTGCCAGATCTTACCTGTAACAAAGAAATTTCTACGTACTTGAGATATTGTGTTGTGATCCATATAGAAACCATGTCTTGAGTACATGCTTATCCTATTGAGTCCACTGAGGTAATTTGTGTTGTTGAGTTAACTACTTTCATTGCTTTATTTACTTAGTCATACGCCTTCATATGCATGCCATATCTCAATCTCTGTTACAATTTATTGGAATATCATATCATCATTTTAGGCTAGTTTCATGGCATTGTAAGCCCGAAAGACTGGAGAGATTGATGATTCAGTGAGGCCGATGGCCTGAGTGTGAGTGATATTATGGAATCAGAATGCAAACTGAAACATGATATGTTGATTATATATATGGGATTAGGTTGCACACCGCAACAGTTATACTAATTTATGATATCGCTTGGGCTGAAGGAGCCCCTCTGGAGTCTGGACACACCCTCAGTGAGCGCGCTTGATTATATTGAGGGATGAATTTTCCTTGGAAATGGATCTTGTCCGAAGAATTTATATACCTGGCGATTGATATTCCCCACAGGTAGAATTTTTCCATACTCAGTACTGAGTGACTATTGGTCAGTTGATATATATATTCCAGTATAGATCTTCCTTGGGTCGGATTGGCCTTATACAGTACTAAGTGATTGAGCATAATTAGTGGAAAGTGTGAGACAGTTAGATTGAGTACTCTGATAGTGTGAATAAATGAGTTTATCTTTGAGATACGTGGCATTGACATGCACACATGGCATACATGCATAGAGATGCATTTTCCTTGTGATGTACGGTATCACGCCATTCATGACTTCTCACATATATTGATATATAGACATAGAGAGGTATTTTACACTTGCTATTTAGAAAGAAAATGAAACATCTTATTTACTGTGGAAAGAATTTTTGAAAAAAAATTACAATTTTTAAAACTTACTCATATTTTTGATGACTTCGGTAAAGGATTTGGGTTTCACTGATATACTTGTAAAGAGGAAATGTTTTTCTGGAACACTATGAAAAATCTGAGCATTATATCTCTGAGTTACTTTTTTTATTACTTGCTTTGCGTTTATATGAACTGTTGTTGGCTATTGGATGTTTGACCCGACCTTTGTTCCAGCTGTCACTACTTTCAACTAAGGTTAAGTTTGTTGCTTATTGAGTGCATGTGGTCGATTGTACTCATACTATACTTCTGCACCTTGCGTGCAGATTGTGTTCTATGTAAGCTGAATTTGAAAATGTACACGTGTTTCGGTTGTAGCTGCCTCTTGTTCATGGTAGTCGTAGATTCATAAAACTCTGTTTATGTACTTTTCAAACGGATGAAGTATTTACTTCATACTAGCTTCGTGATTCTCAGAAGCTCGTGATTTGTAATACTAGTCCTGGGGAAATGCATTAGATTCAATTATTTCTTTACTTAATTCCATTATTAAATTGTTATTGGGAATGGTTAGTTGTTAATTTGGCTTACCTAATGGATTGGTTAGGTCCCATCACGACAAGTTGAATTTTGGGTCGTGACAAATCTGAACATGTACACAAGTTGTACTAATATCCTACGAACTCGCTCGCTAACTGAAATAATCAAAATAACATCAACTATCAAGAATCAATCGCAAAAATTAAAATTTCAACTTTGATACTCATTTTTCCAACTTTACACATAATGCACCGAAACGCGCTCGGGTTACTCAAGACCTCAATCGAACTTGCGTTCAAGTAAACAAAAAATTATATGAACCTACATGATCGTCAAAATACCGATTTGAGGCCGTTTAACTGTAACGTTGATCATGGTCAACTCTAGCCTCATTTTAAGTCAAAAATTATGTTTTCTTCAAAATTTCATATAAAAACTTTTCGAAAAGCGACACGGACAACGCACATAAGTCATACAATACAATATGGGGATATGAGGGCTCTCGGAACACATAATTTAATTCTAGTGCTTACAACGACCTATCGAGTCGTCACTACATTCTTTAATTTAACTTGATTGGTTAAAAGAAAAATAGAAAATTATGCTACTATTATACAGTTACTTCGCACGAGCGCGCTTTTCAAATGTGCCTAAACAATCGATTCACCAGAAAACGTACAAGCATCTCTCATGTAATCACAGTACAGAACAATAAAGATCACCTAAAAGAGGAGGAGCAACTTGGGAAGTCACTTCGGCAAGGTTCAAAATAAAGCTATAGACAGAAAGCTTTCGTCTACCTAATTACAGGCGGTAATTATATTTGATACAATATTTGTTTCTAAATATCAAATATTGTACCAAACATAAGAATAATAAAAAATAAGAGAAAAATTAAGTACCATTCCGGATATCGAAATACGAAATTTTCAGCATTGATTAATGCCGCACATAACTATGCAACCTGACACCCTATTCTGTCCAACCAAATACTATTCAAATAATTGATCTTCGAAACTAAATAATGTATTATTTAAGTAAATTAACAAAAAATAATACATAGTACTCAATTAAAATACAGAGGGATATTTTTTTAGTTAAACCTCAGAGTTCCTATCCTGTGTGAAAGAATATAAAAAGGTTACCAAGCAAATGATGAGTTCCAATCCCCTCATATTACAGGCTTAAATTGGGAAAATATAGACCATATGAGTTTTCTCACGAATTAACTTTTAATGACAATATATTACATGTAAATTCATGAACCTCAAAAAGATTCATCACCCGTGGTACATTGTAGAAGAAGTCCTTGGAAACAGGCAGTTTAAATGTGAATAATGGGATTAATGTTACAAACCCTAGCCGCTGGCTTGCTACAACCAATCACTGAATGCCTTATTGCCTAAGTACTTATCTTATCACATGTTATATCCTTTAGTAGCTACATGCAGTTATTCCGTGAATAAGAGTTCACCTTTTTCTGTTCAGACCCAACTATTCTACGTAAATGTCATAATTCAGTAGTTTTCGAGGCCGACACAATGACATGAGATGAGCTACGTCTAACAATGAATTTACGCAGAAGTTAAACTCTCTATCAATTTGGATTTGTTAAACATGATTAAATAAGTAAAATTATATTTTCTCACAATTTAATCTTTTTATGAGATAATCACATAATTTTATTTGTATATTGATCTATATCTATGACTTGATTATATTAAAAATACTAATTCTTTTAGCGAAATGCCGTTTAATTTTTTTACCTTTTAAAATTAGTTAGTAAATTGTATTTGTGTAACAATTCTGGAAATATAAATTGATATAAACAGAAAATTATGGTTATTTAGCTCAAGTTCTCATATACTTTATAAGCATAAATCAATTAAACTTAAATGGAGGGCCAATCATAGCAGGTCGTAATAAATCATAAGACCAAATGGAAGATGTAAGAGACAAATGTTATAAGTTAAGGAGAGGTAGGGTGGAGATCTTTTATTGGTTAAGATTGACATGGTCTGCCTCTCCATGGAGAAGTTCAAAACCTTACAATAATTTTCTCCCCCTCTTTTAGAAGTGGAGGTGAAGAACAAGAAGCAGCCCCTTTTAGAGTTCTTTCACTTAATATTTATAGTTGTGAATCTTGCCAGTTGCCGATGGACGGCAGTGGCTACATCGAAGGGACGTCCGTGAATAATGAGTAGGCCGTGGTCTCGCTAAATAGGTCGAGTAACCTCGGAATACATTTGTCCGCGAATGATTATACCTTTTATTAGCACGAACGAGTTTGGGAGCCAATTAGATATGCTAATTATCACGGATCTAAATTCGACCCATACAGATAGTCCCTCCGCTTATCGAGGTCGTGCTTCGATCGAGCTCGGTGAGCGGACTACGCCGGCTGTATCCTGAAAGGCTCGAGGGTGAGGGCCGAATATTGCCCTGGCCTTGGTCATGATTGAAGACGACCAAAGCTATTTAAGCTGCGGACATCACATTGTAGAAGTCGACGGCCGTAGCCACTTTGCAAGGACAATCCTTGACTACAATGGAACTGATGTTAGATGAACACATTCGAAGACTGTAGTCGCATTCCTTTGGTTGGTTTTTACATGAGCGATTAGCCATGGGCGTTTGTATATCTGAAATGGTCGTGGCCATTTATTTGCATGTATTCTTCTTTAGGTAGGAGACCATAGTCACCTTATTGTAAAGGGACGTCAATAGTTGTTCGTTGCTTTGAGAGGGCCGAAGCCGTCCTTACTTGGGGGATGGTCGTAGCCGTTTCGTAATTAGGAGACGGCCGTGGACATTGTTACATCAGAGATGGATGCAATCAATATTACTTTCGGAGGCGGCCGTAGCCACCATTACTTTGAAGATGGCCGTATCGACTAATGATTTAGAGATGACCGTAGCCAATTACATATGTTTGGGGAGGATACGATCATGCTTACCGCGTATAAGGAAGGCGTCACATGCTTAGTGACGCATGTGGCGTGCTTTTGGTGTCTTAGGACCTTTACAACCGTTTCAAGGGTGACGTGCCAATTGATATTTGAATGGCCGTTCCTTGGTATCTGTCATAATGATGCCCGTTACCGTAGACCCGAACCATTTTGCGGTGGGTCAGGCACTAAATGATGGCCTTTGGGATTCGTGAAAGCCATTTATTCTTTGTCTATAATTAAAGGGTTGTATAATTCAGTTCTTACTTTTCCAATATCAGCTTAAGTGAAATTCGGAGAGAGACATCTCTTCTTTCCTTAGATTACTTTATCTTCTACTCCTTGTTACTTCATTCTTCGTTATTTATGGTTCGATCTTCATCTCCTCTGGATTTTCCGGTGAACTTTGCTCACTTCCTTTTAATATATTGACAATGGCGAATAGCTCTCATTCTGATATTGCTCCGGCGGCGGTTCCGGCGGCTGAGGGTCCTCCTACGATGGTGAGAACCACCGATTCGGCGGATATTGACATGCTCCCGTCGGTGATCGACATTCTTTCTCTGACCGGTGGTCCGATGACTGATTTCTCTGACTATGAAGAAGAGGACCAAGTGGATAAAGCACCATTGATGGGGGAGGTTGGCATCGCCCAAGCATTCCTCGTTTCGCTGACATCGTCCTCGCTGGGAGCAGGGAGAGGGTACATGTCAACCACCGAGGGTATTGCGTTTTCTACACCTACCCTTTCAAGCTGGGATTCAAAGTTCGTCTTCCAATGCTAGTGGTGGACTTCTGCAGCCACTATAGGGTATGCCCCAGTCACCCCGTCCCTTCCCGGTACAAGCTGTTGGTGATGTTGATAAAATATGCGGAGTTGGCATGGAGGAAGATTACCCTTGGGCACGTACTAACTCTCTACGCCCCCTAGAGGGTACGAGGTACCATGACTCGGTTGGTCTCTCGTGAGGCCAGCAGCTTAACTGTGGATCTTGATGACGAGGTTGATACCCGTCTTTATGAGCACTTTTTCTACATCAGGACCAAGCACCTGGTGGCTTGTGCTACCGACTTCCCAGAGGAATGGAACCATGCATGTAAGTTTCTTTTACTTTGGTCTCAATTTCTTTTGGTTATACATCCTGTTTCATATTCGTTGTACTGACATTCCTCTTGTGCCGTAGCTAGAGGTGCACCACCGACACCATTTTCCAGCATCCGCGAGTGGGTCGAGGTTGTATTTCCTGATACAGCGAGAATTCGAATGTGGGCATCTTTCTGGAAGGCCCATGGACATAGGCCGGCTGCGGGTAAGAATCTGGCTTACTATGTTGCTCTTATTTCATAGTACTCAGTTTCTTTCCCTTGACCTTTCTTCCTTTGTGGATTAGGGCGACCAAGCCGCATGAGGGCTCCTCATCTCGCTTTCCGCAGGCCGGGGGCGACTACCCGATTGGTTGCAATGCCGGTGCCTCGCCCAGTTCCGAGGGCGACTTCGATTGAATTCTCAACAGCTCACTCTCCAGCACGGTCCTTGCACCGAGTTGAATAATCTTCAAGCACCGTGCGTTCCAGGGTGGAGTCGTGACCGAATGAAGATTAAGAAGAAGAGGAGAGGCTGCTGGTTTGGCGTAGGGTGGCGTTCACCCTGGTCCTTCCGGTGGTGATTAGTTTGGATTGCCCGCCATCGGAAGCGGAAGGGAATGCAACGGATCCTACACCAGAGGGTGAGAATTCAGTGAGGGTTGCCCTGGTTGGCTTAGGCCAAGGTGACACAGTCGATTTGGCGATTCAAATTTGAGGTCCTGTTACTGAGAGGGAAGGTAGTTCCTCAGCACTGTATTGGTGGAAGAGACAGGCGCTGATGCTTTGGCGAATGCGGGTGCTTCAACCTCCCGAGCAGCGGAGGCCTCGACTTCCAGGGCGGCAGAATGAGGGGGCGCCTCAGGAGAGGGGGATTACTCTGAGTGCGACTTGGACCCTGAGGACGCCCGCCTGTTCCAGGAAGGTTATACACGCCCAACGGTATATGCCGAAGGGGAGAGTGCTTCCTTGAGGGGGATCTAAAATGTTGGGTTGATGGGCAAGGTGGACGCTCTAGGTATAAAGGTATATGTGAAGCCTCAGTTTATTTATTTTCTTAGTGTATCTTCTTATATTAACTGTTGTCCTGTTTGCTGTAGTCATTCTTATTGGAGGTGGAGAGCATTCACCGGGCCAACGTCCGCTCGGCTGTCTTTGTGTTGTTGTTGGAGAAGTACCGCCGCTACCGGAACCGGTGTCGTGATTTGCGTGAACGCTTATGGAATGACCCGTGGAACCGAGAGCTGATAAAAGAGCTGGCGAGGAGGGAACTCATATGCAGCATACCCTTAATAGGGTGAATGCTCTCAAGGGGAAGCTCCGTAAAAGGAATGAGGAGATAGATGCTAAAAGGAGAGTGGCCAGTGAGAGAGAGCGCCAAAATCAGGCTACGGCGGCAGAGGCCGCTGAGGCTTTAACTAGGCAGGTGGCTGCCTTAGAGACGGAAACTGCGCCTTCGAGGAAGCAGGTAGAGGAGGCCCTGGTGAGGATGAAGCACTACAGACGACTAGCCGTGCCCAAGAAAGAGAACGTGGGTTGGAGAGGGCTGCGGCTACTTTCGGGGAGAGGACGTTGGAGGGGCGCATTGCTGTTTTCAAGAAGGACCCCGTGCTACGGCAGATCGAATTGCGGCCTTGGAGGCCGAGAACCAACGCCTAAGAAACCAGGCCACTTCTTTCGGTCCTGCTCGTGAATTTTGGACTTACGCCGAGGCCAAGTTCGACGTGTATAGGAGTTTGTGTGAAGCTTTTGTTGTGCCTGAGGCCACCTATGAGGAAGCCCGCCAAAATGCTCGTGATGCTTGCCTTGACCGCAGTTTTGACCCGTCTATGCCCGGGGCGGATGATCGCGCCAAGGGCGCTGACAATGTTGGAGGGGACGGTGGTGGCGCCGAGTGAACAAAGAAATTTTTTGTAATATTTTTTTAGTTTTCATTCTCTTTTTATCTTTCTTTTTTGTTTCCATTTGGATATCTTTTTTCTTTTTGCCGGCCCTGGTCCAATGTAACTGGGGTAACCCCTTGTAGATATTGTAAATATATGCAACTTTATTCCTTTCTGTTTGTTTTGTATTAATTTTGTATGTTCCTTTTTTGTGCTCGTTCGAGGGGGCCTTGCCTTAGAGTTGTTCTAGTGAACATGCTGATGTTCTCGATCGGTTAGGTGATTTCGACCATTGTCGAATTGGTCTCTTGCCTCAAGAGGAAATTGGTGTAAATGGCTTTGGCCCTAGATGGATGCTTTTGGCCATCGCCTTCCTCTACTTGGTGGGAGCGGGTTGTATCCATGATTGGGCGATGGCGGCACATAGCATTAGACCCAGTTCGGGCTTCATCGGACTATTGGCCTTCGTAATGAAAAGCACGACTTTGTAGTTCGATTTGGCCTGAACTTTACATGGGCTAAAACTTTAGTTTAAGTTAGTCGTACTTACTTGAATGGCGGGGGCACTTGGCCCGTGCTGGGATTCGACCGTGGTTGAACTTTTGGGGTCACTCGGCCTCGTTGATCACGGCCCGGATCGTATCTGTGGAGACGTATACTCTTGGATTTGATTTGATCGTGGTTGAGTTTGTAACTCTTGCGATGGAGGCGTGTAGCCTGAGTCCCAGTGCTACTCGTAGTTGAAGTTTTGCGCGAGGGCACGTAGCTTAGTTGTTGTTCAACCATAGTTGAACCTTTTGTATTTCTTAATGACGAAGGCACCTGGCTTGAGTCCCAGTTAAACTCGTAGTTGAACTTTTGGGCGAGGGCACATAGCCTGAGTTGTTGTTCAACCGTAGTTGAACCTTTTGTATTTCTTATTGGCGAAGGCACCTGGCCTGTGTCCCAGTTCAACTCCTAGTTGAAATTTTGGGCGACGACACATAGCCTGAGTTTTTGTTCAACCAAAGTTGAACCTTTTGTATTTCTTAATGGCGAAGGCACCTGACCTGAATCCAAGTTCAACTCGTAGTTGAACTTTTGGGCGAGGGCACATAGCCTGAGTCGGTGTTCAACCGTAGTTGAACCTTTTGTATTTCTTAATGGCGAAGGCACCTGGTCTGAGTCCCAGTTCAACTCGTAGTTGAACTTTTGGGCGAGGTCACGTAGCCTGAGTTGGTGTTAAACTGTAGTTGAACCTTTTGTAATTCTTAATGGCGAAGGCACCTGGCCTGAGTCCCAGTTCAACTCCTAGTTGAACTTTTGGGTGAGGGCACATAGCCTGAATTGTTGTTCAACCGTAGTTGAACCTTTTGTATTTCTTAATGGTGAAGGCACTTGGCCTGAGTCCCAGTTCAACTCGTAGTTGAACTTTTGGGTGAGGGCACGTAGCCTGAGTTGTTGTTCAACCGTAGTTGAACCTTTTGTATTTCTTAATGGCGTAGGCACTTGGCCTGAGTCCCAGTTCAACACGTAGTTGAACAAATAGTAGGACCCGCACCGCTGCATGGTTAAAATATAAGTTAAATATTCATAAAAATATATTTTACTTATTTTGAACGCATTAAATCTAATTGTCTCAACAAAATTCAGCTACTATTTTTTGTCTATGCAGTGTATTCCAGAAAAAGAGTTATGAAATTTAAGAAAATAAATCATATCATTCGTTATTAATTTTCTCATGAGACAAAAGTATCGAAACTATTAAGTTTGCGACTATAACATATAAGTTACAAAATATAATTTGAAATAAATAATTTAAAATTTTCAAATGAATCATATTCTTACTATTAATACGCAATTCCCTTATTTTAATTCCTTTACTTAGGTCCAAACTAGAATATATTGAACTTTCAGGTAAGTCTATTCAATCATATAATATTTATTCTAAGAATTGAAACGAGATAAAAAAGAGGATAAAATCAGATATATATAATTATAAACCCAAACACAAACTCGATTATACGTTGGATTCAAAATAAATTACCACAAAAAAATTATATAGCGTTGGATTTAGTTCTAAATTCTTTTGAATCATGATGCCCTGAAAGTCAAGGATACCAAACTCAACCACTTTAAGAAAGTAAAACTAATGCAAAACACAGATATATATCATGCTCGAAAATTTATTTAATATTTTAACTAAATCTTGTGCACTAGATTTTTTTGCTTAATTTAAAATATATGACATAACAATTTTATAAAAGACAAATAATACAAAAAATAGAAAAACATATCAGAAAGAACAAGTAAAATCATAGCTATTACTTTAGGTTTGAATTAGTCTTTGTACAGAATTATAACCAATTAACTCGATATAATTTAATAGAAAAAGTGAAAATGTAGGAAGCTAAAACTGAAGTCAATTGTGTCCGTCGGCACTCCTACGGTTTTAATTAAACGATCATAAAATAAACCAATTATTTCTATAAAACGCAATTATTTTAGTAAAAATAAAAAATAGAGAAAATCTTTTGTGAAAAGTTACGTTTGATTGTCTGGGTATTGAATAATATGTCAATTACCCTTTAATAAAAAAATCATTCTATAAAATATATGTACCAAAATATAAATATTATAATTAGGTATAAATTATTTTAATATCAACAATTATTATATTCTTTGATCAACTTTAAATTCTAAGAATACTTTTGAAATAACACTTAACAATTGTACGAACAAGTATACAAATTTTAATAATAATTATACGCCTATATTAAACTAATACGGTATAAAATAAATAGAGATAAATTTGAGTATCACTATATCTCCTATTATAAAAGAAATTTTCACGTACTTATGGTATGTTAAATTCTTAGGTGCAATTGTCACCCACTTGTAGAGGACCTTTAATTTATTTTATCACATTACAAAGCCCTTTACATATATATTAGAAGGGGATCATCCTTATCCTCGCCTATATAAACACCAATCTCCAGCCATTCAACATCCTCAAATCTCAAACCTCATTTCAAATTTAGTCCCTCAATAAGCAGATAGATATATCATTTAGCATTGTTCTAACATACTTAACAAATTTTTCCCTTACACCCTCTTCAAATTAGCCATATCTTAGAAAATTGTCCCTTGTTTTAATTTACTAGGGCGTATTATATTTGTATAACGATATGGGTAGTGGAGATCATAAACACCACCACCATCATTTGAATTTCCATGTTCAAGTGCATCTACCTCACATCCATTTTCACCATCATCACCATCATGATCAACATGACCATGGCATAAAACAACTGATAGGCATCCCAAAAGGGTGTCTTCCAGTATTGGTAGGTCATGACGGAGAGGAGCAAAAGAAGTTTATAATCCCAGTGATATACATCAACCATCCACTCTTCACACAGTTGTTGAAAGGAACCGAATTAGAAGAGTGTGAACTTCATCATGACGGTCCTATCAATATCCATTGTCATGTCGAAGAGTTTCGCTACGTTGAGGGTATAATTGATAAGGAAACTCATGCAACCGGCCACAACAATCACCATACCTGGTGCTACAAGGCCTGAAGGTTACTAGTTTAATTTATATATACTGACAGTGTAAAACTCTTTTGCACTATCGGGTCATTCTAAAGGTTATCAGAGTAATTATGTGGTGGAATATATAGTAACTTAGAAAAATAAGGTAGCATACTTTTTACACCAACTTAAAAAGTCATATACACTATTAGTTTATGTAAGATAAATTTCGATGTTTGTTTGTCATCTTGTTATATAGCTACTTGGAGTTCTTTCTTTGGCTGATTTAGTGTTCCTTAATTCAGTCATGTAAATTTTTGTCTTTTTACCTTTTTCTGCTGTACAAGAATGAAAACTTGAATGAGAATATTATGTGTCTACACACTTTATTGTTTAATGTTCTGAATAGCTAAAAGATTAGAGTTGCTCATTAAACTTAACTATTTCTGCTCAAGGGTAATGCTAAGTGATAGTAAAAGATTGTTTCCTGAAGTTAGTGGAATAGTAACTTCAAAAGAAAGATACCTAACTTTTTACAAGAAGTTAAATGGTATTGATGGCTCGTTTACACTATCATTTTCAGAGGTTTATTTTTCATCTTACTATATACCTACTTGGACCTAATTCCTTTTCTGGGTAATTCAATGTTCCTTCCGTCAAATTTCGTTCATACTTTTCTCCGGTTGAATTTGTACCCAAACTACTAATCATATAAGAACTTGCAGAGATGAAAATTAATGTCAATCTTTACCAATAAAATAAGAGATAATACATAAACTACCAATCTAATTTGTCCGGAAAAATTATTTACACATCTTAACATTACTGTCGACCTATATCCCCCTTATTCTTGTTTGGGGTGAATTTAAGACCACCCTAAATTATGACGTGGCAAAGAGAATAGCTTCACTCTCCCAATCTCGCGCGTAAGAGGAAATGTTTTTACTGTATGGATCCCTTTTTCGTTTACTTCTCCTTTTCTTATTTTTTTCTCTTTTTGTTTTCTCTCTCCACGTTTTCTTCTTCCTCTCACAATTGCAAAAATTATTTTATCAACAAAATATTTTTTGTGTAAAAACATATCTGTAAAAACTAATTTTTTTTGTACAAACAGAAATATTTGTTCAGTTTTTAATAAAACATTTTCATCTTTAAGAACTGAAAAAAGATTTCAGCAAATTATTTTCTCTTTTGAAAAAAGTTTTTTTTTCTTCATTATCCAGTTTTTTAAAGATTTTTTTTTTGTAAAAATTGGAAAGAAAAACTTGTAAAAACTATTTTTTTTGTAAAAGGAGAAAAAATCAGTATTTAGCAAAATATCTTTGTTTTTATAAAACGTAATAACTTATTTTCAACAAATATTTCATGTTTGAAAAATATTATTTTAATTTTTTTTAGTTTATTAAAAGAATTTATTTTGTAAAAACTGGAAAGACAAATTTGTAATTTTTTTTGAAAGAACTAAAAAAAAATATTTTTTAACAAAATATCTTTGTTTCTTATAAAATAAAAAAATTATTTTCAGCAAAATATTTTCTTTTTAGAAAAATATTATTTTTATTTTTTCAGGTGTTTAAAAGAATTTGATTTTGTAAAAACTAGAAAAACAAATTTGTAAACCTAATGTTTTTTGTAAAAGTAGAAAAAAATTATTTTTGAGCAGATATTGACGCGTGGGACGCGTGTACTGCACACCCCACCACAAGAATAACTAAGTGTTACCAATTGGGGTATTAAATTCTCTCTAAACAAGAGTAGGGGAGATATAGGTAACTCGTAAAGTTAAGGTGTGTAAATAATATTTTCGGACATGTTTGATGGGTAATTTATGTATTATCTCATAAAATAAAGAATAAAGTTAATGACAATACTATCTAAAAGCTATTCTATTTAATATTCTGAGCTATTGTGTTTACCCTTAAAACAATACAATTAAATTTATAACGCAATTTATAGACACGTAAATTATTCAGATCCATGAATATAGAATAGCAAAGAACAAAAATAAATTTAATTAATTAAATTTGAAGAAAGTTCAAGTGTGACCGTGGGCTCAACTCCTCAAGTAGCCACAATAAGAACAAAGTGAACAACAAAAAAAGAGAGAAAGAGTTTTATAGAATCAGTGCAAATATTGGCTTTTGTGTATCAAAATATTTCGTGTCCTACAACGAATGTGAATCCTCCTATTTATAGCTCAATTAAGGAAAAGAAGATCCCCAAATCAAGATATCCTTTAATACGAATAAATCTCATCTTGATAGCTGAACAAGTACGGAGTATTAATAAAAAGATTCTTTGCGGCTGCACATTGAATGTTGTATTCCCCAACCGAAATCTTCCCCTCAAATCTTCGGAACATATCAAATACCGATCACATATTCGTAACCAGTACCAACTATTTACTGACTCATATCTTACTTGTCTTTGTTTTCATGTGTCAATTCTCCGAACATCCACCTCTCATCTATTACTTTGTTTTCATACAGATAGTCCCCTTACTTTTAGGTGAAAACACATTGTAGTACCGGGAAATACATAAGACCTCTTTCTTTGGCGGAAAGGTTTTTGAATAGTTTCTGACACTTGAAAGGATGCACTTTTCCTTGCATTTAATGAGCCAAACACGTGTTATCCACTGATTCGGCAAATATTTTTGCCAATTTTCAAAGAAAGCATGACCATGAATTCTGCAACCTATAAACTTCTCCACTACATATTATTTTTATCTTTCTATTTTGCAATCCTTTCCTCTTCGAATTTCCTTAGAGTTGTTTCTGCAAACTTCTTCCTGGATTTTCTATGACTATGTGTTCTACTAGTACTATCCCCGAAAACTCCGGCCTTCTCATTTGTAGTGGCTCTTCTAAAAAAAACAACACTAAGGAAGTTGATATCAAACCTCCTACTGTTAAGAAAATCATACCTTCTTAATTATACTCTAAGTTGCACCTTCTAGTTCAAAAGGAAACCATCAATCCCAAGAATGAAAGACATTGGATCGTCCACAAATATCCTTCTTCCATTCGTCTATTAACATTCCCGTTATAAAGGAAGATTGTAACTAAAAGACATAAAAAACTTAGCCCCAAATGAAATAGAAAGGGTCACCTTTATCAACGCAGGATTTATCTATGTTTATACGTACCCTTTCATCAAAGATTAAGTCAAGCAATTGATCCCATTATTTCAATGTTTTTGTTATATCCTATATTTTTATACATAAGAGTACGTTGTAAGTTAATTGATTTATGTTCAGTAATAAAATTATATTTGGAAGAATATAAAGTAAGTTAATCATGTTACCTTGGAGATTACAAGTATTTAAGGTCACGAATAACACGTACCAAGAGTGTTGGAAGGCTTAGAAGCTAAACAAAATTGAAGACAGTAAGTTTCATCGAAAGTAGACAATTTTGGAATGATATAACATGTACTTTAAGGTGAGACTAGGATTATTATCATTATATGTATCTTATGTTATAAGTTGTTTTAGTTGTATGATTGTTGTGTCCTACATTTTAAAGTCAAGAGAGTTGTGGAACAAAAGTTGGAAAATGTCATCATAAGTTACATTCATGATATGCTGATATTTAGGTCAAATGTAGCAGAGCTTTTCTCAAAATATACTTGGAGTTAATGGATTATCTACCTACCAAATTAAATATCTATGAGTATATTTTTTAACACATTAAAAATATTATTAATATGAGATTGGAGTAGAGAGATATTCATATTTTTGCAAGATTGCACCCAACAGCTCTCTATAGGACCCACATAGGTGGTTTAGATATATAGATATAAATAAGATGCCTCATCACCATTTTAACTCATTATTTTTTAGTATCTTCAGACCCTAGACATCTAAAAATACTCTGTCAAGGTTCTCTCATGATCCATGACCCATACAAAGAGCAAACAACACAAATCAAGTGTCCGAAATCCCGTCGTGCTAGTAAGTTTCTTGTTCTTCTTTTTGTTGCTTATTTTTAGGTGGTTCCAGCTTGTGCGGGAGGTTTCTTTAAGTGGTTTAAGTTTTTTAAAATACTCTCCTAAGGTTTTCATATCAACCCTAGGTTATTTCAGGTCTTGCAAATGGATTACACCATATTTCAATATTAAAAGTTAGTTCTAGTGAAGAACAATATTTCTTTAAGGTTGTGTTATTATTGAGGAGAGTTGTGGGATGTGTGTAATGACCCGACCGATCGTTTTAAGAATATGCACTTAGCTCGCCTATTCTTAGGCATGACTAGCCCCGTATGATGTATTACGACTGATGTAAATCATTACCTTTGGTTTTTAGCGTAATCAGAATGGATTTGGAAAAGCATTTCTCGGTTTGATGCTTTAAATTTGAAAGATTTGATAAAGTTTGGACTTGTTATAATATGATCTCAAGTTGAAATTTTTATTATTTGGTTAGCTTCAGGAGGTGATTTGGAACTTAGGCAAATATTCGAAATGTGTTTTGGAAGTCCGGAGTAGATTTAAGCTTGAATTTGCGAAATTGAAATTTTGGCATTTTCCAGTTAATATGGAAGATTTTTATATAGGGATCAAAATGGACTTCTAATAAGTGGAGTAGGTCCGTTGTGTCAATTTTGAAGTGTGTGCAAAATTTCAGGTCATTCGGACAAGGTTTGATAGACTTTTTGATCGAAAGAAAAATTTGGAAGGTTTTTGATTTCTTAGGCTTGTCGATTTGGTGTTTTGATATTGTTTTGAGCATTCTGATTGTTGGAATAAGTTTGAATTATATTATGGAATATTTTTGAATACTTGGTTGAGGTCCCGAGTGCCTCGGGTGAGTTTCAGGTGGTTAAAGGATCAATTATTGGTTTTGAAAGCTGGCAAAATTTGCTGGTATTTTTGTTATTGAAACCCTTCTTCACATTTGCGATAGGCCCTCGCATTCGCGAAGGGTTGTTGAGTGAGGTTGTAGGTTTGTTCTTTACATTTGCGATGCAGGTCCTGCATTTGTGAAGGTTCAGGAGATCAAGCTACGTGTTCGCGACCAGGGTATCGCGCTCGCATAGGGTCGAGTTGTATGGTCTTCGCATTCGCGGGTGGGCCTCACGTTTGCAACGGAGAGAATTTTGGTCAGAGAAGCTTTCTGCTTCATGAACGTGATGGTACCGCCGTGTCGCAATGAAGACAATATCTGGGCAGAATATTAAGTTAAAAAAATGAGGGTTTGGTCCATAATTTCAAATTTCATTAAAGAGCTCGGGAGAATGTGATTTTGGAGTGAACTTTCAGAGTATTGCTTGGGGTAAGTTTTCTTTATTTAATTTTGTTAAATTCCATGTTTGTATCTTGATTTTTATCATACAAATTGGAAATTTGGGGTGAAATCTTTTCCTATGTATTTTTTTTTACTGAAAATACTTTCAAAATAGCATATGTTTGCATATATAAGCATGCCCAAAAGTTTGGGTATTTTTCTCAAATTTTCAAGATTTTTAAAATTAATTTATTATCCAATTTTTAACAGTACAAAACCCAAAATTATTCACAGAATTATTATTTTTTGTAAATAATGTATTTCACTCTCATATTTACAAAAAAATGAAGTTAATATGATTTTCGCATAATTTTACAAATTTGTTTGGAATTTCTAAAGATAAATTGCATGAAATTGCAATTATAACCTATTTTATAATTAACCATATTTTATAATTATAAAATCCTATCTAGTATTTTCAGATTAACATTTATATATTATTAATTAGTTCTGTGTTTTAAATTTGTTTTTCAGAGTATTTTAACTATTTTTATAAAACAAAAGGGGAAAAGTGGCTATTTAAATGCTTGCCAGATTTCATTGCAAACATAGCCCAAATTGACCCCAATTTTAACCACATTTTTGAGGATCCATACCCAATTAATTTAACCCTACCCAACCTTGATTCAATCTGACGTGTTGATCAAATGAGATCAACAACCCAGATTCCTTTTCCTAAATTAAATCAAACGACCTCCCCTTCGAACCCTCATTTGCATAGAGACCGGTCTCTCTCTTGGTCTCTTCGTCTTCTCCTTCTATCTAGAACCTTCCGGTTCTCTCTTTCTTCCCTGATGGTCTTCATCGCCTTTCCGGCCACCTTCAGCCTTACTTCTCTAGATCACCAGTCGCCGTGGAACCTTGTCTCGTTGCTTCTCTCTGAGCCTTGAAGCCCCAGAGACTTCCACCATGAAAGGCAGTCCCTGGAAGCCATGTTTGGCTTGTCTCCGGCCTTTCTCTACTGGGTTTTGGTCTGATGGTACTATGTACTCCGTTAGTAATGAGTTTCACAGTTAGGTTCGTTAGCTCACTGATTTTATTGCAAAACCTTAATTTTTGCCTAAGTCTTCTAATCTCTGACTTTTTAAAATAATATTCAAATTATTCTTTGTATTTATACTACCCTCTACTCGATTTCTTTGATTACTCAGATTTTCATCCTTTTGTTCTCCTTTTCTAAGCTAAGGTTTTTGAAAATCCTTTTTTTTAAACGCTTTCTGGATTTAAGTGTTTAATCCCGTATTTCTATGGGTTTTGACTGATTTTGCTGAGTTCTTCCTATACTAAAACCCCCAATCTTTGAACTTTATCTGGATTCTACACTCGTATGTATTATTTGACATGTGCCTATGTTTTTTGTTTTGATTTACATGATTACTCCTTCGTTTAATTAGAATATGTTGTGATTTTTCCCTAGTATGCCTCTATTAGGATTTCAGATTCGATTCTTTACAATTTATACTTGACTTATTTGCTTATTCATGGAAATCTTTGTTATTCTCCTTAAATCAGTGTTATTTAAAATTTTTGATTCATTGAATTGTTATGGTAACACCTATGTGCTGATTATTGATTATTTCCGTGTAATTGCAACCTTAATTAGTTTCTTACCTTATTTTTAATTAACCGTGTGACTTCTTGATTGGTTTTCTTAATTCAAGCTTGGTGTATTTACCCTTAATTGTCTACCATTGGCCCAAGTCTTTCTTTATTTTCTTTCCTTAAATATGTTATACTCTTTACCGTTGGATAATTACCCCTCAATTAGGGGAAGACTTGTTGATTTCTTTTGACTGATTGATTCTGTGGCTTCATTGATTGAGGAAGTTGATTTCCTTTACCTTATTTTGCTCTTCCTTCAACTACTATAAATACTCCTCCTCTCTTCTCTCTTCAAACACGAACATAATTCATTCTGAATTCTCTCTCTTACACAAAATATATTAAGTGCTCTCTTTTGTTTCTATACAATCTCTCTGACTTCTCTTGAGATAACTGGTTACTCAGCTGGTTTGAAATCCAGGCTGAACTTTAGCCTACTATACTATTCCGTTGCTCTCTATATTGCTGTTTGCTTGGGTCTGCTACTGCTGCTCACTTATCTGCCATTGCTCCTTACTTCTCTACTATTGCTGCTCACTTCTTTTCCTACTGTTGCTCTCTCTGCATACTCTCTACATGTTGCTGCTCACTCTCTTGCACACTATTGCTTACCACTTTGCATATTGTAAATCACTACTGCCCTGCATTACCTTGCCTTCAAGTAGTATGTCTCCTATATTATTTACAGCTTCAAAATAATATGTTTCTATTTGTATTGCACTTTCTTTTGTTTCTGGTATGTTTCTACTTTGTTGTTCTTATTGCAATTAGCATGCCTCTATGTTGAATAATATGCCTATCTTAATCTGGCATGCCCTCTACTCCTTTTGTATGTATCCTGCATGCTCCTCCTTACTCCTAACCCCAATACATTATTAACATGCATTCAGTACCCTATTAGCTACTAAGTAACCCTGAACCTCTTCCTGATTTGTGAATCTGTTTGGTATCTATCAATCTCATACTGTTTGAAACCTGCTTGATTGTTTAAGTTCTGAAAGGCTTCTCTTTGATGTTTGTGTATATGAACTGTGTTCTCACTCTCTCTTATGATCAAACAATGCCTAGGCAAGCCTTAGGTCGGATAAAACTGATTAATCATATTCTCATCAGTTTCAGACTACTCAACATCTTAACTTTCTGAATTCTGCTTCTTTGAAAGTTTTTTACTGAACTCCGCCGTATTTCGAGATAATAGCGTCTATATATTTTTTCTACTGGTTAGCTGTCCTGTCCAGAATTGTGCTACTATTTCAAAAATTTATCAGAATATTGCATCTTTAACGTCTCTACTACGATTTTCAAAGGTAGATTTCATTATTAATTCCTATATACTTACTGCTCTCCTTTTAAATTACACTTCTGAAATTCCGAATAATTTCGCATCTGTTTTCTATCGCCCCTGTCCGAAATTGTTCTATTTTTCTTTTATCAAAATATTATATCCTTGATACCTTTACTATATATATTCTCAAGTGTGTTTTAAAGTGTCTCGTACTGATTCCAAAACTGCTATGTACTTACTACCATTATTTTGACCAAACTTTCTACTTTCTGCCCAACTTTTGGAAATCTATCTTCGGCAGTCTTGCCTTTTAAATTCTCATTTTCTAGACCTTCAATGTGTTTAAGACCGGCTAATTATATGCCTATCTATGGAGGGATGTTTGAGCCTTTTAGATACTTTTTGTATGGTTCCTTTTTGTGTAGTCTTATTTGTTATGTGTGTCGCTTAGCATTTTGACCTTTAAATCAAAGGGTTTAGCCTAGTCCTTACCTTATAGGAATAGTGGTCCTAAATACCCTCGAGGGCCTATAAGACGGGACGAGTAATAGCACGCAATAAGCATTCATGACCAATCCACACGTTTAAATTACCTTTACGAGACGGGAAGGGTTGAACATGGAGATGATGACCGGTGCGCTATTATCATATGGGACCCTCTCTTGAGGAGTGTGTGTAGGGTATTGTATCGACGTGATCCGTATTGTATTTAAACCTAGGACCTCTTTCCCCTTTTCTTTATTTGTATAATGTTTTTCTTAAATTTATGTTTTTCTCCCAATTAATCATTCTCTTGTAAAATCACTTATGTCCTTTCCTTTCCTTTCTAATATTTTAAATTTTTTTTGTAACTACTATATGCAAACTTTATGTGTTTCTTTCTACTCTACTTAAAGTCACAATTAAGCATGGCCGAGTACCACACAAGTGGGTCTTGAGGGGTGCCTAATACTTTCCCCTCGAGATAATCTCAAACCCCTACCTGAACCTTGGTTTTCTTTCAAAAAATCTTCTTCTTTTCTTTAAAAGTTTCCTAATGCACTATAATCATTAGGTGGCGACTCTTAAAATTCCATAACCCAATTCCTCAAAAAGGAATAAGAGTTGTTTTGTCCATTATGTCGTAAACCCGATTTCTCTTCTTTTAGGAGGAAAAAGGGGGTGCCGACGACATGGTGCCTCTGCTGGGGACTTCTCTAAGGCTTTTATCATTACATGCTTTTATGTCTTTATTGCTTCCTTAATTGCCTTTATTTTCTTGCATTTAATTATTTCATCATGAATACTAACTTGGATCTTCATGTTTTCCGTTTCTTTTAATTTATTCCTTTACTGCCTTATTATTATTTAAATACCGTTGTAATTTTCGAGCATTTATTGTAATCTTTTACTTTATGAATGTGAAAATACATGCAACTTGCTTCGTTCTTGTAACTGCATTCTTCAACATCATGTTTCACTCGTGCCAAAACAAATACTATGCAACAGTTATAATGTGTGGTTGTGCCCTTCCCATATTAACACCCCTAAATTTGGCAAAGGCATATTTGCAGTAAAACCAGTCGATCAACGGTGTAGCGATGGTTCCGCGCCTTTCCCTCTTGAGTTGTCCGCTCAATGGTACATTGTCTAGCACTTCAAAAGTAGAAACCTTATTCCATTAAACTGTTCGTGCATCATGGTTAAACTTAGCTGAGTCAATTATATTTCGCATAATGACCCATTAAGATAACCTAATCCACAGTCCATCGGGTTTCCTCGAAACCCCAAACGGACACCTCCATGCTATGTGCATATATTTGGAGAACTAAATGTCTTTATGGTAATTGTTGGTTTAAATAGTCGAGTCTTGTAGGGTAAGGGTCTAATACTTTGTTTTGAAAAAATGAAGCACGAGGTCCCCGACTTCGGTATGGTCAGTGTACCCTCACTCTTGCTGACCTGGTGGAGAAATCTCCCATCAAACGACCAAATGAATGAATGGAAAGATAGGGTCACCAAGGCTAGTGAGAAGCTAGAATACCTGGAGTACAGCTTGCTAGAATTAGAAGGAAAAGTGACGAAAAGAGTCACCGACTGTCAAAACGCCGAGGAAGGCGAAGGAGAACGTATGACGAAGGTGTTTTAAATAGAAAGTCTGCGTGAGATGGAGGATCTGATCAACGAGAACATTCAACCTGAAAAAAGTCCTTATGGGACCAAGCATTTAGGATCTTTTATTTATTTCCTACTTTCATAATATAATGAGGCCACTGGCCATTAGTGACATTTTCTATTATTCAGTTGTTTTTTAAGACTCGTCTTGTTTTTATCAATAAAATGGAGCATTTAGCATTATAAGTTCTCCAAATTTAATTTGTCGCTATGCCTACAACGAGGCACCCAAATTAGGACGCGATTTATATTTGTGCACAATGTGTTTTAACATCACAATATTATTTTTCTTGGAATACGCACTAACTTTTTACTTTTTTTGTTTTTCTTTTATTTTTTTATTCCCCTCCCCAAAGGTTAGTTTGTGCATTCTAACACCATCAGCATACTCAACAAGATTTAAGGGCCCTCCACCTCCTCCTCTGAGTCCTACCAGAAACAAGAACAAAGGAAAAATAGGAGATGCAAATGCTAGAAAGGAACTCGAGGAAATTTCCCATAACACTTCAATTACCAAGGAGATTGCTGCTCGTCATGAGCAGAGTTTGCTGAGATTTCGGGAAGAATTGGACCAAGTCTGGAACCTGGAAAGCCTATCAATCACTCTTGCCGCCCCTAATTTTAACGCCCAGAATCCCATACCTCAACAAAATACCCCGCAACCACCAATACAACCAACTCATACCCAAACCTGCAACACATGCAACAACATTCCATTGCTCATTCCCGAACCCCAAAACACCACAAATGAACACATCCACAACAATCCCATCTTTGTGGACAGTATACCCCACTACACTCAGCAAATCACAAGTGCGCCCAAATCAAATCACAAGGACTCCCTTATTCAGGATTTGGCCGCTGAACTCAAGAACTTAACTAGCCGGGTCCAAGGCGTCGAAGGTAGTAAAGGCGTTGAGGGTTTGAGCTATGAAGATCTTTGTGTTCAGCCAGATGTTGAGCTTCCGGAAGAGTACAAACCTCCCGAGTTTGAGATGTTTGATGATACAGGTGATACCAGGGTTCACCTGAGAATGTATTGTGATAAGTTAATAAGTGCTGGAAGGGACGAGAAAATCCGATTTAATGGACCGGTTCAGGTTCAACACTGAGAATGCATCAGATGTGTTCTATATCCAGAATCTGAATAAGAAACCCAGAGAGACTTTTTGCGAGCATGCTACTCGTTGGAGGTCAGAAGTTGCTAAGGTCAGGCCTGCCTTAAAGGAAGAGCAGATGAACAGGTTCTTTGTTGGATTCAAGATCCACAATACTATGTGATGTGAATAAACGTCAATACCACACAAGAGGGGGGTGATTTGTGTGGTACCTAATTTTTACGTTAGAGGAACCTGGTTCTTCTAAGTGTTCTAACTACTGCAGTTTGCGGAATAATAAAACTAAAAGTAAAGAGCACATATATTTTTATGTGGAAAACACCTGGCTCAAAAGGTGAAAAAATCACGAACTACTACTCAGTAGGATTTTCCCAAACTCCACTGAAATCAATGAGCCAAAACAACATTTACAAAATCTCTTTTTAAACCTAAGGTTTAAACTCTAATTCCAGTGTGGCACACAGCCGCAACTGCTGAGACACTATCAAGTTAACTCTAACTTGATTACACAACGTACCTAATACAATTGCTCCTGGGAAAGCTGAAAGGTACAATATAAAACCTACTACAATTGAACTAGAAATAAAACAATCAGATGGAACTGGTTCTTCTTTAGGTTCATGTAGTTGTAGGCGTCAACACATGTAACTTGCATATATTGCTTGCAAATCAGACTCGCTCTTTTTTCTCTCAAATATGCTTTTACTTCTACTTGTGTGTGTTACCTGTAAAAGAAAATAACGCAATCAAATATTGAGTTAGCAGTTAGAGTTTGATTAACACTCCACTTCTTATCCGTTCACAATTCGAGTCCTTGGCCAATGCAAACTCCAACTCTTATCCTAGCATATGATTAAGTTCTCTTCACATAAGGATCCTGTCCTCCTAATCCCAATGCAACCTTTTTGATTATGATCAGAAGATATTGATGTGTGATCTTTGGTGCATTATCTTCCTCACGTACTCTGCATGTGCCCTTGTTGATTCAGACTGTGTAGTACAAGATGGACCAGGTCCTTCTATCAGTTCATTTGTCAATCTTCAAACTCAACTAAAACTTGGGCAAACAATTTCCCCCTTTTCGATGATGACAAACTCTGTGCTTATTGTGATCCATAATCTGTAGACATGGCTGAAATCAACACTTAGAAAATGATTTATCTTATCATTAAGGAGGTCAGATTTAGGTCATAAACATCACTAGTTCAGAAAAATATTTTTAAGCACAATACCTTCCCCCTTTTGGCATCACCAAAAAGTTGCATAAATAATGTGAATTCTCAAAAAGTTAATTTCTACTCATGGCCTCTGGGGCAACTGCAAGTGAAAACATGTTCAAGTTAATCAAAAATCATCTCAGAAATAACTATTTAGAACAAGATTAACAAGAACCAGAAAAGTTTCATTCATTGATTACAGAAATGTTCCTACGAAGCAGTCCACAAAAAGAAACATAAAACTTCCAACCATGAGCAAAAAGAAAAAAACAGACCAAGAACCATATAAACTTGTCAATAAAAGGGGGAAACTAGACACATGGACTCCTAAGGCTTGGATGAGCTAGAGGGTTGGACATTTAGTAGGTTAAGCATTTGTTGTAGCATGCCTTCATTATTCTCCTTCTCCTTGGCAAGCTCAGCTCTAAGTCCATTCTTTTCTTCTTCCAATTCTGCCACCCTGGCATTAAGCCTTGCTATTTCAGCATCCTTTAGTCCATCCTCCTGAACTAAGGACCTGACTTTGCTGTTTACAGAAGTTTTAGCCGATGAACCAGGTTCAACATGAACAGTGCTAAGCAGATAGTCACAGCTTTGAAGAGTATTTATGCCAAAGTGTTTCTTGCTAGATGCCATCTCCCAATTCTTCAAGGGAACATGTAGTCGTTGAAGCACAGTGGTCAGAATAAATCCATAAGGGATGACATGGGCCTTTAAACCATTGATTACCATTTCGAGCAGCTTAACCATGAACACAGGCCAATTGATTGGCTTACTTTCAGTCAAGCACAAGGTCCATTAATTACCAGTATGCCTTTTTTCCTGTCTGGGCAGGAGGCATTTATTCACAAACTGAAAGAGCACCTTGTGCTCAGGCCTCATCTCACTCTTTTGCACTGGCCTGGCTTCAGGCACTTCTGCCTCTGATGTGGTATCACAAAAAATTCTAGTAATCTGCAGCTCTGAAGGTAATCCATCTAAACAAGGCCATCTTTGCCTTGTGTAATCATCATATCCTTCACAGGGGATATTCAAGATCTCACCCAGCTTCTCAGCATTAAACTTTACCTTGAACCCCTTAACAGAACTTGTCACCACACCATTCTTCAATGACCCATTTGCCATGAACTCAACAAGTTCCTTCCTAGCTAGTTTCCCATTCAATTGAAGGACCATGTCCTTCCAACCTTGAGCTTCCAGAGATGTTAGAAGCCCCAACATGCCTGGCTCCTCCAAGTCTTTCAGCAGCTTACCTTTCAGAATTTGTCATTTGCCAAAATTGGGAAATCGATCCCGCTCATTCTCAGAATCATCTTTTTCTTGTTCATCACTTTCTTCTTCTTCTACAACCTTTTTCACTTGTTTGCCTTTAGAGGGAGATCTTGTTTTCTTTGCAAGGGAGGACTCAGCAGGTACAACTTTTGAAGACTTCTTGGAAGAAGTCTTAGTCTCCTTGTGTTTTGCAATAGGAGCCTTCTCAGTTTGTTTTGCTGGATGGACCTGTTCCATCACCTCTTCGTCCTCCTTAGCCATAGTTTATGAACTCTTACCAACCTTACCCTTTCCTTTCTCTCGTCCTCCTTAGCCATAGTTTATGAACTCTTACCAACCTTACCCTTTCCTTTCTCTGTCATTTCTTCTTACTTTCTTCCAGTGCCCTCTTTAACTCAGCTTTAGTTTCTCTCACTTTGCTTCTTCTTGTTCTACCCCTAGGTGCAACCTTGGGAGATGGAGTCTTGGATTTATCTGATGGTTTTGCAGCAGCAAGAGTTTTAAGGTGAGAGGAATTTCGTTTCGTGGGCTCATAGCTATCCCCCAACTTCTCCATCAGGTCAGCCAATGTCTCCTCCACTGTTGGACCGGTTTGTTTACTAAAATCTACCAACCCCTCAGCAGCTTCCCCAGATTCACTCCCCCCTAAATGTGATACCTCATTACCCCCACTTCCACAGATAGATAACACCTTCTTCCTCCTTTTCTTCATTTGTTATACAGACTCATATCCAGAAATATTCTTAACCGCCCCCACTAAAACATATCTATTCTCTACTTTATCACCTACATCCACCGAAACAAAACAAGATTTTACCTCAGTTGGAGTTTCTTGAGTCGGAGAATTTTTAGAAGACCCATGTTCATCTCCCTTGCTTGTAGAGATGTACTACTCCGACTCAAAGCTGGACTCAGTGTCCTTTTCTTGGGGTTCCTTCTTTTGACTTGCTTTCACCCTATCGTTTAAAGTTTTTCTTAAAGGTCCAGTCGCCACTGCTTTTCTGGCTATCATTTTTGTTTGACGAAACCTTGGTTTTGGGGATTCAACAGGAAGGGTAGAGCATGAGGTGGTGTTAGGTGACACTGGCGGTGGGGGTTCCTGGATTGTCTTGAGGATTAGTCATTTTAGATGGTGAATTTATGGAAGGCTTTAAGTAATTTTGGGAAATTTTTGAGGGTTTTGGAGATGAAGGAGATGATTAGAGATTTAGAGGCTAATGACGGTTGTGAAATGACATAAGAGGCTTTTTACAGAGTGGTAATTATTGCATCAGAAAAAGCACTTATAAGGCGTCAGTAGAAGTCTTATCAGTGTAGATTTCTGGTCTCCCTATTAATTAAAATTTCTAAGGTTTAGGAAAAGAGTTCGGTTGTTCTTAGAATTCTAATTACAAGAAACTAGTTCAATTGGCTTCCAACTGATAGAATTTTGAGACGATTGGAATTTCTAGGACTCTTGCTCATGATTGAAAGTTGAATTTTTCTAATTGTGCAAAGTATAGAAACATACCTGACTTTCCTCATGAGTACATATTGATGAACCAAGTTGTTCATATGACATTTCTCTTGATCATGTCTCAAATGTAAGTGTAGAAATATAGTAAGAGATTAGTGAATTATATTACCATATGTCACAGGAGTATACTTATTTAAAAGTATTTAGTTGAGTAGGAATTAGTCTAATATTCACAGATTTAAGAACTACTAACCAAAAAAAATAATTTCATTTTTTTTCATTCATTTTTTTTAATTTTTTTTATTGTGCATTCTTAGCATGACATCTCAGGTGATCTTAATCATCTCTAATTCCAACCTGTTCTTCTCAAAGTTTTCTCTACATAGTGCCTTGGTGAAGATGTCAGCTATTTGTTTATCAGTAGCATAGAACTCTATGGAAATTAGCCCCTTTTCATAGTTGTCCCTTAAGAAGTGGTGTCTAACATCTATGTGCTTAGTCCTCTTGTGATGAACAGGGTTCTTTGTCATACTGATTGCAATAGTGTTATCATATAATATAGGTATGCATCCCACTTCAATTCAAAAATCTACCAATTGTTGCTTGATCCATAGTAGCTGAGCACAACATGAGGTGGCAACAACATTCTCAGGTTCATCAGTGGAGAGGGACACTTAATTCTGGTTTTTGGTAGCCCAAAATACAAGAATAGATCCTAGGAAGTGTTCCATACCTGAAGTAATCTTCCTGTCTGCTATGTAACCTTCATAGTCAACATCAAAATATCCAATTAAGTCAAAATTACTACCTTTTGGATGCCACAAGTACATATCAGTTGTGCCTGTTAGATATCTCAATATTCTTTTGACTGCAGTAAAGTGTGACTCTTTTAGATTTTCTTGGAAACGATGACAAAGTCCTACACTGAAAACAATGTCAGGTCTGCTGGTAGTAAGATACAAGAGTGAATCAATCATGTACAACTTTTGATCAACTGTTGAACAAGGTTCATCATCATCTAACTTTGTGGCAGTTGCAATAGGAGTATCTATTTCTTTGGATTCTTCCATTTTAAATTTCTTGATCAGTTCTTTTGTGTACTTCTGCTGATGAATCATCGTACCGTTTGGACTTTGATTGATTTGCAACCCTAAGAAGAAATTAAGCTCTCCCATCATACTCATGTCAAATTCAATGCCCATTGGTTTTGCAAAATCATCGCTCAACCTCTCTGTAGTGGCCCCAAAAATTATGTCATGGACATAAATCTGAACAACTTGAAGATCTTTACCTTTTTCCTTTAGGAACAAAGTACTATCAATTTTACCTCTTTTGACCCATGCTCCAAAAGGAATTTTGACAATCTTTCATACCAAGCTCTTGGGGCTTGCTTGAGACCATAAAGAGCCTTATCCAGTTTGTATACATGATCGGGACATTCTTTGCTTTCGAATCCAGGAGGTTGCTTCACAAACACTTCTTCTTTGAGAGAGCTATTTAGGAAGGCAGTTTTCACATCCATTTGATGAAGAGTTAATTCCATATGTGCGGACAGGGCTATGAGAAGTCTAATTGCTTCAAGTCTGGCAACTGGAGCAAAAGTCTCATCATAGTTAATGCCTTCCTCTTGACTATAACCTTGAACCACCAACCTTGCCTTATTTCTTGTAACTGTTCCATCTTCATCTAGCTTGTTTCTGAAGACTTATTTTGTCCTAATGACTGACCTGTCCTTATGCCTTGGAACCAAGTGCCAGACTTTGCTTCTTTCAAACTGATTGAGTTATTCTTGCACAACATTTATCCAGTCTGCATCTTGTAGAGCTTCACTCACATTCTTAGGTTCAATCATGGGAAAAAAGGCATCAAATGCACACAGATTTCAGTTGTGATCTAGTCTTGACTCCAGATGTGGGGTCATTGATTATGTTCTCAAAGGGTGAGAACTCAGGTACCTGTAAGATTTTTCCACCAGCTAGTTTCTGCTAGCTTCTCCTTCATTATTATGTTGTAGAGGCACAAGTTCTGGTACAGGTTCCTTTAGATAATTTTGTGCATTTTCTCTTAGATTTGTTCCCCCTGTCAGGTTGCCCAGGGTAAAAGGACATGTTCCACCACCTGTTTCTTCCTTGTATGCCTCCTTGACTTGTGCTGTAGCTTCAGTCAGTTGTCTCACCAATCCAATGGCTTCATCTTCATGTTCCCGTCTCACAGAAAGAGTGTTACTTTCATAAACAATAACATGTACATTTTCTTCTACACATGGAGTTCTTTTTTCAATACTTTATAAGCTTTGCGATGTGAAGAATATCCCAAGAATACTCCCTCATCACTTCTGGGATCAAAGTTACCAAGGAATCTTTTCCTTTATTATGCACATAGCACTTGCAACCAAAAGCCCCTAGGTGGGATATATTTGGTTTTCTCCCTTTAAGTAATTCATAGGGAGTTTTCTCTACCAGTGGTCTGGTCATAGACCTATTTATTATGTAGCATGCTGTATTTATTGCCTCTGCCCAAAAGCTATAAGGTAGTTTACTAGAAAGTAACATGGTCCTTTCCATATCCTCAAGGGTCCTGTTCTTCCTTTCAACTACCCCATTTTTCTTAGGACTTCTAGGGGCAGGGAAATTATGATCTATTCCATTTTCATCACAAAATTCAGCATTTTGCATTTTCAAACTCAGTTCTATGATCAGACCTAATGGATGCAAGCTGATTTCCTAATTGTTTCTGGATCTTTCTAACAAATGTTGTGAACATTTCAAATGATTCATCTTTAGAATTGAGAAACAGCACCCAGGTAAATCTAGAGATCATCAACCAGCACCATAACATATTTATCATCACCTCTGATCATGGATCTCATTGGACCACAAAGATCCATATGAACCAGTTCCAACGTCTTGGACGACCTTACCTTTCTCTTAGATTTGAAAGATGACCTTACCTGCTTCCCCTTTGCACATGCCTTACAAACTTTGTCTTCCTTGAACTTGATATTAGGTAGCCCTATCACCATGTCCTTGGAGACTAATATTTTAATTGATTTAGGCTAGCATGACCAAGTATTTTGTGCCAAAGGAGGGGATCATTTATTAACCCCAGACAAGTGAGTTCATTTTTAGAAAGGGTCGACAAATCTACAATGAAAATATTGTTAGCTCTTCTTCCCTGCAAAACAATCTTTTCAGTAGTAAGGTTAATCACAAAACATTTTAAGGAAGTGAAAGCCACTAGATTACCTCTGTCACACAGTTGTGACACACTTATCAGGCTATATTTCAAGCCATCTATCAAATAGACATTCCTAATGGAATGAGAGTCTGTCTTTCCTACCTTTCCAACCCCAATGATCTCACCTTTCTTTCCATTACCAAAGGAGACATTTCCTCCTCTTAAGTTCTCAAGTGAAAGAAACTGGTACTTGTTACCAGTCATATGTTTTGAGCAGCCACTATCCATGTACCAAATTTGGCTACTTCCTTTCACTTGGACCTGCAAAATGAAATCACGGGTTAGTCTTAGGAACCCAAACTAGTTTGGGTCCCTTTCTATGGGCAAAAGGATGAATTAGATTTTTCTTTTCCCATCCAGGAAATTTGTGTTTTTCTTGAAGAAAACTTTTATTTCTTTGACTGGCCTTTTCTTTTGCATTACATTCACTTTTGTAATGGCCAGTCTTACCACAATGTGTACAGATTTGTTTCTCAGGAAGAGCAAGATACTTGTTTTTGGGATCCCATTTTGGAGCTAGAGTCCCAAACCCAAGTCTTCTCTTGTTGCTGCTGTGATCCTCTTGTAGCCAGAGTGCATCAGAAGCCTTGTTCCATTTGCATGTTTTGTCTAGTTCATGTTCACCTTTCGTAATTCTTCTATAAGGACCTTGATTGATTCATCTTTCTCATACAGCTCGTCTTCCATTTTTTCTAAATTTTCTTCTAGTGTGAGAAATGATTGATCAGCCTTTTTCTTTCATGTCCCTATTTTTAGTTTCAAATTTTCAGACTTGAGTTCTAGGACACTGTTTTCCAGTTGAAGAACCTGGTTCTTCAACTCAGCATTTAGGTTATTACTCTCATCAATCCTAGATTCTAGTCTTTTGCCTTTTCTTCTAGTATTGCACAATCCCTAGACAGAACATCTTTCTCACTGTTTATTATTTCAGACTCATCTATGAAGTCCATCAAGAGTTCAGCCAATTTTTCTTTAGACAGGAATTTAATCTTTTCTTTAAGATGTAGAACACTTACCTCCTGTTCATCTTCTGATTCTCTGATGGCCATAGGAGCTTGCTCATCTTCAGCTTCATTTTTTGAGTCTTCATCTGACGTATCTCCCCATGCAACAACCATGTCTTTGGTAGTACCTTTGTTTCTCCTTGGTTTAACCTGTTCCTTCTTCCTGTTCCTTCTTTCTGCCCTTTCTTTCTTCCACTCAATCTCCCATTGAGGGCACTTCTTGATCATGTGATATGTCTTTCCACATTTAAAGCAACCATCATTTGTCTGCTTCTCATGAGCCCTAGGTATGTTGAATGTTGGTCCTCTTGAAGAGCCCTTGCCTCACATAAGGTATTTCTTAAAGTAACTAGTTATCATTGCCATTTCATCATCTTCAAGATCTGATCCTTCTGAGATCCTGAGAGCCAGACTTGTCTCTTTCTTTGGAGCATCCATCTTCATAGTTTTCCTTCTCAATTCATAAGTAGTCAAGTTTCCAATCAGTTCATCCAATTTCAGAGTAGCAATATTTTTGGATTCCTGAATGGAAGTGATTTTGCTTTCCCAGGAAATTGGTAAAACTCTAGTTAAAATCTTCTCTACCTTTTCTTCTTCCAGAATAACTCTTCCAAGAGACTCAAGTTCATTTTTCAGTGTAGTGAACCTAGTATACATCTCTTGGATAGTGTCACCACCCTTCATAGTAAGATTCTCATATTAATAAATAGTAGAGTTCCTATGGACCTCTTCACTTGAGGTGTTCCTTCATGAGCCACTTGTAAAGTGTCCCAAATTTCCTTGGCAGCTGTACATCTCTGAATCCTACAGTATTCATCAGGGCCAAGTCCACACACTAGCCATTTCTTGGCTTTAGCATTTTTCTCCCATTTCCTTAGATCTTCAGCAGTACAATCTGCTCTAGTTTTTGGAACATCCATTCCTTCAGCATTTTTCTTGGTTGTAGCAAGAGGACCATCACTGATGATGTCCCAAAGTTCATTATCTTCACCCAATATATGGTCTCTCATTCAATTTTTCCACCAAGAGTTTTAGAGCCCATTGAACAGTGGAGGCCTTGCAGTAGACTGTCCTTCCCAGTTCCCAGGTGTGCACTCATGTTGATCTTTTTCCTAAGGTGTTAACCTCTTCAAGGATAACCTGATCTGATACCAATTGATGTGAATAAACATCAATACCACACAAGAGGGGGGGTGGTTGTTGTTTGTGTGGTACCTAATTTTCGTGTTAGAAGAACCTCGTTCTTCTAAGTGTTCTAACTACTGCAGTTTGCGGAATAATAAAAACTATAAGTAAAGCACACAGATATTTTTACGTGGAAAACACCTGGCTCAAAAGGTGATAAAACCATCTACTACTCTGTAGGATTTTCCAAATCTCCACCAAAGTCAATGAGCCAAAACAGCATTTACAAAAACTCTTTGTAAACCTAAGTATTAAACTCTAATCTCACTGCGGCACACAACCTCAACTGCTGCAACACTATCAAGTTATCTCTAACTTGATAAGACAACGTACCTAATACAACTGATTCTAGGAAAGCTGAATGGTACAATTTAAACCTACTAAAATTTTGAACTAGAAATAAAACAAACAGATGGAACTGGTTCTTCTATAGGTTCAGTAGCTGTAGGCGTCCACACTTGTAACTTGCATATAGTGCTTGCAAATCAGACTCGCTCTTTTTGCTATCAAATATGATTTTACTTCTTCTTGTATGTGTTACCCGTAAAAGAGAACTAATGCAATCATATATTGAGTTAGTAGTTAGAGTTTGATTAAGACTCCACTTCTTATCCATTCACAATTCGAGTCCTTGGCCAATGCAAACTCCAACTCTTATCCTAACTTAGGATTAAGTTCTCTTCACCTAATAAGACTGTCCTTCTTATCCAAATGCAACCTTTTCGACTATGATCAGAAGATATTGATGCGTGATCTTTGGTGCATTATCTTCCTCACATACTCTGCATGTGCCCTTGTTGATACAGACTTTGTAGTACAAGATGGTCCAGGTCCTTCTATCAGTTCATTTTTCAATCTTCAAAACTCAACTGAAAGTTGGGCCAACACTATGAGAGGCTAATGCTGTAAAAGGTCAGAAATTGTCCGACATCATCATGTTCGGAGAAAGAATTGAGGAAGGTATCAAAAATGGTATGGTCACTAATCTCGAAGCATTGCAGGCCACCAACAAGGCATTACAGTTTGGTGGCGCATCAAAGAAGAAGGACGTGAACTCCGTAATTGATGCGCAAAGATTCAAATCCCCTATGAAATACCAAACATATCCCACAACTCCACTCACATATCAACTTTCCCTATTTTACCAAGCACCCTCTCCCACATACCAAATTGCACCACCCACCTACCAATCATCTCCACCTCCACCGCCTACGTATCAACCTACTGCACCAAGATATTCCCAACCCGCACCGGTGTACCAAGCCTATAAGCCTAACCTTCACACAATCAGTCACCACCCACCTGCCAAAAATTTCCTCCACCCAGAACAAATTTTGACCGAAGACCTCCCAGATAGTATGCTACAATCACTGATCCAATCGACCAATTATATGAACAACTCAAAGCTGCCGGTTATGTTTTACCTATCCCAGCCATAACTCCAGAAAATCCTTCTCAATTGGATCAATCCCGGAGTGAAAGGCCATATAATCGATGAGTGTTGCTCGTTGAAAGAAAAGATTCAGACTTTGATTGATAACAAGGTCATTATACCAAAATATCCCCCTCCCAATGTCCACAACAACCCTCTACCTGACCCTTTGAGGTCCCAATCATCCTCAAACCATCCCGATGATCGGAGGCAGAAGGAGAATAATCGGAGAAATATACTATCACATTGAGCGAGTCAATACCATAGACAAAGACAAGTCGTGGGATAACAATATTGAGAGCATCCTGAATTGGAGCGGGTATGAACGCGGGAAAGGACTTGGCAAGAACCTACAGGGTATCACCCAATCCATCAAACTAAAGAAACATGGCACTACTTTTGGCTGAGAAGTATGAATACACTTGGGAGGAGTTCGACCATTGGTCGCCACCATGGTGCAGCCCCTACTATTTGTTAGAGCACCCTATACCTATGTTGGAGCAGACCTTTTAGCTAGCTGATGTTATATACGGATCAGAGGAGGACGAAACACTAGCGTCGATGAAGAATCTATTTTTGGAAGATGATATGGAGTGTTGTGTTATCTTCGAGGAGGAATGGGAGGAAGGCCCTTCCATTCAAGCTATGAACCGAGGATAACGCCTCACCAATTGGCCAGTCAGGACCACCAGTGCCCGGAGAGCTCAAGGGTAGCAAGGCTAAACGACACACTATGCATCGCTTTTTACTTTTTAGTTGATTTTACTTTTTCGCATTGTATTTACTTTTGAAAAGAGATCCGATGTTTCGAACAGTTATGAATTTAATCAAAAGAATGTTCCAGTTTTATTTTTTATATCTCGCTCTTATTACTTTTCTCTACATAGCCCGAGAACACCATTTCATGGACTGCGAATCTTTATTTTTGTGCTCTTCATGGCCTAGGACATCGTAGTCCAATGACTCCATTCTAACCGTCCGAAGACAACATTCAACTTGCATCATGTTTAAATTATACACAATATATGCCGCATTGCACATTTCCAGGTACATCGGCTGGTATTTTTAGATTAAAATTTATATATTGTTTATTAGTTCTGATTATTTTGACTATTTTTATAAATCAAAAAGGGAAAAAGAGGCTATTTAAATGTTGGCCAGATTTTATTGCAAATGTAGCCCAAATTGACCCCAATTTTAGCCCTATTTCAGACGACCCATACCCAATTAATTTATCCCGACCCAGCCTTCATTCAATCTGAGCCATTGATCAAATAAGATCAAAGAGCCCAGATTCCTTTTCCTAAATTAAATCAAATGACCCCCTTCGACCCCTCATTTACATTGAGACTGGTCTCTCTCTTGCTCTTTTCGTCTCTGCCTTCTCTCTAGAACCTTCTGGTTCTCTTTTTCTTCTCAGATGGTACTCATTGCCTTTCCAGCCACCTCCACCGTTACTTCTCTTGACTACCAGTCACCATAGAACCTTGTCTCATTGCTTCTCTCTGAGCCGCGAAGCCCCAGAGACTTCCACCATTAAAGGATGTCCCTGGAAGCCTTGTTTGGCTTGTCTCCAGCCTTTCTCCTCTAGCTTTTGGTCCGATGGTGCTACGTACTCCGTTAGTAATAAGTTTCACAACCAGGCCTTACCTACTTGATTTTATTGCAAAACCCTAATTTTTCATAAGTCTTCTAATCTCTGACTTTTTAAAATGATTTTCAAATTATTCTTTTTGTTTTACAATACTCTCTACTCGATTTCTTCGATTACTCAGGTTTTTCAACATTTTGTAATCCTTTTCTAAGCTAGGGTTTCTGAAAATTCCTTTCTTTGAAACACTTTATGGATTTAAGTGTTTAATCTCGTATGTAAATGGTTTTTGACTGATTTTATTGAGTTCTTCCTATACTAAAACCCCCAATCATTGAACTTTGTCTGGATTCTGCACTCGTCTGTGGTATTTGATATATGCCTATGTTCTGTGCTTTGATTTACTTGATTACTGCTTCGTTTCATTAGAATATCATGTGATTTTTCCCTAGTATGCCTCTATAAGGATTTCAGATTCGATTCTTTACAATTTATACTTGACTTATTTGACTATTCATGGAAATCTTTGTTATTCTCATTAAATAAGTGTTATTTCAATTTTTTATTCATTGAATTGTTACGGTAACACCTATGTGCTGATTCTCTATTATTTCAGTGTATTTGCAACTTTAATTAGTTTCTTACCTTATTTTTAATTAACCGTGTGACTTATTGATTGGTTTCCTTAATTGAACCTTGGTGTATTTACCCTTAATTGTCTACGATGTGCCCAAGTAATTCTTGATTTTCTTTTCTTAAATATGTTGTACTCTTAACCGTTGGCTAATTACCCCTAAATTAGGGGAAGGCATGTTGATTTCTATTGCCTGATTGATTCTATGGCTTCATTGATTGAGGAAGTTGATTACCTTTACCTTATTTTGCTCTGCCTTCAGCTACCATAGTATTCCTCCTCTCTTCTCACTTCAAACATGAACAAAATTCATTATGAACTCTCTCTCTTATACAAAATATATTCAGTGCTCTCTTTTGTTTCTACACAATCTCTCTCACTTCTCTTGAGACTACTGGTTACTCAACTAGTTTGAAACCCAGGCTGAACTTTAGTCTACTATACCGTTGTGTTGCTCTCTACGCCTTTGATTGCTTTGGTCTGCTATTGCTGTTCACTTCTCTGCAATTGCTGCTCACTTAACTTCTATTGCTGCTCACTTCTTTGCCTACTGCTGCTCTCTCTGCATATTGCTGCTCGCTCTCTTGAACACTATTGCTCACCACTTTACATATTATAACTCACTACTGCCCTGCATTACCTTGCCATTAACTAGTATGTCTCTAATTTGATTTAGAGCTTCAAAACAATATGTTTCTATTTGTATTGCACTTTCTCTTATTTCTGGTATGTTTCTACTTAGGGTTTTGTTGTTCTTACTGCAATTAGCATGCCTCCATGTTGATTAATATGCCTATCTTAATCTAGCATGCCCATTACTCCTTTTGTCTGTCCCTTGCATGTTCCTCCTTACCCCTAACCCTAGTACATTTTTAGCATGTATTCAGGACCCTCTTAGCCACTAAGTAACTTGAACTTCTTCCTGATGTGTGAATCTGTTTGGTATCTATCAATCTCATGTTGTTTAAAACCTATTTGATCGTTAATGTTTTGAAGTTCTTTTCTTTGATGTTTGTGTATATGTAACTGTTTTATCACTTGTGAGTTACTTATCCCCCATGTCCTCTGCCCCTGCTTGTGTTTGTCTTCCCTGAACCCTGTAGCCTCATATTGTCTTTTCTGCTGTTTTTCTCTCAAAACTGTTTTCATGTTAATCCTCTTTCAAATGTTTTCAACTCAATATCTTTAAAACTCTATCACAATCTCGCTATTCCTAGAATTTAGGTTCTACCCCCTCGGTGTAAGCATTGCCTTGGGTACCAACTAAACTTTGATGCACAAGGGTGGTAATTCCATACTTCTAGTGATTCAATGTTAATCTGTTTGGGTGCCTGGTATTTTTCAGGGGCCCCAATGGCCCCTTAGGGAGCTTTGCTGCATCCCAAACATTTGTAAAGGCTGTGAAACTCGAAAGAAGTAAGGTTGGAGATTTGGGCCTGGTTGAAGGCTCCCTATGGATTAACTTCTTATTTTAACTCTTCATTACTGTAATCTAATCGCATTGTTCTGTAGTAACTTGTAATGAAGAATGCGAGTTTATAGTGAAAATGGGAGGGATATGCATGCTTACTTTAAGGGTACAGGTAGAAAACCTGTTCGTATGATTTTTCTTATTTGTACAATAGACATCCTATCTTGGGCATGCATCTCACATGACTAGAAATCCTGTTTTAGGTTTTTTTACTTTTATTTTGTCATCATAATCGGTTAATAACTAACAAGTCACTATTTTTGCTACTGCATTTATATACCATATATTAGGACCCTTATGTGCATTAGATATCATGTATTTAGGGCTTTGTTTTCAATTTCTTGAATGCCTCACTAGTTTTGTCTAACAACACAAGTCTGGTTAACAATTTCCTTCAAATTGGAAACCAAATATGCATGTCCACTCTCATTTATGATCAAACAATGCCTAGGCAAGCATTAGACTGGATAAAATTGATTAATCATATTCTCATCAGTTTCAGACTACTTAGCCTCTTAACTTTCTGAATTTTGCTTTTCTGAAAGTTTTCTATTGAACTCCGCCCTTTTTTGAGAAAATAACATCTATATATTTTTTCTACTAGTTAACTGTGCTGTCCAGAATTATGCTACTATTTTCTAAAACTTATCAAAATATTGCATCTATAACGTCTCTAGTACAATTTGCAAATTAGATTTAGATTATTTCCTATATACTTCTCTCATTTAAAATTACACTTCTAAAATTCCGAATAATTTTGCATCTGTTTTCTACCACTCCTGTCCCAATCTGTGCTATTTTTGTTTTATCAAAATATTAAATCTTTGATACCTTTACTATATATTCTCAAGTGTGTTTTAAAGTGTCTCTTATTGATTCCAAAACTGCTATATACTTACTGCCATTATTTCGACCAAACTTTCTACTTTCTGTCCAATTTTCGAAAATCTATCTTCGACAGTCTTGCCTTTTAAATTCTCATTTTTTAGACCTTCAATGTGTTTGAGACGTGATAATTATATGCCTATCTATAGAGGGATGTTTGAGCCTTTTACATGCTCTTTGTATGGTTCCATTTTGTGTAGTCTTATTTGTTATGTATGTCGCTTAGCATTTTGACCTTTAAACCTAAGGGTTCAGCCTAGTCCTTATATTAAAGGAATAGTGGTCCTAAATACCCCATATGACCTATAAGACGGGATGGGTAATAGCATGCAACAAGCATTCTTGACCAATCCACACGTTTAAATGACCTTTACGGGACGGAAAAGGTAGAATGTGGAGACGATGACCGGTGCCCTAGTATCATATGCGACCCCTCTCCTGAGGAGTGTGTGCTGGGTATTATATCGATGTGATCCGTAATGTAGTTATACCTAGGACCTCTTTCCCCATTTCTTTATTTCTATAAATTTTTTCTTAAATTTATGTTATTCTTCCAATTAATCCTTCTCTTTTAAAATCACTTATGTCCTTTCCTTTCCTTTCAAAAATTTTAAATTTTGTTTGTAACTAATATGTGCGAACTCAGGTTTTCTTTTAAAAAGTCTTCTTCTTTTCTTTAAAAGTGTCCTAATGCACTATAATCATTAGGTGGCGACTCTTCAAATTCCATAGCCCATTTCCTCAAAAAGGAATAAGAGTTGTTTTTCCCATAATGTTGTAAACCTAATTTCGCTTCTTTTAGGAGGAAAAAGGGGCGTCGACAGAAAGGCAGAAGAGAATTAGAGAGATAATTTTGGGGATTTAAATGGGCATTTGATGTCAGCTATTAATGATTTTGGTATGTATAGACTCGTGAGAGGATAAGTATTCTATTGATGTAATTTTTATTGGATTCCGATACGTGCTCCCGTGGGGTCGAGTTTGGCCAATTTTGGGATTCTTGGTGTAAATTGGTTATTTTTGAGTGAGCTTTGTGCCCTTAGCATATTTTGATGGTATGAATCTGTTTTTGGTTAGATTTGGAGCATTCGAAGGCTGAGTCGAGAGGCAAAGGCATCGCGGGCTAGAGTTTGGACCAGATTGAGTTGAGTTTGATTGCAAACGTTGTCCAAGGGTATGAAACCCCAGATTTCACATTGTTATGCTACTTTGAGGTGACGAACATGCTAGATAACAAGCGTGGGGTCGTGCACCATTGGGGATTGTGAGTTAGTCCATCCCGTATGACTGTTAAGTTGCGTATTTGATTGAAAACTATTTGATATCATTGTGTTTTGGAAATTATAATCATTTTTGGGCCGAATGCCATATTTGGACGTCGTGCCAACTATTTTGGACCCTTAGGGGATATTTACTACTATTGCTCACAATTTTAACTTCATATTTGTACTCAGGCATGTTGTATTCTACTCTTTTCATAACTCAGCCATATTTACTCATTTTTGATATTTTAAATGATATTTTGGTCGGAGAATCATGTTTTACTATTGCCTAAGTGGCTTGAAAGATTTCTGATTGAGTGAGGCCAAGGGCTTGTGTTATGAGAATATTATGGGATCGGTCTGTTCGTCGCACCAGAGTTGTACTAATTCATAATTTTATGGCCGAGGGCCTAATTTTGTATGCCACGAGGTGGCTCATTATGAGCTGAGGCCTTTTTTATAATGCCACTAGATTGCTTGTTATTGCGCTTTGGCTGTAGGAGCCCCTCCAGGAGTCTGTACAGCCCCAGTTAGTGTGGGTAACCAATGTGAATGATATGATGTAGCCCGAGGGGCTGTTGTTGTTTCATCTTGTTACCCGAGGGGCTATTCTTAATTCATATTTTTCCCGAGGGGATGTTTCCGTTTCTATTATTTTTTACTCACTATTTCATCACTCGTTTGAAAGTAGTGAAAGTTGTTTTAAAAGGTTTTACCTAAAACCGAGCATGATATACAAAGTAAATGATTTTTGTACTGTGTTGGAAATGTCCTGTATTTGTTGTAGCATTTTGACATGGTTTACATGTTTTCTTACTGCTCATCTTTCATTTACTTTTATTATTTACATAGTTGTCGTACTCACATTACTTTCTTCATCTTGTGTGTGATTTAGGTATTTTAGAACTCTGTAGCGAGTGTTAATTACTCAGTGGCAGAGTCATCAGAGTTATCAAGGTAGCTTCCTGACATTTGCAACCGTGCTCTTCTCCCTCTTGTCTTCATTAGATTGTTTTTAGACTCTTGATTCTATTCTGACCTCAATAGATGCTCGTGACTTGTGACACCCCGATGTCAGAATTGTGTATTTATTCTGCACTGTTAATTTAGACTAACATTATGAGGTTTTTTTATTAAGTAAAGGCTTAAAAATACCTTTTATTGATTAATCTTAACAGAAGAGTTGTGTAGGCTGGCCTAGTTTCGCGATAGGTCCATCACGACCGGGTCGATTTTAGGGTCATGAAAAGTTGGTATCAGAGCCTATGGTACATAGGTTTCATGGGTCATGAGCAGGCTTAGTAGAGTCTCAGAGATCGGTATGGTGGCGTCTGTACTTATCCTCGGGAGGCTGCAGAACTTTTAGGAAAAACTTTGCATTCTTGAATTCTTATCGTGCATCCTTGTATCAGCTTGAAATGTACTTTGATTTCCTTCCGTGCATTCATATGCATGCATGAACGCTCTTTATTGATTGTGCATTGACGGCTTGTGATTACTTGATCGAGGGGCGAGATGTGACCTATGTGTGTTGATGTTAGGCCAGTCTGGAGGACATGAGATCGGGCCTTGCCTGTAGCTTAAACCTTGAGCTGTTCATTAAGGGAAGTAATGACTGTATAGTTACGTGATGAGTGTGATGTGACTGTGAGATGTGTTCATTTGAGTTGAATGAGACGGAAGGGTCTACTTGTGGGTAGCAAGAACTATCTAGTGCTTTATTTCCATCATGATTTGGTGTATAGCCCCGAGTTGTGTGTGTGTGTTGAAGGATATTTTCATGTTTCGAGTTAGGTAGTGAAGTAGATTTCACGTTGTGATAAGAGTTTGGAATCAGGAAGATTAAATGTATGAGTAATGTTTATGAATGTGGAAGGGTATAAAGAGATGTTTGTTTGAGGTGAATCTAGTGGGTTATCTCCTGCAGAGTGTTTTGAAGTTTGTGTGATCCTTATGTTGTTTCTTGGAAGATCTGTTTTGCCAGCAAAATATATGTGTTAAAATTTTAATTTGGGTCTCTTAAGAGAGTGAGCTTGACTGTTACGAGGGTGAATCCGAGATTTGTGGAACATTTGAAGTACTAGATGGTCTGTGTTTCACGGGCTTATAAAGGATTGAGTTTAATCTCACTATATTGTGGCGGTAATAGAGTATATGCATTTTGAGGTATTGTGTGTTTTGATCTACGACTTTGAGCCAGTTGGGGAGCTTACTATTGATTAGTTCATTACACGGTTATGTGCTATGTTGTTTCCAGTTTAACGCATATTGGTAAATCTCTTGTGGCTTACGGAGTATGGTGCATAGAACATGAAGTTGCTCGGTTGCATTAAGGTGTGTTTACATTCTGCGGCACTGGAGTGCCAATAGAGCACAGGTCATCCAGTTTGTTTGATAGTTCTAATTGTGGTTTTATTAGAGTGGATGACTCGCGGGAATGGTTCTAATGGGTTCACGATTTTACATGTAATAAGTGGATATTTAGGTTGTATATTTGGCTAGAAACCGAGATTTGCATTGGAGGGTGCCAAAACTTGTGGTATTTCTATATCATTATGGATTCTAGGTATCAGTATCAGGGAGGTGAAGGTAATGGCTTTAGAATTGTAGGAAGCTATGGGTAAACTTAATCTACAAAAAAATTCGGAATGCAGGCACGTGGGCATGAGGGCATTTTTGTCAACCTTTTGATCGGGGTTAGGAATTGTTATAAATTGGATTGTAATGAGTAATTAAGCATATATTAATGGATTAGCATCATTATTGGATAATTTTGGAGCATTTAGCATCGACTCAAGTCTTCGGAAGAGCGTGAAATGCTAGTTATGGATTTTCGGAGCGAGGTGAGTCTCCTTTCTAATCTTGTAATAGGGAATTTTTCCCATAGGTAAAATAAATGGTTATGTGCTTCTATTTGTGGGGGCTTCGTGCGCACGAGGTGACAAAAGTCCGTACATAGCTACTAATATGTGCAAGTCCTAGTAGTCTATGACCCAAAAATATGCTATACTTGGAATATCTGTAATCTTATTGACAGTTGAATTTCTTAAATCCCATCGAATTGATATATGAATTTCCAAAAGATTAAACTTTATTTTCTTAAAATTGTTAAGTGAGATTCGGCTTTTATTTGGATAAATGTTCCCCAATAAATTCTTAATTGGCTGATTGAGCATGTATTTCTATGTTTACATACATCGCATATATGATTCGCGCGAAGGGTGATTGTTTATTTAAATTTTATCGTGTTGCAGGTATGATTCATGAGCGAGGTAATAGATGCATCTATGGTTCATGCCGTCCGATCCTCGGCAGTGCACATTTTACAATTCTATTGGATCGGGCTGTACGACCTCGCCATGATTTGCGCACGCTTATATTGTTTACATGAGAATTTTATATTTTGATAATTGCCTTTCCTAGCCAGAGATAAATTGATAAAGATGATGAAAAGTAAATCTTTGAAAATCCTTATTATTTGAAAGGCTGATTACCTATTTTCCGGCTTGATGATTTTAATTTTGCTTATGAAATCCATGAGTTTCTCACACTTTCACTACGTAAAGTGTCGAAGTCGACCTCATATCTACTTCTTCGAGATTAGACGTGTTACTCTTTGGGTACATGTTGTTTTCGTACTCATACTACACTTCTGTGCATTTTTGTTGCACTGTAACACGCATCTCTAGTGGCCTAGTGGGCGTACAAGCATGGTCGATACAGAGACTTAGGTGAGCTGCATTTCCTGAGATGACCCGCAGCCAGCAAGTCTCTTTCAGATTACTGCATTAATTTTTTGTCCAACATTATCTTTCGGACAGTTATTGTATTACATTATTTCTTAGAAATTGCTCGTGTACTTGTGACACTGGGTTCTGAGATGTCTTTGGGTTTACTCCGAAATTTTATAAGTTGTTAAAAATGTTTCATTATTTATTCAGAGGAAATTACTATGTATTTTTAAACGTATAAAGAGTGATTTTGGAAATCTTAAAACGAGAATTTAATTAAGTATTTTGGTGGGTTTGCCTGACACCGGTGTCTGACGCCATCACAATCCTTAATTGATTTTGGGTCGTGACATCCGATCCGATAAAATTTCCTAACATAATAAACAGAAAATTTCATATGTTCCTCCTCTCGCATCAAAACTTCACTTGCTGCAACTTCTGAAGCTACAAAATAAATCTACAATTGCCCACACTCCTTCGGTTTTGACAAAGCGGAGGACTAGACAAGTACCTTTTTAGGTCTTTCAGTGCTTGCTGGAATTCCAGAGTCCACAAAAAGTCATTCTTCTTTTTCAAGAGTGAAAAGAAATGGTGGCACTTCTCTGAAGACGTCGAAATGAATCTACTAAGTGCCACCAACCGACCAGTCAACCTCTAAACTTCCTTTATACTTGTGAACTGATAAGAGATATCTTATATGGCCTATATCTTGTCGGGCACTTTAATTCCTCGTTGTGAACCAAAAATCCAAGAAGCTTCGCGGACTAGCTCCAAAAGTACATTTTTCAAAATTGAGCTTCATTTTATATTTTCTCAAAATATCAAATGTTTCTTGTAGATGAGTCAAATGATCTCCTGCACTAAGAGGCTTAACCAATATATCATCAATGTAAACTTTCATATTTTTACAATTTCACGGTCGGACATCTTATTAACGAGCCTTTAGTAAGTGGCTATGACATTCTTATGGCCAAAAGGCATCACATTATAGCAGTATGTGCCAAAATTTATGATAAACGAGGTTTTTTTCGTGATCTTCCGGGTGAATCCTAATTTGATTATACCGCAATACACATAGAGAAATCTCATTAACTTATGCCCAACCGTAACATCAATCATTTGGTCAATGTTCGGCAGCAGGAAAGAGTATTTAAGGAATACCTTAATCAAATCTTTATAATCTACACACATTCTAAATTTATTATTTTTTTAGGAACATTAATTATGTTAGCTAACCAATCGAGATAATTTAACTCTCAAATTGAACCTATATTCATTAATTGGACTACCTCTTCTTTGAAAAACATGTTTTTGACCTTGGCTATCGGCCATTTCTTCTTCCATATCGGAGAAAGTTACAGTCCAAACTTAATTTATGCACTTCCAACAGAATACCTGTCATATCTGAGTGCGACCATGCATCAATATTAGATTTAAGAAAATCAACAATTTTAAGTCTTAGTTTGGGGCTCAACCCCGTTTACAAATGAAACATCATTTCTAAAAACACCAGGAATAAAGCAATGTGTTAACGCTCCTCGATGGTTGAATAAGTTACATGTATTTTCTTCAGTACCTAGAAAGACTCAGTTTTTGATAAAAATCTGTTGACTCTTCTTTCCATTACCTTCAATCGGGAAGGAAGAGGGCACTGTTCCCTATAGTTGCTATTTGCTTGCTCTTTCTGCCTTGTTACTGGATAAGTCAAATACATTCATTTCCCTCGCATATAGTTGATCTCCTATAATCTTTTTGATCCCCTCTGATGTAACAAACTTCCGTATTTGATGATAAATTTATGGGACAACCTTTATTTCTTGGTGCATGGTCTTTCTTGGATCATGTTATATCCCATATCTCCATCTACCACTTCGAACAAAGTGGTCTTTCTTAAGACTTCGGCATGCATGGGTAGTAAAATATTTTCTCAAATCGTTACACTTGTTAGGTTGAACCGTATTAGAATCTTTATTGCCAGAACTATGTTTTCGGTTAACTTTGCTTGTTCCAAAACTCTCCAATGAATGATATTGGCTAAACTACCTAGATCAACCAACATACGTTTACTTCTAATTCTAAAATAGTAAGAAATACTACCAAAGCATTATTGTGTTGTAAAAGAAGTCCATTAGCATCTTCTTCCATAAAGGTGATTTCATTGTCTTCTAATGTTTCTCAAATTCACTTGCCATGAGTCATCGATATCTTTGTCTTTTTTGCTGCTGAAAATGTCCATCCCTTTACTTCATCACCACCAAATATCATGTTTATCGTTAGGCAAGGTGAACCTTCCACCTGTTCAGGTTGTTCCATAACATCCTGATTCCTCTCATAATTACTTTTGGCCTGATCACTTAGAAATTCTCTAAGGTGACCATTCTTTAATAATGTTGTAACCTCTTCACGGAAGTGTCGGTAGTCCCCAATCCTATGGCCATATGTTCCATGGAATTCACACCATATATTAGGATTTTTTCTTCCTTAATGTATCTCAAAGCCAAAACTAATTCTACAAAGCAAACGTTGAAGTTGTAATCTATTATCCGACGGTAAGCTCAATATAGGACCCTGATGGTTCCTTTTTCGTGTAAACCTTTGCTACTCTGACCAAGATCGACCCTTCTATCATAAAAAAACTTGTGCAATGACGAAAATCCTTTATTTCCACGCCCATCATCTCTTTTGTAATGCTAAAAATGACTTATGGAAGACCTCTAATTTGTATCAAACTTGGTTTTCTAATTTTCTTGATTCGATCGCAATTGTGACCCTTGGATGAGAGCTTAGAACTCAGTTGATCATCTTCAATTATGTTTTTTATTTATAAGTATTGTGGACATCTGCCCATGTGGTAGCCTGAAATTTCAACAGGTTTTCCTTTAATATCCCGGAGGCCTCAGAGCTCAGTGGATTGTGACTTATGGTAAATACTTCAGCTGCCAACGCGATTGGCACTGCTGGCAACAATAACGTTTCCTTTTGTAACTGGATTATGTACTCTCACAATAGTTCAAACTCTCAATGAATGATTCTGAATATATCTGCTTTCCTCACTTAGACTTCCCTCGCTATCGCATGAGCTTAAATGAAAGAATCAACAAGCATTTCAAAAGAGTTAATTGAATGCTGAGGTAAAAGTAAATACCATTTTGAAGTACCATTCATTGGGATTTCACCGGATTTCTTCAACAAGACAGATTCAATCTCGTGCGGGGCTAAGTCATTACCCTTTACAGCCATATTGTAAAATGTGATATGCTTTGGTGGATCCGAAGTTCCATCATACTTTGTAATATTAGGAATTTTTAATCTTTTTAGAATTAATTCTGGGGTTGCACTTGGTTTGAATGGCAACTGTGTATACTTCTTTGAATCTGGTACATTCAATAAAGGTGGTGCTCCTTGGATTTGATCTATCAAAGCATGGAATTCTTTAGCATTTTCATTCATTCATTTATTCATTTTTCTTGTGAATCTCATGAGCTCGGTTTTGAAAGGATCATTAATATTTTTGTCATTCCTAAATCTACTACCTGCACCACCTATCTCATTTCTATTAAAAGTGAACTCTACCTGCTTCAACTCCGTCATCACCCGAGTTGGTCTTAAGAGATGATTCATAATTTTCCTTTGATGCCCTCTAAAAACTTTGACTGTTTCAACAACACGTCCGTCGTCCATCTCGTCAGGAGTTGGATTTCTAACTGTCGAGGATTTTGATCTTCTCTAACTGGGGTTATTTCATCTCCTACATTGCGAGTTCCACCAGTTGAATCATCATGCTGGAACACATCCTCACGCTTGTTGTTTGTTAAAATATTGTAAGATTGTTCAGATCAATATCTGACATACCTAAATTTTCTTTTACTAAAGAAAACTGTCAAACTGCACTAGCAACAGATGAATGAATCAAAGTAATAACACAATTGTCGATGCCCAATAGCGGGCACCAAATCGTTAGCCGTAAAATAGTACAGTTGAATTTGTATCATAGTTTGTAAACACGTAATTATTTTGATCCAAGAAAAAAAAATTCTAAAGACAAAAAATTTAATTAAATAAATTTTAATAAATTACAAGTGTGATTGTGGGCTTAACTTCCTCGGTGGCAATAATATGAATAATATGAAGAACAAAACAGAGAAAAACAAGTTGTATAGAATAAGAGCAAATCTTTGCTTTTGTGTATCCGAATGTTTCGTGTCCTAAAATGAATATTAATGCTCATATATAGTTCAATTCGAGGAGACAAGATCCCCAAATTAAGCTCTATTTTAATACTAACAAAACCCCTATTGATGGGTAAATAATGATTGAGTATTAATAGAAAATTTCTTTGTACCCGCTACTTATTGAATGTTGAATTCCCCAAACGACATCTTCCCTTAAAATCTTTGTCCTTAATTTTACTATCTTCAGAACTTATCCAATACTAATCACAGGTTCGTAATCTGTCCCAGCAATTTGCTTACTCATATCTTACTTGTCTTTGCTTCCGCATGTCAATTTGTAGAGAATCTACCTAGCATTTATCAATTTTTTCCCATACACGTTCAAGCCATTCAATTGAACATTGATTTTTTCATTTCTCATAGCTTATGAAATTTGAAGGATTTGGTGTTGTAACAAGATGGGAACGACCAGTCCCTAGTGGAAGATCCACAGTTGCAATACTGGATTCATCTGAAACACTACTTTCGATGGGGCGCTTTCATATATACCCATTTTTAGGGCCATTGATGTTGTGCATACTTTTATATATTTCGATATTAATTTACTTGCATTTTTACTGCTCATTGGTTATATTTGATATTGAATATCCTCAACTTAGATTGATTATGGAGTTAAATGTAAATAGATTGTAAATGAAATATGGGAGCAAGTAAATATTTTGAAGTGTGTTTTATACACGATAAATTCGATAATTATTTACCTAATTATGGGAGACAAGACAATATTTATGCAATGATATATGTAAAGAATAAAGAAAGGAAGAGATTACCTTTGTACACCAATGTCACGACACAATTTCTATTTCAGGTTGTGATTGTACCAACACCACTATTAGGCAGGCCAACACTGATCAAACTAGTGATTTTCCATTTGAATAAATTATTAAGTGGCTGCTACTTTCTAATTTATTAAATGATTCACAAATTTTCAAATGGAACACAATTAAATGGAAGCAAAAGATTATGCATCGTAATCACGTAAACAAATCCAAAATAATGAGTCTACTAGTATGTGTCCCAAGACCTAGTGTCATAAGTATATGGGTAATCTAGTAGAATATACAAAATAATGCTAGCCTAATGTCTGAAAGAAAATAGACAGAATATATAATATAAAGAAGACTCCAGCTGCTGCAGAGCGGCTCAGAAGGGAGCTCACCGTAAAGTCTCAAGATGGAGGTCAAATCTATGTTCCGGACTCGTTGCCAAATGCACCTGCCTCAAATCATGTACAATTAAGTACATAACTGTAGCATGAATACATAAAAATATGTACTTAGTAAGTATAACATTTAAGCTCGAAGAAATAGTGACGAGGAGTCGAGTCCAACACTTATTAAGGGCCAGTAATATAATAGCATGAAATTCTAATTAAGCATGATACATAGATTTAACGATAAAACACAAAATAAGAGATAGCCGAACAATTCTTTCATTATATTTAATAACCCAAAATACTTTCTTCATTTAAAATAAATAATCTCTAAAGCAATGAATTTATACAAGATATGAAAAAGACTTCAAGTTCTATTATCACTAACAAATTCCACTGAGGACATTCGGCCCTATCCAACATAAATGTAAACTGTGCACTGCCAAGTATCAATGGCCCAAACTATAAATGCATCTATTATCCCGCTCGCAAAAATACATGCGACGTAGTCAAATATAAATTTATCAATAAATCATAATCCTTTCTTGATATTTGAAAAAAAAAGAAAATTCGATTTGAAGCTTTTAAATCCTTAGATATCCTCAACTTAATTCCATTTGATATAATTAACAACTATAATTAAATAACTGTGTTCACAAAGCATGGTCTAACCCTAAAACTAACCGGATGTAAACATGAATAGTATCTACGTGTGGACTCTCATCACTTCGTGCGTACGTAACCCTCACAAATAAATCACATATTATTTAAGTTCACATATGGGGAAATTTCCCTTTTACAAGGTTAGAAACGAGACATACCTTCTCCCAAAGCCCACTTTCAAATTCAAGAATGCGCTCACACCCTCAAATTGGAGCCGAATCAATCTAACACTATTGAAATAGTATAAAAACTAATCAACTTATGTTTAAAAGTTCACATCCTCACTATTAAGGCGATTACCCAACCTAAATCGCAAGATTCCTAAAATTCACCCCCGGGCCCAAATGCCTTGATTCCTGAAATATTTGAAGAAATTATTTACCATGACCTTAGGAACATAAATTTATGATTTTTACTAAGTTTCGTAACCACCTTCATGGTCAAATCTCATTTTTATCAAAAACCTAGGTTTTTATCTAAGGCCTTGATTTTCAAAAATTTTTACATGTTAATCCACCCATAATCTATGTATTAACTCAAGTTGTGTAAAAATTATTTAACTCAAAGGTCTAGGTGAAAACCCTCTTCCTAATTCTCAAAAAATCAGCCAAGAAATGAAGTGAAATGAAATATATGGCTAAGCCCTGCTTTAAAAGAGCTGGACACATGCTCTCATGTCACATTTGCGAAACCAAGTTCGCAAATGCGAAGCTTGGCTTTGGTTGCTCAGGTCGCAAATGCGACGTAGGGGTCGCAAATGATATTACAACTGAGGTAGCAATTGCGGCTCCGGTGTTGAAAATGCGAACAATTCCCCTGTGGAGCTTCATTGTGATTGCGAAGCTCTTCTCGCAAATGCAAGGTTTGCATTTGCAAACTATTTATTGCATTTGTGACACCTACAACTGATGCGAACAAACACCAGAAATCTGGTGTGTTTTTCTTCCCCTTTCAAAAATATGGAACTCACTCAAGCCCGTGGGGCTCCACACCGATCACCCACACAAGACTAGAAACATCGCACAAATTTGCTCGTGCGATCGAAACATTAGAATAACATCAAAAACTACGACTTGGACCCCAAAATACATGAATTTACTCATGAACTCCAAAAACTTCAAAAATACTTCCTCGAGGCAGATTCCTAGCAAATAAATTCGGAATGATGCCAAACATTGCGTGCAAGTCATAAATGGCATTACAGAACTACTCTATCTTCTGAAACATGAATCCAAACCCGATACAAAAAACTCCAACCTCGGTCAAACTTTTCAAAAACTTCAAGTTTCTAACATTCGCCAGATGACCCCGAAAAGACCAAGGGTCCTCCAAATCCAATTCCAGCTGCGTTCATAAGTCCAGAATCACCATATGGACCTATTCCTAGGCTCGAAATCCCAAACGGACATCTAGAAAGTAAAAATCTATCATGACCTAAAATCAACTAAGTATCGTGATGGCGCCAGACATCACTGCCAAGCGAGCTAACCCCAAGAAGTTAATTAAATTTCTCATTTTAGTATTTTTAAAATCATTATTATCCATACACTAAACAATAAATAATGGTTCATAACAAACTTAAATACAGAATAATCCCAGAGTCATCCCAAACCCCGATGTCACAAGAGCATGAACAATTTCTAGGAAATAAAGTATAATATGATAACTATCCGGAATACCATTGGTCATAAAACAACTACTATACTCTGAAAGAGATTTTGCTGGTTGCAGATAATCTCAAGAGATGCATCTCACCTATGTCTCCGTGTCAACCATGCTGCTGCGCCCAATGAGGCCACTAGACGTACATGTTCCCGTGCAACAAAAATGCACAACAAGTGTAGTATGAATACAAAAATAACGTGTGCCCAGCAACTATCCTGTTTAATCTCGAAGAAGTGGAGACGAGAGGTCGACTTCGACACTTACTAGCAGTCCAGTAATAATATACCAATAATATTGTAAATCAAGGATTTATATATAAATGACTGTAACTCAATAACATGAAGCAAGTAATCAATTCTCTTACTAATAGAAAGCAATTAATCAATTCTATTACCAATAATATAGTAAATTGAAGATTTTTATATAAATGGCTTTAACTCAATAGCATGAAGTAAGTAATCAATACTTTTACTAATAGGAAGTTTCCAAGTTCAATTTTCTCATCATCTTTGCATTTATCTCAAGCGAGGGAGGCAATATCATTATTTATAAATTTTCAAGTTAATCTATACAAGCATGTGCAATTCATGCCGATGTCGTACAACCTGATCCAATAATATTTCAACTATTTACTGCCAGAGGGTCGAATCACGCGAACTATAGATATATCTATTTTGTCCGATCGCGAATTATACATGCGACACAGTTAAATATAAATAAACAATCACCACGCTCGCGAATTATACATGTGACACAGGTGCACATAGAAACACACAATCAAAGATTCAATTAAGACTTCATTAGGGAAACAATTATTCAAGAAGGTGTCGATTTCTCTTTTACATGTCGAGAAAACAACGTTTTATTCTTTTAGAAAAGAGTTTACCACTTCGATACGATTAAAGCAATTTGAAATGTCAATAAGGTTACAATTATTTTATTTAAAGCGTGTTTTTGGTCCTACACTACCTGGACATAAGCATAATAGTAGCTACGCATGGACTTTTGTCACCTCGTGCGTACGTTGCCCCAAAAAATAGAAGCACAATTCTAATTAATTCCCCTATGTGGACAATTCCCTCTGATAAATAACGATTTTGACGTATTTAATGCTCCTTCTTGCTTATTCTTTTGCTATAAATTCTTACAAAATAGTCCCAAAAGGCTCATAAGTTGTGCTTAATTACAGGTTTGATCAACAAAGTGACGAGATTTCAAAGATCGGCTCAAAAGGAGTGAAACCTGAACAAGTACCAAAGACAACACAACTAAGGAGATTCAGAGAACCGCCAAGCTAAGTATTAAAATAGTGTGGCCACAGTACATACTGTGCAGTCCGCACTAACGACACCACAGCTGCACAAGCATTTCATGCGGTCTTGGAAGCAATATTTAGAGAGATATAAAGTGCCAAGGTCCAAGCCTGTGCGGTCCATGGTCGTGTTTGTGCGGACTGCACTAGATGCCTCCACGACCGCTGTCCATTCTGTGTGGTATGCAGAGCCTGGGTTCAGAGAGTTGATTTTTAAGAAGTCAAGAGCCTAGTGAGACCGCACACCATTTTGTGCAGTCTGCACTGACCCCGCTGGGGTATTTATGTCTAGTTTTTGTATAATAGTATAAATTGAACCGTTTTCCACTTTTGGGTATCACCTATTTCCAGACTTGATCTGAGCTCTTGAGAAGACATTTTGTAGCTATTTTGGGCTACATTAATGTAGACTTAGCCATAGAATAATTATATTTACTTCAGTAATTTAATATTATGTCTTTCTTTCCATCTATTTCTCTATAGTTTTCTTCAAGCATGAGTAGCTTGACCGATTAGCTTGGGTTGTGGCTCAACTCCGGTATGGGTAATTGATGGGCGAGAGCTAAGATGAACCCGGATTAACGATGAGAAGTGGTCAAATCATTAGCAAAGGTAGAGGAAGGGGAATATGCCAATGAACTTTAAGTAGGGGACTTGCAATTTAGGGCTAGATTAAATATATGTGTTTGTTATTTGGGCAAATTTTATTGTTTAATTAATGAATTGGTGGTTGCAATCAATTATTTGTGCTAACTTGACTTGGATCTTCTTGAGAAAGAGAGCTTAAGTCTCCAAAATTGACCCAACAAACAATTGGGATGGACTCAAGAGAATTGATAGTCCCAATTAAAGGGTTAAACCTAGAGAGAGTAATTATCCGACTTGAACCCTAGTTGCTTAAGCAAATTTTCCAACCCATTTGGTCTTGAGAAAGTCAATTGGGAAAAATCACGCTCTCTACCGAGAGGTATGCGAGTAGGTAAAATTGTGCAACGGTTAGAGCGTATGTCCCAAATCATGTCAATCATGCCTTAGAAAAAATTACCCGTCAATTGGCCACCTAGGTGAAAGTCACTACCCTAATGCCTTTTTATCCATTAGATACAACTTCTAGCAATTATCTCTTAGCATAATCTAGTTGCAATTCCAATTATTAGTTGATAATAGTATATTATTAAAGAAAAACCAAAAAATGATTGGAAGTGATATTTGGAACAATTACACAACTCCACTCTAGATAGATAATCGACTCCCTTCCTAGCTCCCTATGGAAATCGATCCCGAACCATAAATCGGGTAAAAGCTATTATGACCTTATCTTCCTAGTAGTGCGGAGTAGGCAGCGATTACATTTTAGCGACGTTTCCGTGGAGCCAACAGTTTTGGCTATCTATTTAGTTAGTTTTGTATATTGTTCTTCTTTCCTTCTTTGTTACTTACTTGTTTGTGTCATTACTCAGGTACCAACATGGATTTAAATAACGCTAATGACCTTCTTGGAAACGTGATACCGGGGGAGGAGGCAGAAGATCTTGAGCAAGATGAGGTGACTCTTGAACCTCAAGGATAATGGAGAGGCTGAAATGCTAATGCCAATCCAAATGCTAATATTCCAGACCCTCCCCCTCCTCCTAAAAGAGTGTCTCCCTGAGTCTTACCGAACCAGGGCTGCGCAAGTGCTATTGTCGCACCCCGTATCCGGGTGAAGAACTTTCAGATAACCAATGTGATGTTGACCTTGCTTGAGCAGCAGAGGTATTTCACGGGTTCTGCGGATCAAATTTCCTAAAAACATCTCAAGGAGTTCGTAGATACATGTTGGGGGTGTAAGCAGATTAATGTATCTGATGACACGCTAAGATTGAGATTTTTCCCGTTTTCACTTCAAGGAAAGGCATTAGATTGGCTCGAGAGACTCCCCAACCATTCTATCATAACTTGGGGTGAGTTGGCGGATAATTTTATTGCCAAATTCTTCTCATCGATTCATATGGTGCACTTCGGGATGAAATATTAGCCTTCAAGCAAGAGCCAATGGAACCTTTGCATAAAATATTGGAACGGTATATGACCATGGTGAAAGAGTGCCCGAATAACGATATGACTGAGGCAATGATTCAACAAACCTTTTATCGGGGCATCAACACCACAAATCAATGCATTGTGAACCAATTGGGCTAGGGGAAATTTGATGAAACTTTATTATGACGAGGCATGTGATGTACTTGATGCGATGGCCGACACTTCTTCAGCATGGCAGGGTAGAGAAAATTTGCCTCAAGATGACCCTATGGTTATCCATTTGCACAAGGAAATACATTACCATAGTCAAGCGATTGCTAAGCTTACCACTACTATGAACTAATTGGCTAACGTGCAGTTGCAACAAGTTAAGAATCCTCGCCAAGTGAATTCCATGGAAGTTGTTAGTTTGCTTGTCAACAAGAGAAGGCAAAGAAGGCAACAAAATCAAGGCAATTCTGAGCAGTTTGTGATGAATATGATGTGTGTTAAAATGATGGTTATGATGACCGAAGTGAAGAGGTACAATATGTCAACAACTATCATGGCAATATATCAACTCTTCAAATCAACAATAACAACCCCAAAGAAATTGGGGAAATCAACGATAACGTGGTGGCAATTGGAACAACAACAACCAAAACAACAGTTGGGGTAACAAAACAAAAACCAAGGCAATTGAAATGGAAATAACAATAACTAAGGAAACAACAACAATCAAAGCAGGGTTATGTTGATGTTGCAGGGTTATGCTTATGCATTTTAAGGCATGATGGAAAAATGCACAGGTCTCTGAAGTTTCCAGTGCGACCATAGTACATTCTGTGCGGACCGCACTGGTGTGGGTAAGATAAAGCTTCTCTTAAATTTGCCACAACGGCCGCACTATATTTGGTATGGTCCATGGTGGACCTATTTGGCCACAGTCTATTTTGTGCAGACCGCAGAAGGTTTCCTTCTCAAACTGGTGCTAAATAAGGCAGTGTGGACCGCAGTCCATGTTGTGTGGCCGCATTTGTAGGTGAGGCTGGGCCTTGGGGGTTTCTCTATAAATAGACCCCAAGGACCCCTTTTACCCTTTCCTAAAATTGAACCTCAAAGCTATTATTAATTTTTCATCTCTTACATCTAGATCGTAATTCTTGCTTAACATTGATTAGTTGCACTTCATCTCATATTCTAGTAACATTTCACTCAATTTTTCATAGTTTAATTGTGTAATTTCATTTTATTTTCATTTCTCTTAGCTTGTAGTCCTTCTTCTTCCCGTAGTTAGTTTGAATTCTCGATTAGATTAATTTAAATGGTCATTCCTATAGACTTAGTCAGTTAATGTACTGAGTAATTGCGTAGGGTCCCTAATTAGGTGAATATTTGAACTCAAAAGAAAAAATCTAGGAACCCTAACTCAGTGCCACTACTAGGCACCCAGTGCGGACCGCGGTCGATTTTGTATGGTCTGCGGTGACCTAGTGCGGTATGCAGTACCATTTTATGTAGACCACACTAATGATCTTGTGTCTAGGTGACCTTTGCCCAGTACAGCCGCACTATATTTTGTGTGGTCCGCACTGGACACGTGCGGTCGTGGTATTATTTTGTGCGATCCTCACTGGTCGGATTCACAGGATGGGTATTTTGAAACCCACCCATATGTGGACCGTGGTTGTTTTTGTGTGGTCCGCATTAATTCCTATGTGGCCGCAATGCATTTTATGCGGTCCACACTGGGCTGTTTCTGTAACTGTCAGCATTTCTATTGGTTTGTTCTACAATACATCTTGTAATGATGTTTTCAACTTATACATTGACACTTAAAAATACTTTGAATGATGTTTGTAGAGAATGGTTAAACAAAGAGGAAAGGGCTTTAAACAACCGGTAGAGGTGATTCCTCCCGGGGAAAGGAAGCAGAAGATGGTTAAAATCACTCTCGATGCTCGTCAAAACATAAAGAAGATGAGAAAAGCAATCAAGGAAGCTTGTCGCATCCTCTCTTTCTTCGTGGAGTCCGGGTTTATGGCATTTTAGAAGACAACTCGTTTCCTTTCGGGCATTGGGTTTTAGATTAAAGAGTCACCATGTAATAATTTAAGTGCATCAAAACACTAGATAAAGGTTTAAATTATGCAACAAGAGTTTGGTTAAGGGCTTGAATTTATCCCAAGGGAAACGTATTAGGTACCTCTCGAGATCCACTAGTGCGGTTCCCGGCCAGACTATTGTTGTGATTGTAAATACAAGGAGCATATAGGTAGTATGGCGTCATATAAGAGGGGATTGTCATATAAGGGTTACAAATAAACAAAGAGAAGAAAAGCAATTACGAAAAGTTGTCTTCTTTAAATAAATAGCTTGAGAAGATTAAAAAGAAGCAACAAAAGAAGATGAGGGAAGTCCTAGGTTTATTAATAATATGGATCACCACACACAATGCCCGGTAATCGCTCCTCGATGAGGGGTTACATGTGACATTATCGCGTGGTCATCATATCCATATCTACCCTTCCCACCCCGTTAAGGTATTAAAGCACAGAACAGTCATGTTTACTTATTGCATGCTATTACCCGTCCCAATCCTACCAGCGCCGGAGGTACTTGTGACTACTAATCCTAGAAAAAAGGGGAGAAGTTGGGCTAATTTGTGGCTTCAAAAGTGAAAATACTAAGGCGACAAGCAAGAACATATATAGCAAGTGTGGGGAAACAAGTAAACAAATGAAAGGCTCAAACAGTCTTCCTTTAGGAAAAGAATAGAAAGTAATTAGCATGACTTACATGTATTATTTAAGGTCTGATTAATCTTAAAAGTTGAGGCAGACGGAGTTATTACATATTTCAGATAAGAAGTCTGAATCAGTCCTTCTTACTGGTTGTCATTAATAAAATCTTATTTAATTTTTAGATTTTACCCTAAGTCTTGACTAAGTGTTGGACAAGGCTCCTTTAGTCATGATATCTACTAATTCTTGAAGAGGTGAAGTAACTACATAGTGCTTTTAGAAAAGTTGCCAGATTGTTAAAGAAAAAGCTAGTTATAAATTCTGCTAACGTTAGACATTGTTATTATTGTTTCTAGACTTATTGGCGAATGAAAACGTTTCATACATTGTTATTAGTTCCGATAGGCATGCATTCTATGCATTATTGATTTAAAACACTTTGATGAAAACAAACGCAGTAACTATAGGCATGCCATCTAAATATAGTTGATTATTTAAGACCCATAAACACATTTGCCTAGTGGCAGATGCATATGCAAGATTAAGAACAACATATAGACATGTTTTCTATACGCATATGCAAGATTGAATAATTAAAGACATGGTATCTATATGCGAGTGCATAATATATTATAGGCATAGTATGTACATATGAAAGTGCGAAAATCTTATAAGCATAGTATCTACATATGAAAGTGTTGAATTCCTGTACGCAGGATGTCTATATGAATGCAAAATTTCATAAATTCTCTATGAGCCGGATATCTATGTGATATGTAGAAATCAAAAATTCTCTATGAGAAGGATATCTACATGATATGTAGAAATCAAAAATTCCCTGTGAGCGGGATATTTACATGATATGCAGAAATCAAAAATTCCATATGAGCAAGATATCTATGTGTTATGCAGAAATCAGAAATTCCCTATGAGCAGAATGTCTACCCCTTTTGCATACATGGTTACCCCTACCTTTTCACTAGTCATCCCCAAAAGTTTATTATAAAGTTAGTACAGTCCAAAGAAAATAACGTAAAGAAAATACATCAGAAATTAAATATAACAACCAAGGAGAGCCTGATTCGGACTTCCCATCTGAAGTATAAAGTAAACCAACTCCAAAGATCATGTTTCATAGCCTTTCTCCCATTTGGGTGTGTTATAGTTCCCTAAGAATTTCATAAGAACTCCGAGCAATGGTTACACCCAAATGTATCACCATATTAAGCCATAGTGCAGTGTGGAAGGGCCAGCCCTCAAATGTCCAAGTTCAAAAGGAACTCAAGGTCCCAAGGCAAGGCTCATAAGAGGGGGGCAGAAATTAAGAACTAAGAGATAGTACAAGTACAGAATTCTGAAACGGGAAAAGGGGAAGGGAAACAGTACACGTAGATACACATAGGGGCAAATGAAATGGGGATGTGGTAAACAGGCAAGGACAAGCTAGTGGGCATACCCAGTAATGGGAAATCTTGGCACACCCACAAGCCTGTTAGAACACATTATTTAGAGGTTAGGATCCTCTAAGGGATCAATTTCAACCCATAGACAATAACTTGCATATTCCGATGTTTAAAATGTAATTTAAAGCACATAAAGGGAAATAGGGAGCAGTGATTCATTCTAGAAACAAGCAAAAAGAAATTAACATGCTAGTTAGATAACTAACTCTGCAGAAGTAGAAAGTAGACATGGATATAGAAAGCTATAAGTAAACACATTGTGGTAATGCTCAAGCTTAAATTAGGATATACTAATGTCAAATAAATAAATAGGGAAAAAGCAGTAGTCTTGTGAAAGCCAGAATGCAGACAAGAAGAAAGAATACTATTATGTGCAAGTGACTATGAGTGCAGAAGAAGTTCTAAATTGTGTAGTGTGTTCTTTGTGTTTGTGAAAAAGGATAGTGCCTTTTATAATATAGAAAGCAGGCAGAAATAAGGTAACAAAATAGTTAAAGAAATGATTGTGCATCAATTACACAAGGCTTCCCTTAATTAAGGGATTCCGATTCAAAGAGGTATAAACCAATTAAGGAAAGAAGTTAATCAAACACTTTGTGCAAAGTAGGCAATTAGGGGTGAATACATAAAAGGTTATTTGAGGAAAGGTCTTTATTGAAATACACGGTTGTACAATTTAAGGAAAGAAAATGAATTAATAGCCAAGAAATCAAAGGTCAGAGATTTGTTATGCATGAACCAAGTCAGAAAGATGGAAAAGGTTTTAACTTAATGGAAATTAGTAAACAATGGGAAGGGAATCAATCAGACCTTTTTAGAAGGAATTTTAAATGATTCACAAGATGAAAGCTTTTTTTAAAGAAGATCCATCATACAAAAGAGCCTACAGACACATAAACATGAAAGAAAATTGTCATGCCATTGTAAAATCAGTAGAAAATCTACTGCAGAAGAGTTTAGCAAAAAGTTGAAAATTGCATGAAAAAAAAGATGTTTATACCCAGTTCGGAGACTCAAAGTCAGTCTAAAAGAATTAGGGGGTCTTTGAAATAAAACCCTAGTTAGAACAAACCATAAAGAAAAGCGGAGAGGGAAAGCAAATTGAATCGAAACATGTGTAGAGGTTTCACAAAAAAACTGAAACTTCTAACATATTTCTTTCAGAACTCACGAGTAATCATGCAAACACAGTAGAGGGATTCAAAGAACATAATGGGAAATACTGATAGGAACAGTAGAAGAAACATTCTTTTAGATGAAACTTAACCAAGGTTCAGTAGGACATAGTAGAAAAGTATAGTAGGTGAAGCACAGCAGGACATAGTAGAAGAAAATACCAGAATGCAGTAGAAAGAATATGAGAAAATAGTATGGAATTCATGGTACAAAACATACAAGCATGGAGGATATAAAACACATTAAAAAGAACATACAAGAACAGAGTATAAAAACTCAGCAGAAGAACACAGTAGAAGAACATACAAAAATCCGGTAGATAAAAAAATGTATATGAGCACAGTAGAAGCAAATACACAAAAGAAAGGTGAAAGAAAGTCAGAGAAACCCTTAAGCATTTTTTTAGAAAAGTCTAGAAGGCAAAGAAAGATTTTTAAAAGTAATTTTAAAAAGAAATGTTAGGAAATTTATTTGAAAACTCAAAAAAAGAATACATACACAACGGATCTAAAGAGATCGGAGAAAACTTCTAAGGGTTAGGTTTTCAGAAGAACCCTAGAAATGAGATAGGCTTTAAAAGGCCACCGATCTAATTCGGAGATGTCAGAAACAGGCTCAGATAACCTTGGTACGCTGGAGCATGGCGGACAATGACTCTGGAGCCTCGAATCGGTAGAGGTCTAGGTGCAAACCTTCGAGATCTGGCCTTTGATCTTCCGGTATCAGGTGTGTAAGAGCAAAGGGAGGTGGGTATAAGACTCCCAAAGCCGGAGAAGCCATGGTTTCTTGTAGGTTTCAAGGCAGAAATGGTAAGAGACGGGTAGGGTTTGGAAACTTTGAGAGAGTTTGAGAGAAAGGAGGTTTCAGAGGCGGTGGGTTAGGTGAAATGATTTAGGGTTAAGGGGTGTTGGTGGATTAAAAAGGAAATGAGGGATTGTGGCGGTTGATCATTTTGATAAACGGCCTGGATTTAATGAGGAGCTGGGCGGGTTAAACTTAAGCGGATCAAAGGGGGGTAATTTGGGCCGGTCCATTTGAAATTGAAATTGGGGTAGATTTGGGCTAAAATTGAAATAAATAGGGCTAGATTTTAAATAGCTCCTTTTTCCATTTTTATTTTATAAAAATAGTAAATAGTTTCTAAAAACTAATGAAAGGTACTAAATAAATTAATAATATATAAATATTAAATTAAAAATATTGGAATTAATTTTGTAATAATAGACACAATTAAATCTTAAAGAAGGCTAATATTGCAATTAAGTGCAATTTATATTTAAAAATGCCAAATAAATTTATAAACATGTAAAAAAATTACCTTAGATATATTTTGGTATAAATATAAGAATACAATAAATTATTTACCAAAATTGATAATTTGGGAAATAATTATTGGTTTTTTACCGAAAAAATAAAGCGATAAACTAGTTTAAAAATCTTTAAAAAATTGGATAAACTAAAAAGCTTGGACATGCTTATATATGCATACATATGCGATTTGAAAGTATTTGGCATATGTAAAATATATAGGAAAAATTTGGTATCAACACAGCTTATAGAGCCTATGATAAGTGAGGGAGTGAGTATCTGCCCTCCTAGGATATTTCTTCAGACTCACTGCCAACCCATATCATCCCAAGTTTCATATTGACAGATGGAACTCCTCCACCATCACCCACTTCCCAATCACCACAACATGTTCCTATTGAGTCGTCTGAGGGCTCAGCAGCCGATAGTAGTGAGTACTCCACCTCCCCCTCAGCTTCATTCTCTGGGGAGAGTGCAGACGAAGGTGAGGAAAAGGTACAAGAGGATGAGAAGGTACCTGAGGGTGGTGAGCCTCAAATTGGGCGCATTGCTCGAACTAGAAAGCCCAATATTTTGGAGGATATGCTTGTGAGTCAGGTGGCATACCACAAATTTCGGGAGAGGCGGCCGGTGAGAAAATTAATTCTGGTGAAGAGCTTTATAGACAGAGACCTTGTACCCCCACAAACCCAATGCGCATAGAGAGTTCAGGACTCCAGTGGCTTGGGATCACTTCTTATATGATTGTGTCGACGCCAATAAACACTTGGTCAAAATTTTTTATTTTAACGTAGCCCACATCGTAAAGGGCTCCAATGTTATCTAGGTTCAGAACCTCAAGGTGTTGTTTGACAGGAAGTCGCTCAACGAATATCTAGGTTTCAATGAAGAAGAAGAGACTCTTTATATGTGACAATCCGTCCCGTCGTCACATGAGTTACCACCTTTCTTTCCCTATTTTATGCTTCTATATGTTTCATTTTATGTGTTAATCTGAAGTAACTCAGATAGAGTTTGGTTGGAAAAAAGACAATTATTCTCTTTATGAGAAGGTTAATTTGGAAAAGTCAACTGAATGTCGACTTATGCGTTATAGGGATTGGAATAGATTTTCGATGATCCTATTAGCTTTAGGGGATGATCTTTGGCTTAGGAGTGAAATTAGAATTCAATTTGGAGGCCCAGAGTAGAATTTGGCTTGAATTGGCTAAGTTTGAATTTTGGCAGATTTCAGTTGATAGGTGAGATTTTGATCTGCAGGTCGGAATGGGATTCCGAGAGTTTCAGTAGCTCCGTTAGGTAATTTTTGATATACGTGCAAAGTTTTAGGTCACTCGGAGGTGTTTAGATCGGGTTTTTGATGGAGAATGCAATTCGGGAGATTTTTAGAAATGTAGGCTTTGATTTGATCATTATTGAGGATTTTGATGTCAACATTAGAATTTTGATGATTCGAGCGAGTTTGGATGGAGATTAGATATGTTCTGTGCCTTTGGTTAGGACCCCGGGGGCCTCGGGGTGATTTCAGGTGGTTGAGCAGAGGTTTTTGGAGTGGTTGCATGAAAATAAGGTCTGGCTTCTGGTATTTCCCCATCTGCAGAAAAGGAGCCGCAAAAGTGGTTCCGCATATGTGGCTAGGTTGATTGCAGAAGCGGCCCATGAGGTTGCAGACTAGGGTATCGCTACTGTAGGTCTGCATAAGCCGAAAGGAAGCCGTAAAAGCGGAAGGGGAGAATCCGCTGAAGCGCGTTGTGATCGCAAAGGCGGAGGCTTGAACCTTTAATGAGAAACCGTAGAAGTGAGAGAATGGACGTAGATGAGATTCTTGGACAGCAGAAGCGGAAACCACTGTTTGCAGAATGGTTTAAAACATTTAATTCTTTCCGCGAGTACATTCATAACTTCCTCCGTTTTTACCATCTTGGGAGCTTTTTGGCAGAGATTGAAGAGGGTTTCGACGGGAATTGATTGGGGGTAAGTCTTGAGACTTAGAAACTTCATTTTTGTTAAGAATCAACATTAACTTCATGGAAAATTTTGGGAGAAACTTGAAGAACTAGGGCTAGAGTTTTTAAATTCTAAATGGGGATTTGACGGCCAATTTGAGCTATGATTTTGGTAAATTTTATATGTACGAACTCGTGGAGAAATGAGGAATCCATTGATGTGACTTTCACAATTTTTGGAGAAGTGGGCCCGGGGCTTAGGTATTGCCAAATTCGTGTTTTTGGCTGTTTTTTGAGTTCTTTATATTGGGTTATGTCCCAGTAGCCTATTATAACCTATTCCTTGTAGTTTTGGTTAAATTCTGCACTCGAGGAGGTTTACTTGCGAGGAAAGCGTAAGGCGAGCTAGGATTTTAGCTGGTTTGAGGTGAGTAATGGTTATGAATGATATACTGAGGGTTTGAAACCCCGTATTTGCACTATGCAATGCTATGTTGAGATGAAACACGCGTCGTGTGATGAGCGTTGTGATGTTTCTGCTGGGGACTCGGACATGGTCCATCTCGACTGATGACTTACTACACTTTTTGACTGAGACTGAGCTTATATCCGTATATTTTGGGCTAGTTGCCATGTTTGGGGCCTTGTGCCGATCTGTAGAACTATTTGGGGGCATGTGAGCTGATTGACCCCACTTACCTATTGAACACACACTATCTGTCATGTCCTTAACTGTGAATCATGAAATAAACCGAACTTTGTAACTTGCACGCTAAATGAGCAATGCCTAGGGTTGAATACCCTATCTTAGTTTAGTGGCCTGAGAGGCCAAGTCTATATTGACTGAGAGGGGTCAAGGACCCTGTAGTAAGGGTATTTGAAATATACCGGATCAGGATGCATGACGCAACAGTATATACCCATACATGTGTTGGATTGGACTACACGCCGCAGTCATATACTATATATATGGATCGGACTGCATGCCGCAGTGATATATCATATGGATCGGGCTGCACGCCGCAGTATTATAGCATTGGGCTGAAGGAGCTCCTCCGGAGTCTGCACACATCCCTTGTGAGCGTAGTCGACTATATTTATTAGATCGGGTTGCGTGCCGCAATATTATACATATATTATATTGGATCGGACTATGTGCCGCAGTATTATGAATTATATCGGATCGAGCTGCGCACCGCAACCGTGTTAGTAAATTGTCGGACGGAATAGAGGAGTTATTATCAGTTTCGTTTTTCCTATTTAGCATATTTTTACTGCCTTCACTGTTGATTTTAGAACTGTACAGTGTTCTTACCGGATTTCTTATATTCAATTGTTATTTATTGTTATTAATCATTGAGTAGGAGTACTCACTCTACTCCTTGCACCATATGTGCAGATACAGGGATCCCGGAGGCTTAGCTGTGATTATCTGTTGTTGCCCAGTTTAGTACAGGATTTATCGAGGTAGTTGCTGGTGTGTAGGACCTGATTCCTCCTCTTATGTATCTTTTACTTCCGCATTAAGATTACCATTGTATAGGATATTGACCAGTTGTATTTAGAGGCTCTGACTTGATGCGCCAAATCTCTTGGGTTGTTATTACTCGTTATGATTTCTGCACTGTCCCTATTAATATTAAACTAAGGCTTTTATGGTAAAATTGGAATTTTAAAATAATGATTTGGTTACAAATGTTCGAATGGTCGGGCTTGCAAAACAAGGTGTTGGGTGCCATCACGACCGGGGTTTGGGTCGTGATAAGTTGGTATCAGAGCTTAGGTTACCAGGCCTCGTGAGTCATGAGCCAGTTTGTAGAGTCTTGAAGATCGGTACGGAGATGTCTGTACTTATCCTCGAGAGTCTACAGAACCTTTCGGAAAAACTTCTAATTCTTGAAATTCTTATTGTGGGAGAACTAATCTTCTGTATTTTATTATCTCGCAGATGGCGAGGAAGCACGTTACCAGACATGGCGTAAGACCACCATTTCCACCCACTAGAGGCCGAGGACATGGCCGTGGTCGACACAGAGCAGCAATGGCAGCGCCAGTTGACCCACCTGTTTACCCCACTCAGGATCAGCCTCCAGCTGTAGAGGTTCCAGTAACACGTGCCTAGGCACCAGCTGTTCCTATCGTGACTCCGGGTCTTCAGGAGGCTCTGGCTCAGATTTGATGAGTTTGCACTGGCCTGGCTCAGGCAGTCTCAACCACTACCGCCGCAGCTATATCTCAGACAGAGGGTGGTGATCAGACCCCCGCAGCTCGCACTCCAAAGCAGGCTGTACCGGGTTTACAGACACCGGAGGCACCACCACTTCAGCCAGTAGTTCTGGTTCAGGGCAGTGGGGTGCCAGTGATGCCAGATGACGAGCAGTGTCGTCTTGAGAGGTTCAGCACGCTTTCACCTTATACTTTCAGCATTATTCCGGGTGAGGATGACCAAGGGTTTCTTGACAAATGTCAACGCATGCTTCGGACAGCAGGGATCTTAGAGACGAACGGGGTATCTTTCACACTTTTAAGTTCTCAGGAGCAGCCTTTACATGGTAGGAGGCATATGAGCGGCGTAGGCCGGTAGGTGTAGTGTCATTGTTTTGGCAGGAGTTCTCTATTATCTTTCTGGAGAAGTGGTTACCACTGTCGCAGAGGAAGGGTTTTCGCAGGAAGTATAGTGGCTACGTCAGATGGATATGTCTATGACACAATATGAGGTGAGGTTCTTAGAGTTAGCTTGTTATGCTCCATGGATGGTTCCGACAGATCAGGAGGGGATCAGACGATTTGTGGACGGATTCATTTATCCCATCCTTATTCTGATGACTCGAGAGAGGGTCCTGAGTCATACCTTTGAGGAGGCAGTGGATATAGCTCGTGATATTGAGATGGCTTGCCGTCAAGAGAGAGAGGAGAGGGAGGCCAAGAGGCCTCAAGGATAAGGTAGCTACAGTAGTGCTCCGCCTAGGGGTTATTTTCAGCAGAGCATGGGTCGTTCTTTTAGGCCTCCACAGCCAGCTACCTCAGAGTACTGTGGGTCATCTTCTGGTCGGGGTTATCAGGTCTCTCAAAAGGGTTAGCCATCTCTGAGTGCACTTCCAGCACAGAGTTCTTCTTATGCCCCATCTGTTCAGGGTTCATCCCAGCTGAGTTCTTCAGCCAGCCACTCTAGTGTGATGGGTTCCCGTCAGTCCCAGCACTTAGCGCCAGGGAGTTGTTATGAATGTGGCAGTTCAGGGATATGCGGAGGGAGTGTCCCCGCCGTGCATCCATTTCATCTCAGCAGAGGGGCCAGCCCTCATCTTCTGGCCCAGTGTCTTTGGCACACGCCCAGTCAGCTAGGGGTGAGGTTCAGGCAGTTAGGGGTCTCCCCAAAGGGGGAGGCCAATCCGGTAAGGTTCAGGCTCATTGCTACGCTCTTCAAGGCAGGTCAGATGTTGTTGCTTTGGATGATGTTGTTACGGGTATTATTTCAGTCTGCCATAGGGATGCCTCAGGCTTATTTGATCCCGGATCCACATATTCCTATGTATCTTCTTACTTTTCTCATCATTTGGGTGCTATCTGAGGGTGTCTTGCGTTACCTCTGCGCGTATCTAACCCGGTGGGCGATACTATTATTGTGGACCACGTGTGTCGGTCCTGTCTTGTTACTATTGGGGCTTGGTGACCCGAGTTGACTTGCTGCTATTGAGCATGGTACATTTAGATGTTATTCTGGGCATGGATTGGCTATCACCGTGCCATGCTATTCTAGACTGTCATGCTAAGATAGTCACATTGGCTATGTCGGGTATTCTGAGGATCAAGTGGTGTGGTACGAATGATTATGTACCCAGAAGGGTAAACTATTTCTTGATGGCCCAACGGATGGTTGGGAAGGGATTCTTATCATATCTATAATTTTTGAGGGATGTTGGAGATGAGGCTTCTGGTCTTGATTCGGTTCCCATGGTGAGAGAATTTCCTGATGTGTTTCCAGTAGACCTGCCGGGCCTGCCATCGAACAACGATATTGACTTCGACATTGATTTGGTGTCGGGCACCAGCAGAGCTAAAGGAGTTGAAAGAGCAGCTGCAGGAACTCCTAGATAAGGGGTTCATTCGCCTGGGTATGTCACTGTGGGGCGCACCGCTGCTATTTGGAAAGAAGAAGGATGGCACAATGAGAATGTGCATTGATTATAGACAGATGAACAAAGGTATAGTGAAGAACAAGTATCCACTACCTTGTATTGAGAATTTGTTTGAACAGCTTCAGAGGGAAAAGGTATTCTCTAAGATTAATCTTCGTTCAGGCTATCATAAATTGAAGATTAGGGCTTCTGATATTATGAAGACAGCTTTCAAGACGAGATATGGGCATTATGAGTTCTTGGTTATGTCATTTGGGTTGAATAATGCCCCAGCCGCATTTATGCACCTGATAAACAGTGTATTTCATCCGTATATGGTTTCCTTTGTGATCGTGTTTATTGATGATATTCTCGTATACTTGAGTAGCTAGCAGGAGCATGTGCAACACTTGAGAGTGGTATTGCAAAGGTTGAGAAAGGAGAAGCTTTATGCAAAGTTCTCCAAGTATGGGTTTTATCTCAGTTCCATTGCTTTTTTGGGACACTTGGTATCCAGTGATGGTATACAGGTTGACCCAAAGAAGATTTAGGCGGTGCAGAGTTGGCCCTGGCCGTCCTCAGCTACTGATATTCGTAGTTTCCTCGATTTAGCGGGTTAGTAGGGTTTTTCATCTATCGCTTCTCCTTTGAGGAAGTTGACGTAGAAGAATGCTCCATTTGCGCGGTCAGATGAATGCGAGGAGAGCTTCCAAAAGCTCAAGTCAGCTTGACCACAGCTCCGTACTAGTGTTGCCATCAGTTTCAGGCTCTTACACGGTGTATTGTGATGCTTTGAGAGTTAGGATTGGATGTGTGTTGATGCAGGAGGGTAGAGTTATGGAGTATGCTTGCGTCAGCTAAAGCCCCATAAGAAGAACTACCTTATTCATGACTACGAGTTGGCTGATATAGTTCATGCATTGAATATTTGGAGGCACTATCTATATGGCTTATCCTTTGAGGTGTTAATGGACCATCGCAGTCTTCAACAGTTGTATAAGCAGAAGGATCTCAATTAGAGGCAGCAGAGATGGCTTCAGTTACTCAAATATTATGATATTACCATTTTGTATCATCCGGGGAAAGCCAATGTAGTGGCCGATGCTTTGAGTTGTAAGTCGGTTAGAATGGGTATGTTAGCGTACATTCCAGTTGGGGAGGGTCCCCTTGTAGTTGTTGTTCAGGCCTTGGCAAATCGGATGCTGAGGTTAGATATTTCTGAGCACAGTCGGGTGTTGGCTTGTGTGGTTTTTCGATCTTCTTTGTATGATCGCATTAGGGAGCTCCAGTATGATGACCAACATTTTCTTGTCTTTAAGGACATGGTCTAGCATGATGATGCCAGAGATGTGACTATTGGTGACAATGGTGTGTTGCAGATGCAGGGCCGGATTTTCATGCCCAATGTGGATGGGCTCCGAGAGTTGATATTTGAGGATGCCCACAGCTCGCATATTCCATTAATCCGGGTGCCGCGAAAATGTACCAAGATTTGACACACCATTAGTTGTGGAGGAGAATGAAAAAGGATATTGTGAGTTATGTGGCTCGGTATCTCAATTGTCAGCAGGTCAAGTATGAACATCAGAGACCTGGTCGTGTACTTCAGCAGATGGATATTCTGGAGTGGAAATGGGAGAGCATTAGTATGGACTTTGTGAGTGGTATCTCTCGTACCTCGAAGAATTTTGGTTCTATTTGCGTGATTATGGATTGGTTGACCAAGTCCGCGCACTTCATTCAGTGTGTACTACCTATTCTTCAGAGCGGTTAGCAGGGATTTTCATCTGTGAGATTGTGCAGATGCATGGGGTCCCAGTTTTTATTGTCTCAGATAGGGGTACTCATTTTACTTCATAGTTCTGGAGGACCTTTCATCCGAGTTGGGCGCATAGGTACATATGAGCACATATTTTCATCCTCAGACGGATGGGCAATCAGAGCGTACTATTTAGATATTGGAGGACATGTTGCGTGCCTGTGTTATTGATTTAAAAGGTTCTTGGGCTGTGTTTTTGCCACCTCTATAGTTTTTTATAACAAAAGCTATCAATCCAACATTCAGATGGCGTCGTATGAGGCTTTATATGGGAGGCGGTGTAGATCTCCGGTTGGCTGGTTTGAGCCCCGCGAGGCTAGACTTCTAGGGACGGAGTTAGTTCAGGATGCCTTCGAGAAGGTGAAAGTGATTCAAGAGAGACTTTGCACAGATCAGTCGTGTAAGAAGAGTTATGCGGACCAGAAGGTTCGAGATGTATCTTATATGGTGGACGAGAAGGTCTTGTTCAAGGTTTAACCGATGAAAGGCGCTGTGAGGTTTGTGAAGAAAGGAAAACTGAGTCTGCAGTTCATTGGGCCTTTAGAGATACTTAGGAGGATTGGGGAGGTGGCCTATAAGCTTTCTTTGCCACCCAGCTTGTGAAGAGTTCACCCGTTGTTCCATGTTTCTATGCTCCGGAAGTAAATTGGGGACCCGTCTCATGTATTAGACTTCAGTATGATCCAGTTGGATGAGGACTTGACCTATTATGTGGAGCCGGTGGCTATTTTGGGTCGCCAGGTTCGAAAGTTGAGATCAAAGGAAATAGCTTCGGTAAAGGTGCAGTAGAGAGGAGATGCGGAGCAGATATCCTCGTTTGTTTCAGGCTCCATTTATGTTTCTTGATCCGCTCGAGGATGAGTGTTTGTTTTAGTTTGGGATGATGTGACGACCCAGCCCATCATCACATGAGTTACCACTCAGGTTTCCCTGTTTTATGCTTCTATATGTTTTACTCTATGTATTGGGAGAATTTGAAGTAACTCGGATAGAGTTTGGTTGGAAATGAGACAATTAGTCTCTTTATGAGAAGGTTGGTTTGGAAAAGTCAACCGAATGTCGAATTGTGAGTTATAGGGATCGGAATGGATTTTCGATAATTCGATTAGCTTCGGGGGATGATTTGTGGCTTATCGGTGAAATCGGGATTCAATTTGGAGGCCTGGAGTAGAATTTGGCTTGAATTGGCTAAGTTTGAATTTTAGCGGATTCCGGTTGATAGGTGAGATTTTGATCCGAGGGTCGAAATGGGATCCCGAGAGTTTCAGCAGCTCCGTTAGGTCATTTTTGATATGCATGCAAAGTTTCAGGTTATTCGGAGGTGTTTAGGTTGGGTTTTTCCATTTAGTATGCAATTCGGGAGATTTTTAGAAATTTTTGCTTTAATTTGATCATTATTGAGGATTTTGATATTAACATTAGCTTTTTGACGATTCGAGCAAGTTTGGATGGAGTATTGGATTTGGTCTGCGCCATTGGTTGGGGTCCAGGGGGCCTCAGGGTGATTTCGGGTGGTTGAACGGAGGTTTTCGGTGTTGTTGCATGAAAATAAGGGACCACTGAATTTCCGCAAAAACGGACTGGGGTATCGCTCCTACGGGTCCGCAGAAGCGGGACGGAAGCCGCAGAAGTGAAAAGGGAGAATCCGCAGAAGCGGGTTTGTGGTCGCAAAGACGGAGGCTCGAACCTTTAATGGGAAAACACAAAAGCTGTAGAATGGGCGTAGATGCGGTTCTTGGAACGCAGAAGTGGAAACCACTGTTGGCAGAAGGGTTTAAAGATTTAATCATTACGTGAGTTCATTCATAACTTCCTCCATTTTTGACCATCTTGGAGGTTTTTTGCAGAGATTGAAGAGGGTTTCGACGGGGTATGTCTTGTGACTTAGAAACGTCTTTTTCGTGAAGAATCAACCTTAAATTCATGGAAAAATTTGGGAAAAACTTGAAGAACTAGGGCTTGAGTTTTGAAATTCTAAATGGGGATTTGATGGCCCATTTGAGCTCCGATTTTTGTAAATTTTATAAGTGTGGATCATGGCAAAATGAGGAATCCAGTGATGTGACTTTTGTAATGTTTCGAGAAGTCGGCCCGGGGCTCGGATTTTGTCAACGTCGTGTTTTTGGGTGCTTTCGAGTTCTTTCTATTTGGTATGTCCCATTAGCCTATTATATCCTATTCCTTGTGGGTTTGGTCAGATTCAGCACTCTAGGAGGTTAATTTGCGAGGAGACCGCTAGCCGAGCTAGGATTTTGGCCGATTTGAGGTGAGTAATGGTTATGAATGATATACTAAGGGTTTGAAATACCGTATTTGCACTATGCAATGCTATGTTGAGATGAAACACGCGTCGTATGATGAGCGTGGTGATGTTTCTGCTAGGGACTCGGAATTGGTCCATCCCTACTGATGACTTATTGCACTTTTCGACTAAGACTGAGCTGATATCTGTATATTTTTGGCTAGTATCCATGTTTGGAGCCTTGGGCCGATCCGCAGAACTCTTATGGAGCATGTGAGATGATTGACCCCACTTTACCTATTGAACACACTATATTTGTCCTGTCAATAACTGTGAATCATGAAATAAATCGGCCTTAGTAACTTGCACCCTAAATGAGCAATCCCTAGGGTTGAATACCTTGTCTTAGCTGAGTGGGCCCGAGACGCGAAGTCTATATTGACTGAGAGGGGTCAAGAACCCCGTAATGATGGTATTTGATATATACTAGATCAGGCTGCACGCCGCAACAATTTATATACATACATGCGACGGATCGGACTGCACGCCACAGTAATATACTATATATATAGATCGGGCTACACGCCAAAGTGATATATTATATGGATCGGACTGCATGCCACAATATTATAGTGCTTGGGCTGAGGGTATATTTATTAGATCGGGTTGCGCACCGCAGTATTATACATATATTATATTGGATCGTAATGCGCGCTATAGTACTATGCATTATATTGGATCGGGCTGCGCGCCGTAGCAGTGTTAGTAAATGGTCGGACGGAATAGAGGACTTCTTATCAGTTTTTTTTTCTATTTAGCATATTTTTATTGCCTTCACTGTTGATTTTAGAACAATATAGTGTTCTTACCGGATTTCTTACATTTAGTTGTTATTTATTGCTATTACTCATTGAGTTGGAGTGCTCACTCTACTCCATGCACCCTGTGTGCAGATACAGGGATCCAGGAGGCTTAGCTGCAATTATCTGTTGTAGCCCGGTTTAGTACTGGAGTTATCGAGGTAGTTGATGGCGTCCACACGACCCGATTCCTCCTCTAATCTATCTTTTACTTCCGCATTTAGATTTCCATTGTATAAGATATTGAGCAGTTGTATTTAGAGGATCTGACTTTTGACGCCAGATCTTTTGGGTTGTTATTACTTGTTATTGTTACTGCACTGTCCCTCTAAATATTAAACTGAGAATTTTATGTTAAACTTGGCATTTTAAGTTAATGATTTGGTTAGAAATATTCAAATGGTCGGGCTTGCCTAACAAGGTGTTGGGCGCAATCACGACCGGGGTTTGGGTTGTGATAATATATGGCAAAGTTGGAGATGGGCGAGGAGGTACGTCCATGGTTAGCTCAATACCATTTTGTTGTTTGTAGTTAAGGGTACCTCAAGCCTCGGTCAAAATACTATGGAGGACCCTAAATTTTGAGGTGAGGGGTAGGCAGACATTTGTGTGCAGCCGGTTAGATCCCACTTCCCATGACCACAAACTTCCTCTCTACTAGGCGATTTTAGTTGCTTCCATCATGGCAGGGTACCCCATCAACGTGACGAATGTGATATCCCACATCATCTCTATAGTTGGTGTCGGGCACGACCTGAAATATCCTTTCCCCAACACTCTCATTATGTATTTCCGTGACTTGGAGATGGACAAGATGACTGATGACATCAAGAACAAAGAAATGCCCCGTTCTCTTGGTGCATCTTGAAGAGGAATGACAACCCCAAACATAAGAACTACAAAGAGCTGATTCTACCCCAACTGGCTAATTTGAAGAGACAGTTGTGGTATAGGTCCCCTCAGAGACTGCCTCCACTTTTGCTAAGATGCCTCCCGGACCCTCTACATCTTCAGCCATTCCTCCTGGCCCTTCGACATCAGCAGGTTTGGAGATCCCATCTTCCCAGACCCATCCTATCACTGCCCACCGACCGAGTCAGATACTTCAGAGTATCAATAACTTGATGTATATTGCTTCATACAAGTTGTCCACCTTGACCACCACTATTGCAGCTCAGTCGGCACCTGAGCCAGCACAGGTCCCACAATCCATTGAGGATGCTTTGAAAGAGATTCTTGAGAACCAGAAGAAAAACCTTACTACCCAAGATGCATTGGGAAAGGCCGTTGATTCGCATAGCAAGGCACTCAAAGAGTTTTCTAAGGAGCATAAGAAGATGCAAAAGACACGAGCCTCCAAGTAGTCTATTGATGAGCTGCGGGTAGATGTTGACACGTTGAAGGCAGACCAGCTCCCTTTAGACCTATTGTCCGAGGACCTAGTTTCAGCAGCTGAATTATAGCCGTAGCAGTCATAGCTGCCTCCGAAGAGGAAGAGGATGATTCCTATAGCCGATGATGCTATCATCTAGTTGGGAGACCCAGCAGAGACTTACTCTAGTCAGCCACAAGGTGTACCAGATCCAGAGCATGTCCAGGTCCCAGGAACTGCTTAGCTGGACACTAGAACCAGTCTGAGGTTCCCAAACACATTGAGGACCTAGGGACCACCCATGATCCTATGCTGACCGACAGGTCCGGGGGAGTCTTTGATATCCTTTTTCTTTATCTTTTTGGGGCTTATTTGGACTAGTTAGCATTGGGGACAATACCAGTATTTATTTGAGGAAGTGTGGCCTATATTTTTGGATGACTGTATGTATATTAATACATTTTATGCTTTCTTATTTTTCATTTGGTCTGTATAAAATTTGATATTAGTAGCTTTTACCGCATTTTCTTTATCTTTCTATGGTTCTGTACATAAAGTTACATCATTCTATATATTTATCCCCCATTCTATAATCAAATCCCTGATTGTGTATATTCATTCTATTTTCGCAAAATAATTTTGTTTTTAGCTTTTTATTTGTGTTCGTAGTTTTTTATTTCGTTTTGGACATTTTCCATAAGCCTTTGGTTTTCTTAATACCACGGTTCTTTTCAAATGTGGAGTGCGTGTGAAGCGGGTGGCTTTTCAAAATGATGGATGGCGTGAAAACCTTCTTAAGGGTTTGAGTCCATTTTTTTTTGTAATTTGTAGTTAAGGGTACCTCAAGAAAAGTTTCACTTAGGCCTAGCATATTTTCCTTTATTCCCATGGTCAAAGAAAAAATATTGTGTTTATAATGGTGAAAGTCGTGACCTTGAGACTCTTGTGTTGACCAAAAATCATCAAGTGGTTTTTCGGGATCATTTTGTGCTCAAATCGTATCTAAGGTTGTTGTGGGCCACCGACTCTATGGCTTTAGCAATCCTTTAGCTTGTGCGGTGAGAAATCGAATTGCGAGTCCAAGTCCCGAGCCATTGGTCTAGAACTTGCCCCGAATGTTTATTGAGGAGAAATCTTAAATGAAATTTGACTTGAGAATTGATTATAGGGTCTCCTTGATCCAAATGATAGTTTGAACAATTCCATAGCCTATCAATGATATGATCCCTAGTTAACCCTAAAATAAAAAATCATGATTTAAGAGACCAAATTGTATCGGAATTTGATAAATTTTGTATGGTTGAACTCCAATAAGAATGAGTATTTATTTTTGTAAAATTTATCGGGTCTCTAGGTGCAGTCCTGGAGGATCGACTTTTGGACAAAAAATTGTGAGTTTTGTAAAAGATTGAGACTTAATGATCCAGAATAGTTTCTTATGTGTTTTATTGTGCTTTGAAGTTAATTTGGTTGGATTTGATCCGTCCGGAGGTCTTTTCACTCGAGAAGTGCATTTTATAGTATCGGTTTATCGTCTTCGAGGTAAGTATCTTGCCTAACCTTGTGTGGGGACTTTCCCTTAGTATTTGATTCTGCTATGTCGATTGTAGTTCGTTTATGCGAGATGACAAGTGTGTGCTCAGACTTATTTGAGAAAAAATTGGCCTTTTAGGGTTCTTAGGTACTTATATTCACTTTGTATGAATGTGTACTTGATATGCTTGAGTTTTCCACTTACTAGTTTCACCTCAACATGCTCTAATTGAAATTATTTGCTTTTAGTTCGTTCTTATAGCCTATTCGACTCTTATTTTGCTTAACTGAAGATTTTTACCTCTTCTACAGTTCATTCTATCTTTCATAACTGATCGTCTTTGTTGGAAATCGTTATTATCTCCCCTGTAATTATTTAGTCTTAATTGAGGTTATAATTATCTTTCTGCTGCTCATCCATAATTGAAATTTTTGTATACTCTTCATAATTTTCCCAAACATAAAAGAAGTTTAGATATTCTATATTCAGGTGACATTTCCTTATTTTGAATTATTTGATTCGTGTTGGCTTCCTTGTTTTTGAATTACTTACTGTGGGATCGTTGCTTTATATTATTTTCTCCCTTGTTGTTCTTATTAAGCTTAGTATTCTCTATTGTGGTTATTCCTTGTGAGCTAGTGTTACCATCTCCATGTGATCTAAAGTTCTTGTGTTGATTTACTTGTCGTGTTCTTGTATATATTGTCATTATTGTTGTTGTTATCGTTGTGCTTGTTGTCGTGGTGAACAAGGTTTATGTCAAGTGGTTGTTGATATTGTGATGCACGAGGTTTCTTCCGTGCGGCTGTTTTTATGGGGTTGCACCAGGTTTTTGTCGTACTATTGATATATTACACATGTGGCATGACAAGGCAGAATATGTGTGTATATATATATATATATATATGCTTATATGTAGGTTGCGCATGTGGAGAGACAAGGGGGGAACATTTTGATGCACGTGTGGCGAAACGAGGTGGGTTCTTATTATGTTATTATTTGCACACGTGGTGAGACAATGTATGATATGTTAGAGATTGATTGTGATAATTTATGATGGCCTGGGGCTTTTTTGTTGTCTGATATTGTGTTGTGGTACTCTTACCTATATGATCTTTATCTCGTGAGGTTTGAGAAAATATGTTACTTGTTGTCCGTTATTTACCATATGCTTATTAGCTGGTAGGAACTATATTAAAGCACTTATACATGCGTAGTTGAACACTCCTATTGCATGTGAAGTCCTCGTAATTTTGCTGAGAGTAGATGCACTCCTCGTTTACTTGTTATATAAGTGATAATGGCTCTAGTTAGCCAGTGAGTTGTGAGCATGACCATGAGGTGTGGTAGGGGCACATGATGCCAAGTGTTAGATTTAAGGTACTGAGACTCGTGAGTTGTAATTTGTCTGAGATTTGGTACTTTGTAGATATTGTTGGATAAGACCTGATGTGAACACTGTTGTAGGATGTAAATTATTGCTTACCTCTACTGTACAATGAATTTAGGTTTTAGGTTTGTGTTTTCGCTTGCTCTTCTATGTCGTTATTTTTGTATTTCCACTGTTACTTGTTGTTTTCTTCCCTTATTATGATTTTAGTATTGTTAGCCATTTCGTGTAGTCTTTATATATACATCATGTTCCCTTTTTCCAATACATATAAAGTATATTCGACCGGTAGTTATCTTGAATATTCGTCGTTACTACTCCATCGTGGTTAGTCCTGATACTTACTAGGGACCGACGTGGTGTGCTCGTGATACTCTTCTACACATTTTTATTATGTAGATCTAGGTATTGATCATTAATTGATGTGCAGATCATTGTTGAGGAAACTCAAGGTAAACTTGTTGTTGCGTTCACAGTCTTTGAAGTCACCTTCTTACTTTTATTCAACTGTTTTCACTTCTTTCTGAACAGTTATATTTAGAAGAGGTAGCTAACTCTGTAGAGCTTTTGACATATACTACCGGATTTTGAAAATTATAAATTATGAAGAGATTTCTGCTTCAAGACTTTAAATTTTATTTTTTATTGGTATGTGTTAGTCTTACCTAGTCCTAAGACTAGGTTCCATCACGATACCCAATCGGAGGAAAAGTTGGGTCGTGATATCTTGACTTCTAGATTTCTATGAATATGACATTAAATGTTAGAAACGACGAATTGGCTTGTTATAATTTTATTAAAAAAAAGATGACGGGCTATTCTAAAAATTATTGATATGCTAAATCTGGTCTTTATCATAATAGACAAATACATCGCTACAACCATTATTCTTGAGGTCTTGAAATCTATACTTGAGTTGAAGATCATTTTTGAGACTTGTTGAAATACTTGAATAACAAAATACTTGAGGTTTATTCAACTGATATTGGCTTGAAAGCCATGATTGATGTTCAATTGGAACATTTATTTAAACACTCTTCTTGATGTTATCTATGCTTCCAACCTTGCAGGGTAATGATATACATGTGCTTAGTAAAAATGAGTGTAAAGTACAAAGGGTGATGCCGTGCCATTTCTTATACATTATCATGTGACGGAGAGTATAAAGCACGAAGGATGATGTCATGCCATTTTGTATCTATTATTATGTGAGAAAAAAATATAAAGCATGAAGAATGATGTCGTGCCATTCATATACATTATCACGCATGAAAGATAATGTCATGATATTGCGTTTACATTATGATGTGAGGATGAGAGTAAAAGCACGAAGGGTGATGTCGTGCTATTATTTTTATATGATCATATGTTCATGGAACGAAGGGTATTTCGGTGCGAGCGAGAACGAGAGACATATATTATATTGTGATATCTTTTTGTTGTGTATATATTTATGTCTTTATATTGGGTTGTTATTGTACAACTATGTTTCCTATGTGACTTGTTGTCATTGTTCTATTTGTGTCCTCTACCCCAATTGTTGTTGCGTTATCCATACCTTCTACAAATTTAACTTGCAAATATAATGATTTTATTCTTTTTTTGTTATATTGGAATTTCTTCTACCTAGTTGATATTGTTATGTGTATGCTCAGCAAGAAAAAGATAAATGCACGAAAGTTGTTTCCGGGCTAGTTGATTTGATATATAAACATATACTAAGTGAGAATGAGATAAATGCATGAAGGTATTACTGTTCCATTCAATTGATATCTTGAACATATTTCTCACACTAGAAATATTATGAATTGAATGAGATAAATGCACGAAGGTGTTACCATGCCAGTCGATGTGATATCTTGAATTCATTTCTCACACCAGAAAAATTATGAATTTACTACTGTGATTTCTCCTAGTAATCATTCATTTCCTTGCATAGAAGTTTAATCTTACCTTTATTTGTTATGCTCTATAACGTTTTCTACTGCTAGTCTATTGCACATGTTATAGAGGTGATTATCTCTTTAACTAAAAATCTGTGTCACTAATTCGACGAGGTTAGACATCACACTTACCAGGTACATGGGTGTCACGACCCAAACCCCCGCTCCGGTCGCGATGGCGCCTCTCGTATAGACAAGGCCAACCAGACCATTTCAGAACACCACAATAAAGCAGCTAATCAGTTATACAACAGTTCGAGTATGAATTAATGATATTAATTAGCGTAATTACAACCCAATACAGCTCGACCGGGGTGTCACAAGTCATGAGCATCTAGAGAAGTCTAAATACAACAATAGGGCCAACAATATACAGAATAAAATCTAGAATCAAAGGAGAAAATCCGGTGCCGAGAACGCTGGCGGTCACTCTGCTCAGCTACAATAGTAATATCTTCAATCAGCTACCGGGTGAACAATACCTGCATCTGCATGCGAGGTGCATGGAGTAAAGTTAGTACTCCAACTCAGTGAGTAATAAAAGCAAATAATAATTGAGCATCAAGACATCACGTAAAGCAAGCCATCATGCTATGTGAGACAATGTAACCCTTTGAGAAAACAATGAAACCGTGAAATCTTTAGAAATATTTGGGCTTAGTTTAAAACCTCTTTAGAAAATATCTTTTTCCATTAGTTAAACAAATGAATGCGAAACAAGTAATGCAAATCAGCACAAAAGTCAGCCCCTCGGGAACAACACACCGTTAATAGATAACAGGATATAAGATACTTAGTGCAAGAAGTAGCATGGAAGACGATGAAATGAGAGTGCGGAAATGTCATGACAATTAATTTAAATAGGACAAATGCATGAGTGCAATGCCATGCATATGACAGTACACTCTAGTACCTGCCGCAGCGTACAACCTGAGCCATCCATATAATAGACGCCGCACGATGCTCACTGGGGTGTGTAAAAACTCCGGAGGGGCTCCTACAGCCCAAGCGTAATACTGAGCCATCTCGTGGCATCAATTAATTCCTAGTCAGTCATTGCTATCTGACCAATTTACATCATACACTGTCATTGTTACCACTGTTTTAATTTAGATCATACAGTGTCATTGTTACCACTGCTTCAAGTCACATCATACACTCTCATTGTTACCACTGTTTCAATTTACATCATAGAGTGTCATTGTTACCACTGTCCCAAAATTACTACTGCGGCGCGCAACCCGATTCATGCTAAGTCCAGAAATCATCGTAAGCCCCTTGGGCATTTGTAAAACAGTAGTTCTCAGCCCGAAATTTCAATTAGAAATATCATTTAAGTTTTTAAATCTTAGAAAGATGGCTAAGTTGGCGAAACAGTATATAAAATCTGGACTGAGATCAAATGATATTCAAAATATGCAAAAACAGTGATATCAATCCCTGAAGGATTCAAAGAATTGGCAAGAAGCCCCTAGCGTAGCAATAAAATCAAAATAAGGATGACTCTCAACTTAGTTCAAGTAGAAAACACAGTAAAAACATCTCTCGGGATGGATCAAGTAACAATTCCAAATGGTGATCTACCCCACACCCGTTATCTGGCGTGCAAGTCACCTCAATACAGCACTATAGTATGCAAATCCGGGGTTTCAAACACCGAGGATATCATTTACAAGCATTACTCACCTCGAACAGGTAAAATCTCTAGTTCGTGACGCCATTGCCCCTCAAGTCGGCCTCCACGTGCGTCAAATCTAACCAAAATAAGAGTGAATACATCACAATAATCTAAGGGAATAATATCCAATCGAAAACAATCGAAAAATAGCAAAAATCTCGAAACTCTAAAAATCCGATTCCCGGGCTCACTTCTAAAAAAATTACGAAATTCACATCACCGGATTTCTCATCTCGGCACAAGTCCATACATATCAAATTTACCAAAATATGAGTCCATTGGCACTTCAAATTCTATTTTTAAATTAATAATTTTTCAAGCCCCGAATTTACCCCCTTATGATGAATTTCAACTGATTTCAATGTTAGATTTATCATAATCTTATGTATTTATGCCAAAGGTCTTGCCTCCAATCGATTCCCAGTCAAAACTCTCTTTTATTCTCGCCAAAAGCTTTCTAGGTCGCCCAACAATGGTGGAAATATCCCAAGCTCACGGATGAAATATTCAGTAAAAATCCTTATGCCTAGGCCGATTTTTGCTTTTGCGGTCCCGCTTCCGCTATACGAGACTACTAAAGCATCCATATCCACGCTTCAACGAATATTCTTAGAAGTCCTAAGCCGCTTCTGCGGCTAAATTTCCACTTCTGCGGAATTCCCTCTCAAGATAAAAATCGCTTCTGCGATTACCCTTCCGCTTCTGCAGACCCGCTGATGCGAAGAATATTCCACTTCTGCGGAACTACCTTACCAAACCATGGACCGCTTCTGCGGTAAAATATTCCGCTTAAGCACCTCCACTTCTGCGGTCCATGACCCGCATGAGCGAAAATACCAGTTGCAGCAACTCTTCACCATATGAAATCTCCAAAACTCCCTATTTAACCATCTGAACTCATCCGTGGCCCGCAGGACCTTAACAAAAAATATCAATGCATCCCACCACGTTACTCAAAATTGTTCCAATCATAAAAATACATCTAACAACAGAAAAATCCTCAATCCTCATCGAATTCTAGCCTATGTTCTTCTAAAACTTCCGAAACACGTGTTCGATTAGAAACTCAACCAAATCACCTCCGAATAATCTGAAATTTTGCACACACATCCCAAACCACATAAAGAAGCTACTACAACTCTCGTAATTCCATTCCGACCCTCGGTTCAAAGTCTCACCTATCAATCGGATATCGCCAAAATACTAACTTCGCCAATTCAAGCCTAATTCTACATCGTACCTCCAATTTCACTTCTGATCATACTCTTAAGTCAAAAATCACACCCCGAAGCTAACCTAGTTACCGGAAATCATATCCGACCCCTCTAACTCATAAGTCAATATTCGGTTGACTTTTCCAAACAAAACCTTCCTTAAAGAGATTAAGTGCCTCATTTCCTTTCAAACCCAATCCAACTCAACTCTAACACATCAAATGTCGATAATGAAACATGAAGAAGCATAACATGGGGGAAACGGGGCGGTAACACATGAGATGACGGGTCGGGTCGTCACATCCGCCCCAACTTAAACAAATGTTCTTCCTCGAGCATACCCAGAGTTGTCCTACAAGCCAATCAATAGCTGAATGAACTTACCACGCATATACCAAGGGTGCTCCACGTCACCCTATTTACCTAGGTTCGATAACACAATATAATTGAAATTCGTAATCCATCCTATTCCATTAATCGTAGAACCATATTTCCACTGCCAAAATCATCCACAAGGTCCAAATCTCACAACTATACTCTGAATAAGCCCGAACCAGCTGTCATTACCCATACCTGAAACCTTGGTACCATTACATGATAAACACATAACTTATGGTCGTAGCAATAACTTCTGTTCACCGCATTTGCACACAATACACAAATACCGCCAGAAGACTCTTATCAAAAAATTCTCATTCCAACGGCTTTCATATAATGCAATCGATCAATGACACACGCAATAAACAATAACCATTTCTTAGATCAACCATTCACGATGCCACTTCTCCACTAACATTTACCATATCAATTTTCCGAGCCGAACCACACTATTTACCTTCCAACATGTTGAAATCAAATCCTTTCATATTAACTAATGCTCCCAATGATCTTGTCTAATCAAACATAACCACTCGGTGACATGAAATATCAACAGGGGCCTAAGCCATATCTAGCATAGTCCGCGCTCTAATATGCAACGGTTTCAACATACTCAAATCATGAAAATGACTCAAATAAAAGAGTTGTACCTCAAGCTCACCAGTACCATCACATCGCAAGGCTGAGAACCCGTCTAATATCATTGAATAGAACACACGAATCTAACCCGAAAGGTCATATCCCCACATATCCAAACACTGCTCCAAATCAAACACCTCAAGTCCCTATGCTCGAAATTAATAACAACACACAATTGTTATTTGGAACCCTAGCAAATCATCACACCCACGGTTAAGCAAGTAACATATACCACACAACCCTAAAAGGACAAAACTGATGCGCCATTCACCGAGCAACACCCAATTACTCTTCCCACTAGACTTTCCACTATAAACCCCGATAGAACCGCACCATATATTCCCAACCACAAAAATCATAACATCTCGAAACACATAAACAACTCATAGATCATTCCATATCATTGATAAACTCAATAACAGTCGAATCAACCTATCCCTCAACAATTAAATTCGAGCCAAACAAACTGACTCAAGCTAGAACACACATCCACATTGGCCTGCCATTGAGCTACATACCAAGGAAACCGGAAACCGGAACCTGTTCCTTTCCACTACTATAACTGCTTCTGGTGCCATATGATACGGTTCCTGACACCAAATCAATACCAAAATTGATACCACTGCTCGGTGACATGCGTGGCCACAGGAAACACATTAGAAAAAGTCTCACAACGCCGGGTCTGGATCCAAGATAGTTAACCTTTGCACTACCAATCATCACAAAGGCCCAATTTAGAAAGACAATCTTTACCAGCCACCCGCTGGTCTTTGAAATATAAGCCACTCTGCTAGAACCTAATCCAATGCATCCCACCACTCAACCTGTGGCATTTTCGACATAGCCCATAGTGCAATTGTTTAGAATCACCTAATACTCAGATAACCAGTCTGGATTTAATCATCACATCAAAAATCTAACGTACCAGCAAACAAAGATCTACTCGAGCCTCCAAATCTCGATGGGCCTAAACGGTGCCAATACCCATGATCCACAACCACAATATGGCCTGATCATGAGAACTTTCCTCTCCAAAGCCACATAGCACATAAATCATAGTACCAAATCCCTATTTCTCCGTCTGAAAATGTACCACACCTTAATACCTAATAATTTCATGATAGTTACTCTATATTCTCAATGTGCCACCAAGCCAACCCGAATAGCACCAGTCGATCTAACCAAAAAGTGCCGCAATACCACCAAAGTGCCAACTATTTAAATCACATCGCCCCTTTTCTGTAACAAAATCTCTTCTCAAATCACTACCATTTAGCAATACTATTTCCTTAATCATCTAAGTTTATTCGTTGCATAAGAGTTTCATGAACTTCCTTTCAAAACTAAACTTTAACTTTACACTTACAAGTTTCGGTTCTTCATAACGTACCGCATGTAACATGCCGTTCGAGGATACATGAAAAACTTACCTCCCTTCCGAGCCATAGACATCAATGCACTCAACTACTCAAGAGCTTACCATTGATCTAGTCTAGAACAAAGGCCATAGAAGACATACATTTCAAAACCACGGTAAAATCCAACAAGAACTCTTCTCGTTCCTTTGCACTAATTAAACTGCCAAGACTGAATCCTTCTAACTATACCAAGCTAAGCAAGCCGTCGAAGCCCAAGAGCATTGCTACAAAATACTTGCACGAACTTATTACCTCAAAAACACACAAAGAATTAATCATATGATTGCCATGTCGATCCGATCTACTATCAAGCTACTCCATCAGTCTAAATTTTCTTTTGGTTCATCTTCAACTTGATATTTCTCCTTTTTTATAGCACCACAATTTCTCAACCTAGGCTTCAACATGAGAACCAAGCATAAACCACATTGACTGAATCTGTTAGCTGCTAAATACTTTCACAGTTATTCTCAAGAGCACCACGATCAAATACTTTACTTTGAAGGGACTTCCCGCAATTCTAAATCGGTTACCTTTACCTTCTTAATACTAATACATAGAATCCCATAATTTATATAGAAAAGTACCACAAGTCTTGACATCATCCAGCAAAACTCAATTTTTAATCACATGCACAACCTTCAAATACCCCATTGTTATATCCAGGTATTCACTCCATTCAAACTGTAAGTAGCCTGACCCAACGGACATAATCACCTGCGCCTCATTAACACTCCGATATCGCAGACTGAAATCCTTATCCCCTGACAACCAGGCAACTTCCTGTTCGAAGCATCCAACATTCCTTTCCAACAACAACTCTAGATATTCCGCAATTCTCATACCCTATGAAGCATAATATAACCCTGGTCAAAAATGTTCCTTTACTCTAACCGTAGATAATTCTCTTGCAAGCCTCAAGCTGGAACCAGCATAACACATAATTGTACAATTAGCTTATCAATAGAAAACTCCCCAACTTACCTCGAAGTCATAACTCAAGATACACTCACTAACCCATAAACATTTACCCTATTGATGACCCAATACCATAGTGAGATTAAACTCAAATCATCCATAGGGTTGTGAAAATGCAGATCATCTAGCACAGTATATCTTCCGCAAATCTCACATTCATTTCCTCAACAGCAAAGGCCACTCTCTCAAGCAACCCGAAATTTCAAACTCAGCACGTACTTTTCAATTATGCATGAGATCTTTAACATACACATAAGGATTCACACCACTTCAGAACACTCTGCAGGAGATAACCCACCTACTTTACCTCAATATAACATTTTTGCACTTCTTCCACTGACATAAACATTATACAATTACTTGGTCTTTCTAAGCCTGAACTTATACCGCAGCATAAACTTTTTACTTCACTCTCAACTGGAAACATGAAAATATTCTTTACGCACCCATAACTTGGGCTATACCTCGAATCACAATGGAATTCAAACACATAATTGTTCGCCTATCACCCAGCAGATCTCCCTCGACACTTCAAGTTACATAGAAACATCATGCAGTACTAACATACTCATCACATTGTTACCCAGCCGTCATTCCCACTAATAGGGGAAATACCGATCATATAAGTTCAAATACATGCTTACACAATAAGCACCTCGGTGCTCAAGCCAGAGGCAAAGATCCGGCCTCAAGTCCTCCAGACTAGCTCGACAAACTCATGAAGATCACATCTCACCCCTTGATCGGGAAAATACAAACCATCGAGGCACATATAATATTGAGAGCTTGTATGCGCGCACATACGTGTGGAAGGAATTTCAAAGGTTACATCTCAAGATGTATCAAGTACGCACGATAAGAATTCCAAGAAAGTGAAGTTTTCCTAAAGGTTCTGGAGCCTCTCGAGGATAAATACAAACGTCTCCATACCAATCCACGAGACTCTACTAAACCTGCTCATAACTCGTGAGACCTTGTAATCTAGGCTATGATACCAACTTGTTACGACCCAAACCCTTGCTCCGGTCAGGATGGCGCCTCTTGTGTAGACAAGGCCAGCTAGACCATTCTAGAACACCACATTAAAGCAGCGAATCAGTTATTCAACAGTTCGAGTATGAATTCATGCTATTAATTAGTGTAATTATAATACAATACACCCCGACCGAGGTGTCTCAAGTCACGAGCATCTAGAGAAGTATAAATACAACTACAGGGCCAACAATATGTAGAATAAAATCCAGAACCAAAGGAGGAACTCCGGTGCCGCGAACACTGATGGTCACTCCACTCAGCTACAGTAGTAATACATTCAATCAGCTCAACACCCACTATTGTGTGAACAATACCTGCATATGCACGCGAGGTGGATGGATTAAAGTGAGTATTTCCAACTCAGTGAGTAATAAAAGTAAGTAATAACTTAGCAGCAAGAAATCACGTAAAGCAAGTCATCATGATATGTGAGACAATGTAACCCTTTGAGAAAATAGTGAAACCGTGAAATCTTTATAAATATTCGGAATCAGTTTAAAACCTTTTTCAAAAATATCTTTTTCCAATGGATAAGCAAATGAATGTGAAACAAGTAGTGCAAACCAGCAAAAAAGTCAGCCCCACGGGCATAGCACTCCGTTAACAGATAACACCAGGATATTAGGTACTTAGTGCAAAAAGTAGCATGGAAGCCGATGAAATGAGAATGCTGAAATGTCATGATAATTAATTAAAATAGGGACAAATACATGAGTTCAATGCAATGCATATGATGGTACAGCCTTGTACCCGCTGCAGCGTGTAGCCCGAGCCATCGATATAATTAACGTCGACGGCACTAACTAGGGGTGTGTAAAGACTCCGGAGGGGCTCTTACAGCCCAAGAGAATATTCAGCCATCTCGTGGCATCAATTAATTCCTGGTCAGTCAATGATACCTGACTGGTCAGTCATTGTTACATGACCAATTTACATCATATAATGTCATTATTACCACTGCTTCAAGTCACTTCATACAGTGTCATTGTTACAACTATATTAGAGTCACATCATACTGTGTCATTGTTACCACTACTTCCAGTCACATCATATTGTATCATTCTTACCAGTGTCCCAAAATTATTGTTGCGGTGCGCAGCTCGATACATGCTCAGTCCAGAAATCATTACAAACCCCTTGGGCTTTTGTAAAATGGTAGTTCTCAGCCTGATATATCAATTATAAATATTATTTAAGTTTTCAAATCTTAGAAAGATGGCTAAGTTTGCAACAATATTTAAAACCTTGGACTAAGATCAAATGATATGCAAAATATGCAAACATAGTGATATCAATCCCTGAATGATTCAAATAATTGGCAAGAAGCCCCAAACATAGCAATTAAGACAAAATAAGGATAATTCTCAACTAAGTTCAAGCAGAAAACAGAGTAAAAAAATCTATCGAGACATATCAAGTCAAAATCCACAATGGTGCTCTACCCTACGCTTGTTATTCGGCGTGCAAGTCACCTTTATACAGCACTATGGTGTGCAAATCATGGGTTACAAACCCTCAGGATATCATTTACAAGCAATACTCACTTCGAACTGGTGAATCTCTAGCTCGTAATGCATTTTCCCCTCATGTCGACCACCACGCGCATCGAATCTAACCAAAATGAGAGCGAATACATCACAATATTTTAAGGGAATAATACCCAATCGAAAATAATCAGAAAATAGTAGAAATCTTGAAACTAGCAAAACCCGAGCCCTGGGCCAACTACTCGAAAAATTACAAAATTCATATCACCAGTTTCCTCATCTCACCACGAGTCCATACATGTCAGATTAACAAAAATCTGAGTCCATTTGACCCTTCCAATTCCATTTTTAAACTACAAATTTTTCAAGCCGTAGATTTACCCATTTTGATGAATTTCAACCAACTTCCATGTTTGATTTATCATAATCTCATGTATTTAGGCCAAGGGACATACCTCCAATCGATTCCGAGTCAAACATCTCTTTTATTCTCGCTAAAAGCTCTCAAGGTCGTCCAACAATGGTGGAAATTTCCCAAGCCCGCAAATAAAATATTTTGTAAAAACCCTTTCGCCCAGACCGATTTTCGCTTCTCCAGTCCCGCTTCCTCTTATGCGGGACCACTTCTGTAGCCAAATCCCCTCTTCAGCAAATATTCATTAAAACTCCTAAACCGCTTCTAGGGCTAAATTTTCTCTTTTGCGAAACTCCCTCTCAAGATCAAAATCGCTTCTGCGATTACCCGTACGCTTTTGCGAAGCCGGTGATGCAAAGAATGTTCTGCTTCTGCAAAACTACCTAATCAAACCATGGACCGCTTCTTCGGTAAAATATTCCACATAAGCACCTCGGCTTCTGCGCTCCAAGAACCGCAGGAGCAAAAATACCGGTTGTAGAAACTCTTCAGCCATATGAAATCTCCGAAACTCCCCGTTTAACCATCCGAACTCATCTCAAGGCCCTAGGGACCTCAAACAAAAATAATAATGCATCCCAAAACGTTATTCAAACTTGTTCCAATCATAAAAACACATCAAACACAGAAACATCTTCAATCCTCATCGAATTCAATCCTAAGTTCTTCTAAAACGTTCGAAAAACACGTTCGATCACAAACCCAACCAAATCAACTCCGAATCATATAATATTTTGCACACACATCATAAATCACATAACGAAGCTACTACAACTCTCTGAATTCCATTCCGACCCTCGAACCAAACACCCACCTATCAATCGGATGTCGCCAAAATACTAACTTCGCCAATTAAAACCTAATTCTAACCGGACCTCCAATTTCACTTTCAATTACACTCCTAAGTCATATATCACACCACGAAGCTAACCGAATCACCGGAAATCACATCTGACACCTCTTACTCATAAGTCAATATCCAGTTAACTTTTCAAAACCAAATTTTTCTTAAAGAGACTAAGTGTTTCATTTCCTTCCAAAATAAATCCAACTCAACTTTAATACACCAAATGCCGATAATAAAACATGAAGAAGCATAACTTGGAGGAAATGGGATAGTAACACATGATATGATGGGTCGGGTAGCCACAATAGGGCAGTTGTACTCATGCTACACTTCTGCACCTTACGTGCATATTTTTATTGATTACGTTGCTCTGCATAGCGGGAGCTGGCATTGAAGATTTATGTGCGATCCGGTTACAGCTGCCTCTTGATCTTGATAGCTTTAGTTCGAAATCTGTAAAAATTTTGAAACATACGATGTATTTTATTTTATACCAACTTTACAAATTCTAAATCTTAGAATCTCATGATTTGTAAAATCGGTTCTTAGGGAATGTATTAAATCCGGATATATTATCATTTATTTATCTCAATAAATATTCTTAAATTGGATAGTTGTTAGTTGGTTTAACTAACGGGTTAGGATATGTGTTATCATAACTCGTCAATGTGACGACCCAAAGGGCCATCACCGTAATTCTCCATTTCTTTGTGCTTCTAAGGCCTTGAAAACCTCTTATTTGGTTGTCTCAATTTGGGTGCACAATCTACGCACGAAGCAGGAAAATTCTTATGTGAAATACTTGAATTCTGTGTTAGAAACAATGAATTTTGATAATAATATTGCTATTGTTGACTTTGGTCAATATTTTGGGTAAACAGACCCGGACCTGTGATGTGACGATCTCAAAGGGTGCGTAGGAAAATATGGGACCCGGGTGTATTCAAGGAATAAAAATTTGAGGTCCTAGGACCGAGTACGGAATTTTTCAAAGAAATTGGTTATCTAAAATTAATATGAGAAATTGAAATTAAAATGAGTTAGAAAGTGATGGCATCGGGCTCCTATTCTATTTTCGACGCCCGATCAGGTCTTATGTGAGCGTTGAGTGCTTTCTGTGAATTTTGGTTGAAAACAGACGTCATTTGACGTGTTTCGGACTAAAAATGGTGAACTTTGAAATGAAAATTCATGTGTTCTGAGGTTTGATTCTATGTAAGTGGTGTTATTTTGGCTATTTTATTGCACGAGTAAATCTGTAGGATACTATTGAGTTAGTGTACATGTTTGGTTGGGAGCCCCGAGGGCTCGGAAGTGATTCGGAGGTGGTCCAGGATTGTTTCACTTATAGGAAAGAACAGTTCAGGTGATGTAGACACCAGCGCGGCCGCAATCATTTCTTTGCGGTACGCGCTGGAGCCTCGTGGCCACGATGCATTTTTGTGCAGTCCGCGTGGCTGTCTCTGAGGCAAGGATTCCAGGGTGATCAGCGCGGCCGTGCACCAAAACAATGCGGTTTACGGTGGGTGGGTTTAGAGGAGCACCAGTTCCCATTCCATTCGATGCGGCCGCAGCAAATTTTTGTGCGGTCCGCGTCCGGCCATCAGAGAGGAATAAAAACTCAAAAACTTCAGCCATTTTTCCACTTTTCAAAAATCCAAAACCTAAGGAGCGATTTTCCAAACAATTTTTCTTCTCCAAAATGATTGGTAAGTGATTTCTAACTTAACTTTCCTTATCCTTAGAATCTTTTAACATAATTTCAACTTCAATAAAATATTTTCACAAATGAGAATTTGGGAATTGGGGTAGAACCTAGGTCTTCTTAAAATTGGGGATTTGGACCTCAATTTGGGGTCCGATTTCAAAACAAATGACATGTATGAACTCGTGGGGGAATGAGTAACTGGGTTTTGGTACGCACCTTGGGTTTTGACCACGTGGGCCCTGGGGAATTTATATACTTTTTGGGTAAAACTTTAGGAAATTTATTCTTATGCATTCGAATTGATTTAACTAGCATTTATTGATACATTTGAATAAATTGTGATAAGATTCGATCGGTTTTGTGGCAAATTGGAGGGGTAAAGCTATTCTAGAGGCATGAGTTGTGTTTGGAGCTTTTAAAGTAAGTGTTTGATCTAACTATGGCTTGAGGAGATAGGATTAGGACAATAGTTGCTATGTGCTCTGTGGAGTCGGTGTATAGGTATGGTGACGGTTACCTATGCACCCGAGTCTAGCATGACTGTGAGTTATAATTGCTCTTAAATTCTAAAAACAAAAGGTGAAATAATTGAGTTATTACTTGTTAAATAAAGTATGAAGTGATAGTTGAGAATCAAATGAGTTAAAGAAGGAAGTGTGGTACTTTTCCCTTAGTCGGGACTTGTTGTTGAATTGTTTTCCCTTGCCAGGACTTATTGTTGAATTGCTCTCCCTTACCGGGATGATTGATCTTGTTGATGTTCCTTTCCCAATTAGTTGTGACCGTGACTGGGTGAGGAAGAAAAATTTTGCACGAATGGTCTTTCTGTGCCGTGTTTGATAATTATGCACGAAGGGTCTTTCTGTACCATGTTACGCTAATTATGCATGAAGGGTTTTGTTGTGCCATGTTTCTTGATTATTGAGCACGAAGGTCCATTCTGTGCCTTGATGTGAGAGTTATACGATGAACGCACGAATGGTGATGTCATGCACTATATTTGATAGTTTTGGTGAAGAAAGCACGAAGGGTGATGGCGTGCACTATATTTGAGAGTAAAAGCACGAAGGTTAGTGCCGTGTGGTTGTTGACTCTCTTGCTTTCTTTTATTGATGTTAAATATTTAGTTTCCATTTCTTTTTCGATGGTCTTATAATTGAATCGTTACACCCCACAGCATGTCCCCTTCACATTATCTGTTTAAATTATGTTACCTTTATGTTATTGCACATTTATCTATACATGTTGATTGTGGTATGTCCATTCTTGCCTCGTCACTACCTCGTCGGGGTTAGGCCATACAATTACCAGCACACGGGGTTGGTTTGGCTGATGCTACGCTTATGTGCCCCTTTTGTGCACAGGTGAGGAGACAGCATACGGACCAGAGCAGTAGCTTGGGAGCCCGCCTTCAGTCCAAAGACTCCTAGGTAGTTCGCTCGTGTTCGTGGGCCCTGGGTCTCATCTATTTCATTCCGTTTATTTTCATTGTAACGAAACAGATTTAGTGTGCAATTTATTTCAGAGTGACGTTTTAGAACTCTCTTTTAGTAGTCTGTGAGTAGTGACACTAGATACTAGGTAGAGGCATGTTACAAACTTCCGCACATTACTATTGTTATTTTTGTTAAAAGTATTCCGCGTGGATTTTAATTAATTATTTCAGTTATTATACTGTTTTAGATTAATGTTTTGTGAAATGTTTAAAATGGGATGGCTTGCCTAGCTCCGACAGTAAGATCCATCACGACTCCCGATGGTGGGAAAATTCGGGTTGTGACAAGTTGGTATCACAGCACTTGGTTACTTGGGTCTCATAATCCACAGACAAGCCCGGTAGAGTATGAGGGATCGGTACAGAGATGTCTGTATTTACCCCACAGAGGCTACAGGGTTAGGATAAATTTTCACTTTGTTCATTCTTGTTGTGCGATTCTGTTTCTCAAATATTGATTGTCGTTCTACTCTGTTCTTCCGCAGATGGCGAGAACACGTGCGTCTTCTTCTTCTTCACAGCAGCCTGAGTTCCCAGCAGCAGCTCCCGTGATGGGTAGGGGCCGAGGCCGTGGTAGGGGCAGAGCTACGCCCCAGCCAGCAGTTCCATAGGTGGAGCCTCATATTGACTTTGATGAGGAGGTTCCATCCCCAGCAGCTCCAGTATGCGCAACTCAAGTCCTAGGAGGGTTTATGTTTTCCCCGGATCTCCAGGATGCTCTCGTCCTTATAGCAGGTTTTATGGATAGTGTAACTAGAGCAGGTCTGCTTCTAGTAGCACCAGCCACTTCTCAGGCTGGAGGAGGGTCTTAGACTCCTGCTACGCATACTCTGGAGTAGGTAGCTCCCCGTGCTCAGGTCCTGGTGGTTCAGCGCGCAGTGGCAGCTCAGACAGGTGTTACAATGCAGGCCGGTGATGGGACAGCCATGTCTTTGGATGCTTTGTTAAAACTTCATCGGTTCTCCAAGATTTTCACCACCACTGTTAGTGGTACTTCGTTGGAGGATCCCCAGGATTTTCTGTTCAGTTGTCATGAGATCCTCAGGACTATGGGTATAGTGGAGACCAATGGGGTTGATTTTTTCAGCTTCAGGCTTGCAGGATCCGCCAAGACTTGGTGGAAAGATTGTTGCCTATCTAGACCAGCAGGGACTCCAGCTTTGACATGTGATCAGTTTGTGGTGTTGTTTTTGGAGAAGCTTCTCCCCATCACTCAGCGGGAGGCAATTCGTAGACAGTTTGAGCGCCTCCATCAAGGCTCCATGACAGTTAGACAGTATGAGACCAGATTTATTGACTTGGCACACCGTGCAGTTGTGATACTCCCTACAGAGCGAGAGAGGGTCCGGAGGTTCATTGATGGATTGATTCATCCGATTCACCTTCAGATGGCTATGGGAGTTGGCAGTGATATTTCCTTTCATGAGGCGGCCAATGTAGCCCGCCAGGTAGAGATGGCACTGGTTTGAGCAGGTAGTCAGGTGTTAGACAAGAGGTCCTGCCATACTGCTAGGTTCAGTGGTACCTCATCTAGAGGTAGGGATGCATATGACAAAGGCCACTCTCAGAGGCTCTTCCAGTCGGCACTTCAGGTTTCACATGTCACTCCAGGCGATGGTGGTCATTAGTAGTATTATTCGGATCAGTATAATTTTTATGCACCACCAGCCCCCATCAGTACACCACCACTTCAGAGCTTCAGGGGAGGACATATCGGTCGACAGGGCCAGTAGTCTTAGCAGCCGAGGTCCTGTTATTGTTGTGGTGACCCGAGTCATATTGTCAGGTTCTTCCCTCAAGCCTTGAGTAGTTCTCAGCAGCAGGGTCCTCACCCTACGATTCAGGAAGCAGGTGATCCACAGGATGCCAAACTAGTTAGAGGTGTGGGTAGGGATCATAGAGGTGGAGGGAGAGACCATAGAGGTGGATCTAGCACCAACAGAGGTAGGGGTCAGCCTGTAGCAGATTGTCCCAGAGATACAATTCGGGGAGGTGGGCCCAGACCCGTTGTTATGCATTACCAGCCGATCGGAGGTCGAGTCCTCAGATATTGTGATTACATGTACTATTCAGGTTTGTGATAGGGGTGCTTCAGTATTATTCGATTTGGGATCTACGTATTCTTATGTGTCATCCTATTTTGCACCTATTTGACCATGCCTAGTGAGGATTTGGGTACTCATATGTATGTGTTAACACCGGCTAGTGACTCTATAGTGGTCGATCAGGTGCATCGTTCATGCGTAGCGGTATTTGAGGGTTTGGAGACCCATGTCGACTTATTGCTTTTAGATATGGTAGACTTCAATGTTATTTTTGGATGGACTGGTTGTCCCCTTATCATGCCATTCTGGATTGTCACGCGAATAACGTGACCTTAGCCTTGCCAGATTTGCCTCGACTTGAGTGGAGAGGGACCCCATGTCATACTACCCACAGTGTTATTACGTATGTCAAGGCTCGGCGTATGGTCGAGAAGGAGTGTCTAGCATATTTGGCGTATGTTCGCGACTCCAACGCAGAGGTTCCATCTATCGACTTTATTCCAATTGTTCAGGAATTCCCCGAGGTTTTCCCTTCAGACCTGCTGGGTATGTCGCCCGACAGGGATATTTATTTCTGTATTGACTGGCTCCTGGCACTCAGCCTATTTCAGTTCTGCCATATCGCATGCCCCCCCCCCTAAACAGTTGAAAGAGTTGAAGGAGCACCTTCAAGACTTGCTTGATAAGGGTTTCACTAGACCCAATGTATCACCTTGGGGTGCACCAGTGCTATTCATGAAGAAAATGACGGGTTGATGAGGATGTGTATTGATTACCGGCAGTTGAATAAGGTGACGATTAAAGAACAAGTATCCACTACCAAGGATTGATGATTTGTTCGACCATCTTCAGGGTGCTAGGGTGTTCTCGAAGATAGATTTGAGGTCTAGTTATCATCACCTGAGGATTAGGGCGTCTGATATCCCAAAGAAAACATGTCGTACTCGATATGGGCATTATGAGTTTTTGGTCATGTCGTTCGGGTTAACCAATGCTCATGGAGTTGATGAACTGAGTGTTCAGGCTCTATTTGGATTTGTTTATGATTTTATTAATTGACGACATCTTGATATACTCCCGCAGTCAGGAGGAGCATGAGCAGCACCTCAGGGTGGTTTTTCAGACTCTGAAGGATAGCCAGTTGTACGCCAAATTCTCGAAGTGCGAGTTTGGTTGAGTTGCATCGCATTCCTGGGCCATGTTGTATCAGCAGAGGGTATTCAGGTGGACTCGAAGAAGATAGAGGCAGTCAAGAACTGGCCTCGGCCAGCTTCATCTACAGAGATCCGGAGCTTCTTGGGGTTAGCTGGTTACCATAGACGTTTATGGAGGGGTTTTCATCCATCGTAGCCCCGATTACTAGATTGACCCAGAAGGGTGCCCAGTGCAAATGGTAAGATGAGTGCTACGCGATCTTCCAGAAGCTCAAGACAGCTCTGACTACGACACCGGTATTGGTTTGCCTACGGGATCTAGGCCTTATGCTATGTATTGTGATGTTTCTCGTATCGGGAATGGCATAATGTTGATGCAGAATAGAAAGGTCATAACATATGCTTCGAGGCAGTTGAAGATCTACAATAAGAATTATCAGGATCAAGACTTAGAGTTGGTAGCCATTGTTCATGCCTTGAAGATATGGAGGCACTATTTGTATGGTGTGATGTGCGAGGTGTACACGGATCACAAGAGCCTTGAGTACTTGTTCAAGCAGAAAGAGTTGAATTTGATACAGTGCAGGTGGTTTGAGTTGTTGAAGGACTATGATGTCTCTATCTTATACTACCCGGGGAAGGCCAATGTGGTGCCCGATGCATTGAGTAGAAAGTTCTCTAGCAAGGTAGTCTTGCCTATATTCCGGTCAGCCAGAGACCGCTTGCCTTGGATGTTCAGGCCTTGGCCAATAGATTTGTGAGATTGGGTATTTCTGAGCCTAGCAGGGTGTTAACTTTCACGGTTTCTCACTCTTCATCGATGGAGCGTCTCCGGGAACGACAGTTTGATGATCCCCATTTTTATGTCCGGAGAGACACGGTGCAGCGGGGAGGTGCCAGGGAGATGACTTTAGAAGATGATGGTATATTGAGATTGCAGGGGCAAGTTTGCGTGCCCAATGTTGATGGTATTCGGGATTCGATCTTAGCGGAGGCCCATAATTCTCAGTATTCCATTCACCCGGGCGCCGCGAAGATGTATCAGGACTTGAGGCAGTGTTTCTGGTGGCGTAGAATGAAGAAAGTCATTGTTGCATATGAGGGTCGTTGCTTGAATTGTCAGCAGGTGTAGTACGAGCATTAGAGGCCCAATGGGTTATTTTAGAGGATTGAGCCTCCCGAGTGGAAGTGGGAGAGAATCACCATGGATTTTGTTATTGGCCTTCCGATGACTCGGATGAAGTTTGATGCTATATGAGTTATTGTTGATAGGCTGACCAAGTCAGCACATTTTATTCCAGTTGCCACCACCTATTCATCGGAGAGATATGCTGAGATTTATATCAGAGATGTCGTTTGCCTTCATAGGGAGCCCATATCTATTATTTCAGACCAGGGTCCGCAGTTTACCTCACATTTCTGGAGAGCGGTACAGCATGAGTTGGGCACCCAGGTCTAGTTGAGTACAACATTTCACCCCCAGACGGACCGTCAGTACGAGAGGACTATTCAGATTCTTGAGGATATATTCCGAGCCTGCGTTATTGATTTTGGAGGCTCCATGGACTAGTTCTTGCCTTTAGCAGAGTTTGCCTACAAAAACAGCTACCAGTCCAGCATTCAGATGGCTCCGTATGAGGCGTTGAATGGTAGGCGGTATCGGTCCCCAGTCGGTCCCCAGTCTGACGATCCAAAGGGTCATCACCGTAATTCTCCCTCTCTTTGTGCTCCGAGGCCTTGAAAACCTCTTATTTGGTTGCCTCGATTTGCATATACAGTCCGGGCGCGAAGCCGAAAAATGTTTATGTGGAAATACTTGTATTTTGTGTTAGAAACTATGAATTTTGATCATAATATTGCTATAGTTGACTTTGGTCGATATTTTAGGTAAACAGACCCGGACCCGTTATGTGACGGTCTCGGAGGATCCGTAGGAAAATATGGGCCCCAGGCATATTCCTGGAATCGAAATCCGAGGTCCTAGGCCCGAGTATGGAATTTTTGAAAGAACTTGGTTATCTGAAATTAATATGAGAAATTGAAATTAAAATGCATTAGAAAGTGTTGGTATCCGGCTCGTATTTTGGTTCCGATGCCCGGTACAGGTCTTATATGAGCGTTAAGCGCTTTCTGTGAAGTTTGTTTGAAAAGGACGTTATTTGACGTATTTCGGACTAAAAATGGGAAATTTGAACGCTATGAACTTTGAAATGAAAATTCATGTGTTTTGAGGTTTAATTATATGTACATGGTGTTATATTTGCGACTTGATCGCACGAGTAAGTATGTAGGATGCTATTGAGTTAGTATATATGTTTGGTTGGGAGCCCCAAGGGCTCGAGAGTGATTCGAAGGTGGTCCGGAATGGTTTCACTTAGGGGAAAGAACAGTTCAAGTGTTGTAGACACCAGCGCGGCCGCAATCATTTCAGTGTGGTCCGCGTGCCTGTGTCAGAGGCAGGGATTCCAGGGTGACCAGCGCGGCCGCCCACCAAAATAGTGTGGTCCATGCTCGGTGGGTTCAGAGGATCCCTTGTTCCCATTCCATTCGATGCGGCCGCAGCACATTTTTGTGCGGTCTGCATCCGGTCATCAGAGAGGTATAAAACCTCAAAATGTTCAGCAATATTTCCACTTTTCAAAAATCCAAAACCTAAGGAGTGATTTTCCAAACAATGTTTCTTCTCCAAAACGATTGGTAAGTGATTTCTAACTTAATTTTCATACTCCTTTGCATCTTTTAACATAATTTCAACCTCAATCAAAGGTTTTCACAAATGAGAATTTGGAAATTGGGGTAGAACCTAGGTTTTCATAAAATTGAGAATTTGGACCTCAATTTGGAGTCTGATTTGAAAACAATGACATGTATGAACTCGTAGGGGAATGGGTAACCCAGTTTTTATCCGAACCTCGGGTTTTGACCATGTGGGCCCGAGGGAATTTTTGAAATTTTTGGGTAAAACTTTGGGAAATTGATTTCTATGCATTCAAATTGATTTAACTAGCATTTGTTGATACATTTGAATAAATAGTGATTAGATTCGACCGATTTTGTGGCAAATTCGAGGGGTAAATCTATCCTAGAGGCATGAGTTGAGTTTAGAGCTTTCGAGGTAAGTGTTTGATCTAACTTTGGCTTGACGGAATAGAATTAGGACAATACTTACTATGTGCTATGTGGAGTCGGTGTATAGGCATAGTGACAGTTACCTATGCGCCCGAGTCTAGCATGACCGTGAGTCATAATTGCTCTTAAATTCAAAAAAAAAGGGGAAACCATTGAGCTAATTACTTGTTAAATAAAGTATGAAATGATAGTTGAGCAGCAAATGAATTAGAGAATGAAGTGGAGTACCTTTCCCTTGCCGAGACTTGTTGTTGAATTATTTTCCCTTGCCTGGACTTATTATTGAATTGTTCTCCCTTGCCGAGATGATTAATCTTGTTGTATATTCCTTTCACAATTGGTTGTGACCGTGATTGGGTGAGGAAGAGAGATTGTGCACGAAGGATTTTGCCGTGCCATATTTCTTGATTATTGAGCACGAAGGGTCATTTCGTGCCTTGATGTGAGAGTTAAGTGAGGAAAGCATGAAGCGTGATGCCGTCCAGAATAGTTGACAGTTTTGGTGCAGAAAGTACGAAGGATGATGCCGTGCACTATATTTGAGAGTAAAAGCACGAAGGTTGATTGTGGTAGGTTCGGTCTAGCCTCGTCACTATCTCGTCGGGGTTAGGCCAGACATTTACCAGCACATGGGGTCGATTGTGTTGATGCTACGCATATGTGCCCCTTTTTTGCACAGGTCAGGAGACACCTTACGGACCGCAACAGTAACTTTGGAGTGCGTCTTCAGTCCAGAGACTCCTAGGTAGTTCGCTGGTGTTCGCGGACCCTGGGTATCATTTATTTCATTCAGTTTGTTTTCATTGTAACGAAACAGACTTAGTATGCAATTTCTTTTAGACTGATGTTTTTAGCACTCTCTTTTAGTAGTCCGTGAGTAGTGACACCAGATACTGGGTAGAGGCATGTTACAAACTTCCGCACATTGTTACTTTGTTAAAAGTCTTCCGAATGGTTTTTAATTAATTATTTCAGTTATTATACTGTTTTAGATTAAATTTTTGTGAAATATTTAAAATGGGTTGGCTTGCCTAGCTCCGACGTTAGGCACCATCACGACTCCTGATGGTGAGAAAATCGGGGTCGTGACAGTCGAATTTTGGGTCATGACATTATTTTTTATGATTATTTTTTTTTTTTGCGTATTGTGTGCAGTTTATTATTTTTTATTTCTAATATTAATGATATAGAAATTTCAACAGAAAGATTGGTGATATTTTTAATTAAATTTGATCATGACCATATTAATATAATTTGTTGAAGGGAATTCCAAAAGTTTTTGGTGAATTTTTCCATTTTGATATAAAATCTGCAAGTCAATTAATTGAAAAGTTAGGCATTCATGTCTTTTAATGAAATTAAATAATATATGAATATCTCGACAAAGAATTTGAGGATTTTTTTGAGGCAAGAATTTTCCTTTATTGAATTTCAAGGTTAAATTTTTTCCTTTAATTTTTATTTTACAACGAGAATTTTACTTTCCCCTCTAATTTTCATTTTACAACGCAAATACGTCTTTTAATAATGTTATCTAATTTTTAAGTTGTTACATTCACGGTTGAGGCACACGTCCAAATCATATACCCTAAGTCTAGATTGACTTAATAATTTATTTATGAAAAATCATCAGTTAATAAATTATTTTTTTAATATTTAGGTTCATATAAAATTTTAACTATTAAGTCTTTCCTTATTTGAGTTATGTAGGAAGTTAGGTACAACTATATTTTCATTTCTATTTACATTAGGAATATCTCCTTGAAGTCAACTACGATCAAATAGGTTCCCATGAGGATTCATGCTCATCTTATTAATAACAGTGGAACAAACTTCAAAGTTTTTTTTTTTTTTTGTAATAAAAGATTTATTCAAAGTTGAATCTAACGGGATTGAAAATTTTCCTAAAAGTTTTATATCCTCTTGGAGACCAACCAAACACAATTATCTATTTATACTATATTAAAAATGGGAAGCCCTTAAGTTAAAAGTTAAATTATTTTTTTAACCTTTTAAAAATCTAATTATCCTACTTATTTTTTAAAATTAAAATATTTAAATAAAAAAGGACAAAATTATTATGAAGGGTTGTGGATACATGTTAAAGCGTTTCACATTAGTAATGAGAAGTTTTATCTAACAGTGCCTTCAAAAGATAAATTGCTTTTTCACCGTTTTAAAAAATTAATTATCCTACTCATTTTTAAAAATTATAATATTTAAATAAAATTAAAGCACAAAATTATTCTAAAGGGTTGTGTATACATGTTAAAGCTGTAACGACCCGAACGATCATTTTGAGCTTTAACGTGTCGTTCATCAGTCTGAGGCCATGAGCAGCTTCATTTTAGGTATTGTGACTTCTTCGCATGGTCGGAATTGAAATTTAGAAAGATCGGAATTAAATTTAAATGAAAATTATCATTTCGGAAGCTTAAAGTTGAAAGAATGAACAACAATTAGATTTTTGAGTGAACGACCTCACAATCAGGATCTGATGGTCTCAATAGGTTCATATAATGATACCGGACTTGGCCAAATTCGCGGCTCGGGTTTTGGATAACCCATGAATATTTTGGCAAGTATTGGGGAAGTTAGTATTTTGGAAGAAATTCCTTATGTATGGCTTAAAGTGCGTTTCAGTGCTATCGATGTCCATTTGGGATTCCGAAAATGGCAGTAACTCCGCGTGATTCTGGAGTTGGGAGCGCGATCGGAAGTGAATTCGGAGGTTTGTAGGTTATTTTGGAGTCGTTTGGCTAAAGAGAGAAATTTGAAGGTTTTTGAGAAAATTCGACCGGAAGTGAAAATTTTGATATCGGGCTCGAAATGTAAATTTATGGTTTAGATAAATTTGTTAGGTGATTTGGGACTTAGAGGTGTGTCCGGAATATTTTAATGATGAACGGTGTAGAATTAAGCTTGAATCGGCAAAGTTAGTATTTTGGCGATTTTCGGTTGATAGGTGAGATTTTGATCCGAGGGTCGGAATGGAATTTCGAGAGTTTTTGTAGCTTCGTTATGTTATTTTGGACTTGTGTGCAAAATTTGAAATTAATCGGACGTAATTTGATAGGTTTCGGCATCAGAAAGAGAAGTTAGAAACTTCAAAGTTCTTCAAGATTGAATTGAGGTGTAATTAATGATTTTAGCATTGTTTGATTTGATTTGAGGCCTCGAGCAAGTCCGTAATGTATTTTGGGACTTGTTAGTGTTATTTATCGGGGTCCTGGGGGCCTCGGTTGTGTTTTGGGTATTGATCACGCTCTTATTTGATGTTTCAACGTCGTTTCTTTAGACGTAAAGGAGTACTATATTAAGCTAATGAGCTCCAAATCATGTTTTGTTTGAAACATTAGATCCGTGTCAAAATTACTGAGCCATTAGAAAAAGAATCATCGAATTTGGATATCGTATGAGGAAGTTATGCTCATTCGTGTCGGGGAAAACAGTTGCTTCTGGTATGCTCGAAATTGCGAACATTTCCATCCCAATTGCGATGCCAGTTCGCAATTGCAAACTTTTTTGTCGCAAATGCGACCTTTCCCAGCCTCTCTTTTTTCACAATTGCGAAGGACTTATTCGATTTTGCGAGGGTTCGTAATTGCGAACCCCAGATCACAAATGCGATTTCTGCAGCTTGATTTTAGCTGTGTACCTCGAGTTTTTACTTCATTTTATCATATTTTGAGACCTAGGTCCGAGAATGGACGATTTTGAGAGTGGATTTTCGTATCAAATTACTGGGTAAGTTCCTCTAACTAGTTTTCAATTATATTTTTTGATTATACCTTTGATTTAACATCAAAATTCATGAGAATCTAGAGGAGAATTTTGGTTTTAAAGAAAAACCTAGAAATTGAGATTTTTGAATTTTGACCACGATTTTGAGTATGAAATTAAGAGAAAGTTATATATTTGAGGTCCTATGGTCATGGGTAACTTTATCTTTGAAATTTTTTGGATTCCGGGCACGTGGGCCTTAGGCATTCTGGTCATTTTACAAAGCGGAGTTGGAAAATAGTATATTTTGAACTGTTAGCAAGTATTTGCATTTATTCTCATTATTTTGCCGTTATTTGGCTATTTTTTGAGCATTATGTGTTGGTTCAAGCCTTCGAAAAAAGTATAGAATGCCGGTTATGGATCTTCGAAGTGAGGTGAGTCTCCTTTCTAATCTTGTGAGGGGGAAATTACCCCATAGCTGAGGTGGCGAGAGTCCGTGCATAGCTACTATTATGCTATTGTCCGAGTAGACTAGTACCCAAAAGCATGTTATACTTGGATTAATTGTGAACCCATTAATGGCTTGGAATACTTTAATCACATTAAATTACTAAATGAATTTCTAAATGACTTAAGATCTGTTTTTCTCAAATGATTGAATATAATCGACCTCTCATAAATATCTGCTTCATGATGACTTCTTGACTGATTATCTGTCTGCGTGTGTTTATATTTCTGTTTGAACGGGCAGATCACCTCGGTGAAATGGATACATTTATGGTACGGGCCGCTCGACCCTCGGCAGTGCACACCTTACATTTCTGTTGGAGTGGGCCGTCGACCTTGGCATGATTTGCGCATGTTTGTGATGTTGTCTTCAACTCATTTGAGTTGTTTTATGCCACATTACGGCTCGAGATCTTTTTATTAATAATAACAAGGAACCTAAGAGAATTTTCCATGAAAGAATTATATGACTACTTGTTTTCCCATATCTGGATTAGAATCATGTTTATAAAACAAATCCACTGCTTGAATATATTTATTAAGGATAAATAGTCATTGGACTGTAACTGAGTGTCAGAGTTGACCATCTCGTCTCTACTCCTTCGGGATTAGGCGGGACACTAATTGGGTACATGTTGGTTTTTACTGATACTACACTTGTTGCGCATTTTGTTGCACAAGTATATGTGATTCCAGTGGTCTATTGGACGTAGCAGCACGGATGATTCTGGGACTAGGTGAGCTGCATCATTTGAGGCAGCCACAGCTATGGTAGTCCCTTTTTAGTGGTATATTTATTTTCCGTCCATTGTATTCCGCACGGACGATGTATTGTTATTTCTCTTATCAGTAGATGCTCATACAGTTGTGACTCCAGTTTCTGGGGTGGTTTGAAATCTAGTATTACTGGATTAACTTTTATTTTTTATTTGAAAATCTATATTCTTTAAAAATTTGTAAATATGGAAGAAAAATCATGTATTACCAAAGTGTTAAAGACAAGATTTTGTTTAAGTAATTTGGTTGGATTGCCTGACAGCGGTGTCCGGCGCCATCACGACCCTTAGTGGATTTTGGGTCGTGGCAACATGGTATCAGAGCTCTAGGTTTCTATCGGTCTCACGAGTTATAAGCAAGTATAGTAGAGTCTCGCGGATCGGTACGGAGACGTCTATACTTATCCTCGGGAGGCTATAGGGCTGTTAGGAGTACTTCCCTTCTTGATTTCCTTATCGTGCGATTTGATTCCTCTAAGGCTTATGCCTTTGTTTCCTTCCTGCTTAATCTTTTGCGACGTAGAGCGCTTGTTGAAAATCAAGAATTGAAAAAACTCAATGGCACTACAGATGTGATACGGGATGTTTCTCCCGGTATAGTTGATTGGACTATTATGGTCGCTCTGTGGAGGGATATCGTATTGTTTCGGCTCAGTAGCAGTACTCTGAGGGCCTTCAGGTTAGGCACAGGTTTTCATGATGCATATGAATGATTCTCTGCAGTATTGATATGATGGCGGGATATTTTCCTACGTGTAAGACAATGAATGACTCGAAGGGGAGTTTACTCGTTTCGTGATCTAAAGATTCGGCATTTATTCCCAGTAGGGGAAAGGTAATCAGGCTGAAGATATTCGAGTTGGGATAATGAGATGACGTGACTTGGTGTTTTCAAGTGTAATGGAGTCTCCAGCGGGGGCGTGGTATCGTCATCCTCGATTGAATGTCCAAGATTGCCAGAGTTATTGTTTTCTGCTATTCGCCCTTGGGGAAGGATATTGCGAGTCAATAATGAATATGCGACTTATGAGTTCGAGAGCTATGAAGATAGATTTTATGTATGGAAACAATTGAGCAGCAATATATGAGGAAGGACACGTGGGAAGTGTCAGACGGTGTTTAATACTTCTAGAAGGTCAAGTACGAGGAACAAGGTCGAATGGTCGATTAAAGGGTTGAGTTCCGCCAAAGTGGGGGAGCGGCGGTCATTGCATATAGGCTTGGAAGTAGGATGACTACACGCCTTAAGGAGGGTTTGGAATGATTGAATAATTTTAGAGATTAGTGATAAGGGCCTACAGAGCTAACTTGAAGCATGGGCCATCATGCGGCAGAAGATTTAAAATGGCGGAGAGGAGATGCTTGAAACACGGGAGGATGCAGCATAACCTTGAAATAGAAGTGTATTGTCGCGTATTTAATTGATGTCTATGAGAGTTAAATGGACCGGTGCAGTCATGGAGTAAGCATGGACTCACGATAGGTTATTAGAGTCATGGTGACAATACCTTGTGCAGCAGCGTTAAAGGATGCCAGAAGTTGCTTCTACAAGCGGGTTATTCCCTGTGAGCAGGTTAGCGGTGGCGTGGTTGGAGAAGCTTCTGCAAGGATTTTTTTTAGGTTTTTCAACAAAGAGATAGGTCGCGCGAATATGGTGGATGATTCAGAGTTTTTACTGTAGAATTCTGAGAAATTTTGATAATTTATGGCGCGAGGCTATGCCCATAAGAGGTAAAGAGGTCGGGCGAACTCGGGAAGTATGAAATGATGGCTTCAAGCTAAGTGGGAGAGTCCCACCGCTTATGATTGGGTTGTATGATTAGCTACTTGCATGATTTCTCGTTATTAGTATATTGATGGGTTATTTTAGCTATGAGAAAAGACGAAAAGTGGTAATTCGAGCAAATGAATTGTTGGAGGCCTGCGATGGTTGGCCTTATTGGCTCATGTTCAGACTTGGAAAAGGAATCCAGGATTTATGTCTCATATAAATGCAGGTTTTAGAGAAAGTGATTTCGCCGAGTGTTGCATCGGGAGGGCATTCGTATGTCATAAAGATTTATAGAGTGGATTATGTTTGGGACCCAGTCGGATCGGGTGGCTCTCAATAATGGTCCTAGTGAATTAAGAAGTTGAAGTGTGGTGCTTAATGATTTCAAGCCTATGAGTACGTTTTTGAATCAAGCTTTTTAGAAGCTTATGAGAAGGTGCCCAGAATGTTCTACGATATTTTGACTTGCGGGTGGCATTTGAGAGATACAAAATGGTTCATGACATTTGAGGCAGCATGGTTTTGTGATTCATGGTCGCTCGGGATGAGTGCATATGAAGTATGTTTGTGTTGAATGAAAAAGTACTATTTTTAAGGAAATCAAGGATTTAGTAGAGGGCAGTAGATTGATTAGCCATGGTTAACTTGGCATATTGGTAGTGGTGATCAGTACATCCAACGTGATCAACTGATGCATGTGATTAGTGGCGGTGGGTGTGATGCTTGTAGGCTGCAATGATTGATGCTACTCAGAATCATTCTTTTGTTATGGCCTGTTATGAGTAGGCGAATCCCGGAAGGGTTATGGTGGCTTGGACCACTACTTAGAGGTTGAAATATTCGATGGTAATGAGAATTCGCCTGTATGTTGCTACAGTTCTCCTGAAATGTATCAAATGAAAAGTTTATATGATGAAGTGTTAATCTATCGGTGATTCTAGAGTTGTGATGGAAATCATGTCTATCGTATATGGGCACGTTGGGTGCAGTGAGTGGTATGGAATTTGAAGTGAGAACCAAGGTTGAAGTTTTGTAAATGACTGTGATGCCACGAGGATGAGCAGGAAAGGAATTTTAGTATTTTGAGTAAGATTGATATTGTCATTAGTAACACCTGAGATTGGTGTTTTGTGAGAAAGGCTTTACCTCCTGGTTAGGGATTCTTGACCGCTTTTATGTATCTGTATAATTGAATGCGCAAACACGTTAGTTAGTTTGGAATATTATGGGAGCTTGTTGCACTGAAAGTGTGACATGTAGTCACTCAATTGAGTAAGAGAATTAAACAAAAGTATGAGGATTTTGGTAATATCATTAATTTGAGAACGTATACCTGAAGGGCACTTTGTTTATTAGGATATGAATGAAGGAGGTTGCTACGGTTATAATGGTTATTATTATATCTTACGAGGAAGAATGAGTTAGTATGAACTTTTGAAAGGTTATTAGCCAAGTTGGTGCAATCATAAATCGGCTTGAGATCAGCGGATTGATTTATATGTGATCAGGGCTTTGTATCATGCCCGTTTTGTGTTCGTTTCAGCGAGCGTTCCCTATGGGGGAACAGTCAGGGTGTTATTCTGTCATCAGCTATTCCAGATAATGACGTATTCTGTCGTATGAGTTGTGAAACAGCTTGGTGAATTTCTTATGTGTTGAGCTTCCGCGTAGCGTTAATGTTATATGAGCAGGACGGGTCTTGAGATTCAGATCATGTATCGCACCTCAGTTGTGCTTGATTTTTGTAGCCTATAGTGCTATATGTTTCCTCAGGGATAGTATTATGCACCTCAGAGTGTTTATGACCGATATTCGGTATATTCATGTGGTGAGCGATTTAGTTCGATGTGTATCTCCTTATGTGAGTTCTACGCGTGGATCGGGTGGCACGCCGCCATGGTTATATTATATGGATCGGGCATCACGTCGCCATTGTTACATTGTGTGGATAGGGTGGTACGCCTCCATGGTTAGCACGCCTCCATGGTTAGTACCCTGCCCGCAACAGCATGATGTTCAGTACAGTTCCCCCTAGTTTCTTTTCTGTGTTCTGTTTCCCATTTTTCTGAGAAAAACTCGTATAAGTTGTTGCACACATTGCACATATGATTCGCGGGCAGGGTAATTAAATGTCCGTTTCAGAGATCGTATTCTCCTTATACCATATCCTAATCGGTAGCCTATTGGCACATGGTGGCAACATATGGGACTCCTGATTGTGTCCGAGGTGGCTTATTGCCTGAGCAGTTCGTATTGGGTGAGATGAAATTATGGAATTTAGGATCAGTGCAATCTGACCACATGAAATATATTAAAAAGCAGAGATCCTTATTTTGTTTAGAATGTTGTAATGGTTGTGTCAGAGATATAGACCAATGACTTTTTGATTCAGCTGTTGGTTATGAATTTTGGCACATCTCTTCCGTTGTGTCATTGTTGTAAAAGTTAGAACAAGACCGATGTAGGTCATGAGGTGCAATGGGCGCATTTGATTCGTTGAATTTTGGATAAGTTGATCATAAAAATATTATCGTGGTCCTATGTATTTTGTGTTGCAAAGTAAGAATCAAGCAAAGTTATGCAGTCATGTTTGAGGGAAGTGTGTGGTGAGTGATTTGGTGATCTCTTGATGAAAGCAAGCCAGGCATGGAATTCCGGATGTTGGAATTGGGATCTAAGGTTTATTTGCTTGAATAAAAAGGAAATATCTTCAGAATGTATTGAGATAATGTTCTCAGCTAAGTTGTGGAAGCACCGGAAGGTGCGTAAGGTGCTAAACAGTGGTTTCAGACTACTTTGGTATAGTTCTCAACACGTTCGAGGACGAACGTATGTTTAACTGGGAGAGAATGTAACGACCCGATAAGTTATTTTGAGCTTTTGTGTGTCGTTCAGCGCCCTGAGGTGATGAGCAGCTTCATTTCAGGTATTGTGACTTGTTCGCATGGTCGGAATTGGAATTTAGAAAGATCGAAATTAAATTTATATGAAAATTCTCATTTTAGAAGCTAAACGTTGAAAGAATGAACAAGGATTGGATTTTTAAGTGAACAACCTCAGAATCAGGATCTGAAGGTTCTAGTAGGCTCGTATAATGATATCAGACTTAGGCATATGCCCGGCTCGGGTTTTGGATAGCCGGGGGTGTTTTGGCGCATATTTTGGAAGTAAGTATTTTGGGAGAAATTCCTTATGTTTGGCTTAAAGTGTGTTTAAGTGTGATCGATGTCCGTTTGGTATTCCGAGACTGGGAGTAGCTCCGTACAGTGATTCTGAAGTTGGGAGCCCGATCCGAAGTAAATTCCGAGGTCCGTAGGTCATTTTGAGGTAGTTTGGCTAAAGATAGAAATTTGAAGGTTTTTAAGAAAATTCGACCGGAAGTGGAAATTTTGATATCGGGCTCGAAATGCAAATTTTATGGTTTGGATATCATTGTTAGATGATTTGGGACTTAGGAGTGTGTCTGAAATATTTTTGTGATGACCGGTGTAGAATTAAGTTTGAATTGGCAAAGTTAGTAATTTGGCGATTTCCGGTTGATAGGTGAGATTTTGATCCGAGGGTCGGAATGAAACTTTGAGAGGTGCTATGGCTTCTCTATGTCATTTTGGACTTGCGAGAAAAATTTATAGTTAATCAGACGTGATTTGATATGTTTCGGCATCGGAAATAGAAGTTGGAAACTTTAATGTTCTTCAACCGTGAATTGAGGTGTAATTCATGATTTTAGCATTGTTTGATATGATTTGAGGCTTCGAGCAAGTTTGTAATGTGTTTTGTGACTGGTTGGTGTTATTGGTCGGGGTCCCGAGGGCCTCGGGTGTGTTTCGGGTTGTGATCACGCTCTTACTTGATGTTTCAATATCGTTTCTTTGGACATAAAGGAGTACTATATTAAGCTAATGAGCTCTAAATTCAATTTTTTGAACCATTAGATCCGTATAGGAATTATGGCGCAATAGGAAAAAGAATCATTGAATTTGGACATCATATGAGGAAATTATGCTCGTTTTCGTGTCGGGAAAAACTGCTGCTTCTAATATGCTCGCAATGGCGAACATTTCCATTGCAATTGCAATGCCAGTTCGCAGTTGCGAACTTTTTTGTCGCAAATGCGACCCTTCCCAGCCTCTCTTTATTCGCAATTGCGAAGGACTTCTTCACTTTTGCAAGGGTTCGCATTTATCGCAAATGCGACTTCTGCAACATGATTTTAGCTGTGTACCTCGAGTTTTTGCTTCATTTTATCATATTTTGATCCCAAGTCCGAGAATGGGCGATTTTGAGAGTGGACTTTCATATCCAATCATTGGGTAAGTTCCTCTAACTAGTTTTCAATTATATTTTGTGATTATACCTTAGATTTAACATCAAAATTCCTGAGAATCTAAAAGAGAATTTGGGTTTTAAAGAAAAACATAGAAATTGAGATTTTTGAATTTTGACCACGATTTTGAGTATGAAATTAAGAGAAAAGTATATATTTGAGTTTCTAAGGTCATGGGTGACCTTTATCTTCAAAAAAATTTAGATTCCGGGCATGTGGGCCCGAGGGCAGTTTGGTCATTTCACAAAGCGGAGTTGGGAAATGGTATTATTTGAATTGTTAGCTAGTATTTGCGTATATTCTCATTAGTTTGCCACTATTTGCTAGTTTTGGAGTATTTTGCGTTGGTTCAAGCCTTCGAAAGAACGTAGAATGCCGGTTATGGATCTTCGGAGCGAGGTGAGTCTCCTTTCTAATATTGTGAGCGGAAAATTACCCTATATGTGAGTTAAACTTATTATGTTCTCCTAATTGTGGGGGCTACGTACGTACGAGGTGACGAGAGTCCGTGCGTAGCTACTATTATGCTATTGTCCGGGTAGACTGGGACCTAAAAGCATGTTATGCTTGTATTAGTTGTGAATCCATTGATGTCTTGGAATGCTTTAATCACATTAAGTTAATAAATAACTTTCTAAAAGACTTAAGCTCTGTTTTTCTCAAATAATTAAAGAGAATTGGTCTCTCTGGGATATTTGCTCCATGATGACTTCTTGACTGATTATCTGTCTGCGTGTGTTTATATTTCTTTTGGAACGAGCCGATCGCCTTGGTAAAATGGATGCATCTATGTTACGGGCCGCTCGGCCCTCGGCACTGCACCCGTTATATTTCTGTTGGAGCGGGCCGTCGACATCGGCATGATTTGCGCATGTTTGTGTTGTTTATTGAATTCATTTGAGTTAATTTATGCCACATTATGGCTCGAGATCATTTTATTAATTATAATAAGGAACCTAAGGGAATTTTCCATGAAAGAGTTATATTGCTAATTGTTTTCCCATGTCTGGATGAGAATCATGGTTATAAAATAAATCCACTGCTTGAATATATTTATTAAGGATACATAGTCATTTGACTGCTAGTGAGTGTCAGAGTTGACCATCTCGTCTCTACTCCTTCGAGATTAGGCGGGAGACTCATTGGGTACACGTTGTTTTTGTACTCATATTATACTTGCTGTGCATTTTGTTGCACAGGTATATGTGATTCAAGTGGTCTACTGGACGTAGCAGCACGAATGATTCTGGGATTAAGTGAGCTGCATCATTGAGACGGCCGCAGCTAGGGTAGTCCTTTTCCAGTACTGTATTTATTTTTCGTCCATTGTATTTCGGACGGACGGTGTATTTTTATTTCTCGTATCAGTAGATGCTCATTCACTTGTGACTTCGGTTCTGGGATGGTTTAAAATATTGAATTGCTGGCTTAACTTTTAAATTTGATTTGAAAATATATATTCTTTAAAAATTTCTATATAAGGAAGAAAAATTATCTATTTCCAAAGTGTTAAAAATAAGATTTTGTTTAAGTAATTTAATTAGCTTGCCTGACAGCAGTGTCCGGCACCACCACAACCCTTAATGGATTTTGGATCGTGACAAAAGCGTTTCACATTAGTAATGAGAAGTTTTGTCTAACAGTGCCTTTTCATAAACTCATTTACAATAAACAATTTTATCTAACAGTGCCTTTTCATAAACCTATTTACAATAAACAAACACCAGGCACAGCCCTCCTATATGTAAATCCTACCCACAGTCTTTTACTTCTCACAAAACTTGTATAATCCGTTTTAGTTATTAAACTTCAAAAAACTTACGTAAATGCAATAACTTGTATAATCCGTTTTTGTTATTCAACTTAAAATTTTTTACGTAAATATTGGACGCTGAATTTCTACTTCTTGTTGTGCTATCAGTAGGAGAGCCTCTATCTGATGAAATGTATCTGCTGGTGCTCTTTGCGGCTGAAAATGCTACAAGAATGTGAATTCTATGTCTTTATATCCATAATGTAATATTGTTTTGGACAATAACTATTTTTTGCGTGTATTAAATGAAAGCATATTATATTACTTGGTATATGTCGACGTACAATTTGAAATTTTTGTCGATTGCAGATGTTGGTTTAATTTAGTATCCATATATTACGACCATAATAATATGTTTTTGGTTTAATTTTTTTCCTTTGGTCAGATTTTGGAGATCAACAGAAAGAGGTAAGTATGATCTCCTTATGTTTTTCATTTATTTCTTCACGTGAAGGGAAAAAATATTAAAATAATTATTGATATTAATTAGTAAATTTGTGAATGCAAATATATACAAATTAAAATAAGTCAATGAAAAAGTAACAGACTTTAAAAAGATACGGCCAACTCTCATGATTTTTAAAGGTAATAATTGGATCAAATATCTTGATTAATAATATGTAAATATCTTAGTCAAGTGTAAGATAATTTTTATTTCGTAATTATAAAGCTTATTAAAGGGTTTGTAGGTGGAGGGAAATATAGGGGTGGATAAGAGTTTCTTCCTTTATTGAGTTATTGAATAGAATCAATAATTCTTTTTAACTTACACTTACGTTTATAACTTATATTATCTATTTCTCAAACATAATTTTAATATTATTTATGCATTTATTAAAAAATATACTTATTGAGTTGCGGTACATACATAATTTGTGCGGATTAATTATCTATCTATATTTATATTATATTAGAAATGGGAGCCAAAACTTAAAAGTTAAATTATTAAAATTGCTCTTATCTACGTAAAATATCCTACTCATTAAAAGAAACCTTGAAAATTTTAAAATGATGACCCGTGACCGTTCCGATAATCTAGCACCAAATAGATGGCCATTAGCAAATACATAATACGTGTTGCAACTTTGTCAAGGATCACAATTAAAAAAATTAGATTTTAGCAACGAACAAATTCTGTACCTAAATTGAAAATTCGTCCCTAATCTCATTTAAAGAAGAATTACTAAGAAATTCCGTTAGCTACGAGCGTTTTAGCGACATATTAGCCCTCTCTTGTTTGCCTTGCTGATGGATGCTCTAACCCGACATATTCAAGGGGATGTGCCTTGGTGTATGCTATTTGCTGATGACATAGTCTTGATAGAAGAGATGAGGGTCAGTGTTATTGAGAGGTTATATGTATGGAGACAGACTCTCGTGTCTATGGGTTTCAAAATAAGCAGATCTTAGACAGAATACCTGGAGTACAAGTTTAGCGCCGCGCCGAGCGAAATAGCATGGACGTGAAGATTGGATCTCAGGTCATCGCCAAGAGGGACAGCGTTAGATATCTTGGGTCGGTGATTCAGGGGGGACGAAGAGATCGACGGGGTCGTCACTCATTGTATAGGAGCGGGGTGGTTAAAGTGGAGTCTTGCATCAGGAGTCCTGTGTGACAAGAAAGTTCCACAGAAACTCAAGGGAAAATTTTATCGAGTTGTGGTTAGACCTGCAATGTTGTATGGGCGGAGTGCTGGCCACTGAAGAACTCTCATGTTCACAGAATGAAGGTTGTGGAGATGAGGATGCTCAGGTGAATGTGCGGGATCACCATGTTATATATGATTAAGAACGACGTTATTCGAGAGAAGGTGGGGGTGGCCCCGGTGGATGAGAAGATGTGAGAAGCGAGGCTGAGGTGGTTCGGGCATGTGCGGAGGAGAAGTCCTGATGCCCCGGTGAGGAGTTGTGAGCGACTGGCGATGGTCAGCGTTCGGCGAGGCAGAGGGAGGCCTAAGAGGTATTGGGGAGAGGTGATTAGGCATGACGTGGCTAGAATGCGGGTTTCCGAGGACATGGCCCTTGATAGGAAAGTTTGGAGGTCTAGTATCAGGGTTGTAGGATAGAGGCTCCTAGAATTTTTCGTACTCCTCACCCGGGGTTGGGTGAGGCTTGGCAGGGCTATCCATAGATGATTTGTGTTTAGGATTGTGTCTTCCTTATGGTAGGTATTTATAGTAGTTACTGTATGATATTATTGCATGCTATTTTATTTGTTGTTACTATGTTTGGATAGTTATTTGCGTTATTTTCTGCTTGATTTACTAATACTCTTTTGTTTTTATTTTTGTTTTTCCTTTCCTTCACTGAGCCGAGGGTCAAGTGGAAACAACCTCTCTGCCTTTTCGGGTAAGGGTAAGGCTCGTCTACACATTACCCTCTCCAGACCCCACTTTATGGGACTATACTGGGTAGGTGTTGTTGTTGTTTGTAGTGGATATCATAACAGTATAAAAAGTCACACATGCCATTTTTCCAAAAGCGCCAATTGAAAACGTTATTTAGTTTTAAAAGAAGTATTTTTGCTACCATATCATTTTTTGCTAAGGAAAATTCTAATTTCACCCATGAAAAACACGAAAATGGCTTTCTCCTGCACATCATCTTTCTTTTAAGTAACTGAAGCACAAATGTGGAGAGAAATAATATCTTTAGAACTGTAATGACCCGACCCGACGGCTTAGGTATCTCTGGCCTATTTTCCCCATTTTATGCTTCTATATGTTTCATTATATGTGTTTAGAGAATTTGAAGTAATTCGAAAGTAGTGCGGTTAGAAATGTGACAATTAGTCTCTTTATAATAAGGTTAGTTTGGAAAAGCCAATTGAACATTGATTTATGAGTTACAGGGCTCGAAATGGATTTCCTATGATTTGACTAGTTTCGGGGCGATGATTTGTGACTTAGGAGCGCAATCGGAACTGAATTTGGAGGTCTGGTGTAGAATTAGGCTTGAATTGACTAAGTTTGAATTTCGGCGAATTCCGGTTGATAGGTGAGATTTTGATCCATGGTTCAGAATTGAATTTTGACAGTTACAGCAGCTATGTTAGGTGATTTTGGATATGCATGCAAATTTCAAGACCAGTCGGAGGTGCTTAGGTCGGGTTTTGGATCAAATGTGTGTTTCGAAAGTTTTAGAAGGACTTAGCCTTGAATCCAATGTAAATTTGGTGTTTGATGTTAGTTTTGGTAAACTAAGATTGAATGATTGTATGTGATATTTAGCATGTTTGTATGCGATCCCGAGGAGTTCGAGTGAGTTTCGGATAAGTTTGGGCTGCGTTGTGCTCGTTTTTTTATGTTTCGATGTTATTTCTTCAAGTATATATTAAAGAAATAAGCTCCGATTACTGGTTTGAATGAAGCACTAGATCCGTATCCTAATTATGGACCCGTATCAAAAAGAATCATCGAATTTAGACATCGTATGAGGATTTTATGACCGTTTTACCAAGGTTGCCCAGATTTTCAAGTTAATGACGAAATTACCCCTGCCGGCGTATTAAAAACCTGCACTATTTGCAAATCTTAAAGCCTACATATCTCCTTCATTTTAAGGTCAAATTGAGTGATTCAAAAGTCTAAATTAATTAGAATTAAATCCATTGGGAGCAGTAAAACGTGTGAACAGTATACCTATAAAGATCAAGTCGAGTTTTCTTCAAATTTTTAAACAGAAAGAAGCTTGCGAGGCGATTTTTAAGAGATGAAATCAGTGGGTATCACAGAGGTAAGTTATTTTATTATTAAAACTTGTTCATAGGTGAATATAAACCATAATCCTAGCCTTTAATTCATGAAATACAGTAGAAACATAAGATTTTAGGGCCTGAATTATGAGACCTTTAGGGGTCGATTTGAGGGGTCAAACGGACTCCAATTTTGGTGTTCTTTATATGTAAGGAATTGGGAGAAGATGAAGAAAACAACCCAGTTCCAACAATGCACTTCTCGGTACATCATCGATAGGGGAAAGCGGAACAGCTTGACGCTGTATACTAGTGTAGGATCAGATCCCAAAGATAGTAAGTATTTTCTTTCTTATGAAAGAAAGTCTTTTTCAAAGATTCTATATAAATTTATCTATGAAACCGAGATAGTTACCTTTCATAAAATTCTAACACTAGTAGAAATGCCTATGCTTTATTCTTCCGAAGGTGGGAAAAAAGATAAAACTAAACAAACGGATTATTCATCCAAATTTCAGTTTGAAACTCATGCAATTAACCTATTTTCCTTTTGGTTAACCCTACACTTTTCTGTAATATTTTTTGAGTTTTCAGAATTAGGCTCTAGGCTCGGGTTTTGCCAATTTCGGGATTATTGATGCTTTTCTATTATTTTCGATTGGGTATTGATCCTATAGCATAATGTGATGTATTCGTTGTGGATTTTGCTAGATTAGAAGCGCAAGGAGGTCGATTCAAGAGGAAAGGGCATAGCGGGCTAGTCTACCGCTGGTTAGAGGTGAGTAGTTTGTATAGGTGATGGCCTGAGTGTTTGAAACCCCGGTTTATCACATCTTGACTCTATGCTGGGGCGTGAATCACACCCCATGGCAGGTGAGGGGTTGTAAACAATTGGTGATTGCGACTTGGTCAATCCCCAGAGCTAAATAAAATGGTTGGCGGCTGATACGCACCCTGTAGTGAATATATCTGGGCTTATTTCCATGTTTGGACATTGTGTCAATCTGTTGTCTCCGTCTAAGATGAACATCTATGTGATAACATGATTTTTTTTATAATTTATCTCATTCCTGTAATTAATCATTGTTATAAACTACTAAGTCACTTTTTTTGAAATTAAATAACTAACCTATATTTCCTTTATAATTGGAAACTGAGAATTTAATTGAATCTGTTATGTGACTCATTTGCATACTGTGGAATGAGCATGGGTCGGACTACACGCCGTAGCAATTATCATATATTGATATTGAGGCCGAGAGCGTGTTCAATGCCAATACATGGCTGATATTGTGCGTGGGATGAAGGAGCCCCTCCGGAGTCTGTACACACCCACAGTGAGCGTCGTCGACGTTAAACGGATCGGGCTGCACACTACAGCGTATTCATGTGCATTGCATTGCATCTTTATGTGACACTTGACTGTTATATTTCTTATTGCTTTGTTTTTAGTTTATAGTTAAGGTACATGAAAGTTAGGTTTTGCTTTGCTTTGTGGCATTTCATGGATTTCTTACTTTCAGACATTATATATGCTTATTACTCACTGAATCGGTAGTACTCACCCCTACTCCCTACACCTTGTGTGCAGATTCAGGTACACTGGAGGTTTAGCTGACACTCGTGGTCTCCAGATATTTTCCAGAGTCGTTGAGATAGCTGCTGACGTTCGCAGGGCTTGGCTACTCTTCATATTCCATTTCATTATTATTATATACATTTCCAGATATTTATATTTTCCATTAGATTTTATTATTCGATTTTGTTGGAGGCTCAATACTCTGACCCCAGATCTTTTGGGAGTGATTATTCAGATTTCCTATTATCTTCATATTATTCTATTTATATTATTGGATTATTATTCTAAATTTATTACATTTTTTCCCTAAATTATCAGTTTTGAGACTCAGTGTCAAATTGAAAGTAATTTTTGTCAGGCTTGCCTAGCTTTGGGGTTGGCCACCATCATGACCGGGTTGGGGTCGTGATAAGTTGGTATCAGATCCTAGGTTACTAGTACTCGCGATTCATGAGCCGGTTTAGTAGAGTCTCGCGGATTGGTACGTAGACGTCTGTATCTATCCTCGGGAGGCTAGAAAACTTTTAGGAAACATCCCACTTTCTTGAAATATTATCGTGCGTCTTTGATTCATCTTGAAAGAGTAACTCTTGAAATTCCTTCCATGTGTTTGCATGCACGCATGAGAGCTCGGTATTATATGTGCCTTAATGGCTTGCAAGTCCCCGCTCGATGGGCGAGATGTTATCTTCTGGAGGTTAATATTTGGGCCAGTCTGGAGGACTTGAGGCCGGGCCTTGCCTAGGGCTGAGCACTGAGGTGCTCATCGTTTGAGCAAGTGCATTGAACGTATATTTTTGGTATTGTCACTATTAGCTGGAATGACAGTTTGGTAATCGTGTAATGAGTATGCTAGTACTGCGAGATACAATTATATGACCTGGTAGTGACGAAAGATTCTGCTAGCAAATGGATGAATTGTCAAATGATTCGTTTCCTATGGTGGTCCGATGAGTAGCCTGAGCTGTTGGTGCGTGAAGAATCTTTTCAAGTCTCATAGTGAGAGTGAAGTAAATTGCACGATACGATATGAGTTCAGACTCAGGAAGACTAAGTAGTTGTGTAATGTATATGACGGTGGAAGGTATACAGAAATGTTATATGCAGCGAAGTAGGTGGGTTATCTCCTGCGGAGTGTTTTGAAGTGATGCGGTTCCTATGTATATTGTTAGAAGATTTCATGTGTAATTGAAAGGTATTTCCCATGTGCTAGGATTCAAATAGGTACAAGGCATGCCCATGTATCAATTTTTGATAATATAATACATGTAGTATTGAGATTAATGTTGTTGATATACATTGTGATGCTTGTGAAGTTGTAGACGTGTTGTTAGGATGGTTTTGGTGATTCTCTAGCAGATGAGGCTCAATTACAAAGGAAACTCTGCCGAAAATTTTGAAAAACTTTAGGACTTAGTGAATATTTTGTCGCCTAAACAGTGGGCTTAAACGTTGTGTGAATGAATGCAAGAATTGTAGAAGGGTTAAAATTTCTGATGATTCATGTTTCTACAAGCTTATGAAAGAGTGAGTTTAATCTCACCATGATATTATGACAACAATAGAGTATATGTGTTGTGATATATATGGCTTCGAGCTAAGTTGGGGAGGTTGATGTTGTATAACTGATTGTACGGCTATGTCATATGTTAATTCTGATTTTATGCCTGCGGGTGAATCAGTCCTGGTTACTGATATTGAGCCGAGGGTGGAACGAGTGAAGGAAACTTTTGACAAAGGCCTTATGGTGCTTAGTAGATGTGAGAAAAATAATAGGATGTCTTCAGTTGTTGAAAAAGATTGCTTAGTGTAAAGAGAAGGAAGTGGCTTAGTTGTATCGGAATGAGGTCATGTCCTTCGGTGTCAGAGTGCTGATAAGGCATCATCGGTTCGATTCGTTAAGTCGAGTAATTTGCACTGTGTATAAGAGTGGATGACTCTTGAGAATGGTTTTGATGTGTTCAGGATTCTATTTGTAGCACTCAGGTGTTTTATGGTTGAGTAGGTAGTGAGTGTTTTTATTAGAACAGGTCAAGACTGGTTGTATTTTTACATTAATTATGGGATTCTATGTATCAGTATATGTGAAGTTAAGGTAGTGGACTTAGATTCGCATGAAGTTTTTCAAAGTAGGGTATTTTAGAAGGTGGTATTTTTGGGAACGTTTGACAGAGCATATAGTGGCCTATTGGTCTAAACAGTGTTGTCTTACGTTCTAGTCTCGTGTGGTAAGCCTGGGTTGAGGCATTGTGGTGCTACAGCAAGAGAGTATATCAAGTTGAAAATGAATCAGAAGGAAATCTAGACAAATGAAGTAGCTTGTTAGCAGACCGTATCGATGTGCTAAAGATATGATCAATTCTTTGTATGTGTTCGAAGTGATGAGTTTATACAAGCTTTAGGAAGCGAGGCTCGTGAGTACTCACAGTCTGCTTGGCTTGGTTCAGGTACAAGGATCTAGTCCTAGCAGTTTAACTTGCGCAAATGGAATTGGGAGAGAATTCTTGTTGGGTTTCATCATGGGTTGAAAATGTATATTTCTATGGACATGCGGGGCATGGAGTGCGTAATGATTTTTATTCTAAAGGGTATCAATGAAAGTTCTAGACTAGTTGAGCATGTTGAAGTATACGGCGCGGAAGGGAGACGAAAGTTCTCGTGTTATCCATGGAAGTATGGTAGGTGCGGTATGTTGTAGAGGGCCGATACATGAAAAATCTTGTACGCTATAAAATCGTTCTCGAGAGTCATTCACTCTTATTCAGCTGTAATTTATCTGACTTAACAAACAGAACTACTCGTTCCTTACTAGCCCTCTGACACCGTAGGAGAAGATCTCATTCCATATTCTATTACAAACGAACATCTTCCTTCTCTATGCACTAAGCACTCTTTATCAACAACATCTTAAGACATCCTATTATTTCCTCACATCTACGAAGCACCATATAAACTTTATCAAAATTTTGCTCCACTCGCGCCATCCTCAGATCATTTTCTGCAACCAAGAAATCCGCCAACATACCTCGAAACAGAAACAACATAGCACATAACCGTGCGATCAGCTAATCAACAGCAACCTCCCCAACTTGGCTCGAAGCCATCTATCAAGATACATTTAATAAACTATAATACTTTTACTCTAATGATGCCACAATATTATAGTGAGATTAAACTCAAAATCATCTACTAGCTTATGAAAACACAGATCCTCTAATAATGAAATCCTCTACAAATCTCGCATTCATCCCCACATCAGGTGAGTCCACTCTCTGAAGCGCCCCAAATTTGCAAACACAGCTCGTACCTTTCAATTACACATGAGACCTTCTAACAATATACATAAGAATCATACCCCTTATGAACACTCCGTATGAGATAACTCACCTGCTTCACCTCATTTTAGTATTTTGCCAAACCTTCCATCGTCATATATGCTACACAGTCAATTTAGTGATAATAATACCTAAGGAACCCAAATAGTTGGCACGCAGCCAAAATATGCTCATAAAATCCAAGTAGGATGTTTACTATTGAGGTTCTAGTCAATAACACAGTATAGACATCACTCGGACTGACTAAGCCATAGTCCCGTCAACAAATGACCCGCACTCATCGTAGAGTGCGTTTCACAATGCGAGATACCGGGGCTTAAAACCCTCAGGTCATCATCTACATGTATTACTCACCTCAAGTCGATCATAGACTAGTCCGCAATGCCCTTTCCTCCTGAATCGATCTCCTCCTAATGGAACATAACCCAATCGAATTTACATGAAAAACACTAAAAAATACGAAGTTGGAAAAACCCGAGTCCCGGAACCACTTCTCGAAAAATTATGAAAGTCACATTAACGAATTCCTCATCTCACCACGAGTTCGTACATATAAAGTTTACCAAAATCGTAACTCAAATGGCCTTTTAAATCTCAAAAATTCATTTTTCAAAAACCAAGTCCTAGTTCTTAACAATTCAAACCCATTTTCATGAATTTGAGTGTTGATTCTTCGATAAAACAATGTTTCTAAGATAAAGACTTACCTCCAATCAACACCCATCGAAAACCCTCTTCAAATCGGTCAAAAAGCTCTCTTGGCGGAGTAAAAATGGTAGAAATAATAAATGGGTCGTGGATGAAATATCACTTAAAAGCATTCTGCCCAGGTGATTTTAACCTTACGTGATCGCGACCCTAGGCATGCATCGCGAAGAAAAATTTCTCAGGAACTCCAAAACGTTCTATGCGATCCCGACAGGGGTCATGCGATCGCAGTCAACAGCTTCCTAAACGCATAGAGTAAAAACATGCTGCCCCAAAATCCTCTTATGCGAACACGGTCCATGACCATACGATGGTGAAGCTTGACCTCCCAATGCTATGCGATCGCGATTCACCGGGGCTTCGGTCGCCAGCTCCCCTGTCATCAGGTCACCAACTTCCTTGACCTTCCGGCATGCGATCGCGAAGGCCATTTTCCTTGTTCAACAACTCCTGAAATCTGCAACTCCCATTAGCTGAACTTGGTCCGTTTGACCACCCGAAATCACCCCGAGTACCCCGGGACCTCAACCAAAGGTGCAATCCCATCATAAAACATCACACAAACATATTCCAATCATAAAATCGCATCCAACAACGCAAGAATCATCAAATTACCACCGATTCAAGCCTAAGTCAACCTAAAACTTCCGAAACTTGCATTTGATCAAAAATCCGACACACTTCTGAATGACTCGTTTGCACACATATCCAAAATCTCCTAATGGAGCTACTGCAACTCTCTGAATTCCATTCCAACCCTAGGGTCAAAATCTCACCTATCAACCGGAATTCGCCAAAATTCAAACTTAGCAAATTCAAGCCTAATTCTTCATCGAACCTCCAAATTAAATTCTGATTGCACTCCTAAGATATGAATCATCCCCCGAAGCTAACCGAATAATCAGAATTCACATCGGAGCCCTCTAACTAAATAGTCAACTTCTAGTTGAATTTTCCAAAACAAGCTTCCCTTTAAGAGACTAAGTGTCTCATTTCCAATTAAAACCTATCCAATCTTATCCGATTAACTCAATTACTGATATTGAAACATAGTGAAGCATAATATGAGCAAAACGGGATGGTTACTCACGCGACGACAGGCCGGGTTGTCACAGTGTATGTACCTAATTAAGGAATTAAAATAAGTAAAACTCACATGTATCTAATTAAATATTGATTGTTCATCTTCATAGGTTCGCATAATATATTAAGTTATCTTGACTTCGACAAATAAGCTACCATACGCTGATCTATATTAATCATTCAGAGAAACATATATCTTATTATTTCTTGTATAATCATTTACTCAAAGTTTTGTTTTAAGAATATAATATTGTTTTAAAATGTGTACATGATTTAACTTATAGCTGACCAGCGGGTGGGCCGGGCCGGTTACGGGTCCGGATTTTTTGACCCGTCCGGGTCCGGGCCAGTCTGGTCCGGGTTCAATTGGGGGCGGGTTGAATTGGGCCGGGTTCGATCCGGTCCGGGTCGGGCCGGACCGGGTTTTACTTTTTTTTTTTTTTTTTTGTATTTCGTATAGTTTAAATATTAAGTTATATTAATACTTTGTAATAATTGAATGAACACAACAAAAGATGGGAAAAAATTGCACTTATTGCAAGTGCTACTTTATTTCTTAAATTGAAAATTTCAAATTGAAAAACTAAAATGTATCATAACTAGTTTACAATTTACAATTTTACATCAAATGGCTTGCATTGCAATAGCAAGTTCTTCCATATTAATATGAACCTCTGGACCTTCTTCTGGAGTGTTAAATTCGGATGGGTTTCCGTGCGTTAAGATATCTCCAAGTTCTTCGTCTTCCGGGCTATCCAGATCTTCCTTTCCTTGATTTCTTCTTTCAGATCTTATCCAATCTCTTAGACACACTAAGACTTCCAAAGCATTGCTTCCCAATGAGTGCCGCGTGTCTCCAAGTTGTTGTCTTGCTTGGCTAAATGCACTCTCGGATGCAACAGTGAAAATTGGGACATTCAGGACATCCCGCGCCATAGCGTAAAGAACGGGAAATTGCTTTGAATTTTCCTGCCACCAGCCTAACGGTGAAAATTCCTTGGTGCGAGGCTCCTTTTGCTTCTGCAAGTAAAATTGCAATTCATCTATATTCCTGCTACTAGATTGAGTGTTAGCAAAAGTTGAAAAAATATTAAAACTATCAAACCCTTCATCATCATCTCCGACTACATTAGAAGTGCTACATTCCATAGTGGGATTTGCAGCAGATGATGCACGAGCAATATCACATTGAGTTGCATAATAAGTATATAGATATTGTAAGTGTTCATTTAGTTGGTTCATAGATTCATACAAATTTGGGCTTTCAGTGGGCCCAATCTCCATATAATTGTATAAAGCATTCATTAATTGTTGACAATCAGACATTTTAATTGAAGGATTTAAAACTGCACCAATTAAGTAAATAGGAGGAATTGGAAAGAAATATTTTTTAAATTTTGCTTGCATACTTGCAATAGCATCCGTATATCTATCGTTCTTCTTAAATTCAAATAGTAGCAAAGAAATTTCAGCTATATGTACTAAAGCCAAAGTAATAGTTGGGTAATATGCCCCAGAAAACACAACAGTAGCAGTATAAAACTTATGTAAAAATTTAATGACATCACTAATGACCTCCCAGGTATCACCGGTTAACATACGACTAGGATTAGTACAATGTGCATTAGCAACTTCTGTTATTGGAAATCTATATTTGTAGCAACATTTTAAAAATATATACGTATAGTTCCATCTAGTAACTACTTCGTCGGGCATGAATCTAGGTCTAAGGTTATATTGTTGACACTTGTTCTTAAATTCTCTTATTCTAGATTGTCTATTATTTCCCTGAATTACTCCAACAGCTCTTCTAACTAGAGTAATCTCATGTAAAAATAAATCTAGCCCACTTTTAACAATTAAATTGTATACATGACATGCACATCTAACATGAAAAATATCATCAAGAGGTGGATGTAAATTCAATTTTAAAATTGAAACTGCAGCATTGTTGTTTGAATCATTATCAAAAGACATACACAAAACTTTTTGGTTTAGATTATAAAATTCGACAACTTCAACAATTGTAGTACTAATAAATGTTGCAGTATGACTCTGATCTTCATCATATTTAAAAGCAATTATACGTTTTTGCATACAAGTATTGTCATCTATCCAATGACATGTAATTGTTAAATAATCATTTCCATTTACAGCATGGCCAATATCAGAAGTTAGACATACTCTAGAAGGAAGGTGACTAAACAAATAACGTATGTACGTTTGATATTGGCCGTGAAGTCTAAAGATGTCAGATCTACAGGTACTTCTAGGGATACCTTTAAACATAGGGTTGTATATCCTTTGAATATACGTAACAAGATAAGAGGAAGAAGCAAAAGAAAAAGGTAGACAACCCAAAGCAATCATTTTCGCTAATTCCTCTCGATCCCTCATTTTATCATATTTTCGCAGACCTCCAGTAGTAGTGTTAGGTGTTGTTTCACTTCCATCCCCATTATTTCCCCATTCTATAGGATGATCCTTTTGCATATGTCTAATAAGTGTGCCAGTCCCCCCTAAATTACCTCCGGTCAAATGTTGATACGTGTCGTTACAAAGTCTGCACTTAACTCTATCACTATCTTCTATCTCATCAAAAAATTTCCAAACAGCACTTCTTTTTCTACGATTAGATTTAGATTTTGGAGCGACTGGTGGTCTTCTACCCCTTGTTGCACTAGCAACTCCAACTCCAACACTACCAACATTTGCACTAGTAGGTGTAGATGGTATCTCATCTTCTATTCCAATTTCGTTATCTTCTATTCCGAAATCTTGGTGTAATTGTTCATAATCAATATTTACATCTTGCAAATTAGGCGATGATTCAGAAACATGTGTTATTGGTTCATTATTACTATTACTACCAGAAGCTATAGGACTTTTTTTACTACTTCCACTTCCACTTCCACTCCTACCAGTAACTTTTCTACACGCTCTTTTAGCAGCATTCAACATATTGGAAAATTTAATATATAAGCTAAACTAAAATCAAATATGCAATTAAAATATTAAATAAGAGAAAGAGTTGGAGAGAGTGCACCGAATTCGACAATAAATTGAGCACTTGAACAGGTGAACTTCAAGAATGTTGAACACTTGAACTTCAAGAATCAAGCTTCGAATGCCGAATTGCCGATTTCCAAATAAGAAATTACCATAAATTTAATTCGGGAAAATAAAGACAATAAAATTATGAAAGTAGAATATGAATTCTTGAATTGAGAGAGAGATAGATAATTTGAGAATTGAGAGAGAGATAGATAATTTTGAGTGAGGAAATGAAGAAGAGGGGGAGGGTATTTATAGATTTTTAGAAGGGTTATTAATGTAATTAAATAAAAACTAAAAAAAATCAAAAAATGGCCAAATTTGCAAAATTTACCCGTTGGCCAACGGATCTGGTCTTCTGGACCGTTGCCAACGGGCAAGTGGGCCCCACAAGTATAAAAAAAATTTTTTTTTAAAAAAAAAAAAAAAATTTGACCGTTAAAACCGGTCCGGGCCGGTCCGGGTTGGCCGGTTCGCCCGGTAATTCGCTTCCCGGGCCGGTCCGGTCCGGGTTATTTGCCCGGTAAGGCTGTCCGTCCAAACCCCCTTCCCCCCCCAACCCAGCCCGGCCCCCCCCCGCCCTTAACCGGTCCGGTCCGGGCCGGTTTTGACCGGGCCGGTCCGTGCCGGTCCCGGGTCAACCCGGCCCGGTTGACACCCCTAATTTAACTTCGCGGAAAGACTAGTTACCTTAATAAGGGCTCTATAAGTAGAGTCCAGTTAGACCATCGCCGTCTAAACAACTTGATTTCTTTAACAATGTACTTTATCAATCTCCATTTTTTTTTTCAATCTTGTTGGAGTATGTTCTATCTAGGTACTGCTTTGATTTCTCATTCAATTTGATGATTTTAACTTTTTATATTTTATTGTTATTAATTGAACTGATAGTCATTTTGTTACTTTTAATGATTGAATAATAATATCATATTCAATATTTTGATCTTTAAGTTTTAATTGATCTTAAAGTCATAAATATTAGAAACAATAACTAAATTACATTTTTATCATGTTTGACTTTTTCTATATAGGGTCAAATGGTTCAGCAATATTTAAATTTGAGGAATCGTGTTTTCATATTAACTAGTATCTATAAACGTGCGTTGCACGTTAATAATAACATATGGATTAAATATATATTTATATGAAGGAAGAAAAAAATTAATTAGTCAAAAAATATTATTACATTAACATAATATGTGAATTCAAAATGAAGAGATGTCATCAAAACTTACACAAATGATCAATTTAATCATATTGATTAGATAATAACTTTGTTTTAATGGTATCTAATGTGATGGTATTTTACGGAACACTTCTTTGTAGACGATATTTTTTTGTGTATGTTTCCTTCTAATGCTTTGGTTGTTCTGCCAAAATCAGAATTCTTGTTGTCGATATTGATACCCCTCTTGAAAGTGAAACATATAACTATTCGTGCAAGAAAATATATTATTATAAATATAGTCCAATATTTAGGATGTTTGTCCTTGTACTTTATTTTTTATAATTATAAAATATAAAAATACTGAAAAATATTTCTACACAAATTTAAAAGGATATTTAGTTTCAGAAAACGAAAGTTGATTTCAGGGATAAATACATAGAAGCACATTGACCAGTATTATAATTTATGCATGTATATGACGTTATTGTCAAAATATATACATACTATATGTGTACTATTACACATGCGATTCGGCGGATTTAAGTTTTTCTTGTAACATGACGGGCATATTTCTCTTCAAAATTAACCTATATGCGAAAGAAAGATCAAATTTATATATATATATATATATATATATATATATATATATATATATATAGTGACATAAATTGTAGACATCAAAATTTTAACAGATCAAGCTAGATCCTTAATTCAAGATACTACAAGACGACTCTTAAAATTCTAGGGATCTTTTAGGGTTGCTTGGAGAAACACTATCTTGGTGGCTACTCTACCCTAACCCTAGGTCACTCATATAAAAAGGGTTACACATTTCCTTAACAAGGCCATCTAAAAAATGGAGAATATCTCGAAAATCTCATAAACTCACGGAATATTTACAAAAAGATCAAGAAGTGGCAGGATAATTCTTGATAAACAGATACTTCAAGAAGATCTACAACATACTTCATGGATATCAAATAAATTTGTGAAAGCCCCCATCATCCTACGTTCAAGAAATACACTGCTCCATCCCTCGAATCACGGAGATAATCGGGAGAGAAGAATCAAGGGAACAAACAGAATTGTACCCGCATTATTTTATCAATAAAGTTATATTTCTTCACATTTATATTGTGATTATAATTTATTTTTATATCACAAATAAATTTGTTGCAAACACTAATATACATAAGAAATAATAAACTTGACAACAAATCTGGATAGGAGAAGGCCATTTGATATTAAAGTATTTGAGTATTCTTTTTGATAGTAATTGTTGGTATCATTTTCTGTTAAACCAAAATTGAAAAATATTTTATTTTTACCATAAAACTTAGCAATCAACCTTTTATTAGTTGATCAATTTATTTCTGCTAGGTAAAATAGTTCTTTAGTTTCTATCATGTAACTTACACAAATTGCATTTAATCTACTGACGGTAATAAACTTTCTTATTAAATGCACTATTATTATCATTGGGGCTGATAACCAAGTGTTATGCAAGAACCAGATTATCTTGTCATTTTCATCCGGAAGCAAGAAGTCACTGAATGTTAGATCTATTCTTGTCATTTATTTTTTTTTCAATTGAGGCTATAAGTATAATTTTGGCAAGCTAGCTTTTATGGTCTTTTCTTTTATCGATTTTGGAACTACTGATAGTACTTGACAGAAATCACTTCTTACTTCTCTATCAAACGTTTCATTTTTATCCAATATATCTCTAAAACTCTAGGCAATTATTTCGATTTTTGACGCTTAGCCATAAGTGCTTCATCACATAATATTAATTTGGCTTTTCTTATAAACTAGTCTTATTTCTCTGTTTTGATATGTTTCTGATGGTTATTATAATTTTTTGAAGAGATATATCAAATCTAAAACGAGTTGTGAGATCTCATGATAAAATCGTTGTCTGTACATCACTTGTTATTATTACTAACAATATCATGCCTATTGATCTTACATTTACAAGCAATGATATAAGAATATTATTTCGGTTCCACCGGAGACATATACAAAGGATAATCCCGATATACCATAATTGACTCTTTATAATATAGTCTTGGAAGTTTGTTCTTGTTCATAATTTAGTTTTGATTGTGCTTCCTCGGACAGTTGTATGTAATGCCTTCTTAATATTGTATTAATCGTTTTTTTACTTTGTGATATAATTTCTTTTAACCTCTACCGCTTTTTTTATAGAATAAATTTATAATATTCATCAATGGTAGTGACTCTAACCAACCTTTTTCTTTCTCTTTCTCAAACATTTATATTTTCAAAAAAGTTCTTAGTTGTTCTTTAACAATTAAAAACTAATACTTAGTTCATAAATTTTCTTATTAAATTTGTTATCTTCTAAAAATTGAATCACAAGAAGAATTCGGTTGCATCTTGTTCGTGAAACTAATATTTAGGAGGAAAAAAAAATATGATCAAGACAAAAGTAATGTTTATCGAGCACATTAAATTTTTGAAGGATAAATTTGATTCGCAAGGGTTATACAGCGATATCTTATTACTTTACTTTATAAGTGGCTTGCTTTGGAAACCGGAATGAATTTTTATAAGTTTGTGATCTTTGGTTCTAGAGTTACCGTAGAAATACATATGTAGTCTTCTACTCTCCTACACGGCAACGAAGAAGGGTTTTGGCGTTAAATTAGTAAAGTATTCCCTTTCCTCCCGCAGTTTTATTGACTTCATAATTTATTACAATTTTATCCGAAATAAAGTTATTACATTGCTCAATATTTAAGGTTATTTTAGAAAATTAATATTGTATTCGTGCTTTTATAATAACTAGTTTTTATGTACTTGCGTTATTTTACGTCAATTATTTATGTGACAGAAAATTTCAGTTCTTATCTTAGACAATACTACTCCACTTAATATAACAACCTAATGTAACAAATCAATGTGCATTTGCGGACACCATATTCATCATCACATATTTTGCGTCACTCCAATTTTTTTTACCTCATATTAGCATCAAGTATGTTTTTATTAATCAACTATGTCTATATCGTTAACCTTCTATTTTTCACCTGTTTTTTGTTCCAACATGCACCTAGAACAAACTCCTGATAACTACATCTCCCGTATGATAAGCATTTATATATCTCAACTGGCATTTCGCTATAATATTACATACCGTCAAGATTTATTGTAAGGGTATCTACAATATTACTGACTTTAATAAAAAAAAGTAGCGATCTTTTAATTAAGAAGATTGAAAATCCAAAAGAAGAATTAACTGCTATGTTCGATGAGAACAGTGAGAGAACTTTATCGGACAGATGTTAGGGGTGTGCATTCGATTTATCGATTCGATTTTGACCCTTATCGATAATTACTTATCGATTATCGATTTGTACATATGCTTATCGTTATCGTTTCAATAAGGTTTCGATTTTTTCGATTTCGATTTATCGATTTTGGGGGCTTATCGATTCGGTTATCGATTACACCAATAAGAAAATTTGCGGGATTCCACGGAAAGTATTCCGCTATAAACGCGCCTAATTTATATGGACAAAAAGAAGCTAAAATAAGACGAACATCATTTATAACATAAAAATTGTATCAACAAGCACATGCAACAAAACTAAAGTAAGGGATCAAATGTATGCCACCAATACTCCAACAGTATAAGAAAATAAAACAAAACAAAATACATCATCACGGCTAATTTTTTTTTCTTAATTTGAACTTCATTCCCTTGATCTTTATCATTCCTTAAATGTGGTAGAGGAAATAGTAGGGTAAGGGACTTAGGGTAAAGGAAAGGGTATAGATTAGGGAAAATGATATTGTATAGCCCCTTTCAAAATAGTAGCGGAATATATATACATTTTATATGTTATATTAATCTACACAAATAGGTAATTACTTATTTTACAAATGTCTACCGTCTAGGGGTGTGCATTCGATTTATCGATTCGATTTTGACCCTTATCGATAATTACTTATCGATTATCGATGTGTACATATGCTTATCGTTATCGTTTCAATAAGATTTCGATTTTTTCGATTTTGATTTTTTCGATTTCGATAACAAATAATCGATTCGATTTATCGATAAACCGATTCGAATGCACACCCCTAACAGATGTTACATAATAAAATAAGCACACAAAAAATATGTCAATATAAATAGAGTGCCTTAAATATATGAATTATTAAGCAAATTAAAAAGCGGACTTTTTCATCTTCCGTAAAATAAAAAAGCAAAGAAAAAATAATATAATTAACAGCAAAGGGAATATTACACGAGCTTTACTATTAGACATACCAGTATTTTAGTCCCATGCCATTTAAGGCTTTCTTCTTTTATGAGAAAGAAATAGTACTACAAAAAGAAAGGGACATACACTATAATTTTGATCATTAACTAGATAAATGTCACGACCCAAACCTCGCTTCGGTCGTGATGGCGCCTCTTGTGAAGACAAGGTAAGCCAGACCATTACAGAGCACCTCTTTTAAATAGTTAAATAATTCATAAGCAGTTTAAATATGATTTAATGATATTAATTAGCGGAAGTACAACCCAGCACATCCCTAATCGGGGTGTCACAAGTCACGAGCATCTATTAGAGTGTAAATACAACTAAAAGGTCCAAAAAAAATACACGAAACAGGAATACTAAACAAAAGGGCGAAAAGCGGTGCTGCGAATGATGGTAGTTACCTCGCTAGATTCCTATAACTCTGCTTCTGTTCAGTTAAAACCAGCTACCGGGTGAATAAATACCTGCATCTGCATACGAGCTGCAGGGAGTAAAGTGAGTACTCCAACTCAGTGAGTAATAAAGGTAAATAATAACCGAGCAGTAAGAAATCGCGTAAAGCAACCAATATGTTGTATAGAAGCAATGTAAAATACTTTAAGAAAAGCAATGAAGCTGTGAAATCTTTTCAAATATCTTAGCTCAGTTTAAACCTTTTTTGAAAATGACATTTACAACAGTTATGCAATGATTTCAAAATAGTTAGTGCCAATAAAAAAATAAAATCCTCCACTCGGGCACAAATACCAAAGTAAACATGTAAAAGGACAAGTAAATCATAAAGATATACACATAAAAGTTCGCCCCTTGGGTAACATCTCAAAAAAGTACCAGCCCCTCGCGCTTACTGTGACGACCTGATCCGTCGTCTCTTGTATCTCGGCCCTGTTATCCCTGTATTATGCTTCCCTGTGTGTTAGTATATGAGTTTGGTGAATTTGAAGTGTGTCAGAGTGAATTTGGATAGAAATGAGACAAATAGCCTCTTTAAGGAAAAGCTTAAGTTGGAAAAGTCAACCAGAAGTTGAATTAAGAGTTAGAGAGCTCAGAATGAATTTCCGACGGCTCGACTAGTTTTGGGGGATGATTTATGACTTAGGAGTGAAAACAGAAGTGAATTCGGAGGTCCGGTGCGGAAGTTAGCCTAGATTGGCGAAGTTGGAATTTCGGAGAAATTCGGTTGGTAGGTGAGAATTTGATCCGAGAGTCTATTTGGAATTCCAAGAGTTGCAGTAGCTTCGTTAGGTGAATTTGGATATGTGTGCAAATTTTCAGGTCATTCGGACTTCTTTTGGCTGGTTTCGGCATCGAATATGATTTTGGAAAGTTTAAGTTTAACTTAGAATTTATTTCTATGATTTTGGTGATTTTGATGTTAAATTTAATGCTTTTATGGCCCGACAAAGTTTGAATGAGGTAATAGGTCGAGTTTGTGCTTTTGTTTGAGGTCCCGGGGGCCTCGGGGTGATTTCGGATGGTTGACGGGATGATTATTGGACTTGGAAAGCTGCAGAAAATGCAGCAGCTGTTGCAGAGGGTTTTGCCCTATGCTATCGCGTAGTGTGTCCTGCGATCGCATAGGAGGGTGATAAGGGGTTCAGGATTTTTGTTCAATTCGATCGCGTATTTGGGATTGTGATCACGTAGGGTGAAGTCGATGTACTCTGCGATCGCAGAGTGTATGATGCGAACGCGTAAGGATAAGGGGGAAAGCTGTGTGATCCCGTAGAGATCATTGCGATCGCGTAAGAAGAAATTGGAGGCTTCAGGTTTTTTTCTCTGGGATCGCAAGCTTGGGGCTGCGATCGCGTATAAGGAATTAACTGGGCAGTTAAGTCTTTTTTGATTATTTCATTCGCGAGCTTCATCACATTTCCTCAATTTTTACAATACCTTGAGAGCTTGTGGGCGGATTTTGAAGGGGATTTCTACGGAAAGTGAATGGAGGTAAGTCTCGTGGTCTTATTACGTTATTTTATTGAAGAATCAACCATTAATTCTCTGAAATTGGGTGTAAAAGGTGATAAACCAGGGCTAGAAATTTCAAGTGAAATTTGGGGATCTGGAGAAGCAATTGGACTCTGATTTCTATAAACTTTATATGTATAGACTCCTAGTGGGACGAGGGTCATTTAGATGTAAAAATTTTTGGATTTCGAGACGTGGGCCCGTGGCTCGGGTTTTGCTAATTTTGATATTTTTCGAGTTCTTTAGATTGGGTTATATTCCATTAGCCTATTGTAATGTATTCGTTGTGGTTTTGGCCAGATTCGTCGCTCGTGGAGGTTGATTTGAGGCAAAAGGGCATTTCGAGCTAGTCTACGGCCGGCTAGAGATGAGTAATGCTAGTAAATGTTGTTCTGTGGGTTTGAAACCCCGGACTTTTACATTGTTACGTCATATTGAGGCGAGACACGCACCTCATGATAAGTGCGGGGTCGGATACTATTGGAAATTGGTACTTGGTCCATCCCGAGTGAGATTATACTATATTGTCGTATGCTACGCACACAGTGATGGTTATTATTGGGCTTTACGCTGTGTTTGGGACCTAGTGCCGACTTGTAGAATCCTTCAGGAATTGGTATTACTATTTAGCACTATTGCATATCATTTCCGATCAGTCCATGGTTTTAAAGCACTGGTTTACAAACCCTGCCGCATTTTCATTAGTTTCAAACTCATATGCTATCTTTTAAATATATCCTTGCTGAAGATCATTGTTTATAAATGCCCAAGGGGCTTGTTATACTTTCTTGACTGATATTGGGTGGCTTGGGCTGCGCGCTGCAGCGGTGATTGGAAACAGTGGTAACTTGACACTCTATGATATGAGCGGTCAGGTAACTTGGACTGACCTGGTTTTGATTATTCGCGACAAGATGGCTGGTTATTGCGCCTGGGCTATAGGAACCCCTCCGGAGTCTTTACACACCCCCAGTGAGCGCCGTCGGTGATAAATCATATGCATGGTTGGCTTGGGCCGCACGCCGCAGTAGGTACTGGATTGTACCATCATATGCATTGCATTGCATCCCTGCATTTGCATCTTATTTATTGATTAGCTGTTCTGTTTCAAATATTGTTATATGTTGTTCTTTAGCTTAATTTGTGCATTTACTGTGGTGCTAAACTTTCGGAACCTTATTTACTGTTATTACTCGTTGATTTGGTAGACTCACCCCCTACTCCCTGCACCTTGTGTGCAGATTCAGGTGTTCCAGAGGATTTGCTCGTGATGCTGCTGCTTATCAGTTTGACAGAGTATTGAGGTAGCTATCAGCGTCCGCAGGACCCATGTCTCTGACCTTCCAGTTATTTTCTAGTTATTCAGGCACTTGTATTTCACTCATTCAAACTTGTATCAGATCAGATTCATCTTTTAGAGGCTCAGAATTGTGACACCGTGCCTCAGGTGGTTGTTGGTTGTATTCAGTATTTATTCGCTCTGTTTTGGAATTTAAATCTGTTATTTTTTTGAACATATTATTTCTTTTAAATCTCTAATGCTGGGAATATTGGTAATGAGGTCGGGCTTGCCTAGCCTTACGGCCGGGCGCCATCACGATCGGGTTTGAGTCGTGACAAGTTGGTATCAGAGGCCTAGGTTTGCTAGGCCTCACGAGTCATGAACTGGTTTAGTAGAGTCTTGTTTATGGGTGTGTCGTGCACCACACTTATAAGCAGGAGGCTACAGGACCTTTAGGAAACGCTCCACTTTCTTGAAATCCTATCATGCGTCCTTGATTCAAATTGAAAGAGTAACCCTTGAAATTCTTTCCACGTGTTTGCATGCACGCATGAGCGCTCGGTATTATATGTTCTTCGATGGCTTGCAATTCCCCGATCGAGGGGCGAGATGTAATCTTCGTGCGGTTGATGTTGGGCCAATCTGGAGGACTTGAGGCCGGGCCTTGGCTAGGGCTGAGCACTGAGGTGCTGATCGTATGATCAAGTGTTTTGGACGTATATGTTCGACAGTGTCGCTATTAGACGGAATGGCAGTTGGGTGATCGTGTGTCTAGTATGCTAGTACTGCGAGATGTAATTATATGACCTGGTAGTGACGAAGGAGTCTGCTATCCAATGGACGAATTGTCAAGTGATTTATCTCCTATGGTGGTCCGATGAGTAGCCTAAGTTGTGTGCGCGTGGGGAATCTTTTCGAGTCTCCTAGCTTGGAGTGTGTGTGTTGTGGCATGAGTCCAGACTCAGAAGACCAATTGATTGTGTGAGGGGTATGACGGTGGATGATGTACCGAAATATTATATCGAAGCAAGCAGATGGGTATCTCCTGCAGATTATTCTGAAATGGCATGATCGTTATGTGTATGTTAGAAGATCTGATGTGTAACTAAAAGGTATTTTCTATATATTTGGATTCGAACAGGTGCAACGCATGTTCATGTGTCAATTTTGATAATATAATACGTGTAGGATTGGGATTTCTATTATTGATATACATTGTGATGTCTTGTCAAGTTGTGGACGTGTTGTTAGATGGTATTGGTGGTTCTTTGGCAGATGGATAGGCTCAATTACAAAGGAAACTTTGCCGAAATTTTTGAAAAATTTGGGACTTAGTAAAAATCTTGCCGCCTAGAAGGGTGGGCTTAGCGGTTGTCTAAATGGGAGCAAATGCAGAAGGGTTATAAACTTTGATGATTCATGTTTCAACAAGCTTGTGAAAGAGTGAGTTTATTCTCTCCATGATATTGCGATAGCAATAGAGTACATATGTTGTGATGTATATGGCTTCGAGCTAAGTTGGGGAGGTTGCTATGGATGAGCTGATTGAACTGTTATGTACGATGTTAATTCCGATTCGATGCGTGTGAGTGGATCATTTATGGTTGTATAAAGTGAGCCGAGGGTGGTACGAGTGAAGAAAATTTTTGCCAAAGGTTATACGGTGCTTTATATATGTGGGAAAATGAGAGAATGTCTTTGAGTTGACGATAAGGGATGCTTAGTGTTAAGAGAAGGAAGTTGTTTGGTTGTATTGGAATGAGATTGTGTCCTGTGCTGTCAGAGTACTGATAAGGCACAAGTGGTTTGATTCATTAAGTCAAGTGAATTGCCGTGTTGGTAAGAGTGATGACTTTCGAGAATGGTGTAGATGTGTTCAAGATTCTATATGAATCACTCTTGTGTTTTAAGGTTGGGTATGTGACCAAGTCAGTGTTTTCATTAGCACAGGTCAAGACTTGTGGTATTTCTAAGTTAATTACGGGAATTCTATGTATTAGTATTTGGAATGTAAGGGTAACTGATTCAGAGTCACAGAAAGTTCTTCGGGTAATGTAATTTGTAATGTGGTAATTCCTAGCACGTTTGAGAAATGATTCAATGGCCTATGGGTCTTAGATGATGTGGTCAGGTGTTGAGTCTCGTATAGTGAGTCTCGGTTGAGACATTGTGGTGCTACAGTAAGAGAGTATATCTAGTTGAAAACGAATCAGGTGGAAATCGAGACAAATAAAGTAACTTGTTAGGGGATGGAATCGGTATGGTAAAGATATGATCGATCGTGGTATGTTCTTGAGGTAATGGGTTCTTACAAGTGTTGGGCAGCGAAGCTCCTGAGTACAGAAAGTCTGCTTAGCTTTGTTTAGGTAGAGAGATTCCGTCCTTGGCAGTTTAACTTGTGCAAATGGAATTGGGAGAGAATTCTTGTTGAGTTCATCGTGGTTTGGAGATGTATATTTTCTATGGACATGCATAGCATGGAGTGTATAATAAATTTTCTTCTAAATGGGATCAATGAAAATTCTAGACTAGTTGGGTGCGTCGTGTCTGCGGCGCATAAGGGAGATGGAAGTTCTCATTTTATCCCTGGAGGATATTGGGTATGTGGTATGTTGTAAAGTACCGAGATGGGCATGTGCGAGTTTTCGCCTCAGTTCTAAGAGGTATGGTGGATCTGGCTATGTATTAGGTAATGAGTAGCTTCAGGTAATCAAGGAACCCGTACTGTTAATTGGAAGTGATTTGACGATGGCATATGTTTCGGAAAGAGGGTAATTCCACAAGTGATACATCAGTAGTGTTACGCCGTTTTCTTATAGGATTGACTGCAGATATCTGAGTTGTTTGATGGCACAAGGGAGTTTTTGAATATCTCTCGTGGAATAATAGGATACTCGAGGTGTAATCTGTGTTCGTATTTGGGTTCAAGTTCAGTGATTCGTGTGCTATGGTTAGTCGGAGACTGTGAGTTCTCCGGTGCAGTCTATGTAGTGGTTATGGATCATGTGTGTTGTGTTGGTACTGTCAGCGGCTATTGGGAGTTTGGAATCCGGGTGGATCACTCCTTGCTTAGTTATTAAATTCTGGATACGACATTGGAATGTAGAGTTATTTTCTCAGTGTTGGATTATTCTAAACGATTGTGCTATGAGTCATGTTGGGAAATGGCACAGGTTGCGTGGCGGGGTGTATCGCACTATGTGCTAGCAGGATGGTTGTGTTCCAAAAGCTTGCGGTCGGCTGAGAAGAATTGCGTTCTTTTATTGGGCCTTCGAGGCGGATGTCAGTGTAGAGGTTTCTACCATTGATTTCAGTTCCAGTAATGAGGGACTTTTCAGATGCGTCCTTTTGGCCGGGCATGTCGCGGGGCGAGACTATGGATTTTAGTAAATAGTTGGAGCTGGGCACCATATCGTACGGCTCCGGTATGAGTTATAGTAGTGGAAGTGGAGTTTGTAGCTCACAATGCTAAATAGATATCTTTATGCACTCAGTTTGCTTACGACCGATGTTGATATTTTGTTCTTATGAGCCAATGTGGCTTGATGTGCACCTCCCTATTTGAGATATTTGTGTTGATCGGGTGGCACGCCGCCACGAGTATGTTATCTGGATCGGGTTGTGCTCCGCAACAGTGTGATGTTAATAATGGCCTTCCATATGTTACTTTGTATGCCCTGCTCCCTGGCTTCTGAGGAAAGTCCTTATTGAGAATTGCTTGGCGGATAATGTATCGGTTTTGTCCTTTCAGGACTGAATGATGTATAATACTTGTTTCGCCGTGAGTGTGATGGGAGATTTGGTTTCAGGCATAGATCTGTGCATGGCGCTCTACTTTGAGCATGGTAACATGAGGTGTTTCATGTGTACAGTGTTGGGATAGAATCGCGCGTTTTGGCGAGGCCACGTGAAGATATGTCCTCTCGAGGACGATTCAGATACTTTATTCCTATGATGTGAGCCGGGGTCTTAGCTTGGTTTCGTAAAGGTATTGACGAGCTTGAGGTATAACCCTCCCGGTTGAGTCATTTGCCCTGATTTAGGTATGTGTAGACTGTTTCTTGTTGGCGTGTATACTATGCAATTGTAGCCTAGGCCTGTATTGAGGTATCATATCAGCAGAAGTGGTGTGTTAGATTCGAGGTGATCATAGGGGTCATTAATGAATATGAACAGATTTGATTTCAGCTGGTTAGGAAGATACTGTCGAGGTTTGGCCCAAAAATCTGTTGTGGTAATAGTAACATGGAAGTGACTTCATTAGTGGCTGATCTGAAGAACTGCTACTGTTCGTTTCATGTGCTAGTTATCGTTGGCAATAAGCGAAAGTGTTGGAATAAGAATTTTTCTAGATAAGAGGTTTCCTATTGGTAAATGAGTACTGTGGGTAACTGCTATGAATAGAGACTATTGTTCTGAGTGTTGGAATGTTGTGTATATTGTATGAATTCACCTGAGGTTGCATGTGTGGGTTATTACAGCTGGTTCGGATTGATTCTGAGTATAGATGTGAGGTTCTAATCTTGTTATGATTTGGGATAGTGTAGTGTGGTTCTACAATTTATGAGCCAGATGGATTGTCAAAATTTCAGTTGTGTTATGTTATCGGTACCTATGTGAGTTAGGGTGACGTGGGGGTGAAATATACTTGGTAAGGTCATTTGACTATTGGGTTACTTCTAGTTCAGCTCTGGGCACGCTCGAGGACGATCGTTTACTTAAGTTGGGGAAGATGTGACGACGCGAGCCATCGTCTCTTGTGTCTCCGCCCCGTATTCCTGTATTATGCTTCCCCGTGTGTTAGTATATGTGTTTGGTGAGTTTGAAGTGCTTAGGATTGAATTTGGATACAAATGAGACAAATAGTCTCTTTAAGGAAAAGCCTAAGCTTGAAAAGTCAACCGGACGTTGACTTAAGAGTTAGAGGGCTCAGAACAAATTTTCCACGGCTCGACTAGTTTTGAGGGATGATTTATGACTTAGGAGTGAAAATGGAAGTGAATTCGGAGGTCCGGTGTGGAAGTTAGCCTAGATTGGCGAAGTTGGAATTTCGGAGACATCTGGTTGATAGGTGAGAATTTTATCCGAGGGTCTGAATGGAATTCAGAGAGTTGCAGCAGCTTCGATAGGTGAAATTGGAAATGTGTGCAAATTTTCAGGTCATTCGGACTTCGTTTGGTTGGTTTCGGCATTGAATATAATTTTGGAAAGATTAAGTTTAATTTAGAATTTAATTCAACGATTTTGGTAATTTTGATGTTAAAGTTAGTATTTTTATGACCCGAGCAAGTATGAATGATGTATTAGATCGAGTTTGTACCTTTGGTTGAGGTCCAAGGGGCCTCGGGGTGATTTCGGATGGTTGACGGGATGATTTTTGGACTTGGAAAACTGCAGAAAATGCAGCAACTGTTGCAGAGGGTTTTATCCTATGCGATCGCGTAGGGTGTCCTGCAATCACATAGGAGGGTGATCAGGGGTCCAACATTTTTGTTCAATGCGATCGCGTATCTGGGATTGCGATCGCGTAGGGTGAAGTCGATGTACTTTGCGATCGCAGAGTGTTTGATTCGAAAGCGTAAGGATAAGGGGGAAAGCAGTGCGATCGCGTAGCGATCATTGCGATCCCGTAAGAAGAAATGGGAGGCTTCAGGTTTTGTTCTCTATGATCGCAAGCTTGGGGCTGCGATCGCGTATAAGGAATTAACTGGGCAGTTAAGTCTTTTTTTGATTATTTCATCCGCGAGCTCCATCACATTTCCTCCATTTTTACAATACCTTGAGAGCTTCTGGGCGGATTTTGAAGGGGATTTCGACGGAAAGTGATTGGAGGTAAGTCCCGTGGTCTTATTACGTCATTTTATTGAAGAATCAACCATCAATTCTCTGAAATTGTGTGTAAAAGGTGATGAACTAGGGCTTGAAATATCAAGTGAAATTTGGGGATTTGGAGGAGCAATTGGACTCAGATTTTGACAAACTTTATATGTATAGACTCATGGCGAGACGAGGGTCATTTTGATGTAACATTTCTTGATTTCGAGAAGTGGGCCCGGGGCTTGGGTTTTGCTAATTTTGCAAATTTCGATATTTTTCGAGTTCTTTCGAATGGGTTATATTCCATTAGCCTATTGTAATGTATTCATTCTATTTTTGCCAGATTCGTTGCTCGTAGAGGTTGATTTGAGGCAAAAGGGCATTTCGAGCTAGTCTACGACCGGCAAGAGGTGAGTAATGCAAGTAAATGCTGTTCTAACGGTTTGAAAGCCCGAACTTTCACATTGTAGCGCTATATTGAGGCGAGACACTCACCTCATGATAAGTGCGGGGTGGGATACAATTGGGAATTGTGACTTGGTCCATCCCGAGTGAGATTATACTATATTGGTGTATGCTATGCACACAGTGATGATTATTATTGGGTTTTATGCCATGTTTGGAGCCTAGTGCCGACTTGTAGAATCCTTCGAGAATTGGTATTAATGTTTAGCACTATTTCATATCAATTTCTATCAGTCCATGGTTTTAATGCACTATTTTACAAACCCAGCGCATTTTCAAAAGTTTCAAACTCATATGGTATCTTTTAAATATATCTCGGCTGAGGATCATTGTTAATAAATGCCCAAGGGGCTTGTTATACTTTCTGGACTGATATTGGGTGGCTCGGGCTGCGCGCCGCAACGGTGATTGGAAACAGTGGTAACTTGGACACTGTATGATATGAGCAGTCAGGTAACTTGGACTGACCTGGTTTTGATTATTTCCCACGAGATGGCTGGTTATTGCGCTTGGGCTGTAGGAGCCCCTCCAGAGTCTGTACTCACCCCCAGTGAGCGCCATCGACGATAAATCATATGCATGGTTGGCTCGGGCTGTACGCCGCAGTGGATAGTGGATCATACGATTATATGCATTGCATTGCATCCCTCCATTTGCATCTTATTTATTGCTCAATTGTTCTGTTTCAGATATTGTTGTATATTCTTCTTTAGCTTACTTTGTGCATTTAGTGTGGTGTTAATTTTTCGGAACCTTATTTACTGTTATTACTCGCTGAGTTGGTAGACTCACCCCTACTCCATGCACCTTGTGTGCAGATTCAGGTGGTCCAGAGGATTTGCGCGTGCTGCTGCTGCTTTTCAGTTTGAAAGAGTATTGAGGTAGCTGCCAACGTCCGCAGGACCCATGTCTCTGACCTTCCAGTTATTTTCTAGTTATTCCGGCACATGTATTTCACTCATTGAAATTTGTATCAGATCGCATTCATCTTTTAGAGGCTCAGACTTGTGACATCGGGTCCTAGGTGGTTGATGGTTGTATTCAGTATTTATTCGCTCTGTTTTGGAATTTAAATCTCTCATTGTTTTGAACATATTGTTTCTTTTAAATCTCTAATGCTGGGAATATTGGTAATGAGGTCGGGCATGCCTAGTCTTACGGTCAGGCTCCATCACGACTGGGTTTGGGTCGTCACACTTACTCTCAAAAAAGTCTCAGCCGCCCCCTCTCTCTCTCTCTTTGATCACTCTCAGAATACTATCATATAATAACAGTTGCGGCGTGCATCCCGATCCACATCTCACTGCGACATGTAGCTCGATTCATATATCATCGACAACGCTCATTGGTGGTGTGCAGACTCTGGGAGGGGCCCCTTACGACCCAAGCGCAATATCATGCCCCCTCGTGGCATCATCACTCGGCACTCGGACTCACATCACCCAAGCCACCTCATGGCATATAAAGTATCTCAGGCCCTTGGCATCATATCACTCACCATATCCTCACTTATGACCCCCGGCCCCACTCTATCCGAAAATCATCACAAGCCCCTCGGGCATTACAAAAACAGTAGTTCTCAGGCCAAAACATCATTTAGAAATATCATTTTGAGTTTCAAATCTGAGTAAAAGAGGCTGAGTTTGTAAAACAATAGATATCAACATGGCTGAGTTCAAGTAATAAGTCAAAACAATGAGGAAACAATGATAAAAATTCTCGAAGCGTTCAAATTGTCTGCACGACGCCAAAATATGACAATCATTTCAAGTCATAATGATAGTAATTAAGTTTGAGTCCAATATGCGATAAAATCATCAAGCGGGACGGTCATAATCCGCAGTAGTAAAAGACCCCACTCTCATCATCCAGCGCGTGTCTCACCTCAATATAGCACTACGATGTGCAATCTGAGGTTTCAGACCATCAGGATATTACTTACAATCATTACTCACTTCGAACCGGGCAAAAACTCTAGCTCGCGATGCCTTTTGTCACGACCCAAAATCCACTAAGGGTCGTGGTGGATCCGGTCACCGCTGTCATGCCAGCCAACTCAAATACTTAATTAAATCTCATTTTAACACTTTTGTAAACCTGGATTTTTCCTTCATTATATAGAAATATTAAAGAATATGGTTTCAAATAAAATTTAAGAGTTAAGAAATTAGTACAATAATTCAAACCACCCCAGAACCCGGTGTCACAAGTGTATGACCATCTACTGATAAGAGAAATAAAATGCAACATCCGTCTGAAATACAGTGTACGAAAAGTAAATATAGTACACTGGAAAGGGACTACCCTAGTTGTGGCTGTCTCGAATGATGCAGTTCACCTATTCCTAGAATCATTAGCGCTGCTATGCCTAGTAGACCACTGGAGTCACATATACTTGTGCAACAAAATGCACAGCAAGTGTAGTATGAGTACAAAAATAATATGTACCAATGAGTATCCTACCTAATCCGGAAGGGGTAGAGACAGTCAATTTTGACACTCTCTAATAGTCAAAATGATTATCTATCATCGATATACATATTAAATAGTGGTTTTAATTTATAAATCTGATTTTAGTCCAGATAGAGGAAAAAAGTAAACACATAATTCTTTCATAGTAAAGTTTTCATGATATCCTTTCATTATTAACAAGATGATCTCGAGCCAAAGGGAGGCATGTAATAAACTGATAAATTCTAAGCAGCAACACAAGCATTTGCAAATCACACCGAAGCAACGGCCCAATCAAACAGAAATAAATGTGCACTTGCCGAGGGTCGACAGAGCGCCTGTAGATGCAACTATTAATCTGCCGAGGCGTTTGGCCCGTTCCGGAATAAACACGTACAGACAGACAATCAGTCAAGAAGTCAACATGGAGCAACTCTCTTTAATAATTGAGAAAACGAAGCTTGAGTATTTTTAAAAATTTATTTATTACTCTAATGTGTTTCAAGCAATTCAAATCATCAATGGGTTCACAATTAATCCAAGTGCACATGCTTTTGGGTCCTAAATTACCCGGACAATAGCATATTAGTAGCTACGCACGGACCCTCGTCACCTCGTGCATACGTAGCCCACACAAATAGGAGAACATAACAAGTGTAACTCACCTATAGGTAAATTTCCCCTCACAAGATTAGAAAGTAGACTCACCTCGCTCCAAAGACTCATAACCGGCATTCTACATTCTTTCGAAAGCTCAAAACAACGCAAAATGCTACATATCTTGCCAATGGTCATACAAATCCATTAATATACACTTATTTATACTTTACAACCCAATTTATAATAATTTCTAACCCCAAACTGAAAGTTGACAAAAATACCCTCGGGCCCACGTGCCCGGAATCAGAAATTTTTCAAAGATAATCTTTTTCCATGACCTTAGGAACTCAAATATATATTTTTCTTATAATTTCATATTAAAAATCGTGGTTTAAATTCTAAGAAAACAATATTTCTAGGTCTTTCTCTAACCGGCCATTTTCTACCCATTACATGCTAAAATCCATACATAATCAATGTATTTAACTCATAATAGGTAAAATACCTTATCGTTGATGATTAAAAACCCTCTCTCGAAGCTCCCAATAATCGCCCCAAGCCATGAAAAATGAGAGAAATGAACCCCAACGCATGATTTCAAAAGAAGCCTTCTGCCCAGCATATTTCTCTTCGGTAGTGCCTATTCCGCTTCCACGGTACCGCTTCTGCGGACCGCTTGCCGCTTCTGCGGATCCCACACTTCTGTGTTCAGCCTACCGCTTCTGTAGTTCCACATCAGCGGATCAAGGACCGCTTCTGCAGTCCTGGCTGCCCTCGCCCTCGTCAGCTTCTGCGGTCAATTTTGCAGAAGCGCAAATGCCAGATCCCAGCTTCCCAGCTTTTTCAAAAATCCAAATTCCAATCTGTTAACCACCCGAGGCCCCCAGGACCTCAACCAATCACAACAACCAATCCCTTTACACATTACGGACTTGCTCAAGGCCTCAAATCACATCAAACAACACTAAAACCATGAATCACACCCCGATTCAAGCTTTGTGAACTTTAAACTTTCCAACTTCTACTTCCGGTGCTTAAACATATCAAATCACGTCTGTTTGGCTTCAAATTTTGCACATAGGTCATAATTTACATTACAAAGCTATATCAACTTCTGAAATCGGATTCCGACCCTGATATAAAAAAGTCCACTTCCGGTCAAACTTCTCAAAAACCTTCAAATTTCTATCTTTAGCCAAACGACTTCAAACTAACTTACGAACCTCCGAATTCTTTTTTGATCGCGCTCCGACAGTAGAATCATAATACAGATCTGCTCCCAGTCTTGAAATCCAAAACGGACATCGATAATGCTAAAGTGCACTTCAAGCCAAACTTAAGAAATTTCTTACAAATTTCTAACTTCCACAATAAGCGCCAAAATGCTCCCGGGTTATCCAAAACCCCGACCGCGCATGCGCCGAAGTCCGCAATCATCATACAAACCTGCTGGAATCTTCAGATCCCGATTCCAAGGCCGTTTACTCAAAATTCCAATCTTAGCCATTTCTCCAACTTAAGGCTTCTGAAATGAAAATTTTCACTTAAATTTAACTCTGGTCTTCCTGAATTTCAATACAGATCATGCGAACAAGTCATAACACCTAGAAATGAAGCTTAGCATTCCTCACATAGCTGAACGATGCGCTAGGGCTCAAAACGTTTGGTCGGGTCGTCACATTCTCTCTCATTTAAACATACGTTCGTCCTCGAATGTACTGAGAATTATACCGAAGTAGTCTGAAATCATTGTTTAGCACCTTATGCATATTCCAGTGCTGCCACAACTTAGCTGAGCACATTAGCTTGATATACTCTGAAGAAATTTCATTTTATTCAGATAAATAAGCAATTCCAACATCAAAATTCTTTGTTAGGACTATCTTCATCATAGGATCACCAAATCATTCACCACACGCTGTACCCAACATGACTGCATAAGTTTGCTGAATTCCCACTTTGCATCACATTACTCATAGGACCACAATAACATTTTCTAATCAACTTAGCCAAAATTTAACGAATCAGATGTTATCATTGCACCTCATGACCTACATAGATCTCTCTCTAACTTTTATAACTCTAACACGATGGAAGAAATGCGCCGAAATTCATAACAAATTATTGAATCAACAAATCATTGGGTTTATACCTTTGACAAGAACTATTACAACATTCTGAGCAAATGATGATCTATGCTCACTATATACTTCATATACTCAAATTGCACCGATCCTAAATCCGATAATATTGTCTCATCCAGTACAAACTGCTCAGGCAATAAGCCACTCCGAATGCGATCAAAAGTATCATATGAAGCCACAATGTGCCAAAAAGCCACCAATCCGAACACAACATAATAGGAATTCAAACTCTAGAAGGAATTACCTAACCACTGACAAATACGGACTTTCTTTAGAATATAGGAAGTGATACACACAAAAATAGCATGTAGAAAACCATATTGGACATCACACTGTTGCGACGTGTAAGCCGATTCAAATAACATACCCACGGTGGCGTACCACCCGATCCACATATAAATATCACTTAAGGAGATTGCACTTTGTGCTAAATCTGCTCATTACAATAAAATATCGAATTTCGATCGCAAGCACGCTAAGTGCATATCACCATCCCTGAGAAAAAACATAGCGCTATATACTACAAAACTTAAGCACAACTGAGGTGCGATACAAGATCTGAATCTCAAGAGCCATTCTGCTAACATAACATCATCGCCACACGGAACCTCAACATATAAGAATTTACCAAGCCGTCTCACAACTCATACGGTGCAATACACTATTACCTGGAATAGCTTATGACAAAATAACACCCCGACTGTTCCTCCATAGGGACCGCTAGCTTAAATGAACACAACTGGCCTGATATAAAGACCTGTTCACAATAAAATCAATCCACTGATCTCAAGCCGATTTCTGATTGTACCAACTTGGTCAATGGCCTTTCAAAGGTCCGTAGTAACTCCCTTTTGCCTCATAAGAACGACCATCATAACTGAAGCAACCTCCTCAGTTCACAACCCAATAAACAAAGTGCCCTCCAAGCATAAATCCTCAAACTAATGATATTACCACAATCCACATACTTGGTTAAATCTTTAATCAATCAAGCGACTATGTGCCACACTTATACAATCTTCTCGTGGGTCATGCTCCCACAACCTTTGGAAATAAATGATGGGTCCGCACATCTAACACACCGGACGCACTGATGCGGAAAAGCGACCAAGAATCCTCAACCAGGATGCAAAGCCTCTTTTACAACACATCGATCTCAGGTAACGGTGAAGACAATACCAATTTACACTAACCATTCAACCCCTTCCTTGCTCATCCGAGCCGGTGAAATCCCCGTCAACACTGAACTGCAACCTCGATCCTCGATCCTTTCGGAATCCGCTTCCACTCAACAAACCATAAAAGAAGAAGGCTTTTGAATAACATCAATTACGGCAACCGACAAGCCTCTCACGTACTGCCACAAATCATACACATAACCTGATCACATCGACCGAACTGATCACTGACCCCAATATGAAAACTTAACTATGGCCAAACAATTTACCTTCTTCTAATTCATCATTGCCTGCCTAAAAAAAGAGACTAACTCCATTCAACATATATCATACTCCATCTACACTCGCCCCGAGTGAAATTGAAGCACAAGACCATGCTGTCTCAATTACGACGAATCATTTCAAAGAACTCAAATGCTACACCCCGAGTAAAAACATCATAGAACATTCTGCACACCTTCTCATTAATTGCTCAAAGCTTCATTCTTAACGGTACCCATAGGCTCGAAATTATATGGCACCACACTTAAACTTTTGAACTCACTAGGACCATTATTGTGAGCCACCCTCTCCGACTGGGTCCCGAACATAGGTCACTAAATTGATCTATAACACACGAGTACTCTCACGGTGAAGCACCCAGCGCAATCACTTCTTCTGTAACCAATATACAAAACATAAATCCTGAACCTTTTTCCAAGTCTGAACATGAGCAAATAAGATCAACCATCGCAAGCTTCCAACAGTTCATTTTATTGAATTACCACTTATGGTATTTTCTCATAGCTAAAATACTCCATCAATATTCTAATTGCCTGAAATCACGCAAGTAGTTAATCATAAAACGCAATCATAAGCGGTGGGACTCTCCCACTTAGCTTAAAGCCACCATTTCAAAATTCTTGAGTTCGCCCGACATCTTTAGCTCTTATTAACATAACCTTGCACCATCAATTATCCAAATTTCTCGTGATCTTCCTGTAATTCACCATCTTTCATAATCTGAATAATTAACCACATTTGCACGATCGATCTCTTTGTTGAACAACAAATATAATTCGTTGTAGAAGCTTTTCCAACAACGCGACTGCTAACTTGCTCACAGGGAATATCCCACCTAGGGAAATCACCTCCCAACATCTTCCCACACTGCTGCATGACATACATTCACTACGGCACCAATAGCCCATCTTGAGCCTGAGCTCATGTTCTAGCTGCACAAGTCCATTCGCCCCTCGTAGACATCAATTAAATGTGCGGCAACATCCTTCCAATTTCAGGGTTATGTTGCACCCTCCTCCATTTCAAGCAACTCCCTTCCACCATATCAATCTTTTGCCCCAATCATACCTACAGGCTTCAATCACCCATCATGAAAATCCCCAATTCGGTCCAAACTCTCCATAAGGCGCGTAGTCATCCTACTACCAAGCCTATATACAACACCCGCCACTCTCCCACTTCGGTGGAACTCATCTACTTAATCGATCATTCGACCTTGCTTCTTATACGTGGCCTTCCATATATTTTATACATCGACTAAAGCTTCCCACACGTCCTTCCTCATACTTTGCTTCTCAATTGTTGCCTTAAATAAAATTTATCTTTGTGGACCTTGAACCCACAATAGCTGCTATCTTTAACCCTTTCAAAAGGTCTTCTTCATCGATCCGTCGACACTAGAAATTCTAATTCGATCTTGAACCACCGCACCATGCAACAACTGATAGTTAAATCTCCAACACTATTTCACAACATCTTGCCATAAAGGTGAATTGTAGCAGATTATAACATCGACAACTTAGTATGTTCCATTAGGGCCACAACACCACATCATAGAAGAAAGCTCCACCACGCTTGCAATTACCAGGCCTCATTACTCCACCAGCCTACATCTGACAATTCTTAGTGTGAGCACGTGATTTTTGATCTATATTTGAATTATTTCCAAAATTCAAACAAAAAAGACTCTTTCTTTATTTTTATAATTTTTGTGCATTTTTGTGTCATTTTCTGATAATTGTTGCACTTTATTTGCACATGATAATTCATAAAAAAATAAAAATATGCATCTGCATTTAGGAATTAATATCATATTTTAGCATGAATTAGAGGTTAATTTGTATTAGCATAAAACATGAAAAATCATAAAATTAGTTCGTTTTTATCCTTTTTGAGAATTTGTCGTGAAATAGTTTTTAACAATTTTAGGAGTTAATTAGTTTAGCTTTGGAATGCATTAGAACTTTAGTTTATTTTTGCACTTTTATAAAATCAGAAAAAATACAAAAATAAATAATATAAAAGCAAAAGAATTAAAGAAATAAAAGAGAGAGAGAATAAACAAGGCTAAATGAGGTGGTCTTAAAAAGACCCAAAATTTGGGCCAATTTTCCCACCAGCCCAGAACGCACAACCCGTTTTGCCCAGGCCCACTTCCTCCGACCTGGTCCGGTCCCAAGTGATGCCGAACGAAGTCATTTTGTCCTAGATCATAGCCACTGATTTTCAATCTAACCGACGGAGGTGTCCTAGGTTATTTAACATGTATAAGTCCGAACCTCGTCACCCCTACCCCATCGTCTCTCCCAGCTCACACTTTCAGAGACCCCTCTCCAAAAAACCCTAGCCGCCGTCAAATCCTCCACCCCCAAACCATGGCAGCAACCACCCCAATCTCAACCAAAATAATACCACAAGACCGCCTCATTACCCTCATTTCAAAACCGTTATTGTTGTCCCTAGAATCACTCTCCAATTGTTCGAATCTGAGTTGAAGATTCTGGTCCAGAAACAAGTTTGTCCAAATAGCATCCAATAAGTACCCTACAACCCTCTAACCATCCTAAGGACGATTTCCATGGCAGGAACCTTCGAATCTCGTAGTAGCTCAACGAATTTTGGAGATAGGGTTCTCGGAGTTTGATATTTTTAGGATATTTCTTGGTCGAGCCCCGTTTACAGTAAGTTCTCTTCCACGTTCAGAGTTCGGATAGTTTAATAACTTCATTTCTTCGTCTTTCTTTTCTGATTAGATCGATTCTAGAGACCATGGATAGATAATTCTAAGTTCATGTTTGTTTGAATTTAATTTGTATGTTGATTCTCTAGTCCAGTCCCGTATTAAGCATATATAACATCAATTCATCCTTGTGTTTTTGTTTAAATATTTTAATAATTTTTTTGTGTTAGCTTGCTTAAATTCTAGTCCTTTTTAGTTTCAATTTGATTTTTACTCGCTTGGTTAATTCTTGCCTCATTGGAATTGTTTATGACTCAGTGCATAGAGTGTTCTATCTTGAATTTGGTGTTTAATATGTGTTTACTAGTTCATGATGTTGGTTCTGTAATTGCATCTTGTGTGGTCAGCAGCTAATCTATTTTGTTTGTTTAATTTCTGGTTATTTTGGTCTAGCGGTGACGTCAATCAAAACATTTATGTGAGTTAGGATTAAAATTGGTTTGATGGGTTATAGCTGGTTTAAAATCATTAGGATTAGCTTCAGTTAATTTTTAACTTGGGTTAAAAGGGTGGGTTAGTGAACCAGTAAGGTTTTTAATTTTCAGATGGTAATAAGGGAAATTTGGGCATGGGAAATGGTAGAATATTGAATATCAGTAATTGCTAAAATGAAATAAGGGTAGTATAGGAACTGTAGGGGAATAGAACATACTAGAATAGGGATATAGTCTAATTTCAACAAAATCTTAGGGAATACTTGGGAAACAAGTAAAAAAATTTGGGGTGAAATTAAAAAATGAGGAGGGACCAATGGTGCAAACTGAAACATGGGAGGTTGCCCTTCTTTACTTCTATGAAAAGGCATTCAATGCCTTGTAAAAGGGGTCTTCTCTTTCAGCCAAAAAAGTTTCCAAAAAAATCCTGCTCACTTTCAGATTAAAAGTTGAGTTCTATTTTAGAAATTAGCTCTTAGCTTCCTTAGATTCAGAAATCCCAAAAAACAATAGATAGGAAACATCAAAATCAAAAAAATACTGTTCTACTTGACTTATAGGTTAATTTCAGCTTTCAGATGTTGATTTTTGCATCTTTCCAATCGAAATACCAAAACAATGCCAATCTGTTACTGTTGCATTAGTCCTTTAAAGTCAGACACGAATTTAGTTGTAATTTTCCATTTTGTAGCTTAATTTCTGGTTGTGAGAGCTTCAGAGATTTAATGGTGGATCTCAGAGTTGGTTTTGGGTTATTTCAAATTGGTTTTAAGCTGATCTGCTAGCTCTTTTGGGTTTTCCGAACATTTTTTATTTCTGGGTTTCATCTGTGGTTGTTCCTGCTATTTTACTGCTGGAATTATTTTGCTGTGGTCGATGTTGCTTACTGCTCGAATTGATTTCATCACTTCATTTTTATTTCCATTCCAGGTATATGTTCGAATCTCTGATGTAGCTCCGAGCTTGGAAATGGAATAAATTTGTTTTATCTTGCAATATGCTTACTGGACCATTAGTGTTTAGATAGATATGGCATGTAAAGAAATGTCAATTTGATATGTATAATTGTGGACTTTGTTACCTGTATAATCAAATTGCAGTTTTCTTATGAGCATAGGCATTATGTGATTTCTGATGATAATTGAATTGGTTTAAACTCTTGTTGGTAGTGTTAAATGGCATATGAAAATCAATGGTTTGTCTATTAAACGTTTCAAATTGTAATTAAGTAGGATTACGTTAGGACTGAAATGGGATGTTGGAGTTTACGTTTGTCACTTCTGTGGTAATAACCTAGTTAATATCATTTGAATCCAGTTAGTAGTACTTCGAATATAGGGATATGAGAGCACGAATGTAAATGATAATTGAATTTGGGTAATGATTAATGTTTCTATGACTAATTTGTTTTGGTTGTTAGCCTAATTGTTGTGGGCTCAGTAGTATTAGTAGCAGTAGTTAATTTCTCAGGCTAGTTCATGGTTTCTAAAATTTCACACGGACTTTAGTTGAATAGGCTCGAACGTGCATTTGAAATCCCATCCTGGGGTCTGGATTGAAAGCGAGTGAGTCTCTGGGATTTGGGCTTCATAAGCCCAGGATATTCAGCCATTGGTGAGTGGCATCATTCAGAAAATTTATGGCCTATTTGGGTCTATGGGAACCGATCCCATGACGACTTTGACTGGCGTCCATGATCAGCCACGGATTGGGCTCCTTGTTTGGGCTTGTTTCCAAGATGTTTGATTCAAGATCTTTTTTTTTGGGGAATTTTGAGATTCGGTTTTTGAGTTTGGTAGCCCGGATTTTGAATACATTTAGTTAGGACCTTTCTTTCATTAATAGAGATAAAAATAAAAGATAGAAAATCATAGTCGTACTTTTAGGATTGCCTTGCAAAAACTTGAGATGAGCCTCGCCAAACAAAAACAAATGCGGAGACCTTGATTAATATTTATATGAATTAATTTAGAATTCGGAAGGGTCGTTAGCAAATTTCACGGCCTTTCCCGAATAATATTGTGATAGAATCTTTAGGCGCATTTTAACTAAATTACTTTCCTAAATTCGGGTGTGCATTGATGAAACCCAAATCCAAATCTCGACGAAGTCGAAACGTGGAGACGATCACGGGTACACTGGTGGTGACGTGGTTAGAAATACGTTTTCACAACGTCGCAAGTCTTTAAAATAAATAATGATAAAAGCGGTATGCAAGTAAAAAGTACTTGAGTTAGCATGTAATAAAATAAGATAAATCAAATACAACAGTGAAGCGACCGTGCTAGAACCACGAATCCCGGGAATGCCTAACACCTTCTCCCGGGTTAACAGAATTCCTTATCTGGATTCTAGTTCATGGACTGTAATACAGAGTCAATCTTTTCCTTGGTTCGGGATTAAACCGCTGACTTGGGACACCATAAATCTCCCAAGTGGCAACTCTGAATAATTAATAACCTAAATCCCGTTCTGATTGTCCTTTTATTGGAAAAACTCCTTTACGCCCCTTCCGGGGGTGTATAGATGGAAAAAGGAGGTGTGATAGCTCTGGTGACTCTGCTGGGGACAAGAACCCAGAACGTTTTGTTCAGGGTTCAGAATTCGAGCTTACATAAATTGTTGTATTTTGTTATATCTGATTCTCTTACATGTTGTGTGTGCTAAATGTTACCGCCTTTGACATTATCTTAACTGTATATAAACTGTGCCGACACCCATCTCTCTTTACCTCCGGCGATGTGCTTACTGGTTGAGGCTCCCTATTCTCTTAGTGTCATACACTAAAATAAGAAAGAGGTTTGGATAAGTTACGATGCCGAATGGACTTTTGTTTCCCGGTAAGTTGCCCCCTCCTCAACTCGAGTTATCCGCTTGGGTACACAATCTAGAACACCGACCCATGTTTTAAACATAGAATAACTTGACTTCATGTCAGATCACTAGTAGGAAAGCTTATTTGCATCATGCTGCATTTGGATTAGGGGAATCAACACAGGTGTTGGGTCCGTCTAGGGCTAGCAACCTGAAATGAAAAAGACCATCCTGGTGCATCCTACTTGTGTTGTGCATTTATTTGTTCGAACCTGCATGTTCACCAATTTTAAATCTAGGAATGTCGGAATTTGAGAAAAAAAATAAAGAGAAAATGAGAGATAGCAGGTATGGAGTTTATGTTTGGATAAAATTCGATGGTCAAGTACTGTCGAAACTCTGCCAAAAATTTGAAAATGAAAGAAAAAAATAAAATATTTTTTAGTTTGTTTTATTAAAAGCAAAAGAGAAAAGAGAGTCTTTTATTTTGAGAAAAAAATTCTTTGAAAAATAGAGAAAAATGGTCATTTTGATTTGATTTAAAAAAAAATGGAGAAAAGTTTGGGAAAAGTTTTGTTTAAAAATTTTAGTTAGTTTATTTGCCCGAACTACGCTGGTTAGATTCTCATAGTGTGTGCGATACGTAGGCAACCCTCATCGGGTCCAACCTCCCTTTTGCAAAAAATAGCCAAAATGTCAACAAATCATGAATAAGTCAGGTGATGCCATTTTTGCAAAACTCGCCAAGTGTTCCAAAATGGGACGCCGGAAGGTTGACTTTGCATAAACAGCCACCCTTGGTCATGTTTTGGTTTTTCACCCTCACAGCCTTAAATCTTCACCCTCAAGGCGTTAAAAGGTTGTGTTTGCAATACGGGGCCCTTTATTTTAATTTGAAAATATGAAAAAGAGTCATCAAGTCGGTAGATGTCGTTTTGCAAAAATAGCAGAATGTTCCCAAATGGGATGCCGGAAGGCTGACCTTGCATAAATGGCCACTTTTGGTTATGTTTTGATTATTTGACCTTTACAACCTTAAATTATCGTCCCCGAGGCGTCGAAAGGTCATGTTTACCAAATTGGGTCTTTTATTTTAATTTAAGGAGCAAGAAGAGTCGTAAATAAGTTGAGTAGGGCCGTTTTATCATAAATTGCCGAACTTTCCCGAAAGGGACGCCGGAAGGCTGACTTTGCAAATACGCCCATCTTTGAGTCTGATTTTGATATCGAGTCCTTTATGTTTAAAATCTATAAAGAATGTAGATAGTTTCATTTTGAGTTGAATAAAGGTTTTTCTTTTGCTTAATCACCTTAATAAATGTGCAGGACGAGCATGATGCTAAACGAACCCTTTTCAATATTAACCAAGATCCCTTTTGAGTTGCGATTATGGTGGAATGATCTAGGCAAAGACGGGCAGGACGAAGTGAAAAAGTAACTAAAAGATCTCCTGGATTTATCAGACATCCAGCCTCGGGGGATATTATCAAGGCTTTGGTCGCTTGTTGGAATCCAACACGTAATGTATTTCATTTTTCGGACTTTGTGCTCACCCGACATTGGAATAAATAGCGGGGTACATCGGAAGTGATCAAGCCCCATTGAGGTACGGATACTTAATTGCTCCCAGTACCATCACCATACACCGCTTTTTGGATGCCTTAAAAATACCCCGAACAATCCACCACCCAGATATTGCAAAGGGTTACTACAGTTTCCGTTTCATATATGATAGATACGGACACGTGGGAGGATTCAATAGGCCGACTTCAAATTATGTAGTAGAAGTAACCGACCAAAATGGGAGAAACACAGGCGGGTGGCTTTTATGATAACATTTTTGGGCCTCATAATATTCCCAATGGAAGATGGAAATGTTGATTTGAAAGTGGCTGGGGTCGTCAGTACCTTGCAAACCATGGAAAAAGCACTTTGTCACCTATGATTGTGGCTGACATCGTTCGTCTCTCACTGTTTGCAAAGCCGGGGACGATTTCTTTGAGGGATGTAACTTGTTGTTACAAATGTGGATGATCGAGCATTTATGTCATCGCTCACCACTCTTGAGTTATGGTTCATCTAAGAAAACATGCATAGGAGAATTTCATGCAAGAATAAAAGGGGCTAACCTACCTGAAGGAGTCACACCTTCGGCATCGTTATTTTGGACCCTCACTGCCAGCCAGATACAGTGGGCACTTGGATGGTTGCCTATCAAAGAGTCATATATATGCCAGCAGCCAAGCCTCATTTTCTCCTGATGGTACTCAAGAACATCCAGCCTTACGCGCCGTATCGGGTTCTTAGGCATCTTGGGAGATATCAAGTGGTACCGAAAGATGAATATCTGAGCACCCAAGTGGTCGAATTTGGTCCTGATGGCCGATTTCCCGAGGATGAAGTTTGCTAGATTTTGAGCTAATGTCAACATTTGAAGGCCAACATAGTGTGTCAGATAGGGTTAAAGGGGAGGTTGCCCCGGGAATCATGATTGGTTCAAGGGTGGTGTGGGGTACGGTAGACTTGCTAAAAGACCTCATCTCGAAGATTTTGCCGTGTCATCCCAAGAGCAGTGGGATTGGTTAGCCAAGGAAGAAAGTTACAAGGCTGATATCGGGAAGTTTAAGCAGCAAGTAGAGAGTTTGAAATTCGAAAACAGTGTGCAAGTCACTGCAAATCAAGGTGAAAAGAATAAATTGTCCCAAGAAAATACAGAGCTTAAGGCTCAGCCTTTGATAAACGACCGAGGAGTCAATCAGACAAACGACTCACAAAAGGGTTAAGAAATAAGGTCAGGGAATGTCGGGATGAGTTAGAAAAATCTAAGGGTGTCATGGAGGGGCTCAAAGTACATCGGCTACAAGAGCGGCGGAGCGTCGCCAATACTTGAATCAACTAAAAAAGGACCACGAGAAAGTTGTTGACAATCTAAAGAGAGAATTGGCTTCCCTTGAGGTAAAGCAATCAGGTAGGCTAGGGATTATGAGATCGAGAGTGGGCAGTGTTATGATTTGTTAGCCCGAATGGAGGTAGAGGTGCTACGGCTACAAGATCAGCACCTACAAGACTCTCGGGCACTAAAGATGTGCGCAGACCAGATAGAGCGCTTGCTTACAGAAAAGAGACAAGCAAGGGACCGGATTAGAGCTATATTTTGGGATATTTTCGGGAGACCCCGGGCCTCTGAGGATATGACCCCTACAACTTTCATCCAAGCAGTGCAGATCTATGTGAATCGAACAATGAATGATTAGATTACCTCGAAAGGGACTTGGGACCTAGGCCCGCGGCGAGGCCGAACGATGCCCCGCGGGCACCTATCTTTGAGTCATTAGAGTATGCATAGATTGTGTCTGCATTTTTCCTTTTTCGAGTCTATTTTTCCTCTATTTTTTTTATTTCAAAATGAGTCTGTAGTTGGAAGTTGGTGTTGGGTCTTAGTTGGTGTCTGTCATTTCCTTTTGCAAAATGTTAGTTTGTAATAATTTGTGTTAGTAATGAAAATTTGAAAATTCCCAAAAATTAATTTCATTTTATTTTCGCATTTGCTTTTCATGAACTACGCTTGGTTTGATTCGTGCAGGGTCACGATTCGTAGGAAATATCCATAGGATTCGACCGTAAAGAACAAAAAGAATTGGAAGGAAAAGAAAGGAAGAAAAGAGTAGAAAAACAAAGGCGAGAATAAAAGAAAAGAAAGAAAAGAAGAAGCGGAAAAATAAAGGTAGGAATAAGAGTGGAAAAAGAACAAGAGCGGAAAAACAAAGGTGAGAATAAGAAAGAGAAAGAAAAGAGCGGGATAGAATGAAAAATGAAACAAAAAGGCTGGGATGATTTATATGGTCGAGCAAATGCATAACATAAATGATTAACTGTATAGGTGCATTCATGCCAATGTGCGGTTATCAAATCTGTTAAAACTATCATTAACCAAGTGGTTGCTTAAATGTGTGAGTTCAGCCAGGTGGTTAGTTGATTGGCAGTTTTGGCAACTCACCCGTACAACACCCGGTCGAAAGATAAGATGACAGGACAGGAATCTGACTCCAGCATTGTGGACCCTACCAAAGAGGTTGAGGTGAATGATGTGGTTGCCATGAAAGAATAGATGAGGAAATTGAAAGCACAGATGGCTGAAATATACCAAGCTTGGTCTCAAGGACGCCCGACACCTTTGTACCCCGCCAACCCGTCCTATATCCCACCTTCAGTGCAAGCTCAGGAGCCTCCTACTCCTAACACATCTCCATCCTTCCCATATCACACCAGGGCTATGCTACCACTTCATACGTTCCTCCAGCTCCACCACCCAAACAAGACCCTCCTCCACCTTTGGCTCCAATATTTGTGGAACCTCCTCCAGCCACATTTCAAACAATGGGGGACATTATCCTTGAGTTAATCATTGGCCCGGTTGAGTTTACCATGGAGTTTCAGGTGTTGGACGCGGCGGTGTCATACAATCTTTTGTTGGGAAGGCCATGGATCCATGCAGCTAAAGTAGTGCCTTTTTCACTGCATCAAATGGCCAAATTTGAATGGGATATGCAAGAGATGGTGCTACACGGAGAAGACCCCACGAGCACAGAAAATGGTGATATTGTGCCCTTTGTGGAAACTGATGACGATAAAGGGCTATGGGTTTACCAGGTTTTTGACATGATCAATGTGAACAAGGTACCGTAGGGGATAATAATCCCACGTCCCCGTGTAGCAGCCACAACTGTCATGGTGGTTTCAGAAATGATGGGTAATGGGCTTGTCCCGGGAAAAGGTTTGGGTGCTAAGCTTTACGACATTGTTCAACCCGTATCCTTGCCCCGCCTGAAGTTTCATCGAAAGAATATTTGGGAAATGTTGGTAAAATTAGGAGAGAAAGGCAAAAGAAAGTTGGGAAGATGGAACAACAATGGGAGTAGAAAAGTATACAGGTTATTAGGATTGGGGAATGTGAAACTTGGTCAGAAAGTCAGGCAGTTCAGAGGAAGTCAAGAAACACAAATCAAGGCAATGGAAGGATGATGTAGTGATGAATTCCATCAACTAACCACCATTTTTAAACTAACAAAATGTTCGGTGATTGAAAGAGGGGCAGAAAAATTATTTGTCAAGTGGAATCCTCCGTAAAGGAAATGAGGCAGTAATTAAGTTCAATCTCAACTGTGGCATGGTTAAAATGCAAGAAAACGAGGAGCGACATGAAGAGGTGTTGAAGTTAGGAGCCCACCTGAAAAACCGAGGAGTACATTTGAGTAGTTAAATGTTACGTTGCGCTTCAATTTCACCGCAATTCAAGTTTTAGTTTCAATTCAAGTCTGAGTTTAATCACATTTCAAGTTATTAGTTTTAGTACGTGGTAACAAGCCCCAGTTTTCCCAAACTGGGGCAGAAAAGTTTTGTTGTCTTGTCTATTTTGTGCAATAAGGAGCCCGCTTGGAGAACAAAGGTTTACATTAAAATTTAAGCAGTCAGGAGTCCGCATGGAGAATAGAGACATATATTTCAATTTGAGTTGTCAGGAGCCCACCTGATGAACAGAGTCATGCAATCCAAATTTGAGAAATCAGGAGCCCGCCTGAAGAATAGAGGTGATACAAGTCAAGTTGTTAGTTTTAAATCAACTCCTTTGTTTATTTCGGTAGTCAGGTGCCCGGCTGGAGAACAGAGGTCCGCGTTTATAATTTCAGAAATCAGGAGTCCGCTTGGAGAATAGAGACGCATTTAGGATTGTGGAAGTCATGAGTTTGCCTGGAAAATAGAGACATATTCTTCAAATTTTAACAGTCAGGAGTCCGCCTGGAGAACAGAGACATACAATTCAAATTTGGAATCAGGAGCCCACCTGAAGAACAGAGATGATAAAATTCAATTTTTCAACTTTCTATCAACTTCCTTGTCTATTTTGAAGTTAGGAGTCCTCCTGGAGAACAGAGACACACAATTCAAAAATCAGTAGTTAGGAGCCCGCCTGAATAACAGAGGAATACTTTCCAATTCAAGTAGTTACGAGTCCACCTGGAGAATGGAGACATACAACTCAAGTTCAGTAGTCAGGAGCCCTCCTGAACAACAGAGGTGATATAATTCCAATTTTAGTTTTCGATCAATTTTTTTGTTTATCTTGATGTCAGGAGTCATCCTGGAGAACACATACATACAATGCAAATTTCAGACGTCAGGAACCCGCCTGGAGATCAAAGGTGTTAAATTTCAAGTTGCAGTTGAAGTCAGGAGCCCGCTTGAAGAACGCAGATATTACAATTCAAGTTTTGTTTTTCAAATTCATATTAGTATCCGGTGACAAACCCCAACTCTCCAAACTGGGACAGAAAATTTTGTTTGTTTTGTCTATTCCATGAAGTCAGAAGCCTGCCCGGACATCGGAGGAATATGGTAAAATTAAAATTCAGCAATCAGGAGTCCTCCTGGAGAACAGAGACATACAAATCCAAGTTTTGCAATCAGGAGCCCTCCTGGAGAACAAAGGAATACATTACAGTTCAAGTTTATTCAAGTCCAGCAACGTGGAGGGAAGGAACAACATCCCAACACACGATTTAAAGTAACAACGAGAGGAAGTACATGACAGCAAGACAACAAGGAAGTGCAAGAGCAATTTTGAAGAATTTAGATAGGATTCTTTTAATTCATAGTTCATAGCTTAGGTTAGCTCCGTTTATTTTTACATGGTGTAATAAGGAAGATCAACAAGTAGTAGCAGCAGCAGCAGCAATCGCAGTGAAATCACAGCTACTGGTAGTCCCAGCTACCAGACACTCTCGAACTACACTGACCTGATTCCTGTTTAGCCCAGGGTATGTAGGCAACCTCTGAAGCATCGTGTGGTCAAGCTCTTCAAAAATGCTTCACACGGAATTTTTAAACGGGCAAAAATTTCTCATATTTGCTCATTTATCTTTGCCCGAAAACATTTCATGTTTCCAAGAAAAGAGGGGCAGCTGTGAGCATGTGATTTTTGCCCTATATTTGAATTATCCAAAATTCAAACAAAAAAGACTTTTTCTTTATTTTTACAATTTTTGTGCATTTTTTTGTCATTTTCTAATAATTGTTGTATTTTATTTTCACATGTTAATTCATAAAAATACAATAATATGCATCTGCATTTAGGAATTAATATCATATTTTAGCATTAATTAGAGGTTAATTTGTTTTAGCATAAAACATGAAAAATCATAAAATTAGTTCGTTTTTATCCTTTTTGAGAATTTGTCGTGAAATAGATTTTAACAATTTTAGGAGTTAATTAGTTTAGCTTTGGAATGCAATAGAACTTTAGTTTTATTTTTGCACTTTATTAAAATAAAAAAATACAAAAATAAATAATATAAAAGCAAAAGAATTAAAGAAATAAAAGAGAGAAAGAATAAACAAGGTTAAATGAGGTGGTCTTAAAAAGACCCAAAATTTGGGCCAATTTCCTCACCAGCCCAGAACGCACAACCCATTTCGCCCAAGCTCACTTCCTCCAACCCGGTCTGGTCCCAGGTGACGCCAAACGACGTCGTTTTGTCCTACATCATAGCCGTTGATTTTCAATCTAACGGACGAGGGCCTCCTAGGTTATTTAACATATATATATGTCCGAACCTCGTCACCCCTACCCCATCGTCTCTCCCAACTCACACTTTCAGAGACCCTTCTCCAAAAAACCCTAGCCGCCCTCAGATCCTCCACCCCCCAAACCATGGCGGAAACCACCCCAAACTCAACCAAAATAACACCACAAGACCGCCTCACTACCCTCATCTCAAAGCCCTAATTTTTGTCCCTCGAATCAGTCTCCAGTTGTTCGACTCTTGAGTTAAAGATTCCGGTCCACATACAAGTTTGTCCAAATAGCATCCAATTAGTACTCTACAACCCTGTAACCATCCTAAGGACGATTTCCATGCCAGGAACCTTTGAATCTCGTCGAAGCTCAACGAATTTTGGATATAGGGTTCTTAGAGTTTGAATTTATTAGGATATTTCTTGGTCGAGCCCCGTTTATAGTAAGTTCTCTTCCACATTTTGAGTTCAAATAGTTTAACAACTTCTTTTCTTTTTGTTTTTTTTTTCTTCTGATTTGATCAATTTTGGAGACCATGCATAGTTAATTCTAAGTTCATGTCTGTTTGAATTTAATTTGTATGTTGATTCTTTAGTCCAGTTTCGTATTAAGCATATATAACATCAATTCATCCTTGTGTTTTTGTTTAAATATTTTAATATTTTTTTGAGTTATGTTGCTAAATTCTGGTCCTTTTTAGTTTCAATTTGATTTTTAGTAGCTTGGTTAATTCTTGCCTCATTGGAATTGCTTGTGACTTAGTGCATAGGGTGTTCTATCTTCAATTTGGTGTTTAATATGTGTTTACTAGTTCATGAGTTTGGTTCCATAATAGCATCTTGTGTATTCAGCTGCTAATCTGTTTCATTTGTTAAATTGCAGGTTATTTTGGTCTAGCAGTGATGTTAATCAAAGCATTTAAGTGAGTTAGTATTAAAATTGGGTTGATGGGTTATAGCTGGTTTAGACTCATTAAGATTAGCTTCAGTTAATTTTTAGCTGGGGTTAAAAGGTTGGGTCAGTGAATTAGTAAAATTTGTAACTTTCAGATGGTAATAAGGGCAATTTGGACATGGGAAATGGTAGAATATTGAGAATCAGTAATTGCTAAAATGAAATAAGGGTAGTATAGGAATTGTAGGGGTGTAGAACATACTAGAATAGGGCAACAATGTAAATTTCAACAAAAGCTTAGGGAATACTTGGGAAACAAGTCAAAAAATTAGGGGTCAAAGTGAAAAATAAGTAGGGACCAATGGTGCAAACTGAAACTTAGCGGGTTGCCCTACTTTACTTCTAAAAAAAGACATACAATTCCTTGAAAAAGGGGTCTTCTCCTTTAGCCAAAAAAATTCCAAAATAATCCTGCTAACTTTTCAGATTTAAAGTTGAGTTCTAGTTTAGAAATTAGCACTTAGCTTCCGTAGATTCAAAAAATCCAAAAAACAAAAATAGATAGGAAACATCAAAAATCAAAAAAAAAACCATTCTACTAGACTTCTAGGTTAATTTCAGCTTTCAGCTGTTGATATTTGCATCTTTCCGATCCAAATACCAAAAAAGAACCAATCTGTTACTGTTGCATTAGTCCTTTAAAGTCAGACTCGAATTTAGTTGCGATTTGCCCTTTTCTAGCTTAATTTCTAGTTGTGAGAGATTCAGATATTTACTGGTGGATTTTAGAGTTGGTTTTTGGTTATTTCAAACTGGGTTTGAGCTGATCTGGTAGCTCTGCTGGGTTTTCTGAACATTTTTGATTTCTGGGTTTCATCTGTGGCTGTTCCTGCTAGTTTGGTGCTGGAAATTATTTTGCTGTGGTCGCTGTTGCTTACTGCTCGAATTGACTTCATCACTTCATTTTTTTTCCATTCCAAGTACATGTTCGAATCTCTGATGTAGCTCCGAGCTTGGAAATGGAATAAATTTGTTTGATCTTGCAATCTGGTTACTGGACTATTAGTGTTTAGATAGATATGGCATGTAGAGAAGTTTCAATTTGATATGTATAATTGTGGAATTTGTTACCTGTAGAAAAAAATTGCAGTCTTCTTATTAGCATAGGCATTATGTGAATTTTGATGATAATTGAATTGGTTTAAACTCAAGTTGGTAGTGCTGACTGGCAGACGAAAATCAGTGGTTTATCTATTAAACGTTTAAAATTGTAATTAGGTAGGATTATGTTAGGACTGAAATGGGATGTTGGATGTTGCGTTTGTAACTTCTGTGGTAATAACCTAGTTAATATCATTTGAATCCAGTTAGTAGTACTCTTGTAATTAGGTAGGATTATGTTAGGACTGAAATGGGATGTTGGATGTTGCGTTTGTAACTTCTGTGGTAATAACCTAGTTAATATCATTTGAATCCAGTTAGTAGTACTTTGAATATAGGGATATGAGAGCACGAATGTAAATGATGATAGAATTTGGGTAATGATTAATGTTTCTATGACTATTTTGTTTTGGTTGTTAGCCTAATTGTTGTTGGCTCTAAAGTATTAGTAGCAGTAGTAATTTCACAGGCTAGTTCGTGGTTAAAATAATTTCACACGGATTGTAGTTGCATAGGCTCGAACTTGCATTTGAAATCCTATCCTGGGGTCTGGATTGAAAGCGAGTAGTCTCATCTGGGATTTGGGCTTCATAAGCCCAGGCTATTTAGCCATTGGTGAGTGGCATCATTCAGAAAATTCGTGGCCTATTTGGGTCTATGGGAATCGATCCCATGACGACTTTGAGTGGCATCCAGGATTAGCCACAGATTGGGCTCCTTGTTTGGGCTTGTTTCCAAGAAGTCTTATTCACGATCTTTTTTTGGGAATTTTGAGATTCGGGTTTTGAGTTGGGTAGCCCAGATTTTGAATACACTTAGTTAGGACCTTTCTTTCATTAGTAGAGATAAAAATCAAATATAGAAAATCATAGTCGTACTTTTAGGATTGCCTTGCAAAAATTTGAGATGAGCCTCTCCAAACAAAAAGAAATGCGGGGCCCTCGATTAATATTTATAAGAATTAATTTAGAATTCGAAAGGTTTGTTTAGCAAATTTCACGCCCTTTCCCCCAATAATATAGCGATCGAATCCTTAGGGCATTTTAACTAAATTACTTTCCTAAATTCGGGTGTACATTGATGCAACCCAAATCCAAATCTCGACGAAGTCGAAACGTGTCCACGATCAAGTGTACACTGGTGGTGACGTGGGTAGAAATACGTTTTCACGACGTCGCAAGTCTTTAAAATAAATAATGATAAAAGCGGTATACAAATAAAAAGCACTTGAGTTAGCATGTAATAAAATAAGATAAATCAAATACAGCAGTTAAGAGACCGTGATAGAACCACAGAACCCGGGAATGCCTAACACCTTCTCCCGGGTTAACAGAATTACTTATCCGGATTTCTGGCTTGAGGACTGTAATACACATTCAATCTTTTCCTCGGTTCGGGATTAAACAGGTGACTTGGGACACCATAAATCTCCCAAGTGGTGACTCTGAATAAGTAATAACCTAAATCTCGTTCCAATTGTTCTTTAATTGAAAAAACTCCTTTACGCCCCTTCCGCGGTGTATAGATGGAAAAAGGAGGTGTGACACTTAGCCTAACTGTCTTTCCCTTAACAAATATAAAATACTAAATCCCTTAATTACATGCTGAGTAAACCTCCCTTTGATTCATTCGCTACCCCGACACATGGGCAAACATCCTACCATCAAAATAACACTGCGAAATAATCTCTCATAAGCATCATTGCAACCCTTGCTTAGACTCAAGGCTCTTCGGAGTACTGTTATTGAACTGAACAATTGAATATCCTTCCATAAAGCAAATATAACAGTCTAATCAACTATACCAGGGAAATCATCCTGCACCACATTGGTAGTACCATTCCAATTCTTCAAATTCTCGATTTCTAGCAAGCTTGGCGTCGCGTAAGATTGAGTAGGAAGTAATCAAAGGCATAAGCCTCAATTAAATAGAACCGCACGATAAGGAATCAAAGAAGGGAAGTACTCCAAACAGCCTTGTAGCCTCTCGAGGATAAGTACAAATGTCTATGTACTGATCCGCAAAACTCTACTAGACTTGCTCATGACTCGTCACACCGACAGGGACCTAATGCTCTGATACCATGTTGTCACGACCCTAAATCCACTAAGGGTCATGGTGGCACCGGACACCTCTGTCAGGCCAGCCAACTCAAATACTTAATTAAATCTCGTTTTAACACTTTTGAAATCAGGGATTTTTCCTTCATTATTTAGAAATTTTAAAAAATATGGTTTCAAATCAAATTTAAGATTTAAGAAATTAATATAATAATTCAAACCATCCCAAAACCCGATGTCACAAGTGCATGAGCCTCTACTGATAAGAGAAATAAAATACAACATCAATCCGGAATACAGTGGACGAAAAGTAAATATTCTACACTAGAAAGAAACTACCCTAGCTGCGGCTGTCTGGAATGATGCATCTCACCTAGTCCCAGAATCATCCGCGCTGCTATTGTTAGAAACTACGCTTAACGCTAGAGGGGGGGTGAATAGCGTTTTAATGAAATTTAGCGTTTTCTTGCGGAATTTAAATTTTACAGGAAGTAAATAAGTGCAATAAAAATAACTTACACAAGGATATATCCTGGTTGGCCACAACAGTGGTTAGTCCAGTCCTCGAGAGACTCTCTCGAGATTTTCTACTAACTTGTTAGGCTTACGGGTGCTTAACAAACCTTTACAGTTGCTCGGAGATACAATCTCAAAGACTTCACTTGCTCGGAGGTTCCTCACCTCAAAGACTTCACTTGCTCGGGGATACAATCCCAAAGACTTCACTTGCTCGGGGATACAATCCCAAAGACTTCAACAGAGGAAGCACAAGTTCCTCAACACAAGAGAATCAAAATTCTCTTACAAGTATTTGAAATACTTGAACACTCACTTAACAAAGGTACTCCTTGATGAGTAGATATGAGTAAAATAATACGCTCAAGATCACAACAACTTTGAACAATAATATGGCTCTCAAAAGCTTTATGAAATGAGTAGAAAATGATGAACAATTGAATGAAAGCTTAAAGCAATGTAATGATCAGTTGGTGTATGTTGTTGTGTTTAAAACACTAAGTTGAAGCTGTATTTATAGGTGCAAGACTTGGTCTTACCGTTGTCTAATTGCCAATTAAGAATTGCTGAATTTACTCAGTGACAATCGATTGTCAAGACCAAACAATCGATTATCTGCCAGTCAGATCAAAAATCAATCCCAGATTTTACGCTTAATAATCGATTACTTACAATCCATAATCGATTGCTGGCAAAATTCAAATTCAGATAATCGATTATACCAAATCCATAATCGATTACTTCAGCAACGTTCAAAAAATCATTTACAGATTTTAATCAAAAACATCGATTATAGCAAATCAATAATCGATTACCTCATTAACGTTTTAAAAATTATTTCCGGATTTTGAGCAAAACATTGATTACAGAAAACCAATAATCGATTACTTTGAGGTATTTGAAAATCATTTGACAACGGTCAGCTTCAACAATCGATTGCCTTGCAACAATTGATTACTTGTCATTTTCTGATAATCTCAAATCACACTGTTTCAAGCCAAAGTTTTTGCGACTAAGTATAAACTTTGACAATCGATTGTTGGACATAGACAATCGATTGTTAAACCCAGTTAACTCAACATAATCGATTACTATTAGTTACTAATCGATTACTTAAGTAATTTTAAAATCACTGGGAGACATCAACTCAACATAATCGATTACCATTAGTTCATAATCGATTATTCTGAGTATTGGAAAACTTTACCTCATAAATAATCGATTGTCATTAGTTCACAATCGATTATCTTGCAGATTTGGAAAAACCTGATGTTAACTGTCTTATTCACAATCGATTATCATTAGTTCATAATCGATTGTTATGCAGTCTTGGCTTATAAACAATCGATTATCATAAGTACATAATCGATTATTCTTAGCCCAGATTTCTGAGGTATGTTTAGAAAACATTTTGTCTAATGTAAATATGCATCATTTGAAATCATTTGATACAGAAATAAGTATGCATGATTTTGGAAAATAGTTTTATGAGAGAAGCCATGTTATGGAGTCAAGTTATAGGATCAAGATCACATTTAAGAATAACTCAATAATAACAATTAAAAACAACATCTTGGGCTTCAATCTCAACATTTGTGCTCTTGTACTTGAACTCCGTCATATATCAATTTGTGCTTTGTTTGTCATTCATCAAAACCTACAAAAGAATACACGTTTAGTATATCGCATTGAGAACGTGTTTCCAACAATTTCCCCCTTTTTGATAATGGCAAACATTAAGCGGGATATGCAATTTTGACAAATAATATTGACGATTCAAGACAAGTAACAAGTATGCATATTTGTTCTTGTTCCCCCTCAATTTAAGAATTCCCCCTCAATTTAAGCTTATAAGCAATTAAGCAATGTAGAGGTGGTGCATACCCGTTATCCCGTTATCTTCCCCCTTTTGCCATTAGCAAAAAAATAGTAAGGAAAGATACACAAAGACGAAATAAAACAAGGTTTATTTATTGAAAATTAAAACGGTGACAATCGATTATTGATACGGGATAATCGATTATATGTCCGATGATTTGCGGTTTGCCCAAATAAAATTTTCTCTTTCTGTAGGGCGATACCTGCAAAAAGAAGTTAGACGACTCCGACGCTCAAGTTAGAAATTTATAGTGACGTGAATAAATTACACTAGTGTTATCAAGTGATATCGTGAACTCTTAAGAATTGTGTCCTAGAGTGTTCTTAAGAGAGTTTCGGGTACTTACCTTTCCTCCGACGTCGCCAATTACCTGATCAAGAGGGTGATCTTTGATCGTCCTCCATTCATTTTGTTCTTTTGTTTCACTCCCCAAATGTGGAGCTTCTTTCGTTGATTGTTCCACAATTTCATCATTGATTTCCTTCGATGCCTTTTCTTGTATTTTGTTTTTCAAATTGCTTAAAATATCAACCGATCTGAATATGATTGTTTCCAAATATGACGCTTCCTCCTTCTTTGTGCTCTAGTTGAAGGGATTTGGATTCATCTCCCGTCATGTGTTTGGAGCATCCACTATCAAGGTACCATAGTACGCTTGATCCCTTCAAGCACACCTACAAAACAAATTAATTTTCTTTGGGTACCCATGCCATCTTGGGTCCTTGAGGGTTAGGCATATTGTAATAATATGTTTGAGTAGCATGTCTATGACGAGTAAAACATGCGGGAGCAATATGACCAATGCGTCTACAATAATGACATGTCACATTCGGATTATGCATTCGTCTAGGTTCATAGTAGCTAGATGAATGAAGGTTGCTTACCTTATTTTGAACGCTATCATTTCTCCTACTTTGATCTCTAGGATGGGTAGTGTTTCTAGAGTGATGATATCTAGGTTGAGGACCATTTTGGGGTCTTCTAGGAGGTTCACAATTTTGCCTAAAATATGCATCATGTCTATGGTGACTATTTCTAGGCGGAGGGTCATTTCTTGGTCTAGCATGCAAATTTGTTCTAGGATAGCTATTTCTAGGATACACATTTTTGTTGTTGTTCCTAGGATGAGCTCTAGGTTTTTGAGGTTTAGCATCAACCTTTTCTTCATTTTTAAAACCTATTCCGTGCTTAGTTGATTTTAGGTTATCAAAAACAACATTCAAGTTTTTATGCGAGGAATTAAACTTATCTAGTGTGCCTTTAAGTCTACCTACTTCATTCTTAAGGTTCACACAAGAAACACAACCTTTAGTAGAACTTTCAGGTTTGTCGGCACTTCTCTTTCCATAAAACTTGTTTTGTTCGTGTAGCTTCTCATTTTCCAAAACCAGTTTTTCTAATTCCTTTTCTTTTAAAGAAATCTGTTTTTGAAAATCCGTTTCTTTTAGAGAAGCGTTTTCTCTTAAGCTAGTGACAGTTTTTGAAGCCTTTAAAAATTCAGTATATAACTCATCAAAAGCATTACGCATTTCATCAAGTGAAAAGTTTTCAGACGAAATTTGACGTACCTCATTTTGGTTGTCTTCTTGTGCCATGAGACAAAGGTTTGCAGCTTCGTCGTTTTCTTCTTCACTTGATTCATCTCCGGAGTCGCCTCCCCACGAGATATATGCCCGTTGCTTTTTAAAGGATTTCTTCTCCTTTTTGATGTTTGGGCAATTTGTTTTGATGTGTCCAGTTTCTCCACATTCATAGCATTTTATTTGCTCACCTTGTTTTTTCCCTTTGCGCTCATATTCCTTGCGCATAAACTTTTGGAATCTTTTAATGACTAATCCAAACTCGTTGTCTTCTTCCTCTTCAATCTTTGGTTGGCTTGTGCTTGATTTTAGAGCAATCTTTTGCCTTCTTTGATCATCAACAAACGGGTTAAAAATAGTAGATTCATAGGTTTTAAGATTACCTCTTAGTGCGTCGATGGTGACGTTTGAGACTCCAATTGATTCTTGGATAGCATCGGCTTTGGATCGCCATGCCGGTGTGAGGCTTCTAAGAACTTTTCGAACAAGTTCTCTATCCGTGAACGTCTTCTTTAGGACGTGTAGATCATTTACTATTGTTGAAAAGCGCTCAAACATCTCATCTACTTTTTCTCCTTCCTTCATATGAAACAATTCGTAAGCATGAGTAAGAAAATCAACTTTTGCTTCTCTTACCTGGTCAGTCCCTTCGTAAGTGACTTCTAATTTGTCCCACATTTCTTTTGCTATTTTGCAACATGAAAGTTTCCTGTAATCGTTAGCGTTAATAGCACAATACAATAAATTTACAGCTTTATAATTATTTTGAATCATTCTATTGTCCTCTGTGGTGTACTCCTCTTCGGATTTGGGAATCCATTCGCCTTCCACTTTCTTGACTGGAATTTCATTTCCCTTTGTGTACACCTTCCAAAGGTAGGGACAATTTGACCGAATGAAGATTTCCATCCTCTCCTTCCAGTATGAGTAATTTGTGCCATTGAATAGAGGATGTCGTGTAGGGCATTGTCCTTCTTCAATTCCTGCAAAAGAATCTAGAGTAGAAGCCATGGATGGTTCTCTCAAACTGTTAAGTTTTTCAGAGAGTTGGGCTCTGATACCAATTGTTAGAAACTACGCTTAACGCTAGAGGGGGGGCGAATAGCGTTTTAATGAAATTTAGCGTTTTCTTGCGGAATTTAAACTTTACAGGAAGTAAATAAGTGCAATAAAAATAACTTACACAAGGATATATCCTGGTTGGCCACAACAGTGGTTAGTCCAGTCCCCGAGAGACTCTCTCGAGATTTTCTACTAACTTGTTAAGCTTACGGGTGCTTAACAAACCTTTACAGTTGCTCGGAGATACAATCTCAAAGGCTTCACTTGCTCGGAGGTTCCTCACCTCAAAGACTTCACTTGCTCGGGGATACAATCCCAAAGACTTCACTTGCTCGGGGATACAATCCCAAAGACTTCACTTGCTCGGGGATACAATCCCAAAGACTTCACTTGCTCAGGGATACAATCCCAAAGACTTCAACAGAGGAAGCACAAGTTCCTCAACACAAGAGAATCAAAATTCTCTTACAAGTATTTGAAATACTTGAACACTCACTTAACAAAGGTACTCCTTGATGAGTAGATATGAGTAAAATAATACGCTCAAGATCACAACAACTTTGAACAATAATATGGCTCTCAAATAGCTTTATGAAATGAGTAGAAAATGATGAACAATTGAATGAAAGCTTAAAGCAATGTAATGATCAGTTAGTGTATGTTGTTGTGTTTAAAACACTGAGTTGAAGCTGTATTTATAGGTGCAAGACTTGGTCTTACCGTTGTCTAATTGCCAATTAAGAATTGCTGAATTTACTCAGTGACAATCGATTGTCAAGACCAAACAATCGATTATCTGCCAGTCAGATCAAAAATCAATCCCAGATTTTACGCTTAATAATCGATTACTTACAATCCATAATCGATTACTGGCAAAATTCAAATTCAGATAATCGATTGTACCAAATCCATAATCGATTACTTCAGCAACGTTCAAAAAATCATTTACAGATTTTAATCAAAAACATCGATTATAGCAAATCAATAATCGATTACCTCATTAACGTTTTAAAAATTATTTCCAGATTTTGAGCAAAACATTGATTACTGAAAACCAATAATCGATTACTTTGAGGTATTTGAAAATCATTTGACAACGGTCAGCTTCAACAATCGATTGTCCCTTGCAACAATCGATTACTTGTCATTTTCTGAAAATCTCAAATCACACTGTTTCAAGCCAAAGTTTTTGCGACTAAGTATAAACTTTGACAATCGATTGTTGGACATAGACAATCGATTGTTAAACCCAATTAACTCAACATAATCGATTACTATTAGTTACTAATCGATTACTTAAGTAATTTTAAAATCACTGGGAGACATCAACTCAACATAATCGATTACCATTAGTTCATAATCGATTATTCTGGGTATTGGAAAACTTTACCTCATCAATAATCGATTGTCATTAGTTCACAATCGATTATCTTGCAGATTTTGAAAAACCTGATGTTAACTGTCTTATTCACAATCGATTATGATTAGTTCATAATCGATTGTTATGCAGTCTTGGCTTATAAACAATCGATTATCATAAGTACATAATCGATTATTCTTAGCCCAGATTTCTGAGGTATGTTTAGAAAACATTTTGTCTAATGTAAATATGCATCATTTGAAATCATTTGATACAGAAATAAGTATGCATGATTTTGGAAAATAGTTTTATGAGAGAAGCCATGTTATGGAGTCAAGTTATAGGATCAAGATCACATTTAAGAATAACTCAATAATAACAATTAAAAACAACGTCTTGGGCTTCAATCTCAACATTTGTGCTCTTGTACTTGAACTCCGTCATATATCAATTTGTGATTTGTTTGTCATTCATCAAAACCTACAAAAGAATACACGTTTAGTATATCGCATTGAGAACGTGTTTCCAACAGCTATGCCTAGTAGACCACTGGAGTCACATATACATGTGAAACAAAATGCACAACAAGTGTAGTATGAGTACAAAAATAATGTGTACCAATGAGTATCCCTCCTAATTGCGAATGGGTAGAGACGAGATGGTCAACTTTGACACTCTCTAGTAGTCCAAATGATTATCTATCCTTGATACACATATTAAACAGGTGGTTTTATTTTATAAACATGATTTTTGTCCAGATAGAGGAAATAAGTAAACGCATAATTCTTTCATAAGAAATTTTCCAATATTTCTTTTTATTATTAACAAGATGATCTCGAGCTAGAGGGAGGCATGTAATAACTAAATAAATTCTAGGCAGCAATACAAGCATGCGCAAATCACACCGAGGCGATGGCCCGATCTAACAGAAATAAATGTGCACTTGCCGAGGGTCTACGGTGCGCCTATAGATGGATCAATTAATCTGTCGAGGCGTTCGGCCCGTTTTGAAATAAACTCGCACAGACAGACAATCAGTCAAGTAGTCAACATGGAGAAAATATCCAAGAAATACCAATTCTCTTTAATAATTTGAGAAAACAATGCTTAAGTCCTTTTAGAAATCCATGTATTAATATAATATGATTCAAGCAATTCAAATCATCAATGGGTTCACAATTAATCCAAGATTACATTCTTTTAGGTCCTAAACTACCCAGCCAATATCTTAATAGTAGCCACGCACGGACCCTCGTCACCTCGTGCATACGTAGCCCCCCACAGATAGGAGCACATAACATGTTTAACTCACATATAGGGTAAATTCCCGCTCACAAGATTAGAAAGGAGACTCACCTTGCTCTGAAGACTCATAACCAACATTCTACATTCTTCCGAAAGCACAAAACAACGCACAATTCTCCAAAAAAATAGCCAATGGTCATACAAATCCATTAATATATACTCATTTATACTTTACAACCCAATTTATAATAATTCCTAACCCCGAACGAAAAGTTGACAAAAATGCCCTCAGGCCCACGTCCCCGGAATCCAAATTTTTTAAAAGATAAACTTTGCCCATGATCTTAGGAACTCAATATATAATTTTCTCTTAATTTCATATCAAAAATCGTGGCTAAATTTCAACAATACAATATTTCTAAGTCTTTCTCCAAACCTCACTTTTTTACCCATTTACATACAAAAATCCATACATAATCAATGTATTTAACTCATGATAGGTGAAGATAACATACCTTATCATTAAGGATGATAAACCCTCTCTCGAAGCTCCCCAAAAATCGCCCCAAGCCATGAATATTGAGAGAAATGAACCCAAACCACGATTTTAAAACAAGCCTTCTGCTGAGCATTTTTTCGCTTCAGCGGTGCCTTTTTTGCTTGCCAATTCTGCAGCTCCCATCAACTCCAGGCCTTCCGCTTCTACGGTTAGCCTACCACTTCTGAAGTTCCACATCAGCGAATCAAGGGATGCATATGCGTCCTGGCTGCCCTCGCCCTCGTCCGCTTCTGCGGCTTCTTCCTCGCTTTTGCAGGGCCGCTTTTGCGGGGCCGCTTCTGCGGTCCCAATTCTGCAGAAGCGGAAATACCAGATACCAGTTGCTTTTTTTTAAATATCCAAATTTTGATCCGTTAACCACCCATAATCCACCTAAGGCCCCCGGGACCTCAACCAATCATACCAACCAATCCCAAAGCACAGTACGAACTTGCTCGAAGCCTCAAATGACATTAAACAACTCTAAAACCATAGATTACATCCTGATTCAAGCTTTATGAACTTTGAACTTTCCAACATCTACTTCCGGTGCTTAAACCTATCAAATAACGTCTGATTGGCTTCAAATTTTGCATACAAGTCATAATTGACATTACGAAGCTTTTCCAACTTCCAGAATTGTATTCCGACCCAGATAACAAAAATTCCACTTCCGGTCAAACTTCTCAAAAATGTTCAAATTTCTATCTTTAGCCAAACGGCTTCAAACTGATTTACGGACCTCCGAATTCACTTCTGATTGCGCTCCCAGCTCCAGAATCACCATACAGAGGTACTCCCAGTCTCAAAATTTCAAACAGACATCGATAACACTGAAATGCACTTCAAGCCAAACTTAATAAATTTCTTCCAAAATGCTAACTTCCAATATAAGCACCAAAAATGCTCCTGGGTTACCCAAAACCTTAACCGGGCATATTCCCAAGTCTGAAATCATCATACGAACACGCTGGAACCTTCAATCATAGCCATTTTCTCCAACTTAAGGCTTCTGAAATAAAAACTTTTATTTAAATTTAACTCCAATCTTCCTGAATTTCAATACGACCATGCAAACAAGTCATAACACCTAAAACGAAGTTTCTTATGGCCTCGAACTGCTAAACGACATGCTAGGGCTCAAAACGACCAGTCGGGTCGTTAAACCTTTGCCCCTCAAATCGACCTCCATGAATGTCAAATCTATGCAAAATCAGAACGAATACATCACAATATGCTGAGGGAACAAAGCCCAAGTGAAAATAATCAATAACGGGCACAAATCCTGAAATTACCAATATCCAAGAATCGGTCCCACTTCTCAAAACTCAGAATTTTCTCATCATTAGATTCCTCACCTCCCCACGAGTTCATAAGTATTAAAAGTTATCAAATCCGACCTCAAATGGTCCTTTAAATTCCAATACAAACGTTCAATTTCTCAAGCCCATTTCTTCAATTTTAGGGTTACTTTTCATGAATTTCTAGGTAGATTTCACAATAAAACGTGTTTTAAGACCAAGATTCTTACCTCAAGTCGATTTCTCTTGATTCCCTCTTTAACTTCCCTCAAAGGTCTCCAAAAATAAGCAGCCATGAGTGAAAAAATAGACCCGCTTTTGCGAACAAGATGACTTTAAAAATATTCTACCCAGGGGGTATTTTCTTCTATGCGATCGCAGGAAGACCTTCGCGGTCGCGAAGCACATATGCTCAGCCCTCAGATTTAACTCTACGCATACGTGACATAACCTTTGCGAACGCAATATAATGCAGAATCAGTCTATTCGATCCGGACCACCTTCCCCATTCATGATGACCAATTCCAATTGAAGCCTCAGGTCCACTTTACTCTACACGAACGCGACCGGACCTACGGGTTCGCGATTAACAAATTCCACCTACTATGCAATCGCATCTCTACCTGCGTGAACGCGAAGCACGTTTGAAATGCTCCCTCTAAAGCCTCTATGTGATCTTAAGAGAACCATCGCGATGAACAAAATGCAGATCTAGAACCTGCAATTTTCTGCAATTTTTCCCAACATGAAATTGTCCGATCTACCACCCAAAACTCATACGAGGCCCTCGGGACCTCAGCCAAACATACCAACATAGACCATAACATCATTCAAACTTATTCCAATCATCAAAACACTCAAACAACATCAAATTACTCAAAAGTCATCGAATTCAAGCCCAATTTCCAAAAACTTCCGAAATACACTTTCGATCAAAAACTTGACCAAACGACGTCCACATGACCTAAAATTTTTACAAACTCTCCAAATGACATAAAGAAGCTACTGCAACTCTCGGAATTCCATTCCGACCTCTATATCAAAATCTCATATATCAACCGGAAAACGCTAAAATCTCACTTTCGCCAATTCTAGCCTAAGCCTTCCACGGGCTTCCAAAATGCATTCCGATCACACTCCAAAGTCCCAAATCACCAAACGGAGCTTACCAAGTCATAAAAATTCCGATATGAGCTCATATACAAATAAGTCAACTCTTGGTCATACCTTTCAAATTCAAAGCTTTCAACTGAAAGTGTTTTTTCAAATTCAATCTGATTTACTCGAAACTAAAACCAACGATCCACATCAGTCATAATACATAACACGGAGCAAGTCATGCCCGAGAAATGGCTATCAACGTGCAAAAGCTCAAAACGACTGGTAGGGTCGTTACATCCTTCCCAACTTAAACACATATTTGTCCTCGAACGTACGTAGAGTTGTTGTAGAAGCCAACCAATAGCTGAATAACCTTACCATGCTTATACCCGGGGGTGATCCCACGTCACCCTATCTCATATTGGTCTGATAAAACATAGAAACTGAAATTACAAAACCCAATCTAGCCCATGAATCATAAAACAACATTTTCACTCCTGAAACAATCAATATGATCAAAACCTCACACCTATACTCTGAATAGACCCGAACAAGCTGTAATAGCCCATGCCTACAACATCGAGTGCAATTATATTATATATCACATAGCTCAAACACATGCAGCGAAAACTTCTATTTACAGCAGCTGCCCACAAGAACCAAATACCTATAGAAAACCTCTTATCAGCTAAAATCTCATTCCAACACTTTCATATGCTGCCAACGATAAATGAAACACTAACACGCAAGAAACCTTAACTATTTCTCTGATCAACCACTCATGAGGCCATTTCTCCTATGGTAATTACGATAGCAAATTTTTAACCCAACCTATCAAACATGCTGAAATCGAATCCATTTGTATTCATTAATGATCCCAACAATCTCTTATGATCAAACACACCACCTTAGTGATATGACACATTAATACGGGTCTAAGCCACAACTTGCATAACTACGCGCACCAATAAGCAACAGTCTGAACATACTCAAATCACGAAAATGACTCAATTGAAAGAGTTGTACCTCAAGCTCACCGGTACCACCTCATCACAAGGCTGAGAACCTGTCTCACATCATAGGATAAAACACACAAATCTAACCCGCAAGATCATATCTCCACATAGCTTCGCGGCAATGCACGATCCTATCCAAACACTACGCCACATGAAACACCTCAAGTCACTATGCTCGAAGGCGACAACCACGCACCATTTGATGCTTGGAACCAAAGCGAATCATTACACTCGTGGTGAAACAAGTAACATATACTACACAAAACCGATAGGACATAACCAATACACCATTCATCGAGCGACACCCAATTACTCTTCCCGCTCGACTTCTTCTATGAAGCCTGATAGAACCGCACCACATGTGCCCATAACCAACCAAATCATAACGTCTTACAACACAGAAAGGCCACTGATAGATCTCCCTAGATCACAAACAAGCTCAATAATGACCGAATTAACATATCCCTCAACAATTCAATTTGGGGCCAACCAAGCCAACTCAAGCTAGAATATGCATCCACATTATCCTGCCAACGAACTCATTATCAAGGAATCCTGAAGATGCACCTTCCACTACTTTTCGGCATAGCCCATAGCGCTAATGTCCTGAATAACCCAACACGAAGACAACCAGTCTAAACCCATCATCACATCCAAATCCAAGATACCAAATCATAGCCTGAATATGAGGGCTTTCGTCTCCACATCCACACGGCACATGAGTCACCATATTCAATCCCAACTTCACTGTCCGAAAGAAAACAACATCTCCATACGCCATTATTCCACGATAGATACTCTAATATTACCCCTGTGCCACCAAGCAAACCCGGATGTCACCTGTCGATCTTTAAAAAAAGTATCGCAATACTACCGAAGTGCCATCAACTTAATCACATTGCCCTTTTACTAAAGCATATACTCTCATCAAATCATTTCCAATTAGCAGTACCATTTCCTTAATCATCTGAAGCTGCCCGCTGATTACAAGGTTCATGAAATTCATTTCAAAACTGAACCGTAACTTTACACATGCAAATATTGATCCACACAACATACCGCATATACCATACCGTCTTAGGATAACATGAGAACTTCATCTCTCTTATGAGCCATAGATAACTACGCACTCCACTAGTCACGAACTTTCCATTGGTCCCATCTAGAAGAAAATCACTATACATCCATGTTACGCATGCCCATAGAAAATATACATCTCCAAACCACGGTAAAACTCATCAAGAACTCTCCAAATTCCCTTTGCACAAATCAAACCTGCCAGGACTAAACCCTTCTAACTCGACCAAACTAAGCACGCTAGTAAATCCAAGAGCATTACTACAAAATACATGTAAGAATTCATAACCTCGAATACACATAAGGAAATACTCATATCCTAACCATACCGATTAGGTCTTCTATCAAGATAATCCATCCATCTAAATTTCCTCTCGTTTCATCCTCAACTTTATATTTCCTCTTGTTGTAGCACCACAGTGTCTCAACCCAGGCTTACCATACGATACCCAAGCATAAAATCACACTTTCTGAAACCCATAAGCCGCTGAATACTCTCTCAAATCCCAGAAATACCATATTCCAGAATACTTTACTTTGAAGAACTCCCTCGCTAATCTAAATCTGTTACCTTTACTTTCCTGACACTGATACATAGAATCCCATAATTCACATAGAAATACTATAAGTCTTGACCTCTTCAAATGAAAACAAAATTTTTTAACCATATATGCAACTTTAGAGCACAAAATTGATGTATATAGACTCTTGAACACATTAGAACTATTCTCGCAAGCCATTCACTCTTATTCAAACTACAATTTACCTTACTCAACGAACAGCACCACTCGTGCCTCATTGGCACTCCGACATCGCAAAATCAAATCCTCATCCCAATACAACCCAACAACCTCCTACTCTATGCACCGAGCATCCTTTACCAACGACAACTCAACACATCCCGTGATTCTCTTTCCCCATGAAGCATAATATAAATTTGTTGAAATCTTCCTTTACTTGAGTCATTCTCGATCTCAATTTCTACAAGTCATAGCTAATTCACTCACACAGCTCAATTAGGAACCAACATGGCACATAACTGTGCAATCAACTGCTCATAGCAGACTCCCCCACTTGGCTCGAAGCCATAGATCAAGATACAGTTAATAACGCATAACACGTTTACTCTATTGATGCCACAATACCATGGTGAGATTAACTCAAATCATTTGTAAGCTTATGAAAACACAGATCATCTAGCACCGACAATCTTTTGCAAGTCTCGCATTCATCCCCGCAATAGCTAAGTCGACTATCTTAGGCGACCCGTAATTTTAAATTTCAACACGTACTTTTCACATACTAATGTGATTTTATAACATACACATAAGGATCACACCACTTCAGAGCACTCCGCAAGAGATAACCCACCGGCTTCACCTCAGTATAACATTTCTGTATACCTTCCACTATCATACACATTACACAGTTACTTAGTCTTCCTGAGTCTGAACTCATACCACAACATGAAATTTACTTCACTCCCAACTATGAGACATGAAAATATTCTTCACGCGCCCATAATTTGGTGTTACACATCCAGTCACAATGGAAATGAAGCACTTAATAATTCATCTATCATCCAACAGACCTCTCTCGTCACTTCCAAGTCTAATAGATACATCTCGTAGTACAAACATACTCGTCACGTAGCTATCCAGCCGTCACTTCTACTAATAGGTACAATAACAAACATATAAATTCAAAATACTTGCTCACACAATTAGCACCTCGCTGCTCAAGCCATAGGCAAAGATCCGGACTCAATTCCTCTAGACTGGCCTAACATCAAACTCAAAGAGATCACGTCTCGCCCCTCGATCAGGGAATCACGATCCATCATGGCACATCTGATTCTGAGCGCTCATATGCGCATATAAATGCGTGGAAGGAATTTCAAAAGTTACTTTTCAAGCTGAATCAAGGACGAATGATAACATTCCAAGAAGGTGAAGTTTTCTTAAAGGTTCTGCAGCCTTTCGAGGATAAATACAAAGTCTCTGTATCGATCCGCAAGTCTCTACTAAACCTGCTCATGACTCGTGAGACCTATATAACATAGGCTCTAATACCAACTTGTCATGACCCAAACCCCGCTCCATGGTGCCTCTTGTGAAGACAAAGCCAGCCAAACCATTACAACCTCTTTTAGGTAGTTAAACAATTCATAAGAAGTATAAATATGATTTAATGATATTAATTAGCGGAAGTACAACCCAACACAGTCCTAATCGGGGTGTCACGAGTCACGAGCATATATTAGAATGTAAATAGAACTATAAGGTCCAAAAAAATACTCAGGAAAACTAAATAAAAGGGAGAAAAGTGGTGATGCGAACGCTGACATCACCTCGCTAGACTCCTATATCTCTGCCTCCGATCAGCCAAAACTCGCTACCGGGTGAATAAATACCTGAACCTGCACATGAAGTGCAGGGAGTAAAGTGAGTACTCCAACTCAGTGAGTAATAAAGGTAAATAACAACTGAGCAGTAAAAAATCACATAAAGCAACCAACATGCTGTATATAAGCAGTGTAAAATCCTTTGAGAAAAGTAGTGAATATGTGAAATCTTTAGAAATATCATAGCTCAGTTTAAACCTCGTTTGAAAATGACCTTTTAAACAGTCACGCAGTGATTTAAAAATAGTTAAGAGCCGATAAGCACGGAAAATCCACCCCTCGGGCACAAATACCATATAAAACGGATAAAAAGACAAGTAAATCTGAAAGACAAACATATAAAATTTTTCCCCTCGGGCAACATCTCAAAACGGTACCATCCCATTGGGATCACTCTCAGAACACTTTTAACTCCTCGCTCTCGCTCTCTCTCTTAGATCACTCTCATAATAGTATCATATAGTAATCGATGCGGCATGCAGCCCGATCCACATATCGATGCGGTGTGCAGCCCGATCAATATATCGTCGACGGCTCTCACTCGGGGTCTGCAGACTTCGGGAGTGCCCCCTTACGTCCCAAGCGCATATTAAGCCACTTCGTAGCATGATCACTCGGCACTCGACCTCACATCACTTTGCACTCAACCTCACATTACTCGAGCCACCTCGTGGCATATCAAGTATCTCAGGCCTTCTGTCTCATATCACTCAGCATCTTCTCACTTATGGCCCTCGGCCTCACTCAGTCCGAAAATAATCATAATCCCCTCGGGTATTAGTAAAATAGTAGTTCTCAGCCCAAAAAGTCATTTAGAAATATCATTTTGAGTTTCAAATCTGGGTAAAATTGGTGAGTTTGTAAACCAGCAACATCACTGAGTTCAAATAATAAGTCAAAACAGTGAGGAAAGAGTGATTAAAAACCCCGAAGGGTTTAAATAATTGATACGAAGCCCAAATATGGTAATCATCCCAAGTCATGATGATAGCAAATAAGTTTCAGTCAAATATGTGGTAAAATCATCAATCGGGGTGGACCAAGTCATAATCCCCAATAGTAAAAGACCCATGCTTATCATCCAGCGCGTGTCTCACCTCAATATAGCACTATGATGTGCAATCAAGAGCTTCAAACCCTCAGGGTATCATTTCTCACCTCGAACCGGCAAAAACTCTAGCTCGTGATGCCTTTGCCCCTCAATTGGCCACCACGCGCGTAGAATCTATCCAAAATCAGGACGAGTACATTATAATATGCTAAGGGAACCAAGCCCAATCGGTCCCGAATTGGACCTTCAAATCCCAATTCTAAAGTCAAATTTCTCAAGCCCTAGTTCTTCTATTTTAGGCTTAGTTTTCATGAATTTATAGGTGGATTTGACAATAAAAATGAGTTTTAGGACCAAGATTCTTACCTCAAGTAGATTCCTCTTGAATCGCTCTTTAATTTCCCTCAAATGTCTCCAAATACGAGCTTCCATGGGGGAAAATAGACTCATATTTGCAAACAAGATGACTTTAAAAACATTCTGCCCATGGGGGTATTTTCTTCTATGCGATCGCAGGAAGACATTCGCAATTGCGAAGCACAAATGCTCAGTCCTCATATTTAACTCTATGCGAACGCGACATAACCCATGGGAACACAATATACTGTAGAATCACTCTATGAGATTGCGGACCACCCTCCGCATTCACGATGACCAATTCCCAATTGAAGCCTTAGCTCCACTTTACTCTACGTGAATGCGACCAGACCTATGCGTGCACGATTAACAAATTCCACCTACTATGCGATCATATCTCTACCTATAAGAATGCGAAGCATGTTTGAACTACTCCCTCCAAAGCCTCTATATGATCACGAGAGAATCATAGCTATCGCGATGAACAAAATGCCAGAACAGGTGGTCCGAATATGAAATGGTCCGTTCGACCATCCGAAACTCACCTCAGGTCCTCGGGACCTCAACCAAGCATACAAACATAATCCATAACATCATTCAAGCTTGTTCTAATCATAAAAATACCTCAAACAATGTCAAATCACTCAAAAATCATCGAATTCAAGACTAAGTTTTCAGAAACTTCAGAAATACACTTTTGATAAAAAAACGCGACCAACTGACGTCTGAATAACCTAAAATTTTGCACACACGTCCCAAATGATATACTGAAGCTATTGAAACTCTCAGAATTCAACTCCGACCTCTAAAATAAAATCTCACCTATCAACCAGAAAATGCCGAAATCTCACTTTCGCCAATTCAAGCCTAACCCTTCCACGAACTTCCAAAATTCATTCGGATCACACACCCAAATCAAGGTATTCTCTCTCAGTTATAGAGAGACTAGCTTGACGTATAATCAGTTGGTTAAGTTTGAAACTTGGACCAAATTAAGCAATAGATCTTTCGCCAAATCATATATAATAACAGATCATATAATAAAAAATATTCCCTTGAATATCTTAAAATTTGAACACCCAAGGGCAACCAAAAATTTATATTTTTCATACTTTATATTTCATAAGATAAACCTTTCTAATACCATTAGGATAAACTTTGTAGGGTCTGTGTATGTGTAGTTTAAATATAAGAAAATTCTATCATTAAGTAATTTACAATTAGATCCTTAAATTTTACAAAAAATTAAGGGCATAGAAGTCAATAAATATTTTAAAGATATTTTATTCGTTCAACATTTTTGCATAAATTATTAGTTATTTTATAATAATATAGATATACATATAGATAAAAAGTTTATATTGAATTTTTTTTTGATTAAAAAATATAACATGAACTTTGTTTGTAAAAAAGAAAAAGAAAAAAGAGTATCTTTTGTCAATTAATTTACCTTGTTTGTATCTTCTAGAATGAACTGAATAGGTTTTTAACTTTTTTAATTTTAAGAAAGCTCTTAAACCATCAAAAGTTATGTATTCTTGCTAAAACTAAAAAGTTGAACATATAGAACTAGAACTAAGTCTAAGTTGAACACATTGATAATGATTGAGGACTTTTTGGGGTAAAATTAATTTTATTTATTGAGTTAGCTATATATAGGATACTTGTTTTAATTTTAAAACTTTAAATTTTTAGTTTTATACTCACACATAGCTTTTAATATGTAACGACCCAACCCGTCATCTCATGTATATCCGCCCCGTTTTCCAAGTTTTATGCTTCTATATGTTTCATAATATGTGTTTTGTGAATTTGAAGTAATTCGGACAGAGTTTGGGTAGAAATGAGACAATTAGTCCCTTTATGAGAATGTGAGTTTGGAAAAAGTCAACCGAATATTGACTTACGAGTTACAGGACTCGGAATGGATTTCCAAGGATTTGACTAGTTTCAGATGATGATTTATGACTTAGGAGCGCAATCGAAACTGAATTTGGAGGTCTGATGTTGATTTAGGCTTGAATTGGCTAAGTTAGAATTTTGGCGAAGTCAGGTTGATAGGTGAGATTTTGATCCGGGGGTCGAAATGAAATTTCGACGGCTTTACTAGCTCCGTTAGGTGATTTTGGGTATGCGCGCAAATGTTCAGATCATTCGGAGGTGTTTAGGTCGGGTTTTGGATCAAATGTATGTTTTCGAAGTTTTAAAAGAGCTTAGGCTTGTGCCATGTAAATGATCATATGTGATATTTAGTATGTTCGTATGCGGTCCCGAGGAGTTCGGGTGAGTTTCGGATAGGTTTGGGCTACGTTGTGCTCGTTTTTCTTATGTTTCGACGTCATTTCTTCAAGCACAAGTGATATCATATTGAACAAATAAGCTCTGATTACTGTTTTGAATGAAGCACTAGATCCGTATCGTAACTATGGACTCGTAGAAAAAAAAAAGAATCGTCAAATTTGGACATTGTATGAGGATTTTATGGCCGTTTTATTAAGGTTTGCCCAAATTTTTCAAGTTAATGCTAAAATTGTCCCTGACGGCGTATTAAAAACCTGCATTATTTCCAAATCTTAAAACCTACATATCTCCTTTATTATAAGATCATATTGAGTGATTCAAAAGCCTAAATTCATTAGCATTTCACAAGGAATCCATTGGGAGCAGCAAAACACGCGAACAATTAGTCCCTGTAAAAATTTCTGAGTTTCGATAATTGGGCCTGGGCTCGGGTTTTGTCAATTTCGGCATTATTAATGGTTTTCAATTATTTTTGATTGGGTATTGATCCAATAGTGTAATGTGATATATTCGTTGTGGTTTTGACTAGATTCGACGCGTGAGGAGATTGATTCAAAAGAAAAGGGAATCACGGGCTAGTCTACGGCCGGCTAGAGGTGAGTAGTTTGTATAGATGATGGCCTGAGGATTTGAAGCCCCGTCTTATCATATCGTGACGCTATGTTGGGGCGTGACTCGCACCCCAGGGCAGGTGCGGGGTTGTATATGATTGGGGATTGTAACTTGGTCCATCCCGAGAGTTGAATATAAATTATTAGCATTTGATACGCACATTGTGTTGTTGATAATTGGGCTTCATGCCATGTTTGGGGCCTTGTATCGATCTGTAATACCCGACTAGGGTAAATATCTGTTTGATTATATGATTTGAATAATCATTGATGTCAGTCTTGTGCTTAATCACTGTCATTAAATGATAAGTCACTTGTTTCTGAAGTTGACTAATTATATTTATATTCACCTTAATAATTCGAAGCTGGCAAAGAATTAGATTGAATATGTTATATGACTTATATGCATAGTGTGGACTGAGGATGGCTCGGGATGCACGCCGCAGCGATTATACAATTATATTGCGCTTGGGCTGAAGGAGCGCCTCCAAATTTTGTAGACATCCCCATTGAGCGCCGTCGACGATAAATAAATATGGATGGATCGGGCTGCACGCCGCAATGTATTCATGTGCATTGCATTGCATCTTTATCTGACACTTGACTGTTATATTTGATATTGTTTTACTGTTAGTTCATGGCTAATAAATAGGACTGATAGATTTAGCTTTGCTTTGTGGCATTTCGTGGATTTCTTACTTCCAGACATTTTTCTATGCTTATTATTTACTGAGTCAGTAGTACTCACCCCTACTCCCTACACCTTGTGTGCAGATTCAGGTAAACCAGAGTTTTGCTGATACTCATAGTATCCAAACATTTCCAGTCGTTGAGGTAGCTGCATGACGTTCGCAGAACCTGGTTGCTCTTCATTTTTCGAGTTTACTATTTTTACATACATTCCAGATTTTATTATTTCCACTCAGATATTGTTATCCTCTTTTGTTTGGAGGCTCTAGACTCATTTTTTTTTTGAATCCACTTGACAAATGCCTAGGGTTGCTTTTTATTAATAATCAAAGATAAAAATAAATTCAAACTACAACATACTTTGTCCGGTGGCCTTACGCAATGAAAGAAATAAATATTGATAGTAACATAGAACCTATTGCCAATAAGTAGACTAATTAAAGGAATCATATCGTCTAGCCATTGATATTATTGTAATGAAGCAGTGTTGTTGTTGTTGATTTGTTGGTGATGCGATCTCATTATTTGTGCCATTTTATTCAAAAACACACAAGTAATGTAGTAATCCCAATTCAGAATAGAGCATTGTAGCAGATGAATGATTATAAATTCATTTGTATTATGAATCATCGAGTTTGTGATCAATCCTGACCAATGTGCCCAAGCAGATTCACATTTTGATCCCCACACAAGTATTACCCTTTCACGTGATTTGTCTTTTTTCGTTTCCAAAGTCGACATTAGCAGCCACGCATGTAAGCTTTTCGATTCTCTTAGACTAATTTTAAATCCTTTCCATTGGAATGAATGCAAGGCATTAATACCACCAACTGAAAATTCATTAAAAATTAGGCTTAGAGTACCGTTACTTTTCCAGCGATGACTCCAGTCCATTTTGTTGCTGCAAATTGTCACATTAATTAAAATTGCTAGAAAGGTCAATGTTTGCTTCCCAATGTACATGTCTCTATTTGCTTTGTGTAATATTTCTATTTTTGTGCCTCCTAATGTTGCTTCATCATGAGCACGAATAGGTAGTACCACCCTTGTCATGTGCATCAAACAGTAGTGCTTAAAAAAAGAATTTTCACCTGCAAAAGTGTATACTATGTCAGATAAAATGTCCAGTGATTCCACTTCCCAAAGTAGGAGTGCAACTGGACCACCAATAACACATGAGCTGCAAACTCTATTTAATTGTCCAGTGTGCGTGTATTTGTTTCCAAGAATGGCTTTGATTGCATAAGGTTGAGTGGTACATGCGTGTATTAAACTATTCCAATGCTTCAGTAAAAGCTGTGATGTTTGCTTGAACTCCCAATGCAATTGTTTCTCCTTATTGGTTGCAAAGTTTTGCTTGAACACTTTGCTCCAGGTGTGAAGCTTAACAGCACGTCGATCCATCCCTGTGCAACTTCCAACCCCTTTTGTATGTGAATCCTTTATTGCCCAGCACATTGTCCTAAATCATGTGCAAATTAAGGTAATGGAAAATTGTGACAGAACTTCCAAAGGTTGAAGTCCAAGACGCATGGTACCAATACAGATTCCCACAGAATCTATACTTTTAGCTGTCACAATGAGCATTAGTGCATTAAAAAATGTTAGTGTCCCGATGTAATTGTTGAGCTGCAGCATGTATTGTATTTGTTTAATGTCTTTTTGATCCGTCAATCTTGAAATGTAGAGACCTATTGGATGAACTAGTGAGTACACACCACACCAGCATCATTCTATAGGCAAGCGTGCGAATCTATTCCAGATTGAACACCAGCGTTCTCCATCCTTGGGATTCCATTCTTTACATCCAAACACACGCATGAACTGCAAATAGTTGTGTCCATCTCTCGAATTCTGTTCCTCCATCTTATGCATGTTCTTGACATTAATGTTATGGTGTTGCATACCCAAAATCACGCATAAAATGTTAAGCTGAACATGTACATTTCTACTTTAACTTCCACTTGTCCCTATCTCGATTAAGATCATTGTGAACTCTGCACAATATTTTCCAAATCTTAATCTCCATATTTCTTCTATTCTGTTGTATACCCTTGATAATGTAACAATGTTTCCTTGTTTGTTGACGCTTCCATGGTATGTACCACTGTCCATTGGAATGAATGCATTGCATTAATACCACCATTGGAAATTTCGTGACAACAAAGAACAACAGTACAAATCTTGTACCTGCAAAATGAAAGAAACGTTAGTGAAAGAGGTTATCTCCATGTTGCCCTTGGTGCCTTCCCTTTCCTTCACTAATTTCTTGCAACTCTTATTCTCAGTTTTGTACATTGTAGCTTATCATCATTTACAATCCTCCTGCTCAAGACATCAAGTTCCCAGAAATCAAAACACTCAATGATACCACTGTCAAGAGCTTGGTTTGGAAGGTGGTCTTCTAGTTTTTTTCCCTCTATGAAAATGTGAGATACCTTGAAATTACGCCCCGCTTTGAGTATGTTGACTTCCTCCACTGCATCCACAATATTCTAGGGTGGCTTCCATTGTCCATCTATAATCTTTTGAAGCATCATTGAATCTTTCTGAAGCCAAACATTTTTGAGGTTCATTATTTTGCACATTCTCATTGCCTCTAGTATTGTTGTCGCCTCAGCTTCATTGTTAGAAACCTCCTTAATTTCTCTTCCTTCTGCATATATCAAATCATCTATCTCATCTCTTAAGCAAAAACCAATTGAACTCCTCCCTGGGTTCCCTCTGCATGCTATCAGTATTCACTTTGATCCAGCCTCTTGGAGGAAATTCCCATAGCACTTTATCATATTTCAATCGAGGTGTGTATTTCTCCATTATTGTCAAAAAGTCCAGCCACTTGTGAGGCACATGTAGCCCGGGTTTTTTCAGTTGGACTAGAGATTTCAGTGTAGATGACACCTGGTAAATAATTCTTCTTACTGACACTACTTCTCCATATTTTAAACTGTTTCTTCTCTTCCATAGCTCCCATATAATGCATGCAGGTAAAGTTGCAAGATTGGCTTCAATCTATGCACAACTGATGTCGTCCAATACTTTGTTATTGCTTGTTGTAAAGACAACCCTTCTAATGCAATTCCTGCTCTCCTCAGGAAGTAACTCCAAACACTCCTAGATGTATTGGATGTGAAGAACAAATGTACTAATGAATCCTCCTTAAGATCAGCACAACACCGATATTTAGATGCCATGGAGTATCCTATTCTACGCAAGAAATCATCAAGTGGCAGTTTGGCTTTCCACACCTTCCACAGGAAGAAGGATATCTTGAATGGTAAGCCTTTGACCCATATTATCTTGTAAGCTACCCTTGGAATGTCTCTTCTTCGCCGGTAATCCCATGCAGATTTCACTGAAAAATGTCCCCTTGATTCAAGCATCCAGAATGGTGTATCTAACTCTGCACATTCTTTTGGTGGTCTAATATTCTGAACTATGTGGTTTTCCAAATCTTCAGGTAGAGTTTGAAATAATTTTTCCAAATTCAACATGCCATTTTCAACCATATCATTGACATTGTGAATGTCTTCATCAACGAAAAACTATGCAGGCAGTTGGAAATATAAGGCTCCCATCTCGGTCCAATTGTCGAACTAGAATTGAGCCGATCCCATTCTCCATTTCCAGTAAATTTGATGCTCAATCAAGTCCCTAGATTCAAGCAATTTTCTCCACACGTGGGATCCACCCTTCCATGGTACAATTACAGGATTTAATTTCTTGCAATACTTTTGACACATAAATGCACTCCATAAGCTGGGTTTTGTCCTGAAATTCCACCACAATTTGCAGAACAGTGCCTTTGATACATCATGAAGGGATCTGAAACCTATACCCCCTCCTCATAAGGCATACACAGGTTAGTCCATGATGACCAATGTCTTAAGCTTCCTCTCACATTGATTCTCCAAAACAATTTGGCAAATATTCTATGTAATTTGTTGATCACATAGATTGGTGGATTAACTGCTGACAACATATGAATTGGGATACTTTACAGAACATTTGCGATCAATACAGCCATGCCTCCTACAGATAGGAGTTTTCCTTTCAACGACTGCACTTTGTCCATAACATTAATAATTAATCCCTGGTAATAATCACTCCTTCTTCTAGCATAAAAAATAGAACATCCAAGATAGGTCATAGGAAAACATTGTCTTCCTATACCAGTAATCCTTTCCACCTTGTTAATCTCCTCATTATCCGTTAATGCAGATATATGGCTGATTTGGCTTTGTTCACCAGTTGACCAGATGATGATTCATAAGCTTGCAGAACCTCCATCACAAGTCTCAATGAAATTGCATCAGATGAGCAGAAAATGGTTGTATCATATGCATATGTAAGATGGTTTAATTTTTGGGCTCCATTTTGGTAGTCCATATCCACGAAAATACAGGTTAGTATTCAGTGAGTTCAAACCTCGAGACAGTGCTTCTACTGCTAGAATGAATAGGGTTGGTGACAGAGGGTCTCCCTGCTTAACTCCCCTTGATGATTTGAAAAAACCATTTGGCTGACCATTTATAAGAATAGAGTACCACTTATTCCCAATCAAATCAAATATCAAGCCAATAAAATCTTCATGAAATCCCATCTTCCTTAACCTATCATAAGCTTTTGTCATGTCTAGCTTAATCACAACGTTTGGACATGCTTTTGTTCTTAACCGGATATCCTTAATGATTTCTTGAGTTAGCAGTACATTCTCAATGATGCTTCTTCCCTTCACAAAACCTGCTTGTTCCTCTGAGATTATGCTCGGTAACAATTCAACCAACCTTTCATGAATGACCCGCAAGAAAATCTTGTTAACAAAGCTGCTAAGACCGATTGGTCTCATGTATGCAAAGGTAGTCACTTCTTTTTCTTTGTAATAAAACCAGGTTTGTGTGCGTCACACTCTTTTGCAGCTGCTGACCGCAAAAGAAAGACTTGACCATGCTGACTACATCTTCTTCAATGATTTCCCAGCATGTTTGGTAAAAGGCTCCACTGAAACCATCCGGTCCACCTGCTCAGTCCCAATTCAGCCCCATAACTGCTCTCTTCACTTCCTCATTAGAGGGCAAAGCCATCAACCTCTCATGTTGTTCATTATCTACCATTGAAGGTACTTCATTTAGAATATCAAAGCATTAGGCTGCTTCTTCTGCTATTAAGTGATCTTCTTCAATCAAGTTACCAAGGCTATTTTGGATCCTTCATAATTTTAGTCTCTTCCTTCTCCCATTAACTTGAGCAGGGAAGAATTTAGTGTTTCTATCGCAATCTTTGAACCATAACATGCATGCTTTTTTTCTCCAAAAATCTTCTTCTAATGCAAGATATGTAAGCATTTCAGCTTGGACCTGTCGTAATCTCTGTTTGTTTATCTGTGTAGGATTAACTTCAAATTGTCTTTCATGTACCACGACCACCTCCTCAAGACTTGCAATCTTCTAGAATATGTCCCCATATGTAGCTCTTCTCCAGGTAGATAGTGCATGTTTAAGCTTCTTTTACTTGTTGTTAAAAATGCAGAAAGGGTTAGCACTAAAATCAGCATTCCAATTCACCTTCACTCCATCTTTGAATATTTCATGATTTGTGCAGAAGTTAGTAAATATGAACGACTTCTTAATTGGGGGAGTTTTTGTATCATATTTCAGCAGCATCGGGCAATGACTGGAACCAATTTGGACAGGTGAGTTACCTCCAATCCAGGAAAGGTCTGTTGCAATTCGTCATTGCCTAAACATCTATCCAAGCTTTTGAAAATATAGTCCTCCTCTGATCTTCCCTTCCACCATGTAAATATGCTTCCGTTAAATCCCAAATCTGTCAAAGTGCAGGTATTTATGCAGTGTCTTAAGTCATCTACTTCAAGGAGAGAAACTGTTAAGCCTCCATACCTCTCTTCCTCGTCCCATATCATATGAAAGTCACCTCCAACTAGCCATGGTACTTTCATATTTTATGCCATTGCATACAAAGAATCCCATAGATCAATTCTTTCAATGCGATCACATTTGGCATAGACAAGCGTAAGGATGAGCTCACCATGAGTTTTAGTGTGCATCAATGACAAAGTCAGCTGTTGAGTCATGTTATAAAAAATAGTAACTGCAAAAATTTCATCAATAAAAGCCCAAATCTTGTTCGACACATTCACCACAGCCTGCGCCAAACAAATCTTGTGTTTACTGATCTCACATTCCATATAATGGCATCCATTAAATGTTTTTGGGTTTGGACAGTGTACTCCTTGTTTGTACTCTATTGACATGTACATTAGAAGTCTCTTTTTACTGTTTCTTTTTTCCTTTTGTTGCATATTTTACAGGTTCAATATGCCTTGGTGACAAATCCCCATGCTTCGCAACATTAAGGAAATTTTGTGCATTGGATTCCTCATCCATATCTATACCTTTAAGTTCTGCGTGGTCAGCTAGGTCATGTGTTTCTATTGGTTCGTTTGCTGTGAAAACATCATATGCCTGATTGGTAAGGTCAGAATTATTTTCCTGATTGGTAACTTCAGCAGCATTTTCTTCATGGTCATTGGTCAACAACTGTGTATTGTTCGGAGCAACAACACTTCCTGCTACACCCTTAGCTGTGCTTAATGTTACAGCACTTCTTGCATAGAACTGCACGGTCTTCTCTTGGTTTTTGTCTGAAATTTTCTCTTGATTCGTATCTGCATTTCTACTTCTTTCAAGACATTACTCACAGCATTATGCGAAGTCCCTCCTGGATCTATGATATTGATGTTTCCCTCTGTTATCTTTTTTGCTACTGCATTTGCGTTTTCACTTATGCTTTGAATAGCGATTGCATTGACATTACCATTAACACTTTGGTCCTCATTTTTCACGTCATTTCCTCCATTTTAATCATCACTATGCATTGTATCCAGAATCTGACCATCTTCTAAGACTTCCTTTGTTTGGTTGAGCCATAATTTCCCTGCTGGCCATTTTTCTTTTTCATTGGTCCTGAATTTCTCAGAATCTGCATCTTTAGCAAATTCATTTTCATTGTTGTTTGCTAATTTTTGGTCATTTTTGGTGTCCTGTGAAGGAATGTCTTGACATAAGGTATTGACCTGAACTGCAGTATTTTCGAAAGCTTCTTGGACCCATTGGGCAGTTGAGTAATTGTCAAGATGCTGCTCTTTCCCCAATTCTTGTTGTACACAATCTGCTTGATTCCCTATTGTCTTCAAGATTTCTTTTTGTTGTAGGATTGAATGTAGGTCTGCCTGGTTCAGTTCCTTTGGTTGTGTCTTGGATGGTTGTCTCCTAGAAGAGCTAGGGAGAAGTTATCTTTTGTACCATTTGTGTAGTTGAAAAATAAAATTCCTGCTCCTCTAAAACATTTTCCACACCTGTTGTGCAATTACTTTGCTGAATATCATTGTTGCTTGTGGTTGTTTTAGCTGGAGATTCTTCTACGACTGCCAGTTGGTTACCTTCATTTTTCTTACCATTTTCAATTTCTAAAACTGCAAATTGGTTGGTAGTTTAGATTTGTTTTGTGACTTCAGTATTGTTACCAAGAACTATTTCTTTACCTTGTGCAGCAGAAATTCAGTTTATTTTCCTTTTTTAAGTACCCTATTGTCGCAGACTTCCTTCCATTGAGGGCTGGAAATGTAGGCCCTTTCTTTTATTATGTAAAAGAAAGGGCTGGAAATCCAAGCCTTTCTTTTACATAATAAACGTTCTTTGATGAGAAAGCAACAAAATCTTGCCATAACGTCAATCTTATCTATACATCTTTGTCACGAAGGTCTCCAATAGTACACTCGCCTTTGATTCCACATTATCGGGACAATTAGACGTAATTCATTAAGCTCAGGCCAACCATACAGAAATTTTCACACGACAGCATAATGGAGATTTTCAATCTTGTTCATTCGATCTACCTCGGCTTCAGTGAAACGTACCATATGTTGTCCCTGTAATAAAACTGGTCGGCGCATCGGAATAGGCTTGACATTACATTGTACTTGAACTGGTGTATTAATTGTGGCTGGTTTCAGTATATTTTACTATTCTAAAGGCTTGGTTATTGTTGTTGTGTTGTTAGGGACGAAAGAGGACGCTAGAGAAGGCTGACCAGCCATTGGCGATGACTGGTCGCCGGCCATAGAGGCCATGAACGACATCAACTTCCTTTAAAAACTGTCCAGATTCAGTTATGGAAAAGTTTCGAGCCCAGATATACTCAAAAGCTAAACTAAGAAGCATAAATGACGTTCCAAAAAGGTTTTGTCGAAGAAAACTTTCTTCTAGAGAACTTCGATTTGAGCTTAGGAAATTCGTGACAACTTTGATTCTAATCTATACTGATAATCCACTTCACGAAAATAACTATGCTTCATCTGCCATATGGAGATCAGCTGACGATTTCGTCAATTACCAAGTATTAGTATTAACAAAAGATGATGATTGTAGCTTCAAACTCCCCACTGTGAACTTCTTGAAAGCTTTAGGAAATTAAAGCAGCATCACACTCTAAATTCAAGCTAGTTCAAATCACGCACAGAATAATCTACGATGTTTGCTCAAAGAAGCTGCTACAGTAGATCGCAAATTTTAGAATTAAGATCTAGTCCAAATTTTTAAGAGTTTGACTGTGAAACCAATTGAGGATTGTTCACAAAGAAAATATGAATCTTTTGGTACCAAAATTGCGTTTGAAAATCATTACTGGGATCTCCCCAGATCTTATGGGTGTTTATCGTTATTCGTATTTTTTCTTATTACTCTATTAATATTTTTGGATTATTATTCTAAAATTACTATAATATTATTAAATTTTTGATTTTGAGACTTAATGTTAAATTGGAAGCGATTGTTGGTCAGGCACTCCTAGCTTTTGGGATGAGTGTCATCATGACCGGGTTTGGGTCGTGACATAATATATTACTAATTGAGAGTGGAATGCACGCGCAACTCCTTGTACCCTGAGACTATTTTTCTAAAAGGATGATATGGTCCCTATTCATATTTGAACCGTTTAAAAAAATGTATTATCCAACCTAGTTTTAAATGGATAATATGAATAGTTAATTATTTTATTTTAACCATTTTGCTATCACTAATCATGACAAATAGGCTGAGATATTTGTTTATGGTCGATCGATGTTGGAGGGAAGAGACAAAGGAACAAACGAGAATAAAAATATGCTCATAGCCTTGTATACGGTCAAAATTGGGCTTCCCTAATTTTGTATAGCTAATCATAGTTAGGGTGCCAGACCAAGGCTCGACCTCGCATTGTATCAAGCCATGGTATGGAGATGGATTGCTAAGCTCATGAATCAATAACCGATCAGGAACGAGATCAGTCTTGATCTAGACCGAAGCAGGATAGGGATCGAGTGAGATCGAAGGAAGCCTGCTAAATGAAATAACAGAAAGTCGAGATATCCGTGTTAGGACAAGGATCATGGCGGAGATCTCGGCACGTCTCAAGTTATGATCGATTATTTAGCTGATCATGGGATTCCCTTCTATAATTAGAATTGTGCCATAAGTAGAATTCCTCTACTATATAAAGAAATTCTATTCATTTTGTAATCATCATATACATCACAAAAGCAATATACTCTCTTAGTCTTAAGCTTTCAGTATTCTTGTTACTGTATTCAAACTTTCCGGTGAAATATACACTTAACTCTAAGGTAGTCTAGCTCAAAGATTAAAGCTATACATACTGTTTGGTTTTCTCCGTTCATATTTGCAGTTAATTCCATTATCAATTTAAGTTTTCTTTCAATTTGTGCTAAGTTAATCGTGTGTCCTTAAAACCGCCATATAAATTTAATTGATACCTGTTTTTAGGGTAAACAAGCTTGTTGGTAACTAAAAATTGGTTTACGACTTATATTTGTAGTATTTGACTAGTATTAGTAGTATTTTATGAATTGATTAATTTTAGTACTCCCTCCGGTTCATAATAAGTGACTTTTCTGAATATTTATTTTGATCCAAAATATGTGTACTTTTCCATAATCAAGACCTAAGGTATTAATTTTATTTTCTAAAAAGTTTTACTCTTATTTACATGTTCTAATGTGTTAAGCTAATAATATGTAAATTTTAATTAAGGGTAATTTAGTTTAAAGACCTTGTTCTCTCTAGATGTTAATAATTTCTTAAGAGGCATGTCAAAGGCCAAAAAATTATTTATTACGAATTAGAAGGAGTAGCATTTGAACTCTAACAGCTTGATTGGATTGTTGTTGCATATCGCCTCATAATGTATAGTATTCTATTATATTATATCCACTTTATCGTTTGATGAATTCAATATTTGGAGAACTTGTATCGTTTATTGTTGTTTCATGGTATCAAGTACTAGCAGTATGAAGAATAAACTTGTAGTATAAGAAAGAAAAATTATAGTACGTAGTAGAATTATTATATAAAATCGTATGATAAAAGATTATTGAATAATAATAAAGGGCAATATAATATAAACAGATAAGATAACGATGCGCCCACACCGAATCGGTCGTTACGCCCACACCGAATCGGTCGTTACTTTCATCATTACGTAATGAGAAATTTTACGATACAAGACAATAAAATTTAAATAACAATCAAAACAAATATTGTATTTACAATAGCAGTACGATACAATGCAATATGTAACAACCATCCAAACTAATGTAAAACACCTAAATGAGTAGTTTCCTCTTTTTAACTTTTGCATGTTTTCGGGAGAAAGATGAGGCAGAAATTAAAAAATAGCTAGATATATAAGTGATCATTTTGTCACGACCCTAACCCCGAAATCGATCGTGATGGCACCTCTCGTGAAGACAAGGCCAGCCAAATAAATGCATTTAAAATTTTAAAATAGTTAGCAAACAAAAAAGTATTTAATCATGATTTAAATATACTATATAGCGGAAAATATCGATAAAATACAGAAATACAATCCGACACAGCCCTAACTGGGGTGTCACAAATCATGAGCGTCTACAGTCTATAATAAATGCCTAATAAATTCATAAACTAGTACAAATATTTTAAGGGAAATATAAATGATCAAGGAATAGAGACTCGGCTTGCGAACGTCAACAGCTATCTTTAGTACTCCAACTCACTGAGTAACAAATGTATAATAAAGCAGTAAAAATCACTTAAAATCAGTAAAACCAGTAAAAATTAAGTAAAATCCTTTTTCAACTAGTAAATAGGTAATTGACAGATAATTAAGATAAAGTAAACAAATAGATGTTCGCACCTTGGGCACAATATCAATAACTCCGCCCCTCGGGTAACATCTCAAATCAGTACCATGTCCTCGGGATCAATCTCACACCACAATAGGTACCCGCACTTACTGGGGATGTGCAGACTCCTGGAGGGGCCCCCTTACGGCCCAAGCGCAATAATAAGCCACCTGGTGGCATCAACTAGGCCCTCGGCATCATATCAATCAAGGCACCTCGTGGCGTACATATCTCAGACCCTCGGCCTCAAATCAGCATCAGTGTTACCTCATAATATTGGCCCTCAGCCTAACTCAGTCAAAAACCATCACAAGCCTCTCGGGCAGTATAAAAACAGTGTTTCTCAGCCCAAACATCATTTTAAAATATTATTTAAGTCTCAAAACTGGGTAAAAATGGCTGAGTAGTAAAACAATTGAAAAATAACATGACTAAGTTCAAGTGATAAGTCAAAACGAGGAAATATCAATAAATTGCCCCGAAGGGTTCAAATAGTTGGCATTAGGTCCAAATAGGGCATTCAGCCCAAATAGTTAGGATATCAAATCGTTTTCAATCAAATATGCGGTAAAATCTTCAATCGGGGCGGACCAAGTCACAATCCCCAATAGTTCACGACCCCACACTCATCATCGAGTGTGTGTCTCACCTCAATATAGCACTACGACGTGCAATCCGACGTTTCAAACCCTACGAACATTCTTTACAATCATTACACACCTCGAACCTACTAAATCTCTAGCTCGTGATGCCTTTTCCCCTCTAATCGATCTCCACGCGTTTCGAATCTATCCAAAATCATAACAAGGACGTCAAAATCTGCTACGGTAACAAATCCCAAGTAAAAACAGTCAAAATACTACACAAATCCCAAAATTACAAAAACCCGACCCCCTGGTCCACGTCTCGAAATTCAAAAATTTTTACATCAGTATATTCCTTATCTCTCCACGAGTTCATACATATCAAAAGTACTCAATTCCGACCCCAAATGTTCCTTCAAATCCCAAATCAAAAGTGTAACTTTTCAAGCCCTAATTCTTCAATTTTAGGCTTAGCTTTCATGATTTTCTAGGTTCAATTCACATAATAATCGAGTTTTTAGTCCAAGAATCTTACCTCCCAATGGTTCCCCTTCAGTAAGTCTTCAATCTCCTTCAAAAATCTCCCAAAATGACCAACGATAGATGACATAAATCCAATCCTCGCGGACAAGACAAGTTTAAAAACATTTCTGCCCAGACATATTTTCTTCATCGCGATCGTGGGAGAACCTTCGCGATCACGAAGCACAAGACTCGGCTTCGTCAATTTTACTCTACGCGAACGTGATATGGCGTACACGAAGGCGATGCCCAGGAGACTTTACACTGCGCTTTCACGGACACACCTTCGCGTTCGTGATGCATAAAGGTCCATCCAAGACTCAGGTCCAGTTAACTCTATGCGAACACGACTACCTTCCCGTGTTCGCGATGAACAACTTTCCCCTACTATGCGCGATCCACTCTTCGAGAACGTGAAGAACAATTGGATAGCTTCTTCAAAACCTTTTATACGATTGCGGGATTCCCGCCGCGATCGCGATGGGCAAATTTCTGTAACATCTGAACCTGCAATTTCTACAATCTTCTCAACTTCAAAATGATCTGAATGACCATCCGAAACTCAACCTAGGCCCCCGAGACCTCACCCAAAGGCACCAACATATCTTAAAAACTTATTCAAACTTTCACCAATCTTCAAAACACCTCAAACAATATCAAATCATCCAAAATACATCGGATTCAAGCCTAAGTTTCTAAAATCTTCCGAAATACGCTTTTGATAAAAAAGCTTATCAAACCATATCCTAATGATCTTATATTTTATACGCACATCACAAATGACACAACGAAGCTACTGCAACTCTCAGAATTCTATTCCGACCTCTATATCAAAATTTCGCCTATCAACCAAAAATTGCCAAAATATAAACTTCGCCAATTCAAGCCTAATTCTACTCCGAACCTCCAATACTCATTCCGATCACACTCCTAAGTCATAAATCACCTCTCGAAGTTAACTGAACCATCGAAAATCACATCTGAGCCCTCTAACACATATGTCAACACCCAGTTGACTTTTCCAACTTAAACTTGCTTAAAAGAGGCTAAGTGTCTCAAACCTTACCAAAATCATTCCGGATTCGATCCGGCCAATCCGATACCACAAAACACGGATAACGAAGCATAAAAAAGAGAATGGGGAAAACATAGCGGTAACCAATGAGATGAATGGTCGGGTCGTCACACATTAAAAAATAGCCACAATTTCAAAAGCAATCGAAATTTAGCGTCTTTTCATGTAAAGATAAATTTAAACAAAAATACTATTTAAAATTCGAAAAAATACTCCAGCATAATATACGGGATTGTACTGGAACTCCAGTCTAATATATTGGAGTTTGGAGCACCGGTGCTCCAATCCTCAGTATATACTGAAGCCGGCAAAGTATACCGGTCCATCATAATATGCTAGAAGTTTGTACAAAGGTGCATCAAACTCAGTATATTATGCTTGGCCAATCTTTGTTGCAGCAAAATAGTAGTTATTTCTCAATGATCTAGCAAACGCTGGATATTTTTGAATGACCAGTCCGAAAACTGGTTAGACCGTGCTATTTTAACGAAAGATGATGGACTGAGTAGGCTGGTCCAACGCATCAGGATACTTTGGTTTTTGGTCCTCGTTTGATGATGCTAGCCCAATTTATTCAGGAGAAAATTACACAAAATAACGATCAAATATGGTAAGCAGAACCTCAGTAAAGAAAAAGGGGTCGGGGCAGATGTTAGTAAGTGGAAGAAAAAGTGAGATCTTTTATCTTTTCCTTCTTTTCAGGATAGTAAAAATGGAATTGCTGAATAATATCAGTCATAGCACATTCCCTCACAACTTCTTTTTTTTTCAAGCATTTGCTATTTCATCTCCTCTTAGATAAGCCATCTTCCGATTCAGTGCTGGCTTTAGCTTATATTAAGTTGACTTAGTTGGCTTGACTTAGCTTAATAGGCATGATAATAGTGTGGGTATTTGTATAGTGATGCCTGCATTAAACCATGAAGTTGGGATAGATTTGAAGAGGTCGAAATTATTCTTTCTCAGAGTCTAGAGTGTGGCCCAACCTTTGGGTTGAACACCATCAAGAAATCACTCTCACACACATATATATGCTAAAAGGAAATAAAGAAAGAATAAAGTCTGTGTTTGATATACGGAAAATATTTTTCAAGAAGATGTTTTCTTGGAAAATAAGTAATAATTTTATTTATTTTTTGATATTTGGTACGCAAATTAAGAAAAAAGACTTCTCAAGACTATTTATAAATAATTTAGATAAAATAAACATAAAGCAATAAACTTTCAAATCAAAAACGAATCCACAAATTCTATAAACTTTCGAACCGCTAAACTGTCGAAACTGCGGAATTTCGAACCCGTAAACCTCCAATCACATAAACCTTCGAACTCATAATTTGAAACTTGCGAAATTTTGAGCCTTTAAACCGATAAATAAAAAAGCTAAAACAGAAAAATATTTTCCCGGGGGGTGCAAAAAAACGAAAAAAAAGAGATTCGAAATTGGCAAAAAAAATAGGTAATTGTTTTTTTTTATGTGGGAGGGGGTTGGGTAGGGTGGGGTGAAGGGGTTTAGGGCGGGTGAAAACTGGAAAACTGAAATTTATAAAAAAGAATTCTTTTCTGTAGAGAGGGGGTGGGGAAGGTTGAGAAGAATTTTGGATAATGTTTTTTCTTTTCTTGATAAAAAAGATATTTTCCTCCAATTAAAGGAAAATGAGTTGATAAAGAAAATATTTTTTAAAATATTTAAATCAACCAAAATAAAAAATTAGAAAATATTTTCCTTCGTACCAAACACACCTAAAATTGACGTTTTAGACCTGAAAAGGGAAAGATTAAGATGGTTTTCCTTCGCTATAACGTTTCTCCATATTGACACCAAATTGGTTCGCCATTTTATACTAGCAGATATTTTTTTCTCTGAAGCAATGGACAGTTGCTAAGAATCAGGAAAAAAAAATTATGATTTGTACAATTGGAAAAGATGGCAGAAGTACTGAATATCAAACCGTATGCTGTACACATTTTCCTTTGAGGAGTTATAAATATATCGAGTGTAACTTACTAAATAACCCCCTCTATGCTTTGATGAACCAAAGCATTTACACATTGAAATCGTCAAAAATGCCCCCACTCATCTCTAGCGGTGTACATAGATCGGGTTGGTTCAGATTTTACAATTATCAAACCAAACCAATTATGCCGGGTTATTAAATCTATAGACCAAATCAAACCAATAAATTCGGGTTTTTCAATATCGGTTTTCCTCGGTTTTTTCGGGTTTTCGGGTTTTTCGGGTTTTTTCGAATTTTTTTTCTGTAAAATCTTCGTAGAACAAAATATATAACGTATGCTCAAAATATTTCTTTAATCCTAGTAAGATACAACTATATAAAATATTTTTTAAGAAAATAATATAAAATATGAGATATGTCATGACTCATGACATTATCCTAAAATATTCAACAATAAAAAATAATAAAATTATGTACTATAAATATTGCTAATTAAAAAGTCATAATAAAAATAAACATAATCTAAAAGCACTAATTCATGCTAAACTAGATAAACTAATGAGGGAGTATTAATTATATGCCTAAAAGCTAAATAAAAATAAAAATAGGTTATGTATTTTTATCTAAATTATTGCAAAATAAAAAATAGACATTTAATACATTCCAGTTCGTAATATTGAATTGAATGTCTTTTGTTAGCATTAGTATTGATTGCTAGCATTATTTAATTTACTAATATTAATGGCTATAAAACTTATTGGAGCATTCAAAAGTTCTAAATCAAACCTTGAAATAATACCTTAAAAGATAAAATTATGAAATGTTTTAGAAATATTTATAAATTACATTACAATAAGTATATTTATATATTAAGTATATCTAAAATTGCTATATATGTAATGTCGGGTTGGTTTGGTTTCGGTTTAATTTTCTTTAGTTAAAACCAAACCAAACCAATTATGGTCAGGTTTTTTTTTTCCAACACCAAACCTAGTCAAACCAAACCATAATCGAGTTTTTTTTCCCGATTTAACTCGAATTATCGGATTTGTGCGATTTATTAATTTTCTTTGTACACCCCTAATCATCTCTCTTGAAAAACAATGACAGAAAGAGACCACGATGTCCTTCACCTGTCACCACGGCCATTCGTCATCGCAATAGATTTTGATCATACACCCTCTTCCCCTCATCGTTACGACGTGCTGACCTGCAAGTAGCAAATTCAAATTTTAGAATCGGTGAGGTTCTACGTACTATTATAAATGTACTTCATTCAAATTAATGTTATAATGGTTTGACTAGATTTTTTATATTTTATGATCTTAAATATGCCAGAACATTCGTGTCATTATATATAATTTTAAAAACATAATAAAATAAACCATCTTTGTATGTACAAAACTGCTAAAAGAGAAAGTTCAAAGTCAATAAATTTGTTTCCAAATATTCATGTATGTCATTCACTTTATATAGGTTGGTTCCAAATATACATGTAAGTCATTCTCTTTTAAAGAACACTAATAAAGAAATAGTGACATACAACCCGTTTTAATTTTCCTCCATATATAATCCGAACTAATATAATCCAAATTAAGTGCGGGGGATAATATCTAAATTTCCCATCAACCCTATTAAATACCTTAACATTACCTTCTAATGTATACTTTTTTTCATAAATTGGCCGTTGGTAAATGTCTTAACCATACTTGTCCTTAACATTAAAGATTTAAGTGTAGACTATATGTCAAATTACTTTGGGATAGAGGTCAAAATTTGCACTTCTATATATGTTACGATGGACTAAAGTTAACTTGCTTATATTTGAAGTTGTAGCTTTTGCACATTTTCATTACATAAACATCTATACATCTCGATCGGAAAAGAATCAAGAGAAAAAGAAAGAATCGGAATTGATCGATAGATTTCTCGAAACAAACGAAAAGGAAAGAAAAGATGAAACATAAATCATGGTCTCTCAGGGAATTTTCTTAATGAGGAACCTCATGTAAATACCATGGAATAAGGATGTAGATGAAATCAAAGTATACATATCAAGATGATCTTTTAATCCTTTGAGGTCGACTGGACAAGCTGCTTCTTCTACTCTGAATCCACGACTGACCTGTTTCTGGGACTCCAGGGGCAACATGCTCCACCGGCAGCCAATGCATCCGCAATTGGCTTGATTACCAAAATAACCTCCCCAATCACCACGCACCATGCAACCGCAAGGTCCATTGCCAGGACAGCATATCCATGTGTAGGATCCTCCGGCGGCCATAACAGCGACAATCCTAAGCAAAGTATCTGCACTGGCAACAATATCATGAACGATGTGGCAAGCATGTTCAACCGGACCCGAATTTTCTTGTTGATCACAAAGGCCACAACTCTCCAACATGACAACAAAAATGCTAAGGAATAAGCAATGCTGAATGCTCCAAACACAATGCAACTGAACAAAGGGTAGGTACAAAGCACCGACTGGTTCCCTAAAAGATCGGTCGAAAGGTAAGAACTTGCATGCATAAATGTGGGCAATTGCGCTTCGAATGGCGAGAAGAACACGAAGAATGATTGTAGTAGAAGAATCGGAGAACAGGCTAAGCAAACAACAGCAACACCCCACGTTCGAAAAGGATTTTGTGTCTTGATCGATTCGTTGACCAAAAAAAGAAGGGTGATAAGAAAACCAGGCTCGAAGATTCCCAAAGAGAGAACCACGTGAACCTTGCAAAGATCAGCCTGCTGATGAAGGGACAAAGATGGTAAAAAAGGGTAAAGATATCTCCGTCGAATAAAGGGTAAACGAAGCACTTCGTTTACACCCCAAAGAGAAGCGAAAAGGACGAGGAGCAATTTTACGGCCCAAAGAGAATTGAAATTCTGAAGATGAGGTAACTGACGTGATCGAATCCGAAGGTGGAAGATAAAAGCGAATGAAAACAGAGAAAGGAGAAGAATACCGAGAACAAAAATAATGGTGGCAAAATCAGAAGCGCCGTCTGCGATTGGGACAGAGGGAATGAGGACAGTGGGTTTTGAAGTTGGATCTGTTAATAATAATTCGAATTGGGAAGGAGAAGGAGCAGGAGATGAAAAGGGCGAAGCTGAAATTAAGCGTGAGAAAGAGGAGGAGGAGGAGCATGCCCCCAAGCCATAGGCATCAAACGGAGGGGACGATAGGAGGAGCTTTCTCATCGGTGGATGATGGCGGAGGACGTTGAAGTCCCGGCCGCCGTGCCGGTGACGGAGGTGATGATGGAAATGAGATTATTTGGTTAATGAACAAGGAGGCTCGGAATAATTGCATAGTTTTTTGCGGGGAGAGAGAAGAGAGAGGGGAAGGGAAAAGTTGTGAATTTTCTCCCTCGTCTTCTTCCAACCGACGGTAAAACAGGGTGTTTCGCAAAATAGAAGAGATTGCGTTTGAGAGAGAGAAACAGATGAAAGAGACAGAGAAAGTTGGTGGGTGGATTTTGTGATATGGCTCCGAATAGTCCGCTGTTGTGCGGTTGTCCTGACTTTAACTACTTTTGTTCTTTATAATTAGTATAAAATAGAACTCCATCTAGTAAGAATTATACACGGAGTTTCCCAGAATTCATCAATATGATCAAGAATGGGTCTATAATTGGGATTTTTCAAATTAGGAATGGTTTTTGTGTTGGGTTGGAGGGGAGGGGGGGGGGGGGCAATTTTTATTTTGATATTTACCTGAGCTGTTTTAGAATTTGTTGACTTGGTTGCCTAGTTTTCTTTTCCATTAACATATTCATCATTAAGCAAATAAAAAAGAAGTTGCTGATTTAAAACCTGTTTGGCATAAATTCTGTTGCCAAAATTTATCTAGGTTCTTTTTTTGCAAATACATGTTTGTTCATAATTTTTATTCATATTTTGACAAATTTCCAAAACTTGTGGCCCAAAATATTACTATTATTTTTAATAAATTGCCCCAAACTTTTATATTTTATAAAAGAACCCATAATTTATTATTTTGTAACAATGTTGTTTCGTCTTCTCGGTCGTCTGATAGTGTATTATGTAGTTCATTATAAAAATGATAATTATATACTAAATTTATTTATGTTCAGTACTATGGTTTGCGATTGTATAATAAATGTTATTGATGAAGGTATTGTTGGATATTTGTGATAGTGCTTATAACTTGTGTCATGTTTCATGTTCTCTAAAAAACGTGAAATATATTTTAAAAACTAATGTCCAAATACATTTTTATTTTCAAATCAAACTTCACCCAAATCAAAATTTTCAAAACAAATTTAAGAAGGTATTGCCAAATACTAGCATAATTATTCCTAATGAATTGTCGAAGTGGACGACTGCTCCTCCACTCACTTATTAGCTCTTCCGTGTAACAAAAAAATGCTAGTGATCACCCGTCATGACCATAAGACATGATTGTTTGGTTACTTTTAATGTATCACAGTGACAGTAATTTTTCAATTTAGTACATATTATTTCTTTATTATTTTTTTCTGAAAAGAACAACATTTTTTTTATTTGAATATAATTGACCTATACATTTTTTTAATTCTTGATAATATTGTTTAGCACAAAAATTATATTCGTACTTTATAAGTTTAAAAATAATTAAAAATATATAAGAGTAAATCATAATCAAATATAATAAGCCCAAGAGATGATTATCGCTTCAAAATGTTAGTAGATATGAAAATGTGTAGAGAAATGGACTTAGCTTAAGAAATAAGCAATGGTTGGAAAACACAAAAAGAGATAGAGAAAGAGAGAGAAGTTGTATTATCCGAGAATAACAATGATTCCTATTACAATGTGAAGGTCTCCTTTATATAGCAGGAAACTTTCCTCGAAATAATTAAAAAGTACAAAAGTTAGTGGCTTCCACTTAGTAAAAAGGTCAGGCACTAAACGACGTCACTTCTATTTCACCAAATTGGGTCGTGCCCTCACTTGGGTCGCCCTTATCATGAGAGACGTGCCCACTCGGTGTGAGAGCGTTAAGAGCCAAATTTAACCCTATGCAGTTAGTCCCTTCGTTCGTCGGAGACGTACTCGATGACCGTCTGCAATGGACGGACATGCATGATTTGATTTTACGGAAATTTAGCATCACCCATAGGCCCCTCTTTCATAGAGCATGAGCGTGGGTAATATTTGTTGGGCCAATTACATGCGACCCACTTTATTAAGGTGACGTCACTGGTCACATGCATCATTATTATACTTGTTCGCGAGACTGTTCAAAAAAAGACGTGACGTTTTGGTTTCCCGCGCCAGTTTTAGAATTGTGCCTCTTCGATTTCCGTGTACCTTATTCCTATAAATAATAGAGTGGTTCAAAGAGATTCATCTTTCAAATATTTAGAGAGTTTCCTTTTGTTTCTTTCTTCATCTTTCTTTCTTGTAATCGTTCCATCGCTTTCACTGAACTACTACTCTAAGGATCGTATCTCTTGTTATGAACACCTTTTCATATAAATCATATCATGGTGAAGCGCCGTCAAGAAAGTAAAAGGACTAAGGTTAACGCTCCTTCTAGGGTTCCACCTTCTTCCGATGGTGAATTGGAAGAAGTGGAGAAAACCCTCGTTCCTTTAACGGTGGATAATGTTCTACCGAAGGACCTAGTGTTCGAAAAGACTTCAACTCAGCATGCCCCTCTTATCCCTAGGATAATAGTGAGTTACTTCATTCTCACCTGGATGCCATCAGAACTACGCACAACATCCCCAGCAATGTTGAGATGGCTCCGGCCGGGACGGACTAAGCCAATGTGCATAGGCCCGGGTTTTTTACGTTCTATGAGTACGCGCTTAGGATTAGTTATAGCTTTCCGCTTAACCCTCTAGCGGAAGAGCTTTGACGCTTTTATCATATGGGTCTATCTCAACTCACACCTTATTCCCTGAAGGTTTGTCAAATTCTTACCACGCTTGCGAGCGAGGTCGGGACTGTCATTTCTGTTCACCACCTTCTGCAGATGTTCAACCATAGTTATATGAGACGTACTATGCTTCAATTGAGGAGCCATGGTAAGAAGAGCTTTGTGTGAGGGCTGACGATAAAGCTAACCGCAACTTCTGGCATAAATTCCTTTACATTAGGACGAGCCATCTGGTATCCAATCCCGAAGGATTTCCATTGACGTGGAACGCGGGATGTAAGTATCTCTGCATATAATTTCGCGATGCCTTGCTTTGACTGATCAATCATTCTGACCTACTTTCCTTCCTTTTGTAGTGGTGGCTCGCTCGCCTCATTCAATTGACGACATTAGGTCGTGGGTGGCGGGGTTGATACCTCATGCAGAAAGATGCCGCACTTGGGCTAAGTTTCGTAGATTGTACGGCCCAACTAGTAACAACCTTTCCTATTTTATTTTGCGTTGTTTTGGCTTGGAGAACTTTTTACCCAATGTTCTTTCGTTTGGCAGGTCGGGGTGCTTCTACAAAGGCGAAGAAGAAGAAAATCGATGCTGGCTCATCTAGGGTAGAGTTCGACTCTGATGGAGAGATATACTTGTGGGAGGCTCGCCTAGAGACAGCCCCCTTTTGACCTCTCAGCACGGGGCTACACTGGTGGCTGCATCTGAGGCGGTACATGAGGCTGCTTCCATAGTGGTACCTGAGGCCGTACAGATAAAGGGGCCTGAAACCGTTCTTGTGCCAGTACCTGAAGTCACTCCAGCGGTGGAGGCTTCTCAAGAAGATAAGTCGCCGAAGAGAAAGAGGCGGTGATTGATTACTGGCAAGGGAATTGCAACCGAGGGCGCGAGGCCTAGTGAGCCTCGCCAAGAGCCTCGGCCACTTTTAATAGCTGAGGCCATTCGCTCAGGGAGAATTGCTTCTCGGAGAACAGATGCCGTTGTCCGCTCAGCCCGTGCCTTAGAAGGCGGGTCGTCTTTCGCAGTTGGGGGAGCAGCCGTGGAGATTGAGAGGACGGGCTCTGGAGCCACTCTTCGAGAAACAGCAGGGGCTCGGCCCGCGTGGAGATGAGGTAGGGCAGGTCTACTCGCCGTATTGTGATCCCTGGCGGGTATAATTTATTAGAAGACAGCGAGCAAGCCGTAGCGGACATGACCTTGTTATGTGTGGCTGCGGAATATGATACGTTGAGAAGTGCTAGCAACAGGGAGTTGTCGAGGCGGATAGCCGGCGTAGCTTTGCAGGTATCTTTCAGTTTTTTGTTTGAGTCGTAAAAACAATTTTAGAAAGTACTGACGCATTTTTTCTCTTCATTTCAAACCCTCATCTTGGAGATGGAGAGGAGGTGGTGTGAACAGAATAAGGCGGACCTTCAATAAAATGGCGATGAAATATAAAGAGTCTCGTGAAAATGATCAGGCGTTGGCAGACATACTTAAGTAGGATGCCCTGTTCCGAATGTTCCGTGAGGGCCTTAAGGAATAAGAGGCTCTTTTGAAGAAGAGAACGACCAAGCTGAAGGAGATTCATGAGCAGCTGATGGCTGATTTGGCTCGAAACATCGAGCTGGAGACCCTTCTCCAGTCAAAAGATGAGGACTTGGAGATAAGCCGTGGGGTGACGGCAGAGGCAGCGAAACTGCGGGCCCAGGGCACGGCCGTTACAGCTGAGCTTGATGCTAGGACGACCGATGTTGAAGTTCTTAGGAGAACTACACCACAATATGTTGTGCATCGTGATGCGCATGAGATGTGGGTGTATCATGAAGCCAGGTTGGTCATTATTTGAGGAGTTTTTTGCGGCAGGTCGAGCTTCCGAGGCAGAAGTTGAAAGGCAACAACAGTTCACCCGTGTTGCTCGTGAAGCAGCCGGTTATAGCTACGACTCGCCTGGTAGGGAGGGCTGTAACTCTAAGGATGTCGACCCTTTGGACTCTAGTTCATGGATTTCTAAGGCTTATCAGCCTGGAGAAGGCAACGGACCAGACAACAACCAGGCGGGTCATGATGGGAGGAGCGGTGAAGGCGCTTAAGGCTTTTATGTATATATATTTTTTGTGTAGATTGGGCCTTTTCTAAGGCAAGATGTATGTATACCATTGGAGATAATGAAATATGACTTTTTACCGTTATTGTTTTTCTTTCGTTCCTTAGAGCTTTTATTGCGTTTTCGGTTGACCATCATCATTGATGGCCCAAGTCAAACTTAGATTGCTGACTTTAGTCATGATGGAGTCGATGGACGTATCCATAAAGGTGACATCGACTGTCGTCGAGTCGTTTGCTTACCATAGTCAAATCTAGGTCGACCGTTGGCAGCGATGGCCTTAGCCGTAACACAATTTATGGCCTTTGCCATGATAGAATTGATAGCCTTAGCCATGTAGGCGACTTCAACTTTCGTCGATTCGTTTACTTATCGTAGTTTAATCTAGGTCGACTGTTGGCTGCGGCGGCCTTAGCCATAATAGAATTGATGGCCTTAGCCATGATAGAATTGATGGCCTTAGCCATGTGGGCGACCATCGTCGAGTCATTTACTTACCGTAGTCAAATCTAGGTCGACCGTTGGCGACGATGGCCTTAGCCATAATAGAATTGATGGCCTTAGCCATGATAGAATTGATGGCCTCAGCCATGTGGGTGACTTTGGCTATCGTCGAGTCGTTTACTTAATGTAGTCGAATCTAGGTCGACCGTTGGCGGCGATAGCCTTACCCATAGTAGAATTGATGGACTTAGCCATGTAGGTGAATTCGACTATCGTCGAGTCATTTACTTACCGTATTTGAACCAAGGTCGCCCTTGGCGATGATGGCCTTAGCCATAATAGAATTGATGGCCTTAGCCATGTAGGCGACTTCGACTATCGTCGAGTAATTTACTTAATGTAGTCGAATTTAGGTCGATCGTTGGCGTTTATGGCCTTAGCTACAATAGAATTGATGGTCGTAGCCTTTCATACGTTGGGGATGGCCGTAGCCTTTCATACATTGGAGATGGTCATAGCCTTTCATACATTAGAGATGGCCGTAGCCTTTCATACATTGGAGATGGCCGTAGCCTTTCAAACATTGGAGATGGTCGTGGCCTTTCATGCATTGGAGATGGCCGTAGACTTTCATACATTGGAGATGGCTATCGCCTTTCATACATTGGAGATCAAACTAGTCCAGTCCTTTTATCATATCGGCCTGGAGGTCGTAAGGAGAGGTTGATATGATAAACTTGCTCTGCAACTATCTCCTGGTGTCCCCTCCGCCACCTCGTTAAAAAACTCCCGAGAAAATCCAATTGGGACAAAACTTGGGTAAGGGAAAAAGAGTACAACTCAGAAGATGCCTTTCACAAGTAAAAGTACTTGAGGTGGGCAACATTCCAAATGTTTTGGAGCGTTTTCCATTCCATTGTTTCCAACTAGAATGCCCCTTTGCTGGCTACTGCTGTGATTTTGTGGGTCCTTCCCAATTGGTGCCCAATTCCCTTCACTTGGGTCTTTGGATGCCAATATCTTGTCTTTGAGGACATAGTCTCCTACCTTGAGTGGTCGTATTTTGACCCTCGTATTGTAGTGTATTTCGACTTGTTATTTTTGGGCCACTACTCTAATATGGGCCATTTATCTCATTTCCTCAGCTTCGTCAAGGTCTTGGAGCCTGTTTGTGTCGTTTTCTGTTCCACCGGTGTGTGAATATCATAATCTTGGTTCGCCGAACTCGACGGGGTATAGATGCTTCGGTTCTGTTGACCAGCGAGTACGATGTTTCCCCCGTGCTGGATTTGGGTGTTGTCCTGTGTGCCCATAGCACTTCGGGTAGCAGCTCGGGCCATAGCCCTTTGGCATCCTCAAGCTTCTTCTTCAGTATGTTTAATACTGTTTTGTTGGAGGATTCTGCTTGGCCGTTAGAGGCGGGGTGATATGGCGTGGAAAGTATCCTATTGATGCGCCATTTCTCGAAGAATTTGGTCATTTTTTGACCGATGAACTGTCATCCATTGTCACAACTGATTTCTTTGGTGATGCCGAAACGACATATAAAATGTTTCCATATGAAGGCGATCACCTCCTGTTCGCGTACATGTGCGTACGCACCTGTTTCTACCCACTTAGAAAAATAATCAGTTAAAACTAATAAAAATCGTACCTTTACCCGTCCTGCGGGTAGGGGGCCGACTATGTCCATTTCCCATTTGATGAAAGGCCATGGGGAGGTGACTGAATAGAGGGGGCGTATTTTTCGCATTGTTCGCATCGGCGAACATATTCTTTTGCCTCCTTCTTCATGGTGGGCCATTAGTAGCCGGCCCGTATGATGCATCGTATGAGGGCGCCGTTGCTTGTATGGGCACCGCGGTGGCCCTCGTGTACTTCTTTGAGTATCGGCGTCGTTTGGTGCGGCCCTAGGCACTTGGTCATGGGTCCGCTAAACGTTCTTTTTTAGAGGTCATTATTTATTTAGCAATACCGAGCAACTTGCGTGCATAGTTTCTTTCCCTCTTTTTTGTTGGGTGGCAGCGTTTCGTCCTGTGCATAGGATACAAACTTGTTGAGCCAGTCCCAAGTCAAATTTAAAGATAATACCGCGGTGTGATCAATGGCGGGGTGGAAGAGAGTGACCACGCTTTCTTTGTTGAAGTTTTTGTGGCCGTAGCCAGTTTTGCTAAACTGTCTGCTTCGATATTTCTTTCCCTTGGGATCTGTTCCAAGCAGCATTCGTCGAGCTCAGCTATTAACCTGCATATTTCTAACTGGTACTATTGCAGTCTCTGTTCTTTGATCTGGTAAGTTCTGATGACTTGGTTTACTACGAATTGGGAATCGCAGTGGAGGATGAGTCGGTGAGCCCCATATTTGATGGCCAGTTTCATGCCTGCAATAACGACATCATACTCAGCCTCATTGTTAGTCATTTCAGGGTATCGAATGGAATGGCGAATTGTTTTGCCCGGGGGACCTCGAGGAGTAGTCCCAGTCCCGATCCCGATACATTGGCAACGCCATCAGTGTAGAGGACCCACAGGTCATTATTGGTAGATGCATGTTGTGCCTCAAGTTTTGCTTTCGGCAGGATTTCTGCGCTAAAGTCGACTATAAAATCGATCAGAAATTATGACTTAATGGCGGTTCTTGGAAGATACGAGATGTCGTGCTCGTTGATGTCACGCCCCAAGTCCGAGGGACATGACCGGCACTCAACCGGGTATCCTCAGTCGAGTGGACCTGGGGGCCTTACCTGGCCCACGAGTTACCCCACATATTCCATTACTTACTAACCAAGTGGGAACAACTGATTATAATTGAAACTCCCTTTTTACAAAATAGACATAACATAGATTATATTAGCGTGGTTTACCATTTACAATGACCAAAATATGAAGTACTTACTATATGGTTCATGAACAGCATTTCATGTCTACGGAGCCTCTAAGGATAAAAGATAACAGTACATTACTTGCCGGTAGCAAGGGTCCGGCTACACCTTTCTACATATACCAAAATAAGACCCCGAATTACAAGAACAAGGGTGGCATTAGCCACGCAGGGCCCCAGAAGGAAAGGGGCACACCAATACAGCTGACGGTGAAAGAGGAAGAACTACGAACGGTTGACTGGAGTACCTGCTATGGATCCACCTACAATCATAACATGAATATAGCGCCCCTGGCAAAAGAGACATCAGCACATGTGAATTGTATTCTTATGTATGAATAAAACTTGTCCCAAGTAAACTCAAGCCAAATGCAAGTCGCACATAGCAATGGAAGTAACGACCAAACATACACAAAACATACAATTAGTCAAATAAAGGGGCAATCAGTGCCCCATAGATTACATACTCTCATGCTGTCTCTTTCACAATTCCACATCAATGATTTCACAATTTGTTCAAATGTTTATTTCAATAGTGATTTTGATAACTTTTCCACCCTTATTACCTCGGCCCACCTTTGTCACACTAACCCACACCTTATTACACCGTGTTGCGGTGTGTAACCCGGCCCGCCGTACAGTTTCAATTCATAACAAACACAACCAAATAGAAATTCACAAAGATAAACAACAATACTCTCCAAGACATCACCACAATGATGTTACAAGTTTTTGCATAGCTATTAGTATCAATTTCTTTACTTACAACTGTTCGTACTAAAATCAAGTTACCACAAATGCCCACAACATTTCAAGTACATTCATATCGCATATAATATTGCTTCACCCTGTTACGAATCCATTTAATCACTTATTCTTCAACTTTTACCATGAGATGCATTCACAATCATACCAGTCACAAGAAATTCACAAATAACTAACACAGATATCAACTACCCCGCAATTCACATACCAAACAAGGCGATTTCACAAGGCTCGAGGTTAGCAATACATAACAACAAAAACAACAACAACTACCCAGTATACTCCCACCAGGTGGGGTCTGGGGAGGGTAATATGTACACAAGCCTTACCCCTACCCGAAAGGGCAGAGAGGCTGTTTCCAGTCGACCCACGGCTCATAGGATAAAAGGAAAAACAGTAGTAAAACAAAAACAAAGACAAAAACAAAAACAAAAACAATAGAGCATTAGTAACTCCAGCAGAAATAGCGTAAATAGCGTAAATAATTATCTAAACATACGAAACATAAATACAATCGCATGCAATAATATCATACAGTAACTACCATTACTCACAGCCATAGGGGGGACATACATACCTGGAGTAAAATTCCTTTTTTGAGTTTCTATTCTCACTCACCAAGCTATCTAGCCACGTCAATCTAATTCACAAATTAATGCATGCACCTTAGAATTGAAGTTCACAATTACTACCCGGTTTATTTTAGGCTATCAAGCACAGTTCTCTATTTCTACCCAATTTCCCTTTACTAGATATTAGGTTTTGAGTGACATGCATGAGGGTTTTCAATGGTATTCAAAATCAAAGCATAAGACTCTCTCCCTTAGCTTATCTGAAAAATTAGGGAGAAGGGTTAGGGATTTTACTTGTAAAAGTGGAGATGAAGATAATAACTTAAAATTTTCCTGGCCCGCATAGTTTTGGAGGATCAATTTGATGAAGAATCCTTTCTCTATCAAGAACCCTCCCTTCTCTCTCTTGTTTTGTTCAGAAAATATGTAATAATGAGTGGTTGTGGTGTTTTATTAGAAAAGAGATCGGGTTAAAAAATTTTAGAAAATTGATGCTCGGGCAGGAGCTGCAGTCAACTATGCGATAACATAGCTGACATGCAGTCCGCATATTGCGCTGCAGAATGGTCCCAAATTGCTGGCCTCTCTGTTTGGGTATGCGGTGAGAATGCGGACCGCATACCTGTTCTGCGGTCGCATATTGCACCGCAGAATTGACCTCCACAAATTCTCGAGAAATTTATGCAACGACTATGTGGTCCACATGTTGGTTATGCGATCACATAATGGACCGCATTTTCAACATCCAATTTGGCTACTCTCTATTTAACTCTACGGTTGAGATGCGGTCCGTATACCTGATCTGCGACCACATTCTTGACCGCAGAATTGACATTTTTCCAAAAAACTTGACTCTATATTTTTAAGTATCAAATCGGTAGAAAAGGGTGCCAACACATAGGTGGACTTGACTCTATGAGTTGCCAGGACTTGAGCATTTATTTTCACGGGGTCCTACAGTTGAGCTCAATGGCCCATCTTGTAAGCCATCCGATAATGCAGGCTTGTGTAATACGCTTCTTAAAGGGAAAGTCGTTACAAATTTTATGGGGTGGCACTAAAAATGGGCCCATAGCTTTCGTGAAGCTACGACCAGTGCCAATGCCAATCTCTCGAGGTGCGGGTATTGAGTTTCCGCATGCACTAAAGTTTTTCTAATAAAATAGAGAGGGGATTGTGTACCTTTGTTCTCGTGAACTAGGACGACGTTGACAGCGACCTCAGATACGGCTAGATACACCAGCAGGGGTTTGCCTGGGCTCGCTTTTTCCAGCAAGGGTGGCGAAGACAAGTACGCTTTTAGCTTTCTCAAGGCTTCGATCCATTCCTCATTCCACTGTAGCCCTTTGTCTTTTTTTAGCACGTTGAAAAATTTATGGCACCTATCGGATGACCGTGAGATGAATCTGGATAGGGCGGCTATACACCTAGTCAGCTTCTATACCTGTTTCTTGCTACTCATCTCCTCAAGTATTGCTTCTATCGCCTTGATCTGGTCTAGGTTGACCTCGATGCCTCGTTGCGATACGAGGAATTTTACGAATTTTCCTGTGGCTACACCCAAAGCACATTTCTCAAGGTTCAACTTCATCTCATACCTCCTCGGTATCTCGAAGACCTCTTTTAGGTGATCGATATGGTCTTCTTTCTTTGCTGATTTTACCAGCATATCATTGATATAGATTTCCATGGTCTTACCGAGTTTTTCTTTGATCATTCTAGTGACTAGCAATTGGTATATGGCTCCTGCATTTATCAGCCCGAACGGCATTACCCTATAGAAATATGTCCCCTGGTGCGTGATGAAAGTTGTTTTTTCCTGGTCCTCCTTGGACATCATGATTTGGTTGTAGCCAGAGTATGCATGTACGAAACTTAGCAGCTCATGCTCTGCGGTCGTGTCTATTAGCTGGTCGATGTGGGGCAGTGGGAAGGAGTTTTTTTGCACACCTTGTTCAAGTCGGTGAAGTCTACACACATTCTCCACTACCCATTCTTCTTCTTGACCATGACAACATTATCGACCCATTAGGGGTACTTTGATTCCCTGATGCAGACGTTAGCAAGAAATTTTTCCACTTCCTCGCTGATCGCTTCGTTGATAGTGAAGTTGAATTTTCTTCTAATTTAATGCACGGGCGGGTGTAGCGAGTCGACGTTGAGCTTGTGAGTGGCTATTTCTCGCGGGATCTCCGGCATATCTAAATGGGAAAAAGTAAACAGGTCTACATGGTTGGATAAAAATTCACGATACTTACTTGGATTTGAGAGGCTGTGCCCGATGTTTGCTTTCCTTGTAAGGTCATCGTTGTCCAGTTGGATTGGGTCGAGGTCTTCGACCGTAGCCTTGCAGGCTTCTATGACATCAGGGTCTTTAATGGTGTTCTCTGTTAGGTAGACCTTAGTCCCTGACATAGCTGATTGCTATGCCTCTACGCTCGCCCCTTTAAGCTGTCTGGTGTGGGAACATTATTGAGCTATTTAATAGCATTCCTGAGTGATGCGATGCTCACTTGACATGTTGAATACTCCCCACGGGGTGGGAAATTTGAGCATTTGTCAGAAGCTCGATGGGACCACTCTGATGGAGTGTATCCACGGCCGTCCAATGATAGCTTTGTATGCCGTTTCCGAGTTCATCATGTTGAAAGTTGTTTCCAGCGTGACCCCTCCTAGTAGGACAGGTAGTGATATCTCCACAAAGGTCATTGTATTATCTTATCCTCCAGTCCCATTAGTATGCGGACCCTCGAGTGGAAAATAGAGGCGCCGCCACCATCATCTATTATTATTCTTTAAACATCTGTATCTGCGATACATAAAGTGATAATTAAAGCATCATGATGAGGGAAAGACAAACTGTCGGCATCAGATTTATTGAAGGTGATACTATCTTTGAAGTCGTCAAACCGGATAGTTCGCTTCAGCTTGTGCGTAGTGGTGAAGTTGACATGATTGATTGCCGTGTCGTTGTCGTCCCCGATGATCATGTTACTCGTGTGTGTCGATGAAGGCGACATTGGTGGCCCGTGGGGTTGCTCCCGTTCACGTGAAAAGTTGATTTTTCCTTTGTCACTGAGCATCTCTCTCAGGAACTCTTGGTTCAGCATCCTCACCACCTCTTGTCGTATGCCTATACAATATTCGGTTTTGTGCCCTTGCTCCTGGTGAAATTCGCACAGGGCATTAGATATTCTGGTGACGGGATCTGACTTCATCTTTTTCGGCCATTGTACCTTGTTGCCCAGCTTTTTAAGTGCGTACACTATCTCTGAAGGGGACATAAAAAAGATATGAAAAGATAATAAAGGGGGCATACCTCTGTCGTTTCGTAGTGGAGCGACATCTCGCTGTTGTGCGTCTGCGTGCCTGGGGTGATGGTGGGTGATAGGATCTGATATAGGGTTGGTGTCTCTCCCTATTGGTACGTGGGACTTGTTCTCGTTATCCTTCATTTTGTCGGTCTCTCTTGATTTCTGGGTGTATTGTTGTTAAACGTTGGGTGCCCGTTAATGTCATCCTTATCTTGCACGTACCTCAGCGCAATAGGCATGCGCTAATATCACGTGCCACCCATCTTTTTGGGAGTGATTGCTGGGTATTGCATTGACGTGATCCATATTAATCATAAACCTAGGACCCCTTTTCCTTTATTTGTCTTGGTTTGCTTTCTTTAAAATTGTTTAAATACTTTTTCAAATTTCTGCTCTTTTTCTAATTTCACAATTTTCAATTTACTTGCAATGTTGTATGCAAATCCATATTTGATCCTTGATTGTCTACTTGTAAAGTCACAATTATAACATGGCCGGGACCACACTAGTGGATCTTGAAGGGTGCCTAACACCTTCTCCTCAAGATAAATTCTAGGCCTTACCCAAACTCTGGTTTTTCAACTCAAACCCTTCTTAAAGTGTCCTAATGCAATATAATCATTAAGTGGCGACTCTCCAATTTCAAAACCTAATTCTTGAAAGGGAATAGATTTGTCCTCCAAAATATCATGAACCCTATTTCGACTCTTAGAAAAAGGGGCCGTCAACAATGATTAGGGTCAAGATCACGCTCTATTACTCAAGATTCAAATATAGTATTTCACTGTTAGCTAGACAAAAATATTTAGGCTCAGGAAATCAATAAACAACTCAGTATGATAAATTAAAAGATCAAATCAATCTCTGAATACCAACATTCATGTATAACAATATCTACAGATAAATAAATTTCGCCACACATAGTCATGGTAGAAATCTCATGTAATTCATAAGAATACCTAAAAATCATAAAAGTAGGGAAAATGAAGAACTCAATATGACATCTACGGCTTTCGAACTACGTGATGGCTTTTCTCTACTTCCAAGTATGGTAGATGACCTAAAAGCAACATTTTTCTTTATATATTGCATAAAAACGTTGCGGGCCAATGTTATCCTTTTCCTTTCTCAAGTAAGTCTCAAGGATTGATGCTAAGATGGATGCTTCATGTTCGCTTCAGCTTGGAATTTCCAGCAACAGATGTTAGGGTGGATGCTTCGCATTCAAGCCTTGTTCCTTCAACCATGACGCGCCTATGTGTGGATGCTAAGCTGGAGGATTTTTTGTGACTTCACTTTTAAGGCCGCCAGCTCTCCAATTCATATGCTATGTTACAAGCGAAGCTTGCCCGCTATCTTCCTATAACTGAATCATATTTTTATTATATTTTTATATCTAAAAGTTCTAAACCTCTAACGACCCAGCCAGTCGCTCTATGTATTTCAGCCATGTTCTCCTATTTATTCCCTACTCTATGTTATATTCTGATTGTGACTTGTCAGGATAGTTTATTTTGTTTCGAGTGAGTTTCGGAGTAAAATGGAAACCTTAGTCCCAAAGTTGGAAGTTTAAGCTCTTACTTTATCCCCTATCATGCTTAAGATCTGCTCTCTGCTTTTTCTTATGCTCTTCTACACCCCGAGCATATGCTTGAATACGAGAAATACCCATGTTTGGATGAAGTGAGACCAATATACAATCATTAAGTAGGTGCGGATCAAACCCTACCGCAAACCAATGAACCCTATCCTCTATCTTAACTAAATTAGTGGGGGCATACCTAGCCAAAGAACAAACTGAAAGTGGTAATATCAAATACTTATATTACCGTGCCGAAGGGTTAAGAACCTATCAACTCTGGCACGTCTAAGCTTTAGTGGCAAATTTTGTCAAAGAAAAGCCCCTATAAATCCTTTCCATACTGCTGGAAGGGCATCCCCACCTTTGGTTGACTCCCAAGACTTTTACCAATTAACTGCAACATACTGAAGTCTATAGGAAGCTAGCTCAACTAACTCAGCCGTAGTGGCCTTCATTGCCCTCAAAGTCCTCTACATCCTATTGATAAATACACGAGGTTCCTCATTTGGATATGCTCCAAAGAATATTAGGACAGTAAAAGTTAATGAAATCACGAACCTATGCACAAATGCTCCTATCGGCATGGCCAATAACTACATCCTCGAAGCGAAACTATGCGGACATTAATCGAGTCAATAGATTTATAACATCTCTCACCTCTTGACCCAGTGTATTTGGATGAGGAGATGGTAGTACTCGGGGAGGCGCTGGAGCTGGTGCCCCTCGGATCTCCTCTTTAGAGGGTGGGGTATGTGAAGTCTAAGATGGAATCTCATTCTGAGACTCTCCCCAAGACCTGGCAACTAGTGGCGCTCGACTTGTAATCTCATCAGCCACTGACTTGCCCTTCTAGGTGGTTGTAGCCTTCTTAGGCATCATTAATCCTTATATCGCACATTCTGAGATAAGAGTAAAGGATAACATCCTATATGTACCGCATTCTCCTATTTATAAGTGTGGTGGACACTCATAAACAAGACTCTACTAGACAATATTAGACAACTATAGGACAGAACTGCTCTAATACCACTTTTATCACGACCCAAATGAATGGGCCATGAAGAGTGCCCAAGTCCTACCTATTGAACACTCCTAAGCATACATCTAAGATATATACAAGAAATAGGGGTAGGTCATGCATATCATCTATCAATAAAATGCTGAACCACGTGAATAACAAATGTGAGGAAACATGCCCAAAAGACATACATACATACATATACATATAAATATACATACATACAGCAACAACAACAACAACAACTACCCAGTATAGTCCCACGAAGTGGGGTCTGGGGAGGGTAAAATGTAGACGAGCCTTACCCCTACCCGAAAGGGTAGAGAGGCTGTTTTCAATCGACCCTCGGCTCAGTAAAGGAAAGGAAAAACAATAACAAAAAAAAAACAAAAGAGCATTAGTAACTCCAGCATAAATAGCGTAAATAATTATATAAACATAAGAACCATAAATAAAATAGCATGCAATAATATCAGACAGTAACTACCATAAATAACTACCATAAGGGAGACACAATCCAATACACAAATCATCTATGGATAGCCCTGCCAAGCCTCACCCAACCCCGGGTGAGGAGTGCAAAAGACTCTAGGAACCCCTATCCTACAACCCTGATACTAGACCTCCAGACTGTCCTATCAAGGGCCATGTCCTCGGAAACCCGCATTCTAGCCATGTCATGCATAATCACCTCTCCCCAATACCTCATAGGCCTCCCTCTGCCTCGCCGTACGCCAACCATCGCCAGCCTCTCACAACTCCTCACTGGGGCATCAAGACTTCTCCTCCTCACATGCCCGAACCACCTCATACTCGCTTTTCGCATCCTCTCATCCACCAAGGTCACCCCCACCTTCTCTAGAATAACATCATTCTTAATCTTATCTAACCTGGTGAGCCCGCATATCCACATGAGCATCCTAATCTCCGCAACCTTTAGTCTCTGAACATGAGAGTTCTTCACTGGCCATCACTCCGCCCCATACAACATGGCAGGTCTAACCACAACTCTATCAAATTTCCCCTTGAGTTTCTGTTGGACTTTCTTGTCACATAGGACTCCTGATGCAAGCCTCCACTTTGACCACCCTGCTCCTATACGATGAGTGACATCCCCGTCAATCTCTCCGCCCCCCTGAATCACCGACCTATGATATCTGACACTGTCCCTCTTAGTGATGACCTGAGGTCCAATCATCACGTCCCTGCCTACTTCGCTTGGCTCGGCGCTAAACTTGCACTCCTGGTATGATGCCTAAGATCTGCTTATTTTGAAACCCTTAGACTCGAGAGTCTGTCTGCATACCTCTAACCTCCCAATTACACCGACCCTCATCTCGCCTATTAAGACTATGTCATCAGCAAATAGCGTACTCCAAGGCACTTCCCCTTGAATATGTCGGGTTAGCGCATCCATCACCAAGGTAAACAAGAGAGGGCTAAGCGCAGATCCTTGATGGAGCCCCATAACCACTGGAAAATGGTCTGAGTCGCGACCGTCCTAACCCTAGTCTTAGCTCTATCGTACATGTCATTCATTACTCGATGTAGGCTTCTGGCACATTCTTCACCTCCAAGCACCTCCATAGCACCTCCCTTGGGACCTTGTCATACGCCTTCTCCAAGTCGATAAGCACCATGTGCAGGTCCTTGTTCTTATCCATGGACTTCTCCACCAGCCTCGTGACAAGGTGGATTGCTTCTGTAGTGGAGCGACACAGCATGAAATGGAACTGGTTCACAGATATAAATGTCATCTCCCTCACCCTCGCCTCGTCACCCACTCCCAAACCTTCATGGTGTGACTTATTAATTTGATACCTCTATAGTTGTTGCAGCACTGGATGTCCCCATTTTTCTTGTACAAGGGCACCACTGTACTCCACCTGCACTCTCATAGAATCCTTTTGGTCCTGAAGATCGCATTGAACAACCTGGAGAGCCACTCCACTCCTGACCTACCCATGCATTTCCAGTACTCCACCGGGATCTCGTTAGTCCCGGTCGCTCGACCACTACTCATCCTACGCAAAGCCCCCATAACCTCCTCCACCCTAATGCGCCTGTAGTACCAAAAGTCTCTATATTGCTCTGTATTCCCCAACACTCCTAGCTCTATGTTACGATCCCCCTCATCGTTAAGTAAGTCTCGAAAGAACGCCTGCCACCTCTGCTTGACTTGAGACTCCCCCATCAGAACTCTACCATCCTTTCCATTTATGCACCTAACTTGGTCAAGATCATGCGCCTTCATTTCCCTTGCTTTATCTAACCAAAATAACTTCATGTCCCCGCCTTTCTACCATAATTCCTCATACATGCGACCAAACACCACGTTTTTATCTTCCGTGACCGCCAACTTTGCTTCTTTCCTCGCCACCTTGTAGATCTCCCTGCTCGCTCTCCGTTCTTCCTCGCTTGTGCTCCCTGCCAACTTAGAAAACGTCGCCTTCGTCACCTCCACTTTTCCTTCGACTTCATCATTCCACCACCAGTCACCCTGATGTCTGCCTTAATGGCCCTTGGCTGCCCCGAGCACATCCCGTGCTACCTCCCTAACCAAGTTCGCCGTCTCTGACCACATAACGTCCGCTTTCCCAGATCTTCTCCAAGCTCCGCCCTCAGCTAACCTCCTCTCCAACTCCTATGTTTTCTCCTTAGTCAAAACACCCCATCTAATCCGCGGTTGTCCCCGAGCACCTCTCCTCTTCCTCTTCACCCAGAGACCGGCATCCATCACTAGGAGTCTATGAAGAGTCGAAAGGGACTCTCCGAGGAATAACCTTGCAGTCCTTGCACATACCCTATCGCCCTTCTGAAGAGGAGGTAATCAATCTGACGTAATCAATCGCATATTAGATGGGGTATATATACATACATACATATACATATATATACATACATATACATATATATACATACATACATAGATATACATATATATACATAACTACATATATATATATATATATATATATATATATATGGACAATTATATATCAAAGTAACAGTTGATAAGGCCACATACTATCCAACTATACATGACAATCTACAGACCTATATAGAGTATACAATTTTATAAAAACTGGTATTGGGCCCCGTTATACCCACGTACGTACACAAAAATATCGTACCAAAATCCAATAGCAGCTCCAGATCAAATGAAGCACACCAACTCTCACTGAGCAAGAATTCTAAGAAGGGTTATCGTCAATTCTCAAAAAGCAACTCCACAATTCACTAGAATTTCTGTTACCATCAATACCATTTTCCTCATATTCAACAATTCATAAAATAGGCCATTTTGTCTTAACACTCGTGAGGCAACCAAAAGTCACAAATAGTGCACATATATAACATGTACTTATTTCTCCTACTCTAATCAAGGTGAACTTACTAAGGTTAAAGTTAGCCATACATACCGCGTTTAAGCTTTTTGTATGTTACTACGACGTTTTGGAAATTCCAGCTATCCCAATCTACTTGAAACATAGCAAAATGAAACACAAATTAGGGAGGCATTCATGGTTTCAGCTCATTGGAGCATTTTATCAAACACTAGTTGAGCGTCTTGATTTTTAATTCTCCTTTACAATATTTCCTTCATTCCCCAACCCAATCTTAATCTATTTATGTTCTTCAATATTCCCCCAACCCTGTTTGCACATACATGCATAAACAATACTATTATACCAAGAATCATACCTCAATGACCCATCTCATAACTTCTACAATACCAACACAACATAGGTTAGGCACATGTGGCTCCCAATCCCCATCCCATGAGTTCTAATGTATATATCTTACGTGAATAATCACCATAGAGTAGTCATAGATGACAAACATACCTCTTGTAGTAAGAATTTTAAAAGTCCCCACTTGTGGTGTTCTTCATGAATTCAAGGATTTGAAGGAAAATCTAAGGATTTTGAAGATTAATCCTTGTTAGTATAAGTGTTTATGGGGTACAAATCACTCAAAGTACTCTAAAAACCTTACCTTGGATCATAGGGATGATGTTTGGGACGAAACTTCCTTGAGAGAGCAAGTCTTAACCCCAAAAATGACTAGGGAACTCTCTAGACCGATCTTGGGTATTTAAAAACCTTCCAGGAGCACGAGATCGCGCATAGTTCATGTGTTTTTTGCACGTCGGGGGCATAATACTCAGCAAAAAGACGCGAGCTATCGAGCTCATGCAAAGTTTGCGCACAGTTCGTGAAAGTGACACCTGCCGATTAAAATGGTCATAACTTTCTATATACATTTCCTAATGACAAATGGTTTGTTACATTGGAAACTAGACTCAAAGAGATTTAATTTGATAGGTTGTTTCTCACACAAATCCTTATATAACTAGAGATATGATCATTAAAATTGAGGTCTTATGCGCACTCATTTACAACTTTCGTCTAATATAAAATTTTCCAACTTGGCTTAGACTTAGGCCTCTCCTTAGACCCCAAACCACTTCTAAAATGAATTATGCACTTATTAACATATCAAATTGATATCCATTATATCCTAGGTTCTCATTTGTACGCAAGATAAAATATTTAGCCTACCTTTGCACAAGATAAAATATTTAGCCTACCTTTGCACCACAAAAACTTAAATTACTAAAAAAATGTTTCTAGGGCTTTACATCCTGTACCGCATAAGATCATTTTTCCTTGAATGAGGATCAAAGTTCCTTCACTATCCATCCTTATGTAACTTAAGCTTTTTCACATTATAAAATGTATCAACAGCCCCAAATTTGGCTAACTCCTTAAGATTTTCGAAAATTTCTCCAGAGTTTTCTTTGTAACTCGGACTATCCACCTATTAGAGAGCCCCCGTAACACATTTCCAAGCACAATTATACCATACAAATTTCACATTAACCATTCACTTATCACATGAGTTCTTACAAAATATTTATTTACCAAAAAAGGGTTTGCACATGACTCAAATAATCACAACACATACAATTCTTACACAATTTGAGGAGTTACAATAGTAAAAACAAAATGGGGTATTTGCACCAAATTGAGCACAACATCACTTTTTTCTATAGATAAGGGCTCGCACAATCACTACTAGACTTGATCAAACAGATGGGGATATTTTTATTTCATCCCATCATCCACGTCCCACGTGACTTCCTCGACTTATTGATTCCGCCACAACACTTTGACCGAAGCAATTTCTTTATTTCTCAATTTACGGACTTGCCTATCAAGAATAGCAACCGGAATTTCTTCATAGGATAATTCTTCAGTAACCTAGATGTCTTCAACTCGTATGATGGTGGACGGATCTCCAACAACTTTCCTTAACATAGATACGTGGAACACCGGGTGCACTAAGGACATTTTAGGGGGCAACAACATCCTATAATCAATTTGTCCAATCCTTTGAATGATCCGATAAGGCCCGACATATCGAGGACTAAACTTCCCTTTCTTCCCAAAACACATGACTGCCATCATAGGAGACACCCTCAAGAATACCCAATCATCTACTTGGAACTCCAACTTTCTTCGACGTACGTCCGCATAGGATTTCTGGCGACTTTGAGCAGCCTTCATCCTTTCCTGAATGACTTTAACTCTTTCCATAGCCTGGTGGACGAGATCTAGCTGTATAAATTCTACTTCACCTACCTCGAACCATCCGATCGGAGACCACATCTACTCCCGTACAATGCCTCAAATGGGGCCATCTGGATGCTAGCATGAAAGTTGTTACTGTAAGCAAATTCTGTATGGGGCAAGTGATCATCCCAATTACCTTTGAAATCCAAGACACAAGCATGCAACATATCTTCGAGCGTCTGAATAGTCCATTCAACTTGACCATCGGTCTACGGACGAAAAGTCGTGCTGATATTCACTTGAGTACTCAAACCTCGCTGAAATTTCTTCCAAAAATTAGCTGTGAATTGAGCCCCTCAATCCAATATAATAGAAAGCGGAGTACCATGAAGCCTTACTATTTCCTTGATGTACAACCGAGCATACCATTCCGTGGTATCAGTGGACTTGACTGGCAAAGTGTGAGCTGATTTGGTGAGTCGATCCACTATCACCCAAATTGAGTCGAACTTGGACTGAGTGTGAGGTAATCCTACCACAAAATCCATGTTGATCATCTCCCATTTCCACATTGGGATTTCCATGAGCTGGGTTAACTCACCGGGCCACTGATGTTAAGCTTTTAATTGCTGACAATTCGGACATATAGATAAAAAGTCTACAACACCCCTCTTCATACTGCTTTACCAATAAATTTCCTTAAGATCGTGATACATTTTCATTGAACCTGGATGCACTGAATATCTTGAATGATGAGCCTCCGCCATTACCCTCTCCCGAAGATTATCCACATCTAGAACACATTGCCTACCTTGATATCATAACACATCATCATTGCTGCTTAGTGAAAATGCCAAAGTCTTGTTATGTAGAACTGCCTCCTTTATCTGTGCCAACGCTGGATCAATGAACTACTTTTCCTTGACTTTCTCTACAAGTGACGATTCTGCTCTGTTATACACTATAATTTCCTCCTTACTTGGGATCGAAATGAAAACCCCAAGGCTAGCCAACTGATAAACCTCCCGTGCTAGGAGCCTCTGATCCGCTCCCAAATGAGCCAAACTACCCATGGATTTCCGATTGAGGGCGTCATCCACCACATTCACCTTTCCTGGATGGTACAAGATGCTCATATCATAGTCTTTAAGCAATTCAAACCGCTCTCACTGCCTCAAATTTAACTCCTTCTGTTTACACAAATATGGGAGACTCTTGTGGCCCGATAACAAATCTACATGGACCCCATAAGGATAATGCCGCCATATTTTCAAGGCAAATACAATTGCCGCTAGCTCCAAATCATGCGTCAGGTAATTCTTCTCGTGGGTCTTAAGTTGCCTCAAAGCATACGCAATAATCTTCCCATGCTGCATCAACATGCACCCAAAACCAACCTTGGAGGCATCACAATTAACCACAAATTCCTCCGTGTCTTCTAGCAAAGCCAATATTGGTACCGAGGTCAACCTTGACTTTAATTCTCGAAAACTTTTCTCACAAGAGATGGACCATTAGAATTTGATTGATTTTTCCTTCAATTTAGTCAATGGGGAGGCGAGGATAGAGAATCCCTCTACAAATCTTCGATAATACCCTGCTAATCCCAAGAAGCTATGAATATCCGTCGGGGTCGTGGGTTTAGGCCAATCCTTCACCGCTGAAATCTTCTAGGGATCCACGTGAATCCCCTCACTGGAAACAAAATGACCGACAAAAGTGACAGAGTCCAACCAAAATTCACATTTTGAGAATTTAGCATACAACTAGTGTTGATAAAGAGTTTGCAAAACTACTCTGAGGTGATCGACCTAATCCTCCCTGCTCCGCGAATAAATGAGGATGTCGTCAACGAAAACAATCACAAATGAGTCTAATAATGGCTTGATGACCCGATTCATAATATCCATAATGGCTGCCGGGACATTGGTTAGCCCAGAAGACATGACCAAGAATTCGAAGTGACCATAGCTAGTTCTTAAAATGGTCTTAGGAATATCTTGCTCTACGATCTTGAACTGGTGATACCCAGATTGCAAATAAATTTTGGAGAAGAAATTAGCACCTTGCAATTGGTTAAACAAATAATCTATCCGAGATAAAGGATATTTATTCTTGATGGTAACTTTGTTAGACTGATGATAATCAATGCACATCCGAAGCGACCCATCGTTCTTTCTGACAAAAAGAACCAGAGCACCCCATGGAGACACACTCGGTTGCATGGACCCCTTTTCTAATAAATCCTTCAGCTGCTCCTTTAACTCCCTTAACTCTGCTGGCGCCATCATGTATTGTGGAATAGATATTAGCTGCGTATCTGGCAATACATCAATCCCGAAATCAATCTCCCTATCTGGCGGAATTCTTGGAAGCTCATATAGAAATACCTCAAGAAACACATTCACAACTGGCACAAACTCGGGGACAGATTCTTCTGAAGTAGTGTCCGCTACCTAGATCAAATGATACATACACCCCTTCTTAATCATCTTCGAACCCTTAAGGTAGGAAATAAACCTACCCTTTGGCACCACATCATTCCCTTTGCACTCAATAACCGGCTCATCATGGAACTCGAGTCTCATGACTCTTGTTCGGCAGTCAGGTTTATCAAAGCACGAATAGAGCTAGTCCATCCTCATAATTACATCAAAATCTACCATCCTAAGCTCAATAAGATCGGTCGTGGTATCACGCCAACACATCATGAATCCACAATTCCTATAAACTTTAGTGGCTATAATAAAATGACCAACCGGAGTAGATACACAGAACGACTCATGAAGTTGTTCGGGTTTTAACCCAAAACTTGAAGCAATAAATGGGGAGACATAAGACAAGGAGGACCCCAGATCAATAAGAGCATAACAATCAATGGCTTGAATAGACAAAATACCTATAACAATATTTGGAGAAGCCTCAGCACTCTGGAGACCACTCAAAGCATAATACCGGCTAGGTCCACGTCTACCACGAGCTCCACCCCTAACTGCACCACGCCCTACTGGAGCTGGAGAACGCATGGATGATGTACCAACTAAAGAACCGGATGATGGGTAGATCCCCTACCCAAGCCCTGATTGGGCTCTCGACAATGCCGTTGGATGTGACCTCTCGCCCCGTAGTTATAGCACACCGGGATATCTGAATAGCAAGTCTCCGTATGGAGTCTCCCACACATGAGGCATGCACCTCCCCCATGCTGCTGAGATCTCACTCCTGGACAAATGGACTGATAGAATCTCCTACTGTCCAAACCTGGCCCCGAGGGACTACTCTGTTGATAACTATGAATAGATGGTTGTGCGCTCTCTCAGTATTGAGCATATGACTAGGATGGCCTTGAGGACCTCTCCCCGGAATTGATCTCCCCGAGTGACCCATTGATCAGGTCCTGCTGGTACTCTTCCTTTCTGCCTGTATCTTCAACTTCCTAGACACTGTGGCCGAAGGGAATCCTATAATCTTGCCACAATTCATATCGGAGTGTAAGCCCACAATAGCAGCCTCATTCACTACCAAAGGTCTGAGACCCTGAATGAAACACCGAACTCGAGCATCCATGGTCCACACTAACTGAGGAGCATACTTGGAAAACATCAGAAACTCCATGTGGTACTCCCAAACACTTATACTTCCTTTCTTGAGGACTTCAAACTCAGTGGAACGGGCTGCCATTGTCTCGTCAGGCAAGAAGTGGTCCATAAAGACATCTACAAACTTATCCCACCTAGGCGGAGGTCTTCCCTCCTCATGGGAATCCTCCCACATCTCGAACCACGAACGCACTGCTCTTCTCAACCTGTATGAAGCCAACTAAACCCCCTCTGTCTCTATAGCATTCATCACTCGAAGGGTCTTATACATTTCATCAAGGAAATCCTACGGATCGGCCTCTGAGTCTGTGCTTATGAATTTTGGAGGGGCCAATCACAGAAACTGGTAGACTCTAGAGCTAGTGGAGTTTCCTTGTCCTCTAGAGGACACAGGGGAATCATGAGATCTTTGGGCCTGAGCGGCCACTAACTGGGTCAACATAGGGATGGCTCCTCTAAGATCCCCATCAAAAGCCTCCGGACCAGAAGTTGGAATAGCATCCGGATTAGGAATATCGGCGTGAGGGATGGTGGAACCCTCTGCCGCAGCTAGAACAAGAATGCTTGGATCTGGAATAGATGGGCTAGGAAGATTCAAGTCCAGGGAGTCACCCTCACCCACGACATCAGGTACATGATTCACGACTACACTTGGGGTTGCATTGGTCGCAAGGCAGAGTCTAGCTTTCTTCTTAGGTGCCATTATTGAAAATTTCGGTACAACGCACGAGTTGGATGTAAATACGTTTTCTTTTCACTTCATCGCATGATATGGAATAACAAAGAAGGGGATAGTTTCCTAAATGCCCGTGTAGCCCCCTACTTATAGATGTGGTCCACAACACTCCGATAAGAAGGGCTCTACTAGGCACTACTTCGAGACATCCTAGGACTCCTTTAAAACCTTAGGCTCTGATACCAAGTTTGTCACAGCTTTTATCCCTAGCTCAAGGCAGCAACATGGAGAAATAAACACAACTACAACGACGCTGATAGGACAGGTAGTAGCAATGAATTCTGGGCAGCAGCAGCAGTTCACTTCATCTGTTTCAACTGCTCAACGTGGACAGTAGGTGAATGAAAATGCACTCGCAACACAAGATTTTCCTCAACAAATTCCAAAACCTATAAATTTAGGCAGAGATTTTTCTGAAGAGGGTGAGGAAGATATTACTCTAAATCAACTCCGGGCAGCGGCAGCAAGGAAAGACGATTTGTCGCCATTGCATAGCGAAAAAAATAGAAAAACTAGAATAAGGGATAGAAGCTGGGATGGCAGGCTAAACAGTTATGATGGAAAAGCAACACAAGACGTTGCCTTTAGGAAACCACCAATGAGAAATGCAAAGAAAAAGGCGAGTGTACCTACCACTTCCGCAAGGTCAAATAAATCCAAAAAGAATTGATAACGTTTGAAAATTATATGAAGAAAGCGGAAGAAGAAGCACAAGAGCTACAAATTGGAGAATGCACAAGTTTCAACAAACAAGACAACGACTCAATTTGTTACATTGCATTATTTTACCATTTTATAAGTATTATCATCTGTAATATCATCACTGAGTATGCTATAAACTCTGTGATGATCACTGAACATTTACTCTTATCAAGTCTTTTCTTTTTGCATGCTTGCTAGTAAGGTTATTTTATGCCTAGATAGGATTAGTACAATAAGGGTAGCCCGGTTTAGCAAAATCGGTGCCCTTGTACCTCTTATTTGTACTTTTTCTATTTGTTATATTTTCATTTTTCTTTTTTTTATTAATATAAAAACCAACCCTAGGAATTTTCCTAGTGGATTATAAAACAAAGAAAGTTTGTCACGCCCCAAATTCGAGGGACATGATTGGCGCTCGACTGGGTATCCCAAGTCAAGTGGACCTGGGTGCCTTTCCTGTCCATCGTGTTACCCCGCATTTTTCATTACTAATTAACCATGTGATATAGCGATTTATAACTTAAACACGTTTTACAAAACATACATACATATATAGTCCTTTGCATGGTTTACAACATACATCGCCCAAACATAAAAAATACATATTTACATAAGTTCATAACCCACTTTACTGTCTTTGGAGCCTCTAATGATGAAAAAGAATAATATAGTACTTGCTGGTAACAAGACTCCGGCTAAAACTTTTACAAATACCAAAACAATATCCCAAAAGAAAAGAAGAGAAGCGGTGTGAGCAACGCAGGGCCCCAGAAGGAAATGGCTCACTAATTCAGCTGACAGGAAGTGATATAGAGCTATGGTCGATGGACTGGAGTACCTACAATAGATCCACCTACAGTCATGACACGAATGTAGCGCCCCGGGCGAAAGGACAGTCAGTACATTTGAATTGCACCGGTATTTATGAACAAACTTTACCCTAAGAAACTCAAACCATATGCAAGTAGGAAGCAATAATAGTCAATAATCAAGTTCAAATGGAAAGAACAATCAATCCAAACAAGTTTACGATTTCTCCTGTTTCCCCTTTCAACATTTCCACATCAATGATTTCAAAGCTTTTTGATATTTTTATATTAATAGTGATTTCGATCACTTTTCTTCCCTTATTACCTCGGGCAACGTTATTACCTCGGCCATACTTATCATCACAATCCACACCTTATTACTTTGTGCTGACGCAACCCGATCCCACCGAACAAATCACAACTCACAGATAGACCAACAATACAACAATTCAAAATGATCACGAACAACACTTCTTTAAGAAATAACAACAACAATTCACATAGAACAACAAAAATAATTCTCAAAGAGCAACTCCAAAATGCACAAGAATGTTTGTAGCCATCAGTACCATTTCCCTCATATTCAACAATTCATGAAACGTGCCATTTTGTGTTAACACCCGTGAGACACCCAAAATTCACAAATAGTGCACATAAATAACACGTACCAATTTCTCGTACTCTAAACAAGGTGAACTTACAAATGTTAAAGTTAGCTATACATAACTCGTTTAAGCTTTCCTTAAGTTACTACGGCGTTTCGAAAATTCCAGCAATCCCAATCTACTTGAAACATAGCAAAATTAAACACAGATTAGGAAGGCATTTATGGTTTCAGCTCATTGGATCATTTTATCAAACACTGGTTGGGTGTCTTGATTTTTAATTATCTTTTACAAGATTTCCTTCATTCCCCAATCCAATCTTTACCTATTTATGTTCATGAATATTCCCACAACCCTATTTTGCATATGCATGGATATATAATACTACTATACCAAGAATCATACCTCAATGACAGGCCGGGTCTCACGGTCCCATGCTTGGCGTGCCTGGCGGTCCCGGGCCTGGAGGTCCCGGGCCTGGCGGTCCTCCAGGTTGGGATCGGCCTGTGACGGGCCTAAGCACACTGCGGTCCCCGGTCTAGCGGGCCTGGCGGGCCTAATGGGCCTGACGGGTTTTTTTTTAAGTCAATATCTTGTATAGTAGACATTAGTATAGTGTATAATATATTTTATATGGTGTACTAAGTTATTAGTATAGTATATATTGTGTTGTAGTAATTAGTATATATTGTATATTATGTATATATTGTGTTGTAGTAATTAATATATATTGTATGTTATGTATATATGGATATATGTTATGTATATAATGTGTTGTAGTAAATTAGTAAGTAGTATATATTGTATGTTATGTATATATTGTGTTGTAGTAATTAGTATATATTGTATATTGTGTATATAGTGTGTTGTAGTAAGTAGTATATATTGTATATAAAAGAATGTTGTAATTAGTATATCGTGTTGTATGTTATATATTGTATGTTATATAAATATTCAAGGATTGATATCAAAGTAAAGACAAAGAAATATTGAGAAAAAAGATATTCAAGGATATGATAAAGAGCATATTTATTGACCAAAATGACATATCTTTCTTAGTCTTCCTTCCCCCAATGGAATGAGCACAACAGGGTACTAATACCGCCAATAAAAAGATAAAAAACTAAAAGAAGACGTGCCAATGTAAAAGTTACATCATAATTTATGTTGTATTTCTAACAAATCTCATAAATCCGTCAAGGTTGGGAGGAGGTTGTGTTGGCGGTGGTGGAAATGAAGCTTGTTCATCACCACTTCCGAGTGGAGTCGCTTCCTCAGCAAGTTCTGCTATCATTTCTTCAAATGTTTCATCTATTGCCGGTTGTGATTCTGCTATGCCAAAGTTCCTTCTTTCTGTGCGGATCCAATCTCTAAAAAGCACTGATTTTTCCAAGCTCTCCCGCATCGACGCTCTGTGATCATCGATTTGTAGTCTTGCTTGACTGAAAGCGCTCTCCGATGCAACAGCTGACGCTTGAATTGAAAGAACATCCCGACCCATCCTTGCAAGAACGGGAAAATGCTTTTCCCTTGACTTCCACCATTCCAAAAGGTCGAAAGAGCCGTCTGGATTCTCCTTTTCTAGTCCCTATGACAAGTAAATTTGAAGCTCATTTAGATGGGAAATTTCATCAAAATTATCACCCTGAGAACCCCTGAACTCGTGTGCCGTGAATTAATTATTCTATATGCAATTATGCGTTTTTGCATTGTCCAGTCTTCATCTATCCAATGACTTGTTACAGTTAGATAATCACAGTCATTATTACTTCTACCAATATCAGATGTAATAGAAATACGATTAGGTATATGAGTAAATAAATAGCGCAAATATTGTTCATATTCATGCTTGAATTTATAAATATCAGCCTTAACTGTTGCGCGAGGCCAACCTTTATAAGTAGGATTAAAGAATCTTCAAATATAATGAATCCAATTAGGATTCGAAGCAAAAGTATAAGGCAAGCACATAACAGTAATCATTTTCGCTAATTCTTCACGATCCTTATTTGGATCGTAATATAAAATACCTCCGGTGACAGTGTTTATTCCTGGTTGAACTAGATTTGAACCAGTACTTGGGTTAACTTGTGAATCTACACTTGTCCCCCCCTCTTGTTGCACTTTCATTTGCAAAAATCTAGCCTTATCTATAGGGAGTAATTTTATATGCTTAGTCAAACTTCCCGTGCCGCTACGGTCTCTAGTATACCTATGAACAAGTAATTTCCCACAAATTTTACACTTAGCCTTATTTTGTTCTCTTACTTGAGTAAAAAAATGCCAAACTAACGATGTTTCTTGACGTTTAGCAGGTTGTCTACTAAAAGTGGGAGTTTGTACAGGTGGGTGTGCCGGTTCATTACCTAAGTTATGAGTAGGAGTAGTAGGTGTATCATCTAAATCTGGTGTTTGGGTTTCATAATCATCATCATCATCATTTTCCTCTAAGATAGGTTCATTAGGATAAAGAGCATTCATAATATCATCATCTAATCTATCACCTACTGCAACATCATGTAGAAATTCACTATCGGTAAATTGAAAACAAGGGTGATCAATATCAAGCATTACGGGAGGCGGATTAGGACGTCTAGGTTGGCTACTACTTTCAACTTGCTTATATTTTTTAGGTCGGGGAACCGGGGGAAGGGTAGTATTATGGCCACTACTTTCACCGGTTTTACCTTTTCCTTTACCGGACATTTTTTTCAAAGAAAATGACATACGAATTTGAATTATGCAAACTAAAAACACAAAAATATACTATGAGCACGTAAGAGTTGAAACAATTTTACCGGATTGCTGAACAACTTCTTGAAAATTGAAAATCGTTGAACTTGAACACTTGAAAACTTCAATTCAACAACTTCACAATTTTTCACGATTTTCAAAAATAAATTAAGCACTTGTACTAGAAAAATTGAAAGAGCGCTTGAGAGAGATTGAGAGATATTGATGAATTGGTGAATAAAAATGAAAGAATGAGGGGGTATTTATAGTTGAGAAATGGGAAAAAGTGTAATTATATAAAGTTTGGGGTTAAAATAAAATTTGGGGCCAAATGTGCATTTTTCAAACTTCCAAACGACTACTTTTTGCAAAGAGCCGTTACTGAATTTTAAAAAAAAATAAATTTTTTTAAAAAAAAGAGCCGTTGGGCCCGCCAGGACCGGTCCAGGCCCGCCAGCCGGTCCTGGGTCTGGCGGTCCCGGTCCTAGCGGTTTTGACGTAAGGGACCACCCCGTCACGGGTTTTTAGGAACAGCAGAACCGTACCGGCGGGACCGGCCCAGCAGGATCGGTAGGCCCGCCAGGCACGCGGTCCCGGTCTGGTCTCGGGCCGGAATCGGGACACCAAACAGCCTTAACCAACACAACCTAGGTTTGGAACCTATGGATCCCAATCACCATTCCATGAGTTCTAATGTATATATCTTATATGAATAATCACCATAGAGTGATTAGAGATGATAGACATATCTCTTGAAGTAAGAATTTTAAGAATCCCCACTTGTGGTGTTCTTGATGAATTCAAGGATTTGAAGGAAAATCTAAGGATTTTGTTGATTAATCCTTGTTAGTATAAGTGTTTACGGGGTAGAAATCACTCAAAGTACTCTAAAAACCTTACCTTGGATCATAGGGATGAAATTTGGGACGACACTTCCTTGAGAGAGCAAGTCTTAACCCCAAAAATGACTTGGGAACTGTCTACACTGGTCTTGGGGTATTTAAAAACCTCTCAGACGTGCATAGTTTGCATGTTGTTCGCGCGTCGGGGGCAGAATACTCATAAATAATGCGCGACCTCGCGAGCTCGCGCACAGTTCGCTCAAGTGACACCATCCGAGTAAAATGGTCATAACTTTCTGTATTCACCTCCAAATGACAAACTGTTTGTTGCCTTGGAAGCTAGACTCCAAGTTCTTTAATTTGATAGGTTGTTACTAACCCAACTATTTATATAAATTGAGATATGATCGTTCAAAGTAAGGTTATGCGCACTCATTTACAACTTTCGTCCAATATAAAATTTTCCAACTTGGCTTAGACTTAGGCCAGTCCTTAGACTCCAAACAACTTTTAATTTTACTTATGCACTTATTAACATATTCAATTGATATTCATTATATCGTAGGTCCTCATTTGCATGCAAGATTAAATATTTAGCCTACCTATTCACCACGAAAACTTAAATTACAAAGAAAAATTTTCTAGGGCTTTACATGGTATTCTGAACCCTCACTTCACTATTCTCCGTAGTGCCATTTTGTGCGGTCCACGGTGGTTCCTTTGCAACCGCACTGCTTTTCATACGGTCCGCAGCTAGCTATTATTAATCATATTATTCATTTGTCTCCGAGTATTATGATACTAAGAAACACTAAATGAATTCTCTTTGTAAACAATGATTAAATCACGAGGCGATGGTGAAAAAGTGAAAGGAAAAGGAGAGTCCTTCCGGGGTAGGGGACGCGGTATGATCAAATTGACACTCGAAAGTCCTAATCGAAATTGGGGATACCTCAAAGAAAATAAAGGCTGCAGATAGAGCTGCTTCCCACTTAGAGGGAAGTGATTTTCCCTCCTTGGAGCATCTGAGTATGATTCAATGGCGGATTATGTCCCTGACTTCTCGGAGAGGTTGATATTGCGAGATGAACCTACATTTCCGACCTCTTCTATTTCTCAAGATCAATTAATATTTCTTTTGATTCAACTGGGGCTCAAATGAGAGCGGTGATAGTGCCTTTTCTACCTCACCTATAGCTTCAACACCTGGTATGGATCCTATAGAGGAGGAAGAAGAAGAAGAACGTTTTTAGAACGAGAACCCCAAATAGGGGGGGGGGGGAGGGGGGTTGAGAGAACTAGAGACCCGGAGGCCTAGAAGAAGAGATTCGTTAGTGAGACAGCGTACCACAAGTTCCAGAATGGCAGCCTCAAAGAAAGCTGATTTTTAAGTGACAGTTCATTGAGAGGGACATTCTGCCTCAAAACCCGATGAAGAGGCAATTTAGAGAGCGACGGGGCTGGGAGTATTTTATAAGAAAAGTCTGGGATGCAAATGAGCATAGAGTAAAGTAGTTATACCCTAATTCCACCCACATAAAAAGGGGCACAAAAGTAACAATGGTGCGGAACATGAAGATTCGGTTCGATGGACAGTCCATCAATGACTCCATGGGCTTCGCTTAAAGAGATGAGTCACTGTACTTTGAAAAGGTAGCATTGGATGAGGTAGCCCATTCGTGGTTAGTAAAGTACTTGGTACTCCTGGGCACCACTCCATCATGGTTGACATCAGGGGTTCAGATTCTAAGTAACACCCTGAACTTTGAGACAAAAGGATGGGAGATCTTTGTTTGCAGTAGGCTAGACTCCATCAGATGAGAACTCCTTCCGCGTATCCTGGAAAATATTAGTGGCTTCAATTATGTCAGGTTCATCGATCAATGTCGAGAATATTATGTCTCGTGTAATTACCAGGGTGGTCAATGAGAATGATAGATCATACCTATTCCCCAACTTCATTACAATTTACTTTCAGGATCAGAATGCGAAGGGGAGGGGATTCAACTTGACGATGAAGCCTAAAATACCGTGTTCTTGGTATAGCCTAAAGAGCCTAGACAACCCCAAACTCTCTGGATAAAAGCCATCAGGACCAAAAGGAAAAGCCTATACTACTATTGGCCAGCTTGAAGAGCATGTAATGGTAGTCCCTTATTCTAAGCCACCTACAGCCACACCAGATACTGGCCCCGGACCCTCTACTACCACTGCTCCGGATATCCTCTCATCCTCAGCCTACTTATTGACTGCCCACCGTTTGAGCCAAACCCTTGACAATATCAATAAGAGGATGCAAATAGCTACTTTTAAGCTCTATATACTTTCTAGCTCGGTGGAGGCGCAATCCATACCCCCGCAGCCACAGGTTCCAGAGTCAATGGACGAGTCTCTCAAAGAGCTTCTGGAAAACTAGAAGAAGTTCCTAGAGAACCAGCTGTTGATATTGGAGGCTATAGGTACTCATGGGAAAACATTCAAGGAGCTGAAAAAGGAAACAAAGAAGCTCAGAATCGAGAATCAAATGAGTCTTTGAAGGAGTTGAGGGTAGAAATAAAGAAGACAAAGGTTTTTGATAACTTACCATTGGAGCTACTATTGCATGAACTGATTCCAACATCACACCCTCAGCTGGAGAAGGAGTTGGAGAGGGCAACAATGAGAAGGAGGGTGATTACCTGAGCTGATGATGCAATGATTGAGTTGAGGACCCGCAGGGAGGTTCCTCTAGTAAGCCTCAGGTCTTAGAGAAAACCCAGGTCCCAGTGCATGCACAATTTATAGGGATCTAGTTACAAGTTCCCGATGAGTCCCAAGACCTAGGGACCCAGGCTCATGATCCCATGCAGACGGAGGACCAATAGGGAGTTTTCTTTACACTTTATCTTTTCTAGAGTAATTTTTGGTTAGTTAGCATTAAGGACAATGCTAAATTTCATTTGAGGGGGAAGCCAAATTTTGATGATATTGGGTGGTAAATACGATGCTATTTTCGTTTTATTATGCTTTTTCACTTTTGGTATGTATATGATTTTACCAATTTATTTCACTTTTTGTGCATTGCAACCTTGCTCTGTATATAAAGTTACTTTCTAATACATATATTTATTACCCCTTATGTATATTCATCTAAACCCCCTATTGCATATATTCATTTTACTTTCTGCATTTTCTTTCATATCTTTTTACTTCATTTTCATAGCTTCTTATTCTAAGTTTTGCGTTCAATAAGCCTTTGGTTTTCTGATGCCATGGTTCCTTCCAAAGGTGGATTTGCGTGAACCGGGTGGCTCTTCTCGATGATGGATGCGTAACAACCTTCTTAAGGGTTTTAGTCTGTTTTCTTTTTTGTTTTTGTGTAAATAGTGGCTAGTGAATAATAATGCCTCAATAAAATCTTCACCTGGACCTAGCATATTTTTCCTTTGATCTAATGGTCAAAAACAAATTTGCGTGTATGACAGTTGTGAACTGGAGACTCTTCAGTTGGCAGGCAGTCATCAAGTAGTTTTTCGGGTCCATTTGTGTTGCTCAAATCTTAGCTAGGATTGTTGTAGGCCCCAGACTCTATATCTTTAGCTATCCCATAGCTTGTGTGGTGAGAATTTGAATTGCAAGTCCAAGTTTCGTGCCATTAAGTCTAGAACTTACCTTGAATGTTTGTTTATGAAAATTCCTAAGTGCAGTTTGACTTGAGAAATGATTATAGGCTCTCCTAGATCCAAATGTTATCTTGAAAATATCCATAGCCTACCAATGATAATATCCCTAGTCAACCCCTCTGAGCCAGGGCCCTTTTTCCTTCAAAGACCATGATTCAATCCTTTACCCGTTCTAAAAAGACCATCTCTTGGCACCTCGTATTTCCTTAGCATAAGACAAAAATATATGTTTGGGGAGAGATGAGGAATGCAACAAAGTGGCAAAAGGTACAAAAACGAAGAAAAGTAAAGGCGCAGAGAAAAATAAAGAAAATCAAAAAGTCAAAAAACTGAACAATATAGAAGAAATGAAGGGATTCATTAAAATTAAAGTGATGAAAGGTGTGGAAAGTTTAGAAAGGAAAAAAGTTTTTGAACTGATCAAGAAAGAGTGACAATGTGTCTCTCTAACCCCTAAGAAAGAAATAAATTACTTAAAAAGTCTAGAGAATATGTGCCCAAATAAAGCAAATGAAGCGCATAAGGGTAGATGAAACCTACTTAAACCAAATATGTCCTACCCTGAACCAAAAGCCTTCAATTTTATAGCACGAAAGCCCTATATGATCTTGTGTTGAATGAAGCTTACATTAGTGGTGACTCACATAAGGGGAAAACTTATGGTACTTAGAGTTGGACTTGTGACCTTTCTTTGAGATAGATGAGTATGTTTCCACTATGCTCATTCAGAGTGCTACAATCTAAAAGTGAGGTTTTGCTTAAGGGAGAGTGAGGAGTATGAGTTTGGGTTCCAGAATGACCAATGTGGTAGAAAGAGTTTCCTTGATGAGTTGAGTCAATTCTTGATTATTTTGTGTCACACTATAACCATGGTGTTTAAAAGGTTGAATGTTGTTAGTGATTCGTTTGAATTGAGGGCAATTGTTAGTCCTAATTGATACTAGATAAGATCACTTTAGGTTAGCTCAATTTTCTTGGCTTTATTCTTAAGGAGGTGGGACTTATTTTGTTTTCTTGAGGGTAAGCAAAAGCTTAAGTTTGGGGTAGTTGATAACTAGGGATTCTAGTTCATTTTATACTACTTTTTCTTTGAGTTTAGATTAAAAATGTAAACAAATAGTCCCAAAGGCTTACATGTTGTACTTGTTTGCTGGGTTTTGTCAAGAATGTTACAAGAAGTCGAAACCAACTCAAAAAGGAGTGAAACCTGCACAAGTACCAAGAACAAGTCAGAGCAATACTGCAGCATAAAATCCATTACAATTGAAACAGACACACCGTGGTCATGGTCCAGATAGTGCGGTCCGCAGTGGATAAGTTCAGAGAGGTGCAATCCTGGGGGTTTTAAGTAGTGCGGTCCGTGAAAGATTCTTTGCGGTCGCAGTATCCTCACTACGGCTGTAGACCATTTGTTTTGGTCCTCAGAGAGGAGATTCATAGAGCTCAAGACTTTTGAAGTTTCAAGATAGTGTGACCGCAGTCCATTTTATGTGGTCCGCGGTGAAGCCATCGCAGCCGCGGTGCATTTGATGCGGTCTGTGGTGGCCAGATTCAGAGAATGAAAAGTCAATCCAAAAACCCTCACCACGGCCGTGGTGCATTTTTTGCATTCTGCGTTACCTCTGCCAGGGGTAATTTTTTCCAGAAAATTTAGCCTTGTATAATTACTTGTTTTTTTTAGATTTTTAGGTCATCTAATTCATAGTTGAGCACGTGAAGGCCGTTTTGGACCTATTTTGAGTAATGTTGTAGTTCAACATTGAATCTTTAATTATTAGCTTATAAACATAATATAATGGTGATTATTCATCTAAATATCTGATTTTTTCCATTATTATGAGTAGTTAGACTTATTAGCTAGGGTTGTGGCTCAACCCTTGTATGAGTATTTGATGGTTCTTATATTTTAAGGCCTAGATGTTTATGGGTGGTTGATATTTGGACTGATTTGTATTTGTATGTTGAATTAATGGTTGCAACTACTAATTTGTGCCTTTTTGACTTGGGATCTTCTTGTAAAAGAGAGTTTGATTCTAGATAAATTAGTCCAACAAGGAATTGGGGTGTATTCAAGAGATTGATAGCCCAATTAAATGGTTAAACCAAGTGATAGTAATACCCTACTTGAACCTATATTGCTTGCACAATTTTGACACCCAATTGGTTTTGAGAAAGTCAATTAGGGCAAAGTCAGTCAAGCTACCGAGAGGTATATAGTGAATTGTTGTGCGCATGGGCTATATCGAATTCCCCAACATAATAACTTTGCCTTAGGCTTTAGAAGTCATGAAGTATTCACGTAGGGAGAAAGTCACTTCCCTAGTGCCTCGTTATCCCTTTAGAAAACCATGCAAGCATTTATTCATATGTTTAATATAGCATCTCATTAGTATAAAATTAGAAGCAACAAACAAATAATTATGATTGGAAGTATAATTAAGAGCACTACATGCTGCTAGTTTAGATACGAATCCAAATCCCAAACAATCTAGCTCTCTGTTTATACTATCACGAACTTATGCATCGATCGCTCTTGCCACTATATAGTGGTGTAGGGTTGGACACAATCAAGGTGCAGTGAGCTGAGTTTACCATTGTTATTATACATATTTCAACTGAGCATGTTAATGCTATCCCCTCTTTCCTTTTGGCATGATCCATATGATACGATGAAACGAGCAAACTCACGACTTTCAAAAAATGGCTCTATTCTTAGAAGTACTAAGGTTGCCTATGTTCTTGATTCCCCATATGTCTTATTATTTGTGACGACCCGGCCGGTCATCTTTGGAATTTATGCCCAGTTTCCCCAATTAACTGCTTCCCTTAAGTTCATTTCTACTATTTTGGTTTTCCGAGATGTTCGGTAATAGAATTTGGAGTGTTTTGGGACACTTAGTCCCTAAATGAGAGCTTAAGTGTTGGAACGGTCTGTAACTAGAACAGTGCCAAGACGACCTTGGAATGGAAAACCGATGGTTCTGTTAGCTCCATTAGGTGATTTCGGGGTTGGGAGCGTGTTCGGAATGTAATTTGGATGTCCGTAGCTCATTTAGGGTAGAAATGCCGAAAGTTAGAATTTTGAAGTTTCCGGTCCGATAGTGAAATTTTGATCCGAGTGTCAAAACAGAATTTCGAAAGTTGCTGTAGCACCGTCATATCATTTGGGACGTGTGTGCAAATATTCAGGTCAATCACACGTGTTTTGGTTTTGGTTTCGAATAGAAAGCGAATTATGTTAAGTTTTGGAAGTTTTAAGTTCAAATCATTGATTAAATTGTTATTCCGGCATTGTTTAGGTGGTTTAAGGATTTGGTACAAGTCTAAATGATGTTAAGGGATAGGTTTGTAGGTTTGGTTGAGGTTTCGGGGGCCTCAGGTCTGTTCTGGATGCTCGACGGGTTGGTTTTGAAATTTTTGATGAATTGCATGTTGCGGCTTTTGTTGTTTCTGCGTCTGCGGAAGGAGCCGCATAAGCGGTTTCCACAGATGCAGTGTTGGAGTCGCAGAGGCGGTCTGAGGGGACTAGTCTAGAACGGCAGAAGCGAAAAAGGATCTTCATAAGCGGCGACCGCATAAGCGGTCCTGAGCCGCAGAAGCGGTCCTGAGCCGCAGAAGCGGTCCCTGGCAGTGTTAGTCATACCACATAAGCCGTTTCTTGGACGCATAAGCGTGACCACGGACGGGATCATTTAGCCGCAAAAGTGGAAATCACTGTGAGTTTAGGGGTTAATTCGAGGGTTTAATTTCATAAGTTGAAAAATCAAGTTTGAGCTCGGTCTAAGGCAATTTTTAGAGGGATTTGAAGAGGATACTTTTGGGTAATGTTTCTATGATCCTTTATAGATTTAATCTATCATTTAGTAGTTAAATTCATATTTTAAGTTCGAATTAAGGATAAAAAATGGATGAAAATTGGGGTAAAGTTCTTAGACGTAACTTTGATGATTTGAAGGGGCATTTGACCTTCGATTTGGAGATTTGTATATGGTTGATCTCGTGAGAGTACGAGATTTGTGAAAATGTAAAAATTCTTTAATTTCGAGCATTGGCCATAGGGGCATTTTGGTCATTTCATTATTTTTGCGCCTTAGCATTAATTTTTACAGTGTAATTAATTACTTGCGATGTTATTTACAATGGGTAATTGGTTTGAATTGATTTGGGCCACTCAGAGTCGGATACTCGTGGCAAGGGCATTGTTTCTTAGCGGTTTTGTACCAATTCGAGGTAAGTGGCTTGCCTAACTTTGGTCATTGTTTAAGAGCCTTGTGCGAAAGGTGATGGGAGTGTACTTGTGCTAGTTATTGAAAATCCACCTTACTTGGCTTATTTAGATTGTGTTTCTTCACATATTTAATTGTTAAAAATGAAACTTCACTTGTTTTGCCTTAGGGAAAATAAGTTAGTAACTTATTTACTCTATTTGACTAAATTGCAATATCAATCTTTTCTTGGAAAGCATGCTAGTATTCTCTATTTGACTAAATTGTCATAATTGTCTTTCTTGTGAAGCATGTTAGACTCTCGACTTTGCTTGTTGTTCACATTTCACTTCCATTCCGTAAAATACTGATTTGTTGTGGTGTATTTACTTTTGAGACTACGGGTTAAATTCCCGGGAGATCCTCCGTTATTGGTATGCTAGACTACGGTTTCAATTCCCGGGAGATCCTCTGATATTGACATGACGGATTACGGGTTCAACTCCCGGGAGATCCTCTGATATTCATATGACGACCTAGGGTTTCGATTCCCAGGAGATCCTCTGATATTGATAAGATGGACTATGGGTTCGATTCCCTGGGAGATCCTTTGATATTGATATGATGAAATGCGAGTTCAATTCCCGGAGATCCTTTGTTATATGTATGAAGGACTGTGGTTTCAATTCCAAGAGATCCTCTATTATTGATATGACGGACTACGGGTTAGATTATGGGAGATCCTCCAATATTGGTATAAATTGACTGCGGGTTCAATTCCCGGAGCTCCATGTAACATCCTGACTTTTAAGTGATTTTTCTAGTGGTCGTAGACTGTACTTGTAGCCGTTCTATTTTACATGCTGTCTTGCTAGATTGTCGAGATTTACTTAATTATATACTGTTTATTTATTCTGACATTATTTCTTATGTTCATCTTAGTAGGGCCTCGACCTTCCTTGTCACTACTCCAGCGAGGTTAGGCTTGGCACTTACTGAGTAACGCTATGGTGTACTCATGCTACTCTTCTGAACACTTTTGTTGTACAGATCCAGGTTTTCTGGTCGAGCGCGCTATCAGTAAGTTCAGAGCTTCACTTGGAGACTTCAGGTATGCATTTGCGCATCCGAAGAACCGAAGAGCCTCATTCTACTCTACCTTCTTAGCTAGAAGTTTTGCTCATATACTCCCTTACTGTAGATACTTCTGGATATTAGAGTCGTATATTATGTTTTTACTCTTAGTCTGTGTTCCCCGTGGGTTTTCGGGTCTTGGAGGTTTTATATTATTTTTGCGTCGAAGTGTATGTTCCAGGCGGCACCCTATACATTTTTTTATGTTATTCGGTTTTATTTATCGTTTTTGTAATGATTGTTGAATTTCTGCAATGTGTCAGGCTTACCTAGTCGCGAAGACTGGGTACCGTCATGACACGTTCACGATTTGTGAACTAGGGTCGTTACAAGCTGGTATCAGAGCTCTAGGTTCATATGAGTCATGAGACACAGTCTGGTTATTTAGAGTCTCACTGATCGGTACAAAGACGTCTGTACTTATCTACGGGATACTATGTAATTGTTTAGGAAAAATATTCACTTCATTGAATTCTTGTCGTGCTATGTTTTGACACCGATTCTAAACTTCTGTCTTCTATTCTCTCACAGACAGTGAGGACACGCACGACCCAGGATAATCCGGAACCCACACCCCCTCCTACAACAGCTAAGGGCTGGGGCCGGGGCATGTGTCATGGAGATGCGCGGGGTGCAGCTAGAGCAGCTGCCGAGGTGCCACTAGCGCACCCAGTCATGACTCAGGCACAAGAGACGCCCACAGCCACCACTACTCCAGCCGTTCAGGAGGTATTGGCGTAGTTTATGAGCATGTATACAACGCTATCACAGAGAGGAATGCTTCCACCTCCTCCAACTACATCCCAGGCCGAGGGAGGAGCCCAGACATCCGCAGCGCGCACCTAGAGCAGAGGGTGCACACGAGGCCGATTCTAGATATTATTCCTGTCCAGCTTACAGATACTGGTTCATCCCGAGGATGGGGCACCTTCTTTGGAGGATGAGCAGCATAGATTAGAGCTTTCCATCTTCGGGGAGCCGCTTATGACTGGTGGCGTACTTTTGAGCTAGACAGTACGGACGAGGCTGCCTCTTTGACTTGGACTAAGTTTTCAGATATGTTTCAGAGGGAGTTTGTTCCCCAGAGCCTCCGAGATGCATGGCACGTCGAGTTTGAGCAGATACGTCAGGGCCCTATGACTGTCTCTGAGTATGCCATCCGTTATACTAGGTTAGCCAGGCATTCACCAGCTTTGGTGGTTACTCTTCGTGAAAGGGTTTGTAGGTTTATCGAGGGTATCATTCCTTCAATTAGGTCTGGCATGGCGTGAGAGTTGGAGATGGATATACCCTATCAGTAGGTGGTGAGTATAGCCAGGAGGATAGAGGGTATTCATGCCAGAGAGCGAGAGGAGAGGGAGGCCAAGAGGTCTTGAAAGTATGGTCATTTTTCTGGTACCAGTACGTCATGAGCAGGACTTCACGGTAGGGGCTATACGGGTTGCCCAGTTCACTTAGCTCTTCCTTCATCCAGCGGTGCTCCAGCTCCTCCCACGTCTTAGGAGCCTTATTATGCACCTCCGATTTCTAGCGTGCCTCCTACGCAGGGTACCTCTAGAGGCCAGTCTAGCTAGGGTGGGTCCAGTCACTCACAGCCACCGCGCCCTCCAGAGCTTGTTATGAGTTCGGGAATACCTCCATTTGGGTAGAGAATGCCCTAGATGTGGGAGGGGCGATCATTATCAGACTCCACAGCCTCAGCATTCTCCACTGGGTCAGCAGGCCATTGTTCCAACTCCAGCCGCCACCCCACTTGCACAGCTATCCAGATGCGGGATCAGGGAGATAGAGGTCCCCTTCGAGGTAGGGGCCGAGCCAGATTTTATGCCATTCGCGATCGTGCCGAGGCTATCGCCTCCGATTCTGTTATCAGAGGTATTATTTAGGTTAGTCACAGAGAGGCATTGATTCTATTTGATCCAGGCTCTACTTATTCTGATGTGTCATCTTATTTTGCTCCGTATTTGGGTACAGTCTGAGAGACTTTGTGCTCTTCTGTTTATGTTTCTACTCTCATGGGAGATTCCCTTATTGTGGACTGTGTATATCGGTCGTGTTTGGTTAATATTCGTGATTTTTACACCAGGGCAGATCTTTTATTACTTCATATGGTTGATTTTGATATTATCTTTGGCATGGACTGGTTGTCACCCCATTAAGCTGTTCATGATTGTCACGCTAAGATCGTGACGCTGGCTATGCCAGGTATTCCTCGTATTGAGTGGAGTGGTACCTTTGATCACACTCCCAGTAGAGTTATATCCTTTCTTAAAGCTAAGCTTATGGTTGAGAAGGGGTGTGCTGCGTATTTAGCCCACGTGAGAGATGACAATGCTGATACCCCTTCTGTTGACTCTGTTCCAGTAGTATGGAATTTTCCCGATGTATTCCCAACTGATCTTCCGGGGTATGACACCCGATCGGGACATTGATTTTGGCATTGATTTGTTGCTGGGCACTCAGCCCATATTTATTCCTCCTTACCGTATGGCTCCTCTTGAGTTGAAGGAGTTGAAGGACCAGTTACATGAATTGTTTGATAAGGGTTTTATTCTACCTAGTGTTTCACAGTAGAGTGCTCATGTCTTGTTTGTAAAGAAAAAGGATGGTTCTATGCGCATGTGTATCGATTATCGTCAGTTGAAAAAAGTTACAGTGAAGAACAGCTATCCTTTGCCTCGTATTGATAATATATTTGACTAGCTTCAGGGCGCTTGTTTTCTAAGATTGATTTGTGCTCAAGCAATCACCAGCTAAAGATTCGGGAATCGGATATCCCGAAGACTGCTTTTAGGACTCGATATGGTCATTACGAGTTCCTTGTCATGTCATTTGGGCTGACCAACGCCCCAGCTGCTTTTATGCATTTGATGCATAGTGTATTCAGGACCTATATCAACTTATTTGTCATTGTTTTCATAGATGATATTCTTGTATACTCTTGGAGCCAGGAAGATCATGAGCATCACCTGATGAAAGTGCTTCAGACCCTAAGAGAAAAGAAATTATATGCAAAGTTTTCAAAATATGAGTTTTGGTTGAGTTTTGTGGCATTCCTAGGCCATGTGGTATTGAGTGAGGGAATTCGGGTAGATCCGAAGAAGGTGGAGGCCGTGCCGAGTTTGTCCAAACCCTCCTCAGCTATAGAGATCCACAGTTTCCTTGGCCTAGCGGGGTATTACTGTTGTTTTGTGGAGGGGTTCCCGTCGATTGCATCCCCTATGACTAGATTAACCTAGAGGGGTTCTCCTTTTCAGTGGTCAGACGAGTGTGAGGCGAGCTTCCAAATGCTCAAGAGGGCTTTGGCTTCAGCCCCTATTCTGATTCTGCCTAGTGGTTTGGGGTCCTATGCAGTATATTATGATGCTTCACGGGTTGGTCTTGGAGCGGAGTTGATGCAGGCCGGTGATTGCTTACGAGTCCAGATAGTTGAAGGTGCATGAAAAGAACTATCCCATCCATGACCTTGAGTTATCTGCTATTGTTCACGCCTTGAAGATCTAGCGTCATTATTTGTACGGTGTGCCTTGTGAGATTTATATGGATCATCAGAGTTTGAAGCACTTGTTCAAGAAAAAGGATCTAAACTTGCGCCAGAGGAGATGGTTGGAGCTACTGAAGGATTATGATATTACTATTCTTTATCACCTGGGCAAGGCCAATGTGGTAACCGATGCCTTGAGTCGCCGGGCGGAGAGTTTGGGGAGTTTGGCATATTTACCAACTTGAGAAAGACCTATGGCGATGAATGTCCAAGCCCTTGCCAGTCAGCTCGTGAGATTGGACATTTTTGGAGCCCAATTGGGTTCTAGCCTGTGAGGTTTCTCGGTCTTCATTGTTTGATCGTATCAGAAAGTAGTTGTATGATGACCCTTATTTGCTTTTCCTCAGGGACAGAGTTCAGCATGGAAATACTAAGGATGTGACTATTGGAGATGACGGGGTATTGAGGATGCAGGGCCGGATTTGTGTACCCGATGTTGATGATATTACTATTCTTTATCACCTGGGCAAGGCCAATGTGGTAACCGATGCCTTGAGTCGCCGGGCGGAGAGTTTGGGGAGTTTGGCATATTTACCAACTTGAGAAAGACCTATGGCGATGAATGTCCAAGCCCTTGCCAGTCAGCTCGTGAGATTGGACATTTTTGGAGCCCAATTGGGTTCTAGCCTGTGAGGTTTCTCGGTCTTCATTGTTTGATCGTATCAGAAAGTAGTTGTATGATGACCCTTATTTGCTTTTCCTCAGGGACAGAGTTCAGCATGGAAATACTAAGGATGTGACTATTGGAGATGACGGGGTATTGAGGATGCAGGGCCGGATTTGTGTACCCGATGTTGATGATATTCAAGAGTTGATATTGATTGAGGCCAATAGCTCGTGGTACTCCATCCACCCGGGTGCCGCGAAGATGTATTAGCATCTGAGGTAACATTACTCGTGGAGGCGGATGAAAAACGACATAGAAGAGTTTGTAGCTAGATGCCTCAACTGTCAATAGGTGAAGGCTGAGCATTAGAGACCGGGAGGGTTACTCCAATAGATGGAGATTCCATAGTGGAAATGGGAGAATATCACTATGGATTTTGTGAGTGGTCTCCCTCTGACGGCGAGGAAGATTGATTCTATTTGGGTTGTCATGGATCGGTTGACCAAGTTCGCTTATTTCATTCCAGTGTGTACTTCTTACTCAGCGGAGCGGTTAACAAGGATTTATATCATGGAGATTGTCCGTCTGCACGGCCTTCCAGTTTCTATCATCTCAGATAGGGGTTCAATGTTTACATCACGGTTTTGTAGAGTCGTCCAGCACAATTTGGGTACCCGGGTGACCATGAGTACAACTTTTCACCCTCAGACAGACAGATAGTCCGATCGCACTATTTAGATTCTTCAGGATATGCTCCGGGCGTGCACAATTGAGTTTATAGGGTCTTAGGATCAGTTCTTGCCATTGGCTGAGTTTGCATACAAAAAACAGCTATCTTTCCAGTATTCAGATGGAGCCTTATGAGGCCTTATATGTTAGGAGATGCAAATCCCCCGTAGGTTGGTTCGAGCCAGGCGAGGCCATGTTATTGGGCACTGATTTGGTTCAGGATGCGATTGAGAAGGCTAAGGTGATTCAGGACAGACTCCATGCTGCCCAGTCCAGACAAAAGAGTTACGTGGACCAGAAGGTTCGTGATGTTTCCTTTATGGTTGGCGAGCGGGTTTTGCTTCGGGTCTCGCCTATGAAAGGCGTCACGAGGTTTGGAAAGAAAGGGAAGTTGAGCTCGAGGTTCATTGGCCCATTTGAGATTTTGAGGCAGATTGGGAAGTTTGCCTATGAGCTTACTTTACCTCCCAGTTTGGCTGGGGTTCATCCAGTATTTCATGCTTCGATGCTTCGGAGGTATCACGGTGACCCGTCTCACGTGTTGGAGTTCACTTCAGTCCCGTTGGACAATGAATTGTCCTATGTTGAGCAGCCAGTGCCAATATTGGATAGGCAAGTACGAAAGCTGAGGTCAAAGCATATAGCTTCAGTAAAGGTTCAATGGTGGGGTCAGCCGGCCAAGGAGGCAAACTTTGGAGACCGAGTGGGATATGCGCAGCTGATACCCTCATCTTTTCTCTATTTCAAGTATGTTCTCTATGCTGGCTCGAGGATGAACGAATGTTTATGTGTAGGAGGATGTGATGACCCGGCCGGTCGTCTTTGGAATTTATGCCTCGTTTCCCCCATTAATGGCTTCCCTTAAGTTCATTTCTGCTATTTTGGTTAGCTAGGATGTTCGGTAATAGAATTCTGACTGTTTCGGGACACTTAGTCCCTAAATGAGAACTTATGTCTTGGAAAATGGACCGCAACCAGAACATTGTCAAGACGACCTCGGAATGAAAAACTAAAAGTTATGTTAGCTCCGTTAGGTGATTTCGGGGTTGGGAGAATGTTCGGTATGTAATTTGGATGTCTGTAGCTCATTTAGGCTAGAAATGCTGAAAGTTAGAATTTTGGAGTTTTCGGTCCGATAGCGAAATTTTGATCCGAGAGTCACAACGGAATTCCGGAAGTTTTTGTAGCACTGTCATATCATTTGGGATGTGCGTACAAAAATTCAGGTCAATCGGACGTGTTTTGGTCAGGTTTCGAATCGAAAACGAATTTGGTTATATTTTGGAAGTTTAAGTTCAAATCATTGATTAAATTGTGTTTCTGGCATTGTTAAGGTAGTTTAAGGATTTGCTACAAGTTTGAATGATGTTATGATAGGTTTGTAGGTTTTGTTGAGGTCCCGGGGGCCTCAGGTGTGTTCCGGATGCTCGACGGGTTGGTTTTGGAATTTTAGATGAATTGTATGTTGCTGCTTCTGTTGTCTTCACGTCTGCGGATGGGGAGCTGCATAAGCGGTTTCCGCAGATGCAGCGTTGGAGTCGCAGATGCGGTCTGAGGGGCTTAGTCTGGGGCAGAAGCGGAAAAGGATCCGCATAAGCGGTAACCGCATATGCGGTCTTGAGTTGCAGAAGCAGTCCCTAGCAATGTTAGCCATACCGCATAAGAGGTTGCTTGGCCGCATAAGCAGTGACCGCGGACGCGATCATTTAGCCGCAGAAGCGCAAATCGCTGTGAGTTAAAGGGTTAATCCGAGGGTTTAATTTCATAAGTTGAAAAATCAAGTTTGAGCTCGGACCAAGGCAATTTTGAGAGGGATTTGAAGAGGAGATTTCTGGGTAATGTTTCTGTGATCCTTTCAAGCTTTAATTCATCATTTAGTAGTTAAATTCATATTTTAAATTCAAATTAAGGATAAAAAATGGATGAAAATTTCAGCAAAGTTCTTAGACCTAACTTTGATGATTAGAAGGGGCATTTGACCTCTGATTTGGGAGATATTTATATGGTTGAACTCGTTAGAATACAAGGTTTCTGAAAATGTAAAAATTATTTGACTTCGAGACATTGGTCTGAGGGACATTTTGGTCATTTCACCTAATTTTAATAGTGCAATCAGTGACTTGTGATGTTATTTACAATGTGTAATTGGTTCGAATAGATTTGGGCCACACAGAGTCGGATACTCGTTGCAAGGGCATTTCTTCTTAGCGGTTTTGTACCAATTTGAGGTAAGTGGCTTGCACAACTTTTGGGGGGGGGGGACTTCTCGCCTTTGGATATCTTTGTTATTGTTTAAAAGCCTTGTGCGCGAGGTGACGTGCGTGCACTTGCGCTAGTTGTTGAAAATCAACCTTACTTAGCTTATTTAGAGTGTGTTTCTTTACATATTTAATTGTTAAAAATGAAACTTCAGCTGTTTTGACTTAGGAAAAACATGTTAGTAACTTATTTGCTCTATTTAACTAAATTGCAATATCTGTCTTGTCTCAGAAAGCATGCTAGTAATCATTTGCTCTATTTGACTAAATTTCCATATTTGTCTTTCTTGTGAAGCATGTTAGACTCTCGACTTTACTAGTTGTTCGTATTTTGCTTCCTCTCCATTAAATATTGATTTTTTGTGGTGTATTTACTTTTTGGACTACGGGTTTAATTTTCGGAGATCCTTTGTTATTGGTATGCTGGACAACGGGTTCAATTCCCGGGAGATCCTCTGATATTGACATGACTGACTACGAGTTCAATTCCCGGGAGATCCTCTAATATTGACAAGACGAACTACGGGCTCGATTACCGGGAGATCCTATGATATTGATAAGACGGACTACGGGTTCAATTCCCGGGAGATCCTCTCATATTGACATGATGAGTACGAGTTCGATTCCTGGGAGAGCCTCTCATATATGATTGACTGCGGGTTCAATTCCCGGAGATCCTCTGTTATTGGCATAAAGGACTGCGGTTTCAATTCTCGAAGATCCTCTGTGATTGATATGATGGACTACGGGTTCGATTCCCTGGAGATCCTCCGATATTGGTACAAATGGAATGCGGTTCAATTCCTGGAGCTCCATGTAACATCCTGACTTTTGAGTGATTTTTCTTGTGGTCGTAGACTTTACTTGTAGCAGTTCTTTTTTACTTACTGTCTTGCTAGATATCAGGATTTACTTCATTATCTACTGTTTATTTATTCTGACATTATGTCTTATGTTCATCTCAGTAGGGCCTCGACCTTCCTCGTCACTACTCCACCGAGGTTAGGCTTGGCACTTACTGAGTACCGCTGTGGTGTACTCATGCTACTCTTCTGCACACTTTTGTTGGGCAGATCCATGTACTTCTAGTCGAGCGCGCTATCAGTAAGTGCAGAGCTTCACTTAGAGACTTGAGGTATGCATCTGTCGCGTGCGCAGAGCCGAAGAGCCTCCTTCTACTCTACCTTTTTAGCTAGTAGTTTCGTTCATGTACTCAGTTGTTGTAGATACTCCTGAATATTAGAGTCGTATATTATGTTTTCACTTTTAGTTTGTGTTGCTCGTGGGTTTCCGAGTCTTGGAGGTTTTATATTATTTTGTGTCGAAGTGTATGTGCCAGGCGGCATCCTATACATTTTCTTATGTTATTCAGTTTTATTTATCATTTTCGTAAAGATTGTTGAATTTTCACAATGTGTCAGGCTTACCTAGTCGCGAAAACTTGATGCCGTCAGGACAAGTTCATGATTGGTGAACTAGGGTCGTGACATTACTATATCGTCTGTTCATGGTTCTCAGAGAATACCTAAGTTGATAAAGTTTATTTTGTGATCTTAACCGAAGACATATTGATGTTATGACATACCGTGAGATCTTATTGACTTATTTCTTATGCATTGCATCTATTTATATACTTTTGTGACCCATTGACCACGAAAAGAGAAGACCCATGCACTTAGCCTTAAGCTTTCTACTAGTGTTTCAAAAAAGATTAACATCTCATGTACGAATCAAGATGCGATAACATTAGGACGATCCCTACTACGTAAGTATCTTGTACCGCCTCTCTTTTTCTTTTTAGTTTGAGCTTTGGAATATACTTAATGCATAGGAAAACACCTACTTGCAGTATTAACCTTTTTAAAAATCAAGGAAGATTGATAAATTCATTTCCTAATAATTAGGATTAATGGAATGGTGATCAAAAGCCATGAGTTCGATTTATTTTACTTGTAGTCGAATAATTTTTAGTCCGCTAATTCTGTCCTCTTGTGGAGCTGATTTATGGAAAAACGCCAAATGCCATAGGGTAGTGGGCTGGTCACTCGCCATTACAATTTCAACATAATTGATAACTTGTGGATACAGTGTGTTATGGTATATTTGGGATTTTGGTTGTATTAAAGATCTCGAATTGTATGTAGGTTATTTATGAGTTCTTGATTGTATTGTGTTGTTTTCTCGCCTATTGTAGGCTTGAGGAAGTAGTAAAATCAGGGGAAATGCTGCCTATTTTGTTACATATAAAGTTAATTTCGTTATATAAATGAGAGAGTCGTTCATAGCTTGACAATAGCTTCACTATTGTTGTTGTAGATTACGATGCGGTGAGCTAAGTTTACCATTGTCATTAAGCATATTTCTACAGGGTATGTTAATGGTATCCCTTCTTTCCTTTTGGCATGATCCATACGATACAATAAAATAGGCAAACACACAACTTTCAGAAAATGGCTCTATTCTTAGAAGCACTAAGGTTGCCTATGTTCTTGATTCCCTATATGTCTTATTATTATATCGCCTGTTCATGGTTCTCAGAGAATACATGATGTTTTAAACATCAATATCATACAAGAGGGGGGAGGAAAGTTATTTCTATGGTACCCAATTTTCACTTAGCTGAACTATACAAGAATCGGTTCTTCAAGGTTTTCCAACTACTATTGTTTGCGGAATAATAAATACAGAAAATAAAGAACACACAAATTGCTAGTGGAAAATACCAGGACAAAGGTGAAAAAAACCACAACCTACTACTCAATAGGATTTTTTCAAACTTCCACAAAAAATACTGAGCCAAAATAGCATTTATAAACCTCTTTTTTTTTTTTGTAAGAATGTTGCATATTTTTTTTTAACATTTGGCTTATTGATATCAACAAATTTACAATGAGGAGTTCGTAGTAGTAGTATAGACTAACTACTATTGTACAAATTCATACAATGCTACTACAACACTTAACTACGACTAAGGGTAGTGATTGAGCTGTCGCAGTCCCGTTTGCCATCGCTTACATTTCCTGCCCCGAACATGAATAAGTATTGCAACCTCTCGACAGAACTGATTTTCATCGATTGATTTCCCCTCAAATCAAATGACATTTCTACTTCTCCATATGAGTTGTGGTAACAAAAGCAGTAGCCACCACAGCCTTGTGCCACAATTTGCTTCTAGCTAGACAGCAAATCCATTGGATTTCAGCATTCCATCGACCTATTGATCTGTTATAGCCCAACCAACAACAGATTCTATGCCACAATCTACTAGTAACTGGACAAGTGAAAAACAGATGGCCAAAGCCTTCTACCTGTTGATGACAGAAAACACATTTCTCCTCCACATTCACTCCAATCTTCAGTAATCTGTCGACAGTAGGGAGTCGACCTTGAACAGCAAGCCAAGTAGTGAATTTATGTCTAGGCAGGACATTTGTTGTCACCATAAGATTCTTCCGTTCCACCCTAGGGAAGATAGGGAGCATAGTATTATATAGTGACTGTATTTGGAATTTGCCTAACCTGCACATTCCAGCCAGTCGGTGTATAAGATCCCCTTGCAATCTATGATCAGCCAGAAGAGGAGTTCTGCATTCTATAATTTTCCTTACTACCCAAGAAGCATTCTTGGGAATGACCGTTATAGCTATGTCACAGCTCTTTATATAATAGTAGTGTATCCACTTGATCCATAAACAATCCTTCTTCCTTGCCAAATCCCACAATAGCTTAGTGATAGCATCTTTATTCCATACCTGTATATCTATAATATTGAGGCCTCCAGCAGTGATAGGTCTGCATATCCTTTCCCATGCTACCAGTGATCTTCTAGATACTGTTGCATTACCAGTCCAAAGATAAGATCAGCAAACAACTTCTATTACTTTCACCACTTTCTTTGGCAAGATGAATATTTGTGCCCAATAGGTTTGGATCCCAAATATCACAGTTTTGATCAATTGACTCCTACCTGCATATGACAGCAGCTTGGCAGACCAACAGGTAATTTTGTCAGTTATCCTCTCAATCAGTGGCAGATAATTGTGGATAGTAAGCTTCTTAGTATGGAGAGGAATGCCTAAATATTTGAAAGGTAGTTGTCCCTCACTGAATCCCAGAGACTCAAGGATAGCCTCTTTGTCATTCTGGTGTACCCCAACCAGATAAACAGCACTCTTAGTGTTGTTAGCTGATAGCCCAGAAGTTGCAGAGAATGTAAGGAAAGCATCATGCAATATCTGAATGGATATATTATCAGCTCTACAAAATAGGAGAAGATCATCTGCAAAGCAAATATGGGCACAGTTCAACTTCCTGCACCTAGGATGGAAATTGAAATCACCATTCCTGTGCAACTGAGCCAATATCCTGTTTAAGTATTCCATAGCAAGGACAAATAAGTAAGGTGACATAGGATCTCCTTGTCGAATACCCCTTCTAGCAGGAAAAGGCATAGTGAGACCACCATTCATCACTAGTGAGTAAGTTACAGTAGAGACACAAGCCATTGTCCAATCAACAAACTTGGCAGGGAATCCTAGATCAATAAGGAATTGTTTGAGGAACCTCCATTCAAGAGTGTCATATGCCTTCCTCAAATCCACCTTTAAAACACACCTAGGAGATATACCTTTTCTGGAGTATCCCTTGAATATTTCATGACTGAGCAAGATATTATCAATTATGCTTCTCCCTTCAATGAATGATGACTGGGCTTTACCAACAATGTCATCAATAACAGCTTTCAGCCTCCTAGTAATAACCTTAGATATAATTTTGTAGATAGTTGTACAGAATGCAATAGGTCTATAATCTTTCACTGTTCTAGGAGCTTTAACCTTGTGAACAAGGGCAATGGCAGTGGTATTGACCATGTAAGGCAGCTGACAAGTAGAAAAGAAATCCTTTGTAGTAGCATATACATCCTCCTTGACAATCTCCCAATTGCTGGTAAAGAACTCCACAGGGAATCCATACACCTGGAGATTTATCTTTAGGCATATCTTTGATAGCATCAGTGATTTCATCCAGAGTAACATCCTTAATAAGTGATCTTTGCTGGGATAAAGTAAGACATTGTCCTTCCTTAACAATAGAAGTGTTAATTCAAGGCAATTCATCAGCACTTTCACCCATTAATGACTTGAATACCTCAATAAATTCCTGCTCCACAGCCACTGGTTCTGTTAGCTTCATACATGCTTCAGTATATATAGAAGTAATATTATTCTGACTTGTTCTTATTCTCCACTGAGCATAAAAGTATTTAGTGTTGGCATCTCCACAGTCAATCCAGCATGTCTTTGATTTCTGCCTCATGATTTGTTCTTCTACATTGCTCCATTTCTCAATGCCATTAAGAGCTTCTTTCTCCTCTTTAAACAGTTTTTCAAAGAATGGATAATGCAGTAGTTGGTTTTGTATAATATCCAGTGATTCTCTAGAATGGGTTAGCTTCTGTTTATAGGAAGCCATATGCCTGTTCATTTCTTTTAAGTGCTGCTTCAAGTTCTTCAATTTATACCAAATCTGTTGTAAAGGTGAACCTTCACAATTCTGAGACCATACATGCTGCAATATAGAAGAGAACTGAGGATCCTCCATAATAGCATAATATAATCTGAAAGGTTTAGGATGCAATAACTTTTGACTCCCAAACTGTATGAGTATAGGGGAGTGGTCAGAGACTGAGGGATTCATAAAGTCTGCTTCTAGATGGCCAAACTGCTGAATCCACTGGAAATTACCAAGTGCCCAATCAATCTTGCTATAAACCTGCTTATTAGTCCATGAATACTTCCACCCTTTAGACTTGAGGGGGGTCAATTGAAGATCAGAGATAAGCTCCTTGAACTCTCTAACTTCAGCATCTGTAACAGGAGATCCAATCCTATCATCAGAATGTAAGACAGAATTGAAATCACCACTGATCAACCATACATCTCGGCTTGGAACATTTATTTCTCTCAGGTCATTCCAGAGCTGCTTCCTCAGAATTGCAGAATTATGAGCATAAATGACACTCAATTGTAATCTGATTTTATTAACAGGATCCTCTACCAGACAATGGATAAACTGATCAGTCACACAGGATATATGTAACTGAATGTGTGATTTCCAGATTAGCCATATTCTCCCATTGACAGCATTGGTGTAGTTGTGTTGGACCTTCCAACCTTTAGCAATTTTATCAACAATCCTATGCGCTTTGTGTTCTTTGACTCTAGTTTCAAGGCATCCCAGAACATCAACTTTATTCCTAACCAGAAAGTTTTTCAGTTCTTTCTGTTTATGGGCTTTATTAAGCCCTCTAATATTCCAGGTAACTATAATCATAAAATATTAGGTGGCATACTCAAAGAAGGCCCAGGATCATGCTGCTGCCCCTTCCTACCATCATCAAAAAATCCAGCAACAGCCTTCCCCTTATCTTGCTCCATCAATACCATAGTATCACCACTATCAATACTTTCCTGATTGCCATGATCATCATCGGTCCTCTGACTTGCAGACATATCAGTATTGATTTGGATCCTCTGCACCCTCTCAACAGGTTGACCAGATTGCACTGGCAAGCTAGACAATGTATTAGTAGGCATTGCTTCACTTTCCAATGTATTTGTATTTTTTTGAACAGATTGCACTGGCAAGCTAGGCAATGTATTTGTGGCCATTGCTTCACTTTCCAGTGTATCTGTGTTAGCTTTAGGAATCCATTCATGCCTTGATTGCTTTCCTGCTTTCTTGACTCGAGGTCTTTTCCTAATTTCCTTTCCCTGCTCTTGCACCTCCTGTTCCCCTTCCTTATGGCCATTATACCAGCAGTAAAGAGAGTTATGACCAAACTTCAAGCAGTGATTACAGAATACAGGTTTCCAGTCTTACTCAATCCCTTGAATCTTCATCCCAAAAGTAGTTTCAATTTCAATTTCCTGGAGCAAAGGAAAGGTAGCATCAACTTCGACCAATACTCTGGCATATGAAATCTTCTCAAAATGAGCTGTGAATTTATCAATGTACAGAGGCTTACCTACTGCACTAGCTAATTTGCTAAGAATTTTAGAAGACCAGTAGCTCAGGTAAGCCAGGGAATCGAACCCATACAGGTATAGTACTGAGAACAGCATTTTGAAAAGAAAAATCAACATCCCATGGTTTCAGCACCATTGGCTTGTTCCTGTATGAGTATGGACCATATTGGATAACTAAGTTCTTATCCTCAACACTGTTAAAGCGAAAGATACAATAACCATCAGAGTGCATTAGAATCTGTGGTTTTGCCACAAAATTCCAAACATGCATAACAAAATTCTCCAAGGATTTCTCAGTAGGATTTTCTCCGATGTTGTATCCAATTAAAGAAGCACTCCAGTACTCCGACTGAGGTATCAATTCATCAGCACTGATTTTAACTACCTTTTTTCCATCCCTATCAGTAGGTGGAACAAACTATACAGCCTTACCCATATTATGATTACCCCTGATGACCTCAGCCACAGTAGGAGAGGAATGTTCAGATATGGCTATATCAGAAAATTGCAATTTCCTAACAGCCAAGTTAGCAGGATCTACATCATTCACCTTTAATTGAGGCTCTACGCGCACAATTTCATCTGCATGCAAAGTGATTTTAGCTTGAAATTTCTCAGGTAGGAAGTTCCCAAATGTTAACGGTTCAAGTTCCTTAGTAACTCCTGGTGCTGGGGTAACGATTGGCGAAGTGGATAGAGCTGGATGTCGCCAGCGACGCGCCATTATCGGCGAGAGAGCTTCTTGCTAACCTGCGCGGTGAAGATACTGTTACATTGCCTAAACGTGCGCCGAGATAATTTTCATTCAATTTTTCTTTATAAACCTAAAGATTAACTCTAATCCCGCTGTAGAACAAAACCTCAATTGTTGCGATAACTTCAAGTTAGCTTTAACTTGAACACTCTAGGTATCTAATACAATTGCTTCTATGAAAGCTGAAAGGCATAATATAAAATCACCTACTACAATTGAAATTGAATAAAAGATAGACACATGAAACTCTTTATGGAGCTGGTTCTTCAATCTGGTTCATGTAGCTTCAGGTTTGCACACTTGAATCACACACGAACTTCTTGCAAAAAGCCTTGTTATTTTGCTCTCAATTCACGTTTAAATTCTGCATTTTTGTGAAACACTTGTAATGTGAGAACATCATTCAATTTATAGAGTTAGTAGATAAAGAAATAACTAGAGTTTTGATGCAACTCTTCCTTCGTGGAAGAGTTCTAGTTGATTTCAACTTCTAAACAAGAGGTTGTGAGTTCGAGTCTCCCCAAGAGCAAGGTGGAAAGTTCTTGGAGGGAAGGATGCCGGGGGACTATTTGGAAATAACCTCTCTACCCCAGGGTAGGGGTAAGGTCTCTGTACATACTACCCTCCCCAGACCCCACTAAGTAGGATTATACTGGGTTGTTGTTGTTGTTCTCTTTTATTGAGGAGTCCTTCTCCTAACCAGTTATGTAATATTTTCGATCTAGAGATATTAAATATACCAAGTTAAGCTTATCTCCTTCACGTTTTTGTGCACCTGAGGGATGGACCTGGTTCCTCCTGATTTCCTTTGTCAATCTTCAAAACTAACCTTTACTTGGGCGAACAAATTTCCCCTTTTTGAAGATGACAAACTCTATGCTTTTCATAAGCATAGGCCCTGTTTCAACTCAGCTCAACATCAACACAATTTCATAAACATTATTCCTTTTTTTACCAGTAAACATCAAGGACCAGGTACATAAGCACATCCTTTTTCTCATTTTGGCATCATCAGAATGTTGCATTAAAAATGTGAGATGACCATATTTTAAAGTTTACTCATGACCGATGAGGCTACTTCAAATGCAATCATGTATTAATCATCATAGAACAAGCTAATAAATTTTAACCATCAAACAAATATAAACAAATAGTTAGAGCAAAAGATAGTAAATTTCATTGATGATTGACAAGATTATACCATAAAGCATAAGAAAAAATAAATATGCTGAAAACATAAGCAAAAGAAACAAAAAAGCTCGAAATGGGTCACTGGTTAATCTACACTAGGCTAGAAGGCTTAAGGTTGTGAAGAACTAGGTGTTTGGTTTTTTACTTGGAAGAGTTTCAGCACACCTTGAAGAATCCCATCATTCTTCGATTTTTCTCTTGCCAGATCAGTTCTAGGAGCATCTCTCTTAGTCTCCATATTAACCAATCTCTTCTTCAGCTTTTCTATCTCACCATCCTTTGCCCCACTTTCTTGCATAAAGGCTCTGATCTTGATCTTCACTGGTACCTTTTTAGATGAACTATGTTCTTTAGGAGTGACATTGACTTCATATAGCAAGCAAACAGAGTATTAACCCAACAATGATCCATGCTTGTACGACCCTCCCACCTTTTCATAGGTACATTGAAATATGCAAGTGCAGTTGTGAGAATGAAGCCATAGGGAATGATATGAGTTTTGGTGACATTGATAACTCTATCAAGAAGCTGGATTATAACTTTCAGTTACTTTCTTCTGCAGGTCTACGAGGGTTTTCTCTACAGATGAACCAGGTTCATCTCCCCAGAAAACCATTGCTCCTGCATCTTTGGTTAAACTCACAGGAGTGGTGAAGAATCAGCCATTCTTGTCCCATTTCCCCTTACACTACTCGGAGTACCCTTGCTCTCCTTTTTTTAAAAATTTTTCCTCCAACTTCTCTAGATTCTGTAGTCTCAAACATGTTGTAGATTCCACAAATCAATTTTCCAAATTTCCAGCACTATTAGATATTGTCTCAGGAGAAACAAAATCAGTGGATACCTATTTAGTTTTAGAAGAACCACTTTCATTCCCCTGAGTAGCAGACTTAAAAGAATATAGGTAGTTTAATACAGTCAGGAGTCTTGAACGTAACTGGTTCATTTGTAATGGCTAAGTTCACAAGAACTTTGGTATTTGGTAGGACTCTATTCATGATCCAAATATAGTTATTTCATATTATGCATAGTGTATAAAACATACATATTTATCTTGATGAACCAGTTTCTTGACTAAAAATTCTCTTGTATAAGTCTAAATTTTCCAAAATAGAGAAAACATCATTAGAGATTAATGAGTCATTTTAGTATATGGCACAACAGTATGCTATCGAAAGTGTGAGATTGAGAAAGTTTTAATCTAATTATAAACAATTTACAGACTTTCTAACCAAAAATTTTCTTTTAGTTTAACCTTGAACTGGTCCTTTTAGGTGATCTTAATCATCCATAATTCCAACATGTTCCTCTTAAAGTAATCTCTACTTAAGGCTTTTGTGAAGATGCCAGAATTTTGCTTGTCGGTAGCATAAAACTCCATAGTGATTAAGCATTTCTCATATTTATCCCTGAACAATGGTACCTAACATCTATGTGATTAGTTCTCTTATGATAAACCAGTTTTTTTGTCGTACTAATAGCACTAGTGTTATTACATAAATAAGGATGCAACTAACATCAGTTCCAAAATCCATCAACTTTTGTTTGATCCAAAGCAATTGAGCACAACAGGAAGAAACAACAACATACTCTGCTTCAACATTAGATAAGGCCACCAAATTTTGCTTTTAGTAGCCCATGCCACAAGACATGAACCAAGGAAGTGTGCCATACCTGAGGTGATCTTCCTATCCATAAAGAACTCTGCATAATCAACATCAACATATCCCACTAGGTTAAAATTACTACCTTTTGTATTCCAAAGGCAAATGTTAGTGGTGCCTTTCAAGTATTTCAATATTCGATAGACAATAGTCAAGTGGGACTTCTTTGAATTTTCCTGAAATCGAGCACAAAGGCCTATACTGAATACAATGTCATGTCTGCTAAAAAACCAATCATTCTCCTCTACAACTTCTGATCAAAAGATGAGCCAGGTTCATGTATGTCCAATTTCGTGGATGTTGCAATAGGAATGTCAATTTCTTTGGATGTTCCTTCCTGGTTTTGCTAATGAGGAATAGGTTCATGCCCTTGAGGTTTGAGGATCAATTCCTTTCCATTCAGTTCGCCCTATCATGTTGCCTTGGGTGGAAGGACTTGTTCCATCACTTGTTCCTTCCTCTGATGCATTTTTAGGCTAGACTGTGGTTTTACTATTTGAATTTTTTTTAAAATCCCAATCTCTTCATTATCTTTTTCCTTCCTCTCGAAATTAAATAAAATAACATATACATTTTTTTCTACAAACATATTTCTTTTACTATATATCTTATAAGTTTTACTATATGAAGAATATCCTAAGAATACTCCCTCATCACTTCTCAAATCATACTTACTTAGGGAGTCTTTTCCATTATTGTGCACAAAGAACTTGCATTTAAATACCGTAAGATGAGATATATTTAGCTTTCTCCCTTTAGGTGACTCATAGGGAATCTTCCTAACAAGAGGTCTAGTCATGCAACAATTTATGATGTAGCATGTAAAAATTCAGTAAACTTAGCACTTTCAATTCAGTTCCATGTCAGACCTAATTGATGCAAGTTGATTACCTAGTTGTTTCTGAGTTTTTCTAACAAAAGAAGAAAACATGTCAAATGCTTTATCATAAAATGTTAAAAATAATGTCTAAGAAAACCTAGAGTAATAATCAACAAGAACCATCACATATCTTTTACTACCCCTATTTAATGTTCTCCTGGGACCACAAAGATCCATATGGACCAGTTGCATCATTCTTGTGGTGCTTACCACTTTCTTCATTAAGAAGAGGATCTTACCTGCTTTCCCCTTGCACAAGCCTCACAAACTTTGTCTTCGTTGAACTTGATATTAGGCAACCCTATCACCAGATCCTTGGACACTAATTTGGTGAGTTGACTTAGACTTTCATGTCCAAGTCTCTTGTGCCAAAGGAGGGGATCATTGATCAACACACATAAGCAATTGAGTTCATTTTCAGAAAGTGTGGACAAATCTACAATGTATGTATTGTTTACTATTTTCCCTGCAAAACAATCTTGTTACTGGTAAGATTAATCACAAAAAAATTGGTAGAGGTGAGAATTAGTCTTACAAAAATTCGGTAGAGTTGAGAATTAGTCTATCGCACAATACTCTTATTAGGCTATATTTTTGGCCATCTGTCAAGTAGACATTCTCATAGACTGAGAATTAGTCTTACGTACCTTTCCAATTCCAATGATCTCACCTTTCTTTCCATTTTCAAAGGAGACATTACCTCTTTTGAGGTCCTCAAGTGAAAGGAACTGGTTCTTGCTTCCTGTCATATGCTTTGAGAAGCCACTATCTATGTACCATATTTGGCTGCTCCCCTTCACTTGGACTCGCAAAGGGAAACCAGGGGTTAGTATTAGGAACCTAAACTAGTTTGGGTCCCTTTATATAAGCAAAAAGGTGAATCAGATTCTTTTTATCCCAACATTGCAAACTATTTTTCCCTTCAACAAATTCTTAATTCTTTTGACTAGCATTTTCTTTTTCAATACATTCAGATTTGTAATGACCAATTTTTCTACAATGCATGCAAATTATGTTCTCAGAAAGTGTGAGGTACTTGCTTTGGGATCCAACTTAGGTGCAGGGGTCCCGTAGCCAAGTCCTCTCTTGTTACTACTATGGTGTTCATGTAGCCATGAAAATGCATCGGATGACCTATTCCATTTACAGGTTATGTCTAGCTCGTGCTTAACCCTGTTTAGATCCTCCTTAAAGACTTTTATCTGCTCATATCTTTTGTACAACTCATCTTTCATTTTTCTTATATTTTCTTCTTAAGTTATTGTGTGAGATCAACATTCTTTTTACATGTTCCTAATTTCAATTTTAGATTTTAAGATCTAAGCTCTAGAATAGTGGTGCCAAGTTTATGAACCTAGTTTTTCAACTCAACATTTTTACTGCCACTCTCATTAGCCTTAGATTCTAGATTTTTGCACTTGGCTTTTAAGATCACGTTCTCTCTATACAACTCTTCCTTCTCATTGAAAATTATCTTAGACTCATCGATAAAGTCTTGCAATAGTTCAGAAAACCTTTCTTTAGGCATAAAATTAATCTTGTCTTTGAGATAAAGGACACTGACATCTTGTTTATCATTAAATTTTCTGATGGATATAAATGCTTGTTCATCTCTATCTCCATCTTCTAAATGCACGTTTGATATTTCTCCCTAAGAAGTAACCATAGCCTTTGTTGATCCTTTGTTCCTTCTGCGTTGAACATGTTCCTTCGTTCTGCTCTTTCCTTCTTCCATTCAATTTCCAATTGAGGGCAATTTTTGATGTGTTGATCAGTCTTGTCACATTTGTAACACCCCTCATTGGTTTGTTTTTCAAGAACCCTTCGTTTGTTATAGCTTCCACTTCTTGAAGGCCCGTTTCCTTTCATTAGGTACTTCTTGATGTCTTTTGTGATCATGTTCATTTCATCCTCCTCTAGATCAGCACCTTCAGTAATTCAGAATGCCAAGCTCATTTCCTTCTTGGGTGCATCCATCATCATGGTTTGCCTTCTAAGTTCATAGGTAGTGATATTTTAAATTAGCTCATCCAACTTAAGAGTGGAAATGTTCTTTAATTCCCGATTAACAGTGGTTTTGCTTTCCCAAGTAACAGGGAAAATCCTTGTCAGGATTTTCTCAACCTTGTCTTCTTCAAGAATAACCCTCCCAAGAGACTTACGTTCATTTGTTAGTGTGGTGAACCTTGTATATATCTACTGGATTATTTCACCTTCCTTCATGTTGAAATTCTCAAATTGAGAATAGTATAGTGTTTCTATGGACCTCTTCACTTGAGGTGTTCCTTCATAAGCCACTTGAAATGTGTCCCAAAATTCCTTAGTAGTTAAATTCTACTATACTTGTCGACCAAGTCCACACTCAAGCCATTTCTTCGTCTTATCATTCTTTTCCCGTTTCCTCAAGTCCTCAACATTGCGGTCAGCTCGTATTTTTTTCACATCTACTACTTCAGCATTCTTTTTCATGGTAGCTAGGGGACCATCAATGACAATATCCCATAGATAATAATCTTCTCTGATGATGTGATCTCTCATCCTATTTTTTCACCAAGAGTACTAGTAACCATTAAAGAGTGGAGGCCTATCAGTGGATTGCCCTTCCCAGTTTCCAGGAGGTTCCCTAATCTTGATCTGTTCCTAAGGTGTTAACGACTTCAAGGATAACCTGCTTTGATACCAATTGATGTTTTAAATGTCAATACCACACAGGGGGGGGTGGGGTGGGGTGGGGTGATTTGTATGCTACCCAATTTTTGCTTAACTGAACTATAGAAGGACCTGGTTCTTCTAGGTGTTCCAACTACTACTATTTGCGGAATAATAAATACAGAAAATAAAGAACACAAAGATTTTTACGTGGAAAATACCTTGCTTAAATAGGTGAAAAAAACCATGACCTACTACTAAGTAGGATTGTCCCAAACATACACTATAATCACTGAGCCAAAACAATAGTTAAAAAACACTTTGTAAACCTAAATATTAACTCCAATCCCATTGTGGCATACAGCCTAAGCTGTTGCGATACCTTCAAGTTAACTCTAACTTGAGCACTCTAGCTATCTAACACAAATTGCTTCTATGAAAGCTTAAAGGTACAATGTAAAATGACCTACTATAATTGAACTAGAATAAAAGATAAACACATGAAACTCTTTTTGGAGATCATTCTTCTATCTGGTTCATGTAGATTTAGGTTTGCACACTTGAATCACACACGAACTGCTTGAAAAAAGCCTTGCTATTTTGCTCTCAATTCATATTTAACTTCTGAATTTTTGTGAAACACTTGTAATGTGAAAACATCATGCAATTTATAGAGTTAGTAGATGAAGAAATAACTAGAGTTCTGATGCAACTCTTCCTTGGTGGAAGAGTTCTAGTTGATTTCAACTTCTAACTCCTTCCCTATTTTGGATAGTGTTCTCTTTTGAGAAGTCCTTCTCCTAATCAGTTATGCAAAATTTTCGATTGGGAGATATTAAATACACCAAGTTAAGCTTATCTCCTTCACGTGCAACACACATGCTCGAATCTGCCCATTTTTGTGCACCTGAGGGATGGACCTAGTTCATCCTGAGTTCCTTTGTCAGTCTTCATAACTAACCTTTACTTGGGCAACAATACATAAGTTGATAAAGTTTATTTTGTTATATTAACCGAAGGCATATTGATATTATGACATACCGGGAGATCTTGTTGACTTATTTCTTGTGAATTGCATTCAATATATATGTACATTGACTCATGAGCATAAATGGTGTTATATGCCCATATATTATATGTATATGGGGTTTGGGGGAAGGTTACGACGTTATATATGCACCACCACCTAGTCAATCGGTATACGTTGATGATTTTGCCCAGTGAGGTCGAGATGATATGATATGATGCACTCATAGGCTTGATGATGTTATATACCTATGCATTATTTGACATTTATTAGCATATGCATGATATTATAAATTTTTCTTGCCTCAATAAGCTATTCTGACTTACAATCAGAGTCTTTTACTCCATGTTTTTTATGTATTTCATAGAGTAATTTTTATACCTTACATACTCGGCACATTATTTGTACTAGGGCCCCTACTGCTTGGGGGTTCGCGTTCCATGCCGCAGGTGCAGGTAGACAAGCAACTGTTGTTGTTCTATGTGAATTATTGTTGTTATTTTCTAAAGAAGTGTTGTTAGTGATCTTTATGAATGTTGTATTGTTGGGCTATTTGTGAATAGTGATTTGTTCGGTAGGATAGGGTTGTACGCCGCAACACGAAGTAATAAGATGTGAGTTGTGGTGATAAGGATGGCTGAGGTAATAAGGGTGGCCGAGGTAATAAGGTTGGAAAAGTGATCGAAATAAGTATTGAAGTGAAAATATGTGAAAGTTTTTAAATCATTGATGTGGAAATGTCGAAAGGGAAACATGAGAAAACTTGTTTGGCTTGATTGTTCCTTTCATTTGTACTTAATTATTTATTGTGTTTCTGCTTCCTGCTTGCGTATGGACTTAGTTTCATAGGGTAAATTTTGTTCATACATACCAGTGCAATTCAAATGTACTGATGTCCCTTTTGCCGGAGGCACTACATTCGTGTCACTATTGTAGGTTGATCTATAGTAGGTACTCCAGTCCATCGACCGTTCCTCATCACTTCCTATCAGCTGAATTGGTGAGTCCCTTTCCTTCTGGGGCCCTGCGTGGCTCCTACCACTTCTTTTTTCTTTTTGGGATCTTGTTTTGCTATTTCTAAAAAGTATAGCCGGAGTATTGTTACCGGCAAGTACTATATTATTCCTTTTCATCTTTAGAGACTCCGTAAAGAGGAAAGTGGGTTATGAACTTATATAAATATGTATTTTGTATGTTAAGGCAATGTAAGTTGTAATCCACGCAAAGGACTACGTATGTCACGACCCAAACCCGATCGTGATGGCGCCCAGCCGTAAGATTGGGCAAGCCCGACCAACACCTTCTCAAATATAACGATTCAGCCAAAACACGAGCAATTAAGGGAAAATATTTCGAGCTTAACAATAAACTCCAAATAACTGAAATGTGACTGTATGAATTGGAAACCACGACCGAACAAGAACTCCCAATACTTGGGGTCACGAGTACAGAGCCTCTAATAATCCTGATTAAAAGTCTGAAAGGAAAGATAGATGTGTCTAAATAACAGAAATAACTGGTAAGATCAGAGTGATCGTTCCTACGGACGCTGGCAGCTACCTCGATACTCTGGCAACTGGATAAGCAACAGCAGCAACGCTAGACCTCTGGAGCACCTGGATCTGCACACAAGGTGCAGGGAGTATAGGGTGAGTCAACCAACTTAGCGAGAAATAAGCATGTATAAAAACCCGCAAATAAGAAAACACGAAATAACACCAGATGAAGCTATCTAGCAGTTCTATACGGTACAAGCCTCGGAGATATACAGATAAAGCAACAGTAAATAAATGCATGATATGAAATGCGATAGATGAACACTGTGGAATGTGCAGCCTGATCTAAATGGGTACCCGCGCTCACTGTGGGGGTTCAGACTCCGGAGGGGCTCTTGCAGCCGAAGCGCCATATCATACAGTGCCAATAGTTACTATTGTTTCCATTACAATACACGGTGTTAATAGTTACCACAATTTCCATTACAATACACGGTGCCAATAGTTACCACCATTTCCATTACAATACACGGTGTCCTTAGTTACCACTTTTTCCATTACAATACACGGTCTCCTTAGTTACCACCGTTTCAATTTAAAATACACACTGTCCATAGTTACCACAGTTTCAATTTGAAATACATGGTGTTCATAGTTACCACCATTTTCATTTAAAATACACGGTGTCCGTAGTTACCACCGTTTCCCATTAAAGTAATATACAATCCAAAAAATAGTGAGATAGTACTCGCCAGCCAAAATATCATTTAAAAATCATTTGAGTTTTCAATCGTATAAATATGGGTGAGTTTGCAAATATAGTATTTAAACCTGGACTGATTTCAAATAATATGCAAATCATGAAAATTCTGAGATAATGATCCCTCAAGGATCCTACATGTCGTCACATGGCCCCAAACAGGGAATCAAGCCCCGATATCATCAATATAGTATGCAAAGCAATCGCCAACTTAGTATAATATATCCCTCGGATTGGACTGAGTCACCATTTCCAACATATACGACCTCGCACTAGCCATGGAGTGTGTGTCTAGCCTTATAATAGCGTCACAATGTGATATACCGGGGTTCCAAACCCTCAGGTCATCATCTGTACCATTACTCACCTCAAGCCGTGCGCAAACAAGCTCGAAATGCCTTTCCCTCAAGAATCAACCTGCGCGGATGCCAAATCTGATAAAAACCAATAGGAGTACGTCACAATAAGCTAATGGAATATAACCCAATCGAAATAACTTGAAATACACCTAAAAACATGAAGTTTTCAAAACTCGAGCCCCAGGCCCACATGTCAAAAAATTATGAAATTCACATTTTCAAAATCCTCGTCTCGCCACGTGTCCGTACATATAAGGTTCATCAAAATCGGAATCCAATTTCTCCTCCAAATCCCCAATTTCCATTTGAAATTTCAAGCCCTAGTTCATCAACTTTTACATCCAATTCAGAAAATTAATGGTTGATTCTCAATAAAATGACGTACTAAGGCCACGAGACTTACCGCCAATCACTTCCCATCGAAATTCCCTTCAAAATCCGTCAACAAGCTCTCAAGGTGGTGAAAAAATAGAGCAAATATAGCTCGCGGATGAAATTTCTATTAAAAAGGGCCTGCCCAGATGCACTTCCTCATCGCGATCGCAGTCACCACCCATGCGATCGCGATGCCCAAAAATTGTAAGCCTGGAATTTACCTTACACGAACGCAGTGCCCAGGCCGCGAACAAGATACTTCAGAAGCCTCAATTACGCAATCGCAACTCAACCCACGCGATCGCGAAGCACCCAGAACCCAAATCTACGCGATCGCAGCTCGACCCACGCGATCGCGAAGGCAAAATACCTGCAACACCAATAGCTGAAAATCTGCTACCTTTCCAAACCAAAATCCTTCCATTAACCATCTGAATTCACTCCGAGGGCCCCGAGACCTCAACCAAAAGCACCAACAGGATTTAACACCTCCTTCAAACTTGCTCGGGCCATAAAAACACCAACATTAACATAAAAATCATCAAATTCCTCATATTCAAGACTAAGTCAAACTAGAACTTTTCCAAATACGCATTCGATCCAAAACCCAACCTAAATACTTCCAAATGATCTGCAAATTTGCAGACATATCCAATATCACCTAACGAAGCTAGTGCAACTCTCGGGATTTGATTCCCACCCCCGAATCAAAATCTCACCTATCAACCGGAATTTGCCAAAATTCCAACTTAGCCAATTCAAGCCTTATTCTACACCGGACCTCCAAATTCAATTTCGTTTTCTCTGCCAAGTATCAAATCACCATCCAAAACTAGTCGAATCACTGGAAATCCATTCTGAACCCTTAACTCACAAGTCAACGTCCGGTTGACTTTTCCATCTTAAGCTTTCCTTAAAGAGGCTATTGGTCTCATTTCAAACCAAATTCCACCCAACACACTTCAAACTCACCAAAAACATATAATAACACATGAAGAAGCATAAAATGGGAAAAATGGGGTGGAGATACAAGAGACGACGGTCGGGTCGTCACATACTCCCCAACTTAAATAAACGCTCGTCCTCGAGCGATCCCAGAGCTGAACTAGAAGTAACCCAATAGCCAAATGACCTTACGAAGTATATGCCCGGGGTGATCCCACGTCACCCTAACTCACATAGGTACCGATAACACAACACAACTGAAATTTCACAATTCATCTGGCCCATAAACTGTAGAACCTCACTGCGCTTTCTGAAATCATACACAAGATCAGAACCTTACATCTATACTCAGAATTAACCCGAACCAGCTGTAATAACCCACACCTGAAACCTCAGGTGAATTCATACAATATACCACACATTCCAACACTCTCGTTTACTTCTAGTGATAACTAAAACACGCAATGAACTGTAGCAGTTCTTCAGATCTACCATTCGTGAAGTCACTTCCATGTTGACTATTACCATAATAGATTTTCGGAACACACCTCCATATTATCCTTCTAACCAGCTGAAATAAAATCTGTTCATATTCATTAATGACCCCTATGCTCACGTCGAAACTAACACACCACCTCTGGTGATATGATACCTCAATACAGGCCTAAGCCACAATTGCATAATACACGTGCCAATAAGAAATAGTCTACACATACCCAAATAAGGGAAAATGACTCAACCAGAAGAGTTATACCTCAAGCTCATCAATACCTTTACTAAACCAAGATGAGACCCCGTCTCACATCATAGGAATAGAGTATCTGAATCCTCCTCGAGAGGTCATAACTTCACGCAGCCTCGCCCCAACGCGCGATCCTATCCCAACACTATTACACATGAAGCACCTTATGTTACCATGCTCAAAGTAGACAGCCATGCACAGATTGATGCCTGAAATCGAAACCACCCATCACACTCACGGTGAAACAAGTAATATACACCATTTAGTCTTGAAAGGACACAACTGATACGTTACCCGCCAAGCGATTCTCAATGCGGACTTCCCTCGGAAGCAATGAAGCAAGGAATACAAAGCAACACATGGAAAGCTATTCTCGACATCACAATTTGGCGACACGCAACCCGATCCAGAAAACATACTTGTGGCAGCGTGCCACCCGATCCACACAACTACCTCACATAAAGAGGTGCACATCGAGCCAGATTTGCTCATAATAACAAAATATCAACATCGATCGTAAGCAAACTGAGTGCATAAAGGTATCTATTTAGCCTTGTGAGCTACAAATTGTTGAAACACATTCTCAAGTCACTAAACTAAACATGTGTTCATATTTGTAGGTTTTGATAAATGAAAAACCCGACGTGAACGGAACATTGACATATGTCGAAGTCCAAGCACAAGAGAAACAAAGATCAAGATTTAGTAAAGCAACAAAGTTATACATGAGTCGTTCTATAATTGTGATTTTGATCCGACAATTGATTCAAGACTTGGCTTCTCTCATAAAATCATTTTTATCAAGCCATGCATCTTTAATTTAAAGCAAAATGATTTTCAAACATTTCTTTTTAACCAAAATGAATTTTAAACATGTCTTTCAAATCTGGTCAAAGATAATCGATTATGTACTTTATGATAATCGATTATGTTAAGGCAGTGTACACCAGATTTTACAAAGCTATAAGATAATCGATTATGTACCTTATGATAATCGATTATGTTAAGGCAGTGTACACCAGATTTTACAAAACTGAAAGATAATCGATTATGTACCTTATGATAATCGATTATGTTAAGGCAGTGTTCACCAGATTTTTCAAAGCTACAAGATAATCGATTATGTACCTTATGATAATCGATTATGTTAAGGCAGTGTTCACCAGATTTTTTAAGGCTACAAAATAATCGATTATGTACCTTATGATAATCGATTATGTTGAGGCAGTGAGCATCAGATTTTTCAAAATAGTAAAATAATCGATTTTGGCTTTTCTGGTAATCCATTATATTAAAGACCGTTGCCAAAATATTTTTAAACGCTGAAAGATAATCGATTATGTACAATCAGACAATTGATTATGTTAAGAAAAAAATCGGGAATTGATTTTTGAACGTTGTGAGGTAATCGATTATACGATTTGGATAATCGATTATTCTGCTTAAAATCTGGGATTGATTTTTGAACGTTGGCAGATAATCGATTATGCAGAATCAGATAATAGATTATCCTAGCACAAAATCAGCAATTTGTGATTGGCAATTAAGCAACGGTCTTGGGTGTTTTGAGCACTATAAATACAACTCAAAATCACTCTTCTAAGCACAACAACTGATTACATTCTTGCTAAAGCTTACATACTCTCTTTGCAATCATTTTATATTCATTTCATAAGTTTTTGAGAGCCAAACTCTTGACTAATTTGTTGCGTTCTTGAGCGCATTTATTTACTCATATCTACTCTTCAAGAGAGTTCTGTTTAAGTGAGTGCTAAGTGTTTGTAAACACTTGAAGGGATATTCTAATCCCTTGTTGTAAGAAGGAAAAGTAGTTCCTTGGTTTGAAGTCTTGAGGTGTGGTATCCTCGAGCGGGTTGAAGTCTTGTAGAGTGTATATCTACGAGCAAGTGTAACGGTTTAAGCACCCGTAAGCTTAACGAAGTTAGTGTAAAACTCGAGAGAGTCTCTCGGGGACTGGACTAACTACGTGTTGTGGTGAACCAGGATAAAATTCGGTGTGTTCTCTCCTTATCTTTTTAATTACTGCACTTACGTTATTCCTGCAATTTTTAATTCCGCAAATTTACATTGTTTTTTTATTATAACGCTATTCACCCCACCCCTCTAGCGTTAAGCGTATATTCTAACAATTGGTATCAAAGCCATACTCTCTGAAAGACTTAACAGTTTGAGAGAAACTTTCCATGGCTTCTACTCGTAGTGTTTATGCAGGACTAGGTGAAGGACAATGCTTCACAAGGCCACCACTTTTCGATGGCACCAACTACACTTACTGGAAGGAGAGAATGAGGATTTTTATACAATCAACCAACTTCCAACTGTGGAAAATCATCAAAAATGGAGAATTACAACCTACCAAAAAGGTTGGAGAAGAACTCGTTCCAAAAACGGAAGATGAATACGACGCCGATGATATCAGAAAAATAGAGAACAACGCAAAGGCAATCAACATGATGTATTTTGCAGTGAACCCCGACGACTATCGAAAAATATCATGTTGCACCACTGCCAAGCAAATGTGGGACAAATTAGAAATCACCTACGAAGGTATGGACCAGGTAAGGGAAGCTAAAATTGATTTCCTAACCCATGAATATGAACTGTTTCGCATGAAGGAGAACGAGAAGATAGATGACATGTTCGAACAATTTTCAAAAATCGTCAATGACCTACACGCTCTCAAAAAGTCATTCACGAATAAGGAGCTTGTCCGGAAAATTCTACGAAGCCTCACTCCGGAATGGCGTTCCAAAGCCGACGCTATCCAAGAATCAATCGGCATCACAAACGTCACCATCGACGGACTATGAGGTAATCTTAAAACTTATGAATCAACTATTCTTAACTCTCCTTTGGATGATCAAAGGAAAAGAAAGATTGCGCTCAAAGCATCAACTACTCAACCTCAAAACGATGAGGAGTCAAGTGATGAAGATGTCGAGCTTGGACTCGTTATTAAGAAATATCACAAGTTCATGCAAAAGAAGTATGAACGAAAAGGTAAGCAACAAGGCGACCAATTGAAGTGCTATGGATGCGGAGAAATCGGGCATATCAAATCAAATTGTCCAAACATCAAAAAGGAGAAGAAACCATTCAAGAAACAAAGAGCATACATCTCTTGGGGAGGTGACTCCGGAGACGAATCAAGTGATGGAGAAGAAAACGAGACCGCAAACTTGTGTCTTACGGCACACGAAAAAAATCAAAATGAGGTACGCACTTCTTCTAAGAACTATTTCACATTAGAAGAATTGCAAGATGCATTTGATGAGTTGTATAAAGAGTTTATTAGCGCTTCTAAATCTATAAAAGATTTAAGAAAACAATTTTCTTCAAAAGAAAAGGATTTTGAAAAACTTACTCTTGAAAATGAGAAATTAAAAGAGGAAAACAAGTTTTATGGCAAAAGAAGTGCCGATAAACCCGAAAGCTCAAATAAGGATTGTACTTCTTGCAAATCTCTAAAGGAAGAAGTAGAAAGTCTTAGAAGCACTTTGCACAAATTCAATTCTTCACACAAAAATCTCAATGAAGTGCTTGTAAATTTGAAATCCACTAAGCACGGTATAGGCTTCAAACACGAGCCAAAAGAAAAAGTTGAGTCTATTCCTAAACCACCTAAGACTCAACTTAGGCCAAACAAAATAAATGTCATCACTCAAACCTAGAAATTTTAATCCTAGAATTGCATCTCATTCTAGAACAAATGCTAGGAGAAATATTGGAATGTATAGACCACCTAGAGAAGATTTTCGAAAACCACATCAAAACTATATTTCTAAAAATGTAGTAAACACTTGAAGAAACATTGGCATGTATAGACCACCTAGACAAGATTTTCGAAAACTACATCAAAACTATGTTCCTAAACATAGAGTGAATAATTTTAGACCCCCAAATTACTATCACCCTAGAAGAATGCACAATCCAAATGTCATTTGTCATTATTGCAATTAAATTGGACATATTGCTCCCGCATGCTTCACTAGACATAGACATTTCACTGCAGGGCAATCACAACAATATGTTACACCTAACGCACAAGGACCCAAAATGGCTTGGGTACCAAAATCTCATTAATTTGTTTTCTAGGTGTGTTTGAAGGGATCAAGTGTACTTTGGTACCTTGATAGTAGATGCTCCAAACATATGACCGGGGATGCATCGAAATTCCTTCAACTAAAACCCAAGGAAGGATTAAATGTTATTTTTTGAGACAATAACAAAGGAAAAATTATCGGCATTGGATCGGTCGGTAAGGACGAATCCTCCTCCATTAAGCATATTTTGCTTGTTAAAGGTCTTAAACATATTCTCTTGAGCATAAGTCAATTATGTGACAAGGGAAATCTTGTATTGTTTGACTCTGAAGAATGCTTAGTTATCCGTCGTAGTGATTTTAAAATTATTCTTCATGGTTTTAGAATGGATAATATTTATATGGTTGATCTTGAAAATTCTTCATCAAGTTATGTGAATTGTCTTTTGAGTAAAGAAGGCGACATGTGGTTATGGCATCGTAGAGTAGCTCATGTAAATATGAATCTTTTAAACAAACTAGTTTCACAAGATTTAGTACTTGGTCTTCCAAACATGAAATTTGAAAAAGACTCTACTTGTGATTCATGTCAAAAAGGGAAGCAAACGAAAGCCTCTTTTAAATCCAAAAATGTTGTTTCAACCACTAGACCCTTAAAACTTCTTCACATGGATCTTTTTGGACCATCTCGTGTTGAAAGTCTTGGTGGTAATCTTTATGCTTTTGTTATTGTTGATGACTATTCTAGATTTACATGGACGTTATTTCTTGCTCATAAAAGTAATGCCTTTCAAGCTTTTAAAAGTTTTCTTAAACGTGTTCAAAATGAAAAGGACACAACCGTCACTTCCATAAGAAGTGATCATGGGGGAGAGTTCGATCACAATCTCTTCGCGGACTTTTGTGACGAACTCGGTATTGAACATACCTTTTCGGCTCCACGTACTTCACAACAAAATAGAGTGGTAGAACGTAAAAATCGATGTCTCGAAGAGATGGCTAGAACCATGCTCAATGAGGCCGATATTCCTAAATATTTTTGGGTGGATGCCGTGAGTACCACAAGCTATGTTTTAAACAGAGCTATCATTAGACCGATACTCATGAAAACTCCCTATGAACTCTATAAGGGAAGGAAACCAAATCTTTCTCATCTTAGAGTCTTCGGTTGTAAATGTTTTATTCACAACAATGGAAAAGATAACTTGGGAAAATTTGATGCGAAATCTGATGAAGGAATTTTTCTTGGTTACTCATCACGTAGCAAAGCATATAGAGTGTTTAATAATCGAACCAAAACTGTTGAGGAATCTCCTCATGTAGTATTTTGTGAAAATGATGCTCGCTTGGCGAGAAAGGATTCTTGTGTTGATCTTGCAGATGCTTTAAAGAAAATCAATCTTCAAGACGAGGTACGAAAGCAGGATCAAAAGGAAGTTCAAGATGAAGTCATGGAACAACCTTCGGAAGAAGTACAACCACAAGAAGAAGAATCGATGATGCCTAAGGCTTGGAGGACGTCTAAAGACCATCCACTTGACCAGGTAATTGGCAATATCGAGAAAGGGGTAAGTACACGAAACCTTCTTAAAGAATCCTATCAAGAACGAAACACATAGAAATTAGACATCACTTTATAAGAGATCACGTTCTCAAGGGCGATGTCGAAATTGAATTTGTTGAAACCAAAAATCAATTGGCCGACATCTTCACAAAGCCTTTAGAGAAAGAGTCCTTCTTCCGAATTCGTAGTGAACTCGGGATTCTTGACTCCACGTTGATCTAATTCATGCATTGCATTTTTATGTTTTAACGATTACTAACTTGAGCGTCGGAGGCGCCTAATTCTTTTTTTGCAGGTATCGCCCCAAAGACAGGGGGAATTATCAGTCACTGGTGCAGAATAATAGATTTCTCTAAAGTCAATAATCGATTATTTCCCATTTACGTTTTATGTTTATTATGCCGGATAATTGACATAATCGATTATGCAACACTACAATCGATTATCTAACAGTTTTGGCTTTGCAGGATTTTTGCTGTTAAATATAAAAATCGATTATCTCATATCCCTAATCGATTATGCTGACTTTTATTTTCAGGTGTTAAGCCACTGTGTGACAATAATCGATTATTTAAAACAGTGTAATCGATTTTCCTATTCCGTCTCGGATGTCCGTTACTACATTTCCTGAAATAATCGATTATCTCAAAAGCACAATCGATTATTCCCTGAGTCAGAAAATCACTGGGCACACTGTGTTAGAATAATCGATTACCATAATTCCATAATCGATTATCCTCAGTCAGTATTTCATAATAGTTACCGTTTCTGACCGTTTGCCTCTTAAATTTTTGCAGATTTTTCAACTTTAATGCTATCCCATTCTTCACATTATTAATAGGTGCATTATATCTTCAATGTCTTCACTCAAACATCAATATTAGCTCCCAAATTCTCAAAAAATCTCTCAAAACTTTTCAAAGGCTATTACTATTTATTCAAAATGACAGGCAAAACTTCCAAACGATGTCGTTCCGGCAAAAATGTTGCCTCCTCTTCCGTCACTCGTCCACTAGTTCATTGTTATAAAGATGGTTCTTATTTACGATTCAATAATGAAGCCGAACTTATGCGCTTCATTGAAAAATTTGAAAATCGGGAAATTCTTCCTCCTCGATTTGCCACGGATCGTTTTCTTAATCAAAGCACCCCTCCATCCACAGCAAATATGCTTATACAAAGCCAACTCCTTGAATTCCTATATCTTCACACTCCTTACATTCACCCTCCTCTAATTCGGGCCTTCTATTCAAATCTCAAGAAGGACGAAGATGGTGAAATTGTCTCGAACGTCAATGGAACTTCAATTCTTCTATCTGAGGCAAATATTCAAGACCTCACTAAACTCCTGCGCAATGGGGAAGACATTTCTCACTATACTAGGGAAGAAGGCGCGTTATTTGATGAACAACTTCTCTTCACCCAAATTGGCATCGGTGAATTTGTCGCAACTCCGGACCATCGTCGTTCAACCATCACAAACATGCTCCCCGAATATCGCCTAATTTTCTATTTCATCACTCGCGTTCTAAAACCGTGAAAATTCAATCACACAACTATCTCTCATGAGGATTCAAAACTCATGCATGCCATCATCACCGGAGCTCGCATCAATTGGTGCAAGTTCGTCATGACTCACTTATATGATGCAATTGGGGAAGATAAGCCACTCCCCTATGCTTTTGTCTTTATGACCATTCTTGTTGCTTCCGGTATCGACACCTTCCTCGGCCCTATCAAAAAGGCGACAAAACATTGGGAAATCCAAGAATCTTCCTTTCCCAATATCGGTGAGCATCCTCCTCCTCCACCTCAACGACGTCGTCATCTGGCCCCGTCCGATACATCCCTCCAATCTATTTCCGAGCAAAATTGCTGCCATGTCCACTTCCCTAAATCGTATTGATATGAATGTCAATCGATTGACTCACGAGCTCCATGGATATTTTGATCACGTCAATTATCCGTATGCCCAAATTGTCCTTCGGGAAGATGTACCGGATGTCGAGACGGAAGTCCATAATGATAATGAATAATGTTTTGTCTCTTTGTTTTTCTAGTTTGCATAATATTCTGTCTTTTATTTTCATGTATTTGCAATATAGTTTAATCAATAAAGAGTTAGTTATTTTTTTTTGCTAATGTCAAAAGGGGGAAGATATGGGCTATGCACATCTATACACATTGGCATAAATTGAGGGGGAATTCATAACTTGAGGGGGAACTTGTTGCATATCTACATACTTGTCTTGGATCGGCATTATGAATTAATTAGTATGCATATCCCGATATTGGTTTGCCATTATCAAAAAGGGGGAAATTGTTGAAACACGTTCTCAAGTCACTAAACTAAACGTGTGTTCATATTTGTAGGTTTTGATAAATGACAAACCGACGTGAACGGAACATTGACATATGCAGAAGTCCAAGCACAAGAGAAACAATGATCAAGATTTAGTAAAGCAACAAAGTTATACATGAGTCGTTCTATTATTGTGATCTTGATCCGACAATTGATTCAAGACTTGGCTTCTCTCATAAAATCATTTTTATCAAACCATGCATCTTTAATTTAAAGCAAAATGATTTTCAAACATTTCTTTTTAACCAAAATGAATTTTAAATATGTCTTTCAAATCTGGTCAAAGATAATCGATTATGTACTTTATGATAATCGATTATGTTAAGGCAGTGTACACAAGATTTTACAAAGCTATAAGATAATCGATTATGTACCTTATGATAATCGATTATGTTAAGGCAGTGTACACCAGATTTTACAAAGCTGAAAGATAATCGATTATGTACCCTATGATAATCGATTATGTTAAGGCAGTGTTCACCAGATTTTTCAAAGCTATAAGATAATCGATTATGTACCTTATGATAATCGATATGTTAAGGCAGTGTTCACCAGATTTTTCAAGGCTACAAAATAATCGATTATGTACCTTATGATAATCGATTATGTTGAGGCAGTGAGCATCAGATTTTTCAAAGTAGTAAAATAATCGATCATGGCTTTTCTGGTAATCGATTATATTAAAGACCGTTGCCAAAATATTTTCAAACGCTGAAAGATAATCGATTATGTACAATCAGACAATCGATTATGTTAAGAAAAAAATCGGGAATTGATTTTTGAACGTTGGCAGATAATCGATTATGCAGAATCAGATAATAGATTATCCTAGCACAAAATCAACAATTTGTGATTGGCAATTAAGCAACGGTCTTGGGTGTTTTGAGCACTATAAATACAACTCAAAGTCACTCTTCTAAGCACAACAACTGATTACATTCTTGCTAAAGCTTACATACTCTCTTTGCAATCATTTTATATTCATTTCATAAGTTTTTGAGAGCCAAACTCTTGACTAAGTTGTTGCGTTCTTGAGCGCATTTATTTTCTCATATCTACTCTTCAAGAGAGTTCTGTTTAAGTGAGTGCTAAGTGTTTGTAAACACTTGAAGGGATATTCTAATCCCTTGTTGTAAGACGGAAAAGTAGTTCCTTGGTTTGAAGTCTTGAGGTGTGGTATCCTCGAGGGGGTTTTAGTCTTGTAGAGTGTATATCTACGAGCAAGTGTAACGGTTTGTTAAGCACCCGTAAGCTTAACGAAGTTAGTGTAAAACTCGAGAGAGTCTCTCGGGGACTGGACTAACCACGTGTTGTGGTGAACCGGGATAAAATTTGGTGTGTTCTCTCCTTATCTTTTTAATTACTGCACTTACGTTATTCCTGCAATTTTTAATTCCGCAAATTTACATTGTTTTTTATTATAACGCTATTCACCCCCCCCCCTCTAGCGTTAAGCGTATATTCTAACACAAATTCCACTTCCGCTACTATAACTCAAACCAGAGCCGTTCGATATGGTGCCCGGCGCCAAATATTTACCGAAATCCACAGTATCACCCGGAGACATGCCCGGCCACAAGGACGTATCTGAAAAGTCCCTCAATACTGGTACCAAAATCAATGGTAAAAACCTCTATACTGACATCCGCATCGAATGACCAATTATAGAACGCAATTCTTCTAAGCCGACCGCTAGTCTGTGGAACACAACCATCCAGCTAGAACATAGTCGGATACACCCCGCCACGCAACCTGTGGCATTTCCCAACATGACTCATAGCATAATCGTTTAGAATAATTCGACACTGAGACAATCACTCTACATCCCCATAACATATCAAGAATTTAATATACTAAGCAAGGAAAGATCCACTCGGCTTCTGAATTCCCAATAGCCGCTGATAGTACCAATACAAAACACACGATCCTCAATCACTGCATAGACTGCATCAGAGAACTCCCAGTCTCTGACTACTCATAGCACACGAATCAATGTGCATGATCCATTCCACAATGCGAAATACAGATTACACCTCAAGTACCCAACTATCCCACGAGGGATATTTTAAAACTCCTATGTACCATCAAAATACACAGATATCCGCAGTTGATCCCATAAGGAAATGTCGTAACACTACTAATGTATCACTTGTGGAATTACCCTCTTTCCAAAACATATGCCATCGCCAAATAACTTCCAATTAACATTATCAGTTCCTTGATTACCAGAAGCTACTCGCTATTTAATGCATAGCCAAATCGACCATACCTTTTAGAAATGAACTGAAACCTCGCACATGCCCATCTTGGTCCTTTACAACATACCGCATATACCAGATCCTCCAAGGATAACACGAGAACATTCATCTTCGTTCTGCGCCGCAAACATCGACGCACTCAACTAGTCTACAACCTTCATTGATCCTATTTAAAAGAAGATTATTATACACTCCATGATCCGCATGACCTTAGATACTACACATCTCCAAACCATGATGAACTCAACAAGAATTTTTTTCTCCCAATTTTATTTGCACAAATAAAACTGCCAAGGACGGAATCCCTCTACCTGAACCAAGATAAGCCGACTTCCAGTACTCAGGAGCTTCCCTGCCCAATGCTTGTAAGAGCCAACTACCTCGAACACATACCAACGATCGATCATATCCTTACCATACCGATTCTGTTCCCTAACAAGTTACTTTATTTGTCTAGATTCCCACCTGATTCATTTTCAATTGGATGCACCCTCTTGCTGTAGCACCACAATGCCTCAGCCAAGGCTCACTATACGAAACCCAAACACAAGACGGCACTGTCTAAGAACCATAGACCATTAAATACTTAATCAAACGTCCTCAGAAATACCACATCCCAGAGTACCTTACCTGAAGTACTTCCTGCGACTCTGAATTAGTTGCCATTACTTCGCCAAATACTGATACTTAGAATTCCCGTAATTAACATAAAATACCACAAGTCTTGATCTGTTCTAATGAAAACACTGACTTAGTCACATACCCAACCTTAAAACACCCGAGTGATACCTATCGAATCTCGATCACATCAAAAACCATTCTCAAAAGTTGACCACTCTTATACACACTGCAATTCACGTGACTTAATGAATCGAACCACTCGTGCCTTATTATCACTCTGACACCAGAGGACGAGATCTTATTCCGTTACAACCAAACAACTTACTTCTCCTTGTGCTAAGCATTCTTTATCAACAACCCGAGACATTCCCTTATTTTCCTACATATACGAAGCACTATGTAACCTTTGGCAAAACTTTGCTTCACTTGTGCAACCCTCGGCTCACTTTTCTGCAGCCAGAACTGTTTCACTCACATGCATCAAATCAGAACTAACATAGTACACAACCGTACCACCAACTTATTAACAGCAACCTCCCAAACTTAGCTGGAGCCATATACATCAAAACACATATACTCTATAGCCATCGTTCATGGCGAGATTAAAATCACTCCGTCATAAGCTTGTGGATACACGAATCATCAGAAATTTTAACCCTTCTGCATTTGCTTTCATTCACACAACCGCTAAGCCCACTCTTCTAGGCGGCAAGATTTTTAGTAAGTCCCAAATTTTTTAATAATTTCGGCAGAGTTTTCATTGTAATTGAGCCTATCAACCTGCCAGAGAACCACCAAAACCATCCTAACAACGCATCCACAACTTGACAAGACATCATAATGTATATGAATAACAGAAATCCCAATGCTACACGTATTATATTATCAAAATTGACACATAAACATGCGCTACACCTGTTTGAATCATAGCATATAGAAAATACCTTTTAATTACACATATGTTCTTCTAACATACACATAATTATCATACCACTTCAGAATAATCTGCAGGAGATACCCACCTGCTTGCTTCAATATAATATTTCGGTACATCATCCACCGTCATAATCCTCATGCAATCAATTGTTCTTCCTGAGTCTACGCTCATACCACAACACACACACTCCCATCTAGGGGACTCGAGAAGATTCCTCACGCGCCCATAACTCGGGAAATACATCTGATTGCAATGGAAATCAAACACTTAATGGTCCGTTTATCACGCAGCAGACCTTCTTCGACACTACCAAGTCATACAGACTCATCACACGGCACCAACATACTCATCATAAAGCTATCCAGCCGTCATTACTACAATTAGGGACAATACTGAACTTATAAGCTCATAACACCAGCTCGCGTAGTCACCACCTTGGTGCTCCAACTATAGACAATATCTGGCATCAAGTCCTCCAGAGTGGCCCAACATCATCCTCATTAAGATTGCATCTCGCCCCTCGACCGGGGAATCGTAAGCCATCGAAGCACATATATTACCGAGCGCTCATATGTGCATGCGACCACATGGAAGGAATTTCAAGGGTTACTCTATCAAGCTGAATCAAGGATGCACGATAAGATTTCAAGAAAGTGGAGTGTTTCCTAAAGTTTCTGTAGCCTCCTGCTTATAAGTGTGGTGCACGGCACACTCCTATACAAGACTCTACTAAACCGGCTCATGACTCGTGAGGCCTAGTAAACCTAGGCTCTAATACCAACTTGTCACGACCCATACCCGATCGTGATGGTGCCCGGCCGTAAGGCTGGGCAAGCCGACCAACACCTTCTAAAATACAACGATTCAGCCAAAACACGAGCAATTAAGGAAAAATATGGAGACTTTAACAATAAACTCCAAATAACTGGAAAATGTGACTGTACGAATAGGAAACCACGACCGAACAAGAACTCCCAAGACTTGGTCACGAGTACATAGCTTCTAACAATACCGATTACAAGTCTGAAAGGAAAGATACATGTTTTTGAATAACAACAATAACTGGTAAGATCAGAGTAATCTGTCCTGCGGACACTGGCAACTACCTCGATATTCTGGCAACTAGATAAGCAACAGCAGCAACGCTAGACCTCTAGAGCACCTGGATCTGCACACAAGGTGCAGGGAGTATGGGGTGAGTCTACCAACTTAGCGAGTAATAAGCATGTACAAAATCCGAAGATAAGAAAACACGAAATAACACCAAATGAAGCTATCTAGTAGTTCCATGCAGTACAAGCCTCAGAGTTATACAGATAAAGCAACAGTAAATAAATGCATGATATGCAATGCAATACATGACCACTGCGGAACGTGTAGCCCGATACATATGCGTACTCGCGCTCACTGTGGGGGTTCAGACTCCGGAGGGGCTCCTACATCCCAAGCGCCATATCATACAGTGCCAATAGTTACCACTGTTTCCATTACAATGCAAGGTGCCAATAGTTACCCTTGCTTCCATTACAATACATGGTGCCAAACATTTTCCTTTACAATACACGGTGTCCTTGGTTAGTACCAGTTCCATTACAATACACGGTGTCCTTAGTTACCACCGTTTCAATTTAAAATACACGGTGTCCATAGTTACCATCGTTTCAATTTAAAATACACGGTGTGCATAGTTACCACAGTTTCAATTTAAAATACACGGTGTACATAGATACCACCATTTCCATTTAAAATACACGGTGTCCATAATTACCACCATTTCATATTAATGTAATATTCAGTCCAAAAAAATAGTGAGATAGTATTCGTCAGCCCAAAATATCAATTAAAAATTATTTGAGTTTTCAAATCGTATAAATATGGCTGATTTTGCAAAGATAGTATTTAAACTTGGACTTATTTCAAATAATAAGTAAATCATGAAAATTCTGAGATAACGATCCCTGAAGGATCCTACAAGTCGGCATAAGTCCCCAAACATGGCATCAACACCAGATATCATCAATATAGTATGTGAAGCAATCGCCAACATAGTACAATCTATCCCTCGGATTGGACCGAGTCACAATTTCCAACATATACGACCCCGCACTACCAATGGAGTGTGTGTCTTGCCTCATAATAGCATCACAATGTGATATACCGGGGTTTCAAACCCTCAGGTCATCATCTACACCCATTACTGACCTCAAGCCGGCCGCAAACTAGCTCGAAATGCCTTTCCCTCGAGAATCAACCTCCGCGGATGCCAAATCTGATAAAAAACAATAGGAATACATCACAATAGGCTAATGGAACACAACCCAATCGAAATAACTCAAAATACACCCAAAAACACGAAGCTTGCAAAACCCACGCCCCAAGCCCACTTGTCGAAAAATTACGAAATTCACATTTTCAGAATCCTCATCTTGCCATGAGTCTGTACACATAAAGTTCATCAAAATCGGAGTCCAATTGCTCCTCCAAATCCTAAATTTTCATTTGAAATTTCAAGCCCTAGTTCATCAACTTTTACACCCAATTTCAGAGAATTAATGGTTGATTCTTCAATAAAATGATGTATTAAGGCCACGAGACTTACCTCTAATCACTTCCCATCAAAATCCCCTTCAAAATCCGTCAACAAGCTCTCAAGGTGGTGAAAAAATGAAGGAAATAGGAAATAGCTCGTGGATGAAATTTCTATTAAAACTGGTCTACCCAGATGCACTTCCTCTTCGCGATCGCGGTGACCACCCACGCGATTGCGATGCCAAAAAATTGTTAGCCTGGAATTCACCATACGCGAATGCGGTGCCCAGGCCGTGAACGCGATGCCTCAGAAGACTCAGCTAAGCGTTCACAATTAAACCCACGCGATTGCAAAGCACCCAGAACCCAAACGTACGCTATGGCAGCTCGATCCACGCGATCGCAAAGGCCAAATCCTTGCAACACCAATAGCTGAAAATCTGCTTCCTTTCCAAATAAAAAATCCTTCCATTAACCATCTAAATTCACTCCGAGGGCCCCGATACCTCAACCAAAAGCACCAACATGACTTAACACCTCATTAAAACTTGCTCGGGCCATAAAAACACCAACATTAACATAAAAAATCATCAAATTCCTCAAATTCAAGACTAAGTCAAACTAGAACTTTTCCAAAGTCGCATTCGATCCAAAACCCAACCTAAATACTTCCAAATGATCTGAAAATTTGCAGACATATCCAAAATCACCTAAGGAAGCTAGTGCAACTCTCGGAATTCCATTCCGACCCCCAGATCAAAATCTAACCTATCAATAGGAATTTTCCAAAATTCGAACTTAGCCAATTCAAGCCTTATTCCACAGCTGACCTCCAAATTAAATTCCATTTTCTCTCCCAAGTCTCAAATCACCATCTGAAATTTTTCGAATCACCGAAAATCCATTTCGAACCCTCTAACTCACAAGTCAACGCCCGGTTGACTTTTCCATCTTAAGCTTTCCTTAAAGAGGCTATTGGTCTCATTTCTAACAAAATTCCACCCAACACACTTCAATCTCACCAAACACATATAATAACACACGAAGACGCATAAAACGGGAAAAACAGGGCAGAGATACAAGAGAATGACCGGTCGTTGCATTGTATGTATGTATGTTATATAAAATGTTTTTCAATTATAAATGGCTATTTCACTTGGTTAATTAGTAAAGAAAAATGCGGGGTAACACGTGGGACAGGAAAGGCCCCCAGGTCCGCTTGACTAGGGTACCTGGTCGAGCACCGGTCATGTCCCTTGAATTTGGGGCGTGACAACCCACTCTTTGATTCAGGTCACCGCAGACCGCAAGAACAAATATGTGGTCGTGGTATGTAACCGCAGACAACAAAAAATTAACTGCGGCCGCGGTCCGCAAAATTAACCCCTGTATAGTTTACTACTGCAGAGAGGCACCGCGGACCGCGGTAAGCCATACTCAGCAACACCAACCTAGGGTTTCAAAATTTATCTCAGTTCTAGCCTTAATTCACATATTATCAACCCACCGGGTAAGGAATCAAAATTTTGTACTAATTAACCCTAATCTAAACAGCGTTATGTAACCCTAAGCTAAAAATTAAAATAAAAGGGTACAAAAAGAAGTACGAACTAATGAATTAAAATAAAAGAAAACAAAATTAAAGACGAGGGAAGTATTTGATGTACCAGAGATGAGATGCAACAAAGATAATTTAGAAATACTGTTTGAATTTGTGCACTTAGGGTTGTAATGAAGAGTACTTTTTTCTATTTAGAGAGAAAATCAGGGAAAAGTGTAAATGAAGGCCGGAGGTCCTATTTATAGAAAAAGGACATGGGATCCACGTTACCTGCCCACCACGGAGCGCATAAAATGCACCATGGTCTGTGGTACTTAAACACAAGAAGCATTGGGGAGGAAGTCACTGCGGACCGCAAAAAATGCTCCGACCAATTGCCTTGGGATTTCTATTGTTGCTGTTGTGTAGAAGAATTTCCCTTTTGGCCTTGACAGTTCTTCATGTTTGCACTTTTTCATTCTTCTGATCATAAGCCTCATCTTGAAACCCACCACTATCTTGGTCATATTGATCCAAACTTTCTTGACTCAATTGACTTCTTTGTCTTCTTTTGTTCACTAGCATATTGACACCCTCCATATCATTTACTTATCTTGGAGTTTGAACCTGTCGTAATTGTACCTTTGCTGTCTGGTTCATTGTTGTTGTAATTTCTGCTATTGATTGCATATGATCATAGAGCTATTTATGCAAGTGAATGACTGTGGCGCACCCTATGGCACATTTGCTCTATTTTGCCAAGTGGAGGACGTGTCAGCCATCTCATCCAATATTGTATTAGCCTCATCATATGGTGTGTTCATGAAATTGCCCTCGACGATTTGGTTCACTATGCATTGATTCGTTGTGTTAATGCCCGTTAAAATATCTCTTTTATCATTACCCCAGCTATATTATTATTGGGACACTCCTTTACAATAATCAGGTGTCTCTCTCTCATATCTCATGCATGCCCCCCCCCCCCCTTTTCTCGCGAAATCGGGTATTACATTTGGGAGGACAACTCGTTACCTTTCGGGAATTCGGTTTGAAACGAAGAGTTTCCACCTAATGATTTAAGTGCATTAGGACACTAAGAAGGGTTTGATTTAAGTAACCTGAGATTGGGTAAGGGCTTGAAATTATCCAAGGGGAAGGTGTTAGGCACCCCTCAGGATCCACTAGTTTGGTTCCCGGCCAAACTATTGTTGTGACTTAAGTCAAATAACACATAGACAAATAAAAACATCAAGTGAGAAGGTATTATCACATAATGGTTACACATAAGCAAAGTTAGAATGAACCAAAAGAAAACTAATTATTCGTAGAGAAATAGTTATAAAATTTGGAGAAGAACCAAAGAAACAAAAAGAAGAGGGTCCTAGGTTTATAAATAATATGGATCACCCCACACAACATCTGGTAATAACTCCTTAGTTAGGGGCTTCACGTGATTCTATCACATGGTCATCATATCCATAACTACCCTTTTCCACCCCGTTAAGGTATTAAAGAGCGGAATGGTCTCCTTTGCTTATTGCATGCTATTACCTGCCCAATACTATCAGTCTCGAAGGAATTTGGGACCACTAATCCAAAAGTGAAAGGATATTAGGCTTGTTTATAGTTTTGAAGGTTAAAACTCTATGGCGATATACAAAAACACGTATAGCAAGTTGGGGGAAGTACATAACAAGTAAAAGGCTCAGATATACCTCCTTTGACTGAGAAGCACATAACTTAGCATGTCTTGCACATACTGTTTAGGGTCAGATTAAAACATAGATTTTGGGGCAGACTGATTTATTACATAGTTCAGATAAGAAGCCCGAGTCAGTCCTGTCTTCTGGTTGTAGCTAATAAAATCTGATTCAGTTCATAAATTATTACCTTATGATTTGCCTAAGTGTTGGACGAGGATCATATAGGCATGATATCTACTAATTTCAAAAACTATGAAGTAATCTGAATACATATTGATTTAATAAAATTTGTGAGTTATTAAACAAAGGCAAGTTTTAGTAAGAGATCATAAGTTTGGCAACTAACGGTACATCATTATCACTGGTTTTAGACTTGTAAATGAGTGAAACAATTCAGACTTGATTAATAGCTCCTATAGGCATGCTTTCTATGCATTGTTGATTTTAAAAAGTTTTATAGACATAGTAAAATGCAGAAACCCTATAAACATGATACCCATATGCTGATTCTTTCTTTTGTTTAAAGCCTATGAACATAATATCTAATTGCAATTGACTGATTAAGACCTATAAACATGATTTCCTGATGAAGGGTGGATATGCAAGATTTAGAAAGACCTATTGGCATATTTTATATATACATATGAAAAAATCACATTTCCAGGTAATTATAAACTTGGTAGCTATATGAGAAATGAAGAGTTCAGGAATGTCTATAAGCATGGTACATATGCGAGAATGCAGAAATTTGGAAACCTATAGGCAGGATATCTACCCTTTGCATGTATAGTTATCTCTCCCATTTTTACTAGCCATCCCCAAGAGTTTATTACAAAAAGTTATTAAAACCCAGAATAAAGATAAAAAGAAAATACATCAAAAATTTAAAAGTACAACCAAGGAGAGACTGATTCAAACTTCCTATTTGAAATATGAAGTAAACTAACTCCAAGAGATCATGATCCAAATAATTTCTCCCATTTAAATGTGTCAAAGTTCACTTAGAGCCTTGAAAAGGACTCCAGGAAATGCTCACACCCAAATGCAATGTCAGATTAAGACATAGTGCAGTGCGGAAGGGGCAACCCTCAAGTGTCCAAGTTCAAAGGGAACTCAATGTCCCACGTCAAGGCTCCCAAGAGGGGGACAGAACTTAGGGACTAAGAGAGAGTGCAATTGTAGAAATAGAGTGCTTAAATGGGGAAAGGGAAAGGTAAACAATTACAAATAAATACACATAGGGGAACAGGGGAAATAGGGAAGTTGAAAGAGGCAAGAGCGAACTGTGGGCATACCCAGCAATAAGGAGTGCTAGTATGCCCATAAGCATGTTCGAATACATTGTTATGAAGCTGGTATCCAAAGGATTCAGTTTTAGTTCATGCATAATAGTTTCTATATTGCCATGTCTTAAAACCATAGGTCAAACACATAAGGGGATAGGGAGTAGGGATTCATATCAGAAACAAACAGAAAGAGGTCACCATACTAATTTAAATATTGAACTCTACAGAAAAAGTAAGTATACATGGATACACAAGCTATAAAAGCATATTGTTGTGATGCTGAAGCTTAAATCTGGACATACAAGCTTCAATGAAACAAATAAAGAAAAATAGTAGGTCTTATAAACAAGCAACAATGCAGACAAGAAGAGAGAACACTATTGTCTGGGTATGAGTTTCAGAAGGATTGTGAATTGTGTTTGAGTTTGCAAAAGAGTTGTCCAGTTATAGTGTGAAAATAAGGCAGAAGTAAGGTAAGAAAATAGTTAAGGAACTGAATATCTATTAAGAATCAATCCCAAGACTTCATTTTATTAAGGAATTCATATTAAAATGGGTAAAAACTATTTAAGGAAAGAAGTTAAATAAGCACTTTGTGCAAAGTAGGCAATTAGGGGTAAATACATTGAAGTTCACTTAAGCACAGTATATTTAAAATACGCTGTTGTACAAACAAGGTAAGAAAATCATTAGTACCCAGTAAATAAAAAGGTCTGAGATTATGCACTTATTGATCCATAAGTGAGCCGAGTCAAAAAAGACGACAAAGGTTTTTAACTTAAGGAAAATAAGCAAACAATGGAACGAAATAAATCAAACCTATTTAGAAGGAAGTCTGAACTAATCATAAATTTGTAAGCCCCTTTAGAGTGAAGTTCATCACAGATAAAGAGCATACAAACATGTTGAGTTTAAAGAAGTAGTTGTGCCATTGCAAAATCAGTAGGTAGTGGTTTGTCACATAAGTAAGCAATGCAGAAGAGAAGTAGCATCTAGTAGCATGAAAAAGATCCAATGTAAAAGATTTTAGAAGAGTTTAGCAAAAGGTCAGAATCATATGAAAACAAGGATATCTCAACTCAGTTCAGAGACTCGAAATTGTTCAGAAAGAGTTAGGGGTTTTGAAATAAAACCCTAGTTCAGGCAAATCACATAGCCAAACTTGGAAGAACCCCCAAATTCAATGGTTTCCACCAAAAATCGAGTGCAAAGATGAGAGGGAAAGTAATTAAATTGGAACCGGTTCAGAGGTCTTAGAAAAGAACTGAAACTTCTAAAACGTTTCTTTCAGAAATAGAAACTCAAGAGAAACATGATAAAAAAATAGCATGCAGAACACAATAGAAGAGCTCAAAGAAAACATAGTAGAATAAACTAATTAGAAACATAATGGGAAAATTGATAAGAAAAGTAGGAGAAGCATATTAAGAAGTATTTTAGAAGAAGATTAACCAGAACTCAGTAGGTGGAAGTTAATAAGAACACATAAGAACATAGTAATAGAAAATACAGTAAGATAAACACACAAGAATATAGTAGAGGAAAATACAGTAGAGAAAGCATACGTGAGCACCGTATAGGAAAGTTACAGTAGAAAAAGTATAGAATAACACCGTCGAAGAAGCATACAAGAACACAGTAGAGGCAAATGCATACAAAAAGAAAAAAAAAGTCAGAGAAACATTAATTACTTTCGGAAAACCCTAGATCGGAGAAGAAATATTTTGAAAGTAGTTTTTGAAAGAAACGTCAGAAAAATCACTTAGAATCTTAAGGAAAGCATGGATATAGAACATATCTAGAGAGATGAGAAAACCCTCAAAACTAGGGTTTTCAGAGGAACCCAAGCGATGAGAAAGGGTTGAATCTAAGCAAGAGGAGTCGCGAAGAGGCTTCAAAATAAAACATAGATTGCCGGAACGGGGCTGGAGATGGTCGTGGAACTCGAATCAACAGAGGTCTTGATCCAACCCTTCACTGCCTATTCATGGAGCTTCAGATAATCAGACGTACAGAGCCATAGGTGGCTTGGTGGATGGTGAAACCACTATGGATTTAGGTTAGAGAGTGGCTGGACAATGTGAAAAGGGTTCATCGGAGAGGAGGGGATGGGTAAGGTTCTAGATAGAACCAGAGGTTAGAAAGATAGAGACAAGTGAGGAAAATGAGGGGTATAATTAGGCCATATTAGAAAGCCAAATGTGGCTATAATTTAAATAGACTTTTTACCCTTTTAATTTATAAAAAATAATAAACAAATTTCTGGAAATAAATTAAAGGTACTAATATGACTTATAATATATAATTATCAACTTAAATATATCAAATCCCATTTTATTAATATGAGACAGAATTAAACTTAAAATGGCTAATATTGCAATTATGCAATTTATCCTCAAATATAACAAGTAAATTTTTAAAAATATGTGAAAAATATATTAGCCATATGTTGGTACAAACATAAGAATCCAACAAATGAATCACCAAAAACGATAATTTTAGGGACAATTATTAGGGTTTTCTTGATAAAATAGGGTAATAAATTGATTAAAAATCTATGAAAAAAGTTAAGGAAAAATAGTAGACTTTGGGAAATCATTATATATGCATGTACATGCTATTCTGAAAGATATTTTTCTTATAAAAATATACGACAAAATTAGGTATCAACAATTGTCCATCTTTACCCGGGAAGGATGAAAGAGTTGTCGGGTAAAGATACGATGGCCAATTTTTGACCGAATGAAATGGTTTGAAGAGGCTGGCCGTGCTCTGGATCCTGAGATGCCTACATATCCTAGTCTTATAGGAATAGGGTCATATGTAGTTCGGGATCCATCGCCAGAGTATGCCAATGGAGGTTTTTCAAGAACGGACGCAATGGGATGAACGATTAAGGTCTAAAAGGGCTATCGTTGATATCCAATTTTTCCATACGTGTTTTTATACCAAAACTACTTTCAAGATAGCCTATGTGTGCATATATGAACATCACAAAAGGTTTTGACATTTTATAGGGTTTTTAAACTAATTTATGGCCTATTTTTACGCTATAAAACCCAATAATTATTCCCAAAACTTGCATAAATTTACAAACCCGTTTGGTGCTTTTAAAATTAAATTACGCGCAATTGCAATATTAGCCCACTCCAAGATTTAATAGCATTTTTAATTACAAAATCAATCCAAATATTTTTAAAATTAATATTTACATATTATTTATCAACTTTGCGCTTTTAATTTAATTTTAAAATACTTTTACTATTTTTATTTAATCAAAAGGGAAAGCTGGCTTTTTCAATTATGGCCTCAATTTCTTTCACTTATAGCCTATTTTGACCACACCCCTAATTGACCCCAAATCAGGCCCCAAATCGACGACCCAATTCTATTTTTTTACTTGTTTAGTCCAAACCCGCCCGTTGGTATCATTTAATACTTGCCGTTGATCATTTTGATCAATGGCCCACATCCTTCCTTTCCTTTTTAATTTCAAACAACCATAACCCTATTCTAATTTTCATTTCGACCGTCGCCCTCAAACCCCCCTTCTCTCAAACTCTCTCTACCAATCGAAACCCTAGCCGCCTCTAACGTCTTTTCCGACCAGTTTCTCGCCGGAGTCCGTGGCTTCTCAGACCACGGACAGCCTTCGCTCACTTCCCTTTAGCCCAAAACGCGGTATTCAAGGCTTTCGAGGTTCAAATTCAAAGAGGCCTGTTCAGATCCTCTGACGATTTTATTTCTGTGCCTTCTCCGGCTTTGTTCCGACGTGTTCGAGCCTCAACAGCCTAGATATGGTCCAGCCCTGCTCCAGGCCAGATCCTTTCCAAGCGTTCTCGTTTTTAGGGTTTCTATGAAACCCTAGAAGCTGTTCGAGGTTCTTTCTCTCTTTATTTTCTTAGATTTGTGATAGATATATCGTATACTCGAAGTTTCAAAGCTTTTCCCCAAATTTCTCTTTTCAAAATTAGTCAGTTTCAATATAGGATTTCCAAAAAAAACCTTTAAAACGATTTCTCTTTCTTCTTCTTCTTCTTCTTCTTCTTGTTCTTTTTCTTCTTCTTCTTCTTCTTCTTCTTCTTCTTCTTCTTCTTCTCCTCCTTTCTATACGTGAATCTGCCTGCATATGCTTTGTTCTTATGGGTTTTTGCTTGTGCATATCTTCTCCTAGGTTCATATGTATTGCCGTTATTATGCATGTTCTTCTACTTTAGCTCTGTTATCTCTTCTACTGTTTCTACGGCATGCTTTTATATGTCTAGCTTATGTGTTTCTTCTCTATTTTCTTACTAAGCTTTTGATTCCCTTTACAGGACTTTTTTTTGAGTTCTAAACCTGTTTCGCCTACTGTTTCTTATGTTCTATGTCACCTCTTTTCACTCTTGAGCTTACTTGAGTTCTGGGCTTTTCTTAAACATGCTTTGGTTTTTACCCTATTGATTCAAACTTGCCATTACATATTTGTGTTTCCTCATGAGACCCTCTTAGTCTGTTTCAATGACTTTCCCTCTCCTTTCTGTACCTTACTTAAATTGGAAACCCTTAGGTTTTGGGGTTTCTGCGAGATTGGGTCTTTGTGTCTGGACTAGAATTCTACTTTAGACCCAGGACTAAATCTTTTGCTTATGATTTTGAAAACTGTCTATGCCAATCTCCTCTTTATTGTCTGATGCTCGTGTGCTTATATATGAGGTTTTCTCTTTTAAAAGGGTTCTGCCAACTCATTTTTCTGCACTATAAAAACAAGACATTACACACAATTTTCTACATGACAGACCTCACAAATACTTCAGGCATTAATTGAACACTATACAATTGCAATACCTTCTCTACTACTACTTTTTCTACTTCTAATACTGAGCACTCTACTTCTTTTCTCTTTTACTGCCTGAAACATTCTTGAGTTCCTCTTAAACTCTCAAGAATTTGCTGAAAAACTTGAGTTTGCTCCTACTAGTACCTAGCTGTTTACTTGATCTTATTGTCTTGTTATTATATTTGCAGCTGGTATGTCACTCTTAATTAAATAATTCCCCTCCACAATGTGTTTGGTTTACTCCTAGTTTGTTGTGCTTTACTTATTTCCTTGGTGTTACTGTACACGCCTGTCTTATATGAATCCTTGTCCCCTTACCCTTTTGTATGAAGAGTGTAGTTCCATTCATAGTAGTATCCTATTATCGCTATCCATGACTTTGAACCGGTTTCTTTTGAACCTTTACTCAAACCAACTCCCACTTCCCCTTACCCTTTATATGTTGCGCCTTGACTCAAGTTTGGTAGTGTCCTAATCACCACCCAGACTCAGGTCTGACCTCTAAGGTGTGCTCTTAATTGCTTTGGACCAGGTAATCGGTCAGGGGTGTTCTAGTTTATATCCATGTTTGGGCATGACCACCATTGCTATGGTTCCCTAAGCCCTCTCTCACTTTGCATTTATTCCTAGTTCTAAGTTCTGCCTCCCATTAGTAAGCATGCTTTGGGACGCTGGAGCTCCCTCAGATTTGGATGCCTTAGGACTGGCTATTCCACATTGCACTATTCTATTCTAATGATTATTCAAAGTGTAACCACTACCTAGAGCCCTTGAGGCTCCCTGGAACTCTGAAACACTTTGGATAAGAGAAGGCCTTGGAAATCAGGAAACCGGAATTGGTTAAACTCATGTTATTAGAAAATACGGTTGCATTAGGCGGTTTGGATCTAGCTGTAGACTTTGATGAACTTTACTTCTTCTTTAATTTTTTTTCTTCTTCTGTAATAAGATTTGTATAAATAACTCGGTGAAGTACTAGTAAAAGGGTATGGGAGGGGATTATTTTACTGCATCAAAAGGTAGGTCTCATGCCTATAGGTTTAATATTGTAATTCAGTCATCTTGATACCATGCCTATCGTTTTAATATTTTAATCACCTAGATATCATGTCTATATGTTTAACGTCTTTCCATCATTTAGACACTATGTCGATAGAACTAACAGTCATCCAGAAATTTTGCCTATAGGGTTTAATACTTTATCATCTTGCAAATAATTAGAAACCCTACCTATAGGATTTAATATTCATGTAATCAGTTTCATATAGAAACCATGTCTACAGGAAATGCATACGCATTAGGAAAGCCATAGGATAATCAAATGATCCTTCTTTCATCAGTTTAATAACAGGTCTTCCGGAAAAAAAATCAAGTATAAATATCATGCCTATAGAAGTTTGTCTCAAACTCGCCTGATTTGCTTAAGTAATAAAAATCGTTTAACTGGATTTAACGTCTTATATAACGTTTTCAATAAAAACTCTTATAAGCCTTTTTTTTTAATTCTGAAAGTCTGCACCTTTTCATCTAAAACAGTTTTTTTTAAAATCTTTTGTTTAAATGTTTTACTAAGTCCCTGAGACTATCTTTCAAAAAACAGTACGTCAACCTGTTCTTTCTTCAGAAACTATTCTCGCCATCAAAAACCCTTTCACAACTCTACTATATATTTACTCAAAAAAATATGCTGATTTTAAAGTCTTTTCTGAACTTCTGCAATTTTCAACTTCCTGTTTTTTTAACTCTTCTGCATTAGGCTATTGTCTGAAATTAGTGCTTTTTTTGAGTAACTCATTTGAAATACTTCAATCTCTGACAATTGGATCCGAGTTGCCGAATGCATACCTTTTATCTAGTTCTATGTGTTAAACTAGCCAGTCTGCTGCTTAAGTTTTAATTTACAGACCAAACTAGTATGTGGAATGAATGCTAAGCTACATGTTATCTGACTTACGAGGTTTTATGTGAGCCTTGCATGTTTGTTTGTCAATCCCCTTACTTGCTATTTGTTTTGGTTGTCGAAATTAGTATTTTATCCTTTAAACCCCATATATGCTTTACCCCTTTTCTTCCCTTTTAGGATTAGTAGTCCTAATACCCCGGGACTAATAGGTTGGGATGAGTACTAGCATGCAATAGGTGAACGAGACTAATCGTGTTTAAATACCTTAACAGAGTGGGAACGGTAGAATATGGATATGATGACCGGTGCATTAATATCTCATGTTATCCCTCTTTTGAGGAGTGATTGTTGGGTATTGCATTGATGTGATCCATATTTTGTATAAATCCAGGACCCCCTTTCCTTTTCTTTTATTTGCAATCTCTTCTTTAATTTTGTTCTTTAAATTAACACTTTTTGAAAAGCTGCCCCTTTTCCTTTTCAAAAGCTTAAAACTTATTCGTGATTCATAAGTGCAAAGCTTTACCTGTTTTCTTCTACTTCTTTAAGGTCAGAATTAAAGCATGGCCAGGAACCACACTAGTGGATCTTGAGGGGTGCCTAACACCATCCCCTCGAGATAATCCCAAGCCCTTCCCAAAACTCTGGTTTTCTTTCAAATCTTCTTCTTTTATTTATAGTGTCCTAATGCATTATTATCATTAGGTAGCGACTCTTCAAATTTTATAACCTGATTCCCTCAAGGGAATAAGAGTTGTTTTTCCCATAATATCGTAAGCCCGATTTTGCTTTTTAGTAAAAGGGGGGCGTAGACAGCATGGCGACTCTGCTGAGGATATCATTAGGCTCATACCATTACATGCTATTACTAACTTTATTAATTGCCTTTGCTTATTGTCTTTTAATTATTTTATCATGAAACTAACTTGACTCTTCATGTCTTTCCTTTCCTTTAATTGCTTTTCTTTACTCCTTTATACCATTGTAACATTCGAGCATTTATTGTAATTTTTTACCTTATTTACGTGAAAATACATGTCAATTTGTTTCATTCTTGTAAATTGGATCTTCAACATCATACTCTACTCGTGCCAAAACAAATACTATAGTAACGCTTATAATGAGTGCTTGCGCTCTTCCGATATTATCACCCCTATATTTAGCAAAGACATATTTGCGGTAAAACCAGTCAATAAGCGGTGTAGTCGACGGTTCCGCGCCTTTCCCTCTTGATTTTTCCACTCAAGGGTACCAGTGTAGCACTTCAAAACTTACTCTGTTAAACTGTTCATGCATCATGGTCAAACCTAGTCGAGTCATTTATGTTATCTGCATAATGACTCATTAAGATAGCCTAGTCCAAAGTCCATCGGATTTCCCTTGAAAACCACACGGACACCTCCATGTTCCGTGCATTTATTTGGAAAACTAAATGCCTATTATGCTAATTTTTGAATTAAATAGTCGAGGCTGGGTCTAACCCTTTATTTGCAGAAAAATGAGACATGAAGTCCCCAGATTCGGTATCGTACCAAACATTCACCCAAGGCTGCTAAGATGGTGGGAGGATCTCCATGCCAGCGATCAGACCCTTTTCCGCAAGTACTTAGGGAATATGCCCTCACTTCTGGAAATCTAGCCTAACAACAAAATCATAGAGGCTGCAACTCTATTCTGGGACAGTGATCGGTCGGTGTTTTGTTTTGGGGATTTGGAAATGACTCCTTTACTGGAAGAAATATAGGGTCTATCTTGTATCCCTTTGGAGACTCCGGGTTTGCTTATGCCAGAAAATTGCAAAAGTAGATGCTTTCTTAAGATTATGGGGCTGAAGAAAAATCCCGACCTAACATGTCTAAAGGACTCCTACATACCGTTTGATTTCTTGTATGAGAGATATGGCAATTGCAAGTACTATCGCACCTACACTGACGAGTTCGCCCTCACCTCTTTAGGGCATATACATAGAAGGGTTTTTATGTTTATGTTCTATTTCCTGGGCATGATAGTGTTTCCTATAAAGAAGGATATGATCCACACCAGACTAGCCATAGGGACCAACACTTTAATGGAAGGGATCGACGGGTAGTCTTTCAGCATAATTCCTATGATCATCGCTTAAATTTATCGAGCCTTGGGTGAATGACAACAAGGGGCCCGCACTTTGAGGGTTGTAATCTGTTACTTCAACTTTGGCTTATAGAACACTTTCAGAAAGGTGACTACTGACATGAGATTATACGCGTGGATTGGGATGATCATATCTCTTTCCACCACCCAACGCGAATGAACTTCATGCCCAACATCTTCGCTCAGCTGGAGGACGCTGGAGGATGGGTAGAGCTGTTTGAGAATCCTAAGGAAGATCAAGTATAGTGGATGTTCGAGTGGTTCCCAACATGGGAGTTCATTGTTCATTCTCGAGATGCACTGTTCCTCATACTAATCAGCCTAAGGGGAACTCATACTTATGTCCCTCTTTGAGAAATGAGGCAAGCAGGATGGAAGCAGATCATACCAATGGTAGAAAAAAGGAGTCACTCCAACGATGACTTTCAAAATGATGATAGCCCCCACCGATGTCATGCTCAACATATGTGGCATTTCAAGCTCGTCTTGGAAGAGAAACTATTGAGGTCAGCAAGTATTATGCAAGATGTGTACCACACTACTCGGGTTGATTAGAGGACAATCACACTAGATTGTGTCATCCATGGTTCATCCGAGGTCATAGAAGGACATGGTTGTCAACGCCAACAAGCGGTTAGGGTATATGGAAAGAGGGCTAGTAGAGTTAGAAGGAAAGTTCTTGAAAAGGATTAAAGACTGCCAAAATGCCGAGGGAAGTGCAAGGTGACATCTGGCCCGAGCATATCTGATGTTAGGAGTACGCGAGTTGATGCAGCTGTACAAGGGAGGCAAGAATACTGAATCTGGGGAAGATCCTTTTGGGACCAAGTAGTTAAGATCTTTTACTGCTTTCATAATGTAATAAGTCCATTGGCCATTAGTGACATCTTTATTTCCATTATTTTAAATTGCATTTTTAGACTCGTCTTATTTTTTATCAATAAAATGAGGCATATAGCATTATAAGTACTCCAAATTTAATTTTTCGCTAGGCCTACCTCGGGCACAACGAGGCACCCAAATTAGGAAATGACTTATATTCCTGCACAACATTTTAAATATCGCAAAATTCTTTTTATCAGAATCCGCAATAACTTTTTACCTTTTTGTCTTTCTTTTATTTTTATTCCCCTTCTCAAAGGTTAGTTCGTCCATTCTACACCATCAGCATACTCAACAAGATCTAAGGGCCCTCCACCTCCTCATCCTCTTAGTCCTACCAGAAATAGGAACAAAGGCAAAATGCGAGATGCAAATACTAGAAAGGAAATTGATGAAACTTCTCAGGGTACCCCAATGAGCAAGGAAGCTGCTGCTCATCTTTTGCAACCATTGCCGAAATTTTAGGAAGAATTAGACCAAGTTTGGAACTTGGCAAACCTGTCAATCACTCTTGTCCCTCATGATATTAATACCCAGAACCCCGTACCTCCACCAAATACCCCTCAACCACCAGTACAACCCACTCAGACCCAAGCACGCAACACATGCAACAACACTCCATTACTCATTCCTGAACCCCAAAATACCACAAACGACCATAATATTCCTATATTTGTGGACTATGTACCCGACTATACCCAGCCAATCTCATGTGCACCCGAATCAGATGACAAAGACTCCCTCATTCAAAATTTAGTTGCAGAGCTCAAGAGGTTAACTAGCCAGGTCCAGGGTATCGAAGGTAGCAAAGGTGTTGAGGGGCTAAACTACGAAGATCTTTGTGTTCAGCCAGATGTTGAACTACCGGAGGAGTACAAACCTCCCAAGTTCGAGATGTTCGACGATATAGGTGATCTCAGGGTCCATATGAGAATGTATTGCATCAAGCTGGTAGGAGTTGGAATTGATAAGAAAATCTGCATGAAGTTGTTCATGAGGAGTCTGAAAGGTGATGCCTTATCTTGGTATATCATCCAGGATGCAAAGAAATGGATGAGTTGGGTGAGCATGGCTTCCAAATGGACCGATTCAGGTCCAACATAGAGAATGGGCCAGATGTGTCCTATATCTAGAATCTGAAGAAGAAGCATGCAGAGACCTTTTGCGGGAACACTGCTCGGTGAAGGTCAGAAGCTGCTAAGGTCAGGCCAGACGTAGAGGAAGAACAGATGAATAGGTTCTTTGTTTGGGCTCAGGATCCGCAATACTATGAGAGACTACTGTTGGTAGAAGGTTAGAAGTTCTCCAACATCATTAAGTTGGAGAAAGAATTGAGGAAGGTATCAAAAATTGTATGGTTACTAATCTTGAAGCATTACAGTCCACCAACAAGACTTTACAGTCTGGTGCCATATCAAAGAAGAAGGACGTGAATTCCATAATGGCTGCCAAAGAACTAAATCCCCTATGAAATACCAAAAATACCACACAACTCCACTCACAAATCAACCTTCCCTAAATTACCAAGCCCCCTCGTCCAGATACCATATTCCACCACCCACCTACCAATCATCTCCACCTCGACTACCTATATATCAACGCATCTCACCAAGATATTCCCAACTCGCACCTGTGTACCAAGCCTGTAATGCCCAACCTTCATACTATCAGTCATTGCTCACCCGCCAAAACTTTCCTCGACCCAAATAGAATTTCGACCAAAGGCCTCCTAGACAATATACCACCATCGCTGAACCAATCGACCAACTATGCAAAAGACTCAAAGCAGACGGTTACATTACACCTATCCTAGCCATAACTCCTGAAAATCCCTCCCAAAGGATCAATCCCAACACAACCTGCGCATACCATTCTGGAATAAAAGGCCATACCATCAATGAGTGTCGCTCGTTGAAAGATAAGATACACACCTTGATTGACAATAAAGTCATTATAGCAAAGGAGCCCGCTCCCAATGTCCGTAACAACCCTCTGCCAGACCACAAGGATGGAAGTATTCATATGATCAAGATAGAAGATGATTGGGACACCAAATGGTTAATTAGATTGATTGCAGAAAGAGATGAACCGAAAAAGCCGACAGCCACCCACAATCATATTGTTGTCCAAATCCAGCCCTCTGAAGGAGATGAGGTAAATGTGTCCAAACCACTTGAGTTCGAAGCACCTTCTGTAAAGGCGTTGGGACCAATTGAGGTCAAGTTCGGAATTTTAAAAGCACCTGCACTATTTGAAGTTGTTGTGTTACCTCCAAGGGTTCCAATTCCGGTCACGATGACATATGTGACCCCATTCAAATCAAATACCATACCTTAGGATTATACACCTGAAGCTATGAGAAGAGGGAAAACCAAAGAGGGAGAAGCGATCGTCACGTAGGGCATGACCAGAACAGGCAGGGTATACACTCTGGAATATTTAGCTGAGTCCAGCAAGCAAGCCTCTGGACGGCCTGTTGACGCTGGTCCTGATGACCTTTGGAGGAAGATACAAGCTAACGAATACTCGGTTGTAGAGAAATTGAACAAAACACCAACGTAGATTTCCATCTTCGCTCTTCTGCAAAGCTCTGAGGCACACAAGAATGCTCTGGTGAAAATATTGAGTGAAACTTAGGTTCCCAGCAATATAACCAGAGGCGAAATGGAAAATATGGTAGGATAAGTGTTGGAATGTTACAATATAACCTTCCACAAGGATGAGCTACCACCAAAAAGACTCAGTCATAACAAGGCGTTGCACATCACTGCGCAATGCAAAGATTACTTCATCACCAGGATCTTGGTTGACGGGGGATCCAGCAATAACATATGTCCCACTAATAACCCTCAGGACATTGTGGAAAGGACTGCATGAGATAAAAGACGGAGCTATTAATGTTAAAGCATGCGATGGGTCCCAATGATATCCATCATTGGAGAAATCAGCTTGTGCTTGCAGATAGGACCTACCTGGTTCGATGTTGAATTTCAAGTGATAGATGTCCCAGTATCCTACAATTTATGGTTGGGGCGACCTTGGATCCACGCCGTTGGGGCTGTGGCATCAACCTTGCACCAAGCTGTGAAATTTTAATGGAATCATCAGGAAGTGATCATTCATGGCGATGGTAGCAACCCTGTATAAAGTTGCCAAACCATCCCAATGATCAGGGTAGGAGGAGAATAGGCGGAGAAACATACCATCACATCGAGCGAGTCAATGCCGTGGACAAAGGCAGTGGTGGGATAACAAGATTGAAAGCATCCTAAATTGAAACGGGTATGAGCCAGGAAAAGGACTTGGCAAGAATCTCCAGGGTATCACCAAACCTATGAAACTAAAGAAGCATGGTACCACTTTTGGCTTAGGGTATGAATATACATGGGAGGAGTTCAACCATTGGTCACCACCATGGAGCAGCCCCTACTAACTGTTTGAGCACCCCATACCTCAGTTGGAGTAGACCTTGGAGCCAACTGATGTTATATATGCATCAGAGGAGGATGAAACACTTGCAGCGAAAAAGAACCTGTTTCTTGAAGATGACATGGAGTGTTGTGTTATCTTAAAGGAGGAAGGAGAGGAAGGCCCTTCGATTCAAGTTGTGAACCAAGGGGACCGCCTCACCAATTGGTCGGTCAGGACAACGAGTGCCCGAAATGCTTCGGGATAGCATGGTTAAACGAGCATTATGCATCGCATCTTTATTTTACTAGTTGATGTTTTCTTTCCGTATTATCTTTACTTTCGAAAAGGGCTCCGATGTTTCAAAGAATTATGAATTTATTCAAAGCTTTTTCCAAGTTTATTATATATCCCTCTCTCATTACTTTTCTCTATCATTTACTTTACTTTACAAAGTATTACTATTACATATATTGATGATGAACCAACGATTGTGACTTGCAACGAGGCAATGCAGCAAACACACATAGATTCAGAAGAAGATGTTATACTAGAAGAGTTTGTCAGAGAGGTCAAGAACTTTGAGAATAGACCTAAGTCCAACTTGGACGAAACTGAGGTTGTTAATTTGGGGGAAACAGAGAATGTCAAGGAGATGTGCAACAGCGTGCACCTGTCGCCATCAGAAAAGAAAAAATACACCGAGTTCCTAAAAGAGTATGAGGACATCTTTGCATGGTCGTATGATGATATGACTGGTCTCAGCACATCCGTTGTAGCTCACAAGTTGCCAACAGATCCGGAATGTCTGCCAGTAAAGTAGAAGCTCAGAAAGTTCAAACTCGACATGAGTTTGAAAATCAAAGAAGAGGTTACCAAGAAAGTCAAATCCAGGGTTCTCAGAGAGGTAGAATATTCAATGTGGTTAGGAAACATCGTGCCAGTATCGAAAAAAATGGGAAAGTTAGAGTCTGTATCGATTACCGGGATCTCAACTAGGTCAATCCTAATGATGACTTCCCCTTGCCGAATATACATATATTGATTGGCAACTGCGCCAAGCATGAGTTATAGTCATTCATATATTGTTTTGCTGGATACATCAGATATGGATGGATGATGAAGATGCAGAGAAAATGGCATTCATCACGCCGTGGGGGATGTATTGCTACTGAATGATGTCGTTTGGGTTGAATATTGCTAGAGCCACCTACATGAGGGCCATGACTACTATCTTTCATGACATGATACATAAAGAAATCGAGGTATATGTGGATGATGTCATCATCAAGTCCAGGAAAGCTGGAGATCATATGGAAGACTTAAGAAAATTCTTCAACAGGTTGAGGAGGTACAATTTGAAACTGAATCCCGCCAAGTGTGCATTCGGGGTTCCTGCTGGAAAATTACTGGATTTCATGGTGAGTCGCAGAGGGATAGAACTGGATCCATCAAAAATCAAAGCCATCCAAAAACTGCCGCCGCCAAAGAACAAGGAAGATGTGAAGAGTTTTCTGGGAAGACTCAACTATATCAGCCGGTTCATAGCTCATTCCACCATCATTTGTGAACCTATCTTCAAGATGATGAAGAAGGATGCTGCCACCAAATGGACCGATGATTTTCAAAAAGCTTTTGACAGAATTAAAGAATACTTTTCGACGCCACCGGTCTTGGTTCTACCTGAACCAGGAAAACCCCTACTGCTTTATCTCGCAGTATTGGATGAGGAGTTCGGTTGTGTTTTGGGACAACATGATTAAATAGGGAGAAAGGAGCAAGCAATCTATTACCTCAGCAAAAAGCTTACCCCGTACGAGGCTCGGTATTCCTTATTAGAATGATTTTGCTGTTCTCTAACTTGGGTAGCTCAGAAATTGAGGCACTCTCTATGTGATTACACCACTTATCTCATATCAAAGATGGATCCGTTAAAGTATATCTTTCAAAAACCCATGCCTACTGGTAATCTCGCCAAATGGAAAATCTTTTTAAGAGAACGCGACATTGTTTATGTCACTCAAAAGGCTGTCAAAAGGCAATCTTTGGCATATTATCTCGCCGAGAATCCTATGGGAGGAGAATACGAGTCATTGAAGACGTATTTTCCTGATGAGGAGATAGCTTCCATAGGAGATGACATTGAAAAATCCTATGACATTTGGAGGATGTCTTTCGACGGAGCCGTGAATTTCAAAGGAGTTGGCGTAGGATCAGTCCTGGTATCAAAAATTGGTCAGCATTACCGGGTATCCGCCATGCTCAGGTTCCCATGCAATAACAACATGGGCGAATACGAAGCCTGCATCTTGGGGCTGAGACTAGCCATTGACATGAATGTTCAGGAGCTACTAGTGATTGGTGACTCGGACCTACTCATACATCAGGTTCGAGAAGAGTGGGCAACCAAGAATTCTAACATACTCCCTTATCGGCATCACATAAAGGGGCTGAGGAAAAGGTTCACAAAGACCGAATTTTAGCATGTTCCTAGAATATAGAATAATTTCGCTGATGCACTAGCGACTTTGTCATCCATGATCCAACATCAAGACACCAATTTCACTAATCCCATTCAGGTCAAGATCTATGACCACCAGCTTATTGTGATCATGTTGAGGAAGAAGCGGATGGAAAATCGTGGTTCAACAATATCAAAGAATACTTGACAATAGGAGAATATCCTGAACTCGCAAATGCCATTAAGAAGCGCACACTAAGGAGATTATATAACAATTTCTTTCATAGCAGAGGAATCAAGTACAAGTGGACTCCCGATTTGGGATTACAAAGGTGTGTCGATGCAAGGGAAGCAGCTAAACTATTGGAAAAGGTGAACGCAGGGACCTACGAACCACACATGAATGGTTTCGTTTGGGCTAAGAAGATACTCCGAGTAGGGTATTTTTGGATGACTATGGAAATGGACTACATATAGTATGTCCGAAGGTGCCATCACTGTCAAATACATGCAGATATGATAAAAGTACCTCCAAACGAGCTTACTACAACAAGCTCACCATGGTCATTCGCCGCTTGGGGAATGGATGTCATTGGACCGAGCGATCCTGTCGCATCAAATAGACACAGGTTCGTCTTAGTGGCAATTGATTACTTTACTAAATGTGTCGAAGCAGCATTGTACAAAGCAGTGACTAAGAAAGTTGTAGCAGATTTTGTCCACAAACGAATTGCTTATCGGTTCGCAATTGTTGAATCAATCATCACTAACAATGGTTCCAATCTCAACAGTGATTAGATGAAGGCAATGTCTGAGATGTTTAAAATTAGGCACAAGAAATCTGCAGCTTATAGACCTCAGATGAATAGAGCTATACAAGCAGCCAATTAGAACATCAAGAATATACTAAGAAAGATGATTGAAAGGCATAAGCAATGGCATGAGAAGTTGTCATTTTCATTACTAGGATATTGTACCACAATCCGCACATCAACCGGGGCAACTCCCTACGTGTTTTTTTATGGTACAAAGGCAGTCATTCCCGCTAAAATAGAAATTCCCTCTTTGAGGATCATACAAGAAGCAGAGTTAGATGACACAGAATGGATAAAAGGTCGCTACGAGCAGTTAGTCCTTATAGACGAAAAGAGAATGAATGCAGTTTACCACGGTCATTTATATCAGCACAGAATGTCTAGGGCCTTCAACAAAAGAGTTACCAAGGAAGTTTACACCGGGGCAGCTGGTGTTGAACAAAATATTTTCACATCAAGATGAAGCAAATGGGAAGTTCTCTCCCAAGTGGCAAGGTCCGTACATGGTTCACCGGGTTTTAAATGGGGGAGCCCTTATTCTTTTATAAATGGACGGAGAAGTCTGGCCGAAGCCAATCAACTCAGACACAGTGAAATGATACTACATTTGATCATATGCTTTTTATTCATGATTTAATTTGAACTACGCCTGACCTGACTTCTGTTTAAGAGGGGATACGTAGGCAGCCCTATGGGTTTGCTCACATTTTAATAAAATTCCATTTTCTCCGCTATTGAAACTACGGCAGGATTTTGAGGAGGACCCTCAAAATTCCGAAGTCAGTTTTCTCATCAACGCCAACCAAGTAAACTGGGGCAGAATTTTGAGGGGTCCCTCAAATTCAAAATCAATCCATTTTTCAGTCATTCTACACAGCCGTCAATAGTTTCAGCCCAGTAATCTGGGGCAGAATTTTGAGGAGGACCCTCAAAATTCCAAAAGAAGCAAGGTTTCCATGTCTTTGAACCACGTCACGTTTATTGGTTCATCCGAAATAAAATCATTTTTCAAATGTATACTTACATTATATCTGTTAAATCATGCATAAATATTATTTACATTGCTGATTTTAGAAATGCTACCCCAATGATACAAGAGCCAGGGGATACGAACTAATCTGCACCTCTGCAAAACTCATGATTTTTCTTTGGATGTAGGCACCCACGTCGCAAATCATTGAACACATTCACTCTTCAGGGTTAAAACTCTCATAGCGATTGCTCTTTCACAAATCTATTATCTACACCCAACATCCCCCAGCAGTCACGATACCACAACCGTCTATAAGCTAAGAAAACTTACTACTATTCGCTCCTTTACATTCCTGCACTACATAAGGCTACTTATCTTCCTTTCGAGACTAAGATCTGTCTCCATCTATTTTTTTTTTGCATAAGGCTATTTTCTGCCTTCTGAGGTTAAGCTCTACCTCCATCCTGCATGAGGCTACTTATCTGCCTTTTGAGACTAAGCTCTGTCTCCAGCTGCATTTTTGCATAAGACTATTTTTTTTCCTTCCAAGGTTAAGCTCTACCTCCATCCTGCATAAGGCTACTTATCTGCATTTCGAGACTAAGATCTATCTCCATCTTCGTTTTTGCATAAGGCTATATTCTGCCTTCCAAGGTTAAGCTCTACCTTCATCCTGTATAAGCCTACTTATCCGCCCTCCAAGACGAAGCCTTGTCTCCATCTACATTTTGCATAAGCCTATCTATCTGCTTTCCGAGGCTACCTCCATCCTACATATGGTTACATATCTGCCCTCCGAGTCTAAGCCCCGTCTCCATCTGCATTTTGTATAAGGCTATCTATCTGTCTTACGAGGTTAAGCTCTACATCTATCGTGAAAAATGCTATCTATCTGCCTTCCGAGGTTAAGCTCTACCTCCATCCTACATAAGGCTACTCATCTACCTTCCGAGACTAAGAGTCCTCTATATCCTACAAAGCTGAAATATCAGCACCTGCATTTAAATTCTCGCTCTGGCTGAAAGATAACCACCTTTTGCATTCATTTGGCTGAAAGATTGACACCTTCTCATAGGCAGAAAGATCGCCAACTTATTCAAAGGCGTCATAGTTTGGAGGCACCATCTGCATAGCCCGAGAACACCATTTCATGGCCTGCAAATCTTTACCTTATGCTCTTCATGGCCTAGGACATCATAGTCTGAGGACGTCATCCTAACCGTTCGAAGACAACATTCGTGGTCCAACGGGAACTTGCATAATTTTTAATTATGCACAAATACACACATTCGTTACATACAGGTACACCGGCTAGAAAACGGCCGCCTCAGTAGGAGCAATCCCGCTCATGTTCTCCGCAACTAAGTTTAACTCCAAACACCTGTTTATTTATGACCATCGCGTTTGTCTTCTCGAACCCCCATCGACGCATTCCGTCAATAGTTCATGAACTACATATGGCCTAATTTTTATAAAACCATGGATATGTAGGCATCTCAGAAGCCAGGACTCGGCCAGATTCTTTTCAATCACCAATTCGGTCAAAATGGGTCATCTTATCTTTACCCGATAACTCTTTCATCCTCCTCGGGTAAAGAGGGGCAGTTGTTGATACCCAAATTTTCCAATGTGTTTTTACACCCAAAATACTTTCAAGTATTCTATATGTGCATATATGAGCATCACAAATGGTTTTGAAATTTTTAAGGATTTTTTAAACTAATTATGGCATATTTTTTACACTATAAAATCTAATAATTATTTTCAAAACATCACATTTTGGAAAATAATTATTTTATTCTCATATTTACACCAAGATTTATTTTTCATAATTTTACAAACTCGTTTTGGTGTTTCTAAATTTAAATTATGTGTAATTTCAATTTTAGGCCACTCCAAGATTTAATAACATTTCTAATTACAAAATCAATTATAATATTTTTTAACTTAATATTTACATATTTTTTATCAACTCAGTGCTTTTTGTTTGATTTTAAAATACTTTTACTATTTTTATAAAATCAAAAGGGAAAACTCGTTATTTCAATCATGGAATCAATTTGTTTCAGTTATAGCCTATTTTTACCACCCCAATAGACCCCAAATCAGGCCCCAAATAGACGATCTAGTTCCATTTTTTTACGAGTTTAGTCCAAACCTGCCCGTTGGTATCATTTAATCTTGGCCGTTGATCAAAATGATGAACGGCCCGCATCCTTCCGTTCCTTTTTTATTTCAAACTACCTTAACCCTATTCTCATTTTCATTTCGACCACTGCCCTCAACCCCCCCCCCCCCCTCTCAAAATCTCTCCAGCACTCGAAACCCTAGCCGGCTCTATCGTTTTCTCAGACCAGCTTCTCGCCGGAGTCCTTGGCTTCTCGTACCATGGACGACCTGTGCTCACTTCCCTTCACCCCAATTCGGGCTATTCAAGGCTTTCGAGGTTTAACCTCAATGAGTCCTGTTCATATCCTCCACCAATTTTGTTCTTGTGGCTTCTCCGACTTCGTTTCGATGTGTTCGAGCCTCCAGAGCCTAGATATGGTCCAGACCTATTCCAGGCCAGATCCTTTCCTAGCCTTCTCATTTCTAGGGTTTCTGAAAAACTCTAAAAGTTGTTCAAGGTTCTTTCTCTCTTTATTTTCTTAGATCTGTGATAGGCCTGTGGTATACTCAAAGTTTCAAAGGTTTTCCCCAAATTTCTCTTTTCAAAATTAGTCTGTTTTAGTTTAGGGTTTCCAAAAAAAAAAACCTCTAAAAAAAATTTATGTTTCTTCTTCTTCTTTCTTTCTTTATGTGAATCTGCATGCATATGTTTTGTTCTTACGTGTTTTCGCTTGTGCATATGTTCTCTTATGTTCTTATGTTTTGCTGCTATTAAGCATGTTCTTCTACTTGTGCCCTGTTATCTCTTCTACTGTTTCTACAACATGCTTTTACACGTCTAGCTTATGTGTTCCTTCTCCATTTTCTTACTGATCTTTTTTTTGCCTTTACTGGACTTTTATTTGAGCTCTAAACCTATTTTGCCTACTATTTCTTAAGTTCTATGTCACCTCTTTTCTCTCTTGAACTTGCTTGAGTTCTGACCTTTTCTTAAACATGCTTTGTTTTTTTACCCTATTTCTTCAAACTTGCCATTATATTTATGTGTTTCCTCATGAGACTCTCTGAGTCTTTTTCAATGACTTGCCCTCTCCTTTTTGTACCTTACTCAAATTTGAAACCCTGGGGTTTGGGGTTTCTGCGAGATTAGGTCGTTGTTTCTGGACTAGGATTCTACTTTAGACCCTAGACTTAATCTTTTGCTTATGATTTTGAAAATTGTCTATGACAATCTCTTCTTTCTTGACTGGGATTCTAGGATTCCGCTTATATATGAGGTTTTCTCTTTCAAAAGAGTTCTTCCAACTTGTAATTGATTCCAATTTCCTTTTAAAGTTCGATTGATTTACTACTGATTTTCTAATTGAACTATTTCTCACCCTTTTTCTGACTAAGTTCATTTGAACAAAGCTTTTTACTGGTTGTTTGATTGATCTACTTGCCTTATTTCTCACAAATCATGTACCATGGATTCTTGCCATGAATAATCCCTATACATTTACCTGTGTTATGTTACTTTGGAAAGTTTTTTAGTTATTCTTGTTTTCTTAATTGTCTCATGCCAGTTTGAAATCAAATCCCTTAACCTTAGGGAAACCTTTTGTAATTGATTGTAAACTATTTTCTTGCATTTCTGCTCACTCATTTTCTGCACTATAATGACAAGACACTGCACACAATTTTCTACACGACAGACCTCACAAACACATTAGGCTTCAATTGAATACCATACAATTGCAATACTTTCTCTACTACTACTTTTTCTACTTCTAATACTGAGCACTCTACTCCTCTGCTCTTTTACTGCCTGAAACATTCTTGAGTTCCTCTTAAACTCTCAAGAATTTGCTGAAGAACTTGAGTTTGCTCCTACTAGTTTCTGGCTGTTTACTTGCTCTTATTTACCTGTTATTATAGTATTTGCAGATGGTATGTCACTCTTAATTAAATAATGCCCCTCCATTATGTGTTTGTTTTACTCCTAGTCTGTTGTTCTTTCCTTATTTCCTTGTGTTTATGTACATGCCTGTCTTATATGAATCCCTGTCCCCTTAGCCTTTTGTATGAAGAGAGTAGTTCCAGTCATGGCAGTATCCTATTATTCATATCCATGACTTTGAACTGGGTTCTTTTAAGCCTTTACTCAAACCAACTCCCACTCCCCCTTCCCCTTATGTGCTGAGCTTTGACTCAAGTTTTGTGGTGTCCTAATCACCATGTAGACTTAGGTCTGACCTCTAAGGTCTAATCTTAATTTGTTTTCGACCAAGTAATCGGTCAGGGGTGTGCCAGTCTATATCCATGTCTGGCATGACCACCATTGCTATGGTTCCCTAATCCCGTTCTCACTTTGCATTAATTCCTAGTTCTAAGTTCTGCCCCCCTTTGGTAAGCCTTGCTTTGGCACCCTGGATGTCCCTCTAAACTTGGATGCCTTAGGGCTGGCAGCTATTCCACACTGCAATATTATGTTCTAATTATTATCCAGAGTGTAATCACTGCCTAGAGCCCTTAAGGCTCCTTGGAAATCTGAAACACTTTGGATAAGAGAAGGCCATGGAAATGTGGAATCCGGAATTGGTTAAACTCATGTTATTAGACATTTACGTTGCATTAGGCGGTTTGGATCTAGTTGTAGAATTTGATGTACTTTACTTCTTCTTTCATCTTTTTTCTTGTTCTATAATAAGATTTTTATAAAGAACTCGAGGAGTATGGGGGGATTATTATACTGCATCAAAGGGTAGATCTGCATATAGGTTTAATGATGTAATTCAATTATCTAGATACCATGCCTATAGTTTTAATATTTTAGTCACCTAGATATCATGTCCATAGGTTTAACGTCTTTTAATGATTTAGATACTATGTCTATAGAACTAACAACCATCTAGAAATTCTGCCTATAGGGTTTAATACTTTATCGTTTCGCAAATCATTAGAAACCCTGCCTATAGGATTTAATATTCATGTAATCAGTTGCACATAGAAACCATGCCAATAGGAAATGCATACGCATTAGGCAAGCCATGGGATGAGTAAATAATCCTTCTTTCATTAGTTTAATAACAGGTCTTGAGGAAAAAAATCAAGTATAGATATCATTCCTATAGGAGTTCATCTCAAACTCGCATGATTTGCTTCAGTAAGAACAATCTATTAATTGGCCTTAACGTCCAATATAATGTTTTCAACAAAAACTCTTATAAGCTTTAATATTTTTTAATTCTGCAAGTCTTCACCCTTTCATCTGAAACAGTTCTTTAAATCTCCTATTTAAATGATTTAATAAGTTCCTTATACTATCTTTCAAAAAACAATATGTCAACCTGTTCTTTCTTCAAAAAGTGTTCTCGCATTCAAAAACCCTTTCGCAACTCTACTATATATTTACTCAAACAAATCTGTCGATTTTAAGGTCATTTCAGAACTTCTGCAATATTCAACTTCCTATTTTTTTTAACTCTTCTGCATTAGGCTCATGTCTGAAATAAATGCTTTTCCTGAGTAACTCATTTAAAATACTTCAATCTCTAATCATTGGATCTGAGTTCCTAATGCGTACTTTTTATCTAAATTTATGTGTTAAACCAGTCCATCCTCCGCTTAAGTTTTAATTTATAGACCAAACCAGTATGTGCATGGCATGCTAAACTACATGTCATTTGACTTACGGGGTTTTATGTGAGCCTTGCACGTTTCTTTGTCAATCCCCTTACTTGCCAGCTGTTTCGGTTGTCGAAATTAGTATTTTTTCCTTTAAACCCCATATATGCCTTACCCCTTTTCTTCCCTTTTAGGATTAGAAGTCCTAATACCCTGGGACTGATAGGTTGGGATGGGTACTAGCATGCAATAGGTAAACGAGACTAATCGCGATTAAATACCTTAAACCCAGGACCCCCTTTCCTTTTCTTTTATTTGCAATCTCTTCTTTAATTCTGTTCTTTAAAATAACACTTTTTAAAAAGCTGTCCTATTTTCCTTTTCAAAAGCTTAAAACTTATTCGTGATTCATATGTGCAAAGCTTTACCTGTTTTCTTCTATTTATTTAAAGTCACAATTAAATCATGGTCGGGAACCACACTAGTGGATCTTGAGGGGTGCCTAACACCTTCCCTCGAGATAATATAAATCCCTTACCCGAACTCTGGTTTTCTTTCAAATCTTCTTCTTTTATTTAATGTGTCCTAATGCACTATAATCAATCGGTGGTGACTCTTCAAATTCCATAACCCGATTCCCGGTAAGGAATAAGATTTATTTTTCCCATAATGTCGTAAACCCGATTTCGCTCTTTAGAAAAAGGGGGGCTTTCATGGTTGCGGGAGCCGGAGCGGGATTGCTCTTGATGAGACGGCCATTGCTCACCGGTTTAACTGCAAATAGAAAATATATTGTGCGGAAATTTAAACATAATGCAAGTTCCCATCGGACCATGAATGTTGTATTTGGACGGTTAAGATGACGTCCTTGGACCATAATGTCATGAGCCATGAGCGTATTATAAAGGATTCGCAGGCCATGAAATGATGCTCTCGGGCTATGAGAATGGTGCCTCCGAACTATGATGCCTTTGAATAATAATATGCAAGAGATTAAAAGGGATCCTCAGGAAATGGCATGACGTTCTCGGTCTATGAAAATGGTGCCTTCGAACAATGATACTGCAGGATAATTTTGGCGATCTTTCTGCCCATAAAATGCAGTAGGTGGCGGTCTTTCAGCCCATGAAATGCAATAAGTGGCGGTCTTTCACCCAATGCAAATGTAAAATAATGCGGCGATATTTTAGCCATGCAAGTGTAAAATCAAGGGGCGATTTTTCAGCCATATAGATGGAGGTAGAGCTTATCCTCGGAAGGTAGAATGGTTGTCTTATGCAATGTAGAGAATTCAGATGGAGAAAATTCTTAGTTTCGAAAGGCAGAATTGTAGCCTTATGCAATGCAAAGAATGCAGACGAAGATAGAGCTTAGTCTCGCAAGGTAGAATATTAGTCTTATGCAATGCAAGAAATGCATATGGAGACAGTGCTTTTCTCGAGCTGCTCGGCTCTGATTTGGGTGATATTGTGCGTATCGAAGGGTAGTATTGCAAATCAAAGCGACTTTAGTAATAAACATGCATGTTTTTAGTATAGAAAATGTAACATAAATACATAAATAAGAATAGTTTTCCTTAGATGAATCGACGACTGCGACGTGGTTCAAGATATTGCAGCTTCTCTTGCTCCAGAATTTTGAGGGTCCTCCTCAAAATTCTGCCCAAATTTCCAATCGAGGGACAAAAATGAAAATTTTATTGAATTGTGACTGAACCCATAGGGCTGCCTACGTATACCCTCTTAAACGAGAATAAACCCAGGCATAGTTCAAATTACATAACAAAGGAAAGCATAAAGATAACACATAGTAACGCTTGACTGCATCTGAATTGATCGGCTTTGGCTAGACTTCTCCATCCATTTCTGCAAGTATGAGCCTATTAGAACCCGATGAACAGTGTATGGAACCTACCAGTTGGGAGAGAATTTCCTTTTTGCATCATCTTCATGTGGAAAGATTCTCTTTAACACCAGCTGTCCCGCTGTACACTACCTTGGCTTGACTCTTTTGTTGAAGGCTCTGGACATTCTGTTTTGATAGATTTGACCATGGCAAACTACATTCATCCTCTTTCCATCTATAAGAGCCAGTTGTTCGTAACAACTCTTCAACCACTCTGCATCGTCAAGTTCTGCTTCCTATATGATCCTCAAGGAAGGTATTTCTACTTTGGAGGGAATGCCGCTTCTGTACCATATACCAACATATAAGGGGTTACCCCAGTTGATGTGCGGACTGTGATGCGGTACCCCAATAAGACAAATGATAGTTTCTTATGCGACTGTTTATGCTTCTCTATCATATTCCTCAATATCTTCTTGATATTCTTGTTGACGGCTTCTAGAGCTCCGTGCATCTGAGGTCTATAGGTTAGAATTCTTGTGTTTGATCTTGAAGGTTTCACATATGGCTTTCATCAGTTCACTGTTGAGGTTGAAGCCATTATCAGTGATAATTGACTCCAAAATCCCGAACTGACAAATGATAAGGTTGCAGATGAAATCTTTCACCACTTTCTTACTCACTGCTCTGTAAGATGCTGCTTCAACCCACTTGGTGAAATAAGTAACTGCTACTAGGATAAACCTATATCCATTGGAGGCAACAAGCTCGATAGGTCCGATAATATCCATTCCAAAGTGGCGAACGTTCATGGTGAGCTTGTTGCATTAAGCTAATTTAGAGGCACCGTTATCATGTTTGCATATATCTGGCAGTAGTGGCAATTTTGAACGTACTGGATGCAGTCTGTTTCCATAGTCATCCAAAAGTAACCAATCCAAAGTATCTTCTTGGCTAAGACAAAACTATTCATATGTGGACGGTAGGTCCCAGCATGGATTTCTTCTAGTAGTTTAGTTGCTTCCTTAGCATCAACACACCTTAGTAATCCCAAATCCGAAATCCTCCTATACAGGATTCCTCTATTGTGAAAGAAATTGTTAGACATTCTTCGAAGCGTGCGTTTCTGAGTGGAGTTTGCAAGATCTGGGTATTCTCATTTTGCAAAATATTCCTTGGTATCATGAAACCAAGGTTTTTCATCTGCTTCTTCTTAGACATGTGCATAATAAGTTGGCTGATCATAGATCTTCACCGGAATAGGACCAATGAAGTTTTTAACTGGATGCTGTATCACGGATTATAGGGTAGCTAATGCATCGACCAACTGATTCGGGACTCAAGGAAAATGCTGGAACTCTGTCTTTGCGAACCTCTTTCTCAACTCCTATACATGATACAAATAAGGGAGTATCTTGCAGTTCTTGGTCGCCCATTATTCTCGGACCTGATGAATAAGAAAGTCTAAATCCCCAATTACAAGCAACTCTCTGATGTTCATGCCAATGGCCATCTTGAGTCCTAATATGCAGGCTTCGTATTCGGCCATGTTGTCTATGCACGGGAACTTGAGTTTGGCAAACATCGGATAATGCCGACCGTTTTATGACACTAGGATTACTCCTATGCCAAGTCCTTTGAAATTTTCTGCTCCAACAAAAAACATTGTCCAATCTCTCCTACGAATGATACCTCTTCGTCAGGAAAATACATCTTTCGGGGTTCGTATTCTCCATCCATGGGATTCTCGGCAAGGTTATCTACCAATGCATGTCCTTTGACTACTTTCTGAGTTATGTAGACAATGTCAAATTCACTCAACAGGATTTGCCACTTGGCTAGCTTGTCGGTATGCATAGGCTTCTGAAAGATGTACTTCAAGGGATCCATCCTTGATATGAGATATGTAGTATAGGCATAGAAGTAGTGCCTAATCTTCTGAGCTACCCAAGTCAAAGCACAACATATGTGTTCTAATAGTAAATACTGGGCCTCGTACGGGGTGAACTTCTTACTAACATAATAGATGGCCTGCTTACTAGAACACAACTGAAGGCTCCATCTAGTACTGTGAGGTAGAGTAATAGAGGTCTACCTTGCTCGGGAGGGACCAAAATTGGTGGTGTTGATAGGTTCTTCTTGATTCTGTCAAAAGTCTTTTGGCAGTCGCTAGTCCATTTGGTAGCGGCGTCCTTCTTCAACATCTTAAAGATTGGTTTGCCGGTAACTGTAGATTGTGCTATGCACCGGCTGATGTAGTTTAGTCTCCCTAATAAACTCATTACGTCCTTCTTTCTCTTTGGCGGTGTTTATTTTTGAATGGATTTGACCTTTAATGGATCTAGTTCTATTAGTTTTCGGTAGGAACCCCAAATACGCACTTCGCGGGATTCAATTTTAGGTTATACCTTCTCCCTCTGTTGAAGAACTTCCTCAAATCTTCAATATGATTGGTGGCTTTCTTGGACTTTAGGAAGACATCATCTACATATACCCCAATCTCCTTGTGTATCATATCATGGAAAATAGTAGCCATGGCCCTCATGTAGGTGGCCCCAGCATTCTTTAACCCAAACACCGTCATCTTGTAACAGTACATCCCCTACGGCGTAATGAAGGCCGTTTTCTCAGCATCTTCTTCATCCATCTAGATCTGATGATACCCAACAAAATAATCTACAAATGATTTCACCTCATGTTTGGTGCAATCGTCGATCAGGATGTGTCTATTCAGCTAAAAGAAGTCATCTTTTGGACTGGCCCAGTTGAGATCCTGGTAGTCAACATAAACTCTAACCTTCCTGTCCTTCTTTGGTGTCGGCACTATATTGGCTAACCATGTCGGGTATTCTACTACCCTGAGAACCTTAGCTTTGACATGTTTAGTGATTACTTCCTTGATTTTTAGACTCATGTCAGGTTTAAACTTTCTGAGCTTCTATTTTACCGGTGGACATGTCGGATCAATTGGTAGTTTGTGTGCCACAATACATGTACTTAAACCAGTCATGTCATCGTACGACCAGGCAAATATGTCCTCATACTCCTTTAGAAATTATATGTATTGTTCCTTTTCTGATGGTGAAAAATGAACGCTGATTCGTGTTTCTATAACCTTTTCTGCATCTCCCAGGTTGACAATCTCAGTCTCGTCCAGATTGGAATAAGGCCTACTCTCAAAATTCTCAACTTCTTTAACAATCTCTTTCGGTATATCATCTGCCTCTGAATCTATGTTCGTTTGTTGCGTTGTCACGTTGCATGTCACAGTCATTGGTTAATTGTTCCTCTCGAGTGGTAAGAATAGGATGCTGGTCAAGCTTTGAGGCAGAAACATATACTTTGGTAAGTAATAGTAATGTTGAATAAATAAAGTAATGTGAAAAAATAATAAGAGCAAGATTTATAAGGAAACCAAAATTCTTTGATAAATTCCATAACTGTTTTGAACATTTGAAGATCTTATTGTGAAAATTTAAAATGTGAAAGGAAATTCAACTAGTAAAAATAAAAGATGGTGCATGATGCTTGTTCAGCCTTGCTACCCCGAGGCTTTCCCGACTCTGGTGGTTCTGATAGTTCAATTGTTGAGGCATGCTCCTCGGCTTACTGCCTGTATGAAAGGCCCTTCCTCCCCTTTCTCCTCAAAAACGACACAACAATCTATATGATCACCTCTAGAAACAAATTCCTTATTGCAGCCAGTGCTTCCTCTCCTTTTGACCCATAAATAACATCGACTGGCTTGAAAGTCTACTCCAAGTTTTGAATTGGCTGCTCCAACGGATACTAAGGACCACGCCATGGTGACGACCAGTTTCTGAACGCCTCCCAAGTGTACTCATATCCCAGACTCAAAGGTGGTACCATGTTTCTTTAGTTTGATAGGCTTAGCGATTCCTTGGAGGTTCTTGCCAAGTCCCTTGCCAGTATCATATCCGCTCTAATTCAATATTCTTTCAATTTTGTTTTCCTACCATTCGTCCTTATCGACAGTGCTGACTCGCTCGATGTGGTGATAGGTCTCCCCACCTATCTTTCTTCCTCCTTTGATGGCTGGGATGGTCTGGAGACTGTATATGGGATTACTACCGTCACCGTGAATGATCACCTCTTGGTGGTTCCACTCAAACTTCACTGCCTGATGCAATGTTGATGCTACAGACCCAGCAGCATGAATCCATGGCCGTTCCAACAGCAAATTGAAATAATGTGACATCTCTATTACTTGGAAATCGACATCGAACCAAGTAGGCCCCATTTGAAAACACGGGCTAATTTCCCCAGTAGTGGACCTTTGGGAACCATTGAAAGCTTTGACTTTGATGGCTACATCCTTAATCTCATGAATCCCCTTTTCCAATGTTCATATCATTACCAACGGACAGATATTGAGGTTTTTCCCTCCATAAATCATGAATATGGTGATAAAATAATCTTCACATTGTACGGTGATGTGTAATGCGTTGTTGTGACTCAACCCTTCTGGTGGCAGCTCATCTTCGTGAAACGTGATCTTGTGACTTTCCAATACCAGTCCTACCATGTTCGCCATCTCTCCTCCGATGATGTTGCTTGGTATATATGCCTCACTCAGCCCCTTCAACAAGGCATTCTTGTGTCCATCGGAACTTTGTAACAATGCTAGCATAGAAATCTATGTCGATGTTTTGTTCAGTTGGTCAATGACCGAGTATTCCTTGGCTTCTATCTTTCTCTAATGATCATGGGTTCGGTTTCAGTGATGGTTCCGATCATGGGCATGCTTGCTCGAATTAACTAAATGCTCTAGAGTATAGACTCTACCGGTTCTTGTCATACCCTGTGCCGCAACGGTTTCCCCCAAACTAGGCCTTCCTTTTTCTTCTTGCCCCGGATGTGTAGTTCCAAGGTATGGCATTTGTATGTAATGGTTTATTGACCAACATTTCCACCGAAATTGGTGTAGCTATTTTGACTTTGAATGGATCACTTACCTTAGGCGGTAAAACTGCAACTTCGAATGGTGTAGGTGTGTTTGTTAGTGACACAAATTCTACCTCAATCAGCGGTGGCGTCTTTGCATCAGATGGTGCTTCAAACTCAAGTGGCATGGACGTGTTTACCTCGGCGTCCCAAGAAGGCTGAATCTGGACTACAATCAGATTAAGGGTGACTGTTAGTTTCTTTGGATCATCGTCTTCTGCGATCAAATCGATTGAGCCATTGGGTTCCCAATCATCCTCTATTTCAATCATGTGAAAGCCTCCACCCTTGTGGTCTGGTAGAGGGTTGTTGCGGACATTCAGAGCAGGATCCTTTGCTACAGCGATCTTGTTATCTATCAAAGTCTAGATCTTATATTTCCGAGACGGCATTCATCAATGGTAAGATTCTTCATGCCGGAATGGTATGCACGTGATTTATTTGGATTGACCCACTGAGAAAGGTTTTCAGGGGTTATAGCAGGGATAAGGGTGACATAACCAACAACTTTGAGCCTTTCATAGAGCTGTTCAATTGGTTATGTAATGGTGTGGGAGGCACGCGTTCAAAATTTGGTCGAGGTCTAGGGAAGTTTTGACGTGTGGGAGGTGATTGATAGTGGGATGGTGAGCATTGTAGTCATGGTTGATATGTGCAGGTTAGGAATATCTTGGTGAGGTAGGTTGATATGTGGGAGATTGAGTTGATTGATAAGTGGGTGGTGGAGTTTGGTAAGAGGGTGAGGGTGCTTGGTAGTTCAGAGTAGCTTGATATATAAGTGGAGGAATTGGATAGGCTTGGTATTTTATAGGGTATTTTGTCCTCTTTGCAACCATTACAGCACCTACGTTCTTTTTATAGGACTTACCACTAAACGGTAAAGACTTATTGGTAACTTGCCAGGCCTCAAATTTCGTGACCATACCACTCTTGATGCCTTCCTCGATCCTTTCTCCTAGCTTGAGGATGTCAGAAAATTTATGATTCTCGATTATCATTAGTCTTTCATAGTATTGCAAATCTTGAGCTCGGAAAAAAACTTGTTCATTTGTTCTTCCTCTAAAGCAGGTCTGACCTTAGCAGCTTGTGATCTCCAACGAGTGGCATACTCGCGGAATGTTTCTATGGGCTTCTTCTTTAGGTTCTAAATGTACAACACATCTAGTGCATTTTCTGTATTGAACCCAAATCTTTCCATAAAGGCAGACGCCATACTCACCCAGTTTGACCATTTTTTGGGTCTTGGGTGATGTACTAAGACAGAGCATCTCCTTTAGGACTACTCATGAAATGTTTCATGCGGATCCTTTCGTCCTTCCGTACTCCGACCAGTTTGTCGTAGTATGTTCTCAAATGAACTCTCGGATACCCTGTACCTTCAAACATCTCGAACATAAGAGGTTCGTACCCCTGGGGTAGTTCGATCCGGTTGTATGAAAAGATATTCGTAGTTCAACCCTTCAATACCCTTACTTCCATCGACAACCTGAATTTGGCTAGTCAACTTCTTAAGCTTTTCAGTCAGAATCCTAATGAGTGAGTATTTATCATCAGACTCGGGTGTGCTTGAAATGGGTTGAGTGGAGTGTGGCATGGTTTCCACATAGATGGGGTGCTATGATGAGTGTGGAAGTGGTCATTTGTGGAGTTCAAAGGTTCCGGGATGTGTAGTGGAGTACTGTTAGAAGTGAGGCAAGTATTTCAATGGTGGTGAGGAGCAGGATGGTTTTGTGGTTTTGGGATATTTTGTGGAGGTGTGGGGTTAATATCTGGGGTAGTAAGGGAAAATGACAGATTTGCCATGTTCTGAACTTGGTCAAGTTCTTCTTGAAATTTCAGCAACTTTTGCTCGAGTTGGGATCTGAGTAACCATGAGTGACCTTTACCCGTTCAGTTGAGTTTTTCTTTCTGGCGTTGTTCAAATCTTCTATCTTTCCTTTGTTTCTATTTCTGACGGGACTAGAACGATGAGTGGGTGGAGGGTCCTTGGATCTTGTGGAATATGATAATGATGCCAAAGTGCATGAACTAACATTTGGGGATGCGATTAAAACAAAAGAATAAAATAAAAAGGTAACAAGTTAGTGTGGATAATAAGAAAAAATGTTGCGATATTTAAACACATAGTGCAAGAATGTAAATCGTGTCCTAATTTGGGGGACCTCTTTGTGCCTGAGGTAGGCCTAGCGACAAGTTGATTTGGAGAACTTAGAATGCTAAATGCCTCATTTTATTGATAAAAGTATGCGAATCCAAGAACGACACTAAATGAAAAGAAATAAAAATGTCACTAGTGGCCATAGGCTTTATTACATTTCTCAAAGATAAAAGGAAAAACCCCTATCTATTTGGTCCCAGAAGGACCTTCCCCAGACACGACATCTTTGTCTCCATCGAACAAATTCACTTAGCTCGCGAAGTCCTAGCAATAGGTAAGCTCTGGCCAGGTGTCCGCCCTCATTTCCTTCAGCATTCTTGTAGTCCTCGATTCTTTTGATAAATTTTCTTTTATGCTCGACTAAGTCATGTTCCAAGTATCCTAGTCGCTTGTTGGCACTAATAGCCATGTCTTTCCATTCTTCAATTAGCCTTTGGTTGGCTTCTTGTATTTTACGGTGCTCATTTTCACATTCCTGAATCTTCTTGCGTAGTTGGTTGTACTTGACATGTGCTTCAATCATTTCGTGGATGATCATGTGACCTCAAACAAACCCGGGTTGACCCAGACCATTGTGATTATCCTCCAGTTAGCCTGAATAGTATGGGGTACAACTAGCATGGTATATCTCTGGCTCGATGCTATCCCTTCCTAGGACGAGTTTGCAATGTCACATATACTGAGCTTGGCACTTGTAAGGGCTATCATTATCCTTATATTCGGCCTGGAAGTGACTCATCTTATCGACCATTGGTATAACCTGCTTCTTACTAGCATGTCTCATAACTCGGATAGGGACATAAGGGTAGGTCCCCCTCAGACTGATCAGTATCAAAAATGGTCCATCCCTGTATCAAGCAATGAATTCTTCAGTAAGGAATCACTCGAACATCCATTTTACTAGGTCATAGATTTGCCAAGTTCCGAACTTGGTCAAGTTCTTCATGAAATTTCAACAACTTTTGGTCGACTTAGGACCTGAGTACCATGAATGACCTCTGCCCGTTAAGTTGAGTTTTCCTTTCAGGCATTGTTCAAATATTCCATCTTTCCTTTGTTCCTATCTGATGGGACTAGGACGAGGAGTGGGTGGAGGATCCTTGGATTTTGTGGATTATGATGATGATTCCAAAGTGCACGAACTAACCTTTCGGGAGGCGATTAAAACAAATATGTAACAAGTTAGTGAGGATAATAAGAAAAAATGTTGCGATATTTAAACACATAGTGCAAGAATATACATCGTGTCCTAATTTGGGGAACCTCTTTGTGCCTAAGGTAGGCTTAGAGACAAGTTGATTTGGAGAACTTAGAATGCTAAATGCCTACTTTTATTGATAAAAGTATGTGAATCCAAGAACGACACTAAATGACAAGAAAAAAAATGTCACTAGTAGTCATATGCTTTATTACATTTGTCAATACAAAAAGGAAAAGGTCCTATCTATTTGGTCCTAGAAGGACCTTCCCTAGACTCTGCATCATTGGCTCCATCGAACAACATCACTTAGCTCGCGAAGTCTTAGCAACAGGTAAGCTCTGGCTAACTCTCAGCCCTTGATTCCTTCAGCATTCTGGAAGTCCTCGGTTCTTTTGAGAATTAAACCCTGTTCCAAGTATCCTAGTCACTTGTTTGATCTGATAGCCATGTCTTTCCACTCTTCAATCAGCCTTTGGTTGGCTTCTTGTATTTCACGCTGCTCATTTTCACATTTCCGAATCTTCTTGCACAGTTGGTTGTACTTGACATTTGCTTCAGCCATTTCATGGATGATCATGTGACCTCGAACAAACCCGGGTTGACCAAGACCATTGTGATTACCTCCAGTCAGCCTGATAGTATGGGGTACAACTAGCATGGTATATGTCTGGCTCGATGTTATCCCTTCCTAGAACGAGTTTGCAGTGTCACATATGCTGAGCTTGGCACTTGTAAGGGCTATCATTATCCTTAAATTCGGCCCGAAAGTGACTCATCTTATCGATCATTGGTATAACCTACTTCCTACTAGCCTGTCTCATAACTCGGAGAGGGACATAAGGGTAGGTCCCCCTTAGACTGATCAGTATCAGAAATGGTGCATCCCTGGATCGGGCGATGAATTCTTCAAAGGAATCACTCGAACATCCATTGTACTTGGATTTCCTTTAGATTTTAAAACAGCTCGACCCATCTTTTGGCATCATTTGGCTGATCAAACATGTTGGGCATGTAATTCATCCGCATTGACTAATGGAAGGCTATATGATAGTCCTAGTCCCTACGTTGAATCTCTTGTCGGTATTCACCTTTTGTGAGATGCTCCATGAGACAGAGCTGGAGTAGAAAATTGCAGCCCTTGAAGTGTTTGGCTCCTTGGTGACACATCTCCAAGGCTTTTTATTTGTCTGCAATGCTCATGGGCACTATGTTAAATGCTTGCCCACCAATTCCCTCCATTAAATTTTTTGTGACCGTAGCTAACCATGTATGGATCCTTGCTTTCTTCATCGGAAACACTATCATCCCCAAGAAGCAGAACATAAAGACAAAGACCCTTTAGTGGATATGCCCTAATGATCTAAGGGTGAACTTATCAGGATAAGTACGGCAAGATTTGCTATGACCGTACCTTTCGTACAAATAGTCAAAGGGAATGTATGACTCTTTCAAACATGTCAAGTCTGGATTCTTCTATAAACCCATCAATTTGAGAAAACCTCTACCCTTGTGGTTTTCCTACATTAACAAACTCGAAGTTTCCCACGGTATACCAGCCTTTCCTCATATTTCCTCGATCAACGGTGTCATCTCAATATCTTCCAAGTGGAACACAGACCTACCAAAATCCCATAATAGAGTAGCAGCTTCTATGATTTTGTTGTTGGGTTGGATTTTCAGGAGAGAAGGTAGATTTCCTAGGTATTTCCAAACAAGAGTCTGATCACTGGAATGAAGATCCTCCCACCAGCTTAGCCATTTTGGGTGGATGTTGTTGACCGTGCCAAATCTGGGGACTTTGTGCCTCATGTTTCTCCAAGAAAATAGGGTTAGGCCCTTACCCCTACCAGACTCGGCTATTAAATATCAATAATTGGCTTAAAAGCATTTAGTTCTCCAAATAAATGCAGAAAACGTGGTAGTGTCCGTTTAGGTTTTAGGGAAATCAGTGGACCTTGGACAAGGCTATCATAAAGAGTTATTATGCAGAAAATATAACTGACTCGACTAGGTTTAACCATTATGCATGCACAATTTAATAGAGTAAGGTTTCTATGGCGTATTAGACTGGTACCCTTGAGCGGACAACTCAAGAGAGAAAGGAACGAAAACGTCGACTACACCGTTGTTCGACTATTTCTACCGCAAATATGCCATTGCCTGATTCAGAGAGTGATAATATCGGAAGAGTGCAACCACTCATTATAAGCGTTGCTATGGTATTTGTTTGGCACGAGTAGAATATTATGTTGAAACATGCAGTTAGAATAATTAAAACAAGATGTCAGGTATTTGCACGTTCATAAAGTAATAATTACAATAATTTAAAACATTAGTAAAGGAGTGCAGCGGTAAAAGAAATGAGTGAAAGAAACAAAAGAGAAGTCAGTTTTTTGTATAGAAGAGGGAATTAAATATTTAAAGGCATTAAGCAAATAAAGACGCATAAAGAAGCGTAAAGTCATAATAATAGCCTAAAATGGTAAAACCCTAAAGGATATCCCCATTAGAGTCACCATGGTGTCACGCCCCCTTTTTCTCGCGAAATCGGGTTTATGACATTTGGGAGGACAACTCGTTCCCGTTTGGGAATTGGGTTTGAATTGAAGAGTCGCCACCTAATGATTTAAGTGTATTAGGACATTAAGAAGAGTTTGATTTAAGTAACCAAAGATTGGGTAAGAGCTTGAAATTATCCTAAGGGGAAGGTGTTAGGCTCCCCTCAGGATCCACTAGTGTGGTTCTCGGCCAAACTATTGTTATGACTTAAGCGCAAATAACACATAGGCAAATAAAAACTTCATGTAAGAGAGGATTCTCACATAATGGTTACAAATAAGCAAAGTTAGAAAGAACCAGAAGGAAACTGATTATTCTTAGAGAAATGGTTTAAAATTTGGAGAAAAAGCAAAGAAACAAAGAAAGAAAGGGAAGGGGGTCACCTCACACAACATCAGGTAATCACTCCTCAGTAAGGGGCTACACGTGATGTTATCGCGTGATCATCATATCCATATCTACCCTTTAACACCCCGTTAAGGTATTAAAGCACTGAATGGTCTCGCTTGCTTATTGCATGCTATTTCCCACCCCAATCCTATCAGTCCCGGAGGCGTTTGAGAATACTTATCCTAAAGGGAATGGATATTGGGCTTGTTTATATTTTCAAAGGCAAAAACTCAAAGGCAACATATGAAAACACGTATAGCAAGTTGGGGGAAGCACATAATAAGTAAAAGGCTCAGATATACCTCCTTTGACTGATAATCACATAATTTAGTATGTCTTACACATACTGTTTAGGGCCTAATTAAAACTTATATGTTGCGGAAGACTGATGTATTACATAGTTCAGATAAGAAGCCCGAATCAGGCCTGCCTGTTGGCTGTAGCTAATAAAATATGACTCAGTTTATAAATTTTACCTTGTGGTTTGCCTAAGTGTTGGATGAGGATCCTATAGGCATGATTTCTACTGATTTCAGAAACAATGAAGTAAATTGAATACATATTGATTAAAGAAAAATTGCCAGTTATTAAAGAAAGGCAAGTTTTAGCAAGAGATCATAAGTTTTGCAACTGATGGTACGCCATTATCACTAGTTTTAGACTTGTAAGCGAGTAAAACGATTCAGACTTGATTAATAGCTCCTATAGGCATTCTTTCTATGCGTTGTTGATTTTAAACACTTTTATAGGCACAGTAAAATGCACAAACCCTATAAACATGATATTTAGGTGCTAATTTTTTAAAATCCTATGAACATGATATCTAATTGCAATTGAATGATTAAGACCTATAAACATGATTGCCTGATGAAGGGTGGATATGCAAGATTCAGAAAGACCTATAGGCATATTTTTTATATGCATATGCAGAATTCAGATTTTCAAGTAATTATAGACATGTATCTATATGAGAACTGTAGAATTCCTACAGACATGGTATCTATATGACAAAAGCATAATTTAGGAATTTCGATAGGCACGGTACCTATGCGAGAATGCAGAAATTTGGAAACATGTTGGCATGATCTACCCTTTGCATACATAGTTATCCCTCCCTTTTTCACTAGCCATCCCAAAAGTTTATTACAAAAGTTATAACAGCCCAGAATAAAGATAAAAAGAAAATACATCAGACATTAAAAAGTGCAACCAGGGAGAGCCTGATTCAGACTTCCTATTTGAAATATGAAGTAAACCAACTCCAAGAGATCATGATCCAAAGCCTTTCACCCATTTGGATGTGTCAAAGCTCCCTAAGAGCCTCGAGAAGGACTCCGTGCAATGCTCACGCCCAAATGCAATTTCATATTAAGACATAGTGTAGTATTGAAGGGCCGGCCCTCAATTGTCCAAGTTCAGAGGTAACTCAAGGTCCCAAGGCGAGGTACACAAGAGGGGGCAGAACTTATGGACCAAAAGAGAGTGCAAGTGCAGAAATAGAATACTAAAAAGGGGAAAAAGAAACAGTTACAAATAGATACACATAGGGGTATAGGGAAAATAGGGAAGTTGAATGAAGCAAGAGTAGGTTGTGCGCATACCCAGCATTAGGGAGTGCTAGTATGCCCATAAGCCTACTAGAACACACAATTTAGAGGCTGGGATCCCAAAGGATCCAGTTTTAATTCATGGACAATAACTTATATATTTCCATGTCTGAAAGCATAGCTCAAACACATAAGGGGGTAGGGAGTAGGGATTCATTGCAAAAACAAATACAAAGAGGTCACCATAATAATTTAACTATTAAACTCTACAAAAACAGTAAGTATACATAGATAAACTAGATGTAAAGAAACACATTGTTGTGATGCTGAAGCTTAAATCAGGACATACCAGTTTCAAAGAAACAAATAAGGAAAAGTAGTAGGTCTTGTAAACATGCCACGATGCAGCCAAGAAGAGAGAACACTATTGTGTGCGAGTAAGAGTTCAGAAGGATTGTGAATTATGTTTGAGTTTGCGAAAGAGTTGTGCATTTATAGTGTGAAAAATAGGTGGGGATAAGGTAAGATAGTTAAGGAAATGAATATCAATTAAGAATCAATCACACGAGACTTCCTTTAATTAAGGAATTCATAATACATGAGGTAAAACTATTTAAGGAAAGAAACTAATTAAGCACTTTGTGCAAAGTAGGAAATTAAGGGTAAATACATAGAATTTCACTTAAGGACAAAATTTTTCAAATACGCGGTTGTACATTCAAGGTAAGAAAATCAATTAGTAGCCAGTAAATCAAAAGGTTTGAGATTATGCAATTATTGGTCCATGAGTGAACCGAGATAAAAAAAATATAAGAAAGGTTTTTAACTTAAGGGAAATCAGCAAACAATGAAAAGAAATCAATCAGACCTATTTATAAGGAAGATTGAACTAATCATAAATTTGAAAACCCCTTTAGAGGGAAGTTCATCACATATAAAGAGTATACAAACATGTTGAATTGAAAGAAGATGTTGTGCTATTCCAAAATCAGTAGGTAATTGTTTGTCACATAATTCAGTAATACAGAAGAGTAGTAGAATCTAGTAGCATGAAAAAAATCTAATGTAAAAGATTTTAGAAGAGTTTAGCAAAAGATCAGAATAATATGAAAATAAGGATGTCCCAACTCAGTTCAAAGACTCGAAATTGATCTAAAAGAGTTGGGGGTTTTGAAATAAAATCCTAGTTCAGACAAATCACATAGCCAAACCTGGAAGAACCCCCAAATTCTAGGGTTTCCACCATTAATCGAGTGCAAATATGAGAGGTCAAGTAATTAAATCAAACAGGTTTAGAGGTCTTAGAAAACGAACTGAAACTTCTAACACATTTCTTTCAGCAACAGCAACTCATGAGAAACATGATATAAAAGTAACATTTAGAATAGAGTAGAAGAGCTCAAAGAAAATGCTCCACGATTTTCTGGCCAGGAGATCCTCGATTTTCTGGTCGGGATATTTTGCAAATGAAAAAGCTCCACGGTTTTCTGGCCGGGAGATCCTCGATTTTCTGGCCGGGATATATTGCAAATGAAAAACCTCCACGATTTTCTGGCGGGAAGATCCTCAGTTTTCTGGCCGGGATATTTTGAAAAGAAAAGGCTCCGCGGTTTTCTGGCCGAGAGATCCTCGGTTTTAGGGCCGGAATATTTTGCAAATGAAAATGCTCCATAGTTTTCTGGCCGTGAGATCCTCGGGTTAGGATATTTTTCAAAGGAAAACGCTCCACGGTTTTCTGGCCGGGAGATCCTCGGTTTTCTATCTGGGATATTTTGCAAAGAAAAAGCTAAGCTATGAGTTGATTCTCTTTTGGGGGATTTTCATTTCCCATTTCTTTCCTTCTTCCTTTTGGGGTTTTCTTTTTAGATGCTATTCCTTTTTATTTATCAGAATGCATGAAAGAGTATTTGAGAAAACTTCCTTTTTGGCCGTTTCTCCTGCTGCAACGCTATTTCAACGCTTGCGCATTTCATTTCTTTTGGGTTGCACCTGCTTCTGGCACAGCCATTTTGAATAAGACCTACTTTCAACAAAGAACAATTTGTTAGTTGAAACAGTGGTTGGTTTTGTGGCCTTGACCCTCTTCATCGCCTGACCCTGGCCCCAATTCTATTGAGAACTTTGCTACTTGTTGGCCTTGAGGGTGAATCACTTTCTCACTGACCGAGTTCAGTCTTTGGAATTCATGATGATTCGCCCGTGTGGGCTCTGGTTTCCACCTCATTTTACTTTCCATACCTTTGCCTTTGGCTTTCTTTCTTTTCTAATGACTTTCCCTTTGGAAGCAATCATCCACCATGGTCAGTCAGGATTGGACTGGCGCACCACTGAGGCTGAGTATTTCCTTTGACTCTTGCCAGGCGGAGCCCTGTGAAACCGGTCCTGCCACCTTTTCTTTGTAATTATTATGGAATCAAAATTAAACCGAAAGGGATTCAAAGAAAAGTATGCAAAAAGCCAACATATAAGTGTAAAAAGAAGCGTCCCTTTCGTGGGAAAAGAAGGACTTATCTGGGGGAGCATGCTGGCTCCAAATGAACATGACATGCTTCTTCGACTGGACGCCCGACCCGCACCAACTTCCAACTTATCATGAACCCATTGACCCATATTTCAGAACTAGGGAACCTTGCCAAGACTTTTAGTGATGACGTATCCTCTTTTCGGCCGACAACGCCCTCTGCGAGTTTTCGCCCATTCGACCTCTCTCATTTCTCTTCTCATCGCCGCCCGATAGCGCTCTTTGCGAGTTTTCGCTAAGTGTACTCTCTAATCTTTTATTTCTCTCAATTTGAATTGTATCAGATTCCAACAATAACGTATTCCACTTTCCTGTTTTTGCCAATTGATCCGAAGGACTGGACAAGGTCTTTGGGGTAAAAGGATTTTGGGCGGAACTACCACTTTGGAACCATTATGGCGGTCTCATGACCGAACCATTATATCATCTGCCCGAGTTTCATTTTTTGGGGGAATTGGGATTTTTTTTTGGTGTGACTGAACCTCAGGGAGAGGCTGCCTACATATCCTTTTGGAATCAAGTCAAACGTAGTTCAAGCAAATAATTTTTGTTTTTGTTTTTGTTTTTGTTTCCGTTTTGTCTTTCTTTTCTTCTCTTTTCTTGTTCCTTTTTTTTTTTGTCTTTTCTTTTCTTTTCTTTTCTTTTCTTTTCCTTTTCTTTCTTTCTTTTTTTATTTTGTATTTCTCTCTTTTTTCTTCTCTTTTTTTTTCTTTTCTTTTCTTTTCATTTTCCTTCTTTCTTTTTCAATAGCACTTCCGGGTTCCAACGAGGGTAATCAAAGAAAGATAGCCGGCTCAACGGGTTTACCAATGATTGATTGGTCTTTGGATAGCGGGAATGAAAGCCTTCATCATTTCAACTGTGCAAAGACATCGCCGGAACGAGTTTAGACATAGTACCTTTTTACTGCCTCTGCATTCTCAACTTCTTCGGGATCATTATTCGATGTCACCCAGATGTAATGCTCCTCTTGGAAATATTTCCAATTGTGCATGGATCCTTCCGATTAGGCGCGAACTTCCTTTTACTTCCTGGTGGGGAGGAACAATGTGCCTTACAACCAGTTGCCCTACTTCAAATTTCATAGGCGCGGGCCATTCTTTGTTGGTACAACTGCACGTGACAAAATGCAGTCGTCCATTTTAATTAAGGCCAACGTTCCATACGAGTGTAACCCACTCACTGTTCTCAAACTCTGCTTCAATGCCGGATCTTTTCCGAACCACGAACTAATTTTTCTCAGTTGTTCTGATTCTTTTCTTTTATTTTCTCAATTTTAACATCTTTGTATTTCAACTTTTGATTCATCATTTCGAAGTCTGATAGAGTTCATGGGATCTGGGCATGAAGTCCGCGAGCATGTCATGTTATTTAAAGCTGCATTATTAGGATTGAAGAAAAATAAAAGAGAAAACATAGAAAAAATCTAAAAAAATAAAAAAATGAAAGGTGAAATATTGATTTCATTTCTTAGAATTGGGATAACAGGGTTAGACATTCAGGAATTTAAAGATAGGAAAATAAATAAAATATTCGAGTCACACCCTGGAATGACTCGCGATGCAGAAAAAGTGGCAGGATAAGTCTACTAGGACTCTCGCCTCACCAGGAATGGCGTAGCCTTCCAGTTCTGAAGCTTGGCGCTTGGTCCCATGTATAACCCTCAGCAGCGCTAGTGCCTTCTCCTGGCTGGACCATGTGGGTTTTGCAGAGCATTTTCTTCATAGCTCCACATATTTCCTCACTTTCTTCAACCGTGAAAAGCTCATCATCTTCCTCTTCACTGTACTTAGGCCCCTGTGGTATGCGTCCAATAACCACTGGCTCATTCAGCCGAGGTGATTTGATTGTCCCCCATACCACCTGGGATTGCTTGGGTAGATCAGTTTTCTTTTCCGATTATGTCTGGGTGTTTTTTACTCTTCTTTTCCCCTTTCTCTTGTTTTGGGTTGCCTTGGGCTTCAATTTGCATATCAGCAGTAGCAATTATGGCCTCTAAGCGCCAGATCAAATTCTTTGTCTTCACAAATCATCCCAATTACTGGCCTGTTGTTGTAGGCTGGCAATGGATTGTTGGTTACATTGGGGACATCCTCATCCTTCAACACAATTTTACCTTGCTCTATTAAATTCTCCACCGCTTGCTGCAAGATGCCCTAGCGGGACGTTCAGGTGGCTGATGGGAATGTTAAAGGTACCTGTTGGTCTTGGGAACAACTCACGAAATCCACGGATGACACTCGGGGGGTTCTTTTCCATTTGTACATGCGTCCCACGTCTCCATTATCCTCATACATAAGATTCCATTTTCTTTGGCCACTACGGACTCTGAGACCGGGACGTCCGAGAGTTGGCTATCTTCCGAAATAGGGATTGTTGGCAGGGTCATTTCTGACGACATCTCTATACAACCTTTAGATATGGTAAAGTAGTGGTACGAAGTCAATTTACCACAAAACCAACCACCTGTTTCTATTAACCTGGGCTCTGGAAATGACAGAAGCGAACGGTTAGTTTTGAGACAAATAGGTAATCACACATCAACGGCTGCATGTGTCATCCCGGCTTTTCTTTTGTTTTTCCCGCTTGTTTTTTTTTCTTTTGTTTGTTTACTCTCACTTTGATTTTCCTCTGTTTTTCTCATTTTCTGCTTTTCCATTTTTTTGCTATGATTTTTCTTTGATTTTCTTCTGCTTTTTGTTTCTTTTGTTTTTCCTCTCTTTTTATTTTCCTCTTATGGCTAAGGTCGAATCCGATGAGGATTGCCTACATATCGCGACCCCGCACGAATCAGACCAAGTGTAGTTCGTGCAAATAAGGTAAATAAGCTAACTTTTTTTGGAATTTTGAAAGAAATGTTTAAGGAAAATATTTTTGATTTTGATTTTTATTTTTGAAAGAAAGACTTCAAAATTTCCTTTTCAAAATTTGTATATTTTCTTTTATTTTCTATTTACAAAAGACATCTAATGAGATTTCAATTATTTATTTGACCTAAGAGGAAGAGTGGCCATTATTCAAAAAATTTCTTTGTTTAAAAAACAGGGACTTCGTTTCGCAGATACGGCCTTTCAGCACTTCTGGGAGGAAGATTTTAAGGTTGTGCCCGCAAATAATTTAAAAAATGACTCAGGGCTGATATTCTTGCAAAAACAGCCTTCCAGCGCTCTTTTGGGGACATTCGGCTTATTTTTTACAAGAATGGCGTCACCCGACTTATTCCTGAAGAAATTAAAAATTTTGACATTTTTTGCTATTTTTGCAAAGGGTAGGTTGGACTTGATGAGGGTTTCCTACATATCTCACATTCGCTGAGAATCAAACTAGCGTAGTTTTCTCAGATTGGGAATGGAGTAAATAAACTAACTCTTTTTTTATGTTGGAATTTTTGAAAGAAATGCTTTAAAAGTGGAAAGGAAATATATTATTTTTTGTTTTGCTTTTTTGAAAGAAAAACTTCATTGATTTGAACTTGGGAATTTCAATAGTAAAAGGAAAATATTTTTTTTTTGAATTTTCATTTGTTTTACCTTTTTCTAAGGAAGAAAGAAAATATTTTTGGAATTTGATATTGCTTCTTAATTTTCGAAAGAAGGACTTTTAAGAAAATATTTTGGATTTTTAAGTTTTTATTTATTTACAAAAGTACTTCTAAAGAAAAACGAAGATATTTTTGGACTTTTCAAAATTTTTATGGAAATTTACAAGACAGACTTCTAAAGAAGAAAAAGTATTTTTGGATTTTTGTTTCTAATTTTCTTTTTGATTTTTTTTTTGGAAAAATACTTCAAAATAAAAGAAACCCATATTTTGGATTTTGATTTTTTAATTTTTCTTTTTCGTATGAAAGACATTAGAAAGAAGGAAACTTTTTTGTATGTGTGTGTGTGTGTTTAAACACTACTTTTATTTTGGAAAGATTTTTAAAAGAATTAACTAAAGGAAATGTTTTTGAATTTTTTAAAAATTGGGGTCTTAAAGAAAGACATTTCTAATGAATGAAGTAATGAAAATATTTTATTTTTTTGAATTTTTTGAAAATTGGAGTATTAAAGAAAGACTTTTCTAAAGAATGAGGTAATGAAAATATTTTTTTTTTTGAGTTTTGTGAAAATTGGGGTCGGAATTGATGAGCTTTGCCTACGTATCTCACATCCGGTGAGAATCAGACCCGCGTAGTTCGGAAAAATAAGGTAAATAAAATAAAACTATTTTTTTCAAGCTTTTCCATTTTTGAATTCCCCTTTTTTCTATTTTTCCAATAATTTTCCAAAAATCCTTTTTTTTTAAAACATTTTCAGACTTTCGGCAGAATTCCGACGATATTTGGACATTGGATTTTCTAAACAAATCAGTTAACTCTCCGACTTGCTATGTTTCCTTTTTCTTATATTTCTAACATCCCCAAGATTCAAAAAGTCGGTTAACATGCAAACCCGAGCAAATAAATGCACAGAAAACCAGTATGATGCATCATGATGGTCTTTTTATTTCAGGTTGCTAGCCCTAGACACACCCAACCCATGTGTTGAGTCCCCTAATTCAAAACTCACATGATGCAAATAAGCGTTCCTACTAGGGATCCGGCATGAGGCTGAGTTATTCTAGGTCTAAAACCTGGGTGTTTGTTCTAGACTTGGCTTACCCGAGCGGAAAGCTCGAGCCAAGGGGGAGGTGGCAATCCGGGAATATAGAAGCTTCGTCGGCTTTGCGACTTATCCAAACCTCGTTCTAAATTGGGATTTTGATACTAGACAGAAAAGAAGTCGTACACCGTACACCATTCTTCACAATTCAGAAGACTCAGAGAGGAGATTAGGTTCGGCACAGTTTTTACAGTTCACATAATATCAAAGTGGTAAAAGCAATCAATTAGCACACTAAGCACATATCATGTAACAAAATCAGATAAAGCCAAACACAACAATTGTTTTAATCTTGAATTCTGAACCCTGAACAAAACGTTCAGAGTTTTCATCCCCAGCAGAGTTGCCAGAGCTGTCACACCTCCTTTTTTACGCACCTACCCCGGAGGATAATGTATGAGGGAGTTTTCCATTTAAAGTGACATTATTCGGATCGGGATGATTTATTTATTCAGAGTCTCCACTTGGGAAATGTTTGGCTTTTGGTGTCCCAAGTCACCGGTTTAGCTTGAATCCCAATCAGAGGAAAATGTTCGACTTCCCAATTAGAGTCTGCGGACCAGAAATTCTGAATAAGGAATTCTGTTTACTCGAGGGAAGGTGTTAGGCAACCTCAGATCCCGTGGTTCTAGCACGGTCGCTTAAATTGCAATGAATGGCTAACATCTCAATTTATTACATGAAGAGTCTATGTGCCAACTTTTACTTTTTACTGCTTTTATTTAACATAATATTTATTTGAGAAAGGGAGCGTCATTTGAAGTGTGTTTTCGGATTGCGCCGCATCAAACGAACCCGCAATCCTAGGCACACTCTATTCAATATTTTAGGATTTGGATTTAGGCCGCATAAAATGCCCACCCGTATTTAGAAATATAATTTATTAAAGTCGTGTCTAATAGAGTCTAACGCGTTGTAGTCTATTGGGGGGGGGGGGCGTGAAATTCTCTAAACAGATCATCTCGGTATTCTAAATATATTTTTTAGCTTTTATTGTGGGCCCCGCAATTTTGTATTTTATTGGCCGAGGCTCGCCTCATTTATGTTAAAGGATAAGCCTAAAAAGCAACTACGGTTTTTCTATTTTTGTGTTTTTCTCTCTAAAAGAAAAGAAAAGGTCCTAATTAGATTATTATTAAAGCTTGGGATTCAAATTCAAGTCTGAATCCAAACAAAAGGATGAACCTTTTAGTTTAAAACTCGCTACCTAACTCGAAACCCAAAATTATGTCATTGCTGAAGTCCAAAAAGTAAATCTTTGGACCCAAAACCAAATAGTTGGCTCAAAAAACTAGACCCATGACTTGGGCCCTATTTCTTTTACAACTGTTGGATATTTAACAGCTATGAATCCGACCCAGACCTAAAGGGGATCTCAAATGTGAACACGATCACGAGCATACATATATGAAAAAATGCAACAACAAAATGTGACAATTAATTAAATGGGACTATCAGTGAAAAGGACTAAAATCGACCCTATCCATGAACCATAGTTTAAAAAATTTACTAATTTAAACTAAATCATTTTGTTAAAAAAAACACATTATATACCTATATTATCAATTTGTTGGAAGGACGTGACACTTCAGAAAGACAAATAAATACACAACTTAACAACGATTAAAAGATTAGAGTAACCATTCTATTCCAAGTAATTTTCAATGAGTCAAAATTATAAGGATCTAAATTTCAACAAAGAAGCATTTATCTTGCTGAAACAAACAACATAATGAGGCTAGATCCAGCTACCGAAACCATGAAAAATGAAAGCCAAATTGCATAGAAAGAAACCAACTGACCGGAACCTTTTTCGACGACCTCGGAGAAACGGCAGATGGTTGTTTTGTTTTGGACGAAGAAACAACAGCGGCAAATGGTGAAACAGAAGAAATGGAACTGCAGTTCGCTGCTGGTTTTTGAGATGATGAAAACAAGCTAGTGGTTCGACGTGGGGTTCAGGCAGTAGGATGACGGGGAGCAGCTGGTTCGTTCACGGCGACTGCTGGTCGTTCATGGTCTTGGTTGACGTGAGGGATGAAGATAGCTGCTGCTAGGTGTGGAAGCTTAGGGTTTTTCTCTGGTTGTTCACCTTAAAGAAGAAGATGAAGCAGCGTGTCTTTCATATATGTTGCGACTGAAGCTTTTTCTTAAGGGCTGCTGGTTATCGTTTCTAATGAAGAAGAAGACTTTGTTTTACGATTTTTGGTTCAAAATCCATGAAGAAGATGAAGGAGATATGTTGGGGGGTCGTGTACTCACTGTTGCGGCTCCTCTTTCCGCTGTTGCTGCCCTTTTGGATGTATATAGTGTGTTGTTATATAGATTTGAGTCTAGGGTTTTAGGATGGGGTAATGGGCTTGAGGAGATTTGGGTCTTAAAAATTAGTTGGGTTTGAAATTGGCTCAATTTTAAAAGAAACAAGACCAAAAATATATTGTTTTCTTTGCTTTTTCCTTTTTCTTTTCTTTGATTAATTAAAATCCTAAATTATTTTTGTAGAAATTAAAATAACTAATATAAAGAAAAATGTTAATTTTAAAGATTAAAAGATAAAGATGATCATTTTTGTGATTTTTCTTAATGAATTTAAATTCTATATGAAAATTGGACCTAAGGTGACATAACATTAAAACTTGACATTTTTTGTGATTTTTCTATGATTTTAAAATATTAAAAATGCATGAAATGCAACTAAATAAAGAAAACCTTCTAATATCCATAAAAAATCATATTTGATTTATTTTTAGGAGTTATTTTCAGGTAGGGCAAAAATCACGTGCTTACATGAGAAACATACAAGAACACAGTAGAGGAAAATACAGTAGAAAAAGCATACGACAACAAAGTATAGGAAAATTATAGTAGAAGAAGTATGAAATAACACGTTAAAGGAGCATATCGGAACACACTAGAGGCATACACACAAAAAGAAAAAGAAAGCCAGAGAAATATTTAAATACTTACAAAAACCCTAGATCAGAGATAATTTTGAAAGTACTTATTTGAAAGAAAAGTCAGGAAATTCGATTAGAATCTTAAGGAAAGCATGGATCTGGAACAAATTTAAAGAAATAAGAAAAAACTCAAAACTAGTGTTTTCAGAGGAACAAAAGCGATGAGAAAGGCTTGGACCTAAGCAAGAGGAGTCGCAACCAGGCTTCAAAATAGACATAGCTCGCCAGAACAGGATCGGAGATGGCTATGCAACTTGAATCGACAAAGGTCTGGACACAACCCTTCATGGACGAGTCATGGAGCTTCAGTTAACCAGACGTACTAAGCCATATGTGGCTTGGTGGGTGGTGAAACCACCATGGATCTAGTTTAGAAGGTGGCCGGAGATGGTGAAAAGGATTCATCGGAGATGAGTGGATGGGAAAGGTTCTAAAGAGAACCAGAGGTTAGAGAAATAGAGACGAGTCAGGAAAAATGAGGGGTATTGAGAGGGGGTCGTTTGGTTAAAAAAGTTAAGGGCGAATCTAAACCGTTGATTAATTTTGATCAACGGCCAAGATTTGATCAGGGTTGGGCCGGGTAGTTTTTGGATTGGGCTTGGAGTTCTGGGTCAATTTAATTTTAATTGGGGATTGGTTTAATTAAGCTAGATTAGAAAGCCAAATGTGTCTATAAGTTAAATAGCCTCTTTTTCCCTTTTAATTTATAAGAAATTATAAACAAATTTCTAGAAGTAAATTAAAGGTACTAAAATGACTTATACTATATAATTATCAATTCAAAAATATAAAATCCCATTTTATAAATATGAGATGTATTTAAACCTAAAAATGGCAAATATTCCAATTATGCAATATTACCCTTAATACCAAATAAGTTTACAAAAATATGTGAAAAATATCTTAGCCATATTTTGGTACAAACATAAGAATCAAATAAATGAATCACCAAAAATGATAATTTTATGGACCATCAGTGGGTTTTTCTTGATAAAATATGGCATTAAATTTAATAAAAATCTTTGAAAAAAAAATTAGGAAAAATAGTAGGACTTTGGTACATCCTTATATATGTATGTACATGCTATTTTGAAAGATATTTTGCGTATAAAATACAGGGAAAATTTGGTTTCAACGATGCAATGGTTCGTTGGACTCCTATTTGAAAGCTAAGATTCCATCCCTCAAAGTTGCCATGCGCCTCGGTGAGAAAAACTTCGCAATGAATTTATCCGTCAATCCATCCCAAATAGTGATGGAATGGTTGGGAAGTTATTCAAGCCAGTCCAAAACCTTTCCTCTAAGTGAAAAGGGAATAGTCTCAACTGAAGTGCATATTCTGATACATTTGTTTGCTTGTTCCCCCAACAGGTATCCACGAAGCCCTTAAGGTGTTTGTAAGCATTCTGATGGTGATATCATGTGAAATACCCTCGCTGCTCCAACAAGGTCAATATCATGTTTGTAATTTGAAAACTGCCCATCCGGGTCTGCGGTGGGACAATTGCACTAGCATATCCTTGGTTGGGAAGCACCTGAGAGCCATTCTTGGAGGTGGCGGGGGAGACTCTGGAACATTGTATTTGGCATTGGCCTAGTGGCCTCTACTTTGTCCTCGAGTACTAGAGGTATCTCATCATCTCCGTTATTATCAACCTCCTCTCCCGGGATCACATTTCCAAGAGGTTCATTGTTGTTTTTGTTTGCACCAATTTTTGTACCTCAATTGGAGTCACACACAAATTAGTATCATAGAAGGCAAGACAAACAATACACAAAACAATTTATATAGATAGCCAAAATTGATAGCTCCTTGGTAATGACGCCAAAAAGTGATCGTGTCCAACTCTATATCACTATAAAGTGACAAGAGCGATCGATGCAGCTTTTATCCGAGAAGGTCAGGATCGAATCCACAAGGAGCTAGATTGTTTATGAGTTGGATTCCTATCTAAACTAGCAGTGCGTAGTGCTCTTAATTACACTTACCAATCATAATTGTTCGTTTGTTACCTCTAATTTTATACTAATGGAGGCTAAATTAAACTAAGAATAAAAGCTTGTATGGTTTTCTAAATGGATAACGAGGCACTAGGGAAGTTACTTTCTCCTACGTGAATACTTGACGAGTTCTAAAGCCTATGGCAAAGTTGTTATATTGAGGATTGAGATATAGCCCATGCATGAAACTACTAACTCTATAACTCTCGGTAGCTTGAGTGACTTTGACCTAATTGACTTTATCAAGCCCAATTGTGTGTCAAAATTGTGCAACCAATATAGGCTCAAGTCGAGTATTACTATCTCTAGGTTTAACCCTTTAATTGGGTCTATCAATATCTTGAATACACCCCAATTCCTTGTTGGACTAATTTTGCTAGACTCAAGCTCTCTTTCTCAAGAAGAGCCCAAGTCAAAAAGGTACAAATTAATGTTTGCAACCACTAATTCAACATAGAAAATACAAATCAGTCTAAATGTCAACCACCCATAAACATCTAAGCCTCAAAACACAAGACCCGTCAAATACCCACACTCAAGCTCTCTTTCTCAAGAAGAGCCCAAGTCAAAAAGGTACAAATTAATGTTTGCAACCACTAATTCAACATAGAAAATACAAATCAGTTTAAATATCAACAACCCATAAACATCTAAGCCTCAAAACACAAGACCCATCAAATACCCACACTAGGGTTGAGCCACAACCCTAGCTAATGGGTCTAGCTACACATAATAATGGAAAACAATAGATATTTAGAGGAATAATAACCCATATAATATGTTTACAATCTACGAATTAAATATTCAATGTTGAACCAGCTATAAAATTATTCAAAATAGGTCTAAAGCGTCCTTCACATGCTCATCTACGAATTAGATGACCTAAAAATAGGAAAAAGAAGTATTTGTACAAGGCCGATATTCTGGACGAAAAAATCCCTGACGAAGGTACTGCGGTCAAGGTGAGGATTTTTAGCTTGACTTTTCTTTCTCTGAATCTGGCCACCGTGGACTACATAAAACGCATCGTGAGCACGGTGGCTTCTCCGTGGACCCTATAAAAATGGACATCGGTTGCGGTGTCTTGAAACTTTAAAAGTCTTGAGCTCTGTGAATCTCCTCTCTACAGAACGCAAAAATGGTATGCGGTCGCGGTGAGGCTACTGCATCCGATAAGAATCTTCCGCGGACCACATTCACCTCTCTAAACTTATCCAGTGCGGATCACACTAAATGGACCGCGGCGGCGATGGGTCTGTTGCAGCTGTATTGGAATTTATGGTGCAGTAGTGCTCCAACTTATTCTTGGTGCTTGTGCAGCTTTTATTCTTTTTTGAGCTGGTTTTGACTTCTTGTCACTTTCTTGACAAAACCCTGCAAACAAGTACAACATGCAACCCTTTGGGATAATTTGTATACATTTTTAACCCAAACTTAAGTAAAAAGAGTATAAAATGAACTACAATCCCTAGTTCTGACACCTTAATTTACCACAACGATAATGAAGCTATTGTCAATCTATGAACGACTCTCTCATTTACATAACGAAAGTAACTTAATTTGTAACAAAACATGCAGCATTTCCCCCGATTTTACTGCTTCCTCAAGCCTACTGTAGGTGAGACAACAACACAATATAATCAACAACTCAGAAATAACCTAACTACAATTCGGGACCTTTAATACAACAAAAATCCCAAATATACAATAACACACCCTAGCAACAAGTTATTAATTAGCCTGAAATTGCAATGCCGAGTGACTAGCAAATATTCTACAAATTTTAGCATTTCTCCATGCTCTTTATCCTTTCAAAATGCATAAATCAGTAGCACAAGAGGACAACATGAGTGGACTACAAAATAGTTCACTACAAGTAAAATAAAGCGAACTCACAGCTTTTGATCACCGTTCCGTAAATTCTAACAATTAGGAAATGAATTTATCAAACTTCCTTGATATTTAAAATGCTTAAATACTACAAGTAGGTGTTTTCTTAACCATTAAGTATCTTCAAAAGCTCAAACTACATAAAAAACATAGGCGGTATAAGATAATTACGTAGTAGGAATCGTTCTAATGTTATCACTTATTAATTTCGTAATTGAGATGTTAATCTTGTTTGAAACCCTCGTAGAAAGCTTAAGGCTAAGTTTATGGGTCTTCCCTTTTCGTGGTCAATGGGAAAATGAACAAAAAGAAGAATTAAGGTATATATATATATACCCATTTTTGAAAAGTCAAAGAGGTGCTACCTTACCACTCTAGCATTAACCCATCTTCAAACACTTATATCTTTTTATCTGGAAGTCATATAAATGAATGCTTAAGGGCGTAGTAAACTATATTTCAACATCTTCAATGTGGTATATAATATGTTCTAAAAATACCTTATATAACATACAAAATCTATTGCTCAAAAAACTTCTCTACAAGGTAAATCTTTAGTTGGTTTATCCGCAATAAATTTGATTTTTCCTAGATTTTATATTTTATATCCAAATATCATATACAGTCATATTATGACTTTAAACTTAGGAAAACAAATCAGGAAAACCCTAGTTCACTATGGAGAAACAAAAATATTTAAGATCTCACTGAATCAGACCCCTATAGCTTGGTAGTGAATGTATCAAGTTAACAATATGGTAACTATCATGAATCTGACCCAAACAAAGCTACCTAATACTGTCTCCTTATATAACTAAGTACCAATCGAATAATGAAAAGAAAATGGGAAAGAAATACTGTGAGTACAGAAAAAGAAAAGGAAATATGAAAATATCTATTTATTCTTGGGTATAGACTAGGATTTTGGGAGAGGAGGTTGGGTTTTGTGTGAGAGGAGAGGAGAGCTTTTGGGGGTGGTGCTCTATAAGAAATGGTAGGGCTTCGGGTGGGTTCGGTTAATTAAAGAGTGGGGTGGCTTGTGGGTCATTGACCATCTGAGGTCAATAACTAATATTAAGATATGGTGGGACGGGTCGTTGAAACCGGTCGTGACCGAGTTTAGTAAAGGGGACGTTTGGTTTTTGGATGCTAAAGGGTTAAATAGGATGGGCTAAGTGCTTTGGGCCTTTTTTTTATCCGAAATTAGCCCTATGATGGGCTATAAACTAAAAGCTCTACTTCCTTCTGATCCATCTACTTTTTAAAATTCATCTCTACCTTTTTCATAAATACACGAAATTTAATAATAAATTATAAAAAATGACTAACAAATCATAAAAATATTACATTCACACTTAAAATCTATAACTTGGACTTATAAATACTATTTTAACATGAATAATATAATAAATGTAATTATTATGAAAATATAGGCCATTATTGTAACTAATATAGATAAAATAGAAAAAACAGAAGTATAATTATGTAAAAATGAGATAAAATATTATAATATGTATGTAGGTATAAAATAATAAATTTGGATGATTAAATCACCCTAAAAATAACTTGAAGGGGTAACTAATAAATTTTTGGACAAATTAAATGCAAGAAAATCAGTTTTTAAGCTTAAAAAAATATAAAAATACTTATATAACCTCTATAAATTGGGTAGCAGTGCAAAATGATATTTTGAAAGTATATAGAATACTTTATAAAATATTAGGTCAAAATTGGATAACAACACCATAAACTGTATGTTTGCATGAAGTAGCTAGATCGTGCTCTATCTAGACTCGAAATGCCTAATGATCCCAAACATAATGGTACTAGAGGTGACATTAGCAATGGGGTGTGTATTTGCGATTCCAACAGGGAGTTGAATGAGTTCTTTTAGAATATTTTTTTCTGGAGTTGCTCTCAATCTTTTGTGAAATGCTCTCTCAGGTTATGGGTCAAAGTACTTGAATTTATCTTGGATTCTAATCGGTTGCATTAAAGAATAATACCTGAGATCAAACATATAAATAAAAGGAAAATTAAAAATACGATTTGATAAGTAGTAAAAGCTTAATCTAATAAAATAATTAGTTTATGCGTCGCCAGCAACAACGCCAAAAGCTTAGCCCTAAATCACACATGCAAGTATATGCATTCAATCAAGTAATAAAGAGTGAGTATAGTATTACTCCCATGAGGACTTGTGATCAACTGTTAACTAAATCAAGACAATTCTATTTTATCGAGTCAAGAACAAGTTCAAGATAATTTTTATTTAATTAATTTCACTAACTATACTTGTGATAAAAAGAAGATCTAATTAACGAGCACACTTAGCATAAAAATTGTCACGGCCCAAAATCTACTAAGGAGCGTGATGGACACCACTGTCAGGCAAGCCAACACCATTTAATTAGTAAATTCTCATTTTTAATATTTTTGCAGTCATTCAATATAAACATTAAACCATGTATAATAAACTTTACTGAATAAATAGTGAGGCTTTTACAAAATTTATCTATTGAATAATTCCAAAATTATCCCAGAACAGGTGTAACAAGTGCATGAGAATACTCTAGGAAAAACAAGATGTAATATAATGACTGTCCGGAATACAAATTGAACAGAAAGGAAAATACAATATAATACTTTGAAGGAGACTCTATTGGTTGCGGGTTGTCTCGACAGGTGCAGCTGACCTGAGTCTCTGTATCAAATATGTCGTTGTGACTGACTAGGACACTAGTCATACATGTGCATGTACAACAAAAATGCACAGCAAGTGTAGTATGAGTACAAAAATAATATGTGCCCAGTACATATATTGTCTAACCTTGAAGAAGTAGTAACGAGAAGTCGGCTGTGATACTCACTAGGGGTCAAATAGTAATATACCAATTATGTGAAAAAATCATGAGGTTTATAGGGTAGATGTAAGCTAATTAATTCTAAAGAAGGTAAACGAAGCCTTAATAATAATATACTTCCAAAGATTTGTATTTCTTCTTCTTCTTATCAATTTATCAGGCCAGAGAGGCAATATCAATTTTGTAAATCTCAAGTAAGCATCACAAACATGCGTAACTCATGCCAAGGTCGTACGGCCCGATCCAACAAAAAAATAAAATATGCTCTGCCAGAGGTTTTAATGGCATCAACAATAGATGCATCTATTATCCTGCTCATAAATCATACAAGCGACATAGTCGAACATAAATAAGGAATCACCACGCGCGTCAACCATACATGAGACGCGGGGACATATAGGTACACGCATCAAACAGTCAATCAAGAACACATCAGGGAACATTTATCCTACGAAAAGTCAATCTTCTTTTTAAATGATAAAGGAAATGAAGTTTAACTCTTTTAGAAATTAATTTACCAGTTCGGTATGATTTAAGAAATCTAAACCGTCAATAAGGTTATAATTATTTCAAGTAATGAATGCTTTTGGGTCCTAGACTGCTCGAACTTAAGCATAATAGTATCTACACACGGATTCTCGTCACCTCGTGTGTACTCAGCCCCCACAAATAGAAGCACATATCCAATTAGTTCACCTATGGGGACAATTCCTTATTACGAGGTTAGAAAGGAGACTCACCTCGCCCCGAAGTTCCATAACCGGCTTCCAAGACCTTCCAATGAACCAAAACGAAGCACAATGCTCCGAAGCTAGCCAAAAATTATGCAAACCCATTAATATGTTCTCAAACACTCATTATATCAAATTTATAGCAATTTCTAACCTCGATCGAAAAGTTGACAAAGTCACCCTCGGGCCCATATTCCGGGATTCCCATATCTTTCGAAGATAAAGTTTATCCATAACTTCACGAACTCAATTATGTAATTTACTCTCAATTCCATGGCCAAAATCCAAAAATACAATTTTTTTAGGTTTTTCCTCAAACCCAAAATTTCTACAAATTTTAATACTTTAATCTGTATCTAAATCATGTATTTAACTTGTAATGAGTGGGAACAACTTACCTTGTGATATTTGAAGAATATATCCCCTTGAAGCTCTCCAATATCGCCCTCACCAAATGACAATGGGAGAAAATGGCCAATTTCCCGTTTATAAAATCCTCACTACCCCAACTACTTTCTGCGTCTGTGGCTCCTTGGCTGCATCTGTGTTTTTGCTTCTGCGGCTCCTTTTCCGCCTCTGTGTCCCTTTGCGCTTCTATGGCGACAGGCACCACACTTGCGTCATCGCAAGTGCACAAACAATTCTTCTTCTGCGAGTTCGCAGAGGCCTGGCACCTTCCGCTTCTGCGAGCCGTCTCCCGCACCTACGGGCTCGCACCTGCGGCCCTACTCGTGCAGGTGCGGTTGCACCATGTGCCCAGATGCTTAAGCTCTTTTTCAACTCCAAATTTGATTTGTTAACCGCCCAGAATCCCCCCAAGGCCCTCGAGACCCCGTTCAATAACACCAACATATCCCAAAACTAAATGGGACATACTTGAGGCCTCAAGTCTCATCAAATAAAGTTTAAATCATGAATCGCCTCCCAATTCATGCTTAGTGAACTTTAGAATTTCAAACTTCTTCAATAGATGTTGAAACCTATCAAATCACGTTTAATTGACCTCAAATTTTGCACACAAGTCACATTCGACATTACGGACCTACTCTAACTTCTGGAATTGGTATCCGACCTCGATATCAAAGATTCCACTTCTGGTCAAACTTCCAAAAAACCTTCAAAATTCTAACTTAAACCAAATAACTCCCAAATGACCTACGGACCTTCGAATCAACTTTTAGATGTGCTCCCAATACTAGAGTCACCAAATGGAGCTATTCCCATACTCGGAATCCCAAATGGACATCGATAAAACTGAGATGCACTTCAACCCAAATTTATAGAAATTCTTACAAATAACTTCTATGTGTTGAAACGCTCCCGGGTCATCCAAAGCCCGATTTGGACATACACCCAAATCTAATATCATCATACAAACATGTTGGAACCTCCAAATTACAATATCAATGTTGTTTACTAAAATTCAACCCTTAGTCAACTCTTCTAACTTGAATCTTCCAAAATGATTATTTTCTTTCCAAATCAATTCCAAACTTTCAAAATTCAATTGGCCATGCGTACAAGTCTTAATACCTTAAGTGAAGCTGCTCAAGGCCTCAAATTGTTGAACAACGCGCTAGGGATCAAAATGACCAGTCGGGTTGTTACATTCTCTCCCACTTAAACATATATTCATCCTCGAATGTGCTGAGAACTACACTGGAGTTGTCCGAAATCACTATTTAACACCTCGTGCACCAACCCGTGCTACCAGAACTACGTTGAGCACATTAGCTTGATCAAATATAAAGATATTCTCTTTTATTCAAGCAAATAAGCATAGAGCCCAATTCCAACATCCAAAATTCTCTGTCAAGCCTACTTCCATCCTACAACACTGTATCAATCACCGCACAATGCACCAATACGGGATTGCATACCTTTATTGAATTCACACTATGCATTGCATAACTCACATGACCATAATATCATTTTCTGATAACGATAGCCGAAAGTCCACAAATCTGATGCTCCTAATGCACCTCGTGATTTATATAAGTCTTATCCCAACTTTTGCACTACTGCCACGACGGAAGAGACGTGTATAAATTCATAACGACCTATTGAGTCAAGAAATCATTGAGTTTGTACTCCTGACAAGAATCATTACATCATTTTGAACCGAATAATGGTATTTGCTCCTTAGTATACTTCATATAATCTGATTGAACTGATCCTAGATCTAACAATCTCGTCTCACCCAGTATAAGCTTCTCAGGCAATAAGCCACCCCATGCATGATCAAAAGTCTCATATGATGCAAAAAGCCACCCCATGCATGATCAAAAGTCTCATATGATGCCAAAATGTGCCAATAGGCCATAAATACGTGATACATAAGGAAAACGAACTCTGAAAAGGGCTACTCAATCCATGTAACTAATTAGACAACCCAAAGGTGTCATGAACCTTCCTTAGAAAATGGGAAACAAAAAAAAATATAAGGAGTTGTACTCAATATCACATTATTGCGGCACACAATCCGATCCGAACATCATATCCATGGAGGTGTGCCACCCAATCCACACGTAGAACTCACATAAGGAGATACACACTGAGCTAAATTTCTCATTACTACTAAATACTGAATATCGGTTGCAAGCAGTATAAGTGCATAATAGCATCCCTGGGGAGACAGATAGCTCCATGAACTACAACTCTCAAGCACAACTAAGGTGCGATATATAATCTGAATAACAAGAGCCATCCTGCTTACATAGCAACATCGCTACGCAGAACCTCAACATATAATAAATTTATCAAGTTGTTCACATGTTCCAATATAGCATTACATGAAATAGATAAAGATGAAATAGAATCCAACACCTGAATACTCCTTCAGAAGGAGCGCTTTGATGAAATGAACACATCCGGATTGATATAGAGCCCACCTACATATTTAAATCCATCCACATACCTCAAGCCAATTCTGGTTGCACTGTACTAAGCTAATAATCTTTCAAAGGTCCACAATAACCCCGTTTTCCCATGCTCACAAGAACAACACTCATATCCGGAATAAACCTCTACAGTCCGCAACCCAATAAACCGAGTTCCCTCTAGGCATAAATTCTCAAATTAGTGGTACTACCACAATCTTCACACTTGGTTAACATCATAAATCAATCAAGTGAGTACATGTCACACATATACATCGATACCACCAGCCACACTATTGTTGTAAAGCATATAAAGGATCTACAACCAAGATGCAAATCTTCCTATAAAACATGGATCTCAGGTGACGCTGAAGACAATACCAGCTTACTCTAAACATTCCAATCCTTTTCCTACTCCTCCGAGCTCGTGGCATCCTTGTCAACACCGAACCGCACCCTTGATTCTCACTTTCATATTTCATATCTCCCACTGCACCTAACATGCCAATATACGTTAGGACAATAATTTCATCATAACTCCTAAACCATTAATAGGTTAAGCACTTCATCAAGTAGTAACCTTTTACTTAGCCCAGTTTAAGAGAACCATAGCAACACGTGAGTGCATTCTCATAACCGCAGAATATGCTAAACCTCAAGCAGAGGTCAAACCACCATAACCCTTTCAGGATCTACCTACACATAACAAGTCGTAATACTTGAATACTTTCAAATAAAATAAATTACGGCGAACGTCAAGCCTCACACTTACCGTCACGAATCTGTAACGACCCAACCGGTCATTTTGAGCTCCAGTGCGTCATTCAGTACTTTGAGGCCACGAGCAGCTTCATCTCAGGTATATTGACTTGTGTGTATGGTCAGAATTAAAATTCAAGAAGTTTGGATTCAAATTTAAATGAAAATTCTCATTTCAGAAGCTTAAAATTGAAGAAATAAACTAGGATTGGAATTTAGAGTAAACGACCTCAAAATTGGGATTTGAAGGTTCCAGCAGGTTTGTATGATGATTTTGGACTTTGGCGTATGCTCGGATTGGGTTTTGGATAACCCGGGAGCGTTTTGGCGCCTATTATGAAAGATAGCATTTTAGAAGAAATTGGATCAGTTTGGCTTAAATGCATTTCAGTTTTATTGATATCCGCTTGGAATTACGAGACTGGGAGTAGCTCCGTATCGTGATTCTGGATTTGGGAGCGCAATTAGAAGTTAATTCGGAGGTAGGTCATTTTGGAGCCGTTTGGCTAAATATAGAAATTTGAAGGTTTTTGAGAAAATTCGACCGGAAGGAGGAAATTTGTATATCGGGGTCGGAATGAAATTCCAAAAGTTGGGGCAAGTCCATAATGTCGAATGTGACTTGTGTGCAAAATTTGAAATCATTCATGAATGATTTAGTAAGGTTTGAGACACTTAGTCTCTTTTAAGGAATTTTACGTTGGAAAAGTCAACCGGATATTGACTAATGTGTTAGAGTGCTCGAAATGCAAATTTTATGGTTCAGATAGCTTTTTTAGGTGATTTGGGTTAGGAGTGTATCCAGAATATTTTTGTGATGACCGGTGTAGAATTTAGCTTGAATTGGCAAAGTTAGTATTTTGGCGAATTTCAGTTGATAGATGAGATTTTGATCTGAGGGTCGGAATGGAATTCCGAAAGTTGCTGTAGCTTAGTTATATCATCTTGGACTTTTCTCAAAAATTTGAGGTCATTCAGACAATTTTTAACGTGTTTCGGCAACGGATGTGGAATTTGGAAGTTCTTGAAGTTCATAGGCTTTAATCTGATGATGATTTGATGTTTTGATGTTATTTTGGGTGTTCCGAAGGTTGTAACAAGTTTGAATGACATTGTGGAACATAGAAGGTTAAGGTCCCGAGGGCCTGGGGTGGATTTTGGAAGGTTAACGGAATCAAATTCGTACCAAAAAAAAGAAGAGAAAAAGTTGGAGAAATTGCAGAGATTTCCAGGTGCGAGTAGTCCGGTTTGGAAGCTCGTATCTTGTAATCTATAAGGAATCGGAAAATGTTCAAAATACATACGTTGTAGCCCTTCCTATATACATTCCAGAAAGCTAAAGAAATCATAATTTAGACATCATTAGTGAATGTTATTGAAAATGACTGGTGGAGCTCGTTTTCCAGAATTTGCTTTCGGGGAGGCTATTTTGGAAGCGAATATCTTGTAATCTAAAAAAGTGCAAAACACGAAAGTTGTAGTCCTTCGTGTCTAGTTTCCATAAATCTGAAGAAATTTCAATATGGACATCTGTAGTGGAAGATATGATCGACGGGAAATGACTGCTGGAGCAATGTGATGTACAACTTGTATAGCACAAGTGCAAGGTACAACTCGACGAAGCACGGGCAGATTGTTTTATACACGGATTTTTCATTTTTTCTCCATTACTTCAAGGTGTTGACGATTTTTGGAGAGCTTCAAGAGGGGATTTTCATTATCAATGTGAAGGTAAGATATCCCCACCTATTTTGAGTTAAGTACATCAATTATATATGGATTTGAGCATGAAAATTGTAGAAAATTGAGGATTTAGGCCTAGGGATTTGAAAATAAGAATTGGTGATTTGAGGGGTCAAATGAACACCGAATTTGGTAAATTTTATATATACGGACTCATGGCGAGACGAGGAATCCGGTGATGTGACTTTTGTAATTTTTCGAGAAGTGGGCCCCGGGATTGGGTTTTGCAAATTTCGTTATTTTTGATATTTTTTTGAGTCTTTTCAATTGGGTTATATTCCCTTAGCCTATTGTGATGTATTCCTTGTGGTTTTTTCCAGATTCGACGCGCGTGGAGGTCGATTTGAGGGGCAAAGGTGTCGCGAGCTAAATATTGCACCGATTCGAGGTGAGTAATACTTGTAAATGATATCTTGAGGGTTTGAAACACCGGATTTGTACATCATAGTGCTGTATTGAGGTGACTTTCATGCCGGATACGATCGTGGGGTAGAGCACCATTGAGGATTGTGACTTGGTCCGTCCCGGTTGTTGATTTTACTGCGTATTTGATTGAAATTACTTGTTATCATCATAATTTAGGCTGATTGCCATGTTTGGGGCCTTGTGCCGACTGGTAAAATCCTTCAAGGATTGATATTACTGCTTAGCATGATTTGAATATCATCTCATTTCAGTACAAGGTTTTAAATGATCTTTTGCGAACCCAGCCGTATTTCTAAGTTTGGAAAACTTAAATGATATTGCCCGAGGGGCGGGTTTCTATGCATAGTGACACTGATGGCTGGAATTATTTTGCATCTGTTAAAAAGATTATTTTCAAAAGATGTTTAATACTGAGCTAGATATTTATAAAGGGTTTTCATGGAATTACTGTTTTCTAAAAGGGTTGTACTGTCTTATATAGCATGATGAAGTGTTCTCACGTGATTTCTTATCTTCAGTTATTATTTACACTTATTACCGCTGAGTTGGAAGTACTCACTTTACTCCCTGCACCTTGTGTGCAGATCCAGGGTAGTCTCAAGCACAGTAGATCTAGTTGATCAGCAGATCCAGCATTCCGGGAGTATCAAGGTAGCTGCACGGCGTTCGCAGCATTGATTTCTTCCATGCTATCTTATCCCGCATTTTTTTGACTTTGGATACACTATATATCAGGGTGATATTCTGTATTCTAGAGGCTCATATTCGTGACACCGAGTCCTAGTGAGATTGTGTTGTGTATTTTGTTATACTCTTCAGTGCTTGATTTTGAATCAACTGATATTCCTATCAGTTTTTGACAAAATTGGGTTTAGTGTGAATAATGGTCGGGCTTTCCTAGTAGTGTGCTGGGCGCCATCACGACCGGGATTTCGGGTCGTGACAGAATCACATGCATAACTAAATCACGCTGAAGGAACTTATCACTACCACCAATATGCCAATTCAACTATGGCTGACGAATCTAACTTCTTCCAATTCATCCTTGATTTCCTTAGAGATAATAATAACTCCATTTAACACATAACGCACTCAATCCACAATCATCTTGAGTGGCCTTGTATCACGAGACCATGTTTTCTCAAATACCACGAACCATCTCATATTCTTTATGCGCGTATTTTCATTCTCCACTGATACACCCATACATATGTTCCCTCTACGAATCCGAAGTTTGTTTCTATCATTCACCCAAATGCTACATTGCTAGCCGAAAATATCGCAGAATATTCCGAGCCTCTTATCATAATCCGCGACAAAAGCTTGATTCTTAACCATAGCACGAGCTTTTAATCGCTAGGTGCCACATTTAATCTTTGATCTCACTAGGACCGCTGTTGAAAGTCACCCACTCTGGTTGGTCCCGCGTATAATCAACTCCAAGTCTCCGCTGGCACATAAACACCCATTTCAGTAAATCACCCAACTGAATCACTTCCCTAGTAACTGACCTCTATTCTAAGCATAAATCCTAAATCTTCCCAAAGACTGAACATGATTCAGTAAGGCCAACTATAGCACACATTTATCAATTTCTTTGCTCAATACGCTAATAACCCAAAACCTCACAGGAAGATAACAATGTAACCCAATCGTAGGTGGTGGGACTCTCCTACTTAGCTTAAAGCCACTTATTATATAACCCTGGAACCCACCAAGATTATTTCTTCACTGTTGACATGATCTTGCAAAACCAATCTGCCAAATCCCTCCAACTATTTCTATAAAACATATTATGAATACTCTAAATCATTAACCACATTCACATATCCGACCTATATATCGGATAACAAGTAGAATTCTTCATAGAAGCTTCGCCAACTAACCGACCACTGATATGCTCACAGGAGATAATGCACCTGTGGAAATTAAACGCTGATATCTTCCAACATCGTTGTACGGAGTACAATCACTACGACATCAATGACCCATCCTAAGTTCGTGTTCATCCACCAATTGTGTAGTTATCATGCTACTGAACCCATATCAGCCAGTCTCCACCTTTGGCCAAACCGTTCTTCTTTAAGCGACTACTCGACTTTCGGTTCTTATAACTGGCCTTATAGAAATTTAACCACCGCATGACACTTCCCACATGTCCTTCCTTATCCTTTCCTGCTCAGCTGATTCCTTAGATCAAAACCTATCTCGGTGGCACTTGAACTAACTGGTCGCTACTAACTTTAACCTTTTCGAGATCATCTTCCCCCAGCCCTCGACATTAGAAATACTTGTTCCATCTCGAACCACCGCGCCCCGCAATCTTTGATAGTCGTTACTTTAATACTATCTCATAATATCATTCCTAAAAGGATAACTATAGAATATCATAACACCAGAAAACTTAACACATACAAGCGAGGATGATGACACCACGTCGCAGATAAAAATTCCACCACACTTGAAAACACCAAGTCTCATTACTGTATCAACCCAAACCTGATCATTTATAGTTCGATTGCCTTTCCTCCACTAGGAATAAAATACCGAATCTCTAAATCATGCATTGAGTACACCTCACTTCAAGTCATTCACTAACCTGACACATGAGCAAGTATCCTACAATCACATCAACATTGTGTCATAACCAATCATGAGCATCATAGCGACCTGCGCATAGCCTCAAGCTATCAGAAGTGCAGCTATCGAGCTGAAATGACATAATATCCTTCTGCAAGCGACGATAATAGCACAACCAACAACGTAGGGAGAAACATCCCGCACCACTTCTGTAGTATCATTACAATTACTAACTTCCCAATATATAACCAACACTTCACGTTGCATAATATTGATTGGAAAGAAAATGAAGGCATAAGCCTCAAAGGGATCAAATCGCATGATGAGGAAATCTAGAAGGAAAATGCTCCTAACAGCCCTGTAGCCTATCGAAGATAAGTACAGACGTCTCTGTACTGATCTGCAAGACTCTAAAAGACTCGCTCATGACCCGTGAGACCTAAAGGAACCTAGTTCTCCTATACCATGTTATCACGATCCAAAATCCACTAATGGTTGCGATGGCGTTGGACGCCACTATCAAGCAAGACAACACCATTTAATTAGTAAATTCTAATTTTTATATTTTTGAAATCATTCCTTTTAAATATTAAACCATGTATAATAAACTTTAATGAATAAATAGTGATGTCTTTACAAAATTTATCTTCTGAATAATCTCGAATCATCTAAGAACACGGTGTCACAGGGGCATGAGCATATTCTAGGAAAAACAAGATGTAATATAATGGCTGTCGATACTACAAATTGGATGGAAAGGAAAATGCAATACAATACTCTGAAGGAGACTCTGCTGGTTGGGGGTCATCTCGAGAGGTGCTGCTCACCTAAGTCTCTGTATCAAACCTTCCGCTGCACCTGACTAGGCCACTAGCAATACAAGTGCATGTGCAAAACCAATACACACCGAGTGTAGTATAAGTATAAACAAAACGTGTACCCCGTAACTATCCTATCTAACCTTGAGTGACGAAGTGAAAGAATCGATTTGATCATTCAAGTCGGATAGCATTTATCTACGCTAGGATCCGACCTACATGAACTTCTTTCTTCTCTTATATAGAACTAGATACGCAAGAGAAAGAGAGCAGAGTAGAACTTACTTCTCTGCTGAGGCATAAGCAATAGAAAACAATCTCTAACTAAGTAGTTTAAGTGGTCCGCTGTCTAACATCTTTCGTATCTTGTTCGTGTTCGGTGACCTTCGTTGAGGTTTTTGATTTACCTCCGAACCTAAATCCATCTTTTTAAATGGCTAATGCCTAGATTAGGTCTTAAAAAAAAGGTTGTCCATAGAAAGAATTAACTCCAGGCTGGCATGGATTTTAGGTTCACTCAAGATCCGGATTACCTCTAGGATTATTAATTACGCATACATAAGGAATATTTAACAAAGTAGGCCAGCACTTTTTATTCGTTAATAGACGTTACATGGGAATACATCAAATAGGAAGCTTACACACACATAGACCAGCCACACAACCAAACACAACATTACAAAGTTAACAAAGAAAGCATTGAAGACTACTAGTGATACATGCAAACACACCCAAAAAAAACAATCTACTTAGGATAGGAGTAGATCTCCACCAAACTAAGAAAAAGAAGAAACATACTACTTTGCATCTACAGACACTTATTTAAACCTTGTAAAACTAAAAAGAGTCGACGGGCTCTTCTATTCGAGTCTCCATGGCGACCACGGATGACAGCACCCACAATTAGGTCTTCCTGTTCTTGGAGGAGGGCCCGTTTCCTGTCTTCCAAGATTCTAATGCGGTCCCGGATCCAATGCATGGCTACAGCCACAAATGCAGGATCAATGGGAGGCAGGTGCTCCCAAAAGGCAGCCAAGGTTTGCTGCCTTTGTTCTTTTTCATTTTCGATTGCTTGAATTGTTGCAAGTCTTCTCACGATATCCATTTCAGTGTTGTTGGAATAAATGTTACTTAAAGTATTTCTTTTTGACTTCTACGTCTCTCTTTGAAAATATAGACTGAAAGAAGCTTCTATTTATAGGCCTTGGAGGCGCTTAACTTTTTCTTATTATTAGAAATAATTGTTGTCTTAGTTTCATAACATTTTTCAACCCCGAATTTTCATGAATATGGAACCCCATCCACTAAATTTTAGTGTGCCGAATAATTATCTTCGTACTCCGATCCGTACTAAAGGCCCCCTTTTTTTTGGTGGGTATCGCCACATGGCTTAATCCCGGATCACTCCTTATGGAATAGGACACAATAATATAACGCACATCAGAGAAGAGAGTACCCCTTTTATTATAAGACAGCCCCCCCCTCCCCGCGTCCTTTCTTAAGACATGGAGCAATCGTCACTCGACAGCTCAAAGCTGATCGGCACAACCCCCGTGCTTGCCTACTCATCCCGGCCTATTTGTACCCAGCTACATCTCTTCCCTTATAAAAGAAAAAAGGGCCCCTCGGCCAATCGTCACTCGACAGGGCGAAAAAGGATCAGTAAAAAACCATGTGATCTGTACTTGTTTACGTACTGCCCCTTAGGCCTAGGGCTTCGTCTTACCCTGCTTACTCCTCTTTCACTTTCACTAGCTTCTACTTTTCTTTTTTTATTGGCTTCTTTCTAAAATGGTATCAGCATTTGAGACGACTCTCCCCGGCCAATCGTCAGTCGTCAATCCTTGCTTAGAACCACTATCTCTTGATTGATCTGTTTTTTTATACCTTTACATCTCGCTCTGTAAGTTTACTAGCAATACACCAATATAGCACTAGCTATACCAGTAACTAGTACAATGAGTCAGGGGTCTGGTAAATTCAATAATAGACGCATGTTGGCATTCGAGCCTTCCTTCTCCTTTCAGGGAGAGCTAATGCGGGTATTTTGGTTTGTAGTTAATAAAACCTACTATTCTGCTATGAGGGAAAGGAGTGCAAAGCTATGTGAAGTAAAAGAGGAGTTAAGAAAAGGTCTTGTTTAAAAACATTTAATAATAATGAAAGTACTTATTTTTTTATTTTTTAATTCACATTTGATTTTAATTCAAAATTACAATTATATCCTGTCTCTGTAAGGTGAGAGTGGAATTTCTCCTTTATTTTGTCCCTTCCATTCACTCGGATTTCTTCCATGTCATCGATTTTGTCTGGATCCCACCTTTCTTTCGAAAAACAAGGAAGGAGGGGGATCTTCTTCAGCGGATCCCTCTTGTTCCTGTTTAGTCCCCTTCATTTCGGAAGCTCTTTCTATTTCTACATCTCTTTCTTCCTCACTTTCCACCCTTTCTTCTGTTTTTAGGCTTCTTTCAGTTTCTTAGTAAGAATGGGTGAGGGTATTCTACCTAAATAGTAGATACAGGTAATAAATAAGAGAATACTAAAGATCCGAGCCATAGAATTTCTCAATTCTAACACAAGGTACTTATTAGATCGAATGTACTTCTTAGATATAATGGAATGATTTGTCGTATCCAGACTAATACCAATACAAGCCATTTCATGAATAAAATGTGACCAATTAACCAACCAACAAAACCACTTGTTACAAATAAGATCTTGTTATTGCATCGAAGGAGATAAATGTTGACTAATCTGGCTAATTGAACTTGGTAAAATGAAATGGTTAAATAATTTAAAAATAATATTATTCAGGAATACACATTGAATGTTGAGATTACGCATTGAATTTCTGGTAGTAGATCCATAATAATAAAAGTCTTTGTGATTGTTCCAGAAGAAATGAAAGAAAAGATATGCTATATCTAGGACAGTTATTGTATGAGGTCTACCCAATGTTAGATGCAGAGGCGCACAATAGATCGATATGAACATCAAGAGCTGCCCGTAATGAAACCAGTTGTTGCTGATACCTTCTTCTCGGTTCCTTCTTCCATAATCAGAGCTCGGAGAAGGAAGACATAAGAAGGCCTTATGGAGAATGTGGTTAGAAATCCATAATAGAGTCCGACCACAACGACCAAGTTGATTATCTTCATGCATAAGGATCCTAGATTACCTAGTAGAAAAGATTGAAAAATCATCACAAACCTCCCTTATTTCTTTTCTATTGCAATTTCTGTGGATTATTATATGATGATTTTTGAACTTTCCATATATAGAAAAGAAATAGAAAGAGATAGACTAGAAACGACATCTGTTATGTCAATGACACCAAATGGAAATTAAATGAATGGAATTGGGATATGGATGGAATATAATGAAATAGAGCCACTTTGAGGTTTCCACTGAAATGAGGGATATAAGGGAGCCACTACGAAGAAGTTCTGGGAGTTACGAAGGAAGCTTTAAGCTCATATTGGTCATGGGTTGAGAATGGGAATTGAACTCTATGAGATCGAATCTCCTGTTGTTCCTAAGTTGCTCAGTGGAAAAGCGGTCTGCTGTTAACCGATTGGTCGTAGGTTCGAATCCTACTTGGGGAGATTTGATTGATTCTGAATTAAAGAGTAGTGACGAGAGGTCTACTTCGACACTCACTAGTGGTACAATAGTAATATATTAATAATGTGAAATAATCATGAATTTTATAGGGCAGACATAAACTAATTAATCCTGAAGCAGATAAACAATTCCTTATTAATACTTCTGAAGATTTTTATTTCTTCCTCCTTTTACAAATTTATCTCAGCCCAGGGAGGCAATATCAATGTTGTAAATCTCGAGCAAGCATCACAAGCATGCACAACTCATGTCGAGGTCGTACGGCCCAATCCAACATAATAATAAAATATGTAGTTGTCACGACCCTAACCCCGAACCGGTTGTGATGGCGCCTCTCGTGAAGATAAGGCCGGCTAATTAAACCCAATTCACTTTTTAAAATAGTTAAATAATATAAAAGTAGTCCAAACATGATTTAATAATAATAAGTAGGGAAAATACAACCCGACACAGCCCTAACCGGGGTGTCACAAGTCACGAGCATCTACTAAGGCATAAATACAACTAGAAGTCTGAAGTGTACCAATACAGACTAATGAAATGAAGAGAGAGAAAAGCAATTTTGTGAACGCCGCCAGCTACCTTGCTAATCTCCGATGACTCTGCCTCCGATCAAACAAAACCCACTACCGAGTGGATAAATACCTGAATCTACACACAAGGTGCACGGAGTAAAGTGAGTACCCCAACTCAGTGAGTAATAATCATTACTAAAGACTGAATGGTAAGAAATCATGTAAAGCATACCAAGATGATGTATAGAAGCAGTTCAAACCAGTAAGAAAGCGTTGAAGCTATAAAAATCTTAGTTTAAACTTCTTTGAAAATGACTTTTTGAACAGTTACGCAACTGAATGCAAAATAGTTAGTGCAGATAAGAAGAAAAATCCTCCCCACGAGCACAAATACCATAGTTTAATAGGTAAATGACAGGTAATATGAAAGATAAACACATAAATGTTCGCCCCTCGGGCACAATGTCTACAACTCCGCCCCTCGAGCCATATCTCAGAACAATACCAGCCCCTCGGGCAATCACATAGAATGGTACCAGCCCCTCGGGCAATCATATAGAACAATACCAACCCCTCGGGCTATCACATAGAACAATATCAACCCCTCAGGGTATATCTCACATCACAATAGATAGCCGCACTCACTAGGGGTGTACAGACTCCGGGAGGGGCCCCATACGGCCCAAGCACAATATCAAGCCATCTTGTGGCATCATAAACTGGCTCTCGACCTCATATCGATATCAAGCCACCTCCTGGCGACCAATCTTAGGCCCTAGGCCTCATTATCATAATCAGTATCTCACTGTTGCAGTGTGTAGCCCGACCCAAAAGTATCCTCACAATACAGGACCTTGGTCTTACTCGGTCAAAAATCACATAAGCCACTAGGGAAACAGTAAAACATAACGCTCAGCCTAAAATATTATTTAAAATATCATTTCAAGTGTTACAGCAGAGTAAACATGGCTAAGTTTTGAAAACAGTGAAAAATAACATGACTGAGTTCAAGTATAATTGAAAACAGTGAAAAATAACATGACTGAGTTCAAGTATAAAGTCAAAACAGTGAGGAAATATCAACAAAAATCCCCTTAGGGTTCAAATAGCTTGCACTAGGCTCAAATATGGCTTTCTGCCCAAATAATGACAATAGCAAATAGTTTTCAATCAAATACGTGATAAAATCATCAATCGAGATGGACAAAGTCACAATCCTCAATAGTGCACGACCCCACGCTTATCATCAAGCGTGTGCCTCACCTCAATATAGCACAACGATATGCAATTCGGGGTTTCAAACCCTCAGAACGTCATTTACAATCATTACTCACCTCAATCTCTCCCGAAATCATGCTTGCAATACCTTTGCCCCTTGAATCAGCATCCAAATGCTCCAAATCTAACCAATATAAGTATTTTAGCATCAACATACGCTAAAAGAATGAAGCCCAAGCAAAAAGTATCAAATTATATCAAAAATCCCGAAATTGGCCAGACCCAGCCCCGGCCTCGGGCCCACATCTTGAAATCCGACGAAATCACAAAATACGACAACCTATTCAACCACGAGTCCAACCATACAAAAATTACTAAATTCCAATAACAATTCCGCCTCCAAATCTTCAAATATCATTTTCAATTTCCTAGGTCCAAATCCCCAATTTACACCTCAAAAATATGTAATCTAGTCATATTATTCAACGATAATTCAATATTATAGATTAAAAATGATTACAAGTGACTTACCTCGGTATTTCCCATGATTTCTTGCTCAAACATCGCCGCAAGTCGTGTTCTTTAACCAAAAAAATGTGAAAATGAGCAAAGAAACCAGATCATTAATAACCCATGCATCAAAATGTACCACCTCCTCAGGAACAAGTAAACCAAGTACCAGGACCAGTAAAAGCAGCAACAGAGAAGGGGGAGGACGAACCTATCAACCTAGTTTTAGAGCGGGTCCTAGAGTTCTCAAGTCTAGACAGGATAAAGGTCTTACACTTCAGGGAGATGCAAGAGAAGAGGCACGTATTCAATTGTCCACTAGCACTTTACAAGTGCTCGATGGATTTCAGGGCCCCTCAGGACCCAATAGTTGGCAATAGTGCCATGATTCTAATGCCATCTGTGAGAAGGAATCAAGTATTCCCAGGAGGGATCAGGGAAAACGGGGAGCCAACCAACCTAACCCTTAATCAATCCATGAATCGTGCCATAAATATTATTATATGGAATATAAGGAGTGGTAACAATGACAACTTCAGAAGAAACTTCATGGAAATGATCAATGCCCATAGGCCATGTCTAGTTACTCATCTTGAAACAAGAATGGACAACCATGTTGGTTTACTCAATGACTTTGGAGTTTCGGAGTTGATAGAGGTGCCGGCTGAAGGGCAATCTGGCAGCATGGTGATAATGTCGTACCATGAGATTGTTAGTGTTCACAATGTTGTACTCAGAAATCTGGAGATGCATGCAACAATTGAGGTTAGTCCTATTCGAAAGAAATGACTTTTTTCTTCAATTTATGCTAGTACTAAGGTTCATAATAGGAACTTATTGTGGGAAAACCTAGAACACATTAGCAAAGTCTATAAAGGTCCTTGGATTGTTGGAGGTGATTTCAATTATGTCATATTTGTGAATGAGAAATTTGGTGGTAAACCTATCAAAAGCAGTAGGGCTAATTTCCTTAGGTCAAAAATTAACTCTTGTAACCTTCTAGATTTAGGCTATAAGGGTTGTAAGTATACTTGGTCCAACCTTAGACATAAAAGCAAGGGTATCAGTATGGAATGCTTGGATAAAGTTCTAGGTACTGAAGATTGGTTAGAATTGTTCCCTAAAAGCTCTGTAATTCATCTACCCAAAACACACTCAGACCATTACCCTCTCCTTTTTGAATTAATTTCTAAAAACAGAACTTATCACAATGCTCCATTTAGATTAGAAACTTTCTAGTGCAAGCACCCTGATTTTCTTAATTTTGTTGATAAAAATTGGACAAAGACTGACTATTTAAAAGGTTGTCAAAATTTTCTTAGTAACAATAAGACTTGGAGGAATAATACTTTTGGTAACATTATGGGGAAAAAGAGGAAGATTCTAGCAAGATTACAAGGAATCAAAAATTCCTCTAAATATTCCTCTAGCACTTTCCTCCAATAATTAGAGAAAGATTTAACTAGGGAGTACAATGATTTTTTAAAAATTGAGGAAGACTTTAGAAAACTTCGATCAAGGATTTCTTGGCTTAATAAGGGTGACACAAACTCAAAATTTTTTCATATTTTTGCCACAAATAATAGAAGAAGAAACAAGATTAATTTCTTTAAAGATAGCAATAATAATTGGATCAATGACTATGCACAAACTATGTCTCACGTTCTAAACTACTTTGAAAACTCTTTCAAAACTACCCACTCTTCTAATAAGCGGATGAACCCTTTACAAGAATCTCCTCAAATCAAAAAATTGAACTTACATCCATAGATGCCCCCTTATTAGATTGTGAAATTAAAAGGGCTTTGTATTCCTTCAAACCCTTTAAAGCCCCTGGACCGGATGGCCTACACCCTTTTTTTCTTTCAGAAATATTGGAAAATTATTGGCCAATCGGTTACAGAGCTTTGTCGTAACATTTTTAACACAAACAAATTATCCCTAAAGAGATCAACATGACCTACTTATGCCTTATCCCCAAAACTCCTACGGCTAATAATGTTTTAAATTTCAGACCAATTGATCTTTGTAACACTGTCTTAAAAATTGTTACAAAAATTCTTCCTAATAGACAAAAGCCCTACCTTGATCTCTTATTAATCCCCTTTCAAGATAGCTTCATAAAAGAATAGAAGAGCTGCTAATAAGGCAGTCATAATCCAAGAAATTATTTCAAAAATAATAAAATAAAAGTAAAACAAGGCCATATGGTGTCAAGATCGACCTAGAAAAAGCTTTGGATCGTTTAGAATGGTCATTTATCCATTATACCTTGAATTTCTTTAATTTCCCTCCCAAATTTTGTAAGATTTTACTAAGTTTCATCTCAACAAGCAGCATATCCGTTTTAGTAAATAGTTATACCACTAAGTATTTTGAGCCTAGTCGAGACAATAGGCAAGGTGACCCCATATATTCCTACATTTTCATACTTTGCCTTGAAATGCTTACTAGATACATCAACCACCAAGTTGACACTAGTAAATGAGATCCAATTTCCTTGAGGAAAAATAGCCCTAGCTTCTCACATCTTTTTTTGTTGATGACCTTACCCTTATGGCTAAGACAAACAACAAATCTTGTCATGCCATAAAATATGGACTTGATCTTTTTTGTAACCTTTCCGAACAATGCATCAACAACACCAAACCAAAAATACTCTTCTCAAAAAATTGCACCCCTACCCTAATTAGTTACACCTCCAATGCCCTAGGCATAAAAAGTTGTAACCAATTTGGTACTCACTTAGGATTCCCTATTTTGAACAATTCCCCTAGACCTAAGGACTTTCAATTCATTATTGATAAAATAAGGTCTAGGCTAGCTTCAGGGAAATTAAAAAATTTTAACTTGGCGGGTAGAACCGCCTTAGCTAACTCTTGCCTTAATTCCATTCCAAATTACTATATGCAATATTCCCTCCTACAAAAGGCAACTCTCAATAAGATTGATAAAACTCAAAGAGATTTTGTATGGGGCAGCACTATTGAAAAAAGAAAAATTTACCTCGTTAGTTGGTCTAAGATATGTCAAACAAAAAATCAAGGTGGTTTAGGGATCCATTCGGCCCAATCAAAAAACTTATGTACATTAGTATCTCTCTCATGGAGACTTCTAACCAATCCTTTAACTCCTTGGGCTCGCTTAATCATCCACTCCTATTGTCTAAACAAAAGCACTAACAAAAATTCCTTAATATGGAGAAGTATCCAAAAGGGATGGGAGTTATGTTCAAAGGGCATTACTTGGTCCCCTAAGTATCTCTCCAATATAAACATTTGGGATTCTAAGTGGATTACCAATATGGATACCCTTAGAAGGGAGATAAGGGGTCCTTTATCCTAAGAAGATTACTCCATTAAATTAAGAGATATTTGGGATAAAAAGGCAATGGCATTTTGAAAAACTTAGCTTTGACCTCCCTAACATTATAAAAGACAATATCCTTAATACTTATATCCGTAAAAAATGACCCATCAATGATATCCCCATTTGGTCCCTAAACACAAAGGATTTTACTTCTAAGTCTTGTTATGCCCTTATAGAAACACCCTTTTCAAATGAACTAGACTTCTCATTTATATGGAACCTTAATTACTTAATATTGATGCTAGTTTTAAAAATCACAATGAATATGCTGGCATTGGAGGGATAATCAGAGATATCCGTGGAAATTGGATGGTCGGTTTTGCTAAAAATACCAAGGCTTCAGGTTCCTTACATGCAGAAATAAAGGCTCTCAAAGGTCGATTAAAAATAGCACAAGAATGGGGCATGTTTCCACTAGAGATAAAAGCGAACTCCACGGAGGTCATCCAATCCATCCACCAAGGAAACAAACTTTATAATAACATTATTGTTGAATAGAGGTTGTCCATGCACCAACGGAAGGTGATCCTCCAGCACACGTTCAAGCAAGGTAGTAGGATTTCATGCAATTTGGCAGGGAAAGCAAGGTAGAAAAGAAAGGAAGATTTTGTTTTACCACATTGCTATGTTCAACATCTAGTGGAAAGTGAAAAAAATGAACTGCCTTTATGTACTAAGACTCTATCTTTTGAAGCTTGTAATATTCTAGCAAGTCTAGGAAACAAAAGTGTCCTTAGTGACACAAACTATGAAGGATATGTAAGCAACAATTAGCAAAAAAACCCGATTCTTGTTGCTAAAAGCCCCATTCCGTCGGTAAAAGTACCAAATCTGGTCGTTAATGATGTGCACCAGACCCTGCTGCACCAGCAGTATTTATTCTCACTAAAAAGTCTTTATCTCCACCATACAAACTCGGAATTCGATTATTCTTGTTCCTATGAGTCGCAAATAATAATACAAACATAGTCCTTCAATTGAAAATCAATTCGGAGATAATTTTCTCGGTGCGATATCCATTTTGCTTGTTAAATAATTTACTCATGTTTCACGTCAAAAATCCAATCGCGACTTGATGAAATTAGACCAAAATTTCCAGGTCACTCCTATAAGTCATTATCAAATTTATGGAACTCTCAAAATCAAATTTCGATCTCTAGAAATAAAAATGGACCTTTGGATCATTATATGCTTATGCTCAGAACGACAAAATCTTCAAAAAAAAAAACAACTCTTTCAAAACTTATCCAAGCCTCATGGGACGCCGACCAAACATGCTAGCACACACCCATGACATCATTCAAACTTGTTCTAGCCTTAGGAACACTCAAAGTAACATCAAAATATCGATCACCCTCAGATTCAAGCCTAAGAGTTTCAAAACTTCCGAATTCCGAATTCAATCAAAAAGTCTACCAAACCTCGTCTGAATGACCTAAAATTTTGAACACACATCACAAAATGACACAACTTACCTACTCCAATATTCGAAATTCTATTCCGAACCCTATATCAAAATCACACCTATCAACTTGAAAACGCCAAAATTTTAATTTCGCCAATTCAAGCCTAAATCTACTCCGGACCACCAAAACACATTCCGATCACGCTCCTAAGTCCCAAATACCTAACAGAGCTAACTAAATTGTACAAATTCCAATCCGAAATCATATTCTAACAATTCAAAACTTGGTTAAACCTTTCAAATTTTTAATATTCAAACTGAGAATTATTCTTCTAAATTCATTCAGACCATCTTGAAAACCAAAACAAACGATTTAAATAATTCATACTACGTCACACAGGGCTAGTCATACCCGAGAACTGGCTAGCAAGTACAAAATCTCAAAAAGACCGGTCGAGTCATTACTGCACTGTCAGATGGTCGAATGGCACGAACCATAGATGCATCTATTAACCCGCTCGTGAGTGATATATGCAACACGGTCAACATAAATAAAGAATCAACCCACTTTGAATCTTACATGTGATACAGACAAACATAGTTACACACATTCAAACAGTCAATCAAGAACCCATCAGGGAACATTTATCCAAGAAAAGTCAATATTCTTTTTAAATGATTAATAAAATGAAGTTTAAATCTTTTAGAAATTAATTTACCACTTCGGCATGGTATAAGCAATTTAAACTGTCAAAAAGATTACAACTATTTCAAGTTAGGCATGCTTTAGGGTCCAAGACTACCCGAACATAAGCAATAGTAGTTGAGCCTTTACTCTCATCACCTCATGCATACATAGCCCCCACAAAAAGAAGCACATATCCAATTAATTCACCTATAGGGATACTTCTCTCTTAAAAGATTTGAAAGGAGACTCACCTCACTCTCAAGTTTCATAACCGGCTTCCAAGACCTTACGATAACCCAAAACGATGAACAACGCTCCAAAACTAGCCAATAATTATGCAAACCATTAATATATGCTAAAACACTCGTTATAATCCAATCTATAGCAATTCCTAACACCAATAAAAAAGTTGACAAAATCGCCCTAGGGCCCATATGCATGGATTCCAAAAATATTCTGAGATAAAATGCACCCATAACTTTGCAAATTTAATTACTTAATTTACTCGCAATTTCATGTCCAAAACCGTGGTCAAAATCCAAAAATACCAATTATCTAGGTTTTTCCTCAAATACCAAATTTCTACAAATTTCATACTTTAATCTGTATCTAAATCATGTATTTAACTGGTGATGAGTGAGAACAACTTATGTTGTGATACTTGAAGAATATCTCCCCTTGAAGCTCTTTAAAATAGCCCATACCAAATGAAAATGGAGAAAAGTCGCCAATTTCCCGTTTATAACACCCCTTACTGCGCCAGCGACTTTCTACACCTGCGGCTCCTTGGCTGCATCCGCTCTTCCGCTTCTACGGCTTCCTCTTCCGAATCTTGGATCTTTCTGCTTCTACGGCGACTAGTACCGCACCTACGCAATTGGAGCTTCGCAAAAATTTCCTCTTCTACAGTTTCTCAACACCCTGTCCCCTTTCGCTTCTGCAAGCCATCTCCCGCACCTGCGGGCTCGCACCTATGGCCCTACTCGCACAGGTGCGGTTACACCAGGTGCACGGCTGCTTCAGCTCTTCCTTAACTCCAAATTTTAATCGTTAACCTCCCGAAATCCACCCGAGGCCCTCGGAACCCCGTCCAATCGCACCGACAAATCTGAAAACTTAATGCGGACTTGCTTGAAGCCTTAAATCTCATCAAACAATGCTTAAACAATGAATCGCCTTCCAATTCAAGATAATGAACTTTAGAATTTCAAACTTCTTCATTCGATGAAAAAACCTATCAAATCACGTCCGAATGACCTGAAATTTTACACACAAGTGATATTCAACATTACAGACTTATTTCAACTTTCAGAATCAGAATCCGACCCCGGTATCAAAAAGTCCTCATCCGGTCAAACTTCCGCAAAACCTTCAAATTTCTAACTTTAACCAAATGAATCCAAAATGACCTACGTATCTCTGAATTCACTTCCGGACGCGCTCGGAATGCCAGAATCACCAGACGAAGTTATTCTCATACTCAAAATCCCAAACGGACATCAATAACACTGACATGCACTTCAACCCAAATTTATGAAGTTCTTCCAAATGCTAACATCCACAATAGGCACTGAAACTCTCCCAGGTCATACAAATCCTAATGCTAACATACGGCCAGTGCAAAATTATCATACGAACTTGTTGGAACCTTCAAATCCTGATTCTGAGGGTTTTTACTCAATAATCAAATCTTATCAATTCTTCTAACTTAAAACTTTTGATATAACAATTTCCTTTCTAAATCAATTCAAAACTTCCCGAAATTCCGACCATGCGTACAAGTCTTAATACCTTAAGTAAAGATGTTATGGGCCTCAAATTGTTGAACGACGCACTAGGTCTCAAAATAACTTGTTGGGTCGTTAAAAAGTTTTAATTCAACAAAAGATAATATTCCTTGGTCATGGTTATGTGACATTCCTGTTGAATTCTGCAATCGACTTGACTATTAATCTATAAGAGTTATTAAATTGTAAGATCAATAATACTTGTAGAATTTTGATAACTTTCACTCATCAATTCAATTGATTGTAAACCCTATATTTTTATGAGATTAGAGATAAATTTAATGCATTAGCAATTTCATGCACAATTTGATAAGATAGGTATATTTCTATCCATATTCCCAAATCACCCAATAACTAGGTTCAAGATTGCGCTTTGTTCAATCCTATTGCAATCAGGAATTACATCTTTCAAGTTCAACTCACAATTTATATATAGTATTTCATTGTTAGCTAGACAGTAAAATAATTAAGTTCATGATATAAATAAACAACCAAATATGATAAATTAAATTTTCAATTAAATCTTTGAATATCAACATTCATGTAAAATCACAACCCTAGAAAAAACGAGTTTAGCTACGCATAGTCAAAGTAGCAATCTCAATCAATTCTCAAGAATACATAAATATCAATTAAAGCATGAAAAAAGAAGAACTCAATATGAACTCCATGGTTTCCAAACTCTATGATGGCTTTTATTGACTTCCAAGTGTTTATTTGATAAAAATAATGCATTTTCCTTTATATATTGCTGATAAGTGAGGATTTTAATCACTTATTAGTACTTTCTTGATTCAGTTTAAGTTCAAAAGTGTTGATTTTTGTTCTCAAAATTAATAAAATTGTGCAATTTGCAGGAATGTTTGAGTATTGAACCTTAATGAAGAAATTTAACTCAAAAAGGAGTAATCCAGCTCAAAAAGGCAAGAAGGAGCAAAGCAAGCCAAAGTGCGGTGTTAGCTATATATTTGAATATGGTTTTGAAAGATCTTCTTTCCTCTCCATCTTACTAATTTTTTGAATACATCATATGTACAAGATGGCAAACAACGAGCTCGAAAATATGACGTTGGGTGAGTTGGACGGGGAGAAGGAACTGTTGATACCCAATATTTGGCCATCATATCTTTACCCTACAACTCTTTCATCATTCCCAGGCAAAGAAGGGTAGTTGTCGATACCTAATTGTTTTTCTAGGTATTTTTATACCCAAATACTTTCAAAATAACCTGTATATTTATGTATAAGCATATCCAAGTGTTTTAGTATTCTTCCCAATTTGTATAGATTTAAAAATCAATCTATTATCCATTTCAAGAGTACAAATATCCAATAATTATTCCCAAGATATCATTTTGGCGAATAATTCATTTTATTCTCATATTTATACCAAAATATAATTAACGTAAGTTTTTTATATTTTGCGAACTTATCTGGTATATTAAAGTTAAATTATATTTAATTGTAATTATAGCCTATTTTATGATTAATAGTATTTTTTAAATTGTAAAATTAGTTCCATTATTTTTTAATAAAGATATGTGTATTACTAATTGGTTTAAACATTTTAATTTTCTTTTAAAATCAGTTTCTCCATTTTCATAAAATAAAAGGGAAAAATTGGCTATTTAGAATATAGCCCCAATTTGTTTCAATTGTAGCCCATTTACGCTTCAATTATAGCCTGAAATTAACCCAGTTTTGAACCTTAATTGGTCCGGCCCAATAACGTAGTCACCCTACCCGACCCAAGGTTCTTGTAATCTAGATTTAATCTAGACCGTTGATCAATCTGATCAAATGTCACGATCTCATCTTTCCTTTTTAATTCGACTAACCCAACCCTAATTGCCACATTTCCTTCTCGTAGTCGCCTGTGGATCCTCTTATCTCTCAAACTAACTCAACCCTTCTCCTAACCCTAGCAGCTTCAAGTCATCCTCACCCCAAAACTCACCGGAATCCATGACTTCTCAGGCCGTGGAAACCCTATACTCACCTCATACTGCTCCTACATGCCTGATGTGATGACGTCCAAATCCACCACTAAAAAAATCAATAGATTTGGTCACAGCAATATAATTACCCAACTATGAGTCGGAGTCGAATCCCACAGAGAACAATGTGTAGGCGATTAGGAATGTAATAGAATTATCGCTAGTCGCGCAGTGCCAAACAATAAGAATTTGAGTTGAAAATTGTTTTTATATCTAATATGCGGAAATGTAATGTAACCTAGAAAGCAAGTAAAGATCAATGGCTACAAGTATGAAAGCATCGGGAATTACACTCAATAACGATCCAATATATTTCACGACTTTCCAAATATGAGCGAGTTTACGTTAATTATCCACGAATAATAATTCTTAATTAGCTTCTTCTGAAGACCAACAAGACTTCCTAATTGAATTATCCCTAAACGCAATTAGAAGATTAAGCACACCCGCAAAGCTACAAGTAGTTAAATCCTATCCCTAGGTAGAATCTGTAAAATGAGGGTTAACGCCTCAAGTTCTTGTTGATTAATCTTTCCCAACCCCAAACTATTTTTTCCAAATTTAATTCGGAGTTAATGGGCGGTCCTAGGGATAGCTAATCCCTTTGGAAACATTATAGAACAAGAATAATTAAAGAAACAACAACTCACTTCATAAATATAGAAAAATAATTCAATACATAAGCACAACAAGGTATAAAACCAGACTTTAATTATGAATATTCCCATAAACAAGATTTAAGTGTTGGATAAAATAATACACACTTAGATAAACAATACAAGGCAAGGAAATGAAGAGAGAAACATAAATGGGTAAGAAAACCTTAACCACAAGCTTTAATCTTCACAACCCACGTGTGTTTGTGCAAAACCCTAGCTTCAAACTTGTTCTCTCTAGTCTATGAAGACTGAAAATAAGCCAAAGATGTTCTAATTGTCTACTTGGACGAGTATAAAAATTATTTGGGGTGATAATATATGAAATGCCAAATCTTCCCCAGGCCATGTGCTCGACTTTCACTTCTGCGGTAAAGTGACCGTTGATGCGGTTCCGTAGAAGCGAAAAACCAACCGCAAAAGCAGATTCCTTCAAGTACAATAGTGATTGAAGAGCGGGGAATTGACCGCTTCTGTAGTCCCACAGAAGCGAGATTTAAACCACAGAAGCGGTTCTTGCCTAGTCCACAGTTTCCGCAGAAGTGACCATAAATCTGCATAAGCGGAGGTTACACCTGCGACCAATAACTCGCAGAAGCGGAAATGACTGGGGGTCAATGTTTCACCTCATTTTTGCTCAATTCCACTTTAGTTCCATTCAAACCACATCATAGCATCATGTACCTGAAAATATCACAATAACCACTATAAACAACCTCATTGTATACTTAAAACGACATAAAAGCTAAGGAAAAGAGGCTAAAATGAGTGGTAAAATCACCCCACATCAACACCCCCAACTTAAAGCTTTTGCTTGTCCTCAAGCAAATCAAAACAAAAATTTCAATGAGGATTTAACATTTCAACACAAGTGGTATTGCCATTACTTTCATAACACATTCTCCAATTTGAACACCATACTAATGGATATGGTTGGTACTAACAATTAGGCTCAAGTATGCACATCTTTTACGAATAACTCCCTCATAAAGAAAACAATCGTCAAAAATGTGCAAAGGATTTTAAAAGTAACCAAGTGATCCACATAAGCCTCAAGAAGTGACTCAAAAGCACTAGTTCGCTAAAAATACTCAATTTACTTAATTTCACCAACCTTTCTTAATTCATGTGCCCTTACAAAAAAGAGAAGTCCCAAAATTCACACAATTTACAATATACACGAGGGAAAATTTTTCAAGAACGCTCACTCTCACAAAGAACTTCAAGTGTTACAAAATTTAAAACCATAGGCTTGCCCTTATTTTAATTCATCGCTTATTCAAAAATGATCGGTTGCTTCTTTTCATACCCCCATAGCCTCATTTACATCTAGTTCCCAATATATGACCACCTCACACCTCTTCTAATTTTTATTCAAGACTCCATACTTTATATATACAGAGATTTTCATTCTCTCATTTATTTCTTTTTTATTTTGGAGCTTGAATAATTTAAACAAACACTTTTTACGCATGAGGTCCTAAGCTCAACATACAACCTTGCCATTTTTTCTCTTTGATAACACCCCCAACTTAGGCTTTTAGCCTCATTCTCAGTGGTCAATGAGGGATGGGTTCAAACGAGGGAATAATTTTTAAAACGGGGAAAGGTTTGTAATGAGTTGGCCAAAGAAAATGTTTCAAGGCTCAAATTGGGTACTAGTGATGTTTTTTACAAAAATGGAGGCTTGAAAGGCTAAAGAGGTTTTACAAATCGAAGCAAATAATGCCTAAGATCATTCTTCCAATCAAACAAAGTATCATTAGCGTGAAAAACCAACCGGGCAAGTTCTAGATGATTGAAGTAAACACAAGTTTTATTTGAACAAATAGTAACACACATGGCACATGAACTAATCAAGATGGATCAATTTTATTTATAATAAAAGCTTCAAGAGCAGTATCAAACTAGTGAGCACAAAGAGTCACTAAAAGAGCCAAAATTGTATCGCAAGATCAAATTTGCACCATGCAACTTGTTTCAATTCGAACCAAACTTTCGGAGGGGTATTCTCAATTCACAGCTTACATACAAGAGACTAATATTATTGGTACCAAATAATCCTAGAGCCTCATCCTAGCAAAACAAGACTAATTCCCTTAAGATAATTGTCAATCTATCAATCATCGGGAAAAGTCAACAAAAACTTTTTTCAATTACCCGGTTCACTTCAAAAGTGTTCCTTGGGAAAGAACCGTAGCATGAAGAAAACCCAAGGAAATTTTATTTACATAATTGAAACTAACTACAAAGAAAACTCTTACAAGAGTAACTAAAATAAAATAAGCTACTACTACAAAGGAAATAATAAGCTATACTAAGAAACTAAATGACGAAAGAAAGACTAAAAACACAAAAATATGACTACTCAACACCAAGCCTGGCAAGGGCACACCATATATCACAAGCATAATCACAAGCCCGGCAAGGGCACACAATATATCACAAGCATAATCACAAGCCCGACAAGGGCACAGAATATCCATAGTTAAAGATACACCCAGCAAGGGCACATAATATATCAAATTATGAATACCGTGTGCTACAAATGCCACCCCCAACTTAAAGTTTTGCAGTGTCCTCACTGCACAAAGTCTAATATAAAGCATAAAAGATTTTAGGGTCTTCCTGATGTCTGCGTCAGACTAGAAAACTGTGGGAAGGCAGTTGATCACTGCTGGACTGTACTCGTGGCCCCACCCTCATCGGCCTCATCATCATCATCATCATCATTGCCACCATCTCCAGCAGACTCTGAGATGAAGGAATACTCCTCACTGTCGTCTTCAGCTGCCACTGGAATCTTGGCATCTAGGCGTCCCCATTTGAAAATTGCTTTGACGCCCCTCCACATTTTGACCATAAATCTGTTCTTCTTTTTGTTCTTCTTCTTCTCCTCTTGAAAGTCCGCCTGGAGGTCAGTATGGGCCTTGGCCAAAGTACCATAGGCTCCCTCTAGTCTTGTCACCAATGTTGTCATTTTCTTAATGTTCTCTCTTGTCGCTTTTGAGCATCTAAGTAACCCTACATGTCTTCCCTGGAGAATTAAGAAGGGTCAGGCTGTGAGGAGGAGGGCACACTCTGAAGTTGTGATACCAACTCCTTATTTGATTGAAGCTCGGAGTTTAGTATCCCAAATGGCCCCTGGGAGGACGACTCAGAACTGGTAGCTGTGGTGACAACTTTCCTCTTCTTACTCTTGACAACTGTGCCCTCTCCTGTCACTTTCAAAGGGTGGAGAGGTTTGTCAGCTGGAAGCAACGATCAGTGGGACGGACGGCAACCTCAACTCGGGTGCATAGCCTCGTAATCAATGAGGGAAACATCAACAGTGCATCCTTCTCTCTAGAGTATTCTCTCACGTACTGCCTCATTTCCTGAAGAATGTAGTGCCCCACATTAACCTGTACGCCATCCAGGAGGCATGCTACGATCAAAGCCCTGGTGTAGGAGACATCAGTGACATTCCCACAAGACCTTACCCTGCTGCTCACTATATGCAACCATCTCTTTGCCTCTTCCGTAAAGTCTATTGATTTCAGCCCTTTCCGTTTGTTCCCCCACTTCTCTCTCAACTGTGGAGGAATAAGCTTGTCCATTGTCACAATGATCGTTATCGCTTGCCAGCTCCACTGGATAGTTGGGGATTCCAAGAGTATCATTGATGTATTCCACCCCAAACCGCACCATTTGTCCTCTGATTATGATATGTGGATCATCAAAGTTAGTACGCCGAATATTGGTGTAGAACTCGCGGACCCACATCTCATTGGCCTTGCAATGTGTGGCAATAAAGCAGGACCATCCGGACATATACAGCCTGGCATGAAACTTCGGGAGATTCTCGGCTAATTTCTCCTCATTTATCCCCCTTTCGAGCAAGATCTTTTTGTGGACCAAATCATCCAAATATCGGCTCTCCGCTGAAGTAGACATGAAGCGTGTATCATCAAAGATCTCATCACCAGCTTCTTGACTTTTCGGGTTGTATCCGCTAGCGGTTGGGTCCATTTTTAAATTAATTCACCTACAAAGAATCATCACAACATTAGTTGGACAATTGAACCGTGTTAAGCTATTCAAAACACTGCATGATAGCCAAAAAAATTAGGTTGAACGGGCCCGGGAAGCATCGTTTGCAACCCCACTGTTTTGTGCCAAAACTGGCAGTTTCCGCTTCTGCGGATTCTAATATTTTATTTTTTTCAGTTTTTGCTTCAACGATCCTTTCACCGCGGAAGAGGTCTCGCTTAAGCGTTGAAACATCCGCTTCTGCGGAACCTGTGCTTCTTCTTCAGGAAACACACTTCCAGTTACTTTTCATTTGTTTTCAACTTTAGTCAATGTTTTGGCACCCAAAATAGAAGGATTTAGCAATTTAATGGCACATGATTCAATTGAGACCAAAGTTGTGCCACTTCGCATGAGATTCTCACTCACGCATTGTGCCTAACACATTGTGCGCGAGTGAAGATGGACCTTCTTTCACAGAAATGGGGTACTCAAGACTCCCCCCCAATTTTGTTCAATTTGCACAACACACACATTTACTCTCAACCAAATCCTCACTTTCTAAACTTAGCAACAAAAATTCAAAACAAAATGGAAGAAGAAAAGACATGAAACAACACAAAATAAATAAAATTCAGTTGCAATTATAGAATAGGAAGTTGGAGATGAAGATTGAGAAGAGGGTAAGGAAGATATTACCTGTGGTTTGTGCAATGGAAAGAATTATGACCAACCTTGTTCAGTTTCTTTGAAGATTTGTTCATTTTTTGGGGGTTAGGGTAGTGGGAGCAGAGGGCTTTTAATTTTTGGGCAAATGACTCGTTTAAACTTCTTTTTCTCTTTCAAACCTGGGCGATTTCCGCTTCAGCAAATTTTGTTGCTGCTTCAGCGGTTCCGCGTATGTGACCAAATGGCTGCTTCTGCGGTGGCCTCCGCTTTTGCATTGCATTTTCTGCTTCTGCGGTATCGGAGATGCGGTCAAAATACCGCAGAAGAGGTTTAAGCAGAGATTTCCCACACAATTCCAGCAGCTACTAGATTTTGCCAACCGAGTAATCCCGACCTGCTCTTCAAAAAATCTAAAACTTGGCAGATTAGTCAAAAATAATATTTTAAGCTATTCTAAAAAAAGGAAATTTCAAAAAGGATGAAAATTTTGAAAAACGATGGGTTGCCTCCCACCAAGCGCCGCATTAAACGTCGTGGCACGACGCAAAAAACATTACCACTTTTCTCGCCACTTGGATGATATGAATTGGGAACCTAGCTTGGCATCAAGCGTGTGATCACGAGCGATGGTGGTGGTAATTTGGTGTTCGAGCCAATACTTAAAATCTTCATTTTGCACTTCTTGGCTTTTAAGTGAAGGATGTCATTTTGATTCCTTGTATCCTCAAACTGTAAAATTTATGGCTTGATTTTTTCCTCCTTGCACTCCTTCATTGATTCATGAGGCTCAACTTCCGCGTCATCACACAATTCCAACATTGAAAAATGTTTGGAATGTAAATTCAAGCAGTCACTTTGCAATCCTTCTAACTTGATATCCTCTCTTTCCCCCGGATTAGAGTTAACATCAACCAATATTGCATTTTTACCAATTGACTCCAATTCCATATTTTTTGTCGGCATCAACAACACTCATTGAGTCGGTTGGCGGATGTTCAATTCTTGACTCCTCAAAGTAAAGCTCACTTTCTTCCTCGGAATTGGACTCTTCTTGGCTTTCTTCCGCACACTCAAGTTGTTGGGAATAGTGAGCCTCAACTAATTTTTGCATTTGGTCTTCTAACGTGCGAATGTGTTTATCACTGTAATTCAAGCCTTGTCTCAAGTCCTCGAGTGCAAAGTTATGCTTCTCCTCATTTTCAAGAATGGTCTCCAACATGAGCATTATTTTCTAATCTTGAGCATTTGGGAGTTCTTCTTGGTTTTGATCAAGTGCCAAGGAAGGATTTTCATTTTCAATCTCCGAGAAAGACACTTTGTCTTCATTCACTTCCGAGGCTTTTTGAGTCCTTGAGGCTTCGATCAACTCATCCATTTGCGAGTGCAACCGTTCAAGTGCCAAGTCATTTTGGAGATGTTCCAAGCCATTTTGCTCTTTGTTTTCTTCTTCAAGTAAACACTCCAACATGAGTTTGAACTCTCCATTTTTTCCATGCTCACTTTCTTCTATTTCCATAGCCCTATAATGTTCATCACAAGAAGCAAACTCATCACAGTAGGGGCTTGGGGAAGGGAAGGTCAAATATGCACAATAATTCCAATGACCATTTTGGCAACCACACTTATCACAAATACTCCAACCATGGGGTTGAGATTGTGCGCACAATCCACCCCCGAAAGAATTTAAACAATGTTTCCATGAGTGTGGTCCACCACAATAAGGAAAAGGGCCGTCAAAAAATGAACAACTCTAATCCGACCAATTGTCAATATATGATGCCATTTTTCAAGAATGATAAAATAAACAAGAAACTAATAAGAAAAATAGACCCAAGGTAAGAAAATTAATTACATATGTATTAACAAGTTTGGATCAAAGCGCTTTTGCTTATTTCTCAAACAACCTAAATTATGCCAAATTGTTCCCTGGAAGCGGCGCCAATTTTTTATGACGTCCAAATCCACCACTAAAAAGAAATAGATACGGTCGCAGCAATATAATTACCAATTATGAGTCAGGGTCAAATCCAACAGAGAACAATGTGCAGGCGATTAGGAATGTAAGAGAATTATCGCTAGTCGCGCAGTGCCAAACAATAAGAATTTGAGTTGAAAATTATTTTTATATCTAATATGCTGAAATGTAAAGTAACCTAGAAAGCAAGTAAAGATCAATGGATACAAGTATGAAAGCATCGGGAATTACATTCAAGTAGCGATCCAATGTATTTTACGATTTTCCAAATATGAGCGAGTTTACGTTAATTATCCACGGATAATAATTCTTAATTAGCTTCTTCTGAAGACCAACAAGACTTCCTAATTGAATTATCCCTAAACGCAATTAGAAGATTAAGCACACCCACAAAGCTACAAGTAGTTAAATCCTATCCCTAGGTAGAATCTGTAAAATGAGGGTTAACGCCTCAAGTTCTTGTTGATTAATCTTTCCCAACCCCAAACTATTTTTTCCAAATTTAATTCGGAGTTAATGGGCGGGTCCTAGGGATAGCTAATCCCTTTGGAAACATTATAGAACAAGAATAATTAAAGAAGCAACAACTCACTTCTTAAATATAGAAAAATCATTCAATACATAAGCACAACAAGGTATAAAACCATACTTTAACTATGAATATTCCCATAAACAAGATTTAAGTGTTGGATAAAATAATACACACTTAGATAAACAATACAAGGCAAGGAAATGAAGAGAGAAACGTAAATGGGTAAGAAAACCTTAACCACAAGCTTTAATCTTCACAACCCACGTGTGTTTGTGCAAAACCCTAGCTTCAAATTTGTTCTCTCTAGTCTATGAAGACTGAAAATAAGCCAAAGATGTTCTAAATGTCTACTTGGACGAGTATAAAAATTATTTGGGGTGATAATATGTGAAATGCCAAATCTTCCCCAGGCCATGTGCTCGACTTTCACTTCTGCGGTAAAGTGATCGTTGATGCGGTTCTGCAGAAGCAAAAAACCAACCGCAAAAGCAGATTCCTTCAAGTACATCAGTGATCGCATAAGCGGGGAATTGACCTCTTTGCAGTCCGACAGAAGAGAGATTTAAACTGCAGAAGCGGTTCTTGCCTAGTCCATATTTTCCGCAAAAGCGACCTTAAATCCGCATAAGGGGAGGTCGCACCTGCGACCAATAGCCCGCAGAAGCGGAAATGACGGGGGGTTTTTCAATGTTTCACCTCATTTTTTATCAATTCCACTCTACTTCCATTCAGACTACCTCATAGCATCATGTACCTGAAAATCTCACAATAATCACTATAAACAACCTCATTGTATACTTAAGACGACATAAAAGCTAAGGGAAATAGGCTAAAATGAATGGTAAAATCACCCCACATCATGATAATCAAAGGTTTGAGGCCAAACTTCAAAGGTCTTCACTCAGACCATTACCGATTAGAGGTTTGCGGCCATCTTCGGCCTTGCTCCGGCATATCCAAGTGTTCAGAGCATATCTTTGACTATATCTGACTCAAGATCGGACTTTTCCAGGAATTTCTCACTCTAGGGTTTCTCTAAAACCCTAGTTACTCGAGGTTATCTATAAATATGTTAGATCCAGTGTATGTTTCTGCTCTACCTGAGTTTCTTAAACGTTTTTCTTGATTTTCTTTCAAAATTTACTTCTCTTCGATTTTAGGGTTTCAGAAAAGATTATTTGAGAAAATGTCTTTCTGATTCTTCTCCTTCTTTGCTTTATGTGTGTTTGTCCATACCTTGGTTGTGTGATTTCTTTTATTACGCATGTACTATCTTCTATTTTCTTTTTCTACTATGCATGTTACTCCTGTTAATCTTTGTTATGTGTGTTCACCGTCAAGTTATTTGATTTTTGTTTACTGGACTTTATTATGTTCTTACATGCTTTGCCTACTTATGTTCACGTTTGTAATTTCCCCTCTCTTTCGAACGTGTTTAGGTTCCGAGTTTCTCAAATATATTCTTAATGATTTTTTCTCCTTTGTCGTTCAAACATGCTATCGTATCTGTTTTGTGAAGACTCTAAAGCAAATGGCTTGCTTTCCCGATTCCATGTCTGATTCAATTTTGAAACCCTAGGACTTGGGGGTTTCCTTTGATGATTTTGATTCTTTGTGTTCAAGTTAAGGCTCGCTTTTGGACCCTTGACTCTCAGACTCACTATGAGTCTGAAATTGAACTCGTATATCTTTATTTATAATTTTGAGTTTTTATGAATCTAAACTTCTCTCTCATTTACATAACTCGACAGTCTCTTCTTGATTCACATGTTTGTGAACTTTATATGAGAACTCTTCTTTCAAAACGTTTTTCCAACTACTAATTGATTATGAATCCCTTTGATGGTGTTTACTTGATTTTTCCTAAGTGAACCTTTCTTTACCCTTTTTCACGACCTGATTCATTGGAGTAGCATATAGTTTTGGTTTTACTGATTAATTTGTCTTTCCTTTTTTTTAAAAAACGTGTATTGTTGGTTTGTTGACTTAAATAACTTCTGTGTACTTACCCTTTATTATACCCCTATGAAAATATTTTTTCAAATCCCTTTCCTTAATTGTTTTACCCGTTTGAATTTCAATCCCTTAATTAAAGGGAGTGTTACATAATTGATTAAAAATTAGACTTCAATTATTTTCTTACCTTATTCCACATGAATTCCCTTTGTCACAAGACAAACACCTCGAATTGTGCACTCTTACACACACTCTCAATTAGAATACTCTTTCAATTCTCTAATCTTTTCTGAGATCTTTTGTACTGCTTGCTTGCAATTTGGCTTACAAGACTTCTGCTTTCACTTATTTGTTTTCCCTCAAACTGGTATGTCCTAATTTTGATTTCAGCATCATCCCAATGTGTTTATTTATGAACTTTATATCCATGTCTACCTTACTGTTTTGTAGAGTTCAAACTTCATAGTAGTCTGCTTATCTATTTCTGCAATGAATCCCTATTCCTTACCCTCCCCCCTTTTATGTGTTTGACTATAGTTTAATACATGGCAATACATACTATATTGCCTATGGATTTAAACCGGATCCTTTGGATCCTAGCCTCTTTCAGTTCCACCATACCTCATTCCCCTATGTGTGTTGAGTTAAGGTATTTCCTGGCAGCATCCAAATTGCTGTCCAAGGCTGAACCTGACCTTCAATGGGTCTTAGCTCTCCAATTTTCATTAAGTTGACAGGTTGGTCAGGGATGTGCCAGCATTCCAATTGCTGGGTATGACCGCCAACCAGCCATCTCTCTCTACTGCACTTACACTTACTCCTAGACTCTAAGTTCTGCCGCCTCGTATGAGCCTTGCCTTGGGACCTTGAGTTCCCTCTGAACTTGGACATTTGAGGTCTGGCCCTTCCATGCTTCACTATCATCTGATTCTATAATGATATTTGAGGTGTAAGCATTGTCTGGAGTTTTTGAAGCTCTTTGGAACTTTAACACATCCCAAATAAGAGAAAGGCTTTAAAAATCTAATCTTGGAAGTTGGTTTATCTCATATTGTTAGACTATGAGTCTGAATTAGGCTGACTAGATGTAGATGTAATCACTAATATAATTTTACTTTCTTTTTTATTCATTTGGTCTGTAATAATGTTATAATAACTATTGGGGTGGATAGTGAAAAGGGATGGGACTGAATACGTTAAAAGGAGTAGAAATCATGCATGTAGGGTCTTTCATGAGTCTGCATTTCAACATTTAGAAATTATGCCTATAGGACTTTTATAATTCTGCACTTTAACATCTAGAAAACCTGCCTCTAGGGTCTTTCATGATTCTGCACTTTAACATCTAGAAAACCTGCCTATAGGACTTTCATAATTCTAACATCTAAAAATTATGCATATAGGGTCTTCTCATAATCCTGCATTTATGCACGTAGAAATCATGCCTATAGGACATTTATAACTCTGCATTACACCTAGAAAGCATGCCTATAAGTCTTTTTGGTACTCATGCGTATACATACCATTAGGCAAACAATTTTAGTTCTAATAATAATCGACCCGTTTAGAAATCATGTCAATAGTACCTTCGCAACTGTTAAAATCAGCAACACTTAGAGATCATGCCTGTAGGATTACATTAATTGAATCAATCTTGTTCTACACCTAAAATCACTTTTAAAGATCTACAGATTTCTTCTTTATAATCAGTAACTCTTTTAAAATCTGCATAGTGCAATTAAATGTCCTAGACATCACATAAGCAAGTTGTTAGGTAATTAATCAAATGTGTCAATCTTTGACAACTACATCTAAGTAGGGCTAATTCGAACTTCATATCTGAGAAATATGTGGTGAATCAGCTTATCCTAGTCATTAATTTAATTCAGACCAAACCAGTATGTGTAAGACATGTAGTTGGTACCCAATTTTTTATTATGTATTTTTATAAACCCAAAATACTTTCAAAATAGCCTATATGTGCATATATAAGCACGTCAAAAGGTATTTGAATTTTTAATGATTATTAAAACCAATATATTGCCTATTTTTGTGCCACAAAATCCAATAATTATTCCCAAAATTATCATTATTTGGTGAAAAATCTATTTTATTCTCATATTTACATCAAAATGTAGCTAACATGATTTTTGCACATTTTTGCAATTTTGTTTGGTATTTTTAAAACCAAAATGCATGTAGTTGCAATACTATCCTCCTTAATATTTAATGATATTTTATAATTATAAAATTAATTTTAGTATTTTTAATTTAATATTTATATATTATTAATTGATTCAGTACCTTTAGTTTGCCTTCAAAACATATTTTACTAATTGTTTATAAAATAAAAAGGAAAAACTAACTATTTAATATCTAGCCTCACTTCATTTAAATTATAACCCCAATTCCATTACAATTTCAGCCTGAAATCAATCCAATTTCAAACCCAATTGGACCATCCCAATTCATTTAAACCCAACCCCTTAACCCCTTTATCCGACCCGCTCGGAAATCCTTTTGATCCAGGTGGTTGATCCTTTTGATCAACTGCCACAATTAATCCTTTCCTTTTTAATTCTACCTACCCGCAACGCTAATCCTCAATTTGCTTTGACAGCCACCTCTGAAACCTCTCTTTCTCTCAAACTCTCTCGAATGGTCGAAACCCTAGCCCTTCTCACCCTTCTTGGACCTCAATATCACCTAAATCCATGGCTTCTCAAGCCATGGATGGCCTGTACTTATCTTCCTTCACTCCTAAACCATGGATGTTTGAGATTTCAAGGTCTGACCTCGATGGAGTTCGTTCAAATCCTCTATATTTCCTTGGTTCTATGGCCTCACCGGCTTCCATCCAGCGTTTTCGAGCTTTAGGAACCTAGCTATGGCCATCTCCGACTCAAGACCAGACTTTCTTCCAGGCCTTCTCACTTCTAGGGTTTCAGATAAACCCTAAAGCTATTCGAGGTTCCTTCTTCTTTTATTTGCCTAGATCTCTGGTGGATCAGTGCTATCTTCGACGTTTTAAGCTTTTTCCCCAATTTTCCTTTTTTAAAATTAGTTTATTTTTGAATTAGGGTTTCTGAAAAGTCCCAAAATGACTTTTGTCTCTTCTTCTTCTTCTTCTTTTCGTTATATGAATCTGCCTATGCCATGCTCTTGTGAGTTATTTGCTTGTGTTCTTATGTTTGTCGTGTTTTGCATGTTCTTCTATTTAGTGTCCTGTCCTTTCTTCTACTAGTTTCTATAACCATGCTTTTACATGTCTATCTCGTATGTTCCTGTACTATATTTTTACTAAGCATTTAATCCTTGTTTTCCTTACTAGACCTCTGTTTGAACTCTAAGCATGTTTCATCTACTGTTTCCTAAGTTATACATCACCTGTTTTATCTTCTAAAACTTTCTTAAGTTCTGAGTCTTCTTTAAAACATGTTCTTTATGTTTTTTCACTCTGTTGCTTCAAACTTGCTACTGTGTCTATGTGTTTACTCATGAGGCTCTAAAAGAGACCTCTGAGTCCATTTCAATGGCTTTCCTTCCCCTCTCTGTATCACACTTGAGTTGGAAACCCTGGGGTTTGGGGTTTTAACAAGTTTTATTGGGCATTTAGACTAGGGTTCTATTTTAGAACCATGGGCTCTCTCAAACTCATTTTTTGAGTCTAGGAAATATACTTGACCTCTCTGTATTGACTCTAAGTCTTTTCTATGTGATGTTCTCTTGTTTGTGTTGTTTGTGAGCTTTATATATGAGCACCTTTCTCTCTAAAGGCCTTTTTGCCCATTTGTGATTGATTTCGAATTATGTTTTATAAGTTTTGATTGAGTGTTATTGATTTTCTTTAAATTAAGCCCCTCTTCACCTTTCCTGATTGGATTCATTCATACCAAGACTCAAATCGTGATTTTACTGGCTGTTAATTGATTGTCTTTTCTTGCTTTGCCCAAACCGTGTATTACTAGACTATTTTCTTAAATACCCTTCTGTGTATTTGCCCCTATTATACTACTTTCGAAAAGATTTTAAAACAAATCCTTTCCTTAATTTTTTTTTCCCGTTTGAATCAAATCCCTTAACGAAAGGGAAATTTTATGTGATTGATTTTGAAACTATTCACTTACCTTTTTGCTACTTGTTTTTTGCACTATAAAAAAGGCTACCCTTTTGCAATTGAACAACAGGATTTACACGCTTTAACACTGAAATTTTCACAATAAAATTGGACTCTCACTCATAGTATTAAGCACTCTGCTTTCTACTCTCTTTTCTTTCCTATACTTCTACTCTGTGTTTTCTGAAAGAACTTTGAGTTCTCTTCGAGCCTTCAAGTAATATGCTGAAAATTTAAGTCTGCTCCTGTTGTGTTTACTTGTTGTGATGGCTCTGTTGTTTTGCTTGTTCTTACTTTGCGACTGGTATGTTCTTCCTAGTAAAATAATGCTCCTTCACTATGTGTTTACATCCTAGTCTGTTATGCTTTCTTTCACTATGTTTATGCCATTACTTTACTTATGTGAATTACTTACCCCTTACCCCTTACCCCTTACCCATTTGTGTGTCAGTTGTGGTTCCAGTCATAGAAGCACTTTAACATTGCTGTCTATGACTCTGAACTGGGTTCTTTGAACTCTCTAACTCAATCAATTCCCACTTCCTTTTTCCCTTTTATGTGTTTGAGCCTTGACTTGGGTCTGGTGGTGCCCTAATCACTATCCAGACTTAGGTCTGACCCTCAAAAGTCTGCTCCTAACTTGATTAACCCAAACAAGTGGTCAGGGGTGCGCTAGTCTGCACTTGTGTCTAGGTATAACCACTATTTGTTATGGTTCCCCATTTCCTCTTGCACTTTGCACTTACTCCTAGCTATAAGTTCTACCCTTCTCTTGCAAGCCATGCTTTGGGACCCTTGAGCTCCCTCTGAATTTGGATGCCTGAGACCTGGCTATTCCACACTGCACTATTCTAATCCTAAATGGCATCTTGAGTGTAAGTAATGCCGGGAATCCCTGAGATTCCTCGGAACTTTGAAACACTTTGGAAGAAGAGAAGACTTTGGAAACCTGGATTCCGAAATTGGTTAATCACATATTGTTGGACATTAAGATTGAATTAGGCAGTTTGGATCTAGCTGTTGGTCTTTGATGTATTTTTCTACCTTTTTTGGTTTGTAGTAACTAGTATAAAACTTGAGGAGCATAGTAAAGGGTGTGGGAGGGGTTTTACTTTCTTGAAACAGTAAGGGTAGATATCATGCTCTAGGACTTTAATTTTTCTTACTAAAAATCCTGGCTATATGTATGTTCAATATTTCTGATTCAAAGTCACCTAGAGACCATGTTTATAGGGTTAATGCTTAACTATGCTACAACTCACATAGAAAGCATACCTATAGGATTTAACGTTCATGTTTTGTAACCATGCATATAGAGATCATGCCTATAGGAGTTTAAAACCTTTCTGAAAATTCATTTATAAATATTGTCACACCCTAAATCCGAGGGGCATGACCGGCGCCCGACCGGGTAGCCCTAGTCGAGCGGACATGAATGCCTTTCCTATTCCCCACGCGGTACCCCACGTTATTCATTGTTGATCAGCCAAAAGATACCAAATTGCAATTGAAAGTAAATATGAATTCTCTTTTATAAGCACACATTATGATTAATAAGGAACATCTTTTACAAAACACACATTATGATTAACAGGGAATGTGGTGTACAAACTTCAGCGCCTAATACAGACACCTATATACATAAGTTCTAACCCATATGACACTATCTACGGAGCCTCTAGGAGAAAAATAATACAACACTTACAGGCGACTAGGCCTCGGCTATACCTTTGCAATGACATTCCAAAACTACTATTACAACAATAAAGGTGGCCTAAACCACGCAAGGTCCCAGAAATAGAGGGGCTCACCAACATGTACACAGCTGATAGAGAGGAGTAGGAGCTACGGACGGTGGACCGGAGTGCCTTCCACAGATCCACCTACAATCATGACACGAATGTAGCTCCCCCAACAAAAGGGACGTCAGTACATTTGAATTGTACCGGCATGTATGAACAAACTCTGTCCCAAGTAAACTCAAACCAAAAATAAATATACAAATGTGGAGCTGAACAACAATAGTACAACCATGCAGAAACAACAAAACATTTCACAGCAATTGATACAATTAGTCAAACAAAGGGGCAATTGTTGAAACACGTTCTCAAACTAAACATGTGTTGATCTGTGTAGGTTTTGATATATGACAAACCAACGAGCATGGAACGTTAACAGTCAAGCACAAGAGAAACAAGAACAAGATCAAGTAAAGCAACGAAGTTATACTTGGGTCGTTTTATAGTGTGATCTTGATTCAACAACAGATTCGACAATTGGCTTCTCTCGTAAAATCATTTTCATCAAAACATGCATCTTTGAATTAAAACAAAATGATTTGCATATTAGCCAAAATGATTTTTAAACATGTCTTTTAAATTTGGACATATATAATTGATTATATATGCTACATAATCGATTATATTAAGACCGCCAAAACTGGAATTTTCAAAAACAACAGAACAATCGATTATATACTTGTTTAACAATCGATTATATTGAGACAGTGCTTAAACTAAAATTTTCAAACTGCAAAGTAATCGATTATATGTTTTCCACAATCGATTACATTGAGACAGTGTTTAAATGAAATTTTCAAAGAAGCAAAACAATCGATTATCCTTTTCAACTAATCGATTATGTTCAGACCGTTGCCAAAGTGTTGTTTTAAACTTTAAAAATAATCGATTATACACAGCTGATAATCGATTATGTTAGCACAGAATCTTAAACTGATTTTTGAACGTTAACGTACAATCGATTATGTTTCATAAACAATCGATTATTCTCCTTAAAATCAGGATATGATCTTTTGAAAGATTTGCATATAATCGATTATACATTCTACATAATCGATTATTCTCCCTAAAATCACGAGACTGTTTTTTGAACGTTGGTCAAATAATCGATTATATAGACCATCTAATCGATTATATGAGCACAGAATCAGGAATTTTGTTGGACAATTATGCAATGGTTTGGGGCATTTTGAGGCATATTAATACACCTCTAAATCACTTTTTAAGTACAACAACTGAGCATAAACTTACAAAAGCTTACATACTCTTGCATCAATTATTTCATATTGAATTCATCACTTTTGAGAGCCAATTTCTTGAAGAAGTTGTTGTATTCTTGAGCTTATTAATTTGTACTCATATCTACTCTTTGAGAGAGCAATTGTATAAGTGAGTATTGAGTGTTTATACACTTGAAGGGAAATTCTATAATCCCTTGTTGTAAGAAGGAACATTTTATTCCTTCGTTTGAAGTCTTGAAGTGCGGTATCTTCGAGCAACGGTTGTTGAGGCTTGTGCGACTCAAGTTCTCAGTTGTAACGGTTTGTTAAGCACCCGGAAGCTTAACGAGTTTAGTAGAACCTTGAGAGAGTCTCTCGGGAGACTGGACGTAACCACACTTGTGGCCAACCAGTATAAAATCGGTGTATCTCTTCCATACTCTTTTAATTCCGCAATTTGATTCAAGTTAATTTTTATTTCTGCAGAATTTTTTTATAAAACGCTATTCACCCCCCCTCTAGCGTTAAGCACTTATTCTAACAATTGGTATCAGAGCCTAACTCTCTGTAAGACTTAACCGTTTGAGAGAAACTTTCCATGGCTTCTACTCGTAGTGCTTATGCAGGAATAGGCGAAGGTTCATGCACCACAAGGCCACCACTATTTGATGGAACCAACTACACCTATTGGAAAGAGAGAATGAGGATATTCATCCAGTCAAATAATTTTCATATCTGGAAAATTATTAAAAATGGAGCGCAACTACCAACTAAAAAGGATGGTGATAAACTCATTCCAAAATTAGAAGAGGAGTATGATGCGGATGATATAAGAAAGGTAGAGAACAACGCAAAGGCAATTAATATGTTGTACTGCGCAGTAAATCCCGATGACTATCGGAAAATATCAAGCTGCACAACCGCAAAACAAATGTGGGATAAGCTCGAAATCACATACGAAGGCACAGACCAGGTACGTGAAGCAAAAATTGATTTCTTAACTCACGAGTAAGAATTGTTTCACATGAAGGAAGGTGAGAAAATAGACGACATGTTTGAACGATTTTCAAAAATCATCAATGATCTTCACGCCCTTAAGAAGACATTTACGGATCGGGAACTTGTCCGTAAAATTCTCCGAAGCCTTAATCCGGAATAGCGTTCAAAGGCCGATGCTATCCAGGAATCAATCGGGGTAACAAATGTCACAATCGACGGGCTAAGAGGTAACCGTAAAACATATGAGTCTACTATTCTTAACCCTCCTATAGATGATCAAAGGCAAAGGAAAATTGCCTTAAAAGCAAAATGGCTCAACCTCAAATTGATGAGGACTCAAGCAACGATGACACCGAGCTCGGCCTCGTCACCAAAAGATTCCACAAGTTCATGCGAAAGGAGTTTGAACGAAAAGGTAAGAAACAAGGAGGTGACTTAAAATGCTATGGATGCGGAGAACTCGGGCATATTAAACCAACATGCCCAAACGCCAAAGTGGAGAAGAAGGTAGGTAAAAAGCAAAGAGCCTACATCTCTTGGGGAGGCGACACCGGCGACGAATCTAGCGACGGAGAAGAAGAGGAGACCGCAAACTTATGTCTCATGGCAAATGAAGAAAAACAAAACGAGGTATGTACCACTTCCAAAAATAAATTCACTTTTGAAGAATTGCAAGACGCCTTTGATGAACTTTATGATGAGTTTATTTGTGCTTCAAAAACAATAACTGATTTAAGAAAACAAATTTCTTTAAAGGAAAAGGAAGTTGAAAAATTAAATTTCGATAATGAAAAGTTGAAAGAAGAAAACTGGTTTTATGGCAAAAGAAGCATGGACAAACCCGAAGGCTCAAACAAAGGTTGTTCTTCTTGCAAATCTTTGAAAGAAGAAGTAGATAGTCTCAAAAGTACATTACACAAGTTTAATTCCTCGCACAAAAATTTGAATAATGTTCTTGATAATTTGAAATCCACTAAGCACGGTATAGGATTTAAAAATGAGCCTAAGGAAAAGGTTGAGTCCATTCCTAAATCACCTAAGACTTAACCTAGGGAAATTAAAATAAATCCACCTAGAAATAGTAACCCTAGAAATGTTAATCATCCTAGAACAAATGTTCGAAGAAATGTTAGCATGTTTAGACAACCTAGACAAAATCCTCGAAAAGTGCATCAAAATTAATTTTATAAAAATAGGATGAACGGATTTAGACCTTCTAATTACTATCATCCTAGAAGAATGCATAATCCAAATGTCATTTGTCACTACTGCAACAAAATAGGGCATGTAGCTCCCGTGTGTTTTACTCGACATCGGCACATCAACACGAGTCAATCACACTACCACGTTGCACTTAACGTACAAGGACCCAAAATGGCTTGGGTACCAAAATCTCATTGATTTGTTTTGTAGGTATGTTTGAAGGGATCAAGTGTACTTTGGTACCTTGATAGTGGATGCTCCAAACACATGACCGGGGATGCATCTAAAGTTCCTTCAACTAGAACCCAAGGAAGGAGGAAGCGTTATTTTTGGTGACAATAACAGAGGAAAAATTATCGGCATTGGCTCGGTCGGTAAGGACGAAACCTCCGCTATTAAAAATATATTGTTAGTTAAAGGTTTAAAACATAATCTCTTGAGCATAAGTCAATAATGTGACAAGGGAAATCTTATTTTATTTGATTCCGAAGAATGCTTGGTTATTCGTCGTCGTGATTTAAAAATTATTCTTCGTGGCATTAGAATAGATAATATCTATATTGTTGATCTAGAAATTTCTTCATCAAGTTTTGTAAATTGCTTATTGAGTAAAGTAGACGACATGTGGCTATGGCATCGTAGAGTAGCTCACATAAACATGAATCTTTTAAACAAACTAGTCTCACAAGATCTAGTAATTGGTCTTCCAAATATTACTTTTGAAAAAGATTCTATTTGTGACTCATGCCAAAAAGAAAAACAAACAAAAGCTTCTTTTAAATCAAAGAATATTGTTTCAACCAATAGACCTTTACAACTTCTTCACATGGATCTTTTTGGACCATCTCAAGTTAAAAGTCTTGGTGGAAATTTATATGCTTTTGTAATAGTTGATGACTACTCTTGATTCACATGGACATTGTTTCTAGCTCATAAAAGTGATGCATTTCATGCTTTCAAAAGTTTTCTTAAACGTGTGCAAAATGAAAAGAGTACAACCGTCACTTCCATAAGAAGTGATCATGGGGGAGAGTTCAATCATAATCTCTTCGTGGATTTTTGTGACGAACTCGGTATTGAACATACCTTTTCGGCTCCATGTACACCACAACAGAATGGAGTGGTGGAACGGAAAAATCGTTGCCTCGAAGAGATGGCTAGAACCATGCTCGATGAGTCAAAGGTTTCCAAGAAATTTTGGGCGGATGCCGTGAGTACCGCTTGCTATGTTTTAAACAGAGCAGTCATTCGACCGATACTCATGAAAACCCCATATGAACTCTATAAGGGAAGAAAGCCTAATATCTCCCATCTTAGAGTTTTTGGTTGTAAATGTTTTATCCATAATAATGGAAAAGATAATTTGGGAAAGTTTGATGCAAAATCTGATGAAGGTATTTTTCTTGGTTACTCATCTCGCAGTAAAGCGTATAGAGTATTTAATAATCGTACTGAAACTGTCGAGGAGACCCCTCATATTGTATTTTGTGAAAGTGATGCTCGCTTGGCGAGAAAGGAATTTTGTGATGATCTTGCAGAATCTTTAAACAAGATGAATATTCAAGACAAGGAGCAAACGGAAAATTCAAAGGAGATTCAAGATGAACCCATGGAACAACCGCAAGAGGAGACACAATCACAAGAATCGATGATGCCTAAGGCTTGGAGGACGTCTAAAGACCATCCTCTCGACAAGGTAATTGGCGACATCGAGAAAGGGGTAAGTACTCGAAGCCTTCTCAAAGACACCATAAGACATATGGCATTTGTTTCCCAAATTGAACCTACTACCATCTCCGAAGCAATTGAGGATGAGCATTGGACCTTGGCAATGCAAGAGGAGCTTAACCAATTTAAACGTAATGACGTTTGGGAATTGGTGCCAAGACCCGATAATCATAACATAATTGGTACGAAATGGGTTTTTCGGAATAAATTAGACGAAAATGGAATTATCACTAGAAACAAAGCTAGGTTAGTTGCAAAGGGTTATAATCAAGAAGAAGGCATTGATTATGAAGAAACATATGCACCCGTAGCACCTTTAGAAGCTATACGTTTATTACTTGCATTTTCTTCCTCAATGAACTTTAAATTGTATCAAATGGATGTCAAGAGTGCCTTCCTCAACGGATTTATTCAAGAGGAAGTGTATGTTGAACAACCCCCGGGGTTCGAAGACTCTAAATCTCCGGATTATGTCTTTAAGCTCAAGAAAGCACTCTATGGTCTGAAACAAGCTCCACGAGCTTGGTATGAAAGCTTGAGCAAATTCCTATTAGAAAATGAATTCAATAGGGGGAAAGTCGATACTACACTTTTTATCAAGAGTAAAGACAATGACATTCTTTAAGTACAAATTTATGTTGATGACATTATTTTTGGTTCCACTAACGAGTCTCTATGCAAGGAATTCTCGAATTTAATGACTAGTGAATTTGAGATGTCAATGATGGGTGAGCTTACTTTCTTTTTGGGGTTGCAAGTGAAACAAATGAAAGAAGGCACTTTCATTTGTCAATCTAAGTATTGCAAAGAATTGCTAAATCGATTTGAAATGAGCAATGCTAAAGCAATGGGCACTCCAATGAGCACATCCGACCATCTTGACAAGGATGAAAAAGGTAAGGAAGTCGATACCAAAAAGTACCGAGGTATGATCGGCTCTCTTCTTTATTTAACTGCTAGTAGACCGGACATCATGTTTAGCGTTTGTTTATGTGCTCGATATCAATCATGTCCGAAGGAGTCTCACCTAACTGCGGTAAAACGGATAATGAAGTACCTTGTTGGAACGATAAATGTGGGACTTTTGTATCCCAAAGGTTCTTCATGCCAACTTGTTGGCTATTCCGATTCCGATTTTGCTGGATGCAGATTGGACCGCAAGAGCACTAGTGGCACTTGCCATTTGCTCGGTAGCTCATTAGTTTCTTGGTTTAGCAAGAAACAAGCAAGTGTTGCGTTATCCACAACAGAGGCTGAATATATAGCCGCGGGGAGTTGTTGTGCACAAATCCTTTGGATGAAGCAACAACTCTCGGATTATGGTCTTGGTATTGACCACGTACCTCTTCGATGTGACAATACTAGCGCCATAAGCTTGACGAAGAATCCTATTCTTCACTCAAGAACGAAACACATAGACATTAGGCACCATTTTATAAGAGATCACGTTCTCAAAGGTGATGTCGAAATTGAGTTCGTTGAAACTAAACTTCAATTAGCCGACATCTTCACCAAACCTTTAGATAAAGAGTCGTTCTTCCGTATTCGTAGTGAACTCGAAATTCTTGACTCTACGTTGATCTAATGCATACACTTAGGTTGCATTTGTTTCTTGACTAATTACTGACTTGAGCGTCGGAGGCGCCTAATTTTATTTTGCAGGTATCGCCCCAAAGACAGGGGGAATTCTTTAACACTGGTGTCATATAATCGATTATTTACTACGCATAATCGATTATTTCTAACATCTGAGTTGTGCAGGATTTTTGCAATCATATATAGTAATCGATTATCTGTATCACTAATCGATTTTGTTTAGATTGTTTTACAAGTTTTTGAAAATAATCGATTATTTACATTGGCAGAATCGATTATCTCTTACCGTCTCTGTTGTCCGTATAACACTGCCTTCATATAATCGATTATCCAAAATTCAATAATCGATTATCCAACAATCACTCGGGACATTATAACTCAGTGCCTTAATATAACCGATTATTCAAAGTCCCATAATCGATTATCTCAGAATCACATAACCATACAATACTTACTGCCTTCATATAATCGATTACCCCAATCGCATAATCGATTATCTGTCTTCTGACTAATTCAAATATTGTCCATAATCGATTATTCAGGTTTAATAATCGATTCTCAAACGGTCAGTATTCGAATTTTGTTACCGTTTGGCTCCTGCAACACTCACATAATCGATTTTTTTTCCTTCTGAGTACAATTCAAAAGTCCTTAATAATCGATTATTTCGACTCCATAATCGATTATGCAACGGTCAGTGTTCAAATGTTTTCCGTTTCTGACTGTTTGAAATCTCCAAAATTGCAGCCTTTTCCCATTCAATGCTTTTCTTTCCTCCATTCTATAAATAGGGTCTTCCACCTTCAGTATATTCACCTCAACATCAATCTAAGCTTCAAAAAAAAAACTTGAAAATCTCTCCAAAACTTCTTCAACAGCTCTCAATCTTTCATCAAAATGACGAGCAGGCACACCAAACGCTCTCGTTCCGGCAAAAACGTTGCTTCCTCTTCCGCCGCTCCTCCCGTTTTTCCTTACAAATACGGCTCTTATTTGTGGTTCGACACTGCACTCGAACTAACTCGATTTACGGAAAAATTTGAAAACCGAGAAATCCTTCCTCCTTGCTTTTCGACTAATCAATATCTTGAATCTAGCGCCCCCGCGGCAACTGCAAACATACTTAGGCAAAGCCAACTCCTTGATTTTCTATATCTTGAATATCCTCACATTCATCCTCCCTTGATTCGCACCTTCTATTCAAAACTTCAGGAGGACGCAGATGGTGATCTTGTTTCAAACATTAATGGAGTTCCAATTCTTTTAACCGCAGAAACCTTACAAATGATAACTCAACTTCCTCGAAATGGGGAAGACATTTCACTTTACACTAGAGAAGCCGGAGCATTATTTGATGAACAACTTCTCTTAAACCAAATAGGGCTTGGAGCATTTGATTTTACTCTAAACAACCGTCGGCCAATCATTAGGGGCATGCTCCCGGAATATCGACTAATCTTCTAATTTATCACTCGAGTTCTCAAACCTCGCAAATTCAATCACACCACAATCTCCCATGAGGACGCAAAACTTATGCATGCCATTATCACCGGGGCTCGCATCAATTGGTGCAAGTTCGTCAAGATCCACATGCTTGATGCCATTGGGGACGATAAACCACTTCCTTATGCCTTTCTTGTAATGAATCTTCTTGAAGCCTCCGGTTTCAACACCACTGTTGGTCCTCTCAAAAAGGGCACCAAACATTGGGAAATTTCCGAATCTTCCTTTCCCAATGTCGGCGAACACGTGGCTCCTCCTCCTCCTCCAACTTCTCAAACGCGTCGCCCTCAATCTCCAACTCTTCAGACCATTTCAGACCAACTTGCTTCATTGTCCACCTCCGTCAATCGTATTGATCAAAACGTCACTCGATTGACTTATGAGCTTCATGGATACTTTGATCATGTTCACTATCCTTATGCTGGACTTGTCCTTCATGAAGCAGTGCCGGATGATGAGGATGACAATGAATAATTTTTTCTTGCTTGTAGTTAATTAATTTTCTATTTTTTTTAAGTCTTATTATGTATCCACTATTTTCTAATAAAATTTTTAATGCTTTTTGTTAATGTCAAAAGGGGGAAGAATAAGGGCTATGCACACTAATAAACATTTGCAGGGGGAACTCATAAATTGAGGGGGAATACTTGTCTTGAACTGTTATTAATATGCATATCCCGATAGTGGTTTGCCATTATCAAAAAGGGGGAAATTGTTGAAACACGTTCTCAAACTAAATGTGTGTTGATCTGTGTAGGTTTTGATAAATGACAAACCAGCGAGCATGGAACGTTAACAGTCAAGCACAAGAGAAACAGGAAAAAGATCAAGTAAAGCAACGAAGTTATACTTGGGTCGTTTTATAGTGTGATCTTGATTCAACAACAGATTCAACTATTGGCTTCTCTCGTAAAATCATTTTCATCAAAACATGCATCTTTGAATTAAAACAAAATGATTTGCATTTTAGCCAAAATGATTTTAAGACATGTCTTTTAAATCTGGACATATATAATCGATTATATATGCTACATAATCGATTATATTAAGACCGCCAAAACTGGAATTTTCAAAAATAACAGAACAATCGATTATATACTTGTTCAACAATCGATTATATTGAGACAGTGCTTAAACTGAAATTTTCAAACTGCAAAGTAATCGATTATATATTTTCCACAATCGATTACATTGAGACAGTGTTTAAATGAAATTTTCAAAGAAGCAAAACAATCGATTATCCTTTTCAGCTAATCGATTATGTTCAGACCATTGTCAAAGTGTTGTTTTAAACTTTAAAAAATAATCGATTATACACAGCTGATAATCGATTATGTTAGCACAGAATCTTAAACTGATTTTTGAACGTTAACGTACAATCGATTATGTTTCATAAACAATCGATTATTCTCCTTACAATCAGGATATGATCTTTTGAAAGATTTGCATATAATCGATTATATAGTCTACATAATCGATTATTCTCCCTAAAATCACGAGACTGTTTTTTGAACGCTGGTCAAATAATCGATTATATAGACCATCTAAGCGATTATGTGAGCACAGAATCAGGAATTTTGTTGGACAATTATGCAACGGTCTGGGGCATTTTGAGGCCTATAAATACACCTCTAAATCACTTTTTTAAGTACAACAACTGAGCATAAACTTACAAAAGCTTACATACTCTTGCATCAATTATTTCATATTGAATTCATCACTTTTGAGAGCCAATTTCTTGAAGAAGTTGTTGTATTCTTGAGATAATTAATTTGTACTCATATCTACTCTTTGAGAGAGCAATTGTATAAGTGAGTATTGAGTGTTTATACACTTGAAGGGAAATTCTATAATCCCTTGTTGTAAGAAGGAACATTTTATTCCTTCGTTTGAAGTCTTGAAGTGCGGTATCTTCGAGCAACGGTTGTTGAGGCTTGTGTGACTCAAGTTCTCAGTTGTAACGGTTTGTTAAGCACCCGGAAGCTTAACGAGTTTAGTAGAACCTCGAGAGAGTCTCTCGGGAGACTGGACGTAACCACACTTGTGGCCAACCAGTATAAAATCGGTGCATCTCTTCCATACTCTTTTAATTCCGCAATTTGATTCAAGTTAATTTTTATTTCTACGGAATTTTTTTATAAAACGCTATTCACCCCCCTCTAGCGTTAAGCACTTATTCTAACAGCAATCAGTGCCATGTTACAAACTCTCCTGCTGTCTCCTTTCACAATTCCGCATTGATCATTTCATGATTTATATTCATTTCAATAGTGACATTGGATCACATTTTCCACCCTTATTACCTCATCCACCCTTATTACCTCGGCCATCCTTATCACCCCAACCCACACCTTATTCACCGTGTTGCGGCACGCAACCCGACCCCGCCTGACAGCTTCAGTTCACAAACAACATGCAACACAACAACAAATACAAGAAACCAACTATAGCACATTGATAAGGCAGAACCACAACAACGATAATATATTTCCACAACTAGCAACAACAATTTCCCCATGTTCATCAATTTATACACAATTTTGGTTACCACAACAGTTGTGCACAACCAATCATACACTTTGTTCCACATTATTTCCACTTCCACCATTTCCAAACTCTTTCAATTACAAGTTCCTAAACTTCCACCACAAGGTGTTACCACACAAGTATACATCACAAGAGCTTCACAATGGTCCCCACATGAATATCAATTATCAAACAATTTCACAAACTAACATAGGGCGATTTCACAAGGATCACAGTTAGTTATACATTCCTGGAATTGAATATCTCTTTCTAACTTCCACTCCAATTCACCAAGCAATCAAGAAGTCAATCTAGGTCATGATCAACACTTAGGTTTTAGAAATGTAAACTCATAGTTACTACCCAATTCCATTTTTACAAGATTCTAGGGTTTCGAAGACATACATGAAGGTTATATGAAGAATTTCAAAACAAGTGTATGGAGTTTCCATACAAAGCTTAAATTTCGAAATTTAGGGGAAATGGGTTAGGGATTTTACCTAAGAAATCAGTAGAGAAGACAATGCACCAAGAATGTTCCGAGCTCCAATGGTTTTGAAAGGCTAGATGATGAAGATTTTGCTTTCTCTCTCAATAACTCTCTCTCCCTCTCTCTTATTTTGATCAGAAATATGTTGAAAATGAGGGAGAAGGTGTTTGTAATAAAAGGAGGGTCGGGTCTAAAATATTTAAAAATACCAGGCGAGCACGATCTACGATGCAAATCTACGGTCGCAGAACTGACATGCAGTCCTCAGAATGGACCGCAGAAATGGCTCAAGTTTCAAACCTCTCTGGTTGGGAATGTGGTAGATATTGTTGAAACACGTTCTCAAATCGCTAAAACTAAACGTGTGTTCATCTTTGTAGGTTTTGATAAATGACAAACCGACGCGCATGGAACATTGACATATGCCGAAGTCCAAGCACAAGAGAAACAAAGAACAAGATCAAGTAAAGCAACGAAGATATACATGAGTCGTTTTATATTGTGTTCTCGATCCAACAATAGATTCAAGTCTTGGCTTCTCTCGTAAAATCATTTTCATCAAACCATGCATCTTTGTTTTAAAACAAAAATGATTTTCAAACATTTTCATTTTAGCCAAAATGAATTTTAAACATGTCTTTGAAATCTGGACAGAAATAATCGATTATGTTTTTTTGATAATCGATTATGTTAAGACAGTGTAAACCGAAATTTACAAAACAGTAAAATAATCGATTATGTCTTTTTGATAATTGATTATGTTAAGACAGTGTAAGCCGGAATTTACAAAACAACAAAATAATCGATTATGTAATATGATAATCGATTATCCTCTTTATTCGAATTATATCAAAAATTCCGCAGAGGTCAATAATCGATTATCCTATGTAGCATAATCGATTATTCACTGACCGTTGCCAAAGTATTTTTAAACGCTGAAAGATAATCGATTATGCACAAGGCAATAATCGATTATGCTAGCATAAAATCAGCGTCTGATTTTTGAATAATCGATTATTCTAGCTTAAAATCTGCATATGACTTTTGAACGATATGCAGATAATCGATTATGCAAATCAGATAATTGATTATTCTAGCACAAAATCAGCAATTAGTGATTGGCAATTAAGCAACGGTCTTTGAGGACTATAAATACACCTCAAAACCACTCTTTTAAGTACAACAACTGATTACAATTCTTGCTTAAGCTTACATACTTTCATATCAATCATTTCATATTCATTTCATAGTTTCTGAGAGCCAAATTCTTGACGAAGTTGTTGTGTTCTTGAGCGTATTAATTTTACTCATATCTACTCTGTAAGAGAGTCTTGTCTTGAGTACTAAGTGTTTGTATACACTTGAAGGGAAGTTCTAATCCCTTGTGGTTGTAAGAAGGAAAGCTTAGTTCCTTCACGTGAAGTCTTAAAGTGTGGTATCTTCGAGCAAGCATCGTTGAGACTTGTGTTCTCAGTTTAACGGTTTGTTAAGCACCCGTAAGCTTAACGGAGTTAGTTAAAACTCGAGAGAGACTCTCGGGGACTGGACTAACCACACATTGTGGTGAACCAGTATAAATTCGGTGTGTTCTCTCCTTACTGCTTTAATTACTGCACTTACTTTATTCCTGCAATTTTAATTCCGCAAATTTATCTTGATTTTTATTAAAACGCTATTCACCCCCCCCCCTTCTAGCGTTAAGCGTATATTCTAACAATTGGTATCAGAGCCTAACTCTCTGAAAGACTTAACAGTTTGAGAGAAACAATCCATGGCTTCTACTCGTAACGTTTATGCAGGACTAGGTCAAGGACAATGCTTCACAAGGCCACCACTCTTTGATGGCACCAATTACACTTATTGGAAGGAGAGGATGAGAATATTCATCCAATCAAATAATTTTATACTGTGGAAAATTATAAAGAATGGAGAGCAAATACGAACCAAAAAGGTTGAAAATGAAATGGTTCCTAGATCCGAAGATAATACGATGCGGACGATATCAGAAAAGTGGAGAACAACGCTAAAGCCATCAACATGATGTACTGTGCTGTAAACCCCGATGATTATAGGAAAATATCATGTTGCACAACGGCCAAGAAAATGTGGGATAAATTGGAAATCACCTACGAAGGTACGGACCAGGTAAGAGAAGCTAAAATAGATTTTCTAACCCATGAATATGAACTTTTTCATATGAAGGAAAACGAGAAGATAGATGATATGTTCGAACGATTTTCAAAAATCGTTAATGATCTTCATGCTCTTAAGAAGACTTTCACGGATAGGGAACTTGTCCGTAAAATTCTTCGAAGTCTCAATCCGGAATGGCGCTCCAAAGCCGACGCTATTCAAGAATCAATCGGCATTACAAATGTCACAATCCACGGGCTTAGAGGTAATCTCAAAACCTATGAATCTACTATTCTTAACCCTCCTTTGGATGATCAAAGGAAACAAAGAATCGCTCTTAAATCAAGTACGGCTCAACCTCAAAATGATGAGGATTCAAGTGACGAAGATAACGAGTTCGGACTCGTTATTAAGAAATTTCACAAGTTCATGCGAAAAGAGTATGAACGAAAAGGTAAGCGACAAGGAGACCAATTAAAGTGATATGGATGCGGAGAAATCGGGCATATCAAACAAAATTGTCCAAATACCAAAGAGGAGAAGAAACCCGTCAAGAAACAAAGAGCATACATCTCTTGGGGAGGCGACTCCGGAGACGAATCAAGTGATGGAGAAGGAAACGAGACCGCAAACTTGTGTCTTATGGCACACGAAGAAACTCAAAATGAGGTATGTACTACTTCTAAGAACTATTTCACTTTAGAAAAAATGCAAGATGCATTTGATGAATTGTATAAAGAGTTTATTAGCGCTTCTAAATCTATAAAAGATTTAAGAAAACAAATTTCTTCAAAAGAAAAGGATTTTGAAAAACTAACTCTTGAAAATGAGAAATTAAAAGAGGAAAACAAGTTTTACGGTAAAAGAAGCGCCGATAAACCCGAAAGCTCAAATAGGGGTTGTACATCTTGCAAATCTCTAAAAGTTGAAGTAGAAAAACTTAAGAGCGCCTTGAATAAATTCAATTCCTCTCACAAAAATCTCAATGAGGTTCTTATAAACTTGAAATCTACTAAACATGGAATAGGTTTCAAAAATGTGTCTAACAAAAAAGATGAGACCATTCCTAAACAACCTAGAAATAACAATCCTAGGACCACTATACATCCTAGAACGAGCACTAGAAGAAACGTAGAACAATTTAGAACACCTAGAAAAGATTTTCAAAAATTGCAACCTAGAAATATTCAACCTAGAAATAATAATCCTAGAATCGTTATGCATCCTAGAATAAACACTAGGAGAAATGTTGAGCAATTTAGAACACCTAGAAAAGATTTTCGAAAATTACATCAAAACTATATTCCAAAAAATAGGGTGAATGAATTTAGATCCCCAAATTATTATCATCCTAGAAGAATGCACAATCTGAATGTCATTTGTCATTATTGCAATAAAATTGGACATATTGCTCCCGCATGCTTCACTAGACATAGACATTTCACTGCAGGTCAATCACACCACTATTTTGCACCTAACACACAAGGACCCAAAATAGCTTGGGTACCAAAAACTCATTAATTTGTCTTGTAGGTATGCTTGAGGGCATCAAGTGAACGTGGTACCTTGATAGCGGATGCTCCAAGCACATGACCGGAGATGAATCAAAATTCGTACAACTAAAACCAACCAAAGGAGGAAGCGTAGTCTTTGGAGATAACAACAAAGGAAAAATTATCGGCATTGGCTCGGTCGGTAAGGACGAATCCTCCTCCATTAAGCATATTTTGCTAGTTAAAGGTCTCAAACATAATCTCTTGAGCATAAGTCAATTATGTGACAAGGGAAATCTTGTATTGTTTGATTCCGAAGAATGCTTAGTTATCCGTCGTAGTGATTTTAAAGTTATTCTTCGTGGTATTAGAATTGATAATATCTATATGGTTGATCTTGAAAATTCTTCATCAAGTTTTGTGAATTGCCTTATGAGTAAAGAAGACGACATGTGGTTATGGCATCGTAGAGTAGCTCATGTAAATATGATTTTTTTAAACAAACTAGTCTCACAAGATTTAGTAATTGGTCTTCCAAATATAAAATTTGAAAAAGACTTTATTTGTGATTCATGTCAAAAAGGGAAACAAACAAAAGCCTCTTTTAAATCCAAAAATGTTGTTTCAACCACTAGACCTTTACAACTTCTACACATGGATCTTTTCGGACCATCTAGAATTAGAAGTCACGGTGGTAATCTTTATGCTTTTGTTATTGTTGATGACCACTCTAGATTTACATGGACGTTATTTCTTGCTCATAAAAGTGATGCCTTTCAAGCCTTTAAAAGTTTTCTTAAACATGTTCAAAATGAAAAGAACACAACCGTCACTTCCATAAGAAATGATCATGGGGGAGAGTTCGATCATAATGTCTTTGCGGATTTTTGTGACGAACTCGGTATTGCACATACCTTTTTGGCTCCACGTACACCATAACAAAATGGAGTGGTGGAATGCAAAAATCGATGTCTCAAAGAGATGGCGAGAACCATGCTCGATGAGGCTAAGATTCCCAAACAATTTTGGGCGGATGCCGTGAGTACCGCATGCTATGTTTTAAACAGAGCTGTCATAAGACCGATACTCATAAAAACTGCCTATGAACTCTACAAGGGAAGGAAACCTACCTTTCCCATCTTAGAGTCTTCGGTTGTAAATATTTCATTCATAACAACGGAAAAGATAGCTTGGGAAAATTTGACGCGAAATCTGATGAAGGAATTTTTCTTGGTTATTCATCGCGTAGTAAAGCATATAGAGTTTTCAATAATCGAACCAAAACCGTTGAGGAATCTCCTCATATAGTATTTTGTGAAAATGATGCTCACTTGGCGAGAAAGGATTTCTGTGATGGTCTTGCAGATGCTTTAAACAAAATCAACCTTCAAGACGAGGTGCAAAAGGAGAATCCAAAGGAAGTTCAAGATGAAGTCGTGGAACAACTATTGGAAGAAGCACCACCACAAGAAGAAGAATCGATCATGCCCAAAGCATGGAGGACGTCTAAAGACCATCCTCTCGACAAGGTAATCGGCAATACCGAACAAGGTGTAAGTACTCGAAACCTTCTTAAAGACACTGTAAGACATATGGCTTTTGTTTCACAAATAGAACCTACAACCATTTCCGAAGCAATTGGGGATGAGCATTGGACCTTGGCAATGCAAGAGGAGCTTAACCAATTCAAACGTAACGATGTTTGGGAATTGGTGCCAAGACCCGATAATCACACCATAATTGGTACGAAATGGGTTTTTCGAAATAAATTAGATGAAAAGGGTATAATCACTAGAAACAAAGCTAGGCTTGTTGCTAATGGATATAATCAAGAAGAAGGAATTGATTATGAAGAAACTTATGCACCCGTTGCACGACTAGAGGCTATTCGTTTATGACTTGTTTTTTCATCATCTATGAACTTTAAATTATATCAAATGGATGTCAAGAGTGCCTTCCTAAATGGGTTTATTCAAGAGGAAGTATATGTTGAACAACCCCCGGGTTTTGAAGACTTTAAATCTCCCGATCATGTCTTCAAACTTAAGAAAGCCCTCTATGGTCTTAAACAAGCTCCCCGAGCTTGGTATGAACGCATTAGCAAATTTCTTTTGGACAATGAGTTCATTAGGGGGAAAATGACACTACACTCTTTATTAAGAACAAAAACAATGACATCTTATTAGTTCAAATATATGTAGATGATATTAATTTTGGTGCTACTAACAATTCTTTGTGCAAGGAATTCTCTGAATTAATGACAAGTGAATTTGAAATGTCAATGATGGGTGAGCTAAACTTCTTCTTGGGGTTGCAAGTGAAACAAATGAAAGAGGAAACTTTCATTTGCCAATCTAAATATTGCAAGGAGTTGATAAATCGTTTTGAAATGAGCAACGCCAAAGCAATGGCCACTCCAATGAGTACATCTGACCATCTTGACAAAGATGAGGAAGGTAAGGAAGTAGACACAAAGAAGTATCAAGGTATGATCGGATCCCTTTTTTATCTTACTGCAAGTAGACCGGACATCATGTTTAGCGTGTGTTTATGCGCTCGATATCAATCATGTCCGAAGGAGTCGCACCTAACTGTGGTAAAACGGATAATGAAGTACCTTGTTGGAACTATAAATGTGGGACTATGGTATCCCAAAGGTTCTTCATGCCAACTTGTTGGCTATTCCGATTCCGATTTTGCGGGCTGCAAATTGGACCGCAAGAGCACTAGTGGCACTTGCCATTTGCTCGGTAGCTCTCTAGTTTCTTGGTTTAGCAAGAAACAAGTAAGTGTTGCGTTATCCACAACCGAGGCTGAATATGTAGCCGCGGGGAGTTGTTGTGCTCAAATCCTTTGGATGAAACAACAACTCTCGGATTATGGTCTTAGTATCAATCATATCCCTCTTCGATGTGATAATACTAGCACCATAAGCTTGACGAAGAACCCTGTTCTTCACTCAAGAACGAAACACATAGAAATTAGGCATTACTTCATAAGAGATCACGTTCTCAAAGGTGATGTCGAAATTGAGTTTGTTGAAACCAAATATCAATTGGCCGACATCTTCACAAAGCCTTTAGAGAAAGAGTCCTTCTTCTGAATTCGTAGTGAACACGGAATACTTGACTCCACGTTGATCTAATACATGCATTGCATTTTTCCTTTAACGATTACTGACTTGAGCGTCGGAGGCGCCTAATTCTTCTTTTTGCAGGTATCGCCCCAAAGTCAGGGGGAATACAGTCACATATTTGCTGACCAAATGCAATAATCGATTTTTACAATACAACAATCGATTATTTAACATTTCCATTTTGCAGGATTTTGGCGACCATATGCAATAATCGATTATCAATATTTCATAATCGATTATATTTGTGTTATGTTTTGCAGATTTCTGGGCAAACTTATAACATAATCGATTATCCCAAAACCAATAATCGATTATCTTAACATTCTGTTTGTCAAATGATTAGTGAACATATAGAATAATCGATTATCTATTTACCGCAATCGATTATTAACTAATTCTGTTTTGCAGGTCTAAGCCAATGATTAAAATAATCGATTATCGGCAACCTCGAAATCGATTTTCCTTTACCGCTTCGACTTCGTCGGGTAATACATTCCTGACATAATCGATTATCTCAAAATGATAATCGATTATTCTCTGAATCTGTTTTCCAGACTGGGTCACCAAAATCGATTTTTTGACCAACAAAATCGATTATCAACGTTCACTTTTTAAAACTTCTTACCGTTTTTTGACCGTTTGGCACTTAAAATCTGAAGTTACTGTACAAATTAAATGCCTTCATCTCCTTCACCCTATAAATAGGTGCTTCCACCCTTCAAACTCTTCACTTTAACATAACTTTAAGCTCAAAATACTCTTATAACTCTCCAAAAATCCTTTCAAAGGTTCAATTTTTTTTAAATGACGGGCAAGAATTCTAAACGAGCTCGCTCCGGCAAACATATTTCCTCCTCTTCCATTGCTCCTCCACCCGTTCACTGCTATAAAGACGGATCTTATTTACAGTTCGACAGTGAAGCCGAACTTATTCGTTTCGTCGAAAAATTTGAAAATCGAGAAATCCTTCCTCCTCGATTCTCCCCTGATCGATTCTTTAGCCACATCGCCCCTCCATCCACAGCAACTATCCTCATGCAAAGTCAACTTCTTGAATTCATATATCTTCAATCCCCTTACATTCACCCTTCTCTAATTCGTGCCTTCTATTCCAATCTCGGGAAGGACGAAGATGGTGAACTTGTCTCGAGCATGAGTTCCAATTCTTTTAAATGAGGAAAACATGCAAGTCCTCACTAAACTTCCACGAAATGGGGAAGACATTTCACTCTACACTAGGGAAGAAGGTGCTTTATTTGATGAACAACACCTTTTCAACCAAATTGGCATTGGCGAATTTATTGCAAGTCCGGAGCATCGTCGCCCAACCATTGCGCACATGCTCCTGGAATATCGTCTAATCTTTTATTTCATAACCCATGTTCCAAAACCGCGCAAATTCAATCATACGACTCTCTCTCATGAGGATTCAAAACTCATGCACGCAATTATCACCGGGGCTCGCATCAATTGGTGCCTGTTCGTCATGACTCACATGTATGATGCAATTGGGTACGATAAGCCACTCCCCTATGCTTTTGTCATAATGGCTCTTTTTCAAGCCTCCGGTAGCGACACCTCCGTCGGTCCTCACAAAAAGGCAACAAAACATTGGGAAATTCAAGAATCTTCATTTCCCAATATCGGTGAACATCCGGCTCCTCCTCCAACTGAAAGACGTCGTCCTCAGGCCCCGTCCGCTGCTTCCCTCCAAACCATTTCTGAGCAACTTGCCTCTTTGTCCACGTCCATGACTCGTATTGATAGGAATGTCACCCGATTATCCCACGAGCTTCATAGATATTTTGACCACGTCCGCTATTCCTATGCCCAAGTTGCCCTTCTGGAAGAAGTGCCGGATGCCGAGGCGGATGTTAATGTTGAAAATGAATAATATCTTGTGTATTTTTTCTTGCTTCCATTATGTCTCGTTTGAATAATATTTTGTCTATATTTCTTGCTTTATTATGTATTTTCAATATTGTTTCCTCAATAAAAGGTTATTTATTTTTGCTAATGTCAAAAGGGGGAAGAATAAGAGCTATGCACACTAATACATATTGGCATAAATTGAGGGGGAACTCATAAATTGAGGGGGAACTCATTCACATATCTATATACTTGTCTTGGATTGTCATTATCAATTATTTAATATGCATATCCCGATATTGGTTTGCCATTATCAAAAAGGGGGAAATTGTTGAAACACGTTCTCAAATCGCTAAAACTAAACGTGTGTTCATCTTTGTAGGTTTTGATAAATGACAAACCGACGCACATGGAACATTGACATATGCCGAAGTCCAAGCACAAGAGAAACAAAGAACAAGATCAAGTAAAGCAACGAAGATATACATGAGTCGTTTTATATTGTGATCTTGATCCAAAAATAGATTCAAGTCTTGGCTTCTCTCGTAAAATCATTTTCATCAAACCATGCATCTTTGTTTTAAAACAAAAATGATTTTCAAACATTTTCATTTTAGCCAAAATGTATTTTAAACATGTCTTTCAAATCTGGACAGAAATAATCGATTATGTTTTTTTGATAATCGATTATGTTAAGACAGTGTAAACCGGAATTTACAAAACAGCAAAATAATCGATTATGTCTTTTTGATAATCGATTATGTTAAGACAGTGTAAATCGGAATTTACAAAACAGCAAAATAATCGATTATGTAATATGATAATCGATTATCCTCTTTATTCGAATTATATCAAAAATTCCGCATAGGTCAATAATCGATTATCCTATACAGCATAATCGATTATTCACTGACCGTTGCCAAAGTATTTTTAAACGCTGAAAGATAATCGATTATGCACAAGGCAATAATCGATTATGCTAGCATAAAATCAGCGACTGATTTTTGAACGTTATCAGGTAATCGATTATGCAATTTGAATAATAGATTATTCTAGCATAAAATCTGCATATGACTTTTGTACGATTTGCAGATAATCGATTATGCAAATCAGATAATCGATTATTCTAGCACAAAATCAGCAATTAGTGATTGGCAATTAAGCAACGGTCTTTGGGTCTTTGAGGACTATAAATACACCTCAAAACCACTCTTTTAAGTACAACAACTGATAAGCTTACATACTTTCATATCAATCATTTCATATTCATTTCATAGTTTTTGAGAGCCAAATTCTTGACGAAGTTGTTGTGTTCTTGAGTGTATTAATTTTACTCATATCTACTCTGTAAGAGAGTCTTGTCTTGAGTACTAAGTGTTTGTATACACTTGAAGGGAAGTTCTAATCCCTTGTGGTTGTAAGAAGGAAAGGTTAGTTCATTCACGTGAAATCTTGAAGTGTGGTATTTTCGAGCAAGCATCGTTGAGACTTGTGTTCTCAGTTTGTAACGGATTGTTAAGCACCCGTAAGCTTAACGGAGTTAGTTAAAACTCGAGAGAGTCTCTCGGGGACTGGACTAACCACACGTTGTGGTGAACCAGTATAAATTCGGTGTGTTCTCTCCTTACTGCTTTAATTACTGCACTTACTTTATTCCTGCAATTTTAATTCCGCAAATTTATCTTGATTTTTATTAAAACGCTACTCACCCCCCCTCTAGCGTTAAGCCTATATTCTAACATATATGAGGTCCGCATTCCTGTTCTGCAGTCGCATAATGCACTGCAGAACTGACCTTTGAATTTCTTCAGGGACCATATGCGATCAATCTGCGGTCCGCATATTGATTATGCGACCGTAGATCTGACCGCATTTTTAACATCAAAAATTTGTTGCTCTATGGAACCTTCTGCGGCAAAAATGTAGTCCGCATTTTGGATCTGCGACCGCACTCTGGACCGCAAATTGGACCTTTTCTGGAAAAATTTCGATTTCACATTTTTAAGTGCAAAACAGTAAAAAGGATCTGATCCACGTAGGTAGACTCTATTTTATAAGCTGCTACCATTTGAGCACTCACTTTCACGGGACCTTACATCCTCCCTCGCATAAGATCATTCGTCCTCGAATGAGGACTTGGGAACCAAATGAGTTTGAAAACATGATATGCAAGTTCCTACACTTTTATTAACTTTCAAATTTGTTTTAGAAAAACTTTTCCAGAGTCTCCTTTGTAATATGGACATAACCACCTGTCATAGAGCCCCCAAACATATTTCCAAGCACTATTACACAAACTTTCTACCTTTACAACAATATAAAAATGCACGATCTTCATACTTGCACATATTCAACCTCTCGATACACTTTTTTTAACCATTTTAGCACACTACATGTAATCAAATTAAGCATTAATTATATGTACTATTAAAGCCATTTACATGTCACAAGGGTAAGACACACTTATTAATTTCAATACAAGTCCTCCATGCAAAACTAATCATTACACAATTAAAACACTTTGATACTCAATCTCCATGAAAAACTAACTATTACTTCCATACATCACCTTACCATGGGAGCACAAAACTTTCATTACCAAAAAGGACTGCGCATTGGTCGAATAGTTACAACACATAATTTTTGTAGGCACAACTTGGAGAAACTACAATAGTAAGGCACTTGGAAAGAGAAGGGATGTTCCTTACACCTAATAGGACACAACACTAGTTCTCCTAGGGACAAGATTTGCACGCTCATTCCTAGACTTTCTCAAATAGATGGGGGTAATTTATCTTCATCTCATCTTCCGCTTCCCACCTGGCTTCCTCGACTTGTTGGTTTCGCCAAAGAACCTTAACTAAAGCAATCTCCTTGTTCCGCAACTTTTGGACCTGTCTATCCAGAATAGCAACCAGAATCTCTTCATATGATAACTCTTCTGTAACCTTGATGTCTTCAACTGGCACAATTTTAGACGGATCACCTACAACATTCCTCAACATGGACACATGAAACACCGGGTGCACCAAGGACATTTTAGGGGGAAATTCCAACCTATACGCAACTTGACCGGTCCTTTGAGTGCCTTGATAAGGCCCAACGTACTTAGGACTTAGTTTTCCCTTCTTCCCAAAGCGCATGACTCCCTTCATAGGGAACACCCTCAAGAATACCCAATCTCCTTCTTGAAACTTCAATTCTGTTCGACGCACGTCCGCATAGGATTTCTGGAGACTTTGAGCAGTTTTCATTCTCTCCTGAATAACTCTTACTTTCTCCATGGCCTGATGCACGAGATCTCGCCCTAATAATTCTGCTTCACCAACCTCGAACCACCCGATCGGGGACCTATACCTTCTTTCGTACAATGCTTCGAATGGGGCCATCTGGATGTTAGCATGGAAGTTGTAGTTATAAGAAAAATCTATAAGGGGTAGGTGATCATCCCAATTACATTTAAAATCCAAGACACATGCCCGCAACATATCCTCGAGCGTCTGAATAGTCCGCTCTGCTTGGCCATCGATCTACGGATGAAATGTTGTGCTGAGATTCACTTGAGTACCCAAACCTTGCTGAAATTTCCTCCAGAAGTAAGCTGTAAACTGAGCTCCTCTATCGGATATAATAGAAAGTGGCGTACCATTAAGCCTCACTATCTCGTTGATATACAACCGAGCATATTGTTCCGCGGTATCGGTGGATTTGAATGGAAAAAAGTGAGCTGATTTGGTGAGCCTATCCACAATTACCCAATTGAGTCGAACTTGTGGTGAGTACAAGGTAGTCTTGTCACGAAATCCACATTGATCATTTTCCACTTCCACATCGCTATTTCTATAAGCTGAGTCAGCCCTCCCGGCCGCGGATGCTCGGCCTTCACTTGCTGGCAATTTGGACACTTAGAGACGAAGTCCGCCACACTCTTCTTCATACCACTCCACCAATAAATATCCTTAAGATCGTGATACATCTTTGTAGAGCCTGGGCGCACTGAATAGCTTGAATGATGAGCCTCCGCCATTACCCTCTCCCGAAGATTATCCACATCTGGGACACATAACCTATCATGGCACCCTAGTACACCATCACTGCTGCCGAGTGAAAATGCCAAAATTTTATTACTTAGAGCTGCCTCCTTCAATTGTGCCAATGCTGGATCAATAAACTGCTTTTATTTAACTCTGCCACGAGCGACGATTCTACTGTATTATGCACCATAAGTTCCTCCTCATTCGGGGCCGAGATACAAACCCCAAGGCTAGCCAATTGGTGTACCTCCCGAGCTAGGAACCTCTGATCTGCTCTCAAGTGAGCCAAGCTACCCATGGATTTCCGACTGACGGCGTCGACCACCACGTTCGCCTTCCCTGGATGGTACAAGATGTCCATATCATAATCCTTAAGCAATTCTAACCACCACCGCTGCCTTAAATTCAGCTCCTTCTACTTGAAGAAATATTGAAGACTGTTGTGATCTGAAAACCCATCTATATGAACCCAAAAAAGATAATGCCGCCATATTTTCAAGGCGAACACAACTACTACAAGCTCCAATTAATGGGTCGGATAATTCTTCTCATGATTCTTGAGTTTCCTGGAAGCATATGCTATGACCTTCCGGTGCTGCATCAGAATACACCCTAAACCAACCCTGGAGGTATCACAACAAACCACAAATCATTATGTGCCTTCTGGCAAGGCCAATACTGATGCCGAAGTCAACCTTGTCTTCAATTCCTGGAAACTTTTCTCACAAGCATCTGACCACTGGAACTTGGATGATTTCTGCGTCAATTTAGTCAAAGGAGAGGCGAGGGTGGAGAATCCCTCTACAAACCTTCGATAATACCCTGCTAACCCCAAAAAGCTACGGATCTCCGTTGGGGTCGTGGGCCTAGGCCAATCCTTCACCGCTGCAATCTTTTGGGGGTCCACTTGAATCCCCTTACTGGAAACAACATGACCCAGAAAAGCAACGGATTCCAACCAAAAATCACATTTGGAAAACTTGGCATACAATTGGTGCTGATGTAGAGTCTGGAAAACTGCTTTGAAATGGCTGGCATGATCCTCCCTGCTCCGCGAATATACGAGGATGTCGTTAGTGAAAACAATAACGAATGAGTCTAAGAATGGCTTGAAGACCCGATTCATAAGATCCATAAAAGCTGTCGGGCGTTGGTTAGCCCAAAGGACATGACCAAGAATTCAAAGTGGCCATAACGAGTTCTGACAGCGGTCTTAAGAATATCCTGCTCCCTGATCTTCAATTGGTGGTACCCGGACCGCAAATCAATTTTGGAGAAGAACCTTGCACCCTGCAGTTAGTCAAACAAATCATCTATTCGAGTTAAAGGGTACTTATTCTTAATGGTGACTTTATTAAGCTGCCTATAGTCATTGCACATCCGAAGCGACCCATCCTTCTTTCTGACAAAAAGAACCGAAGCACCCCACGGCGACACACTTGGCCGGATAAACCCCTTCTCCAATAGATCCTTCAACTGCTCGTTTAACTCCCGCAACTCTGCTGGTGCCATTCTGTACGGTGGAATAGATATTGGCTGAGTATCTGGCAATACATCAATCCTGAAATCTATCTCCCTATCTGGCGGTATTCTTGGAAGCTCATCTGGAAATACCTCAAGAAACACAGTCACAACTGGCACGGACTCGGGGGCAGGTACCTTTGGAGTAGTGTCCGCCACCCGGACTATATGATAGTTACACCCCTTCCTGATCATCTTCGAAAATTTGAGGTAGGAAATAAACCTACCCCTCGGCACAACGCCATTTCCCTTCCATTCCATAACCGGCTCATTAGGGAACTCGAGTCTCATGACTCTCGTCCGGCAATCAAGTTTAGCAAAGCACAAATATATCCAATCCATCCCCATGATTACATCAAAATCCACCATCCCAAGCTCGATAAGGTTGGCCGTGGTAACACGACCACCTACTATAACAACACAATTCCTATAGACCCGCACGGCTGTAATAGAATCACAAATCAGAGTCGATATAGAGAACGGCTCAAAAATATCTTCGGGTTCAATCCCAAAACTCAAAGCAACAAATGGAGTGACATAGGACAAAGAAGACCCCGGATCAATAAGAGCATAGCAATCAATGGTCTGGACAGATAGGATACCTATGACAACATCTCAGGAAGCCTCGGCACTCTGACGGCCACTCAATGAATAAAACCTGCTGGGTCCACCCCTGCCACGAGCTCCACCTCTGGCTGCACCACGCCCTGCTGGGGCTGAAGGGCGCACTGATGACGTAGCAACTGATGAACTTGATGGCTGCGCAAGTCCCCTACCCGTGCCTTGTCTGGGCGCACGGCAGTCTCGCTGTATGTGACCTCTCATTCCACAATTGTAACACACTGGAGCTCCAAGTAACAGGCCTCTGTATGAAATCTCCCACACTTGGGACATATACCTCCCTGTTGGCGAGGTCTCATCCTCGAATGACTGAACTGGCGGGACCTTCTGCTGTCTGAACCTGGCCCCGAAGGGCTACTCTGCTGGAAACGGTGCACAGATGGCGGTGCACCAGCTGAGGACTGAGATGGTCCTGTTGACCCTCTCCCTGGAGCTGACCTCCCTGAGTGACCCATAGACCGGGACCTGCTGCTACTCTGCCTGTCTGCCTGAATGTTCAACTTCTTGGCCTCTATGGCCTAAGCAAAACCCACGATCTTTCCATAGTTCATATCTGAATACAAAGACGTTGTAGCAGCTTAATTTACCACCAACGTACTGAGACCCTGAACGAATCGCCAAAATCTAACCACCATAGTCGATACCAACTGAGGAGCATACTTGGACAACCTCACGAACTCCATATGATACTCCAAACACTCATACTACTCTGCTTAAGGACCTCAAACTCGGTGGCAGGGGCTTCCATGGTATCGGCAGGCAAGAAGTGGTCCATGAAGGCATCTACAAACTCATCCCATCTAGCTGGAGGTCTCCCCTCCTCACGGGAATCCTCCCACATATGAAACCACGAACGCGCCGCTCCCTTCAACTTGTATGAAGCCAATTCTACCTCTTCTATCTTTGTATCCTTCATCACTCGAATGTTCTTGTACATCTCATCAAGGAAGTCTTGCGGATCGGCCTCTGGGTATGTGTGGAGAACTCTGGAGGGGATAATCGCAAAAACTGATGAACTCTGGAGCTGGAGGAATCTCCCTGTCCGCTGGAGGACACATGGGCATCATGAGATCTATGGGCATGGGCGAACACTAACTAGTCAACATACGGATAGCTCTCCTAAGGTCTCCATCAGAAATCACGGGATCAGAACTGGACCAACATCAGGATTAGGAGCATTGGCAGGAGAATAGTGGCACCCTCGGCCGCTGCTAGAACATGATTGCTTGGATTAGAAACGGGTGGAGCAGGAAAATTCAGAACAAGGGAAGCACTCCCACCCACGGGAATCAGCACATGATCCCCAAGCGCACTGGAAGTGGTGTTGGACCTTAGGCCAATTCTAGCTTTCTTCTTAGGTTCCATCACTGAAAATTCAAAATAGAGCATGAATTAGACACAACATCACTTCACCGCACGAAATTGGAATAACAAAGAACAGGAGGGATTTAAATGCCCGTCTAGCCCCCAACTTATAGTTGTGGTCGACAACACACCGATAAGAAGGGCTCTACTAGGCATGGCTCCGAGATATCCTAAGGATCTTTAAACCTTAGACTCTGATACCAAGTTTGTCACACCCCAAATCCGAGGGGCATGACTGGCGCCCGATCAAGTAACCCCAGTCGAGCGGACCTAGGTGCCTTTCCTATTCCCCATGCGATAGCCCACGTTATTCATTGTTGATTAGCCAAAGTAAACCAAATTGCAATTGAAAGTAAATATGAATTCTCTTTTATAAGCACACATTATGATAACAGGGAACATATTTTACAAAACACAAATTATGATTAACAGGGAATGTGGTGTACAAACTTCAGCGACCAAAACATACACATATATACATAAGTTCTAACCCACATGACACTTTCTACGGAGCCTCTAGGAGAAAGATAATACAACACTTGCCGGCGACAAGGCCCTGGCTATACCTTTGCAATGACATCCTAAAACTACTATTACAGCAACACAGGTGGCTGAACCACGCAGGGCCCCATGAGGAGAGGAGCTCACCAACATGTACACAGCTTATAGAAAGGAGGAGGAGCTACGGACGGTGGACTGGAGTGCCTTCCACGGATCCACATACAATCATAACACGAATGTAGCGCCCCCGGCAAAAGGGACGTCAGTACATTTGAATTGTACTGGCATGTATGAACAAACACTGTCCCAAGTAAACTCAAGCCAAAAATGCATATACAAATGTGGAGCTGAATAACAAGAGTACAACCATGGAGCAACAACCAAACATTTCATAGCAATTGATACAATTAGTCAAACAAAGGGGCAATCAGTGCCCCACAGGTTACAAACTCTCCTTCTATCTCCTTTCACTTCCGCATTGATCATTTCATGATTTATATTCATTTCAATAGTGATATTGGATCACATTTTCCACTCTGATTACCTCATACACCCTTATTACCTCGGCCACTCTTATCACCCCAACCCACACTTTATTTCACCATGTTGCGACGCGCAACCCGGCCCCGCCTGACAGTTTCAGTTCAAAAACAACATACAACACAAAAACAAATACAAGGAACCAACTATAGCACATTGTTAAGGTAGAACAACAACAAGGATAATATAATTCCACAACTAGCAACAAAAATTTCCTCATGTTCATCAATTTGTACACAATATGGGTTGCCACAACAATTGTGCACAATCAATCATACAAGTTGTTCCACATTATTTCCATTACCACCATTTCCAAAATCTTTCAATTAACAGATCCTCAACTTCCAGCACAAGGTGTTACCACACAATTATACATCACAAGAGCTTCACAATGGTCCCCACATGAATATCAATTATCAAACAATTTCACAAACTAACACATGGCGATTTCACAAGGATCACAGTTAGCCATACATAGCAGGAATTGAATATCTCTTTCTAACTTCCACTCCAATTCACCAAGCAATCAAGAAGTCAATCTAGTTCATGATCAACACTTAGGTTTTAGAAATTTAAATTCATAGTTACTACCCAATTCCCTTTTTACAAGATTCTAGGGTTTCGAAAACATGCATGAAGGTTTTATGAAGAATTTCAATCCAAGTGTATCGGGTTTCCATCCTAAGCTTAAATTTTGAAATTTAGGGGAAATGGGTTAGGGATTGTACCTGAGAAATCAGTATAGAAGACAATGCACCAAGAATTTTCAGAGCTCTAATGGTTTTGAAAGGCTAGATAATGACGATTTAGCTTTCTCTCTCAAGAACTCTCTCTCCCACTCTCTTATTTTGATCAGAAATATGTTAAAAATGAGGGAGAAGGTGTTTTTAATAAAAGGTTGGTCGCAGAACTGCGACGTAAATCTGAGGTCACAGAACTGACATGCGGTCCGCAGAATGGACCGCATAAATGGCTCAAGTTTCAGACCTCTCTGATTGGGAATGCGGTAGATATGCGGTCCACATTCCTGTTCTGCGGTCGCAGAATGCACCGCACAACTGACCTTCGAATTTCTTCAGGGACCATATACGATCAATATGTGGTACGCATATTGAATAAGCGACTGCAGATCCGACCGCACTTTTAACATCAAAAATTTGTTGCTCTCTAGAACCTTCTGCGGCAGAAATGTGATCCACATTTTAGATCTGCGACTTCATTCTGAACCGCGGATTGTACCTTTTCTGGAATATTTTTGATTTCACATTTTTAAGTGCAAAACAATAAAAAGGATCTGATCCACGTAGGTAGACTCGACTCTCTGAGCTGCTATCATTTGAGCACTCACTTTCACGGGGCCATACAAATACCATGTCTATAGAGAATGCATATTCATTTGGAAACTGTAGGGTTAACTAAAACATTCACCTATTCACAAATCCTTAAAAATCAAATATAGATATCATGACTATAGGATTTGCATCAAGCTTGTCTGATTCGTTTAAAACTGTAATAGTCTATTAACTGGTCCTTAATGTCTTAATTCAATAAGATTATCAAAAGCCTTAATATTTTTGATAAAACTCTCTTGAATCAGTAAACATTTGAGCTCATCAAGTTTGCATCTTTTCTGAAACGGTTTCTTTTCTAATATTCTGTCCAAATGCTTTCCAACTAAATTCTAGTTTTCCTGAACTCATCTTTTTAGAATAGTTCTGCAGCTTAGTCTTTTCCTTAGATAGCTCTATCTTTTTCTCTAAAATTCTTACAACTATTTCTGTGTTTTATACTTGGGCAGTCTTCTGCCTTTTCTTTTAACACTCATTTCTAAACTCACTGCAGACTGTTCTTTCTTTTCAAAACTCTTATGCATTAGATTATTTTCTGAAACCAGTGCCTTCTAAACAACTCTCTTCAAATACCTTAATTTCTAACAATTGGATCCAAGTTTCCTAATGCAGGATTTCTAACTAAATATATGTATTAAACCAGTCCGTTCGCTGTTTAATTTAAAGACCAAATCAATACGTGTCAAGACATGCTAAACTAAGTGTTTGTTTGATTTTAAGGGGTTTTTTTTAGCCTTACCTGTTTATTTTTTCATTCCCACTATTTGTTACTTGTTTTGTATGTCGAAACTAGTATTTTATCCTTTAAACTCTATAAATTCCCCATACCCCCTTTCTTCCCTTTTAGGATTAGAAGTCCTAATGCCCTGGGACTGATAGGTTGGGACGTGTACTAGCATTCAATAAGTAAACGAGACTAATCGTATTTAAATATCTTAAAAGGGTGGAAAGGGTAGAATATGGATATAATGACCAGTGCGCTAATATCACGTGCGACCCCTCTTCTGAGGAGTGTGCGCCGGGTATTGCATTGATGTGATCCATATTTTTTATAAACCTAGGACCCCTTTCCCCTTTCTTTACTTGAAAATGTTTTCTTCAAGTCATGTTTTCTTAAAAATAATCCTTCTTTTTCTAAAATCATTTATTCCTCTCTTCTTTTAAAAGTCAAACTTATTTGTAATGACTATGTACAAACCTTATTTGTTTCTTTGATCTTCTTAAAGTCATAATTATAGCATGACGGGGAACCACACTAGTAGATCTTGAGGGGTTCCTAACACCTTCCCCTCGAGATAATCTCTAAGCCCTTACTCGAACTCTGGTTTCCTTCTTCTCAAATTCTTCATCTCTTTAAAAGTGTCCTAATGCACTATAATCATTAGGTGGCGACTTTAAAAAATCCAAAACCCAATTCTCGTAAGACAATAAAGAGTTGTCCTCCCATAATGTTGTATACCCAATTTCCGGACTTCTCGTCCATGAATGAAAGAGGGGGCGTCGACACATGATAAACTATATGTTTTACTGTCATTTAAGGAGGCTTATTTGAGCCATATTTGCTTACTTGCTTTCCCCACACTTGTTGTATATGTTTTGAATGTCGTCTTAGAATTTTATCCTTTGAAAACTCTCAAAAGGCTCCCAACTCCCTCCTCTTTAGGATTAGTAGTCCCATATGCCTCCAGGACTGATAGAATTTTGACGGGTAGTAGCATGCAATAAGTAACGATACTATTCCTCGCTTTAATACCTTAACAGGGTCGGAAGGGTATATATGGATATGATGACTGGTGCGCTAATATCACGTGTGATCCCTCTTCTGAGGGGTGATTGCTGGATATTGAATTGATGTGATCCATATTAATCATAAACCTAGGACCCTCCTCCCTTTACTTTGTTTTATCTGCTTTCTTTAGAATTGTTTAAATCTTTCATAAACGTCTGCCCTCTTTACTATGTCTCAAAGTTTTCAACTTATTTTCAATGCAAGCCCCTTCTATTTGAGCCCTTAAATTTCTTACTTGATTATGTGAAGTCACAATTATAACATGGTCGAGAACCACACTACTGGATCTTTCCCTCGAGATAATTTCTAGCCCTTACCCAAATCTCTCGTTTCAAAATCTAAACCCTCTTAGTGTCCTAATGCACTTAATCATTAGGTGGCGACTCTTCAATTCAAAAATCTAATTCCTAAAAAGAAAACGAGTTGTCCTCCCAAATGTCATGAACCTGACTTTGCCTTAGAAAAAGGGATCATCGACAGGAACAACTAGATGATATAACTTAAGTTCCACAACCAAATCATCAATAACGTGCTCAACAAGACAACATTCCACACCTCCCTCCCCTCCCCCCCCCCTCTACCACCACAACCACAAGCAGGGCAATACAGGATTTTTTCCAATAAAGGTTATGCAAGTACAATAGCCCCCCCCCCCCTTGCATTAGGGGGGAATACTTTTAAATTACCAATGTGATTCTCACTTTGCTAGAGCAACCCATCGCACCTCCTCAAAAGGAAAGGTCATTTCAAAGAGTCAATTGTAAGCCACTCATACTTAGTTAGGACCAACAATTATCTGCAATGCTCATGTATTTTTAACACTGTGAAAAAACATATGTTACATGCATATAACTCTATACTGATATTTCGTCTTCAAGAAAATACTTCACTCATCAAGGTCTCTTGTTCTATCATGTAAATCATAGTGGATTCCAAATTCTTCCTCCTCTACCTTTAATTTCCATGCTCACTTCAAGAATTAAAACAATGACTAGAGCAATGAAGGATCCATTCTTCTCTCACAAAGGAATGTCATAAGGCTTCATGTAGCATAGGCTTTCCCCTTATATAGGTCTCCACCAATGTAAGCTGACTCGGTTCAAAATCAAGTGGGACTTTTTTCGGGTAGTAATGAAAGCTTTTGATTAGGGTAGCATACCGTATGGGATAAGTGGTTACACTCATAAGCACTCTACATTTGAATTTCTTAGCTCACATTTACCAACTTTTAGAGGCATTTCTTTTGCTTAGAGGCTATAGAGACTTGAAATCCCTCTTTCTTGTTCATTCAATTCTTCTTCTCCATTGATTCTTAATGATATATACCTCTTTTTGATTTCATCAACCTTCCTTTTTATTCTCTTTTAAGCATTTTCCTTTTGTTCTTTTCTTTTTATTCCTTCTCTTTTCATTGAAATAATTTTTTTCTATTTTTGGTTCCTTGATACCTCTTTTATATTCCTCAACTTTCCCCCCAAACTTACGCCTTAAGCCACTTAATTTTGTTCGTCATCTTCAGGGTAATCCTTGAGCCGATAGAGGGTGCCAGAGTGTGGTACCCTAGCCCGGGTACTCTTTCTGTTACTTTTTCAGGCTCGGTTGCTACCCTTTTCTTCTTGCCTTTGGCGTCCGGGGAGCCTGAAGATTTCCTTTTTTCTCTGTTTCTCCTCAAGTGCAGTAGCTCTAGGATGTCCCGAAGCAGAGGGTTTATCGAGTGAAGACGGATTTCTCGTCCTCGACCAATTCTCAGAGCTCAGTGGTCTTGGGAAACCTATGAAAGAAAGAGAACATAGGGAAATGACAATTCAATATGAAATTAGACTTGGTTTGGCGGAGCACCCACCATGGAAAAGGTTGCCCTTTGATATTTTGTGCCATTCGTGCTTGGAATACGACAATTGTTTAGAGATCCCCTCGACCCACTCTTTGAAGCAAAGAACTACATTGGGAACTCAGGCAACCACTGCACGATTTTAGAAGAAAGCAATGAGAAAAAAGAACACAAGAAATTCCAAGTACTTAGAAGGAAAGGAACTAACAGGCTAAGTTCCACTTTTCAAGGAATGCAAGAATTCGGAGGGAATGAGATCCTTGATTTTTACCCAAACAAATCTCCCCTGCTAGCCTCAATTCCTATCTTCACTGATAATGGAGCTTTACTTGCCCCATGAATGAGCTTGATTACCCCCCTCGAAAAACTCGAGGACTGTAGAGATAAAGCAAGTGGTTGATGGTAAATCAAGGTGCTTCAGTGTTGTTGAGAAAATGGCAAAATAGGATTACAATCCTCCAAAAGGACGGGTGAATCTTACCATGGCATACTTCATACCTTTTGCGAAAGTTAAGGATTTTGGGATAAACCCGGGGCAAGTGTGATGGGATAAGTGTACTCACTTAGGTACCCCATCACATGAGTGGAAATGTCCTCATCTGGACAAGGGATGACTACTTCCTTGCCCTCACAATTGCAGTCCTCCCGAATTGTAAGGAGTATATCCTTAGTAATCGAGCATATATATCTCCACTACCCCCTCGCCTCAGTCCTATTGATTGGAGGCTTTCGACCTTGAAGTTGCATTTAGTGGAAAAGTCTCCGAGGATGAAGCTCTTCAGGTGAGGTTCCGGGCCACTTCAGGTACGGCTATCTCAATCTGTGGCCAGGTTAGAAGTTGAAGGGACGGTCTATTGTGACACATATTTCAAAGTCTTCGCCATTGAGTTATTGGAAATATGAAAATTTGAAGGTGATGATGAAGATTTGAAGATGAGGATAAAGGTTTGAAGGTCATATTTAAGATTTAAAGATGGAATATGAAGAATTGAAGATATGAAGATAAATGGAACAATGTAAGAAGATTAGGGTTCAGACTATGTGAGAAGTTCGGGGGTAAATTAAGGAGCTTTAAAATCGGAAAGTAAAAAAGTGAAAAAGGACCGAAGCTTTTATAGAGAAGGGGTAATAAATGGGCGACGTTTTGCATTTGAGGACGGTCAACCAGAGGCTGACACGAGTCCAATGTTAGAACGACACGACTGATCGGATGTTTCACTGACATGTCAACTCGATTTTAGCATACGGAAAAATGAATAAGGGTCAATTCATTATTTTTCATTGCTTTAATAAATCTGCTCTTCGAATAGCGTGGGGACTATCCGGGGCAAAGTTTTCCCAATTTCCCAATAAGGAAAGAAGCACAGTTCGACGCGCAACAAACAAGGCGGAAGGACCTCTTGTATCGGGACCCGGAAGGAGTGAATGATGTATCTAGAATCGGGCATGGCAAAATAACAGACTCAGACCAAGTAAAATTTCTAGACCAAGGGAAAAGGAAGAACGGCTATGCATGACAAGTAGGGAGCTATAATCAACCGGATATTACGGCGTGAAGCCCGTTCGATATCAACTACGGATCGGCTTTACCAAAAAAAGAAATTTTTTTACCTTATTTTGGATTTGTACTGGGACTAAAATTTTCCTACTATTTAAAAAGGAAACTTTCTTTTATTTTGACACACAATACAGAGCAATAAAAGTTTATTTTTGTCTTTCAGCTATTATTCAGAGTGTTCTTCAGTTATTCTCTTCTTTAATCGCCACCGAGCTTATATCAAAGGTGCGATCGAGGCCGAATTTCAGTGTTCTACTTAAGATCGGGCTTGATGGCTTGATCATCACATTATAATTAGTATGATTGTTCATTTTAACTTTAACTTAATTACTTGTTGTTTGTAGATCATTTATATTGAATTAAAATATTAAACTACATATCATTTTAACCTTGTACAAATTAAATTGTTAAAACAAAAATGAAACTTTTTACTAAAGGCGTAATATTGAACCACAAGGTTAGAGGATTGTGTTATTCTATTTCGAATAGTGCAAGGGCAAATTTGAGCCTTTCCTCAATCAAATATTATTATCGATAAATTTTGTTCAAGTCCAGTAACTCCGTAATAGACTAATAGGTGAGAATAAAGTCTCTAGGATCAATGGACAAAAACTTAGTAGTACTATTTCTGTAGAAAACATTCTGATAAGAGGAAAGCTACATTGCGTAATCCAGTGCAAGTAGATCCATCATCCATCTGTCTCAATTCCAAGCATGTGGGGTTCATTTTCCTGTTAAATGAAAAGGAAAGAATATTCATCCCCATAGAGGACAAATTACCTTGTCATTTTCGCAAAGTTGGTACTTGATTAGATGGAAAGAAGAAATAGTTGCAAAGCGCCAAGAAAATTAGAAAAGTGAGCATAGTATCCTTGATAAACTCTTACAAGCATAGAACTGCTAGGAATCATAATAAGGAGCCTTACAAACGACAAAAATTATACTAAGTGATAATAACCTCTTTTGAAAATGAATCCTAGCTCAAAGCTAGAAAATTCTAGTTCTCATCTGAATTTTGAATCCTAGTCCTTATCTTCGTACGTAATATTATATAGTATTATCTCTTGTTAATTATTACATTCTTCTACAGTACTATATTGACATTTGACAGACCCCGAGCTTAATGAATATGATGGTATATGAGTAACATCTTTTTAGCAAAACTTTGAAAGACTTCGGAAGTCTCAAGAATCTACGCCGATTTAAGTTAAGTTCTCTGAATTTAACTAAATATAGGAAACATAAAAAAGTATATACATGATATAAGACTGATAATCAGCATAAAGCATGTATATAATGATAGATATCGCCTCATATTTGGCTCACGTATAATAGACTACATATGTATAATATAATGATTTGTGTTCATTTGTGGTATTTCTATGTGTAGAAATTATTCGGATGCAATTTGGGACAAAATAATTCGGATTGGAGAAAATTTTGAAAGAAAAAGCAAAAGTGAAATTTGAGAGCCACATGTGGCGCAATATACAGAATCAAAATATTTTGGGCGCCATGGCCAGCGGCCCACGCTGCCCAGGGCACTCGAAACATGAATTTATCATGTTTCGACTAGCAAGTGGCTATTTTAACCTCAAGACGCCCCCAACTGATATAAAAGCCAACGAAAACCTATTTTGAAGGGGAAAACGTGACTTTGAGAGGAGAACAAAAAAACCAAACACTCGGGAGCTCGGATTTGATAAATTCTTCCATGCCTATTCTAGTACTCGTTGATTTTATGTATGAAAATCTTATTTTTTATGATTGTATGAACATGAGTGGCTAAAAACCCAATTATTCTAGAGTCATGGATGAAACATGAATGTTGATGTTTGAAGTTTAATTTGACAAAGTTGATTTAATTTTATTGGGTTGATAATTTAATTCTTGTACGCGGTAAAACCGCGAGCCCAATTTCCCCGTCATTAGGTCGACTCGCAGGCTTGCTTCTTGAGGCTCGAAGTCGAGGTCGAGACCCACCCTCGGGAGCCGTCGGGTACCGGACCCGAGGGGCATTGTATACTAACAGCTACAATATGAGAGAGGGGAATTCCCAAGGCAAGCAGCTAGTATTGACAGATCCTGATACTATCTGGTTGTCCCATCCCTCTACTTTTATGACCAATGCATTATGTACTACATTGGGATTTCCCCTCCTATGAAAGGGGGATCCTTGGCACTTTTAAAACCATGTTTCTCCAACTATTCCACACAACAAAAATAACAACTCTTTCTCTTTTCTCTCTAACAACTCGCCCGAGATTGTCGCGTTCATTTATTATTTTCGTACTTGTCCTTCAATCACTATTCTTCATAGGCCATAAAGAGTCTCCTTCAATTATATTTTAACTGTTAGTTCGTTCACGTTTATCCCCGATAGTTCAAGCCCGACCCCAGGCATCGACCTCGAGGTCCCTCATCAGTTAGCGCGAGGCCTGGACATCTAACCCCAGGTTTGATTGTAACACTGTTTTATCTCGCATTTCACCTTTTATCTTCACATATCTAGCATCAACTGCTTTACCAACTAGTATAAAAATAGGTCACGTATTTTTAGAGTCCTATTAACAAATATAATTGTTAGAACAATTTTCACGGTAAACAGCCTGGCGCCCACGTAAGGCTAAAAATAATAGTGATTATTTTCTTGCTGGTTTCATTACACAATGAAAGTTGCCTTTCACACATTTTCTTGTACAAGGTCTTCGATTTCAGGACAAAATGTCTAGCTCGGTGAATAAATTGGAGAACAACAACCTTGAAAATAGCAAAGAGAAGGACGTGACTACTCTAGATGTCGGTATACCACCGAAATCAACCCGACCGAAAGGGGAGACTCTTTGACATGATGTCCACGTGATTATTGGAGGAACCAATGGTACCCAAGGACCCGTGTTCAAATGAAAAAGAACGTCCATCACGGAAGACGGACCGACCCGAAATAGTGTGCCCGAAGATACCCTCGTTTTTAGCGAGGAGTACTTAGAGGCCATTATAAAATCGCATAACATCGCACCGGTGATCTCGTTTATTTTAAACAATACTAAGATAAAGAATGTGCTCGTGGATCCAGGAAGCTCGGCCAAGATAATTAGATCAGAGGTAGGAAAACACAGACCCCCGAGGAGGACGAAGAAGAATTCTTTGCTCCACGTACCTTCATCACTACCGAAGAATCGGATGCGACTAAATAGATAGTCAAAGCGCTGGAGCAAACCATTTTTATTGAACACCTCTTGCATCGTAAGGTGTACCTGGGAATGGGGTTAACCCCCGAACTCAGGAAAGGTTTCATCCAATTTCTTAGTAACAATATCGTTTGTTGCGCTTTGTCCCACTTAGATATGACAGGAATTCCGCTAGAAATAACCTCCCACGGGCTGAGCGTCAATCCTAAATTTAAACCTGTAAAGCAAAAGAGAAGACTAAAATATAAAGTAAAACATGCCTTCATCAAAGAAGAGGTAACGGAACTTCTTAAAATCGGATCCATTAAAGAGGTAAAACACCCCAAATGGCTGGCCAACGTAGTAATAGTTCCTATAAAGGGAAACAAGCTAAGAATGTGCATAGATTATAAAGACTTCAATAAGGCATGCCCCAAAGATTCCTTCCCATTTCCTAATATCGATCTTCTTATCGATACTACGTCCGGTCACAAGACCTCACCTTTCTCGATGCCTACTCGGTGTATAATCAAATCCAGATGAACCTCGAGGACAGGGATAAAACCTTGTTCATCATAAAATATGGTACCTACTGCTAAAATGTAATGCTCTTAGGGTTAAAAACGCAGGGGCAACATACCGGCACCTCGTTAACAAAATATTCGAGCACCAAGTAGGTAAATCAATGGAAGTATATATTGATGAAATTTTAGTTAAGTATCTGCGTGTAGAGGACCATTTGACTCATTTGCAGGAAACTTTTGACATCCTCAGATGTTACAACACGAAGCTCAACCCCGAAAAAATGTTCCTTTGGGGTAGGTTCGGGCATGTTTCTTGGATTCATGGTTTCAAACACGGGGATCGAGATAAATCCCCACAAAATAAAGGCCATCAAACAAATAATGGTGGTAATCAATGTAAATGTCATCCAACGGCTAACAGAGCAGATAGAGACACTGGACAAATTTATATCAAGGTCATCAGATAAAAGCCATCATTTCTTCTCTTTACTCAAAAGAAAGAGCAATTTCAAATGGACTCCAGAATGCCAACACGCCTTAGAGGAACAAAAACGATACCTAAATAGTCCACATTTGCGGCACACGCCAAAAGAGGATGAAATTACATACTTGGTGTTAGGTAAGAGTAGTAGTACTAATGAACAAAAGACCTAATTAAGGCAGACTCGAAGAGTCAAACATGCTTCACCTGGTACCAACACACTTAACTACACTTATACTTATACCTGATGGTATCTGAAATACCGGTAAGCGGCGTATTGTCGAGAGGAGAAAGGTACACAATTTCCTGTTTATTATGTAAGCCGAACCGTGGGGGACACCAAAATCCGATAATCCCATCTAGAAAAATTGGCTCTTGCGCTGATAAGCACCACGTGAAAGCTGAAGCCCTATTTTTCAATATCACCGTATCTGCGTTGGATAATCCCATCCAGAGCATACTGCATAAACCTGATCTATTGTGTTGATTGGCCAAATGGTCCATCAAACTCGGGGGGTATGATATCGAGTATCAACCTCAAATGGACATCAAGTTCCGAAATTGCGGTGGACTTCGTGGCCAATTTCTTGCCATCCCTCGTACCCGAGGTAGAGAGGGAACTTCTATTAAAATTAGGTACATCTTCCGGGGTATGGACCCTATTCACAAATGGCGCCACAAACATAAGAGGATTTGGGTTCGGTATAGTTCTAAAGCCACCCGTCGGCAGCATAATCAGACAATCTATAAAAACTGCAAAATTGACTAACAATGAAGCTGAATACCAGGCTATGATTGCAGGTTTGGAGCTGGCCAAATGCTTGGGAGCCGAGACCGTCAAGGTAAAATGTGATTCTCTCCTTGTAGTAAGCTAGGGGAATGGAAGCTACAAAGCTTGAGAAGACAAGATTCAGAGGTACTTGAAAAAAATCCAAATAGAACTGCGTCGCTTCAAATAATGGACCAAGTCTATGTACCTCGAGAACAGAACATCGAGGTTGATGCTCTCGCAAAATCTGGGATTTTCTGGTAAAGAAGAGGACCTACTCCCCGGAGTTGTAGTCCAATTGTTTAAATCAGTGGTCAAGGAAGGTTACATAGAGATTAAAATAAGAGAAAAGGAAATCATAATTTCATATGGTATCACATCATTTGCCGATTCAGAATCCCATCCGAAATAACATGCTATAACGTGAGGCAGTTCATCGGGAGCAAGGTAACATGATTAATTGAATATCACAAAATTAAGAGAATCATGTCAATGCCTTACCATTCATGTGCAAACAGCCAGGCCAAATCCATAAATAAAACCATCATTCAGAACTTAAAGAAGAAACAAGAGAGCCGCCAAGGGAAAATGGAAAGAAATGATGTCGGAGGTGCTGTGGGCATATCGAACAACTGCAAAATCAAGCACCGGGGAAACACTTTTCTTTCTAGTATACGGAGCCGAGGCTTCAATACCAGTGGAAGTTGGGGATCCAAGCACCAGATTCTAGCAAACTAATGAGGGCTCAAACAACGAGGCCATGATAACGGCCTTCGAACTACTCGCTGAAAAACGAGAACCCTCGCTGATCCGGATGGCCACCCAAAAAGTAGAGAATCAAAAGATTCTATAAGAGGAGAACAAATCTCCAATATTTTGGGATCGAGGACTTATTCCTGAGGAAGGGCACTCTCAACACACGAAAACCTAATGAAGGGAAGCTGGGCCAGAACTAGGAAGGACCGTATCATGTCCTCGGAATAGCTGGCAATGGATCTTATAAGCTCGGAACCATGGAGGGCGAACAACTTCCGAGCAATTTGAATATATTAATATTAAAACAAAATTACTGCAAGGTCATTCGATCGAAAAATTCCGCAAATACCCTCGAGCAAATGTTGCACTCTTTTCCTTCGACCATATTTTGTCCCAAAGAGGGTTTTAACAGCAAGGTTTTTAATGAGATAACACCTATATACTACCTAAGGAGGATCCGGTAAGCGTGCAAGGCTTCTTTTTCAACTACCTAAAGATGATCCGGTAAGCGTACAAGGCTTCTTTTTCAAAACGGCCCCGAGCAATGGAGGGCACCCCCTTGAGAGGTCATCCACTTGGAAGAACCAGGGAATAACAAACAAGGTTCCAATAAGAAAATGAACCGGGCCAAACCGTCAAATAAACCGTGTCAGCACAATTCGGGCTAACAGGAACAAAACAACATGTAGATATGACAAACAATCAAAGAATATATGTCGCCAAAGCATCTTTTACTCTAAAGAAAATTCAGCATTCTCTCAGCAAGGATCCCTCCACCGAGAACGCACCGAAATATTCGGAGACTAGAGTTAATAATTTGGCGAACTCATGGTGTCGGGACTCCAAACTCAAAAGCTCTCAACGATCCATCACGAAAATAAAGAAACATCTCCAAAAAGGAAAATTGTCCCAACACTTAGAGACTGGCATCATAAACTCAAAAAGCTCACGACACCAGGGTCAGAATCTCCAAAGTCATAGGCCTTCAAGAAGGAAATTCCAATCTCACAAGTAATGGCCCTCGAGTATAAGTAAACTCAATTACTCGGAGACTACCACTAATTCGTTAAAAACCCCGAGATCTGCAGACTCGATTGAAAAACCTTATACAAAGTATCAAAGTTGTAAGACCTCAACAGGCATGAAAATACATTAAGAGCTCAAGAAGTATGAAACAATCGTAAGACCTCAACAAATATGAAAATACTGTAAGACCTCAACAGGCATGAAAATACTATAAGACCTCAACAGGCATGAAAATACAATAAGACCTCAACAGGCATAAAAAGACTATAAGACCTCAGCAGGCATGAAAAGACTTAAGACCTCAACAGGCATGCAAAATCTGTAAGACCTCATTAGGCATGAAAAAACAATAAGACCTTAACGGTATGAATAACCTGTAAGACCTCAATAGGCATGAAAAATTTTGTAAAACCTTACTATAGGCATAAAACTCGATCCCAAAGTGTAGGCTATATATCGAACTTGTAAGACCCCTTAAAAGGCATACCCTCGATATAGAAGCCCAAACTACTAGACTCTGGACCAAAAATGGCTCCAACCAAATAAAAATGACTACAGTCTTACGGTTGTACCGGTCAAATTAATGCGGCTAAACGATGTCCGACTGTCGCTAAAAAATCAGAGGCCATTACTTCGAATCTACTTCGAAAAGAACCAGCTAAGCATTCTAGCCTCGATAGGCAAAAGGGCTTTGACTATGTCAGCTCCAAATCATAAGGCTTCAAGCCACTCAGCCTACGAGCTGAAACATCCAAGGAGCTCGAATATCACTGCAAACGACTTGAAATCGAGGTTCTTCCTGAACCGACAACAGGTCAGGAAAAATCATTTCAAATATTCCTTAATGAGAGGAAAACAAAGCCTACATATGCCTAAGGGAAAAGTGTAAGAGCCATTGTCACCAGCCTAATAAGCCTCAAGGCCACACACTAAAATATCGCAATGACCAAAAGCGTAAGAGCCATTGTCGCCTACTTAACGACCCTCAGGGCCATGCATTTCAACGTTCGCTTCAACCCAACGCATAAGAACCATCATCACCAACCCACAGAAATATGACATTGAGGGTTAATTATGCTCAAGTCGAAACCTGACTCAGAGATTAAACCCAAAATAGTTAGAATACAAATGCCCAAGGGAAAAAGTGCAAGAACCATTATCGCCCGCCCATACAATCACAGAATCTTGAGGGTAGAATGAGCTCGAGTCGAAGTCTGACATGAGGACTAAACCCAAAATGGGTGACAGAAGCATAAGAGCTAACATCGATTTATATTAAGGGTCACATAGACCAAGCGCGTAAAAGCCCCCGAACCAGTCTAACGATCCACAGGGTCGTATCACGAATTTAAAGATTCATTCCAATTCTTAAAACAAAAGCACCACGCCGAACTCCGGACAAAAAGGGGAGCGTAAGAAACAAAGACACAAGGTTCACTTTATACATATGCCAGTATGAAAGTATTATATACAAATAGTAAAATAAACATGATCCTAATCCATTACCAAGCCTATATTCTCAATTGCATCTTCCCTCTCCGGGAATCCACCCTCATTTTTAGCATCACTTGAGCTGCCATCCAGCACACCTCCAATAGTCTACTTCCAGGAAACCGACCAGGCACAATTCGCAGCTCGAGGAAAATTTGGGCTAGCCCATCTGATGCCCCCTCAACATGAGCATTTGAGATAATAGATTCCTCCCCGTGTGAGAATATAAGCTCCTCGGCTTCGGCATTGATCTTAGATAGTGCAGTCACCAGCTCTAAATGGAGACCTTTGTACTTATAAATATTCTCCTTTGCACCCTGGAGCTGACACTCGACTAAGGTTACCTTCCCATGGAGGGTATCCCTATCGAAATTCATTTCCCATATGTACCGTCAGAGCTAAAAAATTTCAGCATATCTGGCCTGAAGCTCCTCTTTCAGCAGGGCATTTTCCTTCTCAAACTGCACAAATCAGGTCCGAGACATTAATAGAAATTGAATCTCACAAAGATTCAAATAATAGTAAGCGGGTGATGAGTAGCCCGCTCAGTAAGGTAGGCTTTCTCACGCATGTGATGTTCACCTCATCCTTGTACTGGTTGAAATCCTGGCTGTAAAGCATTTTAATATGAAGCCACAAAAAAGGACAAGCAAGTAAAACAAAGATCGGAGTAGCCCAAAGCAGCAAAAGGGGTTAGTAAAAAATACACGCTCACAAAGTCTGCCCATCTCTCCAAAAATGGACAAAGCATCAACCTCGAGACTTCCCTCGAGAAAGATCGGCATCCTCTCAAGTACATCTGCTTTCGACTAGTGACCTACATCAAAAGGCTCTTCACGCGGGGTATCTTGCACTCCATAAAGTGATAGGATCACTCCTTGGGGGGATCAATAACGATCACAGAGTTGACAGGATCAGTCAAAGCCTTCGTCCCTTGTTCACCCTAGGCCCTAGAATCGGGCCCCTCCGGACTGCCCACCAAGGGTGCCTCAACTTGGGGAGAATTCTGGCCACCAGCCAACTCAAGGGTAGTACTCGATACCCCATATGTTGCCTTCCCACTATAAAGATGGGCCAAGGCGATATCAGGCTCGAGTTCGAAAGCCCGACGGTCCAAGGACCGGTCAAGTCCATACACTCCTCGGGATTGTTAGGAAGTTGTTTTACCCCCTCACCTTCAAATCGAGGGTTTCCCGCTGTCTTCAAGGTCAGAGCTAATGGATCCACCTTCGATCCTTCCACCTAAACCCTCTTGAAATATGGCGGCCTAACCACTAGGCCCCCCTGCCTTTGCTTCTTCTCGACATGCACTAGGGCATCGCCATTAATGGGTAATGCCTCCTTCGCCAAAGAGACTTCCCCAACACTGCATAAGTTAAACACAAAGAATGATGAATGCTACTAATAGTGATTTTCATCAAAGTATGCTAATGTAACAAGGCTCAAAGCTTATCGTGATCTTTGGCTTCCAACCGGGCTCAGGATAAATCTTGACACACTCCTTCGGCATATGGGCTAATGGAGTATAGGCGTCCGGCCCAATCCTGGAGGTCTGAAACCACACCAAGTAGGTTTCAATGGCTAAAAACGCAGGAGAAATAAAGTTATATGCTTGGAGAAATATAGTCAAAAAAGAAGCGAAAGAAGACCCGACAACGCGTTTTATGCCCAGTGTTCCACTTCTCGGGGAATGGCATTTTTTCCTCAAAAATTAGGTCAGAGGTCCTTACTTGAATAAATTGGCTCATCCACACTTCGTTCCCAAGCTCCTCGGTGCACACAAAAAAAGACCTCGGGGCTCTACAATGGAGTTTGATTAGGCCCCGCGAAGAAGATGGTGACTATACATCCGGATCAGGTGATTGAAGGTGAAGGGCATCTCCTCTATCATGTTTGAGTAATGCCTGATCATATGCACAATGCACCAGAATGAAGGATGAATTCGACACAGGGTTACCTGATAACGTCGACAGAAGTCGAGAATCACGGGGTCGATCGGGGGCGAGGATGGCCCGATGAGGGTGAATGGATAGGTGTACACACTCAGAAAGATGGCTTTGTGATCCGTGATATCTTTTTCTTGAGCAGGAATCTCCATGAGCACGATATCCCGCCAATGGTAATCAGCCATCTCTCTCCCAACATCTGTTACCGAGTTGATATACCGAGTCACTGGCTCCTGACGCCATAGCTTCGAGGAAGGTCTCTTGACCTTTAAATCGAAGGTCATAGAAAAAGGTCTTGGGACGCATTCCTCAACAGGAGGAGGTGTAGCCACCTCTCCTTGAGAAAGAAGCGAAAAGGATGAGCTCGTAACTTCCCGCGAAGCAGAGGTGGAAGTTTTCGCCATCCCTATAAGATTCTGAAGGAAGAAAAAAAGTTGTGTTCCTGAGAGGAAATAAGAGCAAAGAAGGAGAGAACCTTTTTGGGATTTGGGCAAAAAATGGGTTATAGAAAAAAAGAATTAGGGTATTTATAAATGCACTATATGTGCATTGAAGGAGGCCAAGAGACAGCCAACTGTCATAGTCAATGTGGGAACCTGCAGGAGCAGTACAAGTGTTGTATCTTGGCGTCTTGTGGAAACTGTCAATTGCAAGAATATCGAATGAGGAAGAAATTGAAGGCCGTTTCTTATCGTTTCTTATCACTTTCACTCTAAGAAATGCAGAGACTATCTGTATGAGGTAAAATCGCGGGCCCGATTTCCTCGTAATTAGTTCACCTCGCGGGCATGCTTCTCGAGGCTCGAAGCCGAGGTTGAGACCCAACTGCGGGAGTCGTCGTGTACCGACGCCGGGGGCATTTTATATTAACAACAGTAATAGTGGAGAAGGGGATTCCCAAGGCAGACAACTGACATTGACAGAGCCAGAAGTTATCTTTTTGTCCCATCCCTCTGCCTTTATGACTAATGCATTATGTACAATGTTGGAATTTTCCCTCTTTCTTGGCACTTTTTAAAACCTTGTTGCCACAATTATTCTACACAAGATAAATAACAACTCTCTCTTTCTTTTCTCTCTAACTTACTCACTCGAGATTGTCTCTTTCATTTATTTCTTTCACACTTGTTATTCAATCATTGTTCTTCATAAGCCACAAAGAACCTCCTTTAATTATATTTTAACAGTTAGTCCATTCCCAGTTATCCCCGATAGCTTGAGCCCGAACCCAGGCATCGACCTTGAGGTTCCTCATCGGTTAGCCCGAGGCCCGGACAGCAAACCCCCGATTCGATCGTAACATTGTTTTATCTCATATTTCACCTTTTATCTTCACAAATCCAGCATCAATTGCTTTAACAACTAGCATAAAAATAGATCACGTATTTTTAGAGTCTCGTTAACAAATATAATTGTTATAGCTATTTTCACAATAAACAATTATAATTTTAATTATTTTGCTGAGTATCGAATAGTGAAATGCCATCTACGAATATAGAGTTGAACTCGAAGTGGAAACTCTAGATGGCATATAGGATAAAATAGAGCAAGTTCTTGAACCCGAGCATCGGGGAACGAATTCGCAATTAGGATAGACATATACCTAATGGTCTTCCTTAGTTGAAATACAGGAATTGTAAATGCATTCTTGTTAATCTTAACTCTATAGACATATAGGCGTTAAGTTTACTTGAATAGGCGAGTAAGGACTTAACAGATTCTTATTAGTAATATCAACCCTGTCAATCATCAATCTAGATAAATCAATTAGTCATCTTAAGACAAGAACGCAACATGATTGTTAGCTAACCCGTGACCATGGAGTATTCTCTCCCAATGATTTTTATTCGAAATTGCTATTTGGTTTGGTTGATTTCTAGTTAATTTATTGCTTGATTGTATTAGGCAATAAATTAGTTACTTCTATATTTTGTGGGAAATATCTTGAATCGATAAGTTAATTGATTTTGAATCAGTCAAAAGGTAGTCATAAGTCTTCGTGGGAACGATACTCTACTCACTACTTTATTACTTGACGACCGTGTATACTTGCGTGAGTGGATTTTGTTGCAACAAGTTTTTGGCACAATTGTCGGGGACTCATAAATTAGCTACTTGACTGACTTATGCTTTTATTAGTTATTTTTTCATGTTTTAATTGTCAGTTTACCTTATTTGCGTTAACGCAAGCTCTTCTCTTGAATGCGGAGGAGTAGAAGTGCAAACAATCTCCTTCCTCTTGATCCATAAATTTAACGAACACTTCACATAGTGTGAGGGAAATTGAGGCTAGAACTAAAATATTAGGAGAGTTGGACATTGTAGTACAACCACAGCTAATAGAGATGGCAAGTAGTGAAGAGCGTGCGGTGATAGAAGTCGCAAGGCCCAATCTTGCTTATATGACCCAAGCTATTGTGAAGCCTGAGATCACATGGCATTTAGAACTCAAAAAGTACATGGTACAGGTGATTCAGTCCACTGGAAAATATATGGGACTATCTCATGAAGACTCGCAAAGAAACATTTAAAATTTCATGTAAATTACTAACACCTACAATTATTCGAGGAAAATTTGGGCTAGCCCCCTCTGATGCCCCCTAAACATGAGCATTTGAGATAATAGCTTCCTCCCCATGCGAGAATATATGCTTCTCGGCTTCGGCATTGATCTTAGATAGTGCAGTCACCAGCTCCAAATGGAGACCTCTGTACTTATAACTATCCTCCTTTGCACCCTGGAGCTGACTCGACTAAGGTTACCTTCCCATGGAGGGTATCCCTATCGGAAGTCATTTCCCATATGTACCGTCTGAGCTCAAAGATTTCAGCATATCTGGCCTGAAGCTCCTTTTTCAGCAGGGCATTTTCTTTCTCACACTGCACAAATCAGGTCCGAGACATTAAAAGCAATTTAATCGCACAAAGATTCAAATAATAGTAAGCGGATGATGAGTAGACCGCTCAGTAAGGTAGGATTTCTCACGCTTGTGATAGTTCACCTCATCCTTGTACTAGGGGAAATCCTGGCTGTGAAGCAATTTAGCATGAAGCCACAAAAAATGACAAGCTAGAAAAACAAAGATCGGAGTAGCCCAAAGCAGCAAAAGGGGATAGTAAAAAATACACGCTCACAACGTCTGCCCATATCTCCAAAAATGGACAAAGCATCAACCTCGAGACTTCCCTCGAGAAAGATCGGCAGCCTCTCAAATACATCCGCTTTCGACTAGTGACCTACATCAAAAGGCTATTCATGCGGGGTATCTTGCACTCCATAAAGTGATAGGATCACTCCCTGGGGGGGATCAATAACGATCACAGTGTTGACAGGATCAGTCAAAGCCTTCGTCCCTTGTTCGCCCTAGGCCCTAGAATCGGGCCCCTCCGGGCTGCCCACCAAGGGTGCCTCAACTTGGGGAGAATTCTGGCCACTATCCAACTCGAGGGTAGTAATCGGTACCCCATATGTTGCCTCCCCGCTATAGAGATGGGCCATAGCGACATCACGCTCGGGTTTGAAAGCCCGACGGTCCAAGGACCGGCCGAGTCCATACACCCTTTGGGGGCTGTTGGGAAGTTATTTTACCCCCTCACCTTCAAATCAAGGGTTTCCCGCTGTCTTCAAGGTCAGACCTAATGGATCAACCTTCGATCCTTCCACCTTAACCCTCTTGAAATCTGGCGGCCTAACCACCAGGCCCCCTGCCTTCACTTCTTCTCGGCATGCACTAGGGCGTCCCGATTAACGGGTAATGCCTCCTTCGCCAAAGGGACTTCCCCAACACTGCATAAGTTAAACACAAAGAATGATGAATTCTATTAATAGTGATTTTCATCAAAGTATGCTAATGTAACAAGTCTCAAATCTTATCGTGATCTTTGGCTTCCTACCGGGCTCAGGATAATCATGCCACACTCATTCGACATATGGGCTTATAGAGTATAGGCGTCCGGCCCAATCCTGGAGGTCTGAAACCACACCAAGTAGGTTTCTATGGCTAAAAACGCATGAGAAATGAAGCTATATGCTTTGAGAAATATAGTCAAAAAAGAAGCGAAAGAAGACCCGACAACGCATTTTACGCCTAGCGTTCCACTTCTCGGCGAATGGCATTTTTTCCTCCACAATTAGGTCAGAGGTCCTTACTTGAATAAATCGGCTCATCCAAACTTCGTTCCCGAGCTCCTCGGTGCATACAAAAAGAGACCACGGGGCTCTACAACGGAGTTTGATTAGGCCCCGCGAAGAAGATGGGGACTATACATCCGGATCAGGTGATTGAAGGCGAAGGGCATCTCCTCAATCATGTTTGAGTAATGCCTGATCATATACATAATGCATCAGAATGAAGGATGAATTCGACCCATGGTTACCTGATAACGTCGATAGAAGTCGAGAATCACGGGGTCGATCGGGGGCGAGGATGGCCCGATGAGGGTGAACGGATAGGTAGACACACTGAGAAAGATGGCTTTGTGATCCGTGATATATTTTTCTTGAGCAGGAATCTCAACGAGCATGGTGTCCCTCCAGTGGTAATCATCCATCTCTCTCCCAACATCTGTTACCGAGCTGACATACCGAGTCACGGGCTCCTGACGCCCTAGCTTCGAGGAAGGTCTCTTGACCTTTAAATCGAAGGTCATAGAAAAAGGTCTCGGGAGGCATTCCTCAACAGGAGGAGGTGTAGCGACCTCTACTTGAGAAAGACATAAAAAGGATGAGCTTGTAACTTCCCGCGAAGCAGAGGAGGAAGTTTTCGTCATCCCTAGAGATTCTGAAGGAAGAAAAAAAGTTGTGTTCCTGAGAGGAAATAAGAGAAAAGAAGGAGAGAACCTTTTTAGGGATTTGGGAAAAAGTGGGTTATAGAAAAAAAGAATTGGGGTATTTATAAATGCACTATATGTGCATTGAAGGAGGCCAAGAGAAATCCAACTGTCATAGTCAATGCGGGAACCTGCAGGAGCAGTACAAGTGTTGTATCTTGGCGTCTTGTGGCCATTGTCAATTGCAAGGACATCGAAGGAGGAAGAAATTCAAGGCCGTTTCTTATCGTTTCTTATCACTTTCACTCTAAGAAATGCGGAGACTATCTGTATGAGGTAAAATCGGGGCCCGATTTCCTCATAATTAGTTCGCCTCAAAGGCATGCTTCTCGAGGCTCGAAGCCGAGGTTGAGACCCACCTGCGGGAGTCGTCGGGTATCGACCCCGGGGGCATTGTATATTAGCAGCTATAATAGTGGAGAAGGGAATTCCCAAGGCATACAACTGGTATTGACAGAGCCAGATGTTATCTTGTTGTCCCATCCCTCTGCCTTTATGACTAATGCATTATTCAAGGGGGTATCTTGTTGGAATTTTCCCTCTTATTTAAGGGGGTCCTTGGCACTATTTAAAACACTGTTGCTACAATTATTCAACACAAGATAAGTAACAACTCTCTCTTTCTTTTCTCTCTAACTTACTCACTCGAGGTTGTCTCTTTCATTTATTTCTTTCACACTTGTTATTCAATCATTGTTCTTCATAAGCCACAAAGAGCCTCCATTAATTATATTTTAACATTTAGTCCTTCCCACTTATCCTCGATAGCTTGAGCCCGAACCCAGGCATCGACCTTGAGGTTCCTCATCGGTTAGCCCGAGGCCCGGACAGCTAACCCCCGATTCGATCGTAACATTGTTTTATCTCGTATTTCACCTTTTATCTTCACAAATCCAACATCAATTTCTTTAAAAACTAGCATATAAATAGATCACATATTTTTAGAGTCTCGTTAACAAATATAATTGTTATAACTATTTTCACAGTAAACAATTATGTTTTTAAATATTTTGCTGAGTAGCTAACAGTGAAATGCCATCTACGAATCTAGAGTTGAACTCGAAAGGGGAAACTCTAGATTTCATATAGGATAAAATAGAGCAAGTTCTTGAACCCGAGCATCGGGGAACGAATTCACAATTAGGATAGACATATACCTAATTGTCTTCCTTAGTTGAAATACAGGAATTGTAAATGCATTCTTGTTAATCTTAACTCCATAGACATATAGGCGTTAAGTTTACTTGAATAGGCGAGTAAGGACTTAACAGATTCTTATTAGTAATATCAACCCTGTCAATCATCAATCTAGATAAATCTATTAGTCATTTTAAGCCAAGAACGTAACATGATTGTTAGCTAACCCGTGACCATGGAGTATTCTCTACCAATGATTTTTATTCGAAATTGCTATTTGTTTTGGTTGATTTCTAGTTAATTCATTGCTTGATTGTTTTAGGCAATAAATTAGTCACTTCTATATTTTGTGGGAAATATATTGAATGGATAAGTTAATTGATTTTGAATCAGTCAAAAGTTAGTCATAAGTCTTCGTGGGAACGATACTCTACTCACTATTTTATTACTTGACGACCGTGTATACTTGCGTGAGTGTTTTTGTTGCAACAAGCTTTTGGCACAATTGTCGGGGACTCATAAATTAGCTACTTGACTGACTTAAGATTTTATTAGTTATTTGTTCATGTTTTAATTGTCAGTTTACCTTGTTTGCGTTAACGCAAGCTCTTCTATTGAATGCGGAGGAGTAGAAGCGCAAACAATCTCCTTCCTCTTGATCCATAAATTGAACGAACACTTCACATAGTGTGAGGGAAGTTGAGGCTAGAACTAAAATAGTAGGAGAGTTGGACATTGTAGTACAACCAGAGATAACAGAGATGACAAGTAGTGAAGAGCGTGCGGTGATAGAAGTCGCAAGGCCCAATCTTGCTTATATGACCCAAGCTATTGTGAAGCCTGAGATCACATGGCACTTTGAACTCAAAAAGTACATGGTACAGCTTATTCAGTCCACTGGGAAATATATGGGACTATCTCATGAAACTCGCAAAGAAACATTTAAAATTTTATGTAAATTACGAACACCTACAATTATCCGAACATTACCAAGGATTATGCCAGGTGGACACTTTTCCCCTTTTCACTACTGGGGAAGCTAAGGATAGGTTACAAAAGCAGTCCGCGAACTCATCCACACTGAGATGATCTATCAATGAAATTCTTAATCAAGTTTTCCCCACTGTGAAGATAAAGTCGTTGAGGAGTCAGATTCTTAGGTTCCAACAATGGGATGGTGAGAAACTTCTTCAATCTTGGCAAATATACAAAAAGCTAATCAGAGATTGCCCGCATTATTGTCAGACTGATTAGGTATTGGGTCACACTTTTGTTGATCGGCTAGATGAGGCATCAAAGATTAATCTTGATTCAGCTTGTGGGGGTAGTTGCATGGCGAGACCATGTTATGAAATCCAACTCTTTCTCAATAACTTCACTGCTAATGATCATTATTGGCAAGGATATGGGGATCACGAAGGGCAATTAAACAAAAAGTAGTCGGGTTGATTGAGCTTGATGACTTCTCAGCCATAAGAGCTGATATAGCAAAATTGGCAAATCGGATGAATACAGTGACAATGCAACAAATACAATAGATGCAACATGTACAACGAATGTCTATTTGATGTGAACTATCTAGTGACAAGAGGGGTTGCTCTGATGGTAAGAAAACCCCACTTCCAACTGAGAGGTTGTGAGTTCGCGTTTCCCCAAGAGCAAGGTAGGAAGTTTTTAGAGGTAAGGATGCCGGGGGTCTATTTGGAAACAGCCCCTCTACCCCAGGGTAGAGGTAAGGTCTACGTACACACTACCCTCCCCAGACCCCACTAGGTGTGATTATATTGGGTTGTTGTTGTTGTATCTAGTGACAGACATATAAGTAACATGTGCCCTCCGAATCCTGAATCTATATACTATGTGAGACAACAGAGCAGATGTCCAATGAATCAGCATGCACAATATCGGAACACGTACAACCCAAATTGGATGAATCATCCCAACTTCTCATGGGGTGGAAATCAGCCGAATGAGAATCATTATAGACCCCAAGGAAATTTCAAACAACCTCAGAAGCGACCTCAACAGGTGGAAAAGAGTATGAATGACTTGCTAAAGAAATTGTTTCTTGACAATCAACAGCTCAAGACTAAATTCAGAAATCTTGAAAGGCAAATGGCCAGCTAGAAGTAAATCAAAATACTATACATGCAGACGCTCTCCCTAGTGATACAGAGAAGAACCTTCAAGTTAATGTCGTTAAACTCAGAAACGGGAGGAAGCTAGATGAAGTGCCAAAGAAGAGAATAGACAAACCTATACTTTATGGGGAGTTAATTCCTAAGGCAATACACAAATCAAAAAATATGATGCAACTTCAAAGCTAGTGGAGGCTACAAGGACACCACCACCTTTCCCCCCAGAGATTGCAGAAAAAGAATGATAATCACATATATAGCAAATTTCTCTCTATGTTGACCCAAGTTCAACTGAATATTCCATTGGTGGATATACTTCATGAAATTCCAAGTATGCTAAGTACATAAAATATATAGTGTCTCACAAAAGAAGACTGGCTGAATTCGAGATAGTTGCACTTACTGAGAAGTGCATTTTAACGGTCCAAAACAAGCTCCCTCAAAAGCTTAAGGATCTTGGCAGCTTCGCCATCCCTGTGCGGATTGGTAATATTGATGTGGGTCATAATCTTTGCAATTTGGGGGCGAGCATAAATTTGATGTCATTGTCCTTGTTCAAGCAATTGGGTTTGGGAGCTCCAAGACCAGCTACTGTGATGATGCAGCTAGCTGATAGGTCCATAGCACACCCTGAGAGAGTGATTGAAGATGTGTTGCTGCAAATTGGGAAATTCATGTTCCTTACGGACTTTATTATCCTAGATTATGAGGCTGATGAACTGGTTCCTATCATACTGGGATAACCTCTCTTGGCTACTGGTGATGCAATTATTAAAGTGAAAGGTGAAAACATGATTTTGAGGGTGAATTAAACAGTCTTTAATGTCTACAAAGCAATCCAACTTACCCGCCACTATGAGGAGATTTCGATGATATCTGTTGTGGAGGTGGATGAGCAATTTCTTGACACGATTATATATCTAGACGATTCTCTAGAGAAATCACTTATGTTGTTCAATAGCTTGGAGATTGATGATGAGGTTGAGGAGATGATGCATATCCTAGATATATCTTGTGTTTAAATACAGGGGATACACCCATTTGAGCCCCTGAATAGGCCAAATGGGCCTCTTCCAAAGCCGCCAATTGAGGAAGCTCAAAAATTGGAGCTTAACCCATGCCCCCTCACATTCAATATGCTTATTTGGGAGGTTCTGACACTTTAGTTATTATTGTTTCTTCTGGCTTGTCTAAATTGCAGAAAGAAAAGTTGTTAAGAGTGCTACCTGAGCACAAGCGAGCAATTGGGTGGACGATGTATGACATTAGAGGCATTAGTCTAGGTTTCTACATGCATAAAATTCTCATGGAGTACGTACACAAGCAAAGTGTATAGCAACAAACCTGAGTAAATCCAATCATGAAAGAGGTGGTAAGAAAAGAAGTGGTTAAGTGACTTGATGCGGGCATTGTATTTTCAATCTCTGATAGAAAATGGGCAAGCCCCGTCCAATGTGTACCAAAGAAAAGGGGGATGACTGTAGAAGTTAATGAAAATAATGACTTGATTCCCAGCAAAACTGTCCCTGGGTGGAGAATCTGCATAGATTATGAAAAATTGAACAATGCCACCCACAAGGACCACTTTTTCCTTCCCTTTATTGACCAAACGCTTGATAGATTAGTTAGCCGGGAATATTGTTGCTTCCTAGATGGTTATTTGGGGTATAATCAGATTGTTATAGTCCTAGAGAACCAACAGAAACCCATATTTACGTATCCATATGGCACGTACGCATATAAGAGAATGCTCTTTGGTCTCTGTAATGCACCTGCGAATTTTCGAAGGAGTATGACGACTATTTTTACTGATATGGTTGAAAGAATTGTAGAAGTGTTCATGGATAATTTTTCTGTGTTTGTATGCACCATTGATAATTGTTTAGTGAATCTTGATAAAGTGCATACGTGAAGAGACGAACATGGTGCTAAACTAGAAAAAGTGTCATTTCATGGTACGTGAAGACATAATCCTGGGACACAAGGTGTCCAAAAGTGGTTTGCAGGTGGACAAAGAAAAGGTGGAAGCGATTGGAAAATTGCATCCGCCTATATCCGTCAAAGGCATTTACAGTTTCTTGGGTCATGTAGGTTTTTATCATCATTTCATTAAAGATTTCTTGAAAATTTCTTCTCCTTTATTCAGGACTCTTGAGAAAGATGTTCCTTTCAAGTTTGATGATGCCTGCCTGAAAGGATTTTAGGAGCTGAAGGGAAGGTTAGTGGTTGCACCAATTGTCATTGCTCTGCAGCGGAACCATTCATTTGAGTTGATGTGCGATGCGAGTGATATAGAAATTGGAGCGTTTGTGGGCAAATGAGAAAAAATCTTTCACTCCATTTACTATGCGAGCAAAACTCTTATTCCAGCCCAGATGAATTACATGATTACTGAAAAAGTGTTGCTTGTAGTAGTGTGGTAGATTGACAAGTTCAGATCCTATCTAGTGGAAAACAAAGTCATCATCTATACATATCATTCAGCTATCAGACACTTGTTTGAAAATAAAGACGCCAAGCAGAGGCTGATTCGTTGAGTCCTCCTCTTGCAAGAGTTTGACATAGAGATCTGAGATTGAAAAGGGATAGAGAATCAAATGTCTAATTACTTGTCCAGATTAGAAAATCGGAGTCATGTAGCTGAAGAAGGGTCAATCAAAGAGACCTTTCCTGGTGAGCAGTTATTAGCAATCACCTCAAGTGAAGCGCTGTGGTATGCTGATTATGTGCATTTTATTGCAAGTGAGGTGACACCACTGGAATTTACACCGGATAACAGAATAAGGTTCCTAGATAATGTGAGGATCCACATCTGGGATGAGACATTCTTATATAGGCTATGCTCAGATCAGTTGGTATGAAGATAAGTCCCTGAGTAAGAGATAAATGCAATATTTCATGATTGTCATGCTTCACCATACGCAGGTCATCACAGTGGGGATAGAACCGCCCAAAAAGTGCTACAATTAGGTGTTTATTAGCCAAACTTGCTTAAGGATGCACATGCCATTGTTATAAAGTGTGACAGATGCCAATGAATTGGCACAATCACGAAGAAGCTCGAGATGCACCTGGAAAATATTCTAGCATTGCAGCTTTTTGATATTTGGGGGATTGATTTCATGGGACCGTTCCCATACTCTAATGGTCACAGGTACATCTTGGTGGCGGTCGACTATGATTTTAAGTGGGTGGAGTCTATTTCTCTTCCTACTAATGATGCAAAGGTCGCGGTAAGCTTTGTAAAGAAGCACATCTTCACAAGCTTTAGGATGCTAAGAGTGTTGATAAGCGACGGAGGAACCCACTTATGCAACAAATTACTGAATAATGTTCTTGCAAAGTATGGAGTTAAGCACAAGGTTTTCACTGCCTACTACCCTAAAAGAGTGGTCAAGTGGAAGTTTCAAACAAAGAGGTAAAGTAGATTATGGAGAAAACAGTAAGCCGAAATAGAAAAAACTGAGCTGGGAAGCTAGACGATGTATTATGGGCATATCAAAGTGCATACAAGGCTCCCATAGGTACTTCTCCGTATAAATTAGTTTATAGGAAGGTGTGCCACTTTCCCGTCAAGCTTGAACACAAAGCCTATTGGACAATTAAAAGTTGAATATACACATGGACTTAGCTGGTGAGAAGAGGTTGCTGCAACTCAACAAGCTTGATGAGTTTCGATTGCACGCATATGAAATGACAAATTATATAAAGAAATGACTAAGACGTGGTAGGACAAGAACAACCAACATCGAGAGTTTGACCGTGTCAAGAATTTCTCTCGTTCAATTCGAGGTTGAAGCTTTTCCCCGAAAAGCTTAAGCCTCGTTGGGCAGGTCCTTTGGTGGTGGTAAGTGTGAGGCCTCATGAAGCTGTGGAATTACGTGATATGAGATCAAATGGTACCTTCTGGTAAATGGAAAGATAATTATTATTGAGGTGGTGACATTGCACTTCACAAGACCTGGAGTTGGCCGATGCTTAAAAATGTGGTGAGTCGTGCTGCAACATTAAATAAGGCGTTCGTTGGGAGGTAACCAATTTTACTGCTTCCGTAACTTATTTTTTGTTTTCTTTTAGTTAGATCAGACTAAATTTTTTGTTTTATTTTTAGTTGTATAAAATATTAGGTAGGGATGGTGTGGGGTGGGGTATGTTTAAATTATGTATTGAGTTCTCGGGTAGTCGGGATTTTATCCACACAAAAAAACAAAAATCAGTAAAATGTGAGAGCCTAGCCCAGCACCCACGCTGGATTGGGCGTAATTTCCCGAATACTCCAAAAATCGATCGTGGGCTGGCGGGTCAAGTACGTTTATTAAAATAAAATAAAAAATCTTTTTTGTTTTCTTTATTTAATTAAAACCAAAACCCAAATAACTCAATCCAATTACCCATATACACACAGTAACCTATAACCAATTACCCAAACACATCCCGCCTAAATTAAATTAGCTAAAACATCAAAACAACCCCCCCCCCACCCATGCCCACGCTTCTTCTGTCGATTCTCTCTTGTTTCTTCTTCAAAAGAAAATTTTTGTTTTCTCGCAAGTTCTCAAATTCTTCAACTTTCTCTTGCTCAAGTTAATCTCAAGCCTCAAAGGTATGTTCATGTTGTTCTTTTTTCTTGTATATTGAATTTTATTAGTGTAATTCTAGTATTCTTTCTCAAACAACCCCAAAATCTCATAGGTTTTTTTGATATATCTTGTTGATTATGGTGGCTTTAATATGCACGAAAATATGGTGACTAAAAATTGATGGTGACTTTAACTAAAATTTCCTCTACTTCATCTAAATTCGAGAGGGTCACCTTGTTCCACCATTGTTGAAATGCAAGAAGTAAAATTGATGCCCACAAGGTGTTTGCTAAAATGCCTAAGGGAGTAAATTTGAACACCGGTAAAGTCTAAGTAGTCGAATGTAGTTATATTTGAGTTTGGACGAAGTGTGGGTGTTTAAGGGTATTGTATGTTGTTATAAGCTTTTATAAGTCATAGTTAGTATACTAATTTAGTGTAGTGATGTAGACTTTAGCTTTACTATGCTTTCACCATAGTTAAGCTACATCCATATTTGACTAATTGAATTTTATGGCATAGCCTATAGCCTTAGGATGACACATTGATGCATGTTGAGCCAATATTGTGATTCAATTATGCATAGCCTTCGGGTTTAAGTGTGGGGTTCCCTTCGCCCCTCACGATGATCTTACGCGAAATTTCTTGAATCACTCTCATATTTACGGTTGTCATGTGTAGGTTGCTATGGCTCATGACAGTGCCGCTAAAAGATAAGGAGTGGGAAGTCCTCCACTATTCCCCCCCCCCCCCCCAAAGAAACGCAAGCAAGGCGAGAGCTCTTCCCAAAAATCCAAGGGAAAGCAAGTGGCTAGCGGGTTTACGAAGCAATCACGGCCTCGGCTAGAACTTTTAGGAGATGGTGCCAAGAAATGACATGACCCTTTTGTTGCATACATGGGATATATGTCTAAGATGGGGATATATGTGAAGGACTTAAAATGGAGCTTCTCCGATGTACTTGCTACATTGATCGACAGGAAGATGGATAAGTTCCTCGAATGCCCGGGCCCTGCAAATCTAAGCAAGCCAGAGAGTTATGCAAACTGCGACATAAAAGAGGATGAGTCATGCATCAGTGGAAAGAACGTTCTGATGGATAGGGAGGCCTTGTGTGTCACGCCCTGAACTTGGGGGGCGAGTTCGGCACTCAGTGCCTCACTTATTCTTGCATACCAACTTACAACTAAGGGACTCTGAACATATGATGTTATATTTTTTGTCATGGGCCACATTACAAGACGACACCGAATGCAAACTAAATATTAGTATAAAATTTATCCGACAAGGCCATCATATTTATTACATCTGACAAACCAACTAACTATACATACAAGGCCTGTACGCCCAGCATATTTCACTAACTGACATGATATGTCTACAAGACTCTACTGATGGATACACTATGATCGAAACAGCTCCCCGATCTACTCATAACATATATGCATATATATATACAAGTGTACATAAGGCTCTAGACCCAAAAACTCCGAAAGGCATGGAGCTTACCGATCAAGCTGAACTCGGACAACACTTATTGAAGAGGCTTACCCGTATGTCTGTCTGACCTGCACACATGAAATGCAGTGCCCCCAGAAAAGGGACATCAGTACGAAATAATGTACTGAGTATTTAAGGTCATATACTGAAAGCTAAAACTGAACTGATAATATAATAACTGCAAATAGCTGGAAGTCAAAGATAATCTGAAGATATGTTTATCTGCTGATACCGACTCAACTCTCTCCATATAGAAAGTAAAATAGTTATCCATCCCTATAAGGCTCGATGTCTGTGTGTGTGTGTGAATATATATATATATGCGCTCTGCCGTAGTAGGCTCGCTCATAAACGCTCGGCCATACTAGGCTTTGTATCTCGACCAACTGAGCTCGCTTATATGTGCTCGGCCACAGTAGGATCATCATATAACTTACCATCTGATAAGAGGTTGCCCAGTAACGATCTGCCCATCGATTATAGCTCGATGGAAATGAAAACTTTTAATAATATATATATATATATATATATATATATATATATATATATATATATATATATATATATATATATATATATATATATATATATATATATATATATATATATATATATATATATATATATATATATATATATATATATATATATATATATATATATATATATATATATATATATATATATATATATATATAAACTCCATACTCTCTTGGCTTCCTGGAAGAAGAAAATACTCGACTGAATATGAAGTCCCGATAAGGGGAATATTATAACTTACAAAGCTAGAAAAATATACGTAATTTTCGAGACTAGCAAAATATACATAGATTCTGGGATATGAATGTAATGACGAGATCATGCAAAATGAGCTTAGCCTTAACATACCTGAGTCGATTTTCTTGACAATTCTTTTAATAATCGTTAATTGCAACCAAACATGAAACAAGTCGTATGAAAAGCTCAACGCAATCACGTTGCTTATGCAAAGAAAGTCTCGGCCGAAACCTTTCCATCCCCAAAATAATATTTCTTATGTGATGTTGACAGAAGCTCAAGCGATCATTATGATACATGGCAAACTCATTGTAGGATTTCAAAAATCCAAACTCATCTTATTCTTTATAATCCAAGCTTGAGAATTTAGTAAGGTTTGAAACAGCCATTGGGATAAATCCCAGAAACCACTCTCGTATTATTTCATCACCTGTTTTATGCCTGTTACAATGGCCTTTACTATATGTGGAACAAAAATTTAAGCTTCTTCAATTGATTTAAACAATGGCTAAAATTAGCTTCATAATAAGGGTTCCTTTCTTAAGTGGATAACGTTTCTTAGCCCAATTAAGATTCTTGGGTGAAATTTCTTGGCGAAAGTAAAGTCTTGGATAACATGTCTTGGCCTAAGTTAAATTCTTTGCCGAAAGAGATTTAATAGATTTTTATGTGCTTGGTGTCATATATTTTATATAAGTGTGCCACATGCCAATTTTATTTAAGAGTCACTAAAATGGTAAAGGGGGGTGCTTCCACGTTGTATTATTTAATCTTTATCCAAGGATTTCAATTTATCCACCACTAATTATTAATTAACTAGGTAATGTCCTATTACTCAATAATTAAAAATGTTTTCAACTTACTTAAAATACTATTCGCTTTTAATATACATTGTACATCATACTATCATGGCTATGTGGTACCTTGTATTGTATTAGTCCATAAATATCGAGTATTAACGCTTGGCCCGTATTTTATCCCAACACGTCAACTTGGACGAAAATTTATTTTCTTTGATTTGTTTCCCATTTCGCCTTCACAAATTTACTCATCACTTGTGAAATAGCATAATCATTATAATCTCCAAATAATCTTTTAGTTAGACTAATGTCAATTACCGTACAATAAATTCAATGCATAATACTACAGGGTGCGACATCGTCATAACTTAATATTGCAAAGCAAAACATTGACGTAATACTACGGGACGTAACATTGTGTCACTTTTTGGGAGTTGATAGTCTGAACCCCGTGAAGGCTTAGAAAGTTTGTCAAAAGTCCACGCTACCAAGCAATACGTCACAAACTTTGTGGAGTTGATTCCAATACATGGTGGACGCGGACTGAGGGGATATTCACCTTGAAATGCTTAGGTTTGACTTCAACAAGATGGCTAAAGTTTGGCAGAACTTTGTGCATGCTAGATTAATGTCTGTGGAGCATAATAGAGAGTACACTGGACCTCAAGTGTGCATGAACTACTTTTTCATGACCGGGCACCCCATAAATGCGGGTGAGCTCATGCTTGGAGAGATGGCCCGCACCCGTTTTGGAGGGAGGATCAAAAGTTTCTTTTATGGAAATATCCTGACACAGTACATGCTATCTTTGGGAGTAATAGAGTACCCAGGTTATGATAAGGTAGTGGAGGAACCCAAGGCATTGCTAAACATCACTTCCTTGCTAGAGTCCACATCAAAGCTCACCAAGCTGCTAGGAATGAGAGGGAAGAAAATTTTAACAAGTATCTTTACGAAACCCTCAATTTTGTTATGATCAGGCTAAGGGTGTCAAAAGAGGACACACGGAACTACGAAATTATCTCTCCAGTTCTTCCAAGGAGATGTTGGGCATAGAATCAGGTAGTCCCATTCCTCTATCTGAGGATGAAAATACTAACAAGGAAATTGATGATGATGATGCAGATGATGATGGAGTTATGGGGCCAATGGCTTTGGTACCCTTAGGAGATGATGATGAGCCCATTATTGCAGCTGGTGGGCATTCTGAGAAGACATCCTCCAATTAGAAGGGGGTTCTTTATTTCCACCTTACTCTATTTTTGATTTTATTATGCATCGGGGACTATGTGTTGTTTAAGTATGGGTGAGGGAATAAACCTTGAACTGTAGTTGTATAAAATAAATTAGTCTTACTGTTTCACTTCTGTATCACCTTTTACCTTAGTTTAAGATTAACGTAGTTTAAATTAGCTAGATTATAAAATAGATATCAAAAAAATCAGAAAATTTTGGACTTTTTCCGATAATGAATATGTTGGATAATTTTCTTGAGGGATTGAAGTCCAATAAAAAATATCAAAAAGTTTTCCTACTTTTTTTAGGTATTTGGGTTGTATCTCTTGATTTTTCTTTCGACGCCAGTTCTTTTTCAAGGGTGTACCTCGAACCGGGTATTTCAGATTAGTTTTTTTCTTAGGAGTAGGATAAGGGAGAAAACTCAGATTGCTTTGAGGGTCCTATTGACATGTTTGGTGTTGGCAAATTAAGCAATGGCATGCGCTCTGTCTTCCTGCACATATGATTTAAAATTATAATGTCAAAGTAAAGTAAGTAGCCTACTCTGTGACGCTTTTTTCTCGGTTGATTGACTTGTATGCCACCTAGTGTGTTGTTGCTTAAAAATTCTCAACTTAATATACTTGCTTGACTTGAGAGTCGCACCAAATCGTCTTGAGTGAGTCAAGTACCATGTGTGTGTAAGGACTGTTGATATTCGGTGCTATCCTGTATAGTTTAGAACTTGCCCCGTGTGTTAATCAACGCTAAATCATTAAGTTGTGCTAATCTTACTCACTCATTCTAGTGAATCCATAGAGGTGATTAACTGAAAAAAGGGTTATGTTATATATGGTGTATGATAAGTGAATGGGTTGAAAAGAAAAGGTATTTGATTTGTGAGTATAGTGTATTAAAATGTTTAGGAGGGTTAGTCATTATTCCTATATATATATCTTACCCGTCTCTTAGCCTACATTATAACCTTGAAGTCCGAATTGATACTAGATTTGGCTAACTTAGATTAGTAGAGATATACACTACGGGCAAGCTTATGGTACGACCAAAGGATGCGCATGAACTCTTTGTGAGAGTGAGTGAATTTTGTTCAATTTTGTGATATCATTAAATTATGTCAATACATATTTGAATGCATATTCACTCTTTTATTTGTGGTGAGGGCACTTGGTCTCATGACGGATTGGTGATGTTGTACACTTTTTTTGTTGGGTGAGTGCGTGAGTTGTGGATAGTGTAATGAGTCAACTCTTGAAGTAAGGTGGTTGTGGAGAACTTTCTTGAGTTAATTGAATAGCATTGTATATACTTAGGCTAGTTTGAAAACGGAAGCGCAAATTTGACAAATTCTTCCATCCCTTTTCTAGTACTCATTGATTTTATGTTTGAAACCCTTATTTTTTATGATTGTATTAACACGATTGGATGATAAACCTATTGTTCAATGGCCATGGGTGAAACATGAATGTTGATGTTTGAAGTTTAATTTGACGAAGTTGATATTATTATATCGGGTTGTTTATTTAATTCTGCTTTTAATTATTTTGCTGACTAGCTAATAGTGAAATGCTATCTATGAATCTAGAGTTGAACTCGAAAGTGAGAACTGTAGATTGCATATAGAATTGAATAGAGCAAGTTCTTGAACTCGAAAGTGGGAACTGTAGATTGCATATAGAATTGAATAGAGCAAGTTCTTGAACCCGATCATTGGGGAACGGATTCGCAATTAGGATAGACATATACCTAATTGTCTTCCTTGGTTGAAATACAGGAATTATAAATGCATTCTTGTTAATCTTAATTCAATAGACATATAGGCATTAAGCTAACTTGAATAGGCGAGTAAGGACTGGACAGATTCTTAAGAGTAGTATCAATCATGTTTTCAACAATCCAGATAAATCAATTAGTCATTTTAAGCCAAGAAAGTAACATGATTGTTAGTTAACCCGTGACCCTGGAATATTCTCTCCTACTGATTGTTATTCGAAATTGCTATTTATTTTGGTTGATTTCTAGTTAATTCATTACTTGATAGTTTTAGGTAGTAAATTAGTCACTTCTATATTTTGTGAGAAATCTCTTAAATCGATAAGTTAATTGAGTTTGAATCAGTCATACATTTTTGTGGGAGTGACATTCTACACTACAATATTACTTGACGATCGCGTAAACTTACGTGAATATTATTGGTCGCAACAAAGATCATATTCATTCTAAGTTCAATAATTTAAAATTTTGAATTCATCTGTGGCAAAGAAGAGATCGCATTGAAACACTCTTGCTCATGAGCGTATGTAGTCCTATTGTAACATATTCAATTTAACTTTTCACCATCAACACAAAATATAGATTTATGTGTAAAAATCTTATTGAAATCGCAATATATTGTAAATATAAACCTAAAATTTTTAAAATATAATAAATTTAATACTAAAAATGTTAAAGGCTTCATTCCACAACATTTGGATTCTGGATTTATCTCTGTTTTCCTCTCCCACCCCACACTTACATAGATTTTTACTGCAGGAAAACTTTGGATGAAGAATGAAAATAGTGTCGGCAAGTTGGAACTTTCTCCATCATTGTGTTTCCTTTAGAAGAGGAAAGGTTTCCTTCCTTATGGAATAATGAAAATAACAGAGCAAATCAAGGCAACTATCAACACTTCGGTACGTCTAACCTTATGTCTGTTGTGCAACTTCAACCATAATTCGACATTTGATAATTGATATATGGAGAGTGGGAAACAAAATGCAATCTGGGATTTGATTAACGTGATCCTTAGTATTGCAGAAATCTACAAAAGCCTTTTCTTGAATAGAATGAGCATTAACTTTAGTTACTAGATTGTTAGTCCTGATTTTCTTTTCATATTTGATATTTCTATCTCTTGAATGAAAAGAGAATATATTTAACATAATTTATTTATTTTAGAAAAGAAAATTATAATTCTTTAATATTTGGCTAGTTATTTATCTTGGAGGAAAAAGTATTTGAACTTTTATAAATTGAGAATCCTTCATTCTTATATAGTATCATTCACAATATAGCCATAAGGAGTTTGGAGGTTTATTTAGGACAACATTTCGAGACAAGTGTTAGTGTGTCACATGTATTTGCCTATTCGTGAGATTGTTCTTTCGATATTTCGTACTTTTTTTTATAAAGCGGATTGCTCATCTTCACTCATAAATGTAGATCAATTGACCGAACCACGTTAAATATTTTTATCTCTTTTAATAAATTATTTTTTTGTTATCTGATTTATCATTGTTAAAAATTAGAACTAACTTTCGCATGGCATATGATGATTGCGATCCTTACACATATAGCTATAGCTTCTTCCTTTTCCGAACTTCTCAAGTTTATGACAAACTTTCAACATTACTTTTGATGCTACTTTGGACTTCGATGGCTACTTTGAGATAATAATAGATGAAAGATACCTTAAATAATATGACAAGTGTACTTTAGACACTCCCTATATAAAAAGGACGGAACATATATGATATATAGTTATTACATCAGTAGAACTATTCAATGACAAGTGAAGTTAATGAAACTTAGAAGACCACAACTTTGAGGAATTTCAACATTCAAGTTTAGCTAACGTGGATGTGTTACAATCAATGCTGGGTCAAAGATAAGTCCTCTAATTGGCTGCTAGTTGTACATTAATTCGGTCTATTATCAATGATGTAAGAGTTCTCCATTTTGTCGTTATTAGGCGACCATTATTCACCAGTGCACTACCAATACGACAGCACATCTAATTTTGAAGCATCTTACTTCCTCAACCTGTCCTTGCTCGATGTGAGAGTATCACATAGTTATGCCCAACCAAGAATGTGACCTATAAATATTATAGTAAAATATAACACGACTTCAATTTTTAATAGAGACCATGTTAGGACAAGAATTAAAGTGGTGGAAGATATCAGTTAATTATATTAATAGGAGGTTATAAGTGCAGATAAAATACTTGAAGTGCAGGTAAGTTAATCTAAACATCATTATTTTTCTTCTAAACCACAGTCTACATAGACTGTTAGAGAGAAAAATGACATTTTCCCTAGTAGGAGTTAATATGGTCCGGCCATTCGAGCAAAAATTGCGTATAATGAATCTAATGTGATCCGTCATTCCTCGGATCCTACGCATAATAAAAGTCATTGCACTGAATTATTCTTTATTATGGAAAGAAATATTTCACCTTGTATCACTAAGAATGTACATACTCATCTTTGATTGTCCTACAGAAAATGCTACATTTATTTCATAGAGAAAGAAATGCGCCAAGAAATGGAATGTAGCCCCAAATTGGAAGGATAAGAAGAGATCAAAGATAGAGATGTCCAGAAGTGAAAGTGTGGAAAAAGATAGTTCACGATATCTAAAACGATTGGCCTAAATTAACCTACAAACCAGAAGTCCCAATCACCCGAACATAAACCTAGCTAGATATTTCTTGCATGGTGGCTATATATATAATATTAATAGAAGGCCACCTGCTTAGCAAGTTTCTAATAAAGTAATTCATTAATTAATACTCTTCTTATCACGTCAGATAAAACAATTGAAACTAAAAAAAAAATTCACTAAACAAAGTAATGGAAGCAGAAGATACTCTAACTCAGGGGAACACTGAACCTTCAAATAAGAAGAGTAAAGATGGTAAAAGATTTACTGATGAACAAGTCAAGTTGCTTGAGTCCATGTTTAAACAAGAGACAAAGCTTGAACCAAGGAAGAAGCTTGAGCTGGCAAGAGATCTTGGGCTGCAACCTCGTCAAGTAGCTATTTGGTTTCAAAACAGAAGGGCTAGATGGAAATCGAAGCAAATGGAGCACGAATACAGACTACTCAAAGCAGAATTTGACAAGCTAAATATGCAATTTCAATCACTGAAGCAAGAAAAGGAATCTTTGCTCAAGCAGGTATCTTATTAGTTATTGCTACCTATGTTCCATCTTAGGTGACCTATTTTCTTCTTCTTTTTTTTGGTCTAAAAAAGAATAGCTGATACTCTTTAACTTTAAACTTCTCATTTTATACATCATAAAATGCTCTTCAATAGAGACGTCATGTTTAATATCACAAGTTCTAACTTTACTTTTGGTATGTATCAAATTATTTTTATTTTTTGAAGTTTGTGTCAAGTCAAATACATCATATAATATGAAAATAGAGTTGCGTTTTCTCAAAGTCATTCCTTACTTATCAATGCTTAAATAACGTTTGATTCTAAAACAGTTAGAGGAACTAAATGATCAGCTGGAAAACAACCATGCTGGTTGCATCAAAGGCCAAGATTCACTAGACAGCGAAATCTACACTTGCTCTGAAAATGGAGGTACTGACTTAGAGTTGAAGGACAATAATATCCCTGGTTGTTTGAATGCAAGTTTAGTAGACAAGAGAGTTAAGGAAGTGGAAAATGACAGAGAAGGAAGATTAATCGAACATTTCAGATGGAAGGAAGAACCAGAGTTTTGGAACATAAAAGAATTAGGTGACAGTTCCTTAGGATCACCTGGACACTGGTGTGCCGTAGGCCTAGGTCGTACCTTCGACCTGTCATGTGGCAATTCCAAGTGGTGGGAATTTTGAACTCCACAAATACAATAAGTTTTTCATGAAATGCTCCACTGATGTTTCTTTCTTCTTCTTCTGTTTTTTTTTTTTTTTTTGGGTGGGGTGGGGGGGTGGGGGTGGGGGTTAATGAATAGCTTGTAGTTTATTTCAAAAGAGAGAGAAACTATGTCAATTGGGCTTCTCCGTATGACCACAATAAAATAAATTGGATATACTCAGTATTCTAATTGCCTTTCACCCTGTTGTATGGAATTCAGTGATTGAGGTTCTAAGCAGTGAAGGAAATAAAAGCCACAACATTAACATGTAGTACTACCTGAACAGAGTTTCATATACCTGTTACTCGCATGAAGTTGTACCACCATATAGTATGGTGGGTAAGCTTCCCCTTTTCTTTGGCTTTATGCCGTACAAATCCATATTGGTAAACATTGGCTCCTGATTATGTAAAGCTGTGAAAAATGAGTCTTTTTCTTTTCCTTTTTAAACTGATTCTTAAAGCTAGAGGCAGCAACATAATGCCCTAATCTAATAGGAAAACAGTTGGAATTGTTGCTGAAGAAATGAAACTAAAAATGGGATCCAGCAAGCATTAAGCTATGGATTACTTCCCTTTCGGTGAAAACTTGGGGTTAAAAGCATCAAGTGAGTTCATGGTTTATAAAAACTTCCCCAGTATTTCTATTCATCTTCTAGATCTCTTTCTATCCAAAGCCGTCTAAAAGCCAACGTAACCCCTTCGCCAGGCTAAAATGTTGCCAGAAATGGTTACTCCCCAAGTGTGGTTGCCATTTGGAAAGTCGAGCATCTTTTATCTGAGGCCTCGTGAGACCTTGCCGACAGCCACACCATGAGCCTCATCATGAGGCTGCCATCATAATGCAATGGATGCACATAGGGATGATTATATAGCCAAGGCAGAGGCAACACTACTGTAGTTGGTAATAAAAAAAAACTCGAATGACAGTTGTTAGTCCATGCATACTTGATAAGTAAGGGAATTCTATGATCAACTCAAGATAAGCGCCAAAACAGGTGGTTTCATGTACACCGGCGCTTATAACTGAAAAAGAAGCAACTGATGACGAGCTTCAAAGAATATGGCTCGAACTAACCAACTATTTTGCAGTCGATCAAACTCAGTTAAGTAGATTAAAAAGTAGAGCAAACGGGTAAAATTTTACAATTTATGTATGTGGTGATACATACCCCGAAGGACAGACCAAAGTCAACAAGCAAATAAAAAACAAAAGGAGTGCCAAATTATAAAGCGTCTCGACAGCAAATGCAACCACCTGTTTACTTGATCTTCTTCTTTGGCCTCAACTGCAATAAAAGTAGGAAATAGAAGGACCATTTAGTATAGAGTCCAGTAACACACAACGTTTCACAAGATTGACCAAGAACATACCTGGTTGCTATGGCCACACTTCTTTTTCCTGCAGTTGGCAGCACGAGGGTGCAAACGGGCATAGCATCTGCAGCAAAAGAAAACACATAAATACACCCAAGAGTATCAAAGAAAGAATAAAAAGACCACAACTCGTTAGTCACGCAACTTAACCGCAAAATCATAGCGCGTATCAAAGAATAGAATAAATAGATAACTTGTTAGTCATGCAACTTAACCGCGTGGATCAGTGAGAGCCCAAAATAATTTAAAGGAAAAGACTTCATTTTAGCACCAAAAGTTTGTTTAGTCGGGCAATTACCATACGACTTCTTCATGAGATGACAATGAGAAAAACTGATATGTTCGATAGTCACTCACAACAAGCAGAAAATGTCATGCATGCCATATTCAAGCCACTCAAAGAGATGAATCGCCTTCGGGCTCGACTGGGGTCGACGTATTAGTTTTTGATAGTTAACGATTTTGCTTCTCTGACTCGGTGTGAGCAAGTCGGAATCGTTGTGTGGCGATAGTAGCACTTAACCTTAGTCCCAGTTCGGACGCGGTCGAACTACCGGTTGTGATAGTAAAAATGTAGTCTTGTAGTTTGACTGGGGCCGAACTTTAACTTGGACGTAACGGTACGTTGCCCTAATCTTAGTTCAAATAAGAAGAACTCACTTGAATGGCGAGGATGCTTATCATGTGCCTAGATTCGTTGGGGGTTGGACTTGCCAAGTGTAACGACGAAGGCGCCTAGCCTGATAGTTCAAGTGAGGTCGAACTCTTTGATTTTAATGTCGAAGGCGCTTAGCCTAATTCTTAGTTCAACTGAAGTCTAACTTGCTAAATTTGATGGCGAAGGCACTAGGCCTTGTAGTTTGAGCGAGGTCGAACTCGTTGAATCAAGTGGCGAAGGCGTTTGGCCTTGTAGTTTGAGCGAGGTCGAACCCATTGAATCAAGTGGTGAAGGCGCTTGGCCTGAGTCCCAGTTCAATTGAAGTTGAACTTGTTAAATTTGATGGAGAAGGCACTTGGCCTTGTCGTTCGAACAAGGTCAAACCCGTTGAATCAAGCGAAGAAAAGGTTTGGCCTTGTAGTTCGAGTGAGGTCGAACCCATTCAATCAAGTGGCGAAGGCACTTGGCCTGAGTCCCAGTTCAACTGAAATTGAACTTGTTAAATTTGATGGAGAAGGCACTTGGTCTTATAGTTCGAGCGAGGTCAAACCCCTTGACTTTAATGTCGAAGGCGCTTAGCCTGAGTCCTAGTTTAACTGAATTTGAACTTGCTAAATTTGATGGCGAAGGCACTTGGCCTTGTAGTTCGAGCGAAGTCGAACCCATTGAATCAAGTGGCAAAGGCGCTTGGCCTGAGTCCTAGTTCAACTGGAGTTGAACTTGTTAAATTTGATGGCGAAGGCACTTGGCCTTGAAGTTCGAGCGAAGTCGAAACTGTTGAATCAAGTGACAAAGGCGCTTGGCCTGAATCCCATTTCAACTGAAGTTGAACTTGTTAAATTTGATGGAGAAGGCACTTGGCCTTGTAGTTTGAGCGAGGTCGAACCCGTTGAATCAAGTGGCGAAGGCGCTTGGCCTGAGTCCCAGTTCAACTGAAGTTGAACTTGTTAAATTTGACGGAGAAGGCACTTGGCCTTATAGTTCGAGCGAGGTCGATATTGTTGACTTTAATGTCAAAGGCGCTTAGCCTGAGTCCTAGTTCAACTGAAGTTGAACATACTAAATTTGATGGCGAAGGCACTTGGCCTTATAGTTTGAGCGAGGTTCAACCCATTGGATCAAGTGGCGAAGGCGTTTGGCCTGAGTCCTAGTTCAACTAAAGTTGAACTTGTTAAATTTGATGGCAAAGGCACTTAGCCTTGTAATTCGAGCAAAGTCGAACCCATTGAAACAAGTGGCGAAGGCGCTTGGCCTGAGTCCATTTCAACTGAAGTTGAACTTGTTAAATTTGATGGCGAAGGCAATCGGCCTTGTAGTTCGAGCAAGGTAGAACCTGTTGAGTCAAGTGGCAAAGGCGCTTGGCCTGAGGCCCAGTTCAACTGAAGTTGAACTTGTTAAATTTGATGGAGAAGGCACTTGGCCTTGTAGTTCGAGCGAGGTCGAACCCGTTGAATCAAGTGGCGAGCATTTGGCCTGAGTCCCAGTTCAACTGAAGTTGAACTTGTTAAATTTGATGGAGAAGTCACTTGGAATTGTAGTTCGAGCAAGGCCGAACCCGTTGAATCAAGTGGCGAAGGCGCTTGGCCCGAGTCCCAGTTCAACTGAAGTTGAACTTTTTAAATTTGATGGAGAAGGCACTTGGTCTTATAGTTCGAGCAAGGTCGAACTCATTGACTTTAATGTCGAAGGTGCTTAGCTTGAGTTCCAGTTCAACTGAAGTTGAACTTGTTAAATTTTATGGAGAAGGCACTTGGACTTATAGTTCAGCGAGGTCAAACTTATTGACTTTAATGTCGAAGGCGCTTAGCCCGAGTCCTAGTTCAATTGAAGTTGAACTTGCTAAATTTGATCAGCCCCATGCCATGGGCATTAGTTGTCAAGTCTTGATTTTAATTGGAGATCGTGTACAACGTATACGTTGTTTTCCTAATCAGGGTATGTAGGTTGTCCTGAGCTGATTCCCGGTTTCGAGATATTTCTACACCAGTTTTCGGCTGGATCCCGCATCAGGAATGTGGGAGATGTTTCATACAGATCCTCCCTTATGAGGGGCTTCTTCTTCTTGTTTGCACAGTGTTCGAGGTTAGAGAGGTAAAGGATTCAGATTTTCGTTAAGGCATTCAAATTCCTTTGCTTGACGTACTGCTTTTGACTCGTTTGAACTGGATTGTTTGCTTTCTTGGATGTTTTTTCGCTTTGGTCCAGAGAGGAACTATGCGATATTGCTACAAAAACGCCACAAATAGCACCAAATTGTTTAGCTCAAAATTTATCAGAATACTTTACAAGCATAAAACAATAAAAATAAATGAGGGTAAATCATAGCTAATCAGAATAAATTATTGGACCAAGCGAAAGACATGAAGAATAAACTTTGAGAGTTAAGGAGAAATTTATTGATTGTAGTGGTTTGGTCTGCCTCTCTTTGAAGAGGTTCAGAGCCTTACAATGGTATTTCATTCTCCCCTGATATGAGTACTGTTGTGTATTTCTCTATTATGCATAGTGTCGAAGAAGCCCTTTCTCAAGGTTTTGTCTCTTGATATTTATAGCTATGAGCCTCGTGAGCTGGCAGTGAACGGCCGTGGCCATGTCGAGGTCTCGCCTCCAAATAATGGAAGGGTCGTAACCCTGTCGATTTGGTCCATATGAGAGCCAATAGTCGTTCATTCAGAGCCGTCATATCTCTTATCAATTGTAGATTATTAATGATAGAGCTAGTTTCGTAGTTAACATATGGTCATATTTTGACCCATACATTTATAAAAGAAAGGAAACTGCTACTACAAGCTGCTACTGCAAGCTGCTGTGTAAGCTGGTATAACAAGATATTGTGTCAGCTGCTATTATACCATATATGGATAATTTTCTACTAAGAGCAATATTTATCCATAACAGAGTACTGAATGGATGAGCTCATTATAGATAATCTTCTACTAAGGATAATGATTATCCATAACGGAGTACTGAAAGGATAAACTCATTGTACCGGGTATGGATGATCTTCTACCGGAGATAATATTTATCCATAATAGAGTACTGAAAGGATAAGCTCATTGTACCTAGTATGGATAGTATTCTATCGGGGATAATGTTTATCCATAACGGAGTATCGAAAGGATAAGCTTATTGTATCCGGTATGGATAATCTTCTACCGAGGATAATATTTATCCATAACAGGGTACCGAAGTGATAAGCTGCTTCAAGAAGCTTATTTCTAATAGAGTACTAAATTGATAAGCATATTTACAGTGGAGTCCCATATGGATAAGCTTCTTCAGGAAGCTTATTTACAAGGGGAGTACTAAATGAACATCCATAATATAATATATTTATAACACTCCCCCTTGGATGTTCATTAAAAGACAATATTCCTCATTAAAACCTTACTAGGAAAAACCACGTCGGAAAAAAACCTAGTGAAGGAAAAAGAGTACACATATTTAGTAATACGCATTATTAGTTGCCTCATTAAAAACCTTGTAAGAAAAACCCCATGGGAAAAACCCTTAGTAAGGAAAAAAGAGTGCATCGCGTATTTTACTCCCACTGATGAAAATCTTGTTTAAAATATTTGAGTCTCGGCATTCTAATCTTGTATCTGCATAACCAATACGATCTGCTCCACATTTGTTAGCATTAGCAAAATACATAAATACATAACTATTGCACTAAGATAGGGTATTTCAGGACCAATGAGTTCCTCATCCTCTTCTGGAGGTCGGAACAGATCTTTATTCACTTCAATTGATCGAATACTCATTCATGTACTTTATGGGTGCGATTTGTCCATGAAAAAGCATTTATGACCCTTTCTGCATAGGCAAATTGATGGATAACGATCTCGCCAGCTAAATATTCAATTTGTAGACCAAAAACAAATTTTTATTTTTCCAAGATCCTTCATCTCAAATTCTTTCTTAAGATATTCAATTGCCTTTTTGGAGCTCTTCTGGAGTTCCAACAAGATTTATGTCATCAACCTAAACAATAAATAGAACAAATTATGATGACATTTTCTTTATAAAAACACATGGACAAATAACATCATTTATGTAATCTTCTTTCAACAAATATTAATTGAGGAGATTATACCACACGCGCTCGAGTTGCTTTAAACTGTACAAAGATCTTTATAATTTGATTGAATACATTTTTCAAGACTTTGAGTTATATGCTTCAGTTATTTTAAATCCTTCAAGGTTCTTCATATAGATTTAATCAAATAAGTCATATAGGTTATGACTTGTATCAATATGATATGACATCATCAAGTGTCTGGACTGCTGGTCCGATCCTCATAATCTTTGATAATATTGTGCACTATATCATATCAAATATATCGTCGAGGATCATTTTGTATCAGTTCGCAAGCGACATAACTTGTTGAGATCTCATCACTTTCTTTGTTTTCAGGTACCTAAACTTCTTCTGAAGTTTCATGAAATGTTATGTTGTGGGCTCTTCTAGAGCTCATTTCCTCATCATTATGATCATTTTGATCATTAGCTCCTATAACTTTTCAAGGATTGTTACCTTTGAAATCGATTGGTCTACCACGCTTCATGCATATAGTAAGTTCTATCCCCCATGGAATTTAATTTTAATAGCAGAATTTTCAGCTGAAATATGATACTTAATCTTGGATCAGCAAATGCTTAAGACATTTGATTTGAATTATCTTCTGAGTGAGGATTATACTAATGATAATTTGATTCATATAACATATTTTTCAGCTGTTTATTTCCATCCCCCAAATATTAGAAAAACTAACATATACCCCCATGTTTTTTGAGAAATATATCTTTGTGTATTGTGGTAGGGAATTAATCATACATCACACATCAAAAGATAGTAAAAACATTTGATTTCTGATCTTAAACCAATTATTAGGGGAGGATTTTATCATATTTTGTTAGTCTGATGCATACAAGTGTTGTTATATGCAATTTAGAATATCTTAGACCAACACATGAAGCTTTATTCTCATAAGTAATAGTTAGCCATTAGTAGAAGGTATTCAATGCTAAACCAGCTTAGATATAAACCAACATTATCAAGATGAACTGTCTTGGTTTCATAATCTGAAGGTTATGCTCTTAATTGAGAAAAACAATCTCAAATACCAAACTGTAGGTTGACAATAAACATGCATGTAACCATCTTATATATGCATCTATAAGTGGTTCGCATGATCGGTGAACGGGCCTTTATTTACCTTTTATATATTTTAGAATCAGGGGTCTTAATCCCAAATTTAGCTGGTAGAATCAATTTATTATGAGAACAAGCAACACGAGAGAATTCTTGAAGAATCTTCTAGTTCTTTAGTATATGCTTATCTGAATTCGCAAATAACTCATTTAAAATGGAAAATGAAAACATTAAGTTTATCATGGCATGTGCTATCTCTTAGTAAACTTCTAGTTTACTATGTCACAACCTTTTGCGTTAGTAAACTTCTGATTTACTGTGTCTACTTTTGTATAAGTAGATGATTTTGCATTAGTAAACTTCTGGTTTAATGTGATACATGATACATGATATAGTACACATTGAAGAATAAGGCGGGTAATTTCTCACATACATATTATTTACCCCCTATGATTGTGGAAACATAAAAAATTTTAATTTTCCAATCAATATGATAGCCACTTGTCTTAGTAAACTTCAGGTTTACTACAACATATGTTTTGACCATAGTCATATAATATGAATGACATATTTTTATATAAACTCTTCTAGATCCTTCATTTATTATCCACAATCTAATATTTATCAGACACTACTAGCATCATATGTCTTTTAGACAAACAGTTAGCTCTTTAGGAGTTTTTGATAAATTTTGTACTACCCAATATCGCTCAGACACTTCACCAATTTTGTGACAAATGTCTCCTTCAGGGAGAAACTCCATTAACATCTGAATATTTTATATCAAAACGGTAACCACATAGTCATTACATTCTTCAGGAAAAGATACACGAGTTGTTATTTCCTTCTGGGAACGATAACGTACTAATGTGGTTGTAGTATAAAGTATTCTACAAGAATACTTTTGCCTTGGAATGATGTTTAATAAAATTTTCCAAGATATTTTACGTACAACAGGTGCGTGCGACAATGATCTTTATGCCACAAAAATAAGATTTATATCCTTTGTATTCTACCTCTTCAGGAGGTGAGTTATGGTATTTCTTCATTTACTTCAAGGAATGAAAATGTGCTTCAAAAATAACTTTGAATAGCTTATTATTTTGTTTAAGCACAGAAAGACACAATTTCATAATATTTTCCTGCTGGAAGAGAAAATTTCAATTTTGTTGCTTCTTCAGGAGAAAATTTATAATACGAAATATTGAGTATATATTCCCTCAATCATATTAGTATATTACCTCTTCTGGAGCTGAATTGTAATATATTCACTTCAAAAGCGCGTTCATATTTACGAGCTTTATTAATATTGTCACAGTCACTTCAGGAATGAATTAATATTTATCAAAAGCTCTCATCCTTCGGGGAACGGAACATAATTATCTGAGCATGCATTAATCGCACCAAATCCTGTGATGCTTCATCCTCTTTTAAGATAATGCTACTTCAGGAGCAAATCGAGGCATGAAAGTAATATAGAGAATTTTCCTCTAGTTTATCTTCAGTTGTAATCATAGAAAGCCTAAATTATTACTTCTGGTGGTCATAGGCATATACCACTTATGGTGGTTACCAAAATTTAGTTACAATGAGATATATGAAACATAACCACTTCTGGTAGTTGTATATTTCTTGTAAACTCTGCGAGAGTTAAATTGATCTAACAATATTATCCACTTTGTAATCCTTTATTAGATAATAAGGATGAAAAAAATACCAAAATAGGTATTGTAGATGTAACACATAATCAAGCAGGCAATGCTAAAGATATTAAAATATAGGCAAAAGGCTCAAATTAAATTATAAAATTTGGCCAATCCAGATGTAAGTGATATCTACATCACTACTGCCAATAAGAAAAACTCACCACCCCAAGCATATATTCAGCCTTATGATGCTCGGAATGAATAAGATCTAACCAAAGACGTAAGAGTATCACCTTACATCAGAGATGAACACTGAAATAGAAATTAAATTTGAAGTAAGTGCTCAAAATGACAGAGTCTCGTGCTGATAATACTTTATAAAATAAAGACTTTAAAGTAAAGAAATAAAAGACAAGTAGAGAGATATTTATTATTCAAATTCAAACTAATGTACATAATGAACTGAAATCTCTTCTATTTGTAAAAGAAAGGAAGATGTTGTACAAACTACTACTGCAAGCTGCTGTGTAAGCTGCTACTACAAGTTGTTGTATAAGCTGCTATTATACCAGATATGGATAATCTTCTACTGGGAGCAATGTTTATCCATACCAGAGTACTGTATGGACAAGCTCATTGTACCCCATATAGATAATCTTCTACTTGGGGTAATGATTATCCATATTGGAGTACTGAAATGATAAGCTCATTGCACCGGTATGAATAATCTTCTGTCGAAGATAATATTTATCCATAACGGAGTATCACAAGGATAAGCTTATTATATCCGGTATGAATAATCTTCTATCAGGATAATGTTTATCCATAACCGAGTACCAAAGTGATAAGCGTCTCCAGGAAGCTTATTTCTAATAGACAACTAAATAGATAAATATATTTACGGCGGAGTCCCATATGGATAAACTTCTTCACGAAGCTTATTTACAACTGAGTACTAAATGAACATGCATAATATAATATATTTATAACAATTTTATTATTATAGTGGATTGTTGTTGTTTTTGTTGTTGTTGTTGCTAAAACACACAAGTTTAATATTTTAAATTAGAGGATATGGTGTTTTTTTCAATCCACTAGGCAAGCGCCTAGGGCTAGATTTTTATTAATAACTGAAAAGAAAATTACAAACAATTAGAAAAAGTACAAATAAGGGTACAGCCAGGTAGCCATTCACATTGCCAAGAATCCTGTTTTTCATGAACGGACTAAACACATTGAAGTGGATTGTCATTTTGTGCGCGATATGCTCCAGAATGGCCTTATTCAACTGTTTCATGTCCCTACTACTCGCCAGCTCGCTGACCTTCTGACCAAGCCTTTGCTTGGCACTATACTTCATCCCGTGTTGCTCAAGTTGCAGGTGGTATCCTCCTTCAACTTGAGGGGGGTGTTGAGATAAGAGAAAATACATGATAAATACATGATATAGCCTTGTATATTCTTTGTATACTCATTGTATATTTTTGGTATACCCATGGTATATCTTGTAATGGGCTATGATGATTATTGTGTATCTGAGCCCACATGTTATTTAATTTTGGGCCGGATCACCCGACCCGACCCGATAGTGTGTAAGTTGTATATAGCCTAGGCTAGATATTTTCACATATACGGACTTCATTCTATTTTCATTTCTGATTAATAAATTCTCTCTCTCTATTCTAGAGAGTTCTCAAACGCTCCTCCTTCTCTCTAGATTCTCTCTCTACATTTTCCATGATTTTTTGGTTTAATCTCAATGTTTACATGAACTTAGGCTCCCAACGACGAACAGAGAAGAAGTAGTTTAGCATGAACTAAGACCCTTTATATAGAGATTATTCTCGTAACGAAATTTCATAAGGAAAAAGATGAATTTCTTCAGAGGGCTTCCATAGATTTTTGCCTTTTATTTTTAGCAGTTGGGGCCCAACCGTTTTGCCAAAAACTTTTACTATGATGGAATTTTTCCAAGGAGTGTATAATCGAGATTTGTTTTCAGTTCTTAACGAAATAGAGTTGTCTAACTCTTCCTCATATGATGTTTTATCTGTTAAGTCCACAGTGTCGTTGATGAATTGGGTGTTAGATATGTAAGTAGGTAGATGTGAAATTGAGGTGAGTGTCTCAAGGAAGAGTTTGGGTGATGTTGGATATCCGGTTTGTCAATTTGCATATTATGGGGATTTGGTGGGTCCATGGTTGATGGCAGCTAATTAACTAGCATGTGGGGTTTGCATTGAGTGAGAGTTGGGAATTAAAGTTTACTGAGAGAGAAAGGCAGATGGGGATTTAGAGAGACGCGAGAGGAATATCCTAGAGAGAGATAAAATTAACTCAACACAACTTTACTACTAGCTTATACTCTAACTTTCAATATCGCGTCTAATTATTATTCAATTAAACTTTAATAATTTTGTGTAGCTACATTTACTTGAGTTGTTTTAAAAAAATAACTATCCTTTTGGAGTTTTATTTTGGTATGAAAAGAGAAAAAAAAGTAAGCAAATTCTTAGAATGAGTTATTTTAGTAGTTAAATCGACGATACAAGTAGCTAACACCATATGGGTGATCATGCACAGTTTAGTAAAATGCATAACACTGTTCCATTGAATGTTGTGGTTTCAAATTTGGATACTGCTGGGACAAGGCAGACCTTTGCAGGTTACTGTACACAGGCTGGGCAGGTGTTTGATCTTGATGGACAGCATCACAGATGCAATGTGCAGCAGCTAGGAACTCAAAAAAATTGTTCAACTACATATACATCTGCAGAAGCTCTTCCAAGGACAATGCAGTCCTCTGCATATATCTTTACTTCTAGTGCACAGGCTGGCCAGGTTGATGGACAATAGATCAGGGCAATGTGCATCAGTTAGGAGATCAAATAAATGTTTCTGTTACAAAGGTTACATCTGCAAAAGATCTTCCAAGGCCAAAGGGGGATACAAATGATTCTGCCATTGTTGTAAATGAAAAGACAGTATCAATTCAGAATCCTACAGAGCATCTACTGACAAAGCAAAGTCCAATAATGAGAAGATGATCGAGCAGCGGCAGATAAGGCACAATACTAACAATAAAAACTCTACTCTGATTGGTCAAGCAAATGGAACTAAGTTGGAGGCCTCGGATAGTTTCAACAATGTACAGATCATAATGTTTTGTCAGTTCAACCAGGGGAGAAGTCGACAGCAAGTCGTACAGACGAAGAGTTTGTGCAGAATACAGGTCGACAACATATTTCAAATCAGAAGGATATGTTTAAACAAAGCAGTGTGATCAACTTCACTGATATAGCAGTTACAGTTTCTAATGAATCCGTATCTCAACGACAAAAATCAACTCTAAAATCCAAAAACAAAATGCACTATGCAGATATTAGGCCAGCTAGCACTGGACAGAACCTGCACATGGCCAACAATCAGATTTCTCCAACCATTAATTTGAAGGAAAACAGTGCATTGTTTGGACAAAGAAATGTTACAAACTTGGAGGCTTCTGATACTCGAAAATCAACTACAGAAATATTTGTTGTATCAGTTGAACCACATGAGAAGTCAACACAGGCAGTTGCTGCAGTTCCTAGCTGTCTTGAGGATTGAGATTTAACTGGATGTAATTACCAGGATAATGTGAATGAAATGCTTCAAAGAATACCAAAGCCTCATATGGTTCAAACTCAACTTAGTGTGACTACTACTAAAGGTATAGCTGATGGCGATGTCTCTAAGTGGAAAGATCATCGACATTTTTGCGCAAATTTGAAAAGGGAGCAGGAAAATACGCTTAAACAACGCTTTCTTTTCGAAAATCATCGAGTCGAAAGATTAATCAAGGATGCAATTCAAAGTCCATATCTTGAGAACTCTTTAAATGGAAAATTAAAGACCAAGTGGGAGGCTCCAGATTTCATTCCAAGTAAGCCTCCTGGTTGCACATGCATTAACTTCCTAGATACACCACCAAACATTGCGGATGGCCACATTGGATTGAGTAAGTCAGGTGCTATCTTGATGAAAAATGCAACATGGTCCGACAAGAAACCAAATGTTAGGCAAATTCCAATGAGAGCGGCCAAACAAAAGCAGGATACTACAATTTCGTCATCGAAGTCCAACCGTTCAAAAAATAAAAGATGATTCTTGAATACTTTTTGAACAAGTTAGAGGAGAAAGAAATAGAAATACAACTTGAAGGTTATACAAGATTGGAAAATAAGGGACAACAATCAACTGGGTACTACATATTATTTTACCACTTTTTTAGTATCCTTATTTGTAATCTCATCACAGAGTATGTTATAAACTCTGTGATGATCATAAAATATTTAGTCATGTCAAGTTCTTATTTTATGCATTCTTTTTTATAAGTAAGGTTGCCAAGCCTCAATAGGATTAGCACGGTAAGATTAGCCCAGTTTGTGTTTAACAATACCTTAATTAGGGCCCTGTATTTAGCCTCAGCAGAAGACAAAGAGACCACTGGTTGCTTCTTAGATTTCCAACTAATCAAAGAACCACCCAGAATAATACAGAACCCAGTAACAGACCTCCTTGTATCAGGGCAGGCAGCCCAGTCACTATCAAAATAACCAATAACATTGAAATCATTGCAATCAGAATAAAAGAGACACAGAGAAGAAGTCCCCTTAAGATATCTCAGGACATGAAGAGCAGTAGTCATATGGGGGAGTCTGGGGCATTTGAGGAATTGACTCAGATATTGCACAGCAAAACAGATGCCAGGCCTAGTATGGGTCAGAAATAAGAGCTTACCAACAAGACTCCTATACTGATCAGGAGAGGGTAAAAGGTCACCAGACTCAGCATGTAATTTTACATTAATATCCAAAGGACATACAACAGAAGAGACATTGGAACAGTCAAACTGTTGCAGCAAATCACAAATATATTTGTGCTGATTAAGGATCATCCCACCAGGAACAGATGACATCTGTATGCTTAAAAAGTAATGTAAGGACCCTAGGTCCTTAATTTTAAATTGATCATCCAGAAACAGTTTCAGATCAGCAATTTCATCACAGTCATCCCCAGTAAGAATAATATCATCAACATAAACAGCTACAATCACAAGGGACCATGGTGTACCTTTGATGAATAGGGAATAATCATTCAAAGAATGCATATAGCCTCTAGAGTAAAGGGCAGAAGACAACTTCGCATACCATTGTCTGGAAGCCTATCTGAGCCCATATAGGGATTTGTTTAATTTGCAAACAAGGGGAGCAGGAGAGGCAGATGGGGCAAAAACAGAGGCAGGGGCAGAAACAGTTAAACCTGGAGGAAGTTTCATATACACCTCCTCATCCAAATCACCATGCAAGAAAGCATTATTAATATCAAGTTGAAATAAATTCCAATGTTTTTTCACAGCCACAGCAATAAGACACTTAACTGTGCACATTTTAACCACAGGAGAAAAGGTGTCAGTGAAGTCAATACCTTCAACCTAAGTATCACCTCTAATGACAAGTCTGGCTTTATACCTTTCAGCACAACCATCAGCCTTGTATTTTATTTTATAAACCCATTTACAGCCAATGGGTTTCTTACCAGGAGGAAGAGGAACAACATCCCAAGTATGGTTAGTGTCCAAAGCATCAAACTCCTGTCTCATGGCAGCTTGCCATGCTGGAACAGATGCAGCCTGAGATTAATATAGAGGCTCAGATTCCAAAGAGGAGGAAGATGAACCAGAGAAGGCAGGTAGTTGACAGATATAATCCTTAAGATAGGAAGGAGGATTATACTGTCTTTTGAGACTTTCTGTAAGCCAAAACAGGAGGTGAGATGTCAGGATTGAATAAGAAGGGACGGCAGAGTCAGTAGAGGCAGGGACAGTATAAGGCACCTGCACGGATGTGGGAGAAGAGGGAGGAGAGAGAAGTATGGAAGAATCAGAATCATCATCATGTTCTCCAAAAGTAACAAAGGGAAAAGATGAAGCAGAAGGATGAGCAGAAGAAGACACAGTTTTAAAAGGAAAACATGATTCATGAAATATGACATCCCTGGAGACCAAATATTTTTTTGAAGCAAGATCATACAATCTATAACCCTTTTTGCCAAAAGGATATCCCAGGAAAACCCAAGGGATGGCTCTTGGCATTAACTTGTCCCTTTGAGGGATTAGGACAGTGGCATAGGCAAGGCAACCAAATGTCCTCAAGTGAGTATAGGTTGGAACTTTCCCATACAAGACTTCATGAAGAGATTTATTATGAAGTAATATGGTGGGTATTCTGTTTAGTAGGTAGGTGGCAGTCAATAAACAATCCCCCCATAAAGATACAGGCATGCCAGATTGAAAAGGCAAAGCCCTACAGGTTTCAAGGAGGGTTCTATGCTTCCTCTCAACAATACCATTCTGTTGAGGGGTATGAGAGCAGGAGGTTTAATGTATGATCCCCTAGCTGCTAAAAAAAGTAAATACCCTCAATGCTATATCCCAATTCCAAGGCATTGTCACTTCTAATAGTTTGAACCACAGCATTGAATTGGGTTTTAACTAGAGAAAGAAATGACTTAAGCATAGAAAAAGCATTGCTTTTGGATCCCATTAAATGTGTCCGTGTTGCCCTAGAAAAATCATCAACAATTGTAAGGAAGTATCTACAACCAGAAGAGGTTGGAGTATGATAAGGTTCCCAAGTGTCCACATGAATCAGTTGAAAGGGTCTAGAAGTCTTAATGGAACTATCAGGAAATGGAAGCCTAGTTTGTCTTGCCGTAGGACAGACTGAACATGGAAAAGGTTGTTTGGAAGCAAATGGAAAAGACAAACCAGAAATACATTTCATATTTGCAAAAGGAGTATGAGCAAGTTTTAAGTGCCAAATGTAATTCATGTCAGATGTAAGATCATTATTACAGATGGAACTATATACATGTGAAGGCAATGGAACAGCCTTGATATCAGACAAAAAGTCATCATTACAAGAAACAGACACAGAAGGCAGTGCAACAATCTTGCTATCAGACAAAGTGTCATCATTACAAGAAGCAGACACAGAACAAACAGAAGTAGTAGAGAAACTAACAGAGAAAGAAGGGGAAGGAGGAACCCAAGCCAGTTTATATAAGCCAGCAGCTTCTCTACAAAAATCCAGAGGCCTCCTCAGAGAAGGGTCCTGTATCATGTGTAGTAAGCATGAATGTTCAGTGAACATAACTATACAATGTAATTGCTTCACTAACTTGTGGACATAAATCAAGTTGTGTTTAAAAGAAGGAACCAGCAGTACATTGTGAAGAGTGATGGAAGGAGTCAATGTAAAAGAGCCTGTGCATGTTACTTTTACTTTATAGCCATTAGGAAGAGTGACAAGATATGGCAAAGTTAAAGGTGTGATGTTAAAAAGTAACTGTTTATCATGTGGCATGTGATTAGAGGCACCTGAATCTATAATCCAGGTGACAGAATTAATATTAGTAAGAAGGCAGAGTTTGGAATCAGAAATAGGGTTCTCAGTTAACATTGTACCATCAAAGTTAGCAGCATACATGGGAGGAGGAGTTTGAGCAGTGGAGTCCCCTAACTGGGTCTGGTGTAATAAATTCATCAACTGGTCATAATATTGTCTGCTCAACCCTGGTATCACAGAACTCTGGCCATCTATTTTTGCAACAGATTGATGGCTTTCAGGAGGATTCCCTTGGGGAACAGACATATATCCTTCAGAATGAGGAAAACCAGACCAGCACTAAGATGAGCAGCAGCAGGTCTCCTCCCCTTGTTAAAATTTGTACTTTGTGGATACCCATGGATCTTGAAACACTTATCAATTAAGTGTCCAGATTTTTTACAGTATCTACAGAATAAAGGTCCTTTGGCTTGATCAAAATTGACTCTCTGTCTGAAAGGAGAAGGAGGAGTAGACACTGTGGCCTTGTTAAATCCAGCAAGCTGCCTATTAGTATGGACATTAAAAGAGACAGAGTCTGGATTAAAATAAGAAGGAGACTGGACTTGTCTTTGCTTCTCATCATTGAGGACCATATTATAGACATTGTCAAGAGTTAGAGGAGGCTGCATCATCAAAAGATTACTCCTTACCCCCATATATGCTTCATTCAGACCCATTAAAAACTGAAAGACCTTATTGTCATCACTTTCCTGTACTATACCATCTTTGGCAGCACAAACACATATTTGACCATGATTAACACACATTGAATCAAGTTCACCCCACAGACCTTTTAGCTTATTAAAATACGAAGATATATCTAAGGACCCTTGAGAGGTATGGGACAACTCTCTTTTCAACTCAAAAATTTTGGTCCTGTTTGCAATGCCATATCTGGCATGAAGTTGGGACCATATACTTTATGCAGTATCAGAATACTGCACACTTTCAGCAATTTGTGGGGAGAGGGAGGCAGTTAACCAAGAAATCACCATGTTATTGCACCTATCCCATAACCTTTGTTGAGCCACATTAGTGGCTGATCGGGAGCACGTGCCATCAACAAAACCAATCTTATTTTTAGCAGATAATGCAACAAATATTTTTCTCCTCCAACCCCCATAACCACTTCCCGAGAAGGGAGTGGGAACGAGAGAGACCCCAGGGACATCAGAGGAGTATACAAAGAGAGGACTGGTAGAGTCTACCGAGGAGGAGGTACCAGTATTCGTATTAAAAGTCATGATTAATGCACCAGTTTGAAAAGAAAAACAGTTTCGACAAACAAAATATCACGAAACCAGATATTCACACACGAAGCCAAATAATCACACACAAAGTATACAATACTCAAGAGAAGTACAGAGTTACCCTCCTTCTTAGCGACGGGAGAAGATCGGCCTTCAGTCAATCAAAGAAAACCCTAGGTACAAAACCCTAGGTGCAACCGTTGCAAACCTTACTAGAAATATAGTCAGGGATGTCGAAAAGTCACCCTAAACATCCACTGAGTGAAGATCGAGCCACCGGATAGCAGTAAAACGCTAGGTTAAACCACTAGAAACCCTAGAAGCCGATAGGTCACCGAAAAATCACCCAAAAATCATCGGAAAACCTCCCAGAATGTTCGAGTGGAGAAGATATATTCAGATATCACGAAGAAAATCTCAGAAAAGCATCCAATTTAGATCGGGATCGTCATCGACCATAAGGTCTCAGAAACACCCCCAAAAAATCTCAAAAGAGACTTCAACCAGAACAACGAGATGCAGAAAAACATAGTCGGATCGTCGTCTAGGCTCTGATACCATGTAAACATGAGATTAGACCAAAAAATCATGGAAAATGTAGAGAGAGAATCTAGAGAGAAGGAGGAGCGTTTGAGAACTCTCTAGAATAGAGAGAGAATTTATTAATCAGAAATGAAAATAGAATGAAGTCCGTATATGTGAAAATATCTAGCCTAGGCTATACACAACTTACAGACTATCGGGTCGGGTCGGGTAATCCGGCCCAAAATTAAATAACCTGTGGGCTCAGATACACAATAATCATCATAGCCCATTACTAGATATACCATGGGTATACCAAAAATATACAATGAGTATACAAAGAATATACAAGGCTATATCATGTATTTATCATGTATTTTCTCTTATTTCAACAGTTCATTGTTTCAGCAGCTCATGATGCTCTATGGGTATGATTACCAGAACTTTCAACGGAGTTTTATGATTTTGAAACAATGAAAAAGGTAAGAAACAAGATAGGGCAACTCTTAAATGTTGATACCTGTACAACCACTACTACAAGGGGTAAGTATGCCCGTATATGCATTGAGGTGGAGAAACCTCTAAAAACATATGTCAATATAGGCACTTACAAACAGGTCTTGCTCTATGAAAGTCTAAACCTACTATGTACAAAGTGTGGTAGATTTGGGCGCGCATGCTGGAATTGTCATTTTACACCAACATCACCCCTATATTCTCTCCCTTCCATTAATCCCAACACACCCAGTACCTCCTCCATAATCCCCATAAATGACTCTGAGTGGGAAATTATTACTTTTCCTAAAAAAATAAAATACAAGATACGGTCGAAGCACTCAATGTAGACTACCAACTGAAGTTCCAAATTCTCCTACATCTTCTCACAACACACAAACGGGGACAAGAAAGGCGGCGACCATAGGAGATACACAGGTAACTCCAGGTAAGGTAGCAAACCCTAATATTAATCATGTATGGGCCAACAATATTAAACAAAACATATTTTCCATCTAACCAATAACCTTTATTGACTAAGAACACTTTGGCAATTAAAAAGATTTGGATTCTTCTTCTGAAACTATCACGATTGGGCCTTCTAATCCAATACCCAATGGACCTATAGGCCCAATATTGTTAAATGATGCAATAATGGGTCAAATACCAACAGAAGCTGTTAAAGAATATTAAAAAAAAATCCCATCCCTGTCAACTCTAGCTAATGCACTACACACAATACCTACGACCAAATACTATAAACCTTACTTCAAATAACTCGAATATATTTATAACAAATAAAACTATAGTTACTAAAGACCTAATGGAAACCCAGCCTCTATCACCTCCATCTCACATAGACCATACAGGTGGCTCAAACATCACTCTAACTAGACCTACAGATGACAGGTCGGAAGCAACCTCTGACAAAATATACACAAAATCAATCTCAGCCCACTTAGAAGCTATCTCTTTGCATGGCACCCAATCCTGCCCAATCACCGTACTACCTTCCACAAACATACGCTACTCTTCTACAACTCCAATGGAATACAATGATTTCCCTCCATGTGATCATCCATTATCAATAGCTAACCCTATACCTAGCATACTACAACCGCTATTACCCCTTCCACTACACCACATACACACACTAACACTAATACTAACACGGACTCCACTCTGCTGAGTCATAATATAACACGGCCAAAGTAATCTACCCAACATGCAACGACCTTGGTACACCATATTCAGAGAAAATAACAAGATCAACAACCAATATTTCCACTTCCCACGCTTGATAATAAGCGGAGCACCTCATCCAAACCCCACAACCCCATTGATATACACCACACAGACTCCACCAGTAGAATATCCACTCTAGTCGTAGTTAGATATGGGGCTACAGGGTTATGCTCTAATATTCACATTGGAACTAAACAATCAGGAAATAGTTATACTAGTCAGAACCCAACTCATCTGGTGGAGATTGTAACAGAGGATATGAGATTAAGGATGGAGGCAGTTGCTTAGAGTCCAACATTCACACATCACTGATGATCAACCACAACCGGCCTTCATCATCAATAACATCACCATGGGCACACCCACCAACTCTCCTATTGTGTAGTTTCCATCAAATCATGGGAATGCTCCCATTCTATCCACAACACCATACAGGGATGATATATGCCCCATGGTTTCAACACATGAACTCATTCTCACCACTACACACGATCCTGTCTCCAACAAGCACATAGGATCCACTCTCCCCACTCCTGAGTCCTCCAATCACTCCACCTCCATCGCCCAACGAACTAGGAGAACAAACAAGGCTAGAGCTAGCAAAAATAATGGCGAAAATGAGGGAAACCCAGCAAAGTTCATATGGCTAAAGGGGTTCTATCTCTACAACTTCAAAGAGCAGTACGCAAAAATATTCATACTCAAATGCCCTCCAGAGCTTACCACATCCAGTGTCAACGTCAGGGCAAATCCAAACCCACATGAGAGGAAATATTTGGTAATAATTCCCTCCCTATGACAAACTACTACAAGAAACCCTCAAACGCACGCTCCATTAGGAGTGACGAGTGACATTACTGACCTAGATAAAGCTACCAACCCACAACCTATCATGAATTTAGTAGTATGGAATTGTAGAGATTTAAACAATGCAGAGATTAGAAGACAATTCAGATCGCTTTTGGATAATTATAGACCAGTCGTAGTTGTATTACTAGAGACACGCATGCATGATCACACTGTTTTGAAGAATGATTTCAATTTCTCCAACATGGCACAAGTTTAGGCACACGGAATGTCTGGTGGTATAGTCAAAATGTGGCATGCTGAATTTGTAACTGTGGAGGATCTTTCCATGACCACATATAGGATGTGCACTGTATGGTCTAAGTATGGCCTAACCCTATTAAATGATTGTTTTCGTCCATTTATGTAAATAACTCTACTTCTTTACGTAAAATACTTTAGGATAATTTAAAATATATTCATAATTCCTATAGGGGTCCTTGGTTAGTTGGGGGAGACTTTAATGAGGTAATTAGAGAAAATAAAAGATTTGGTGGAAACCTATCAATAATACAATGGTGGATGTCTTTGCACACTGTATAAACTATTGTAAGTTAGTATACCTAGGGTTTAAGGGTAGTCGGTGTACATGGACAAATAAACAACGTAATGGACATACTATACTAAAAATATTAGACAGACTCCTAGCAAGTTATGATTGGCTTCAACTGTTCCCAGAAAAAGTAGTGCAACACATCTCTCGGACATACTCAGACCATTGCCCTCTACTTGTCACACTAGAACCCAACAGAATATCTAGGAATAATATATTTCGATTTGAAAAAAACTGGACAACCCACCCTACTTTCACAATATAATTCAGCAGTCCTGGAAAAATACCTCTTCAATAGTTGAAGCTACGACTAACTTTCAAGAAAATTTCACATATTGAAATAAGCAGACTTTTGGCAATCTTTTAAAAATAAAGTAAACTACTAGCTAGAATTAATGGAATTCAAGCATACATTCTCTACCCCACTAGCACTTCTCTCCAAAATTTAGAAATTCAACTAAATTATTTAGTGATTTACTAAAGCAAGAGGAAGATTTTTGGAAAGTAAAATCAAGAATTCTTTGGTTAAACGAAGGTAATGCTAACCAGGGACGGAGGTACAGTAGTGGATGCGGGTTCGGGCTAACCCAGTAACTTTTCCCGAAACTCTATATTTGTATTGAGAAATTTATCATATCTATATAAATATATCATGCTGAACCCAGTAACAAAAGAGGCCTGGGTTCAATGGTAAGTGCAGTGGATTCTTTGGAAAAAGATGTGAGTTCAATTCCCCAATGAAGCAATTTTTTATTTCTTTTTTTAAATATATTTTTTCTCAAATTGAATGACAATGTTTTATTCATTACCTCTCAACTTAAGTACTTAACGTGCTTATTTCTTTGTTTAACAGAAGCTTCCCAACTTTTAATTCTTTAAACACAAACTTTTTCTTCCAATTCTCAAATTAAAAAAAAGGCTAGGGTTCTACTGAGTTTTCTTCCAATTCACAAATCAAAGAAAAGCTAGGGTTCTGCTGCTGCCTATGCTAGGGTTCGTCAGTTCATCTCATGAGGTAAACTTTGCTTTTTACCAACCCTACCCATCTGGCCATCTTGACAAAAGTACTGAGTTTCACTAGTTTTATTTTGGGACCAGTAAAGAAAGAATCTTAGGGTCTTAAATATTTATTTTTCCTCTATTAATTTGTGAAGTAAATTGTCATAACGAATAATCTAATCAAGAAGACAAGTAGACAATTAAGCACGGTTTTAATTGTTGAATCAAACAATGAAGATGTTTGCTTGAATTTGGAAATTTGGAGTTGATTGATGTAACTTGACACAAGTTAGATGTCATCTCATAATTTTGTAACTGAAATAAAGTACATGATAATTTACTCTTTTACTTCAAGTAAATTTCTATTTTGTTATTTTTGGGATGAAAGCTGGGTTCAATTTTGATGATTTTGAAGCTTACCAGGTACTTCGATTTCCCGATTTATTTGACCTTTGTTCCAAGGTATAAAAATTGCACAGCATACTCATTGATTTGAATTTTCATTTACTGCTAGACTTGTAAAGAAGAAAATCTTCATATATCTACAGTAGAGCTACAGTAGAAGAAAACCTAGTGACTTTTTTCGAGACCCTGTACTTGTAATTTAGAACTCATACACTTATAAACATAGCTCCGCCTCTGATGCTAACACAAAGTTTTTTCAAATGTCTACCTTACAGAGGCGTAGGCGTAATTGCATCAATGCTTTAAAAGATAGTGTAGAAAATTAAATTTTTGATCCAATACAAATTCACTTATAAAATTTTCAATACTACAATACCCTATTCCAAACACAACACTCAATAACTTACAAAAAGCAAGCTCTCTTCTCCTTTCAACCTTTCAAGGCACCTAGTCCTGATGGCCTTTATCCGTATTTCTTCCAAAAACTTTGGAGAGAAGTGAGTCACTCAGTTATAAATTATTGTTGCAATGCTTTCAAACAAAGTAAAATTCCGGAAGATATTAATAAAACTAACTTGTGCCTAATTCCTAAAAAACATGACTCATCCATCACCCAATATCGTCCTATAAGTCTTTGCAATACAATTTACAAAGTCAATTGTAAACCGTCTCAAACCTTTTATACAAAAAATAATAGGTCCAACACAGTTAAATTTCCAACAAAGAAAGTGAGCTTCTGACATTGCAATCACTGTACAGGAAATTCTTAACCACTTCAAAATAAGAAAAAAGGACGAACGGTCCAAATGTTTCTAAAACTAGACTTGAAAAAGGATTTTGATAAGCTTGAATGGTCCTTAATAAAAAACACACTCCAATACTTCAACTTACCAAACAATCTAATCTCCCTCGTAATGTCTTGTATTGCAACGTCTTCCGTATTTATATTGATAAATGGATCACGTACAAAAAATATCAACCATTTAGGGGTATACGCTAAGGAGATCTATTATCTCCTTATATATTTATTATGTGCTTGAAACGCCTCTCACGTAATATATTCTAATTAGTAGATTACCAATTATTGAACCCATAGAAATTTCTCAAAATGGAATTCAATTATTATAATTTTTTTCGCAAACAACATCGTCATGTTGTCTAAAGTAAATAATACAATCCGCAACACTATCATTGACACCCATAATATCTTTAACAATTTAGCAAGCAAACTATTAATTTTCAAAAATCAAAAATATTCTTCTCCAATAACTACACCACTGAAACCAAAAATCATATTCTATCTTGCTTTAGCATGAGTGAAAAAAAAACTTTGGTAAATACTTGGGTTTCCCCATATTTAAAATAGACCTAATAAATCAAACTTTCAATTCCTATTAGATAACTTCAAGGCTAGACTTCTAAACTAGATGTAATGACCCGACCCGTCATTTCTTGTATTTCAGTCCTGTTATCCCCGTTTTATGATTTCCCCGTGTGTAATTATATGTGTTTGGTAAGTTTGAGGTGGCTTGGGTTGAATTTTGATAGAAATGAGACAAATAGTCTCTTTAAGGAAAAGCTTAAGTTGGAAAAGTCAACCGGACTTATGAATTAGAGGGATCAGAACGGATTTGCGATGGCTCGACTAGTTTCGGAGGATGATATATGACTTAGGAGATAAAACGGAAGTGAATTAAGAGGTCCGTTGTGGAAGTTAGTCAAGTTTGGCGAAGTTGGAATTTCGGAGGAATCCGGTCGATAGGTGAGAATTTGATCCGAAGGTCGGAATGGAATTTCGAGAGTTACAGTAGTTTCGTTAGGTGAATTTGAGTATGTGTGCAAATTTTCAGGTCATTCAGGCTTCGTGTGGTTGGTTTCGACATCGAATGTGAATTTGGAAAATTCTAAGTTATCTTAGGCTTTGATTTGAATAAAATGGTGATTTTTGGTGTTTATGTTGGTGTTTTCAGAGCTCGAGCAAGTTTGAATGAGGTGTTTGGTCATAATGGTGTTTCTGGTTTGGACCCCGGGGGCCTCGGGGTGATTCCGGACGTTTAGACGAGGAATTTTGGAGGTTAGACATGAAATATGCCTGCTGCTTCAGGTATTTTTGCGGAAGCGGGATAGGGACCGCTTAAGCGGTGTCTGCAGAAGTGGACTAGTAGCCGCAGAAGCGGCCAATGGTGAAAGGTCAGGGAACGCTGAAGCGGAAGGGTGACCGCTGAAGCGGGTCCGCAGGAGCGGAAGAATGACCGCAGAAGCGGTCTTCGGATTTAATGAAAAACCGCAGAAGCGGACTTAGACCACAGAAGCGGAAGTCGCTTAGGCGACTTGGGAACCGCAGAAGAGGAAACTGGGCAGATCTTAATAATCAATAGCATCGCGATTGAGAAGAGAAGAAAACATTTTAGACCTCGGCTAAGGCGATTTTGGTGCGATTTTGGAGGGGATTTCGGGAGAGATCATCAGGTATGAACCCTTATACCTTGAATATGTAATTATGGCTTGAATCCATGGATTATACACTAAGAAATTAAGGTTTTAAATGTCAAAAATGGTGGTTAGGACTTGAAACCCAAGTGAACTTTAAGTGATGAATTGAGGGGTCAAATGGACTCCGATTTTGATAAATTTGTTATATATGGACTCGTGTCGTGATAAGGATCATTTTGTTATAAAGTTTTCTGAATTTCGAGACGTGGCCCGGGGGCTCGGGTTTTGCTAATTTCACGAATTTTAATATTTTTCGAGTTCTTTCAATTGGGTTATATTCCATTAGCTTATTGTAATGTATTCGTTGTGGTTTTGGCCATACTCATCGCTCGTAGAGGTTGATTTGAGGAAAAAGGGCATTTCGAGCTAGTCTACGGCCGGCTAGAGGTGAGTAATGCTAGTAAATATTGTTCAGAGGGTTTGAAACCCCGGACTTTCACATCGTAACGCTATATTGAGGCGAGACACGCACCCCATGATAAGTGCGGGGTCAGATACTATTGGGGATTGTGACTTGGTCCATCCCGAGTGAGATATACTATATTGGCGTATGCTACGCACACTGTGATGATTATTATTGGGCTTTATGCCGTGTTTGGGGCCTAGTGCCGACTTGTATAATCCTTCGGGAATTGGTATTACTGTTTAGCATGATTGCATATCATTTTCTATCAATCCATGATTTTAAAGCACTGTTTTAGAAACCCAGCCACATTTTCTAAAGTTTCAAACTCGTATGCTATCTTTTAAACATATCTCGACTAAGGATCATTGTTTATAAATGCCCAAGGGGATTTTTTATACTTCCTGGACTGATATTGGGTGTCTCGGGCTACGCGCCGCAGCGGTGATTGGAAAGAGTGGTAACTTGGACACTGTATGATATGAGCGGTCAGGTAACTTGGACTGACATGGTTTGATTGTTTGCCACTAGATGGCTGGTTATTGCGCTTGGGCTGTAAAAGCCCCTCCGGAGTCTGTACACACCCCAGTGATTGCCGTCGACGATAAATGTTATGGGTGGCTCGGGCTGCACGCCGCAGTGAGTACTGGATTGTACCATCATATGCATTGCATCGCATCCTTGCATTTGCATCTTCTTTATATAGATATATATTGTTTAGCTGTTCAGTTTTAGATATTGTTTTACTATGTTCTTTAGCGTACTTTGTGTATTTACTGTGTTTTCTTACTTTCGGAGCATTATTTACTGTTGTTACTCACTGGGTCGGAGTACTCACATTACTCCCTGCACCTTGTGTGCAGATCCAGGGCATTCTCAGGCGGATTAGATCCTGCAGTTGTCATATTCAGCAGTTCGGAGTGTTGAGGTAGCTGCACGGCGTTCGCAGCTATCGACTCTCCTCCCCTCTATCTTTATTTTCTTATTACTATCGTACTTTCAGCTTTGAACAAACTTATATTATATTGGATTCATCTTTTGGAGGCTCAGACTTGTGACACCGGGTCCTAGACGATTGATGGTTGTATTCAGCATTTATTCGCTCTGTTTTGAAATTTAAATCTCTCATTGTTTTGAGCATATTGTTTCTTTTACATCTCTAAAGCTGGGAATGTTGGTAATGAGGTCGGGCTTACCTAGCCTTACGGACGGGCGCCATCACGACCGGGTTTGGATCGTGACACTGGAAGACTAATTTCCAATCACTAGAAGGTAGAATTACACTCATTAAATCTACCTTTTCTAGCTTGCCAAAACACATAATGTAATATATTTTTATTCCTAAAAATATTATCAACAAAATGGAGCAATATATGTGTAACTTCCTTTGGGGCACTACTCACAAAAAAAATCACTTAGTCAATGGGAAACAAGTTACCACTCTAAAGAATTTGGGAGGCCTAGGTATACAGAGGGTTGATTTAAAAATTGATGCTCTACTAGCAGGGCTAGCCTGACGCGTATTTCACTCACCCAATCAACCGTATACATAAATATAAGCACAAACGTACAATAGGAACTTTCTCTAATACTTGGCACAATATCATCTTGGGCTGGGAAAAATGCCAACATGGTATTCAATGGAAAGTGGATATCAATTCTAATATCTAACTTCTGAAATGATGCATGGATTGCTCCCAACACCACAATTCGATCCTTAATACATGGTCCTATTAAGGACTATAGGTACCTATATAGCTCGAAATGAATGGAAATGGACAAAAATCTCTTTTAACATTATTAGCTTTTTACAAAAAATTGTCAGTAGATTCAATGTGCCTGTCTACACCAACAAATTTGACACTATCTACAGGGGATTATCCAATCATGAAAATATATCGTAGAATCAATGTATTCCAAGTTATTACAGCAGGATAAACACAACAGCCCGCACACCTCTTTACATATTGAATTATTTCATCTATGTGTTAAATTCCATCTAACAAGGTTAGAAAGAAGATTTACTCCGCTTCAAAGTTCCATTTCGGCTCCCAATCCTCTTCTGACAACTCAAATTGATGTCCAACGCTCCAAGACTAGTCAATAATTGTGCAAACCCATAAATATATACTCAAATACTCATTATAATTCAATTTTTAACCCTGATTGAAAAGTCGATAAAAAATTACCCTCGGGTCCACGTGCCCGGATTTAAAATTTTTTTTAAGATAAACATTATCCATAGTTTATTCTCAATTTCATGCCTAATTCGTGGTTAAAATTCAAAAATACCATGCTTTTGTAGGTTTTCTACCAAAACCCTAGATTTTCACTAATTTTCCATGAATTTCCATGTTAAAATCTATATATAGTCCAAGTATTTAACTTGCAATAGGTGGGAATCACTTGCCTTGATATAGATGATGAAGACGGAGCTCCAAAACCCGTAGGCCTTCTCACATGGAGGAAATGAGATGAAATGAGCCAAACCCATTTTTTGCAAACATATACACTGCCAGGCAAACCTTCTTCGCATTCGCGAAGCTCTACGATCTCACGCCCAGAATTCTCAATTCGTGTTCGCGACCCTTTGATCGCGTTCGTGAAGGCATGCTGACCCGCCCATTCACATTCGCGTTTGCGTAGGCCGAATGGCCTTAGGCCCAGCTCCCTCCTTTCTTCTTCACGTTCGTGTCACCTTGGTCGTGTTCGCGTTGAGCATTTTCCTCTCTAGCTCCAGCTCCTCTTTGCAAACCACTGCTTCGCGTTCGCGAAGGCCAAATCCAGCACCCCCAAAATTTCTTCTTCGCGTTTGCGAAGAAGGAAACCAGTGACCAGAATGAGCAGTTCCAAAACAGCTCCAAATGATCTGAAACAACCCTGAAACACAACCGATGCCTCCAGGACCTTAACCAATTATACTAAAACATCCCAAAATACATTACGAACTTAGTCGAGCCTTCAAATCACATTAAATAATGTCAAATTCATAGATTGCACTCCATTCCAAGCTTAATAACTTTTAGAACTTAAAACTTCTATCTTCGATGCTGAAACCTATCAAATCACGTCCGATTGACCTCAAATTTTGCAGACAAGTCACATTCAATATTATGGACCTACTCCAGCTTTCGAAATCAGAATCCGATCCCGGTATAAAAAGTCCACTCCCGGTCAAACTTTTCAAAAATATTCAAATTTCTAACTTCTGACAAACGACTCCGAAATGACTTGCGAACCTCCAAATCCACATTCAGATGCGCTCTCAATACCAGAATCACCATACAGAGCTATTCCCAGACTCAGAATCTCAAACAGACATCAATAACATTAAAACGCACTTCAACCCAAAACTATGAATTTCTTCCAAAATGCCAATTTCCACAATAGGTGCTGAAATGCTCCAGGGTCATCTAAAACCTGATCCGAACATATGCCCATGTTCGAAATTATCATATGAATCTACTGGAACCTTCAAATCCCGATTTCGAGGTTGTTTACTCAAAAATCCAACCTTAGTTAATTCTTCCAACTTAATCTTCTGAATTAAGAATTCTCTTTCCAAATCAACTCTGAACTTTCAAAATTCTAGTTTCGACCATGTGTACAAGTCATAATATCTTAACTGAAGCTGCTCAAAGCCTCAAATTGCCCAACGACGCGCTAGAGCTCAAAACGATCAATCGGATCGTTGTACATATTTTTATATTCTTCTTCCTTTTTCCTTCTGTTTATTTTCTTTTATTCTTGTTCCTTTTCTAATTTCATTTAACTCATTTTTTCTCTTATCTTTTTCTCTTCATAATCTTATTTCAATTATTATTTTTCTTCTCTTTTTTGTTATTCCTTTGTTTTTCTATACAATAAGAAAAGATAAATATTTGTTCATCTCCTTTTAAATATAACTGGTATAATAGATATTTTGTCCTTTTTTCTTATTTTTATTCAATTATGAAAATAATTTATACATTATAATTGTTTTCTCTTCTCTTTTTTGCTTTTATTTTCTTTTTTTCTTCTTTTTAGATTACATTTACTATTCTATCAAATCATTTTTATTTTCTTTTTTTCGTAATCAAATTATGCACATATTTGGGGCTCCTTTATTTTGTTATTTTTATTTATTTTAATTTTTATATATTAATTATTAGAAAATAACTTACTTTAGCATATAGTATATCAAAAATAATATATTAGTAGCAGTTGAACACTCACATATATCACATACTGACAGGGTATATGATATCGAGAACTCTGTTAGAAAATTAAATAAGAAATTTTTTTTAAAAAAAAAAATTAAAATATATCAAATTTAAATATATTGTTAAATTATGTCGTATACTGTAATAATATGTTGTTGCAGTAAATTATACACTATTGAATTACATATTTGTCACAATCCAAATTATCCACTATCAGGATCGTGATGGCGCCTAACATTGTACCCGCTAGGCAATCCAACATTACTGATTATTTTACCTTTTTCCTTTATCTTTTAACAGCTTACAAGTTAACAAAAATAAATCAGCGTAATAAATGTGAAAGAACAAAATTTAACAGATTATCTTCATGCAAATAATGAAACCATAATAAAACTTCACCCAAAACTCCTGTCACTACTCGCTAACAGTCTACGAAAACTACAAACAAGGGCCTGAACAAAGAAATACACATCTGTCTCGAAAATAGATAAAATAAAAAAGAAACTTGATAGAAGGAGAAGCCAAGGCCTGTGGACGCCTGTAGGACTACCTCGGGTCACCACTGGACTGAAGGCAGCCACCCAACCCTACTCACGCGGTCCGACACTGAGATATGCACAGAAAGTACAGAGTGCACTATTAGTACAACCGACCTCATATACTCGTAAGTGTCAAGCCTAACTTCGGTAAAGTAATGACGAGGTTGGGACACGACAAACATCATAAACATGTGAAGTTAATCAGTATAGTAACATAATAACACGTAATAAAAACTATTCAGATATGTATGGGAAGGGGCAACATGCTATAAGGGTTTCAATATAAAGAATTACAGCAATAAAGGAATTTAAACACTTAAAACGCTTGTACGGATAAAAGCAAATGAACACAACAAATAGAAAATGCACGGCATCATCTTTTGTGCTTTTACTCTCAATCCTCACCATGCAATCAATCATAGAAATATGCACGACATCACCCTTCGTGCTTTATCACTCTTTCTCACCATATGAATAATAGCAATATGCACAATATCACCCTTCGTGCGTTAGTTCTCTTCCTCACTATATGCACCAATATAAATGTAAATGTGCACGACATCACCCTTCATGCTTTATCACTCTTCCTCACCATATGCATAAGTATGAATGTGCATGGCATCACCCTTCATGCTTATCACTCTTTCCTCACCAAAACAGTAGAAGCAATAACATCCTAGCAAGAGAATCAACAATAGAAATTAATACACCATGTCAAGGGAACCAGTTATAACCAATCTCGTTTCAACAGTTAACTTCACAAAATAAATCTCAACTTGAGTCAATACTCAACAATGGTCAATTACCAAAAAATTATCATAAGTCTTGTTCAACATAGATATTCATCAATTTAAGCATGGATGGTACATAATAAGAGTCACAACAGTCACAGTATAAGACTCCCGGCATGCTTGACACCAACGTATAGATAATCGTCATAACACCTATATGTCGTACTCAACACTAACACGTAGCAAATAAGACAAAAATACATATTCGCTTAAACTAAGGTTATGCCAAACACTTAGCTCGATTCCACGGCCAAATTCAAGCCTCAAATACCATTTTACCCTTACATTCTACCTCTAGTTCACTTGTATCTAGTCATAATTAATTTTATAACATCAGTTATTGCTAAATAAATCAATTCCAATACATAATTATATGTTTCCTAATATTTTTCCCCAAAAAGTTAAAAATCGACTCCAGACCCGCTTGGTCAAAACTCGAGGTCTGGAGCAAAACCCATTCACCCACAAGCCCAAATATATAATTAGTTTCGAAATATGACCCCCAAATCGAGGTCTAAATTTTCAAATTTGTAAAATTCCCATTTCCTCCTAAATCCCTAGTTTTTATCCCATAAAGAACAAGATTTAGACCTAGAAATCTAATGGGTGTTGATGGAAAATGAAAGAGATGAGTTTAAAAACACAAACTTATGATTTGGTGTTGAAATCCCTCTTCAAAAGTTACCTAAGGTGGGTTTCTATAAAAGAAAATATGAAATTATGGAAGACTGCCATTTTAATTATGTTTTTAAAACATTGGACAGACCTTTTTCGCATTCATGAGAGGTATGTCACATTTGCGAGAGGTTTATCACGTTCGCGATGCATTGTGGCCAAAAGGGCCTTCGCATTCGCGATGGTATGTCCCCCCTGACCATCGCGTTAGCGGGCCTGGGACCGCATTCGTGAAGAGAAACTCAGAGACTCCCGCAGCCCCCTTCCAGCACACTACGCGTTTGCATATGGTCGGTCGAGCTCACAAAGAGCAATCCCCCCAGTGCTTTGCGTTCGCGACTAAGGTCTCGCGTTTGTGTAGAAGAAACCCCTCCCCGGCATGGCTTGCACTTCGCGTTCGCGAGAGTGGCTTCGCGAATGCGAAGCACAAAGTATCAGAATACCATAAGCACCAATACAACAGAAATTCATAAGTCCAAAACATATGTGAAACTCACCCGAGCCTAGGGGCTCCAAACCAAACATGCACACAAATCTAAAAATACATACAAACCTACTCGTGCGATCAAATTTCTAAAATAACACCTAGAACTACGAATTTAGCATCAGATCAATAAAAATCTCAAGAAATTGTAAAGTTTCTATTTTCACAACCAAGGATCCGAATCACGTCATATAAACTATGTTTCTTATCAAATTTTACAAACATAATGTAAATACAATATTAAACCTGTACCGGTCTCCCTAACCAAAATACGGACCCGATACCATCGAAATCATGCATCGTTAAATTTCCAAAAACCTTTAAATTTTCAGTTAAATAATTTTCTTCAAAATTTTATTTTTTGGGTTAGGGACCTCGTAATTTAATTTTCGAGTATATGGTCAAGTCCTGTATTTTATTGCTGACCCTATGAGACTGTCAAATTATGAGTCCAGGTCTGTTTACCCAAAATATTGACCTAACTCTACTTAATTCAATTTTTAAGGCTAAATTTAACATGTTTCTCAAATTTTCACATAAAGGCTTTTTGGATATATGTTAGGATTGCACACACAAATCGAGGTGAGATAAAAGAGATTTTTAAGGCCCTGGAACATAGATTTGACTTCTAAAACAAGAGATACCATTTTGGGTCATCAGAATTTTATATACCAAAATGGTATACAGTATGTTATTTTGGTATATATTATAAATTGATCTTCTTCGCTAGTTCAAATCAATTCCAACCTAAATTTAAAAAATTCATTCCAGAATTTTTACCAAATTGACTCAAACTTTAGCCACAACTTCCAATCAAATATTTCGAACTAAATATTTTGGTTTAAGAAAAAAATTAAAAAACTATTAGAACTCCGTTAAAAAGTTTAAAAGAACTTAATAAAAAATTTTAAAAATCCGAAAGCGCCAAATTATAATAGTATACTCTAACGGTATATTGTTGCAATGAACTGTATACTAAAATAGTATATAGTGTGTCATGTTGGTATACAATATAAATTCTTCGGGCATTCAATGCAATAAACACTATTAAATTAAATATTACATACTAAAATAATATATAATATGCTATTTTGGTATATTTATATTATAAATAGGTCTTCTTCGCTAGTTCCTCAATTTCAATGTAAATTTTAAAATCTACTCTAAAATTTTCATCAAATTGACTCAAACATTAGCCAAAACCTCCGATCAGATATTTTAAACTAAATAATACGGTTTAAGAATTTGAAAAATATGAGATCTCTGTTAAGAAGTCGAAAAGGAATCAATGAAATTTCAAAAATTCTAAAATAACCAAATTGTAATAGTATAATATTACATTATATATTATATTATAATAGTATATAGTTGGAATGAGTTGTATATCAAAATAGTATATAGTATATCATTTTAGTATAAAATACAAAATTTTCTTCGCCAGTTCAACTTAGTTTTAATCTAAATTTTAAAAAATGATTGTAAAATCTCCCCCAAATTCGCTTAATGTTCAGCTACAACCTTCAATTAACATTTCAAATAAACCCAGGTAAGTTGGATCCAAACAATTACAAACTTAACAAATTCAATATATGAATTTCAAGCTTCAAGGTCCTTCATAGGTATATATCATATACTGATACAATATCATAAAGGTCTGGTTCATTCGTTCCATAATACACGCGGTATTCTATATACCCACATGGTACATATCATACACTATCAGAGTATGATAGAGACTGGGTTCATTCTTTCTAGAAAAATACTACGGTCCTTTGTGATGCTAACATGATATATGACATATATACTGACAGCGTATCATAAGGACCGATTCATTCCTTAAAAAATAATTAAAAACTCATTAGTCCCCCGTTTGATACCCACCTGGTATATATTGTTCATTCCTTCAAAATACTTAACAATATACTATTGTAACTTTTTGTATACTCTTGAATTATATTGTATACCAATATGGCATACGGTATCAAAATAGTATCTTGTGTTCTCTATGTAATAGTATATTTTTGTTATGAAATAATATAAAAGACAAGAACAATAATGCAAGAATAAGAACAATATAGAGAGAGAATAGGGAGAGAGAGAAGTATTCTTATTAATACTTGGGGTTATTTACAATGGGGTAAGACCCCTCTATTTATAGGAAGAGGAATGACTTAGCTTCAAGCTAAAACTCTTAGACATTCACTCAAAATAGACTTCTATTTTATAACACTCCCCCTTGAATGTCTATTCAATAATGTGCCTCATAAAACCTTAAAACCAAAACCCATTGGGAAAAATTAAATAAAGGAAAAAGAGTACACATGTTTGAATATGCGCTTATTGGTTGCCTCGTTAAAAACCTTGCAAGGAAAACCCGGTGGGACAAAACCTTGTAAGGGAAAAAGAGTGCAACGCGCATTAACTCCCCCTGATAAGAACATGAAGTTATGTCCTTAAGTCTTCGCATCCCGATCTTGTGAACTAGCTTCTTGAAGGTTGACTTTGGTAGAGATTTTGTGAACAAATCAGCCATATTGTCGCTTGAACGAATCTGTTGAACATTGATATCACCATTCTTTTGAAGATCATGTGTGAAGAATAACTTTGGTGAAATATGCTTCGTTCTATCTCCTTTTATGAATCCTCCCTTCAATTGAGCTATACATGCTGCATTGTCTTCATACAAAGTTGTGGGTAGTTTATCACACTTCAAACCACATTTGTCTTGGATATGATGTATTATCGACCTTAACCACACACACTCCCGACTTGCTTCATGAATAGCAATTATTTCGGCATGATTAGATGAAGTAGCCACAATTGATTGCTTAGTCGATCGCCAAGATATGGCGGTTTCTCCACAGGTAAACACATAACCCGTTTGAGATCGAGCCTTGTGTGGGTCGGACAAATATCCAGCATCAGCATAACCAACAAGATCCGGGCTGCAATTCTTGCCATAAAATAAGCCCATATCGGTAGTTCCCTTTAGGTACCGCAATATGTGTTTGATCCCATTCCAATGTCTCCTCGTAGGAGCCGAGCTAAATCTTGCTAAGACATTAACTGAAAATGATATGTCAGGTCTTGTAGTATTTGCAAGATACATTAGTGCGCCAATTGCGCTAAGATATGGTACTTCAGGACCAAGTAGCTCTTCATTCCTTTCTTGTGGTCGGAATGGATCTTTGTTCACATCAAGTGATCGAACAACCATCGGTGTACTTAAAGGATGTGCTTCATCCATGTAAAATCGTTTCAGTACCTTTTCTGTATAGGTAGATTGATGAACAAAAATTCCGTTTGCCAAATATTCAATTTGCAAACCAAGACATAGTTTAGTCTTTCCGAGATCTTTCATCTCGAATTCATCCTTTAGATAATCAATTGCCTTTTGGAGTTCTTTAGGGGTTCCAATAAGGTTTATGTCATCAACATATACGGCAAGTACAACAAATTCCGATGTTGTTTTCTTTATAAAAACACACGGGCAAATGGCGTCATTTATATAGCCTTCTTTTAACAAGTACTCACTAAGACGATTATACCACATTCGTCCAGATTGCTTTAGACCATACAAGGATCTTTGCAATTTAATTGAGAACATTTCCCGAGATTTTGAGTTGTGCGCGTTTGGCACCTTGAGTCCATTGGGAATTTTCATGTATATCTCATTATCAAGTGAGCCATAAAGATAGGCAGTAACTACATCCATTAAGTGCATGTCCAGCTTTTCATGGACAGCAAAACTTATGAGATAACGAAAGGTTATCGCATCCATTACAGGCGAATATGTCTCTTTATAATCGACACCAGGCCTTTGAGAAAAACCTTGTGCAACAAGGCGTGCTTTATATCTTTGTACCTCGTTTTTCTCATTTCTCTTGCGTACAAAGACCCATTTATAGCCGACAGGCTTAACACCATTAGGTGTTTCAACTATAGGGCCAAAAACTTCACGTTTTGCCAGCGAATTCAATTCTGATTGAATTGCTTCTTGCCACTTTGCCAATCCTGTCTTTTTCGACATTCTTCAACAGATTGAGGTTCGAGATCCTCACATTCTTGCATAATGCTATATGCTACATTATAAGCAAAGGCATTATCCACCACAATATCCACTCGATTAATATTTGCCTCAATATTAATTGGATTTAGGGATAGTTCCGTATTTTCCAGAGTCTCGGGCTCAATGGATTCTTCATGAATCTCAGAATTTGTTAAATCATGAGATTCTTTCATGGTGTCATTTTGATCGTTCTTTTTCCTCTTTCTAGGATTTCGATCTTTGGAACCTAATGGTCTGCCACGCTTCAGGCGTGCATTCGACTCATTGGATATGACACTAGATGATTGTCCAACAGGGACATCAATACGGATTGGAACATTTTCCGCGGGAATGTGGGATTTCGTTATCCTTTTCAAGTCCGTAAATGCGTCAGGCATTTGATTTGCTATTCTTTGCAAATGGATAATCTTTTGTACCTCTCTTTCACAAATAGAGGTATGTGGATCAAGATGAGATAATGATGCATTTTTCCACAAAATTTCCCGTTTGGTTTCACCAACTTCTCCCCCTAATTTTGGGAAAAGTGTCTCATCAAATCGACAGTCTGCAAATCGTGCAGTAAACAAGTCGCCTGTCAATGTTTCGAGGTAGCGAATGATGGAGGGCGATTCAAACCCAACATATATTCCTAACCTTCTTTGCGGACCCATTTTGGTGCGGGATGGCGGTGCAATAGGCACATATACTGCGCATCCAAAAATTCTTAAATGGGATATATTGGGTTCATGACCCAAAACCAATTGCAACGGGGAATACTTGTGGTAATTCGTCGGTCTGAGACGAATTAGCATTGCTGCATGTAAGATGGCATGACCCCATACCGAAGTGGGCAGCCTCGTTCTCATAAGTAATGGCCTTGCAATCAACTGCAGGCGTTTAATTAACGATTCTGCAAGACCGTTTTGAGTGTGAACATGAGCTACAGAATGTTCAACTTTTATCCCGATTGATAAGCAATAATCATTAAATGCTTGGGATGTAAACTCAGCAGCATTATCCAGTCTAATGGACTTGATTGGATTATCTGGAAATTGTGCTCGTAGTCGAATTATTTGTGCCATTAATTTCGCAAACGCAGGGTTGCGTGATGACAACAGGCACACATGAGACCATCTACAGGATGCGTCTATCAAGACCATGAAATACCTAAACGACCCACTAGGTGGGTGAATAGGTCCACAAATGTCCCCTTGTATACGTTCCAGAAACGTGGGTGACTCAGTCCCAACCTTTGTTGGTGATGGCCTGATAATCAACTTGCCTTGATAACACGAAGTGCAAGGATATTCATTATTCGAAAGAATTTTGAAATTCTTTAACGGATGCCCATATGAGCTTTCTATAATCCGTCTCATCATGACCGATCCTGGGTGTCCCAATCGATCATGCCAAAGTACAAAGGTATTGGAATCAGTAACCCTTTGGTTTACTGTTGAATGTGCCTCAACTGCACTAATTCTTGTCCAATACAGGCCACAAGTAAAAGACGGGAATTTCTCAATAACCCTCTTTTGGCCGGAGACATTCTTTGTGATGACGAGATATTCAAGATTATCTTCATCCATTGTCTCAATATGATAGCCATTCCGGCGTACATCTTTAAAACTCAACAAGTTTCTCTTAGACTTGGAGGAGAACATTGCATTCTCTATGATTAACGTCGTGCCCTTGGGCAGAGTTACAATTGCTCTTCCGGAGCCTTCAATCAATTTACTACTTCCAGAGATTGTAGTAACGTTTGCCTTACACATATTTAGTTGAGAGAAATACTTCCTTTCTTTGAGTATTGTATGTGTAGTACATGAATCAATTAGGCAAATACTTTTACAGTTGGATGTTGATCCAAGTTCGCTTTGTGAGATATCCATATTTGCTATCCCATAGTTTGACATACAAAAGAGATACAAGAACATAAGAATAAACAAGTTCAATTCTTTTGTGTCACATAATATTTTCAAAATCTGCTGCTAACAGTTGACTAACAAAATCAGATATGTTATCCATTACTTTGCAGTTTGAAAATTTCAGTTTAAACGTTTTCTTCAAATAATCGATTGTTACTTACAAACAATCGATTGTTGAACATTGATAATCGATTGTTAAACACACACAATCGATTATTTGCTATTTTGAAAAAATTTCAGAACACACTGTTTCAAGACAATCGATTGTTAGACAAAGACAATCGATTGTGGATGATTTTTGAAAAATTCCAGACCTCACTGTTTCAAGACAATCGATTGTTAGACAAAGACAATCGATTGTGGATGATTTTTGAAAATTTCCAGACCTCACTGTTTTAAGACAATCGATTGTTAGTCAACGACAATCGATTGTTGATGATTTTTAAAAATTTCCAGACCTCACTGTTTTAAGACAATCGATTGTTAGTCAACGACAATCGATTGTTGATCAATTGTTTTTCAACTTTAATGCGAAAATAGTTGATAATCGACTAGTTTTTCAGGCTAGTCGATTACCCCCACTGGAAAATAAAAGTTTTATTGATATTTGAGCATATTGAAGATATTCTAAAGAACTACTGCTAACATTGCATCATGAACTAACTAATACGAGCTAATACTAATGACTATTAGTTTATTCACTAACTAATACAAATAAGTAGAACAAAATCAAATAACTCCATCTTCTTTCATCACGGATCCATCGCTGATTAGGTGGTCTATTTTCCCATCGGGTTGCTCAAAGAAGTCTGCCACATCCAGGTGGGTGATGTCCTCATCGTCGTCATAGACAAAATTTGTTTCAGGGCCTTTTCTCTTTCGAGATGCTTGATAAAGGTCAACCAAGTGTCTTGGTATACGGCAAGTCTTTGACCAGTGCCCTTTCCCACCGCAACGATAACATATAGTTTCTGAACCATTTGCCTTAGGATCTTCATGACCCCGTTTCTGCTTTCGGCGGTTATCTCTCTTCGGGGGGTGACAGACTTCATTGGAATTTCTTCCTTGTCTACGTCCCTGGCTATGACCCCGTTTACGACCATGACCATGGTCCTTTTCATGTTTGGCATAATGAGAGTGCACCTTATCTGCTTCAGGCAGTGGTGTAGACCCAGTGGGTCGATTTTCATGATTTCTCATGAGCAGGTCATTATGTCGCTCAGCCACTAGTAGAAGAGAAATCAGTTCAGAGTACTTTGTAAAGCCTTTCTCTCTGTACTGCTGTTGCAGTACTATATTGGAGGCATGAAACGTTGTAAACGTTTTCTCAAGCATATCATAATCGGAGATATTATCCCCGCATAGCTTCAATTTAGAAGTAATTCTGAACATAGCAGAATTATATTCAGAAACGAACTTAAAGTCCTGGAGCCTCAGATGAGCCCAATCATATCGTGCTTGTGGCAGAGTGACCAACTTCAGGTTGTCATATCTCTCCTTTAAGCCGTTCCACAAGACGAGTGGATCCTTGACGGTGAGATATTCAATCTTCAAACCTTCATCAAGGTGGTGGCGCAAGAAAATCAAGGCCTTCGCACATTCTTGGGTGGATGCTTTTTCTCTATCTTTGATGGTGTCTCCGAGACCCATAGCATCTAAGTGGATTTCAGCATCCAACACCCATGTCATATAGTTCTTGCCCGAAATTTCAAGGGCAACGAACTTTCTTTTTGTAATGTCAGACATAATCGAAAATTAAATTAGGAAGAGGGAAATACCTTAGATTTCTCGAGAATGGTTCTTGAGACGGTAGAGTCTCGTGTTGATAACGTGTTATGAAATAATATAAAAGACAAGAACAATAATGCAAGAATAAGAACAATATAGAGAGAGAATAGGAAGAGAGAGAAGTATTCTTATTAATACTTGGGGTTATTTACAATGGGGTAAGACCCCTCTGTTTATAGGAAGAGGAATGACTTAGCTTCAAGCTAAAACTCTTAGACATTCACTCAAAATAGACTTCTATTTTATAACAATTTTTACATTATACTACTATATGCTGTAATAATATACTATTGTAATTAATTATGTTCTGTAATATATCATTTTGTTATATAGTAATATAGATAAACTAATGCAATCATCACGAAATTAAAATATTTTGATATTCAGAAATAGAAGTCTACTCAAAATACGATTAATTTTCTAAAAACCAATTTAGTATTTCCAATTATTTTCTTAAGGAAAAAAATTAACAAAATGCACATTTCAAGAGCCCATCACTTCTGAGTTAAATAATTCCAACGGACGAAATCTCTAGATTTTTAACTAGAGATCTCGAATTTCAATCTTGAGAATGAATTTTCTTTTTTGATAAAGAATACTTGTTCTTAATGAAATTATATGATACGAATTTGAATTAATCAAACAAATAAAACTAAGTATTGATTGTACTGAAAAATGAAAAAATTGAAATAAAAAAGCAACGTGCTAAGTGGGCGTTTAGACAATTTTTAGGAAAAAGTGAAAAATATTTTACGGTTAAACATAGGGGTGCACATATTGAACCGGAAATTATACAAAACAGAAAAGTCAAATCAAATCGATTAATAAATTCAATTGGGTTTGGTTTGATTTGATTTGATATTGAGTAAAAAATTCGAATCAAACCGACATATAAATATATTATTTTTATATATACTTTTAAGACTTTATATAATATTCTTACAAAAATTCTAGAAATATTTAGAGTTCTCATATAGGATGTAATATTCAATAGAATATGAAGTATTTTATTTTTATTAACCTTAAGTAATGAGCTATATTGATCACTTTCTTATAAAGTGTTACTGAAATGTATCAATCTCTTTATTTTTCCATGTTCATATGTCAAGATTTATTAAATTCTTATATCTTTTTCGAATTTAAAGTGATATTTCGACAATCTAATATTAAATAGAATATATCATTAATTAGATATCATATTATTTTTTATTTTTGATTAATAAATTCGTGTAACCTTACATTAACAAAAAAATTATTATCTGATGACTAAGGATTATATTATTAGCAAAATTTTCCCATAAAATTATTTTAATAAATTTATAAAATATATTTTTACTTATAAAAAATTTAATAAAGTAAGATTATGTAATAAAAAATACAAAAAACGTTAAGGGGCCAACTTAACTGCGTCTTTACTTTCCCCTCTCTCACACACACACACTCTTAAGTTTAGGAAATAACAGACTTGGGCGTCGAAGATGGCGACTCAGAAAGGGAAGAAGACGGTGTTAAAGTTCGATTCTGAAGAAGATGTAGCAAACGCACTCGCCAAATACACTGCTGATTTGTCTAATAAATTCATCAAAGAAAAAGGTTCTTTCACTGTTGTGCTCTCTGGAGGCACTCTTATTGATACCATGAGGTAATCAAACACACTATTCTTTTAGTCTTTTCCTTGATTCCGTACCCATTTCACTTCATCAATATCGTTTTTTTCGAACAGGAAACTGGTTGAGCAGCCTTACAAAGATTCAGTTGATTGGTCGAAATGGTGGATTTTTTGGGTGGATGAGAGGGTGGTTCCTCTGGATCACGATGACAGCAATTACAAACTTGCCACGGATGGTTTTCTTTCTAAGGTGCGCTACTGGGTCAGCTTTTGCTTTATTTCTCGAGTTACATGGAATTGAAGCTGAATTGTGTTTCGATTCTTAGGTTGAAATACTCCTCCTTTTGTAACTTACCCCCCCCCCCCAACAAAAAGGTCCTATTTTGGTAATGTTGCGCTCAATTTATTGTTTCCTTTCAGTTTCCTATCTAAATGGATTGGCTACTAGGTTCTTGATCGATCCAGGGGCGTATCTATGCTTAGGCATATAAGTTCACATCTCCGTAAACTACGTATAATAATGTTATATTTCTTCTAAATTACTTAAATATACGTGCATGCACCCATGCTCAAAGACTCCGGTGATGCAATAATTATTGGGGGCACCTCTAGAAGTAAAATTGTATTTCAAATCCTACTCTGGACGGTCTTACTTTCAATACATAGTACAGGTATATAAGTGAAAATTACTAAAATTTTAAAAAGAATCGTATAATTTTGAACCTATAATTTCAAAAGTGTAGTTGGTTCATGATAAGAGACTATAGTTAAACATGTCAAATTTAAATTTTAGATTCACCTTTTCATAATAGTACACCCATCCTCTTGAAATCCTGGATCCGCCGCTTTGATCGAATTAACATAATAGAGATTTGTATAAATTGGATGCTATGGCTTATTTTGGCAGGTTCCAATCCCCTCTTCTAACATTTATGCAATCAATGACAAGGAGTCACCTGAGGGTGCAGCTACAGACTATGAGGCTCGTGTGAAACAATTGGTTGAAAGCAAAGTTCTGCCCTTGTCAGCCGTTAGTGGATTCCCCAAATTTGACCTTATGCTATTAGGTATGGGGCCAGATGGACATGTGGCTTCTTTGTTTCCAACACGTTCTCAACGCCATGAGAAGGAGCGTTTGGTCACCTTCATCACAGACTCACCAAAGCCTCCTCCGCCAAGGATTACTTTCACGTTTCCGGTAATTAACTCTGCTTCAGAGATAGCAATGGTGATCACGGGAGCAGAGTTAGCCAATATGGTTGATGTGGTTCTGGGAAGTGGACTTACTGCTGATGGGATTCCTCCTCCTGCTACTGAAGTTTCAGCTGAAGAGGAGCTGACTTGGTTTTTAGACAAGGATGCTGCATCAAAACTACAGACATCGGAATGATTTTTTCACCTATGTGATTAATAATAGCAGTTATCCAAATAGGTTTTGGAAATTACGTTTGGTGGCGCTGAAATGTGTTGCTTAAGGATGGTCATACGTCTTTCCTGATATTCTCTTGTTTTTATCTTCTTCTCTAGAAGTTGAGTTATGTTAAATCTATGAAGACTTGCATATTTAATAAGGGATTATGAGGTCCATGATCCACTATGTTTTGGTTTGTATCAGCTCAGAATGTAACATGTTGCATTTAGTATTATACAGGGAGGTTATTTTATTCTTAAGCTATGGTCGTCGAGTTTACTGTTTACCTGTTTCTCTTCTTGCTTACAGAAAGTGGACGCTGGAGAAGGTGGTAGGCCCCAAAATAAAATAACAACTTATCGTTGACACTTGACACCATATTTGCTACTTTTAGGTCTTTTGATATTCAGATTCTACTGGTGATTTTAAATGCTCCAGGTATGTCCTTGATTGCTAGAACTCATCTACATGGTGCTTATTCTGGTATCACTGCAGCCATTGTGGCAGATGAAATTTTGTTGTGAATCCTGCTTTGTCCGTGGGTGACTAAAAGTCTAATTGTTTGTCTGACAGAGCTTTCATTTGCTTCAGCCATCGAGTAACCGTTTTCAAACTCAGAGGCCTCCGATATGTGATGAGTTTCTACACCATCAAGGAATCTATTAGTATTATTTGGTTATTGCTTTTATATACTTCCATCGATTTTCTTCTTCCTAGGCCCCGTGGTGCGATTGCTCTCCCCTGTGCAAAATGGCTTGCTCCTTATTATTTCTTGCGGTTTACATCTTCAATGCAATATTTCAGGTAGTTCTTGTATGTTACGATGAAATAAACAAGGTGAGAGTCTCTTGAGTTTCTACTTCTAAGGTATTGTTAGTTGGACTCAGCCAGCCCAGGAGACTCTTTACAGTTAATATTTATTCGATTTGCCAAGCTAACATGTTTTTTCCTTAAAATTTCTGGTACCATCAAGAAACCATGTGCCTTATATATATCTTCCCAATCTTTTTTGCTACCAATATAGGATTTTATTCTCGCACCCAACATTTATGCTAAATATGAGAGTCTGATGTGAAAGGAGAAGAAAATAGGGAAACCCAAACATGAGGAGAAACGGAAGGAAATTCACATTTATTTCCTTGTGTGGCTAGAGAAGAAAATCGAAGAAGAAAAAAATGTTTCTTTTCCCAAGCACAGGGGAGCTCGTCCTAGCACTGATGGATGTAGCATGACAACAACAATAGCAATTACATCCATTACCTTGATTTTAAATTTGTCTAGTGGATCATTTAACACAGTGGGGGTGGGGGAAGGTGTGTGCGCGTATAAATTGTAATAAAGTAAGGCTGTATTGTGGGCCGGTCTGGGTCTGGACCGTGGGCCTAATGGGCCAGTTATAGTGGGCCTGGTTTTAAAGGTGCAAAAAATCGTGGTGGGCCGGTTCAACTCAAAAAGATCGTGAGACCGGCCAAACGAGCTCCAACGGCTATTTTTTTTATTTAAAATATGGCCAACGGTCAGATTTTAAAATCTAGTCGTTGGTCTTCATAATTGATCCGTTGGCATATTTAAAAAATAGCCATTTGGCTCCCAAACTTTGCTTTAACCCCAAATTTTTTATAATTATATTTTTTCCCAATTCTCAACTATCCATTCTTTTATTTTTACTCACAAATTCATCAATCTCTCTCTAATTTTCTTCTATATTGGCTTACTTTATTGTTGCAATTTCGTGAAATATTGTGAAGTTGGTGAATTGAAGTATTCAAGTCTTCAACGATTTTAATTTTCAAGAAGTTTGTTCGTCAATTCGGTAAACTCGTTCCATATCTTTAAGTTTTAATATTATAGTTTTTTTAGTATAATTATAATTAATATGGCATTTTCTTTGAAATTTTTTTTGGTGGTAAGGGTTGGGAAAATCTAAAATTGGTGAATCTAGTAGCCAAGCTACTACTCCTCCCTCGACTCCCCGACTCAGACATGTTACCCGTCCTCCCCACCTATTATTCTTGATAGTGATAACTCTTGTTTTCAATTTTTTGATAGTCAATTTTGCCATGATGTTGCACAAGGTCAACAATTAAATGAAGAAGTTATGAATGTTCTTTATCCTAATGAAACTATCTTTGAAAATGATGAGGAAAATGATGATTTAGATGAAACGCGGCCGGATAAAGATAATACACCTACTAGTCCTGTTACTAACCCAAATGATACCCTGCCTGACCCTCCTGTAGTACCCCTACTTTTAGTAGACAACCTGCTAAGCGTCCCGAAACATCTATTGTTTGGCATTTTTTACTCAACTAAGAAAACAAAATAAGGCTAAGTGTAAAACTTGTGGGTCTTGCTTGGTTCATAAATTTACTATAGACTGTAGCGGTACGGGTAGTTTGACTAGACACATTAAGACACTTCCTAGAAATAAGGCTAAATTTTTGCAAATGAAAGCTGTGTAAGAGGGGACTAGTTTAGATATTACGTTTAACCCTAGTACAGGTTCAAATCTAGTTCATTCCCCCTATTTTTGGTGTTGCTGGATTGTTAAATCCTACAATGAAATTAGGAGGTCCTCACTTTTGGTATACAAAAGTTTATAGAGGTTTATCACTTTCAGCTGAGAAATTTGCTACACTTGGAGATGCAAAAGACTCAATTAAAATTAATGCTCAAACAATTTATAATGCTTATCAATTTTTCTTAGATCATGCTAGACCAAATGTTCTAACTCCTACTTCGTCTAGTTCGCAGGCATCAAAAAGAACTGCGGGCCTAAAAGTCCTTAGTTCTTGAACGGAGTTCAGGGGCACTCAATATGATAATTTTGGTGATAGTTCGCAATTAAATGATCTTCAAGTTTATTTGTCGCAGGGACTTGAATCAGAGAATCCCGATAGCTCCTTCGATGATTTGGAATGGTGGAAGGACAAACAAAAACACTATCCAGTTCTTTCAAGGATGGCTCGAGATATTTTAAGTGTTCAAGCTTCAACAGTGGCATCAGAGAGCGCATTTAGTCAAGCGAGACTTCAAATCAGTGATCATAAAGCGTCTATGAGGGGAGCTTGGAAAAATCAGTACTCTTTAGAGATTGGATTCGGTCCGAAAGAAGACATTTTGGACTTGTAGAATCACAGCCGGAGATAGATGAAGCTTATGAAGAAATGCTAGTGGAACTTGCGCAGGATGCTGCTTCGTCCGTAAGCGGCGATGAACAAGCTTCTTTTCCACCACCACCAACGAAAATTCTTCCAGACCTTGAAGGATTTATGAGATATGTTAGAGATAATATATAGACTTACATGTAACTAGTATTTTGGCACTTCTTCCTTAGTTTTTTTCCTTTTATTGGTGGTATTAGTATCTTGTTGTGCTCATTCCACTGGGGAGAGGAAGACTAAGAAAGATATTGACATTATTTGTTAATGTCGTAATAATAAAATATCTAAGACATTCCATTGCATATTTCTTTGCAATTTATTTTGTATTTAAATTTGATATATATATATATAGTAGGCAATATATATTATATAAGGCATAAATAATAATATATACATATAATATGCCCTTATATATATGATATACAAACTATATATACTACATATATTTATATAACTATGTATAAATTAAATATATATATATATATATATATATATATATATATATATATATACACACACACACACACACATAAGGCAATATATATTATATAAGGCATAAATAATAACATATACACATAATATGCCCTTATATATGTATAATATACAAACTATATATACTACATATATTTATATAGCTATGTATAAGCAATATATATATATATATATATATATATATATATATATTGCAAAAAAGTATCTTAGATAAAAATATTTTTTAAAAAATAGTTCGGAACGGAAAAAGCCCATTAGGCCCGCGAGCCCGGCCCATTTAGCCCGCGACCATGTGGGCTTAGGACTGTCGTGGGCCGGTTCCACCCATTGGGACCATTTGGGCCGGCTCACCAAGCCCAGCCCTTCTAAAGATCGGAACCGTTTGGGCCAGCCTGTTTAGGCCCGGACCCGGCCCAGAATACAGTCTTATAATAAAGTAGTTTTCGTTGATGCTTACAATTACTAGTTATGATAAGATCTGTCATTTAGAGCTCTGTGGTTGTCCCAAAGGACTTCGGGCATACCAATTTAAATGCGTTAATGTTGCGAGTTGCAAGGCTTCTATGTGTGAAGTTTGATGAGTTTAATTTCAAGTATAGCGTACTTACAGATTTATGTCTGGTCTATTTACCTTGGATTAAAGTTTTCTTTGTGTATTTCTTTGATTGGTTTCAGTTCTTCCTAAAAATACTGCTCTGGCAAACTTACTAAAATAAGCTTGAAATACATTAACTGGTATTGATGAGAGAACAATAAAAGAATAAATAAATTTTCACAAATAGTAGTTTCTTTCGTTAATTGACTTAGCTTGTTCTGATACTCCATTTATCGTTGGCTCTTACTGCTGCGTAAAAAGTTCCAAGTTGATGTATCTTGTTCCTTTTCTCAAACACTGATTCAAATATAAATTTTTGTAGATGTTAATTCACGAATGAAGGAAGATATGAAAGCACGTTTCGATTCTACAACAACGAATAAAGGGTGTGTATGATATGAAAGAAAATATTGTTGAAATTTTCGATGCTTGGTTAGTTTAAATGTTTTGAAAAACTGTATTCTCATAACGTTTATTTTTCCCTACCAAAAGAAGGGAAAATATTTTGCAAAATTCTTTTTTAACCTTCACCACCTTATTCTTCACCCTCACCCTCACCAATCCCCACTGACCACCCCCCGAACTCCTACGCCCACACCCACCCCACCAACCAACCTTAACCCCACACACCCCTACCCACCCCCGACCAACCAAGCCCCAGCCTACACTCCCCTACCCAAACTTCCCACCTACCCTATTGTCATGATTCAAATCCCACCAAAGTGGTCACGATGACACCTAATCTTTCTAACTAGGTAAGCATATCACTTAACAACATTAAATCAATAAAAAATGATAGAATAAGAGAGAGTTTAGTATAAAAGTGAAATCGAGTTAACATTAGTGTTGTCTAAGGGGAGGGGAGTACCCATAACCAGTTTGGACTATATCGATACCGGTACCACTCCATATCGGTCCAGTTTGGGTGTAACGGTAGAGGATTTAGGTAAGGGGTATGGGGACTGGGAGGGTACTGAAAAGAGTGGTTGTAGAACTTGTCCATTTGGTACCTTTAAGGTGCCTATTATTAAGTTTTGTATTTATTTTTATTATACTTGTGTTGCTATTTGTTGTTATTTTAATGATTTGTTCTTAAAAAGGACTCCTACACTGGTAAAAAAAAGTGTAATAGATTGATTAAGGGTAACACAAAGGAGGCGGTCCTTGTTTTAAAATAAATCGTAACCATTCCGGGTTTATCTATTGCATACATGAAACGTATAATTCTGTTTTTTAAGGTTTTCCTAGAACAACTATTAGAAATAATATTTTGTGATGATGAAGAAAATGAAGACTTGCTAAAATATTAGATTAAAGTGGAGAGAAGAAACTTTAGCCTTCTAGAAATAATTCAAAAAGATATGATGCCTATAGAGAAATACTATCTACTGGATACAACAGGGTCGTAGAAGAACAAATGCTATCAATTTCAAGTGAAGAACTAGCAAAAGTTATTGAAAAATTAAAAATTGTTCAAAAGAAGTATGTAATTTTATTTTTATAAGTATTGAAATAAACTTATTGAATTTTATCATCCCACAATGTTTGTGTGTATTTAAATATAATTTATTTTTTGAAATTTTAATTTAACCGTCCCTTAGGTACCCCATAGGATCAGTACTAGTACAGGTACGGTACCTTTAAAAATCCCCTTATATCGTACCTTTAATTTTTTTTAATCACAGTCCGTTTAAGGAACCCTCTCCCTGCCGATACATCCCCTGTACCCAGTCCCCTTAAGTACCTAGAACCCTCCCCTTAGATAGCCGTAGTTAACATAAGCTAAAATAGTAATACTCAATACATCTCCCTAGAACTAGAGAATATAAAATCATGAGCTCTAATTGGGTACATGCAGAATTTTCAAAATAAAATTCTGTTCACAGGTAAAATTAATAGTATCATTATAAAGGATGAGATTCTAAGGGACTGTGACAACATGCAACTCTATCTCGAATCCCCATGACCGACACAAGCTCTTAATATCAGGATCCGCTGCCTCCAACACCTGGATCTGCACATAAATATACAGAAGCATAGTATAAATACACCATGATCGGTACCCAATAAATATCCAGACTACCTTCGGTGAAGTAGTGACGAGGTTCAAGTCATATGATACCCTCTAGTCCAAATACAGTGCAATGTATTAATAACTGAATATGTAAGAAAAAACAATACCGACAATCCCATTAGAACATATGTGTATACGGTGAAATCGGAGAGTCCAATTTTCCATTGTTGCGACACCTATTAAGCACGTCTCGAAGGCTCGGTACCACTATCAAGTTTCATCTCTCGAGGGCCATCGATGTTCGACCGCGGAGCAGTACAAACCGCCGGTTACAGAGAGAAAGTGGGGAGTTCCCAAAGCGCGTAAATAGGGCTGACAAAGTCTAGTGGGCTAGTCCAAAAATGAATCAAGGCATTAGCTAGCTGTACCATCTCCATATCTTTGTAATTAATACATTTTGTACTATGTTGGGATTCCCCCTCATATATAAAGGGGATCATTAACATTTTGGAAACACCTGTTTCTCAATACTAAATATACAAGAACATTCTCTCTGCTCTCTAACACATTCTTTTGATCTCGTTGCTTCCATTTATTACTTACATTCATTATGTTCTATTTATTGTTCTTCATTTATTGCATATCATTAGCCATAAAGGGCAGTAATTTATTTTATTATAGATGTTAGTCTCCATCGACCGCCCTCGGCGGACGTCGGACTCGACCCCAAGGCCCCAAATAAGCAAGCTCGAGGCCTCGATTGGCAGCGATTCGGTTTGGTTAAATATTTTTTAAGCTCTTATCTTGATTCCAAGTCCCTCACTGATTATTTATTTCCCAATAACTAGCATAGAAATAGATCACATATTTTTAGAAACACAAAATTAAATTTAATTGTTATTACCATTTTTACGGTAAATAGTTTGGTGCCCACCGTGGGGCTAAAAATAATAGTGATTATTTTCTTGTTGGTTTTACCACACAACGCAAGTTATCTTTACACTTTCTTGCCCAAGATCTTTGATTTCAGGTCAAAATGTCTAACTCAGTAAATAACAATCTTGAGAACCATGGAGAGAATGACATGGATTTCCGGATATTGGTCTACCAACCTGAAACCCTGAGAACGCACCAGAACCAATTCCCGTCGACGGGGTATCACGCGATGCCCAACACGTCGATATAAACTCCCTCACTAAAAAGAGCATGCACCAGGGAAACCAACAAGAAGCTCAGGAAAAACCAGCTAGGAAAGAAAGGGAGGTTAGCTTTCACGTTATTTTTGAAATATTGTAGGCACAATAGCTAGCTATTGCTCAGCTGCAAAGTCACCAGAAAACTCCCAGTACGGTAGCACCAGGGATGGCTCCCCCATCCGAGCAGGTACGGAAGAGATTAAGAAACAACAGGTTGGAAGCTGACCCCCCCATCTTAATGATGCTCAAGAACCTAATAAGGAGGATCGAATCGAGCAAGAAGAAGGTAGAAGCCAACGACAAGAAGGTCGATACTATAACTCCAGGGTCGACCAAATTCCGGGCGCAACCCCGATCCTGAAAGGTATGGATTCAAAGAAGTTCGTACAGAATACGTTTCCGCAGGAAGCGGCCCCAAAACCCATTCCAAAGAAGTTCAGAATGCTCGAGATTTCGAAGTACAATGGAACCTCAGATCCCAACGAGCATGTCATCGCCTACACTTACGCAGTGAAGGGCAACAATCTGAAGGACAACGAAATCGAGTCTGTCTTGCTAAAAAAGCTCGGGGAAACACTCTCGAAAGGGGCCATGATGTGGTATCACAACCTAGATCCTAACTCCATAGACTCATTTGACATGCTGGCAGATTCTTTCATAAAGGCACATGCCGGTACCATCAAAGTAGCTACACGGAAATCCGACGTATTCAAGATCAAGTAGAGTGAAAACGAGATGCTGCAAGAGTTCACATCTCACTTTCAAATGGAATGAATGGAACTACCATCGGTTTCTGACGACTAGGTGGTACATGCCTTCACTCAAGGTTTGAATTAACGAAGCTCGGTGGCTTTGAGCAGCTGAAATTGAATTTGGTTGAGTATCCCGCTATGACCTAGTCAGGCATCCATAATCGATACGAGTCAAAGATTAGGGTCGAAGATGAACAACTGGAATCCCCCTTAGGTTCAGTATACCCAAGCAGGTGTCTGGCAAAGGAGCCAAAGCCAAACAAAGAAAGGTACCAGCCATACACCGAAGACAGGAGAAATGGAGCGAGGAGCAACATACCCCGCAATAATCGAATGATGGACCGAGGCCAGAACCCTCGGAGATTCGTCAATAGAGCTGGATTCGATAGTCACACAGAGCCAATGGAGGCACCTCGCTTGTCAAAGAACAACTTCAACGTCAACGTATCAGACATTATGTTCGCCATCATTTAAATCAGAGATGTCAGGTGGTCCAGGCATATGCAATCAGATCCTTCACAATGAAATCATAACTTAGTGTACGAATTTCATAACATGCACAGCCACAAGACCGAGGATTGCCACCAACTCCGAGAAGAATTATCCATACTACTCAGTAAAGGTCACCTTCGAGAATTCCTCAGCGACCGGGCCAAAAAATTAGTTCCGGGAAAGAGAGGCGGCCAAGAAGAACGAAATTAATGAGCCATAACATGTCATCCACATGATATTGGGAGGAATCGATGCCCCATATGAAATCATGATAAGAAGAACAAAAATATCCATCACCAGAGAAAAGTGAACTCGGGATTACATACCCGAGGATGCTACTACATTCAGCGACTAGAACATTGAGACCTTGTCTCAACCTCATACGGTGCACTGGTAATCTCTTTTCTTGTAAATACATTTCAAATTAAACATGTACTTACGGATCTAGGTAGCTCGTCCAACATTATCAAGTGGAGGTTGGTAGAGCAACTCGGACTGCCAAATCGTACCCGCATCTCGAGTCCTCGACGGATTCAACATGGCGAGCGAAATAACGAAATAGGAAATCACCCTCCCAGTCAACGTGGCCGACACAACCCAAAATGGCAAATTCCATGTCATCGAATGAGATATGAGGTACAATGCCTTGCTCGAAAGGCCATGGATACACTGCATGAGAGCAGTACCATCCACCCTCCATAAAATGATAAAATTCCCGACAAAGGATAGGATTAAAATTGTCTGTGGGGAAAAGCATACAACAAGAGAAATGTTCGCAGTGTACGATGTGACACCAACACCGATACCTTTACCTTCGAAGGAGACGAAGGATAAGATAATAGTAAACTAACGATAACAAGCTACACGCTCGGATACTCCCTACTAAACAAAGCATAGAAACGTACCGCGTCCTCATCATAAGCGGCTGAAAGATATCAAAGCTCGAAACATCACCAACACATTCTACACTAAGGTATGACCGTCTCCTTTTTCTTTCAATTACATTCTACACTAAACTGAGTGCAGGTATCCGATCGAAACGGCCAAAGAACCCTCAAACTCGAAGGCCTTAGGTTTCAAAAGCATGTGTTGCACTCTTTTTCTTCGACTGGTTTTTTTTCATATAAAAGGTTTTACCAACAAGGTTTTTAGCGAGGCAACATCCATATTCTACCTAAGGAAGACTAAAAGTATTCAAGGCTTCTTTTGCAATAAACCTCAAATACTGGAGGGGCATCACCCTGAAAGGTCACCTACTCGGAGAAGCCAAGATATGCCAAATAGGGTCTCGATATGAAAATGATGTACCGGGCCAACGGTCGAACGAACCATATCCGTATAGAATAGACAAGCCCCTAACAGTAAAAACATGTATTAGTTTTATCAAGTAATCAAAGAATACTTTACATCAAAGCATTTCATGCTCTAAAAGAAACTCGATATTTTTGCAAAAATGGCTCCTTTGTCAAAAACATCATGAATACTCGGGGACTGGTGTTAACTTGTATTAACAACTTGAAATAGTACGACCCCCAGGTCGGAGCTTCAAACCCGTAAGCCCTTAAGATTACAAAATAGCTCCAGAACCAAAAACGTCCCAAACACCCGGGGACTGACATCGAAAACTCAAGGCCACATGACCTCTGGGTCGGAATCTCCGAAATCATAAGCCCTCAATGAGGCAATACCAAGTTTACAAGTAATGGCTCTCAAGCTGAGAAATCCTCGATGATTCGGGGACTGTCATCAATTGCCATCTCCATCGAATTATCAAAACCCGAGGCCGCAAGACCACATGTGAGAAACCTCGGTCTCATAGGGCCTATCTTAGGCAGCAAAAATATCTATAAAGCATCAAGGCATGGACCTGTCACGCCCCAAATCCGTGGGCATGACCGACACTCAATCGGGTATCCCCAGTCGAGTGGACCTGGGTGCCTTTCCTATTACCCACGTGTTACCCCGCATTATTCAATGATAGTTAACCAAAAGATACCAAATTTCAATTAAAAGAACGTAGGATTTCTCTTTTATAACCACACATTATGATTAACAGGGGATACCTTTTACAAAACATATTTGATTAGTAAAGAACGTGGTACACAAGTTTACAACGCCCAATCATACACTTTCATACATAAGTCCTGACCCACATACCACTGTCTACAGATCCTCTACGAGAATGATAGTACAATACTTGCCGGTGACAAGGCCCCGGTTATACCTTTACCAAAAGATACAAACTCCAAAATACAACAATAGGAGTGGCGTAGGCCACACGTGGCCCCAGAAGGAAAGGGGCTCACTAAACACGAATACTACCGATAGAGAGTAGGAGGAGGAGGAGGAGCTATGAACAGTGGACTGGAGTGCCTACCATGGATCCACCTACAATCATAACACGAACGTATCGCCCCCGGCAAAAGGGACGTTAGTACACTTGAATTGTACTGGCATATATGAACTAACTCTGTCCCAAGTAAACTCAAGCCAAATTGCATGAACAAGTATAGAACTGAACAACAATAGTACAAATACAACCAGGAAGCAACAACCAAACTTTTCAAAATAATTATTCACGTAGTCATACAAAGGGGCAATCAGTGCCCCGCAGGTTACAAACTCTCCTGCTGACTCCTTTCACATTTTCACATTTAGCATTTAATGATTCATATTCATATCAATATTGATATTGGATCACATTTCCACCCTTATTGCCTCGTCCACCCTTATTACCTCGGCCACCTACCTACACCTTATTTCACCGTGTTGCGGCACGCAATCCGAACCCTCCTGACAATTTTCAATTCACAACAACAAACAACACAACAACAAGTACAAGAAATCAACCATGACACTTTGTTAAAGTAATTCCACAACAAGGGTTTTAACATCCCACAATTAGCAACAATTATTGTTCTCATGTTCATCAAAGTTGATACACAATTTAGATCATCACAACAATTTTTCATAACTAACCACACATATTATTCCATAATATTTCCATTTCAAGTGTTCCACATTGTTTCCATTTCCATTATTCCACTTTGTTTCTATTTTTCCATTGTTCCACATTGTTTCCATTCCCGCTATTCCACATTATTTCCGTTTCCATTGTTCCAATAAAAAGTTCCACAACATTCACCACAAGGTACTACCACACAATTTGTACAATACGAAAGCTTCACAATGATTTTCACATGAATATCAACTATCAACAATTTCACAACTAGCATAGGAGATTTCACGAGGATCACAGATAGCCATACATACCTAAAATTGATTATCCTCTTTAACCTCTACTCCAATTCATCAAGCAATCAAGAAGGATCAATCTAGTTCATGATTAATGCATAGACCTTTAGAATAGGAATTGACAATTTACTACCCAGTTTCCTTTTTACAAGATTATTGGGTTTTGAAGACATGCATGTGGATTTCTAACAAGCATTTTCAAAATCAAAGTACGAAACTCCCTCCCCAAACCTGAGTTCGAAAATTAGGGGAAAAGGGTTAGGGATTTTATCTTGAAATCAGAGGGGAAGGCAGATGATCAAGATTTTCCGGGCTTTGATGATTTTTGAAAGATTATTTGATGAAGAAATAGCTTTCTCTCTCTATAAGCCTCTCTTCCTCTCTCTTATTTTGTTCAGAAAATGGTTTAAAAATGAGAGATGGGGTGTTTTAATAAAAGAGGGGTCGGGTTAGAATTTTAGAAATTAACTGAGCGAACATGATCTGGACGCCTATCTGCGATCGTAGAACTGACATGCGGTCCGCAGAATGGACCGCAGAAATGGCTCAAGTTTCAAACCTCTCGGGTTGGGAATGCGGTGACTATGCGGTCCACATTTGCGTTCTGCGGTTGCAGAATGCACCAGAAATGACCTTTGAATTTCTTCAGGGACAATATGCGATCACTCTACGGTCCGCATATTGATTATGCGATCGCAGATTTGACCGCATTTTCAACATCAAAGTTTGGTTGCTCCCTGATTCATTCTGCGGTAGGAATATGGTCCGCATAGCTGATCTGCGATCACATTCTGGACGGTATTTTGAAACTTTTCTGGAAAAGTTAATTCTTTCAATTTTCATAACACATAATTAGAGTAGACACCACGGTTTACTAAGTTCTAAGACAAAATTATTTACGGGACCTTACATTCTCCCCCGCTTAAGATCATTCGTCCTCGAATGAGAACATTGGAAATCAACGAGTTGGAAAACATGATATGCAAGTTTCTACACCTTTTATTAACTTTCAAGTTTGTTTTAGAAAAATTTCGTCACAGTTTCCTTTGTAATATGGACATATCTACCTGTCAGAGAATCCCCAAATTACGTTCCTAAGAACCATTGAACAACTAGCTACCTTTACAATAGTTATAAAATGCAAAATTCTCATACTTTCACATATTCAACCCCTCGACACACTTCTAGCCATTTTGGCACACTACATGGAATCAAACTAAGCATTAGTTATCTGCACTATCAAAACCGTTTACCTGACACATAAGTACGACATAGTTATTTATCTCAATACAAATCCTCCATGCAAAAACTAATCATTATACAATTCACTTTGATACTCTCCTGTTGAAACACGTTCTCAAGGCACTAAACTAAACGTGTGTTCATATTTGTAGGTTTTGATAAATGACAAACGATGCGCAATTGACATATGACGAGGTCCAAGCATAAGCGCGCAAATGTCACATAACGAAGTTCAAGCACAAGACAAACAAAGATCAAGATTAAACAAAGTTATACATGAGTCGCTCTTTAATTGTGATCTTGATCCGACAATTTAACTCAAGACTTGGCTTCTCTCGTAAAAACATTTTTATCAAATCATGCATATTTAATTTAGAGCAAAATGATTTTAAATCATGCATATTTATTTTAGCAAAATGATTTTTAAACATGCCTCTAAAATCTGGACAAAGATAATCGATTATGTACTTATGATAATCGATTATGTTAAGGCAGCTGCAAGACAATCGATTGTGTACCTTATGACAATCGATTGTGTTGAGGCAGTGTCTATTAGATGTTTGAAATCTGCATGACAATCGATTGTGTACCTTATGACAATCGATTGTGTTGAGACAGTGTCCATCAGATTTTTCAAAGCTACAAAATAATTGATTGGGAACCTTATGACAATCGATTGTGTTGAGGCAGTGTCTATCAGATTTTTCAAAGATACAAAATAATCGATTGTGAACCTTACGACAATCGATTATGTTGAGGCAGTGTCTATTAGATTTTTCAAGACTGAAAAATAATCGATTGTCCATATAGCATAATCGATTATGTAAATGACCGTTGCCAAAATATAGTCAAACTCCGTCAGATAATCGATTATAGGATTTTAATAATCGATTGTTTGAAGTAAAATCTGAAAAAGATTTTTTGAACGTTGCCAAGTAATCGATTGTATATTTCTGATAATCGATTGTTGAAGTAAAATCTGAAAAAGATTTTTTGAACGTTGCCAAGTAATCGATTGTATATTTCTAATAATCGATTGTTTTAAGTAAAATCTGAAAATGATTTTTTGAACGTTGCCAGTAATCGATTATACGTCTTAGATAATCGATTATGCTGCGTAAAATCTGGGAATGATTTTTGGAACGATTGGAAAACAATCGATTGTGCCAATTAGACAATCGATTGTCGTAGCACAAAATCAGCAATTCTTAATTGGCAATTAGGCAACGGTTATGCATGGTTTTGACACTATAAATACATCTTCAAATCAGTCTTCTAAACATAACAACTGATCATATTATTGCTAAAGCTTGCATACTCTCTTATTCATCATTTTCTATTCATTACATAAGTTTTTGAGAGCCAAATTCTTGACGAAAGTTGTTGCGTTCTTGAGCGTATTTATTTTACTCATATCTACTCTTAAGGAGAGTCTTGTTTTGAGTGCAAAGTGTTTTTATACACTTGAAGAGAAGTGTTAATCCCTTGTATTGTAAGAAGGAACGTTGTGATTCCTTTGGTTGAAGTCTTGAAGTGTTGTATCTTCGAGCAAAGGTTGTTGAGGCTTGTGTGACTCAAGTTCTCAGTTTGTAACGGTTTGTTAAGAACCCATAAGCTTAACGAAGTTAGTGGAAATCTCTAGAGAGTCTCTCGGGGACTGGACTAGCCACGAGTTGTGGTGAACCAGGATAACATCGGTGCGTTCGTTCCTTATTATTTACTTATCACACTTATTTCATTCCTGCAATTTTTAAATTCCGCAAGTTTACGCTGTTTTTTATTATAACGCTATTCACCCCCCCTCTAGCGTTAAGCGTATATTTTAACATCTCCATCCATGCAAAATTAATCATTGCCTCTTACATCACCTTATCATGAGAGCACAAAACCTTTATTACCAAAAAGGACTGCACATTGTTCAAATAATCACATCACATAAATTTTGTTAGCACAACTTGGAGAACTACCATAATAAGGCACTTGGAAAGAGAAGGGATGACTCTCACACCTAATGGAACACAACACTAGCTTCCCTAGGGACAAGATTCGAACGATCATTCCAAGCTTATTCAAATAGATGGGGGTATTTCGTCTTCATCTCATCTTCTGCTTCCAACGTGGCTTCCTCGACTTGTTGGTTTCGCCACAACACTTTGACTGAAGCAATCTCCTTGTTCCGCAACTTTCGGACTTGCCTATCCAAAATAGCAACCAGAATCTCTTCATACGAAAACCCTTCTGTAACCTTGACGTCTTCAACAGGCACAATCTTAGACGGATCATCCACAACTTTCCTTAACATGGATACATGGAACACCTGGTGCACTAGGGACATTTCAGGGGGGCAATTCCAACCTATACGCAACTTGACCGATCTTTCGAAGGACTTGAAAAGGCCCGACGTACCTAGGACTTAGTTTTCCTCTCTTCCCAAAGCGCATGACTCCTTTCATAGGGGACACCCTCAAGAATACCCAATCTCCTTCTTGAAACTTCAACTCTCTCCGACGCACATCCGCATAAGATTTTTGGCGACTCTGAGCAGTCTTCATCCTTTCCTGAATGAGTCTTACCTTTTCCATGGCCTGATGCATTAGATCTGGCCCTATTAGTTCCGGCTGAAGAACTCTACACATTCATAACACATAATCAGAGTAGACACCACGGTTTACTAAGCTCTTAGACAAAATTATTTATGGGACCTTACAGGACCACACTTGTACCAAGTGACAGTATCTGTAAGACCTCAAGAATGGCATGAACCACACTTGTACCAAGTGACAATATTTGTAAAATATCAAACAAGTCATGAACCATACTTGTACCAAGTATCCAAAACTATAAGACCTCAAAGACATGTAAAACTTGTAAGACCTTACTAAAGGCATAAACCCGATCTAAAAGTTAAGGCTATATATCGAACTTGTAAGACCCTAAAAAGGCATACCTTCTATATAGACGTCGAAACTACTTCATTTGGGACTGAAAGGCTACGGTTAAATGAAAATGACTACGGTCACAAGGCTGTACCAGCCAAACTAACGCGACTTAGGGACGCCCGACCGTCGCTATGAAATCACAGTCCTTTAATTACTTTGAATATACTTCGAAAAGAATCAGTTAAATAGGCTACCCTCGATATAGGCAAAAGCGCTTCAACCATGTCAACCCCTAAATATAGGCTACGAGATACTCAGCCACCGAGCCAAACCTCCCGAGGTGCTCGATCATCACCATATAACGACTCACAATTGAGGCTTTTATTAAACTGTCAAAGAGTCAGGAAAATATTATTTCAAAAAATCCTATCGAGGGAAAAATAAATCCTACATTAGAGGTTGCATCGGCCCAAGGCGTAAGAGCCATTGTCACCAGCCCACATAAAAGGTCGCATCGACCCAAGGCATAAGAGCCACTGTCATCAGCCCACATAAAAGGTCGCACCGACCTAAAGCGTAAGAGCCATTGTTGCGAGCCCACAAAAAAAGTCGTATCGAACCAATGCATAAGAGCCAAAGGGACAACTTGAAATTCAAAAACTTGAGGGTTGAATGAGCTCGAGTGGATACCCGACTCAGAGAATGAACCCAAGACAGTTGACCAAATACGCCTAAGAGCACAAGCAAAAGAGCTCGAACGCGGCTTATAATAAAAGGTCGTATTGACCAAATGCGTAAGAGCCTACGAGCCAGCCTAATGAGCCCACAGACATATCGCAAATCTAAGAATTCTTTTTAACTCAAAGACCAGTTCACCTGGCTAAAGTCAAAACAAAGAGGAATACATGAAAAATAAAATCACAAGGCTTCCTTTTGTACATATATGCAAAAAAATACAAGCTCCATTTACAAAGTGTTCTTTAAAAGCACTATACGCAGAAAAGAAGGCCTAATCTACATCCCCCTCTAGGACTATGTCCCGTCAACTTCTTTTTCGATATTTTCAACATCATACAGAAGGAGCTTAGCATCAAATTCTTCCACCTTCGCTTGCTTTATCTCTTTCGAGAAATCAAATCCCCTAGCATGGATCTTCAAGGGTTTCCCTTCAAGATTTACGCCAAGAATATTCCTTGATCCTGCCCTCGCGGTCAAAAGTCCTCCTCAACTCAGCTTGAGCATCAGTAGCATCCTTCGAGTAGACCACCACATTTTTGTCAGCCTTAGTTTGGCTCATTACGACTTCAGCCCTGACATCCACAACCTCAGCCTTTATCTTCAAAAACTTAGACTCGAGCTTTGTAATCATATCTATTCGAACCGAGCTATTATTATGATCTAAGCGAAGTTGAACCTCAAAGGCGGAGGCTTCACCTTTCCCCGCTGAAACCTGAATATTTGCCTGAGCCTTTAACTCATCGTACTCGCGTTTGGCTCGGCCAGCTTCACTCTGAAGGTGCTCTAGGTTCTCCATTTTTTCCTACAACTGAAATAAACAAAACATCTGCCTTAGGAGCTAGAAGAAGGAACACACACTCCCTCAGAAAAAAACTACCTGCTCCTTCAGGTAGCTCTCATATTTCGATCTTTGACTCACTTTATATCGTAGATGTGCCAAAACATCTTCCCTTTCATCATAAATAAGCCTAAGGGATTTCTCCCATCAACGGATTTTAGCAATCTGGCCTAATGGCAAAAGAGCTCAGATTTGAGCTTATAAAAAGCCTATGGAAGAGAAACATGGTAAGAAAGTGAAATTACAAAACTATAAAGCCAGTACGAACGACCTAAACCTACCTTCGAGTAAAGACGTTGAGCTTTCTCAAGAGTTGAGCGTACATTTACTAGTCTGGCTCCATCTACCCTGGTAGAACCACCGCGCTTTGGGACATGGTCTGCCGATATACTCGCCTCTTGGAGTCGAACATGCCTCGAACTGCCTTCGACAGGAGAAGAAGCCAGCAATGGAGAACCCTCAAGTGTTGCAGGTTTGGTTGAAACGCTCTCTCTAAGCCTCGGGGCCGGACTCATCTTTCTACAATCACAATCGTCCTACAAAGGCCCCTCCTACTTATTGTTATTATTATCGTCCCCCAGTCCTAAAGTCGGCGATCTTTCTCCCTCTCTTAAAGGGCACGACCTCGCTTTAAGGGACTCCCTAATGCCTATGATGACAGAGTTAGTATGCAGAAAGAAAAAGCGCCCTTCCAAAAGAAAAGGGGGGGAGAGCAAATCACATAGCACGTATCGTGGTGTTTTGCTCCCACTTAGCCTTAGGTAAAGCTCGCCACTTATGCTTATTTGAAGTTGAGTTGGTCGCCAACTTCTAAACCCGATCCGGCAGATTGGGAACCTTTCCCGAAAACTACGAAATTGATGTAGAAAAGGAAAAGAAGGCGCATTTACAGAGCCCGGCTTTGCCATAAACAAAGTACGAAGGCACGAGTGTACCACTTACGTGAAAAATTCCATTCATCAGGAAATGGCAGAAACTCCACTGAAATAATATCGATAGTCCATACTCTGATGAATCGGCTCATCCACCCCCAATGTCCATATTTTTCATCATCAATGACGAAAGGCGTGGTGGATCGACATCGTAGGGTTAGCAGACCTCAATGGTGAAAAGGCTGATACAACCTGATGAGATGGATAAGAGTGAATTCGAGCCCTGCTTTCTCGGAAAAGAACCTCATCATCTATACTATCCACTAAAATGACGAATGAATCTGCACCAAGGTAACCTGGTACTTTCGACAAAAGGCGAGCACAACCCTATCTAGTGGGCCCAACGTGAAGGGGTATGTATACTCGTTCAAAAACCCCTCGGCATGGTCCCTGGTGCTCTCTTCTGGGGAAGGTACCCTCGTTAATACCTCTTCTCTCCCCCTCCACAATCCTTCCTCGCCGACTCAATATGATCCCCCCGAAACAAAGTGCCAAGAGGTGGAGATCCCTTCTCCTTGCCGAGCGGACCCTGACATAGGAGCCATGAATGTGGTAAAGCTAGAGAATTGGAGTAGGAACTCGAGCAAGGGTGTCAAAGTTGAAATGAGGAAGGGCCTAATGTAGGAAATGAGAACTCTTCAAAATAAGATACTACTCATAATAGCAGAATCTCCAAAAGGACAAAGACAACCCTATATATGGAAAAAACAGCGACTACCCGCCTACCTTAAAGGCCGATTAAAAATACTGGCTAAAGCTCTTATCACTTTAGGAAGATGTGCCGGTGAGATCGCCTCAGTAATTTCCTAACCATGTCATACACTCAACGATGCCATACGATGTTTTTGGGGTCAGAAACCCCTGTATCAACCAATCCCCGAGATGGTACCTGATTTCAAGGGCCTCCACCCAAAAGAAGATAGGCTCCAGAAAGCCATTGGAATCATTTCAAGTCCCGAGATGGTACCCAACCTCGAGGACCTCCACCAAAAAGAAGATAGGCTCCAGGAAGCCATTGGCATTATTGCAAGTCCCGAGATAGTACCCGATCTCGAGGACCTCCACCAAAAAAAAAGATATGCTCCAGAAAGGCATTGTCATCATTGCAAGTCCCGATATGGTCCCTGATCTCGAGGACCTCCACCAAAAAGATAATAGTCTCCAGGAAGCCATTGGCATCATTGCAAGTCCCGAGATCGTACCCGATCTGGAGGACCTCCACCAAAAAGAAGATAGGCTCCAGGGGCCATTAATATCATTACGAGACTCGATACGGTAACCGATCTTGAGGGATTCTCTCAAGAATAAAATAAGCTCCAAAACTGTACCCATATGGGCTTTGTTTCGAGGTACCAGCTAAACTCAGGGAAGCCCTCATCCGGAATTTATTTGCAATGCTGTAAGGCTATCTACGCTGAATTCAAAACAAGCCCCCACTCGGGGACTGCTCCCGAAAACCTAAAGGCTAAGTCTCGTACCAAAGGATTCAAAACCCTACCCCCACTTAACTCGAAGTCAGGAATACTGATAACCCGAGTTTAGCAATCCAATTTGGGCTCAGTCCAAGGAATGGGAAAGGGTTCTACGGGGAACCGAATTAATCGATCAAGGGCCGGAAGAAACACCTGCACCCGAGATTGATATTAACACCAATCGGTGGAGTCATGCATTCTAAATCTCCACAAAAGAAAATAAATGGAAATATAGCATAAATCAAAGACAAATTGGAGGAACATCTTTGTAGTCATAAGCATATTTTAAAAAATCCCACGAATGGTCCTTACATATGATTACAAAAGCCCATGATGGGTCCTTACCAAGAAATCAAGAAGCAAGAAAAAGTACATTAAGTAAAATCCAAAGAGCATAATCTATCCTCGGGGGTACATCCTCGGCGGTAGTATCTTCGAGCGCCATCTCCTCGGGGGTCTCATATTGGTCTTCCAAAATGGTATCTCCAAGGGAGAAGATGAAGAAGAGGAAAGTGAAGAAGTAGAAAAGGATGAAGAAAAAGCCATAACATGCCAAAGAGCAAAAGCTCTACCAAGCCAAGAAGATCACGGCCTAATAAAAAACTGGGAGGGCGTTGACCTTACCTGCAAGACTACTTTGAGTCCACTTCTTGGGACATTAATCCATGTATGTTACAGGCTAGAAGTGCCACTTCACTGCACGAATGCAAAAGGGATGAAGTGCTACACCAGGCCGGGGTAAGAAGGTGTGCAGTGGTGTGCAGTCTGAATGCCCTCTTGAGCAACGGTGTAGCATCCGAATATATCCCCGAGTCAGAAGAAATAGACCCCTCTATCTCATCATCTCAAGCCAACAATGACGGCAGTAACAACAATAACAACAACGACGACAAGTCGGTATAATCTCACTCGGCAAAGGAAAGCACATGAAAAAAACCATGGCATGGCTGACGAGAATGTTGTCATGTAACCTTAAGGCCGCGGGCCTCAAACATGAGGAATAATGATGGATGACGAGAAGAAAAGGGTAGAAGGATATTGGAGGGCACTTCAATGAAAAGTTAGTTCCAGGAAGCTCCAATTTATACAATGTAGCGGTGTAATCGACAATACCATAAATATCATTGAAATACGTATCAACAGGCACAATCAATGCATTTTTGGGAACTGAATCGGAGGAGATCTTTTGGAGAATGAGAATCGATAGTAACTTGAATGACACTAAAAAGACAAGTCAACGGGATGCCTCAATCATCGCAAAGGCTTGCGTCATGAGTGTGACATCATAGTGGGAAGTTCGAAGAGATGGGTATTAAAGTCGTTTCTTATCCTTCTACTCTAAGAAACGCGGGGACTATCTGTATACGGTAAAATCGAAGGGTCCAATTTTTTATCGTTACGACGCCCCTTAAGAACGTCTTGAAGGATTGGGACCACGGTGGAGTTTCATCCCTCGAGGGCCATCGATGCTCGACCCCGGAGCAGTACAGACCGACGACTATGGAGAGAAAGTAGGGAGTTTCCAAGGCACGTAAATAGGTCTGACAAATTCTAGGGGGCTAGTCCAAAAATGAATCAAGGCATTAGCTAGTTGTACCATCTCTATATCTTTATAGTTAATACATTTTGTACTCTGTTGGGATTTTTCCTCAGATATAAAGGGGATCTTTATCATTTTGGAAATACCTGCTGCTTAATACTAACTATACAAGAACATTCTCTCTGCTCTCTAACACATTCTTTTGATCTTGTTGCTTCCATTTATTACTTACATGTGTTCTCTTTATTATCTTCATTTATTTCTTATCATCGGCCATAAAGAGCCGTCATTGATTTTATTATGACTGTTAGTCTCCATTGACTACCCTTGGCGGATGTTGAACTCGAACCCAAGGCCCCGAATAAGCAAGCTCGAGGCCCCGATTGACTGCGATTAAATTTGGTTAACTATCTTGTTTTTAAGCTCTTATCTCTATTCCAAGTCCCTCACTTAACATGTAATGCCCAAGCAACCAGCATAAAAATAGATCACATATTTTTAGAACTATAAAATCAAATTTAATTGTTATTACCATTTTCACGGTAAACAATATGATAATAGTCACTAGAGAAGAATCTATCTTTGACAATAAATCATCAAATAGAAGTGGAGGCATATGAAGGAATGTCAAATTCAATAAACAACTCATAAAAATACAAGACGCAGATATAAGAAACATGCATATGAACAAAATATCAACCCTATTATAACACATAAAAAAATCAAGAGAAAGACCCCTAAATTATCACATAACATCACCAATAATGCCACCCTTATTTCATTGCATGTGCAAATAATAACAAATTACATCTTCTCATTTCGCTACATGCACATATCCAGAATCTCAACAAAATTCATTAATCCTGACTACCCATTCGAATACGAGTCCAAATATATAAGTTTTATCCAAATACGACTCTCAATCGAGGTTCAACCTCAATTTTCATTCTCCAAAACTATTATCAAAATCCCTAAATTTCCTTATTAGATTTTTATCAACCAAAAGCAAGAATTAAAGATAGAATTATGAAATAAAATCAAATTCAAGTCAAGAACATTTACCCCAGTTCAAATGGTGAAAATCACCTAAATAATCACATCAATCCGAGCTCTCGATCTCAAAATATGATAAAATAAGCCAAACCTTCGATTAAATTAGTATTTCATAATGATTATCGCTTCGGCGAATTTTGCTCATTTCCACCATTCTTAACTCGGAATTTTGAGATTTTGTAGTTATTTCTTAAGGGGATTCAAGGATACTCACTGATGTAAGTTGCTTGAGCCCTATTATAATTATCTATAGTGTTTTCCCGTTGATTTTCTTTCTAATTTGTAGAAGTTTTGAAGTGAAATAAGGGGTCAGGGCAATGGTATTTTGGAGAGAGTAATTTAGGGATTTGAGGGACCATATGATGTCAGATTTTGATGAAATTGGTATGGATAAATTCGTGCGTAAATAGGATTTTTAATAATATTTGCCAGATTTTGAGACGTGGGATCGGGGGGTGGGCAGGTTTGAGCTGATTTCAGAATTTAAGTCCAATTTAGTAGTTTTTCTTATGGAATTGGTTCCTTGGCATATATATTGATTGTGTTATATTACTTTTGGTTAGATTCGGGATGTTTGGATGCCGATTCGAGAGGCAAAAGCTTTGCGGAATAGGATTTTGGTTTTGTTTGAGGTAAGTAATGCTTCCAAACTTGGTTTTGAGGGTTCGAAACCCTGAACTATGTATTATGTGATTAGTATTGAGGTGAAAGGCTTGCGCTGTGACAATTGTGACTTGGGTGATTCCATAGAACCGTTTAGCGACTCTATTCAGTTGATATCCATATTTTCATCATGTGATAACTTATTTAAGTTGTAAATCAAGCTAGATATCATGTTTAGGCCTTGTGCCAGTATTGTTTGGACCTTTGGCAGTCATTTCTTGCTGTCATTTTACTGATTTCACTGTTATTTTGTACTCAGTCATATTCATGCATATCATATCATATCTCAGTATCAATTGTTATTAATGGCTTAGCATATCATTATTTCCGGGCTAGTTTCCATGATATTGTGAGCTCGCGGGTGAGACTGAAGAGTGACTGGTGAGGCCGAGAGACTGATTATGAGTGACAGTTATGGAATCGGGCTGCACGACGCATTAGTCATATTGATTACGATAGAGCTTGGGCCTTAGGATCCCCTCTGGAGTCTGCACACCTACAGCGGGCGCAGAAAATATTATTGAGGGATGTATCTTCCTTGGACATAGATCTTGTCAGAAGTATTGATACCCGAAGATGGATCTTCTCCACAGGGATAGCATGGCCTTCCTCGGTAGTGAGTAATTATGGTCAATGATGTGTATATATTTCAGGATGGATCTTTCCTGGGCCAAATGGCCATATACAATATCGAGTGGTTGAGCACTTGAGAATAGAAGTACATGGTGAATTTTATACATTTTATGCATTAGCACTTAAAGGTTAACTGAACTATATATATCTCACATTGTCCAGAGTTGTATTTACTTTACTGTTTGAGCCGAATACTTAAATTGAAAGCATGCCTACTTTTCTGTACAGTTTATTCTTTTTTTACCGTTGAGGTTAAGTTCGTCACTACCTATCACTCCATAGGTTGGACTTGTTACTTACTGGGTTGGTATACCCATGTTACCCCTGCACCTTCTGTGCAGATCCAGTTATCTCTGGCCATGGTAGCGGCTGCTAATTATTCTTCTGTTGCTGATCATTGGAGACAGTAAGGCAGTTACCTGGCGACTACGGCCCTGCCTTTTTTCTTCTCTATCTTCCACGTAGTTGTATTTTAGATTTTTTCAGAATATGTTAGTTTTATTCTTATCAGAACAGTTGTAGTAGTGGCTCATGACCCAGTGACACCCTAGTATTCGGGGCTTTACTTTTCGCATTTCTATCCTTGAGTTTAATTCTTGTTTTCTTTCATGAAATTCTACTGAACATGATGTCTGTTGGTATTTCCTTTAATTAATTATCGTAGTATTGTGGAAGTCGGATGGCCTAGTATTATGAATAGGCACCATAACGACAGATTTGAGTTTAGGGACGTGACAAATATAAGAGGACAATGTAATTAGTGCTAGTAGTAATTAACTACTAGTTAAATGAATTGATTTGCCTTTTCTTCGCATGCACTATTAACATAATATGAATTACAATCCTGAAATTCTAAAAACATTATGTTGTTGTTATATGGATCTTTATACTTGAACCATCTCGAACAAGTATCTTTAGGACGAGACGGTTAAGAATAAAGTATCCAAGATTTCTCTGAACTTTCCGAATCAAGGTTCAAAAGGATAAGAGTTAAGACAACTCACTAAGACGTAATATTAACACTATTTTGATATGTGAACAGAGGCGGATTCCTGATATGATACTGTAGGTGTTATTATTTTAATGCGTATATTTAACCCTTCTTAAACCCTACTTGTGGGAATTCACTGGATTGTTGTTATTGTAGGGGCCACTATTTTAACGCAAACTGATCACTAGTGAAGAAAATTGAACTAGAGTATACATTCAGCCGATTTGATCCGTTTTTGATTAATTCGGTTCGGTTCGATCCATTTTGAATTTATTCACTCTAATTTACATAAACGAATATGTGATACGTCCTTCAATCTACACGTAGCTGATTAATATTATATAATGCTTGATGCATCACAACAAATTTTTTGTAATTAATAAAATAATATTAGAAGGATAAAAAAGGAAATAACTAAATTACATCTAAATAAAATTTGAAGATCCAGAAAATGATAAAGGAAGCAAATATACAATATAAATAAATAATAAAACTGGGATTGTACAAAAAATGAATAACAAAGATGAAGAAAATAAGAGAAATTATAACAAAAGGAGCATTAAAACAAAAAAATCAAAGGGAAAAAGAGAAACGATGTTGTGCGTGAGAATTCAATAGTTCAACATGGCATCTTCACTTATTCTGTGACTTGGGGTGCCACTTATTGGTTATGTAATGCTTTTAGTGAAAAATACTACTGTATATAATATTTTATCCGAACGACCGGACGGCTTGGTTGTACATATATAGATCCGCCCGTGAGCGTCATATTGTCTCTAGGGGTGTTCAAAATCGATCCGAAACCGAAAACCGATCCAAATCGAAGCTTAACTATTTATTGATAACGGCTTAACGGCTTAACGGACGGGGAACGGATTGAATTTTTTTTATTAACGGCTTATCGGTTTAGGGATGGATTATTCAATTTTCTTAACGGTTAATCCGTTAACCCGTTAAGAATATATATATATATATATATATATATATATATATATATATATATATATATATATAAAATTTATTTTTATTATATATATTAAATATAAAAAAACTAGAGCCCTTGAAAATGATTAACAAAAGTTTATTTCTACTTCTAAGCATTTTTAATCTCGGGATCTAGATGATTTGCATGTACTCGCCCAGCATAAAGGAGATGAAGGTGCTGGACAAGAAAAAAGTGAGGAGGGCAAAGCTATACTACCTCAGGGATAAAATGAATGCCCTGAAAAGACATTAACAAGCTAGCTCATATGAAGGTATACTGGAATAGGTGTTTGATCTATAATTGCCCGAAGAGATCTATCAAATTCTAGTAAACATGTATGTTGGGCCGATAAGCCGCCCAATAACCGCCCTATAAGAGCTAACCTGATACCAATCCGCCCGATATCGTATCGGGTGGCTAACGGATTAATACATTTAAAAGCCGATAACTGTTAAGCCAAACCGTTAAGAGTAAAAAGCCGCACAATCCGTTCGATGAACACCTCTAATTGTCTCTATATAATCTTTAGCTCCTCGTGTCGGTTGCAATTCATATTACGTGAAGAATTATTGCAATTTCATATCTACATCGGGCCTAAATACAATTTCAGAAAAATAATAGATAAATAATAAAAAGCGACTTCTTCCACAAAAGCAAGGAGCACAACAAAAGAGATCGAGGAAGCAAGAGTAAGACACAAAAAGGGGCGAGGAGGTTGTTTAATGAAATGAATAGCCAAATTTTAATTTCCAAATCCTAACCCTTGGTATTAACAGGTGGTGGTTGGGCGTTATTATTGTTAATCCACTTATCTATTACGCCATGACAAACACTCCACTCTCTGCTTTCATGCCCCTCGTTGATTAATTATCATTACGGCCAAAAACTTGCACAATCTGACATTCCTTGCCTTCGGAAACAAATTCGTTTGACCCATCATACATAGAAAAAGAAAAGATTTTCTTTTTTAATTAATTGGACCATTTTAGTTGACCAAAAGAAAAAGGAAATTGAAAAACAAATAGAAAACTAGAGTTCAACTTCTAAACTCATGCAATGTAAAAAAAGTACTTCTAAAACATAATCTACAAGATTAAAATATGTTCGCATTTATGAGTACAATAGATTCAAATACACTAAGGTGTCATCTGTACAGTGGTGGGATAAATTAGGAAATCCTTCATCCCATGGGATTAGCTATCTCGCCTTTTATATGGGATAGCTAATTCTATCATTTTAGTATAAATTTATTTTGGAATTAGCTAATACATATAATTAAATATGGGATAAATATAAGTCCAAATTTTATCTCAAAATTATTATCTTTATTTCTTGTACCAGACGAGAGAAGCTTACGAGCAACGACTCATTCTTTCCTCAATAAATCTGATTGTGCAAATTACGAATCATCAATTTGGTTCAGAAAATATTGATGGGTGATCTCTTGGGTACAAAGCTTGCTTTATTCGGATTACACACGTCATACGACTTTTTCATCCTGAGGCCAAACATGAGGCAGTAAAATAATTGGTAGTGGGTAAATTGGTCTCTGGTAAAATATTGAAAAAGTAGTGAATAGTGTAGTTTGGTTGTTGGCCTTAGTACATGGTAAGCTCCAAAAATCAGTTAGGCCATGAAGCATGACAACACTGTACACTTTGCTTTCATGCCCTCATTTGATTAATTAAGGATCATAATTGTGCTTAGTCTAATTGCTGAAGCAATAATATAATATATATATTTTTTACTAATTTGACTATTTGGGGTGACCTAAGGAAAAGAAAACGGACAATAGATGGCAACTTACCAGTTACGACTCCATTACTCCTTCCAAGAGTGTGCTATTGACGAATCATCACTTAGGTTCAGAAACAAGTAAAAGATTACAAAGCTTGCAATTCTTTCCAAGGCCGAATTTGGCACAGTAAAATTTCGTAGGGTAAAATCACTCATCAACAACAACAACAACAACAACAACAACAATAATAATAATAATAATAATAATAATAATAATAATAATAATAATAATAGTAGTAGTAATAGTAGTAGTTGTTGTAGTAGAAGTGTATAGTGACGGTTAAATAAAATATCATTATTCATACCTGCCTAAACAATAGACTTCGTCTTTCGGAATTATTTCTATTTTATGCTCTCCGAAATTGGGTTGAAGAAGAATAACTTCAAAGCTTAAATAATAAAAGGGTAATTACCCGATCGGCCGTTTTCAATTTTAGTATTTTATTCGACAGTTTGAGACTTTAAATAATTTCATATGATATATTATTACTTGTGTATATGTTTGGTTTTGATGTTCGCATTGTTCGGAATTGATTTGAAAGAATAGTTCTCAGTTTTGAAACCTTAAGTTGGAAGAGTTGACCAAAGTTTGACTCTTGAGTAAACAACAATTGGGATTTAATGGTTTCAATAGGTTCGTATGGTGATTTTGGATTTAGACATTGGTTCAAATGTGAACTCGGATGCTCCTAGAAGACTTTGGGTCTGTTTGTTGAAAGTTGGCAATTTAAAAAATGAAAAAGTCCATATGTTTGACCAGAAGTTAACTTTTGTGTTATCAAACTCGGATTATGATTTTGGGAAGAAATTTAAAAATAGCCAGATTTATCACTGGTGATTGAAAAATAGCCAAGTTTCAAAGGTCATCGAAATTTAGCCACTTTTTATGTAAAGATAAATCTGACAGAAAATACTGTTCAAAATCCAAAAATACGCCCGCAAATTTTACGGGAGTTCCAGCATAAGTATGCTTGAACTCCCGCATATTTTACGAGAGTTTCAGGATAACTATGATGGAACTCCCGCAAATTTTACGGGAGTTCAAGCATAATTTAGCTGGAACTCCCGCAGATTTTACGGGAGTTCCAGCAAGTATAAATGTCCAGTATAATATACTGGAGTTCGGAGCACTGGTGCTCCAGTCTCCCATATATTATACAGGAGTTAGCAAAGTATACCGGTCCAGCATAATATGCTGGAGTTCATACACAAATGCACCAGAACTCCCGTATATTATACGGGACCGATCCCTGTTGCAACAAAATAGTGGTTATTTTTTATTGACTTGGTGAACGCTAGCTATTTTTGATTGACCAGTGTGAAACTGGCTATACCATGATATTTGTGATTTTGAGACCTTATATAGGTTAATTTAGGTGATTGGAACTTGTGTGCAAAGTTTGACTGTAATATGGAATGTCGAAGTGTGATTCGGACGAATTTGGCAACATTGGAATATTAAAAACTTAAGATAATGCACTTGATCTCGACTCGTGGTTTTGATATTATTTTCATTATTTTGAGCCTTTGGATAAGTTGTCCATTGTATTTGGACTTACCAGTATGATTTGACGGGGTTCCGAGGGGCTTGGCTGTGATCCTGGGTTATTTCTATCACGACCCAAACCCGATCGTGATGACGCAAACCCTAAAGCTAGGCAAGCCTGACCAATAATCGCTCCCAATTTAACAATAAGTCTCAAAATCGACAATTTAAGGAGAAATACAATAATTTTAGGATAATAATCCAATAATATTAATAGGATAATACAGATAGATACGAAAACAGATAAATCTAGAGCCTCTAAAACATACTGGATAATAATATCTGAATAAAAATATATAAGTCTGGAAATGTATATAATAATGAAACTGAAATAGGAAGAGTAGCCAGGTCCTGCGAACGTCAAACAACTACAGCTCTGAAAAATATCTGGAGACAACGACTGCTCAGCTAAGCCTCCGATGTACCTGAATCTGCACACAAGGTACATGGAGTAGGGGTGAGTACTACCGACTTAGTGAGTAATAAGCGTATAAAATGTCTAAAGATAAAAAATTCACGAAATGCCACAAAACAAAGATAAAACCAATAGTTAGACACCTTAACTACGAACTAACAGCAAAGCAATGCCAAGTATCATGCAAAGATTCAATGCAATACACATGAATCCGGTGTGGCATACACCCAATCCGTTTAACATCGATGGTGCTCACTGGGGGTGTGTACAGACTCCGGAGGGGCTCTACAACCCAAGCGCAATATCATTTATTACTGTTGCAACGTGCAACCCGACCTATACTCAGTCCACAGTATGCATGTGAGTCACATAACAGATTCAATCTAATTTCCCAGTTTCCAATTATTAAGAAGAATATCATTTAGTTATTTAATTTCAGAAAAAGTGACTTAGCATTTTATAATAGTGATTAAACACAGGACTGCGATAAATGATTATACAAATCATGATTATCACAATGATATTCATCCTAGACAGATGCTACAGATCGGCACAAGGCCCTAAACATGGCAATAAGCCCAGATATATTAACTACAAGGTGCGTATCAGCGGACAATAATTATATTTAGCTCTCAAGATGGACCAAGTTACAATCCTCAATCGCATATGATCCCGCACCTGCCATAGGGTTCGAGTCACGCCCTAACATAGCATCGCGAAGTGATAAACTGGGGTTTCAAACCCTCATGCCATCATTTACACAAACTACTCATCTCTAGCCGCCCGTAGACTGGTCCGCAATGCTTTTTCCTCTTGTATTGACTCCTCGCGCATCGAATCTAGTCAAAATCACAACGAATATTATGGGTTAAAGAAACATAACCCAATAAAAAATACTCGAAAAGTACTAAAATTCACGAAGTTGGTAAAACCCGAGCCTCAGGCCCACTTCTCAAAAATTTCGAAAATCACATCATCGGATTCCTCGTCTCGCCACGAGTCCGTACATATAAAGTTTACCAAAAACGGGATTCAAATGACCTTTCAAATCCCCAAACTTTGTTAAAATTAAACCCTAGTTCTTCACAATTTCAACATATTTTCATGGATTTGAGGGTTGATGCTTCATAAAATGGTATTTTAAGTCAAGAGACTTACCTCCAATCAATACCCGTTGAATACACGCTTCAAATCGCTCAAAAATCTCTCTTGGTTGCTTAACAATGGTGGAAAATAGGCTTGGTTCGCGGATGAAATGTTATTAAAAACCCTTCTGTCAGCCCAGTTATTACCCTATGCGATCGAATCCAGCTACTACGATCGCATAGCACAACTTTCCACCCTCCAGATTTCCTTTTATGCGATCGCAAGGCACAGCCTGCCCCTTCTATGCGATCGCATAACCTTCCCTGCATTCGCATAGAACAAAAGTTGCAGTGACCCGAGGTCCAAATTGCACTATGCGATCGCACCACCCGGAGTGCGAACGCACTGAACAAAGCCCCACACCTATGCGATCGCATAGGGAAAATCCATGGCCCCTCCAAAACCTTCTATGTGATCGCGTAAATTCTCTGTTGCATATTTCTACTGCATTATCTTATCCAAAATTCCCCGTTATCCATCCGAAATCACCCCGAGGCCCTCGGGACATCAACCAAACACACGGATATAATCTATTACTTCATTCAAACTTGCTTGTAGCATAAAAACACCATCACATCAAAATCATCGAATTATCACGGATTCAAGCCTAAGTTAAACTAAAACTTCGAAACTTGCATTTGATCTAAAACCTGACCTAAACACCTCCGAATGACCTGAAAATTTGCACGCATATCCAAAATCACCTAAAGAGCTATTGCAACTATAAGAATTCCATTCCGACCCCCGGATCAAAATCTCGCATATCAACCAGAATTCATTAAAATTCAAACTTAGCCAATTCAAGCCTAATTCTACACTGGACCTCCAAATTCAATTCTGATTGCGCTCCTAAGTCTCAAATCATCACCCGAAACTAGTCGAATCATCGGAAATCCATTCCGAGCCCTCTAAGGTCAATATTCGCTTGACTTTTCCAAACTAACCTTCTCATAAAGAGACTAATTGTCTCATTTCTAACCTAACTCTATACGAATTACTTCAAATTTACCAAGCACATATAATAAAGCATATAGAAGCATAAAACTGGGAAAACGAGGTGGTAACTCACATGACGACGGGTCGGATCATTACAATTTTGGATCATTTCTATGTGTTTGGAGTTGATGCGTTGCTGGATTTTTGCAGTGCTTCGCGACTGCGGAGCTAGGCTCATGATCACGGAGAAGTATTTGACCAGCTGGGGCTGTGTGCTTCGTGTTCGTATTGGTTCCTTCGCATTTGCATATAGTTATCATAATGGTCTACCTATTCGCGTTTCTTTTGGTTACGTTGGTCTAGAGGGGTATGTGGCTGGTGTTTACTAATCACGTGCGCGGTTGGTCAGACATGTTTGGAGTATTGTAGGAGCAATCACCCTTCACGATCGCATAGAGTATTTTTGGGCAGCAGTGTTTTGTGCTTTGCAAACGCGAGACTGTTCTATGTACGTGAAGGGTACTTTATGGCATATTATTTAAGATGTCATTTGGGGACTTTTACCCGTTCTTTCGTATTCTGAGACTTAGACTTGGAGAAGGGGGATTATTCATGGGAATTTTCACAAGTCAAGAGAGTAAGTGATTTCTATCTGTTCGCGATTATATTTCAAGGATTCACATAGATTTCCATATCTAAAATGTAGAATTTTGAAAGAAAATTTGTCATTTTTGCTACACTTTAAGAGAGTGTAGTTTAAGGTTTTGATCACTAATTTGGACCCGTATTTAGAAATTAAACATATATTTGGACGCAGTTGGTTATGGATCATCAAATTTTGATATTAGTTTCGGAACTAGGATGTGGGCCTGAATTGACTTTTGTTGACTTTTTTTGAATTCTTCAAAGATCGAAACTTTATTGATTGGGGATCGCTTCTATAGTATTTGACTTCCTTGGATGATGTTTGACTAGTATTTGAGTGATTGGAGGGCTAGAGCAATATTTTGACACGATTTGTGGTTGGAGCTGGCTCAGAAAGAGGTAAGTTTCTTGGCTAATCTTGTTAACATGGGAACCCCTAGGGTATGACTTGATTTCTATGTGTTTAAGGTATTAGGGGTGGTGTACATACGTGGTGGAGAGACTATATGCACTTTCCAAGTCTACTGGTGGCCCTGTATCTTAAAGAATACATCTACTTGTGCTTGAAAGAATCTTGCCTCTGCAACCACATCATTATTATTATTAGATAAATGGGTTCAATCTTTTATACATGATATTTTTTTCTTAATATTGGCTTTATTTTTTTTTTTTAGAAGAAGTTCTCTATTCCAAGACGAGGAGAAGCTTATGTCCTAAAGTCACTAGGAAAGAAATGGAAAGATTACAAGTGTGAGTTAAAAGGTGAGTATTTCAAAAATATAAGACTAAAGACCTTTTGCTGAAAAGTAGACCAAGTCGCATACCGAGGGATCAATGGAGTGGTCTTATCATTTATTGGCTTTCAGATAAAGCTAAGGTATCAACAAATCTTTAAAACACCTCAAGTTGATTATTTTTAATGTTTTAATTTTAGTTATGCTCGATATTTATGTATGATTTACTAGATATCATTTTAATATTTCAACGACAGACGCGTTACCAAGCAAGTAGAAATAATAGGGCCAATCAAAAGATGCCCCACACAGGAGGATCCTAAAGTATTACATTGATGGACGAGCAGGTAAACTTGTTCAAATTACTAACTATAATGTTTTAATTTATTTTTTTTCACGTATATCTTATGTCGATTTTATTGTATTAGGCTGTAAATGGGATAGAGCATACACGAGCACAAGTATTCATATTAACTCATACAAAACTTAAGGATGGTATACCATTGGATGATGATTCTGTCAAGGCAATTGTAAGATTTCTTTCTTTTTTTATTAATTGGGAAATAGTTAGGAAAAAACATAAAAGTGAATAAATGAATTCCAAATTGGATTTATGTATTTTATGGCCAGGAAATGATAAATGAAAGGACGAACAATAGTAAGAGCTCTACTGACCAACCTCCTCGCGTTGTTGCTTGGGAAGGCGATGTGTATTCTCAGGTGTTCGGAAATGACAAAAGTGGATATGTTCGTGGTTTATGACTTGGTCCAACTCCTTCTGATCTATGGGGTAGTATATCTTCCTTGGAAAATATTGTTGGAAAGGATTCGTTTAATGAAGCTGTCCAAAGGTTAACACAAGAGATAACCGAGTTAAAGGATAAACACAATGAAAAAATGAATCTGATGAAACAAAATCAGGAGAAGATGCAATCAAAATTACTCGAAATGCGACAATTGATGTGCAAATATGCTTCCAATGAATCTATGCCTCAAAATATCAATGCCGCCTCAATTGGACATGTAACTCCTCATCTAGGTCTTTGTTTATCTGATCATCTTGCATTTCAACCCCTTTTGCCTCGTTTGTGTAGCCCAAAGATCTCTGTTCTTTTGCATGTATCACTGTTGTTGCGAGGAATTGTTGCGAGAAATATCTGGATGAGGTAATCTTTCCTCAATCAAATCCTTTTCTTTAGCAGCTAACAATTTTGATGGTTCTATTCCTAGTTCTCTTGGCCAATTAAAGGTTTGAATTTTCTTGGTTTGGGTATAGATAAGCTATCTTGTGTGGTGCCTGCTGCAGTTTTCAATCTTTCATCTATTGAAATATTCACAATTCCATATAATCAGTTGTATGGAACTTTGCCATCAGACGTAGATTTTAGCCTTCCCAATTTAAAAGTTCTAAATATTGGTCATAATTGGTTTATTGTGTTAGATAATACGCTTAACGCTAGGGGGGGGAGTGAATAGCGTTATAATAAAAATTAGCGTAAACTTGCGGAATTTAAAATTTGCAGGAAATAAATAAGTGCGATAAATAAGAAAGAACACACCGAAGTATTCTGGTTCACCACAACCCGTGGCTAGTCCAGTCCCCGAGAGACTCTCTCGAGATTTCCACTAACTTGTCAAGCTTCCGGGTGCTTAGCAAACCTTTACAACTTGAGGACACAAGCCTCAACACCTTTGCTCGGAGATACAACACTCCCAGACTTCAACCAAGGAAACACAAGTTCCTTCTTACAACAATAGAATAACAATTCTCTTCAAGTGTACAAACCACTAAGCACTCAAACAAGACACTCCTTAATGAGTAGATATGAGTAAAAGAATACGCTCAAGATCGCAACAACTTTCGACAAGAGTTTGGCTCTCAAAAACTTATGTAATGAATATAAAATAATAAGCAATAGAGTATGCAAGCTTATAGCAATTATATGATCAGTTGTTGGGTGTTGTTGTACTCAAAAGACTGAATTGAAGCTGTATTTATAGTTGAAAAACTTGGCATTACCGTTGCCTAATTGCTAATTAAGAACTGCTGATTTTACTCTGTGACAATCGATTGTCAAGAAGCCACAATCGATTGTTTGCCAATCGTTCCAAAAATCAATCCCAGATTTTACGCTTAACAACCGATTATCCAAGATCAACAATCGATTATTGGCAACGTTCAAAAAATCAATTCCAGATTTTACGTAAAACAATCGATTATACAAAATCAATAATCGATTATTCAGCAACGTTCAAAAAATCCTTTCCAGATTTTAATTTCAACAATCGATTATAGAAGATCAACAATCGATTACCTGACGGTATTTGAAAATATTTTGGCAACGGTTAGTTATACAATCGATTATACTAAGTTAACAATCGATTATATATCAGTCTTGAAAAATCAATTTAGACACTGCCTCGTGACAATCGATTGTTATATACTCACAATCGATTATTTAGTAACTTTGAAAAAGTCTGGAAGACTCTGCCTCAACACAATCGATTGTCATATGTTCACAATCGATTATTTTGTGACTTTGAAAAATCTGATGGACACTGTCTCTTCACAATCGATTGTCATTAACTTCACAATCGATTATTTTGAGCGTTGAAAAACTTTGATGGACACCGCCTCATCACAATCGATTGTCATAAGGTTCACAATCGATTGTCATGCAGATTTGAAAAATCTGATGCTCACTGCCTTAACACAATCGATTGTCATTAGTTCACAATCGATTGTCATGCAGTCTTGGCTTAACATAATCGATTATCATAAGTACATAATCGATTATCTTAGTCCAGATTTTAGAGGCATGTTTAAAAATCATTTTGACTAAAGTAAATATGCATGATTTAAAATCATTTAGCATTAAATTAAATATGCATAATTTTGTAAAAATAATTTTACGAGAGAAGCCATGTCATGAGTCAAGTTGTCAAATCAAGATCACAGTTAAGAACGACTCATGTAAAACTATAAAACTTGGTCTTGTGCTTAAATCTCGTTATATATCAATTGTGCGCTTGTACTTGAGCTTCGTCATAAGTCAATTTGCGCTAGTTTGTCATTCATCAAAAACTACACATATGAACACACGTTTTAGTACAATGCTTTGAGAACGTGTTTCCAACAGTTTTCCCCTTTTTGATAATGGCAAACTTTAAGCGGGATATGCATATTAAGCAATTCATAATGACGATTCAAGACAAGAAAAGGTATGCAACAAGTATATGGATATGCAATTTGTTCCCCCTCAATTTATGCCGATAAGTATTGAGAGTGCATACCCGTTATCTTCCCCCTTTTGCCATTAGCAAAAAAAATGTAATAAGATGGCAAGGATTGAAAAAAACTTGTTTATTTATTGAAAATAAAGCGTGATTACTTAAAGAAAGTACAATAACTCAAATAATAGCAGTATAATCGATTATTGATACGAGATAATCGATTATTAGACGACAGAAATCGATTTTTCTGAAGAAGACTCGATTATTGCGCGTCATGCTTTATAATTCCCCCTACCTTTAGGGCGATACCTGCAAAAATTCGTTAGACGTCTCCGACGCTCAAGTTAGAAATCATGTAAAAAAAATGCAATGCATGACTTAGATCAACGTGGAGTCAAGAATCCCGAGTTCACTACGAATTCGGAAGAAGGACTCTTTCTCTAAGGGCTTTGTAAAGATGTCGGCCAATTGATCTTTGGTTTCGACAAATTCGATTTCGACATCGCCCTTGAGAACGTGATCTCTTATAAAATGATGTCTAATTTCAATATGTTTTATTCGCGAATGAAGAACGGGGTTCTTCGTCAAGCATATGGCACTAGTATTATCACATCTAAGAGGGATATGATCAAGACTTAGGCCATAGTCCAAGAGTTGTTGTTCATCCATAGGATTTGAGCGCAACAACTCCCCGCGGCTACATATTCAGCCTCAGTTGTGGACAACGCAACACTTACTTATTTCTTGCTAAACCAAGAAACGAGAGAGCTACCGAGCAAATGGCAAGTGCCACTAGTGCTCTTGCGGTCCAATTTGCATCCAGAAAAATCGGAGTCGGAATAGCCAACGAGTTGGCATGAAGAACCTTTGGGATACCATAGACCCACATTTGTAGTACCAACAAGGTACTTCAAAATTCGTTTTACCGCAGTAAGGTGAGACTCCTTCGGACACGATTGATAACGGGCGCATAAGCACACGCTAAACATGATGTCCGGACGACTAGCAGTAAGATAAAGAAGAGAGCCAATCATACCTCGATACTTCTTAGTGTCGATTTCCTTACCTTTCTCATCTTTGTCTAGATGATCGGATGTGCTCATGGGAGTCGCCATTGCTTTTGCATTGTTCATTTCAAATCGTTTCAGCAATTCTTTGCAATATTTGGCTTGGCAAATGAACGTACCTTCTTTCATTGCTTTACTTGTAATCCCAAAAAGAATGTTAACTCACCCATCATAGACATCTCAAATTCGCTTGTCATTAAATCGGAAAATTCCTTGCATAAGACATTGTTAGTAGCACCAAATATGATATCATCCACATATATTTGAACTAATAAAATATCATTTTTTTTTGCTTAACAAAAAGGGTGGTGTCAACTTTCCCCCTAATGAAATCATTTTCCAATAGAAATTTACTCAATCTTTCATACCAAGCTCGGGGAGCTTGTTTTAAACCATAAAGAGCCTTTTTGAGTTTGAAAACATGATCGGGAGATTTAAAATCTTCAAAACCGGGGGGTTGTTCAACATAAACTTCTTCTTGAATAACACCATTTAGAAAAGCACTTTTCACATCCATTTGATATAAATTGAAATTCATAGAAGAGGCAAATGCGAGCAATAGACGAATAGCTTCTAATCTAGCTACGGGAGCATATGTTTCTTCATAGTCAATACCCTCTTCTTGATTATAGCCTTTTGCTACAAGCCTAGCTTTGTTTCTAGTGATTACACCATTTTCATCTAGCTTGTTTCGAAAAACTTATTTCGTACCAATTATGGTATGATTTTCGGGTCTTGGCACCAAATCCCAAACGTCATTCCATTTGAATTGGTTAAGCTCCTCTTGCATTGCCAAGGTCCAAAATTCATCCCCAATTGCTTCGGAGATGGTTGTTGGTTCAATTTGAGAAACAAAAGCAGTACGTCCTAAGGTGTTCTTAAGGAAGTTTCGGGTACTTACCTTTTCTCCGACGTTGCCAATTACCTGTTCGAGAGGGTGATCTTTGATTGTCCTCCATTCGTTAGGCATTTTAGTTTCTTTCTCCAATTGTGGCGCTTCCACTGTTGGTTGTTTCAAAATTTCGTCTTGAGTTTCCTTAGGCGTTTCCTCTTGTATTTTGTCTTTCAAGCTATCTAAAATACCTGCAAGATCAAAACCGGAATCCTTTCTCGCCAAGCGAGCATTATTTTCGGAAAACACAACATGAGGGGATTCCTCCACATTTTCGGTTCTTTTATTAAAACCCTATATGCTTAATAGAAGAATTTTCATCCTTACCGACCGATCCGATGCCGATAATCTTTCCTTTATTGTTGTCACCAAAAATAACACTTCCTCCTTCTTTGTATTCTAGTTGAAGGAATTTGGATTCGTCTCCCGTCATGTGCTTGGAGCATCCACTATCAAGGTACCATAGTACACTTGATCCCTTCAAACACACCTACAAAACAAATTAATGAGTTTTAGGTACCCATGCCATTTTGGGTCCTTGAGGGTTAGGCATATCATAATGATGCGATTGAGTGATATGTCTATGTCGTGTAAAATATGCATGAGCAATATGACCAATTCGTCTACAATAATTACAAGTCACGTTGGGATTATGCATCCTTCTAGGTTCATAGTAATTAGACGGACGAAAATTGTTCACTCTATTTTCGACACTATGGCTATTGCGCATTTCATGAAAGTCATTTCTCCTACTATTATGAGCAGCATTTCTAGAATAATTGTTTCTAGGTTGAGGGCCATTTCTAGGTGTTCTAAAAGGTTCAAACTTCCTTCTAGTGTGTGGCCTAGAATATGCATCATTTCTAGAGTAGTTATTTCTAGGTGGTAAGTCATTTCTAGGTCTTCTAAAGTGTTCAACATTTGGTCTAGCATGCATATTGGTTCTAGGGTTGTTATTTCTAGGATGAGCATTTGTTTTATTAATCCTAGGTTGAGCCTTAGGTGGTTGGGGTTTGGCTTCAACCTTTTCTTTAGGCTCATTCTTAAAACCTATGCCATGCTTGGTTGACTTCAAATTAACAAGGACCTCATTCAAATTTTTGTGAGAAGAATTAAACTTATCTAAGGTGCCCTTAAGCCTTTCTACTTCATTTTTGAGATGCATGCAAGAAGTACAATTTCTAATAGAGCTTTCGGGCTTGTCGGCGCTTCTTTTTCCGAAAAACTTGTTTTCCTCTTTCAACTTCTCATTTTCTAAAACCAGTTTTTCCAAATCCTTTTCTTTCAATGAGAGTTGTTTTTGAAAATCTTTTTCTTTTGAAGAAGCATTTTCTTTTATGCTTTTAACAGTTTTTTGAAACTTTAATAAATTCACTATATAACTCATCAAAAGCATTTTGCATTTCTTCAAGGGAAAAGAAATTTTTAGAAGAGATTTGACATACCTCATCTTGCTTGTCTTCTTGTGCCATAAGACAAAGGTTTGCGCTTTCCTCTTCTTCTCCTTCGCTTGACTCATCTCCGGAGTCTCCTCCCCAAGATATATATGCACGTTGCTTTTTGAAAGGTTTCTTTTCCTTTTTGATGTTTGGGCAACTTGATTTGATGTGCCCGGTTTCTCCGCATTCATAGCACTTTATTTGTTCTCCTTGCTTTTTGTCCTTTCGTTCATACTCTTTTCGCATGAACTTTTGAAATCTTTTGATAACGAGTCCAAACTCGTTGTCTCCGTCCTCGTCAACTTGCGGTTGGCTTGTGCTTGCCTTTAGAGCGATTCTTTGCCTCCTTTGATCATCAACAAGAGGGTTAAGTATAGTAGATTCATAAGTCTTAAGATTACCTCTTAATGCGTCGATGGTAACATTTGAGACGCCAATGGACTCTTGAATCGCGTCGGCCTTTGATCGCCATGCCGGAGTGAGACTTCTAAGGATTTTTTGGACAAGTTCCCTGTCCGTGAAAGTCTTCTTGAGAGCATGTAAGTCATTTACGATTATTGAAAATCGTTCAAACATTTCATCCACCTTTTCACCTTCCTTCATGTGAAATAATTCATAAGCATGGGTTAGGAAATCAATTTTGGCTTCCCTTACCTGGTCCGTACCTTCGTACGTAATTTCCAGCTTGTCCCACATTTCCTTCGCCGTTGTGCAACACGATATTTTCCTGTAATCGTCAGCATTTATGCCACAATATAATAAATTAATTGCTTTAGTATTATTTTGCACCTTTCGGATATCATCCACGTCATATTCTTCTTCGGACTTGGGAACCCATTCGTTTTCAACCTTTATGGTTGGAATTTGATTTCCCTTTGTTATCACCTTCCAAAGATGAAATTGTTTGCTTGAACGAAGATTTTCATCCTCTCCTTCCAGTACGTATAGTTTGTACCGTTGAATAGTGGTGGTCGGGTGGAGCACTGTCCTTCCTCTATTCCTGCAAAAGAGTCATGAGTAGAAGCCATGGAAGTTTCTCTCAAACTGTTAAGTCTTCAGAGAGTTGGGCTCTGATACCAATTGTTAGATAATACGCTTAACGCTATAGGGGGGGTGAATAGCGTTATAATAAAAATTAGCGTAAACTTGCGGAATTTAAAGTTTGCAGGAAATAAATAAGTGCGATAAATAAGAAAGAACACACCGAAGTATTCTGGTTCACCACAACCCGTGGCTAGTCCAGTCCCCGAGATACTCTCTCGAGATTTCCACTAACTTGTCAAGCTTCCGGGTGCTTAACAAACCTTTACAACTTGAGGACAAAAGCCTCAACACCTTTGCTCGGAGATACAACACTCCAAGACTTCAACCAAGGAAACACAAGTTCCTTCTTACAACAAGAGAATAACAATTCTCTTCAAGTGTACAAAACACTAAGCACTCAAACAAGACACTCCTTAATGAGTAGATATGAGTAAAAGAATACGCTCAAGATCGCAACAACTTTCGACAAGAGTTTGGCTCTCAAAAACTTATGTAATGAATATAAAATGATAAGCAATAGAGTATGCAAGCTTATAGCAATTATATGATCAGTTGTTGTGTGTTGTTGTACTCAAAAGACTGAATTGAAGCTGTATTTATAGTTGAAAAACTTGGCATTACCGTTGCCTAATTGCCAATTAAGAACTGCTGATTTTACTCTGTGACAATCGATTGTCAAGAAGCCACAATCGATTGTTTGCCAATCGTTCCAAAAATCAATCCCAGATTTTACGCTTAACAATCGATTATCCAAGATCAACAATCGATTATTGGCAACGTTCAAAAAAACATTTCCAGATTTTACGTAAAACAATCGATTATACAAAATCAATAATCGATTATTCATCAACGTTCAAAAAATCCTTTCCAGATTTTAATTTCAACAATCGATTATAGAAGATCAACAATCGATTATCTGACGGTATTTGAAAATATTTTGGCAACGGTTAGTTATACAATCGATTATACTAAGTTAACAATCGATTATATATCAGTCTTGAAAAATCAATTTAGACACTGCCTCGTGACAATCGATTGTTATATACTCACAATCGATTATTTAGTAACTTTGAAAAAGTCTGGAAGACACTGCCTCAACACAATCGATTGTCATATGTTCACAATCGATTATTTTGTGACTTTGAAAAATCTGATGGACACTGTCTCTTCACAATCGATTGCCATTAACTTCACAATCGATTATTTTGAGCGTTGAAAAACTTTGATGGACACTGCCTCATCACAATCGATTGTCATAAGGTTCACAATCGATTGTCATGCAGATTTGAAAAATCTGATGCTCACTGCCTTAACACAATCGATTGTCATTAGTTCACAATCGATTGTCATGCAGTCTTGGCTTAACATAATCGATTATCATAAGTACATAATCGATTATCTTAGTCCAGATTTTAGAGGCATGTTTAAAAATCATTTTGACTAAAGTAAATATGCATGATTTAAAATCATTTAGCATTAAATTAAATATGCATGATTTTGTAAAAATAATTTTACGAGAGAAGCCATGTCATGAGTCAAGTTGTCAAATCAAGATCACAGTTAAGAACGACTCATGTAAAACTATAAAACTTGGTCTTGTGCTTGAATCTCGTTATATATCAATTGTGCGCTTGTACTTGAGCTTCGTCATATGTCAATTTGCGCTTGTTTGTCATTCATCAAAAACTACACATATGAACACACGTTTTAGTATAATGCTTTGAGAACGTGTTTCCAACATACTGGACACCTTCCTAAATCACTATCTAATGCTTCAAATCTTGTTGAACTTGATGCAAATGGTAGCAATTTCACTGGTAAAGTGTCAATTTACTTTTGGGGCTTATCGAATCTTTGGTGGCTGATTCTTGCATCAAATTCCTTAGGAAATGGAGAAGTTGATGACTTGAGTTTGTTCAATTCTTTGGTAGATGCAAAAACTTGAAAGTACTCGATTTGAGTGATTGCCAATTTGGAGGTGTGTTGCCTGATTCTATTGCAAATTTATTGACAAATCTTCTGTTCATTAAGATTGGGAGGTAATAAACTATTTGGAAGTATTCATTCAGGAATAGAAAATCTTCTTAACTTGACTGAATTGCAATTGCAAAAGAATAATTTTTCTGGTAGTATTCCTCACGCATTTGGCAATCTTCATATGCTTCAGTTAGTTGATTTATATGAAAATAAGCTTTCAGGAAATATTCCATCTTCTATATCTAACATAAGTCGATTTTATTCACTTTATCTTGAAAAGAATGAGTTAACTGGTAATATTAACTAAACTGCTACTCAAGAACATGACTTTATTAGTCCTAATTAAAGACAAATTTCTCTGAGCTTGATCTGAATATATGTCCCAAAGAGAATCTAGCAGTTTGCTGTGGTGGTGAATCAGAGTAGACGTCGCCCTTGACACGAAGAACAGTCTGACCTATTTCTTTACGGACTGCTTCTATTGTTTCACTTTTAACTTGATTTCCTGATGCATCAGTAACATAGAAAAACATTAACAGTTTGTGAGTCCCTTGTCGTAACCTCATCCCTCGAAACAGAAAGACCATTCTGCCTAAATATACGAGTAACATCTGATAGAAACCCATCCTGTCATCACTACACAATTCCAAATTTTTTGTACCAGCTCCTCCACCAGATTTTTATTGTGAGCTGTTTGTGTTTATGGTTGTGAACGCTTTGATTATCATCACTGGTTTTGTTATTGCATAGTGTGTTTGCTTCAGGGAAAAAGAAATAGATCAATCGTGTTTGGCCAGTATATATTTTGTTCCTCATCATTCCAATTACTAGCCACACATGAAATTACTAAAAGATTTTGTGGTTCTTCCAACAGTTGATGCATGGAATTGTTCAAGTATAATTTCAATTGTTTGGAAATATCTTCCTATTGACATAGTTATTTTATAATTTCAGGTCATACTGCCTGATGTTTGATAATTTAGTGGATGAAAGATTTCAATATGATGAAGAGTTTCAGAGATTATTTGAAGAGGGTTATTCCTTAAGATTAGTTTTAGTGACATTAGCTATTTACTTCAAACAATATGAGTTATTTTTTATGATTTTGTGATGTTAATATTTTTGATTATTAGTACTTCCTTTTGTTCGTTAAGATTTAGTGAGATATACTATAGTTTTATGAATTAATATCAATATGTTTTGTTATTTGCATTATTTTTTGGTTAAATGTAGTAGCTATTATTAATGGTGGCTAAACTTACAGTTATAACTTATGAATTTTAGTGCCTATTTAATAGGCTTAAGACGTTTATACAGGGATATTGTAACCATTATTTGCTATTATAGATGATTTTTAGCGGAAATTTAATTGACTTTGCTTTCCATTAAAATGGCCGCTAAAGGGACATACTAATACGTTTTTAGAAGAGATATTGTTGCCAATTTAATTGCCACAAAACAATTACCGCTAAAGGTATGGACTTTTAGCGATAAATATTTTGAATTTAGCGGCTATAAAAATGGACGTTAAAACAACATTATTAGTCGTTTTTAGAATGGATTTAACAACCATAATAATTGCCACAAACAATTGCCATTAAAGCAGATGAATTTTAGCGGTAAACATACCCTTCTTACCAGCTTTTGGCAAAAATGCCGCTAAAGACTTTACCGGCCCCGGCATCACCGGCTAAACTTGAATTGCCGGTAAATGCTATAGCGGCAATAACAATTGCCGCCAAAGCTATTTTTTATTGTCGCTAAAGGTCCTTTTGTAGTAGTGTCAATTCAAGCAATTAGTTATCAGTTTAATTAGGCTTCCTGTTAGTTTCAACGTATTTGCATTTCTTCTGATATTAATAGTTTGCTTGTTTGATTGTGATTTAAATTCGTTAAAATTAGGGTCAATTAGGTTTTATAGGTTGATTTTGTGTTCTAAATCCATAATTATTTAAGTAATTGGTCGAAGTAATTGATTTGTGATTTTGATTGTTTGTTCAGTCTGGCAGTAGCCGTTTACTTGTCTTCCTCTTTAATTCTGTTATTTAGTCAAATTAATGTTCAAAGCATGAAACAATAATTTTTTTCTTTATTCTGCTTCTGTAATTTGGTTTGGGAACTGACCCTGTTCTGGTAGTTTGTTTAGTTATAATACATTTGATAGAGATTTTAGTTCAGTAGCATAGGTTTAAATTTCTTTTAATTTGCTTAACTAGGATCTTAATTTGTTCTTTTTGATTTCTGTCTGCCCATGTTAAGTGATGATTAGTTTAATTAGTTTGATTATAGTTGTTAATTTCAATCATGGTAAATGGGTATTAAAGGCTAAGGGCTAGGCTAGTAATTTCAAAGTAGGTTCAAGGGCAGTTTGGGTAATTAGAGTGGGACAGGAATGCTGTAGATCACACTAGAATATCTTAGACTCTTCTAGAGTAGGACTTTAGTGCATATTTTCAGTAAACTTAGGGTACTAACTTGGGTAACAAGTTAATAAATAGAGGACTAAAGTTGAAAATAAGGAGGGACTGTTTTGTAAAGCTAAAAATCGGATACCCTCTTAGTTGTGCCTATAAAAGGGCATAATTAATGCCTTGAGAAATAAGTTTTTGGAGCCCAAAAATTGCCCCCAGAAAAATCCTCTCTGCAGATCTAGCCACTAATTTGAATTACAAATTATTAGAAGATTAGAATTCTCTTTAGGTTTTAAATTCTGCCCAGAAAAATACAAAAACAAACAGAATCCAGTAAAAATCCAAAAAAAACTATTTCATTCAACTTCCTAGCTGATTGCTAGCTTTGGCATCTGAGTTACATTTCTTAGTTCATTTTAGTAATTTGAAGGTTTTAGAGTTGTTCCAATTGGTTTCAAGTGGGTTTGGTCTAAATAGTTGGTTTAGTTGAGTCACTTTGGGTTTTCTGATGGCTGGAGCATTTCTGAAAGTGTCTTGATTCTATTTCGTGTGGAATGTGAGTTTGAAACGAGTCGTTTGGGTTGTTATTGAGATGTGGTGTTCCTGAGGTGTGTGCATTATTTTTGGTTCCAAATCACATCTGTTGATGCGCTTGTTGACTGCTGGGCACTTGTGGTTACATGTTGCTGATCCTTTATTCTTCTGTTGAAATTCTATTTCCCAGGTACACGCATTTTACCTCACAACTGATGTAATCTTCAATTGAAATGAAATGAAGTGGCGTTCCAAGTCTGTGATCATTGTGAATGCCTGTGGATATAATTAGATTAGAAATGTGTAGTTGTCTAATTTCAGTGCATGTGAATCGTATTGAACTTGGACTGTTTAACTAGTATTATTTTTGCTGTTTAAATTCGTAATGGACCTCTATGGACTGTTAATCCAGTTCAGTTTACTCCTATAAGTATGTGAACTATGTAGTTAGTTATTTTAATTTGGTTTAATTGGTGTTACTAGTGTAGTATAGAATAATGTGATGTAGTTTTATTTTTTTTAGAAATGTAAAAAATTAGTTCACGTCTCAGCTTATTAATTTCAACAGCCCAGTTCTTAAATCAGGAATCATCCGAGTATTAGTAGAATAATATTAGTCCGAGTTAGTTGGTTCGTTCTAGGTTTTGGTCGTTAATTTGTTCATATATAAGATTAAGTGAAATCATACAAATAAGCTTTGTTACTGTTATTAAAATCAAGTTCTTTCTTCCAATGTGGCTGTCACCTTTGATAAGATTTAGGAGCTCATTAGTAGAAAAATAAGTAAAGATAAATAAATAGATGTAGAAAGTAATTTTTGTAATCTGTGAATATAGTGTAGTATAACTGCACAAAACCATTTAGTCTGCCTTGGGGTTAATAGGGCAGTTTGGATGCTATGTGATGTTTCTGCAGGGAATCGAAGTCTATGCACTCAACCGCTGTAGGAATTGGAATTGTGCTCTTTTTCATGGGCCTGGTTCATGAGGAGTTAACAACTGTTGGCCTTGGGCTGTTACACGCCCTAGTAGGCCCAAACTCGCGTGGGTGCTGGCTCGCTCTATCAAATGAAATTGAGATTAACTCTAGAAGTAGAAATCACCATCAATAGAAGAATTTTATGGGATATCCTTTTTGAAATAAATGAGACAAGTCTCGCCAAATAAAACATATAACTGCAGGGCCCTCGATAAATGTTTGCGTTAAAATATTTAGAATTCGGGATGGGCCGTTTAGCGAATTTCACGACTTTCCCCAAAGATAATAATGTGTTAGTCACTTTAGGCGTACTTTTAATAATTTACCTTCTTAAATACGGGTGCGCATTTATGTGACCCAAATCCATATCTCAACGGAATCGAAATGTGTCAACAGTTACGGGTGCATTAATGTGACATGGTTCGAAATACGTTTTCACAACGTTGCAATTCTTATTAAAAATAATAATAAAAGCATTTTACGGTGAAAAAGCACAAAACACTTTTGAAATCAGATAAAATCAAATACAATAGTAGCGACCATGCTAGAACCACGGAAACCGGGAATGGCTAACATTTTTTCCCGGGTTAATAGAATTTCTTACTTGAATTTCTGGTTCGTGGACTGTTAACAAAGTCATATTCCTCGGTTCGAGATTCAACCTGTGACTTGGGACATCATTAATCTCCCAAGTGGAGACTCTAAATCTTAATATTATATTCTGTTCCGATTGTCCATTAATTGGAGAAACTCCTTTACTCCCTTGCGGGTGTAATGAAAAAGGAGTGGTGACAGTCATCCCCAGGAAGAATGATAAGGGGTCGACCAAGCTATAATTGTTCTCAGGGGACGAAATAGCAAAGAACACCTCGGCCATCATCGGGGTCAAATCGTCGAAAGCGTACATCATAAAATAAGCACTGTATTCGAGCACCGACAAAAGGGTATAGTCATAAGAATGCATGCTGATCAAAGACTGTCGGATAAAAAGGGAAATGAGTTATGTATATGAGGAAAAAAGCTCAGAGGAGGGGCACATTAAGGGGAGAAAAGGAGAGCAACCACAGCAGAGGAAACGAGAGAAGTCTCTCGTTTGTCAATACTTACTTTTCTTCCCTTTCTTGGCTCCCTGATTTCTGAGGCATCTCTGCTCTAGATGTAAGCTCGTCTTTCATGTTTGGTGTATAATTATCATATTAATAAATCTTATACATTTCTTCTCTTGGTTGTTTCGTACTTAATATGCGTGGATCTGAAATTAATCATATTGGCTAAGATTTACCTTCTTTATTATCAATAATTAGTTTGACAGAAGAGTTGTAAACCTTTTTGCCCAAAATATTTGGCGCCGTCTATGGGAATTTCTTAGCCAAATTTCTTAGTTTCCTTGAATCTAAAACCAACAAAATATAACCACCTACTCGAAAGAGTAGTAAATAAACATTACATGCTAATCTAGATTAGGCTGCTACATAAAAGTAGAGGTTATAACCAATATCCACATAGAACCCGCATCTCCCCATCTGACACACTCACCTTGTATATTAACCCATGTTCCCACCCCTTATGAGAGGACGACACTTGTTATGCAGTACTTTGAAAGGGTATCCTGCCCTACTTCTACATTCCCCCCGCACATCGAATGGCCGATGAATGAAGTATAGCATGTCTCCCTTGTTGTGGATACATATTGAACGAGATCGGACCGGGACTCGATTGCAACACTACAACAAGTGAGGCGAGCCCAACCTGCAAAAAGACCCTGCTAAAAAAGTAGGGGGTTGAACACGACTGCCAAATCTAAAACCACTATTATATCAACCATTCAAACACTGGGCAAAGCAAGCAACGCTATAAATCTACCTCCCTTCACCGATTCATTGGATCGAGGTATGAAAATTTTCATTTTGGTTTACCCTCTGTTATTGGTTTAAATAGGAGCACGGGCTCTACATGGGCAAGCGAGCAAAGGAGCATCCCAACTAGAAACAATGGAAGGAAAACTACTACCAAAAAATTAAAACGCCGCCCGCCTCAAATACCACAACTCCTGAAATAGGACACCCCTCAAGTCATACTCTCTCTCCTTCACCCGGGTTTCGACCCAATCGGGTTCTCGAAGAGGTTTTTAACGAGGCGAAGAGGGGACGTCTCAAAGTTCAAAGTATAATTCATCGCCCCGCCTACCGATGACCTCTCCATGAAAAACGATGAAGGACTAGATACATGGAAACTTCTCCAACATATGTATGAAATAAACATGTATAGTACTCTAGTAAATGGAACAGAACAACAATTTATACTCTTCATCATAATATTCTCCAATGAAAGCAAAGTTAAGAAAATGGGGACTTACCTAGGAAATGCACAAAAGCCAACTAGGACTCACTCAGGAAACGCACAAAAGCTAACTGGGACTCACCCAACACCCAAGATTCTCCAATAAAATCAAAATTGAGCATGACGGGACTCACCCCAATGTATGCGTGAAGAGTATAGTGACCTATATAAGTTCTCCAATATATACAACAATGAAAAAACGGGTTAACATCTTGACCTTAACTCGAAATAATACCCTTACGTCCAAAGGCCATCGCCAAAAGAAGAATTCAACCTCACTCGAATTACAACGGGTTAACATTTCGACCTTAACTTGAAATAACACCCCTACGGCCAAAGGCATTGCTAAAAGAAGAATTCGACCTCGCTCAAATTACAACGGGTTAACATTTCAACCTTAACTCAAAATAACACCCCTACGGCCAAAGGCCATCGCCAAAAGAAGAACTCGACTCAGCTCGAATTAGAACGGGTTAACATTTCGACCGTAAATCGAAATAACACCCCCACAGCCAAAGGCCATTACCAAAAGAATAATTCGACATCGCTCGAATTTAAACATTTTAACATTTTGACCTTAACACGAAGTAACATCCATACGTCCAAAAGCCGTCATAAAGAAGAAAGAACTTCAAACTCGCACAAATAAAATTCAGAAATTGACTTCTCTCCAGATGCTGACGCCAAGTTCGACCCCCCTCGAACACATATGAAAAAATTGACTTCGCCTAAATTAGCAAGTCAGAAATCAATCCCACTCGAATGGCCAAGTCGAAACTGACTTCGGCCAGACTGACAAATCCGAATTCAACCTCATTTATATCAAGGGTGATTCCGCCTAAAGCGACAAATCAACTGTCAGTTTCGCCCGAATATGCGAGTTCAAAGAAACTCTATTCGAATTCACACCCCTACTCAATTCGATCAAGGTCGGAATCCCAAATTGAAAAACCAAGGACTCAACACGCAAAAATCCAAAAGTGTATGCCAATCACAAAAATATGTAACAAGCAAGGGAAATGGAAAGAAAATCAAAGGATACACAAAAGTGAAATAACTTTCTTATTTATATATACGTGCGCAACAGGCGCACCTTACACAAAGCCAAAACATGCCCCAAAAAAAGAAACGAGAACGAACAGAAAAAACATAGATTAAGGCAGCAACTTTTCACTCGGTGTCATCATCGCCATTCCCCCCATCGTTATTTCCAGGAATTTCCTCCTCAGTATCAGCATCCTCGCTGGCCTCCGGTATCGCAAGATCGTAGCCACAGTTAACACGAGTCTCTCGTGCCTTCGTCATGGCTTCTTCATATGCAGCCTCAGAAATATTGTCCGCCTCCCACAAACTTTTGTATATTTCACATTGGACCTCAGAATGAACCCAAAGCTCGTGCAAGTGGCGAGGAACAGCAGTAGAGGTAGATTCAACTTGGGCCAATACTTGTGCCTATTCGGCCTCAAGTACAACGACTCGATCTCCCAAGTTTGAAGCTTCCTTGTCAATTTTGCCAATACGCTCTCTGAGCCTCACCTACCTTAGTGTGGTCGTTGCCCTCTCGAATTCCTGCTTGGATCAAAGGACGCAGATAATGTCCTCCGACGTTGCCCTTGCTGAAGCCGACGCCCAAGAACTCTCGGCGCTCTCAACCTCGGACACTTTCCTCTTCATCTCGGCTTTCCTCACTCACTCCACGCTCAAAGCCTTAACTCTAACGACATTTTGATCGAGCTTGAATCGCAACGACAACACCTTTGCCTTGAAGATGCTCACACTCTACGGCTACCCCCTTTCCCAACTCGAGTTCCTCATCCTTCACACGAGTGGAGGAGCCCTCACCCTTCGCACTCTCCCTATTAAAGGAGAAAAATAACCATGTAAGAAACAAGATCAAATTACAAGATAAAGAATAAGGAAATTGCAATGGGCCGACTTACCGGTGAGAGGCTTACGCCCGTATCTCTCATAAAAGGACGCCCACTAATGGATCCCTGCCATATGGGGAAGAATAGCATTAAACCATTCACGGATGTCATCAACGGGTGGGGGAGACAATCTTTCAGCTGTGAACGCAGAAAATGAATTAGTAATGCCACCTAAAGAGGAACGTTCGGCCACCGCCTCGAGGGGATTCATAAATAAAACAAAAGAAAACTTATGGGCGAAGCTCCACGTCTCGGGAAGCCCTGCTGGGTCCGCCATAAGGTGCTCCGTCCGTACGAAGAAATAACTCTCCTAGAAATGATGATTAGCCTTATCGTCCATCTTCATCGTCAAAACCTTTGTCCCTCGGTGATGCATGTGGATAATCGAGCCTCGAATAAGTTGAGGAACAAAAATATTAAGCATATGCCCCAAAGTGACCTCTCAACCGCCGAGCTCTGCGTACTTGAGAAGCATGAGGAAGAGCTTATGCATGTACGGTGAAAGCTGAGTCGGGCACACCTCGTAGTAGCAGCAGAAGTCTACCACTAGGGAGGGGAGCGGAAGCGCATATCCAACAAGACACATAGAATGCACTGGGCGGTGCAAATGCACAATGTCCATTCCCGTCGCCGGTATCATTCCAATATGGTTCGAAATCCCCCACTTGATCTTGAGTGCCGCAATCGTCGATTCATATATAGTAGATGACGTGGGTTTCGGCTCTTCTCCGGTGGGGCTGTTAAAATAATTATATAATTTCCCTCGGTATGGTAGTATTCAGTCACTGTTGGAATCCCCTCATCTTCCGCCGCCTCTGCTCATTCTCCGAGAACATGTATGTCATTTTTTGGCATCGGAACTTTGACGGGTTTGTTAGTGTGGGAAGAAGTGCCAGCCATTTGTCTCGATTAATTGGAGTATATGGGTAAGAAAAGGGGAGAGAAAGACAATTGTGGCGTCAAATTTCTGACTGATAGAAGAATGAACTCAGAAATTTGAAGTATTGAAGAAGGTAAAGGCTTGCAAAACTCCTTTGATAAGTAGAAGATGTGGCAATAGAATGGTTTTTTCTCCCCATCTATTGGAAAATAAATGTTCTGAGAGGGAAACCCAAGAGCCGCCAATCAAAACTGATAGGGCACAAGAAATAATACGGTTCCTGGGAAACGTGCGCCTTAACGACAATGGTTGTTCATGATGCATCGAATCGACATGACGGTACAAATCCAAACAGACATAACGATTCAATGGTATCATTGAACGTCACGCCATCACCTCGACCTAAGGGCTTCGCTCAAGGCACAAACATTCAGATTTCTCCTATCTTTCGAATCGACAAAGTCCACCTATCGAGCCCGCTAAGAGGAGACCTCAACCGACAAGGGGACTGATTGTATGGGTCAAAATCTGTCCGTAGTGGTCGTCCCCAAAAAGTATGATAAGAGGTCGACCAAGCTGTAATCGTGCCTAGAGGACGAAATAGCAAAGAATACCTCGCCCATCATCGGGGTCAAATCATCAAAAATGTACATCATAGAATGAGCACTGTGTTCGAGCAACAACAAAGGGTGCAGTCATAAGAATGCACGCCGGTCAAAGACCATTGGATAAAAAGGGAAGTGAGTTATGCATACGGGGAAAAAGCTCAAAGGAGGGGGACTTTGAGGGAGAAAAGGAAAGCAACCACAGTAGAGGAAACGAGAGAAGTCTCTCGTTTGTCAATACTTACTTCTCTTTCCTTTCTTGGCTCCCTCATTTCTGAGGCATCTTTGCTCTAGATGTAAGCTCATCTTTCATGTTTGGTGTATAATTATCATATTAAAAAATCTTACTCCCCTCGTTTCATATTAGATGAGGTACTTTCCTTTTTAGTTTGTTCCAAAACAAATGACACATTTTTAAATTTGAATATAATTAAATTTTAAAGTCTTTTATTTTACTCATTTACCTTGAATGAGATGATTTTATAGCGACACGACTGTCGTGATCCTACAAACCTTTTACCCCTTACGCTTTTAATACCACAAGTTTTAAAAGTCATCTTCTTTTTTCTTAAACTCTGCTCCGAGTCAAACGATCTCATTTAATATGAAACGGAGGGAGTATACATTTCTTCTCTTGGTTGTTTCGCACTTAACATGTGTGGAGCTGAAATTATTTATATTTAGCTAAAATTTACTTACTTTATTATCAATAATTAGTTTGAGAGAAGAGTTCTAAACCTTTTTGCCCAAACATTTATGACCACGTGAAGTTTAACGGAAAATTAAACAAAAATTACCAAGTTCAGAAATCTGAATTATTCTGGCTTGTTATAAACTAAAGCAAAAGACAAGAACAATAGAACAAGAACAATAGCAATAGAGAGAAGAGTAGAGAGAGTTCTTTTTATTGAGTTGAGAGGGGTCTCAAGGGATGATTTACAATGGTAGGGGGCACCTCTATTTATAGGGGAGAGGAAGACTTAGCTACCACTAATAGAACTCTAAAATCTCTCTAATTAGATACATTAAAGACATTCACCTTAAATAGAAGTGTAAGAATCTTCTATTTCATAACACTCCCCCTTGAATGTCTATTCAATGATGTGCCTCATAAAACCTTAAAACCAAAACCCAATGGGAAAAATTAAAGTAAGGAAAAAGAGTACACATGTTTGAATATGCGCCTATTGGTTGCCTCGTTAAAAACCTTGCAAGGAAAACCCAGTGGGACAAAACCTTGTAAGGGAAAAAGAGTGCAACGCGCATTGACTCCCCCTAATGAGTACATCGATTTATATCCTTGAGCATTTGCATTCCAAGCTTGTGCATCATCTTCAAAACGATCTTTGGTAGATGCTTGATGAATAAATCAACCATATTGACTTGAATAAATATTCCGCACCTGGAAATCATCATTCTTGATAGATATGAACATCTTCATATAATGTCGCGGAATAGCTCTTCAATATCTCCATAGATGCATTCTCAATGCCATCATGCTTATAGTTATGGCAAGATACATATGTACACAAATTGTACTAAGGATGTGGTACTTCAGGACCAAGGATTGCATATGCTTCAAGCAACTTAAATCTTTCAAGTTAAGTCATATAAGTCGCATAATAGACTTTAGCTGCATATCAAATTTTCATGTCATGCTAAACAAATAAGATATCGAAAATTGACTATACATACCTTTGCCTTTATACTTTCAAGCATTTGAACTATAGGTTCAAAACTACATGTCTTTCATATGGAATCAATTCTTCTTGAATTGTATCTCTTCCATTTAGTTGCTTTCTTTGAGTCAGCAAATGCGTATAGCATGCTTTGCAATATGTTGCAATTGCATTTCCTTTTTATGAACTACAGGTTCATATCATGATATTCGGGGATATACATATACAAATGAAAATTCATCCCATGTAACACTTTCTCAAATGTTTATCATGTCTCCCCCTCATGTTAGTAAAGCTAACATGTTTCCTCAACTTTTGGGAAATCATCTTTGTGCATTATGTCAATATACACAGCACCTTAGTAATAAGATGAAATTATTTGGTTCCTGACCTTGAACCACTTGTGAGGGGAGAATATACTCTCGTATACAACTTATATCAAACTGATATATATAACTTCGTTCTCATAAGGAACAGTTTAGCTATTAAGTGGAAGCACTCAATAATTATCTTGCTAAACCAACTTTGATATAAACCAACTTATCAAGATGAACTGTCTTGAGTAGAGAATCTGGAAACTATGCTCGAAGTTAGATTACTGAGCGATTTACCTCGCAAGCACTGCCAGGCTGCGGGTTAATAACAATGGCGCATGTAACCATATCATAGATGCATCATATGTGGTATACATGGCAGGTGAATGGGCCCATATTCACCTTTGATATTTCCAGAATCAAGGGGCTTCAACCCGAACTCTTTAGTTGGTCAGTTCATTACTGAGAACAAGAACTTCTAGTTCTTTAATATTCACCTATGTGAATTTGCACATCATACTTCAAATGAGATGGCTAACACGAATGTCAACTGAATAAATTATCAATATTGGTAAATTTCAAATTTACACCATGACATGTGCACTTATCAATAAACTTCGGGTTTATTATGACATGGGTTTTATACCAATAGATATCCACTTTATTGTGGCATTCTTTCGTTTGTGTAGTACAAACTGGAGAACAAAGCGGGTAGCTTTTCATATACAAATTACCCCGCTACAAGTTGTAGTAATAGGAGAATCAAAGCCTTCCTTTATTTATAGTCTCAATATCATCAATCGCCTTCGCGTGTACTTTTGGAAACTGGATAAGTTTCTTTGAGACTTACTACAGCACAATACTCAATTGTGTTTCTCCAACATAGTAATAATTGGCTCTTCGAGAGCTCTCAATTAATTTTGTACTACCACAGACTGAGGTTCGAGATCCTCACATTCTTGCATTCCGTATTTTCAAGAGTCTCAGGCTCAATAGATTCTTCGTGAATCTCGGAATTAATCAAATCATGAGCGTCCTCATGTGATTCTTTCATAGTGTTATTTAGATCGTTCTTTTTCCTCTTTCTAGGATTTCGATCTTTGGAACCTAATGGTCTGCCACGCTTCTGGCGTGCATTTGACTCATTGGATATGACACTAGATATTTGTCCAATAGGGACTTCAATACGGATCGGAACTTTTTCCCGCGTGAATGTGTGATTTTGTTATCCTCTTCAAGTCCGTAAATGCGTCAGGCATTTGATTTGCTATTCTTTGCAAATGGATAATCTTTTGTACCTCTTTCTTTCAAATAGAGGTATGTGGATCAAGATGAGATAATGATGCATTTTTCCACAAAATTTCCCGTTTGGTTTCACCAACTTCTCCCCCTAATTTTGGGAAAAGTGTCTCATCCAATTGACAGTCTGCAAATAGTGCAGTGAACAAATCTCCTGTCAATGTTTCGAGGTAGCGAATAATGGAGGACGCGTCAAACTCAACATATATTCCTAACCTCCTTTGCAAACCCATTTTGGTGCGGGATGGCGGTGCTACAGGCACATATACTGCGCATCCAAAGCTTCTTAAATGGGATATATTGGGTTCATGACCCAAAACCAATTGCAATGGGGAATATTTGTGTCAATTCGTCAGTCAGAGACGAACTAGCATTGCTGCATGCAACATGGCGTGACCCCAAAACGAAGTGGGCAGCCGACGAACTAGCATTGCTTCATGCAAAATGGCATGACCCCAAACCGAAGTGGGCAGCCGACAAACTAGTATTGTTGCATGCAAAATGGCGTGAACCCAAGTCGAAGCGGGCAGCCTCGTTTTCATGAAGAGTTCAAGATTATTCTCATCTATTGTCTCAATATGATATCCATTTTGAATGATATCTTTAAAACTCAACAAGTTCCTTTTAGACTTGGAGGAGAACACTTTGATTGATATCATTAAAACTCAACAAGTCCTTTTTAGACTTGGAGGAGAACATTGCATTCTCTATGATTAACGTCATGCCTTTGGGCAGAGTTACAATTGCTCTTCCGGAGCCTTTAATCAATTTACTACTTCCATAGATTGTAGTAATGTTTGCCTTACACAATTACTCTTCTTTTCTTTGAGTATTGTATGTGTAGTACATGAATCAACTAGGCAAATACTTTTACAATTGGACGTTGGTCCAAGTTCGCTTTGTGAGATATCCATATTTGCTATCCCATAGTTTAACATACAAAAGAAATACACGAACATAAGAATAAACAAGTTCAATTCTTTTGTGTCACATAATATTTTCAAAATCTGCTACTAACAGTTGGCTAACAAAATCAGATATGTTATCCATAATCAATTCCTTTGCAGTTTGAAAATTTCAGCGTTTTTCATAAGACAATCGATTATTAAACACACACAATCAATTGTTGGAACATAGACAATCGATTGTTAAATACACACAATCGATTATTTGTTATTTTTGAAAAACTTCCAGAGCATACTGTCTTAAGACAATCGATTGTTAAACATAGACAATCGATTGTGGATGATTTTTGAAAAATTCCAGATTACACTGCCTAATGACAATCGATTGTTAGATATAGACAATCGATTGTGGGTGATTTTTGAAAAATTCCAGACCTCACTGTTTCAAGACAATCGATTGTTAGACAAAGACAATCGATTGTTGGCTATTTTTGAAAAATTCCAGAACATACTGTTTCAAGACAATCGATTGTTAGCCAAAGACAATCGATTGTTGATCAATTGTTTTTCAACTTTAATGCAAAAATAGTTGATAATCGACTAGTTTTTCAGGCTAGTCGATTACCCCCACTGGAAAATAAAAGTTTTATTGATATTTGAGCATATTGAAGATATTCTAAAGAACTACTGCTAACATTGCATCATGAACTAGCTAATACGAGCTAATACTAATGACTATTAGATTATTCACTAACTAATACAAATAAGTAGAACAAAATCAAATAACTCCATCTTCTTTCATCATGGTCCCATCGCCGATTAGGTGGTCTATTTTCTCCTCGGGTTGCTCAAAGAAGTCTGCCACATCCAGGTGGGTGATGTCCTCATTGTCGTCATAGACAAAGTTTGTTTCAGGGCCTTTTCTCTTTCGAGATGTTTGATAAAGGTCAACCAAGTGTCTTGGTATACGGCAAATCTTTGACCAGTGCCCTTTCCCACCGCAACGATAACATATAGTTTCTGAACTATTTGCCTTAGGATCTTCGGGATCCCGTTTCTGCTTTCGGTGGTTATCTTTCTTTGGGGGGGTGACGGACTTCTTTGGAATTTCTTCCTTGTCCACGTCCTTGGCTTTGACCCCGTTTATGACCCTGATCATGGTCCCTTTTATGTTTGGCATAATGCGAGTGCACCATATCTGCTTCAGGCAGTGGTGTAGACCCAGTTGGTCTATTTTCGTGATTTCTCATGAGCAGGTCATTATTTCGCTCAGCCACTAGTAAGAGAGAAATCAGTTCAGAGTACTTCGTAAAGCCTTTCTCTCGGTACTGTTGCTGCAGTACCATATTGGAGGCATGAAACGTTGTAAACGTTTTCTCAAGCATATCGTAATCGGAGATGTTATCTCCACATAGCTTCAGTTTAGAAGTAATTCTGAACATAGCAGAATTATATTCAGAAACGGACTTAAAGTCCTGTAGCCTCAGATGGGCCCAATCATATCGTGCTTGTGGCAGAGTGACCAACTTCAGGTTGTCATATCTCTCCTTTAAGCTGTTCCACAAAACGAGTGGATCCTTGACGGTGAGATATTCAATCTTCAAACCTTCGTCAAGGTGGTGGCGCAAGAAAATCAAGGCCTTCGCACAATCTTGGGTGGATGCTTTTTCTTTATCTTTGAGGGTGTCTCCGAGACCCATAGCATCTAGGTGGATTTCAGCATCCAACACCCATGTCATATAGTTCTTGCCCGAAATTTCAAGGGCAACGAACTTTCTTTTGTTAATGTCAGACATAATCGAAAATTAAATTAGGAAGAGGGAAAATACCTTGGATTTTCGAGAATGATACTTGAGACGGTAGAGTCTCGTGCTGATAACGTGTTATAAATTAAAGCAAAAGACAAGAACAATAGAACAAGAACAATAGCAATAGAGAGAAGAGTAGAGAGAGTTCTTCTTATTGAGTTGAGAGGGGTCTCAAGGGATGATTTACAATGGTAGGGGGCACCTCTATTTATAGGGGAGAGGAAGACTTAGCTACCACTAATAGAACTCTAAAATCTCTCTAATTAGATACATTAAAGACATTCACCTTAAATAGAAGTGTAAGAATCTTCTATTTCATAACATGACTAATATAATTGGATAAATTACCCTTTTTTTTCAACTAAAAACTTCAACTTCAAACATTCTTTTTATTTACTACTTATTTTTCAAGCTTCAAAAAATCATATCCAAGCTTCCACCTAATTTAAACATCACATCCGTGCCAAAAGAGGCGACCATAGGCGCCACAGTGGCACTACAATCTCAGATCCAGCGTCCACTATCTCTCCTTTTCTACTCTAGGCAACCGTACAGTACAAAAGAAAAATAGACAATCCACTCTAACCCCCCCCCCCCCCTTTAGGAGACCCCCTCTCCGTTTAGGAGACTCTTAGGTCGCCTCACTCATCTTGAAGAAAGACATATCTCTCTTAAATGGAAGTAAAATCAAAAAGCAAAAGCAGTTAAAAGAGGACAAAACATTTTCAGTTTTGTGTGTTTGTGTTATGGTGGAAAAGGGCATAATCGACAGTCCTTATTCCTTTATCTCTGCTCCATGCTTTTCCTCTTTTTCACCTCTTTTGCTCCTACTGCTTTTGTTGAATCAATTGTATCAGTAACCTCCGTCGTGCTTTTAACGGTAACGGCAGCAGCAGCGGTGGTTTCTGATTGAACCACCGGACTTCAAATGCCTGAGTAGTTTTTGCTTTCTCGGCCTTGGCCGGACTCGCATTGGCCGCCGCCCTTATCTATTCTACTTTGTTAAAAAAAACGGCTGAAATTTCAAAGATATTTTTACCTTAAAGTACATTACATTATCATAGTTTTTGAAAACCCTAGAAATCTGTTTATAGAGTAAAATTCGTTAGTAAATGAAAGCTCTCAAACGAAGTCAGACTTCGTCGTCTTCAAATTCTCCTTCACCGTCGTCATCTTCACCATCGTCGTCGTCTTCAGCGTCATCGTCGTGGATTCATTTGCGATCAGTTCTATTTGTTGTTGCCTCCTCCTCACCAGCTTACTGTTCTACCTCTGATCGGTGAGCCTCCCTTCTTTTTCACCTTTTTCACTACATCTCAGTTATTCTTCGATCTGCTTCTCAGTTTTCCTATAACTGTAGTTTTCCGATTCAACTAGCATTTAAGTTATGTTTAGTGTTATTCTATCAGATCTAGATCATTTGCTCAGTTCCTGTGTCCTCCATTTTTATATGTGTCTAATAGTGTTAGTTGATAGATTATCTTTGTATTTGTGATTGTTTTACTGCTTTTGTTGTTTTCAGCTTGGATATCTTCGTAGCGCTTTGATTTGAACTGGTCATGATAATACGTCTTGATTTATATTAGTCAAAGGTTGAAACTTGACATCTGATCTCTATTTCAATTGTTTTACCTTGTGATAATGTGATATTTTTTATTTGATTTTTTGCTGGCTGTACTCTATATTTTTCAGCTTATTTATTCGATAAAGAATCTGAAGGCATAAGATTTATTTTTGACCTTTTGCTGCCTTCTCATTTTTCCTTCCCTCCTCTTTGGGTGATGCAATTAGGATTGATTGTAATTCCTTTTAAGATCAGAAAATCATACTACTATTTGCTTCTGAGGATCAATTCAGCGGCAAAAGCATACAATCTAAAAGATTCACTGTATTCATATTGCTTAAATGGTGATTTGAATTTCTTTCTTTTGTTGTGTGTGTGTGTGTGTTGGGGGGGGGGGGGGTAAGGTAAAGAGGAAAACCCTATTGGACAATTAGGCGGAGACTTTTAACTAGGTACACTGATCACCTCTATTTTTGTTTCCACCGGATGAAAAGGGATCTTTCAGAATTGGGGTTTGATGTTCTTCCTTATGAAGCTCTTTTTTTTTTCTTTGATTTGTTGTTTAAGGGATCTTTCTGATTGTGTTTTTTCGCGTGAAATCTGAGGTATCAATTGGTAAATGCTTAGTAGATTCTGATGCTCTAGGTTTAAGGCAGAACATCTCTCGTCCATACTGGCATAAATCGCAAGTCCCTAGGTGTAGACGGTTGAATAAGACTCATTTAAGGGAGGAAACTAGTATGAGTTCTACCAGTTATGGCCTTTTGCAATGTGTTGTTTGAACTGCATGACTGGGCTTCTCACATTGCTGTTTCAGACAGAAGATTGCTTTTCCCTTCCATTTCTGTTTCTTGCAAAATTTTATTTGTAGGTAACTAACGATGCTTGCTTTAGGATGTTTCGATTTAAAAGATGCATGAATAGACTCACATCTAAATATTGCAAATCACTGCAGTCAAATATAATACCTATGCAGAAGTATATCTATAGGTTAAGCTGTCCTGTGTAGAAGCTCAGTAATGTAATCAAATGCATTCTTGTTGAACCCTTTGTTTTCTGCCACCCCTCTACTTTCAAGTTGTTCAGCCTCAGCTCGTGGATAAAATTGTCGAAATAGGTTGCATCTGTATCCTTGTGATATCCTCAAGTTGATCTTTTTCTTAGTTGCTCGGCTATGTGGATATAAGCCGAATTGGGTTAATCTGCTAATCACCAGTGTGCTACGATTGATCTTTTGTTAGATAAATTTCAACTCTGCATGATTTAGTTTCAACTCGACCAGTGTACTTCTTAGTGCATGATTCAAATCTTTATAGTTATCTTATTTTTTTCCATGACAATTTTGTTGGCTGGGTTTCTCTTCAAATAAATGCACTAAAAGATGAAAAAGAGTTTGTTTAAGCTAATCATCTCCAAGACATAACAATTGTGGAGTTTTGGTAATTTTAATTCCTTCTCTTTGATCTATGTTAGCAATTTTTCCCTTTCACCTTTATGTGTTTCCTTTTTATAGTTGGATAGTTGAAGTTGTGAAATTGTTAATGATGCTGAATATATTTCATCTCCCAATGTTGCTACCTTGATATGTAGTTGTAGTTTTCCAAAATATTTAATCATGAAGGTGTGTCATTTCAGAGGTCATCTCAAATCACCATGGTCCCGTAGAAAAAGAAAACATGTTCTTTCACCCCTACAGTGGAGAAGCTTTTTTACACCTGGTGGAAAGCTTCGTAATGGAGGAGTTAAATTTCTAAAGAAAGTCCGAAGTGGAGTAAGTTCCTGCACCTTGAAATTTGAGAATCACATTTTCCATATATCCATGTCCTCCTATTTTACATATTTAAAGGGTAATAAAACTATTAATGTTTGTTTGAAAATGTGAAAGGGAAGGGAAGCAAAATGAAGGGACTGAATAGAGGGAGTCTATAAGAAAAATGATTTTCTTTCCTTTATTTGGTTAAATGTGAAAATAACACCGTTTTCTTTTGTTTGAAGTCCAAAAGAAGGGAAATGGTGAAACTGCAGATTGCTTTACTTTTCAAAATTTCTGTAGATTTCTTCCTTCTAAAAGGGAAAGAGAATCTTTTGGGGCACCTCTGCCAATCTTTTTCCTCTATTGTCAAACCTAACAACACAAAATTTTACCATATTCCTTTCTTTCTCTTCCTTGTTTTCCATGCAAAGGGTGGGTTTGTTTACTTAACTTGTCTCTCTTATGCAGGGAGTTGATCCAAGTATCAGGGCGGAGGTTTGGCCATTCCTCCTTGGGGTGTAAGTTTTTTTCCCCTCATACTGGTTTCTAGTATTAGGATTGGCATGGAATTTGGTGTCCATTTTAGTTGCTTGATTTTCTAGGAGATGGCGGAGTTCCGTTTTCCAGATAGATGACATTAAAGTTCCTATGAGTTCTGTGAACTAATTCGTTTCCATAGTAAGTGAGATTAATACTGCAGTTATTCTACTTGATCTTTTTAATGAATCCTCTCGTGGACCTGTTTTTACATATTGTAGGCTCCCTGGTTTCTATTGATCTATTCTGTTTGGGTTGTTTGCTATGGAAGATTATATGATTGAATTAATCTCTGCTCACTAAGTGTGAATAAAGCTTTTTTCATAGGTGATTTGGTGGGTTCTGAATTGGTTTTGTCCCTTTCAATCCTTGCTGAGAAAGGACAGGCTCTATATAGCTTCTCTTTTTTTAATAACTTGATGAAATGATGGGAAGTTAATACTTTTGGAGGGCTCGTAGAGCAATTCCGCTCGCCTTTGCATTTCTATACTTCATAACTCAAGTTTTATACCGGTGAAGTCTTGGGTGAGCACTGATAATTATTCTTTATGTGTCTTTGCAGCTATCACTTGGACAGTTCCAATAAAGAAAGAGATACTATGAGGAAAAAGAACAGGTAGTGTTGCCAAATTCATCTGCTCTACCTGGACCAGAGTGTCTACAGGAAAATCCTTTTAATCTCTGTCTTTTCAGTTGACTCATAATCACTTTTCTATTATTTATAGTTCAAATTTATATTTTGACTCCATAGGCCATACTCCTTATTGGTGCATAATATATGAATGCAGAAAGGAATACCAGAGACTTCGTAGAAAGTGCTGCCAACTGCTGAGATGCAATGGTGAAACCTTTAAAATAAAAGACACTGGTGGAATTGGAAGCAATGGACATAGTGGAAATCTCATTGAAGGAATGGAATTCCCCGACTATGAAGATGTTGTTAGTGCCCTGGAATCCCTCTCTAGTGGGGAGAGGAGCCCATATGTTGAAGATTTTGACAATCAGGGCAGTATAATATTGGAAGAATTGTCCAGTTCCAAACGAGTCATGGAGCCAAATGATGTCTCTGATTCTGAGTCATCGGATTCTGATTCCTCTGCAGACCATGATGTCAGTTATACTTTCCCCTTGTTAGGAGGCATGGACGAGAATACATCTGAGGTGCCTTCTAAGGGCACTTCTCCTTCGAAGACAGAAGTCCAGCCAGAGCCCTGCAATGCAGAAGATTATGCGACATGGCAACGAATAATTCGGGTTGACGCAGTTCGTGCTAATGAAGAATGGATAGCATATTCCCCTCAGGGGGGAGGAGTATCAGATGGCCGGGCACGCTGGTCTGCGCAAGCCGTTGGATTGAAGGACTATGATCACCTAGAGCCCTCAAGGATCTTCCATGCTGCTCGTTTAGTTGCCATTCTTGAGGCATATGCGCTTTATGACCCTGAAATTGGCTATTGCCAGGGAATGAGTGATTTGCTTTCACCCATTATTGCTGTGATGACAGAGGACCATGAAGCTTTTTGGTGCTTCGTCGGTTTCATGAGGAAGGCTCGGCATAACTTCAGGCTTGATGAGGTTGGAATTAGGAGGCAACTAAATATTATTTCTAAAATTATCAAACATAAGGATTCACATCTCTATAGACACTTAGAGAAGCTCCAAGCAGAGGATTGCTTTTTTGTGTACAGGATGGTGGTAGTGCTCTTCAGGAGGGAATTAACTTTTGAGCAAACACTCTGCCTATGGGAGGTAATGTGGGCAGACCAGGCTGCTATTAGGGCAGGGATTGGGAAGTCTGCATGGAGTAGGATTAGGCTGCGAGCCCCACCAACGGATGATCTTTTGCTTTATGCAATTGCAGCATCTGTATTACAGAGGAGGAAACAAATCATTGAGAAGTATAGTAGCATGGATGAAATTTTAAGGGAGTGCAATAACATGGCTGGTTATCTTGATGTATGGAAGCTACTAGATGATGCCCATGATTTGGTGGTCACTCTCCATGACAAGATATAGACACCTTTGTTATAGTGCCTTCGTTTATGATGCCCATTATTTGGAGGTCACTCTCCATGACAAGATATAGACTCCTTTGTTATAGGACCTTCCTAGATTTTATACCACTAATTTATTCTCTTTGCAAAATTCAGCATTCATGAATGGATGCTCTTCAAGTAGTCACATTTTTGTGGCGAGATAGGACTGTATCTGCTTTTTTGGGTCAGAGATTGTACGTTCTGAAGTTGGGAAAACTCTATAATCAAGTCTTCTGCGTACTAGCACTGCTATTTGCTCGGTTTCAGTATAGCCATTATTAGAAAGCCTATGTTCCAGACTGGCTACCATGCGCAATATATATATCTTTTAAGTTCTCATGTTTAACGCTTATAGTCATAGGGTCATTCTAATAGGAAAACTAAAGTGGAGATATTGTGCCCATTGCCCAACTTCCTTGGGGTCAAGGAGTGTGGGGTGGGAGTGGATGTGAATTGGTTCGTTTTGACTTTTGAGACGCACAGAATTGTGGTTTTTAATGTGTTAAAGAACCGGTATATATCTTGCAAGGCAGAAACATTGAAAGCCTTGTAGAGTTTGGCATTGTTATCCCTTTTGCGGGCAACTTGGGCATACCTCAAATCCAATGGTAGAACATCTTGTAGAGCTGTTTAGCGCCTACATGAAAAGACAACCAGGGCCAAGCTTCCAAATGCGCGAACTGCATGAACAATTAATCTGAAGCCAGAGTAGCTTCAGATTATGTTTGAATTCCAACTGCAACACTTTACCTCTACACCAGTCTTGGTGGGTAGGATTACCTTGGTTACATTTCATTGTAGGCTGGATCGACTGTTTAGTAAATTGGCTGAGTTGCACCACTGTTAGTTTAGACACTTGATATTCTAAAAAAATCAGGCATAAATGATGTGTGAGAAAGGAACTAGTTGCTTGCCAGTCTTAACGCAGATAATGTCGGGTTAAAACATAGTAATAAAACATTTGTTAGTTTTATCTACGTTTCTGCCATTACCCATTAATATTGTCGTACTGAATTGAAATCGAATATTTAGAGAAATTAAAAGCTGCAGTTCGGGTTTCTAAATTCTCAAGATGCATGGAGAGGCAAATATACTACCATAGTACCTCCAATAATGCCATTAACGGTTAAAAGAGCCATTTTACGTCCATTCTAATAAAGTTATCTTGGCGCTAAAGGGTAAAGGTTGGCAGGCGGCAAGTAACACTTTTTCATTCTTAAGGGTATGGGCAGAGATGTGATTTCAAACTTACTTTCGAATCAATAGGCTGCCTACAGCTAACTTCTAGTAGAGACCTGTTATAGTGCAGAAATTATTCAAAATGAAGAAGGGCGCATCTCAAATATCATCATAAACATAAGCCAGATAAAGATCATTGTTTACAGGATGCACTATAAATGGCCACTGTGCCACTCATACAAAGTACAATAAATCAAGTTCAAATATTGCAGCTCCATACAACAACAACAACAACAACTACCCAGTATACTCCCACCAGGTGGGATCTGGGGAGGGTAATATGTAGGCAGTCTTACCCCTACCCAAAAGGGCAGAGAGGCTACTTCCATGCGACCCTCGGCGCATAAGACAGAATGAAAAGCTGCATTGGAAAACAAAGACAAAATTAGTAACCAAGGCAAGACAAAACAAAATAACAAAACAATATTGCAGCTCCATAATGAACTATAATTTCATTTGACAACTACATAAGCGTTCTGGCAATCCAAATTAGAACGCAAAATAGTTACTTCTCCTTGATATAGTATATCGCACAGCAAAGGCTAAACCCAAAATCAAGAGGGGCACAAGAAACTGCAAGATTTTGATAACGAATTCCGGAGTCTTGTCTGGATTATATGGGGCTTGTTGTGGTGGCACATAAGCATGTTTCAGGGGAACTGTTGATGCATCGATTTCTCCAATGTAATATTTATCCATCATCTTTCTAGCATCATCACTGTGGCCGACATCTTCAAAGTCATTTGTTGCATCTTTCCCTGTCAGACAATCAAAATTTCAGAAACCAACGCCATAGAGAAAGCCTTTATCTACAGTTAGAACTTAGAACCAAGATATACTGTGTGAAATACTCGGGCATTACCTGTTGCTGAAAGCAAAACTTCATCACCACCTGGATGATCTTCCATGAATGGAGTCACATCTTACACCTAGAGAGCAACACCATGACATAAATCAATATTTTGTATTAAGGAAGGAGAAAATAAGAACTTGGATCCTTAAAAGGAAAAATATTGGAAAATATACGAGTGTGTATAACAACTGGAAGTATCCAAGAGAAATATTAAAGAAGAAATAGAGAGACAGAGTAAGTAGCTTAAAGCAGAATGTCCATTGTCACATCCTTTAGGTGCTCCTCAGAGTTATGCTTGTAATAGCACTGAGTAGGAAACTGCTTTCTAATTTTCCATACCTGATTGGCTAGTAATAAAGTTGAATAAGAAACTAGTGTATTAGATGTAGGTCTTTCTTTTGCTAATCAGGACATCTGAAGTTTATTTTATTAAGCTCAACATCTGTTCCTCAAATGAGATTAAAGGTTCCCTGCTCGACCAGGTTACTCTATATTTCGTTAAACTTTAGGAGCCAAAACTGCTAATTGGAATTCAAGAACGGGCAGGGGAAGTCAGGTTAAGACATTTTGCTTCGTTAGCATAATGTAAGTCTGATGTACCTTTGCATAAAGCATACTCCTACAAGGCTTGCACCTGTGTCAGGAGTTGAGAGTCACTGAGATACATGACTGAACATGCTTCATGTGGCTAGAGATTTTCTTCTTTGGAAGTTTGGAACATGTCATCTCCTTGTCTTTTAACATTCAAAGCTATTTGGTGGAGAGTGGAACCAAGAAGAACATAACCAAAAGAACAGCTGAAGGGATGGAATGACTCATTCACACCACAAGGATAAAATGAGTATATCCAGTTATCTACTTATAACGGTGTGAATGTGGGGTGGGGTTTTGTGGGGGGGAGGGGGAGGGAGGAGAAGATACTAGTCACTTATTATCATAGCAACAGTCATTGCCGAAATCTATCAGCACGCTGACTTTAGACCCAGAGAAAAAAAGAAAAAGAACACTGGATTTATCCACCTCTGCATAAATTCTGGAGGTCTAGAATCAGGGTTGTAGGCTAGGGGCTCATAGAGTTCTTCGTACGCCTCATCCGAGGTTGGGTGTGGAATAGCAGGGTCTCCCATAGATGATTAGTGTTTTAGCTCATGTCCCCTTATGGTGTTAGTATGGTAGTTACGGTTTGTTATTATTGCATGCGACTGTATTTATGTTTCTTATGTTTACATAATTATTTACGTTATTTCTGCGGAATTTATTAATGCTTTATTGTTTTGTTTTGTCTTGTTTTTGTTTCTAATTTTGTCTTTGTTTTTGTTTTTGTTTTTGTTTTAATGCAGCTTTTCATTTTATCCTATGCGCCGAGGGTCGAATGGAAACAGCCTCTCTACCCTTTCGGGTAGGGGTAAGTCTCGTCTACATATTACCCTCCCCAGACCTACTGGGTAGTTGTTGTTGTTGTTGTACTTGTTTCTCCCATCAGTACAATACAGGTACCGGGTAACTCTGCACACCGAAAAAAAATCGTTAATCTAAAGTTCAGTTGTTTATCTCTACTATCAACCTCAGATGTTCTAAATTGGTAATTTCTCTGGGACAATTCACTTACCGAGACACCTGCCTTTTCTTCCCAGCCTCGATGGAAACCTTCCAATTATGTTACTATGATAAACCTTAAGCATTTGATACTGTTACCTTTCTCAAAAGAAAAAAAAGATAAATCTTAAGTACTTGAAGAAAAAAGTTATTACTTCGTCTAATACTATCGAGCCTCTTTGACCTATTGGAACATAGGGTAAGGTTGCGTACATGTTACCCTCTCCAGACCCTATGCCCCGACCATTGTTATAGACTCAAGTGCGCCAACCGGTAACCGGTGGTAGTTAAAAGTTGGAGAGTACAGTACTAATACTTTGAATTATGACAGCTTTGACACCGCTTTTTCTGGTTTGCTACACTTTTGGTTCTTCAACTTTCTCCAAATTTCGTGCCTTTTGTTTTCTTTTTTCCTTTTGGGATTTCTTTTTGCTGCTTTTGGGTTGTTAAGTACGCCAATTTATATATTTGGAAAATCGAGTCTTAACACGCGAGACATGAAATTGTGTCCTTATTATTGCATGACTATAATGTATTATAGACATTGTTTATGGTGAATAATAATTTTAAATTATTATGTATTTTTAATAATATAATATATAAATATAACCTATGAAAATGGATAGTTAGAGTAAGGGTGTATTTTGTCCCGGGCCTGGGCCTAAACGGGCTTCACGGGCCAGGCTTCGCGGTCCCGGGCTTCGTGGGCCTGGGCTCTGGCGGTTCCGGGCCTGGCAGTCCCGGACTTCGTGGGCCTGGCGGGTGAGACCAGCCCGTGACGGGCCTAAACCCACAGTGGTCCTGGGCTTAGCGGGCCAGGCCTGGCGAGTTTTTTAAGGCAATATCTTGTATAGTAGTTATTACTATAGTATAGAATATATTTTATATAGTATACTAGTTATTAGTATAGTATATATAATATATATTTCATTATATATTGTATTGTAGTAATTAGTATATACTGTATATTATGTGTGTGTGTGTGTGTGTATATATATATATATATATATATATATATATTCCCTTATATGTTTTCTTGTAGTATATTGTATCTCTTATGTATAATGTATATATATTCTCTTATATATATTGTATCTTATGTATATTTGTTATTACTTATATATTTTCTTGTAGTTTAGGTTGTATGTTATGCATATATATTCTCGTATATATTTTCTTGTAGTATATATTGTATGTTATGTATATATATTCTCTTATATATTTTCATGTAGTATATTTATTGTATCTTATGTATATGTATTATAACTTATATAGTTATATATTTAATTGTAGTTTATATATATATATTGTAGCTTATAAATAATTGAAGTAAAGACAAAGAAATATTGAGAAAAAAAATATTCAAGGGTATGTCTTATAATTTTTATTACCCAAAATGGCATATCTTTCTTAGTCTTCCTTCCCCCAATGGAATGAGCACAACAAGGTACTAATAGCACCATTAAAAGGAAAAAAACTAAAACAAGATGTGCCAATGTACAATTTACATCATAATCTACATTGTATCTCTAACAAATCTCATAAATCCGTCAAAGTTGGGAGGAGGTTGTGTTGGTGGTGGTGGAAACGAAGCTTGTTCATCACCATTTCCGGGCGAAGCCGAATCATCCGAAAATTCCGCTATCATTTCTTCATAAGCTTCATTTATCGCCGGTTGTGATTCTGCAATTCCAAAGTTTCTTCTTTCTGTGCGGATCCAATCTCTAAAAAGTACCGATTTTTCTAAGATATCCCTCATCGTCGCTCTATGATCACCTAAGGCTGTATCCAGTTCCGGTTCTGGGTCTATTTGGGTCTGCAGTTCCGGTTCTGGCGGTTCCGGTTCTGCGGTTCTGGCGGTTCCGGTTCTGGCGGTTCCGAAATCGCGGTTCCGGCGGTTCCCGGCGGTTCTGATTTTTTTTTTTAAATCAATATCTTGTATAGTAGTCACTAGTATATTGTAGAATATATTTTATATGGTGTACTATATTAAAAGTATAATATTTTGGTAATTAGTATATATTGTGTATAAGTAATATATATTTTGTATATAAGCAGTATATATTGTATTTAAGTAGTATATATTGTATATAAATAGTGTATATTGTGTTGTAGACTTGTAGTTAGTAATTAGTATAAATTGTATATAAGTAGTATATATTGATAAAAGAATATTGTCATTAGTATATTGTGTTGTATGTTATATATTGTATGTTATATAAATATTCAAGGATTGATATAGAATTAAAGACAAAGAAATATTGAGACAAAAGATATTCAAGGATATGATAAAGAGCATATTTATTGACCAAATGGCATATCTTTTTTTATTCTTCCTTCCCCCAATGGAATGAGCACAACATGGTACTAATACCACCATTAAAAGGAAAAAAAACTAAAAGAAGACATGCCAATGTACAAGTTACATCATACTTTATGTATTATTTCTAACAAATCTCATAAAACCTTCAAGGTTTGGAGGTGGTTGTGTTGGGCGGGGTGGAAATGAAGCTTGTTCATCACCACTTCTGGGTGAAGATGTTTCCTGAGCAAGTTCTGCTAGCATTTCTTCATAGCACTCATCTATTTCTGGTTGTGCTTCAGCTAGCCCAAAGTTCCTTCTTTCTGCGCGGATCCAATCTCGAAAAAGCACTGATTTTTCCAAGTTGTCCCGCATCGACGCCCTGTGATCACCTATTTGTAGTCTTGCTTGACTAAAGGCGCTCTCCGATGCAACAGTTGACGCTTGAATCGACAGAACATCCCGAGCCATCCTTGCAAGAATGGGAAAATGCTTTTTCCTTGCCTTCCACCAATCCAAAAGGTCGAAAGAGCTGTCTGGATTCTCATTCTCTAGTCCCTGCGACAAATAAACTTGAAGCTCATTTAGATGGGAAAAATCATCTACATTTTCACCTTGAGTACCCCTGAACTCCGTCCACGATTTAAGAGCTGTTAAGCCAGCAGCTCTTTTAGATGCCTGTGATGTGGACGAAGTAGGGGTTGGAATATTAGGCCTAGCATGCTGTAACGCCTGTTTATAAGCATTATAAACAGTTTGAGCATTCACTGTAATTGATGCTTTCGCATCAGATAGTGTAGCCATTTCTTCTTCTTCAAGATCTAAAGCTTGATAAATAGTAGAATACTAAAAGTTAGGACCTCCTACTTTCATAGTAGGATTTAACATAGCAGCCACATCAAATATATGAGGGATTGGAAAAAAATATTTTTTAAACTTCTTTTTCATTTCAGTAATTGCAATTTCATAAATTTCCCCTCCCTCGTTAAAATCAACAAACAAATTAGCAAGTGCGGCATTATAAACTAAACAGTTAGAAATAGTTGGATAATATTAGCCAGATAAAGCAGTTGTAGCCACATGAAAATGTTCTAAAAAATTTAAAAGAATTTTAAGGTTAGCCCAATCTTGATTAATTAGCATGTCATTATCTTCCTCCCCACAATCCCGAGAATTATAAGTAGCGTTAATTGGGTTTCTATATTCGTACACCACTGCTAAACTTTCGTACATGTAGTTCCACCTAGTCGGGCAAGGTTTAGGAACCTTTCTTTCTCTAAGGCCATATTCGTCACATTTTTTAAAATATTCTCTAAGTCTACTTCTACGGTTAGAATAAAAAAGCCAATTAAGAGCGAATTTAACCTTTTCAATTTCTATGTTTAAAATTCTCATACCATCACCAACAATTAAATGATAAATATGACATATACATCTAACATGGAAAATATTAGTAAAAGCAAGATTAAGTGTTCTAGTTAAAATACCTATTGCACTAGTGTTGCTACTAGCATTATCCATGGAAATTGACATTATTTTATCACTAAAACAAAAATATCTACATACATCTGAAACAGTGTTAGCAATAAACTTACCCGTGTGCCGTGAATTAATTATTCTATATGCAATAATGCGTTTTTGCATTGTCCAGTCTTCGTCTATCCAATGACTGGTTACGGTTAGATAATCACAATCATTATTACTTCTACCAATATCAGTTGTAATAGACATACGATTACTTATATGGGTAAATAAATAACGCAAGTATTGTTCATATTCATGCTTGTATTTATAAATGTCGGCCTTAACTGTGGCGCGAGGCCAACCTTTATACGTAGGATTAAATACTCTTCTAATATAATGAATCCAAGCAGGATTAGAAGCAAAGAATAAGGCAAACACATAACAGTAATCATTTTAGCTAATTCTTCACGATCCTTATTTGGATCGTAATACAATATACCTCCGGTGACTGTGTTTATTCTTGGTTGAGCTAGATTTGAACCAGTACTTGAGTTAACTGTAGAATCAGGACTTGTCCTCCCCTCTTGTTGCGCTTTCAATTGGAAATATCTAGCCTTATCGCTAGGGTGTAATTTTATATTTCTAACTAAACTACTTGTGCCGCTACGATCTCCAGTATACCTATGCACAAGTAATTTCCCACAAGATTTACACTTAGCCTTATTTTGTTCTCTTAGTTGAATAAAAAATTGCCAAACTAATGAAGTTTCTGAACGTTTAGGAGGTTGTCTACTAAAAGTGGGAGTTTGTACGGGTGGGTGTTCCGGTTCATTAGTAGCAGGACTAGTAGGTGTATCATCTAAATCTACCGGAGCTTGGGTTTCGTCATCATCATCAACCTCATTTCCCTCTAAGATAGGTGCATTAGGATAAAGAATATTCATAATATCATCGTCTATTCTATCACCAACTGCTACATCATGTAGAAAATCAGCATTGCTAAATTGAAAATATGGGTGATCACTATCAAGGATTCCGAAGGTTTCATTAGTATTTCTAGGTTGGCTACTACTTTGAACTTGTTTATCTTTTCTAGGTCGGGGAGCGGGGGAGGGGTAGTATTTTGGCGACTACTTTCACCGGTTTTAGATTTTTCTTTTCCGAACATATTTTTCAATGAAAATGCCATAATAATTACAATTAAGCAAAATAACAACAAACAAAAATATTCTTAGCACGTAAGAGTTGAAAGGAGTTTACCGGATTGACGAACAACTTCTTGAAAATTCAAAATCGTTGAAATTGAACACTTGAAAACTTTAATTCAACAACTTCACAATGTTTCACGAATTTGCAACAATAAATTAAGCACTTGCACTAGAAAGATTGAAAGAGAGCTTGAGAGAGATTGAGAGATATTGATGAATTGGTGAATTAAAATGAAAGAATGAGGGGGTATTTATAATTGAGAAATGGGAAATTGTGTAATTATATAAAGTTTGGGGTTAAATTAAAGTTTGGGGGCCAAATGGCTATTTTTGAAAATTCCAAACGGCTAACTTTGAAAAAAAATCCGTTTGGAAATTTAAAATTTTTTTTTTTATAAAAGTCGGACCGTTGCGGAACCGGTTGGAACCGGATGGAACCGTTCGGAACCGCTTGAACCGGTCCGGTTCCGGTTCCGGTTCTGGCGGTTCCAGTTCCGCGGTTCCAACGGGTGGAACTGCCCCATCACTGTTCCGGGGAACCGTCGGAACCGGTACCGCGGAACCGCCGGAACCGGCAGAACCGCCAGAACCGCGGTTCCGGTCCGGTTCCGGTTCGTAACCGCGAAAAATACAGCCTTATGATCACCTATTTGTAGTCTTGCTTGACTGAAAGCGCTCTCCGATGCAACAGTTGAAGCTTAAATTGATAAAATATCCCGAGCTATCCTTGCAAGAATCGGAAAATGTTTTTCCCTTGCCTTCCACCATTCCAAAAGATCGAAAGAGCCGTCTGGATTCTCCTTTTCAAGTCCCCGAGACAAGTAAACTTGAAGCTCATTTAGATGTGAAGTTTCATCATAATTATCACCTTGCGAACCCCTGAACTCCGTCCAAGATTTAAGAGTTATTAAGCCCGCAGCTCTTTTAGACGATTGTGAGCTAGACGAAGTAGGGGTTGGAATATTTGGGTGTGTCGGGGTTGGAATAATTATCACCTTGAGAGTCCTGTTTATGGTGTGTCGTGAACCACACTTATAAGAAGGAGGCTACAGAACTTTTAGGAAACATCTCACCTCCTTGAAATTCATATCGTGCGGTTTGATAGCGTGAAAACTAAAGTTCTTTATTCTATTCTCTCACAGATGGCGAGAACTCGCGCTAATGGACGTGAGGACGACCACCAGTACCACCTGCTAGAGGCCGCGGACGCGGTCGTGGTGCTGGACGAGGTGGACCAGCAGGGGCAGCACCTGTAGACCCACCAGCTGCCCAGGTCCAGGATCAACCTCCAGTTGATAATGCTCCAACAACACCTATTCAGGCACCGGCAGTGCCCATTGTGATTCTTGGTCTCCAGGAGGATTTGGCCCAGATTGTGTCCGTGTGCACTGGCCTGGCTCAGGCGGTTTAAGCCACTACAGCAGCGACTACTTCTTAGACGGGGGGTGGTCATCGGACCCCTGATGCTCGCACTCCCAAGCAGGTTGTTCAGGGCTTACAGACAATTGGGGTAGCTCCAGTTCAGCCAGTTTCTCCAATTCAGCCAGTTCAGCCAGTTGCACAGGTTATTCCAGTTGCGCCGGTCGCACCAGTTCTATGTCATGTCGTCCCAGCTATGTCGGATGATGAGCAGCGACAGTTGGAGAGGTTCGGTAGGCTCCAGCCTCAGACGTTTAGTGGTGCTGAGGGCGAGGATGCCCAGGGTTTTATGGATGAATGCCAGCGTATGCTTCGCACGGCAGGTATTTTGGAGTCTAATGGAGTGGCTTTTACTACTTTTCAATTCACAGAATCTGCATTTACTTGGTGGGAAGAGTTCGAGAGGCGTAGGACTATTGGGGCAGCGCCCCTCACTTGGAAATAGTTCTTCATGGTATTTTTGGAGAAGTATGTGCCCCAGTCTCACAAGGAGGAGCTGCATCGTCAGTTCGAGTGGTTGACTCAGGGTGATATGTCAGTGACTCAGTATGAGTTACGGTTTACTCAGCTGGCCAGGCATGCCATGTGGATGATCCCGATAGACAAAGAAAGGATCAGGAGATTTATAGATGGCCTTAACTATCTGATCTGTATATTGATGACTAGAGAGAGGGCCACAACAACAACTTTTGAGGAGGTTGTCGTTGCTGCTCGTCTGATTGAGATAGATCGCCGCCGGGAGCGTGTGGAGAGAGAGGCCAAGAGGCCTCGAGGTTTAGGTAATTTCAAAGGCACCCCGTCTAGGGGCCATTTCCAGCAGGGTAGAGGTCGTTCCTTCAGGCCTCCTCAGTCCGGACGTACAGAGTCTAGTGGAGCCTCTTCAGGCCGGGGCTATTAGGATCATCGGCAGAGTCAGCCTGCGTTGAGTGCTCTTCCACCTCAGAGCTCTACTCCTGCTCCGTCAGCTCAGGGTTCGTCTGCAACGAGGGGTTCTCATCAGTTCCCTTCTCTAACTTTAGTTTGTTGCTATGATTATGGTGAGTTGGGTCATGTAAGGAAGCAGTGTCCTGGACCCCGTAGTAGGCAGCCTCAGTAGAAGGATCAACCCTCGTCTTCTACACAGGTTTCTTGAACTTCCAACCAGACAGCCAGAGGTGGAGGCCAGGCAGCCAGAGGTCGTCCCAGGGGTGAGGACCGTACTGGTGGTGGCCAGGCCCGTTTCTATGCTCTTCCAGATTGGAGGGACGATATTGCCTCGGATGCAGTTATCACAGGTATTATCTCAGTCTGCCACAGGAATGCTTCTGTTTTACTTGATCCCGGATCTACCTATTCATATGTATCCTCTTATTTTTCTCATTATTTGGGTACGACCCGTGGTTGTCTTGCCTTGCTCGTGCATGTATCTACCCCGGTGGGTGATACTATTGTTGTGGATCATGTCTATCGATCTTGTTTGGTAACTATGTGGGGCCTGGAGACCCGAGTTGACCTATTATTATTGGGCATAGTGGATTTCGACGTAATTCTGGGTATGGATTGGCTATCTCCGCACCATGCCATTCTGGACTGTCATGCTACGACAATTACACTAGCTATTCCGGGTATTCCGAGGATCGAGTGGCGAGGTGTGACTGACTATGTACCTAGCAGGGTGATTTCTTTCTTAAAAGCCCAACGGATGGTTGGCAAGGGGTGTTTATCATATTTGGCTCTCGTGAGAGATGTGGAAGCCAAGGCTCCTAACTTGATTCGGTTCCCATTTTTAGGGATTTTCCTGACGTATTTCCAGCGGACTTGCCAGGCATGCCGCCGGACAGGGACATTGACTTCAGTATTGATCTGGTGTCGGGCACTCAGCCCATCTCTATTCCTCCATATCGTATGGCACTAGCAGAGTTAAAGGACTTGAATGAACAGCTTCAGGAACTCCTGAATAAGGGGTTCATTTGCCCGAGTGTGTTATCTTGGGGTGCACCGGTATTATTTGTAAAGAAAAAAGATGGCACAATGAGAAAGTGCATTGACTACAGGAAACTGAATAAGGTGACAGTGAAGAACAAGTATCCACTACCCCGTATTGAGGATTCATTTGATCAGCTCCAGGGAGCGAGGGTATTCTCTAAGATTGACCTTCGATCAGGCTATCATCAGCTAAAGAATAGGGAGTCAGACATTATGAAGATGGCTTTCAAGACAAGATATGGGCACTGCGAGTTTCTAGTGATGTCTTTCGGGCTGACTAATGCCCCGGCCGCTTTCACAACACTTGAGGGTGGTCTTGCAACGATTGAGAGAGGATAAGCTTTATGCAAAATTCTCTAAGTGTGAATTCTAGCTTAATACTGTGACTTTTTTGGGACACGTGGTGTCCAGTGATGGTATTCAAGTCAACCCAAAGAAGGTTGAGGCAGTGCACAGTTGGCCCATACCGTCCTCAGCTACTGAGATTTGGAGTTTCCTTGGTTTGGTGGGTTATTACCGCAGATTCGTTCAGGGGTTATCTTCTATTGCTTCGCCTTTGATGAAGTTGACTCAGAAGAATGCTCCTTTTGTGTGGTCAGAGGAATGCGAGGAGAGTTTCCAGAAGCTCAAGGCGGCCTTGACCACAGCTCCAGTATTAGTATTACCATCGGCTTCAGGCTCTTACTCATTGATTGTGATGCTTCGAGAGTTGGTATCGGCTGTGTGTTAATGCAGGAGGGTAGAGCTATTGCATATGCTTCTCTTCATCTAAAGGCTAATGAGAAAAACTATCATGTTCATGACTTATAGTTAGCTGCAATTGTGCATGCCTTGAAAATTTGGAGGCATTATCTTTATGGTGTATCTTGTGAGGTATATACAGGCCATCGCAATCTTCAACATTTGTTTAAACAGAAAGATCTTAATTTGAGACAGTGGAGGTGGCTGGAGTTACTCAATGACTATGATTTCACCATTTTGTATCATCCCGGGAAGGCCAATGTAGTGGCCGATGCTTTGAGCCGGAAGGCTATCAGCATGGGTAGTCTGGCGTACATTCCAGTTGGGGAGAGGCCCCTTGCGATTGATGTTCAGGCCTTGGACAATCAGATGGTGAGGTTAGATATTTCCGAGCCCAGTAAGGTATTGGCGAGTGTGATTTCCCAGTCTTCTTTGTATGACCGCATCAGGGAGAGGCAGTATGATGACCCGCATTTGTTTGTCCTGAAGGACAGGGTCCAGCATGATGATGCCAGAGATGTTACCATTGGAGATGATGGCGTATTGCGGATGCAGGGCCGGATCTGCATGCCCAATGTGGATGGTCTTCGAGAGTTGATTTTAGAGGAGGCTTATAGCTCGCGGTATTCGATTCATCCGGGTGCCGCGAAGATGTACCAGGATTTGAGACAACATTACTGGTGGAGGAGAATTAAAAAGGATATTGTGAATTACGTGGCTCGGTGTCTCAACTGTCAGCAAGTTAAATACGAGCACCAGAGACCCGGTTGTGTGTTCCAGCGGATGGATATTCCGGAGTGGAAATGGGAAAACATTACTATGGATTTTGTGAGTGGTCTTCCTCGTAGCTTGAAGAAGTTTGATTCGGTTTAGGTGATTGTGGATAGGCTGAATAAATCTGAGCACTTCATTCCAGTATGTACTACCTTTTCGGCGGAGAAGTTAGCAGAGATTTTTATTCGGGAGATTGTACGGTTGCATGGGGTCCCGGTTTCCATTGTATCAAATAGGGGTACCGTGTTTACTTCCCAGTTTGGAGGACTTTTCATTGGGCACAACATCTCATCCACGGATTGGCGGACAGTCCGAGCGTACGATTCAGATATTGGAGGACATGTTACGTGCCTGTGCTATTGATTTTGGGGGTTCTTGGGCGGAATTTTGGCCACTTGTGGAGTTTGCATATAATACCGGCTATCAATCCAGCATTCAGATGGCGCCATATGAGGCCTTATATGGGAGACAGTGTAGATCTCTAGTTGGTTGGTTTGAGCCCGGCGAGGCTAGATTATTGGGGATGGAGTTAGTTCAGGATGCCTTAGAGAAGGTGAAAGTAATCTAGGAGAGAGTTCGCACGGCTCAGTCGCGTCAGAAGAGTTATGTGGACCGGAAGGTTCGAGATGTATCTTGTGCAGTGGGAGAGAAAGTCGTGCTAAAGGTTTCGCCTATGAAAGGCGTTATGAGGTTTGGAAAGAAAGGGAAACTGAGTCCAAGGTTCATCGGACCTTTTGAAATACTTAGAAGAATTGGGGAGGTGGCCTATATGCTTGCCTTGCCACCTAGCTTGTCGGGAGTTCACCACGTGTTTCATGTCTCTATGCTCCGGAAGTATGTTGGGGACCCGTCTCATGTGTAAGACTTCAGCACGGTCCAGCTAGATGAAGACTTGACATATGATGTGGTGCCGGTGGCTATTTTGGGTCGTCAGGTTCGAAAGTTGAGATCAAAGGACATAGCTTCGGTGAAGGTGAAGTGGAGAGGTCGGCCCGTGGAGGAAGCCACTTGGGAGACCGAGCAGGAGATGCAGAGCAGATACCCTCACTTGTTTGATACTCCAGGTATGTTTCTTGACCCGCTCAAGGATGAGCGTTGTTTAAGTTGGGGATGATGTAACGACCTGACCCATCGTCCCGTGTATTTCTGCCCCTTTTTTCTTTTTTATGCTGTTATATGTTTCAATATATGTATTTGGAGAGTTTGGAATAATTCGGATGGAGTTTGGATAGAAATGAGACAATTAGTCTCTTTAAGAGAAAGTTAGTTTGGAAAAAAAGTCAACCAAACGTTGACTTATGAGTTAGAGGGCTCGAAATGGATTTCTGATGATTCGACTAGTTATGGATGGTGATTTGTGAGTTAGGAGCAAAATCTGAACTGAATTTAGAGGTCCGGTGTAGAATTAGGCTTGAATTGGCTAGTTAGAAATTTGGCGAAGTCCAATTGATAGGTGATATTTTGATCCGGGAGTCGGAGGGGAATTTCGATAGTTGCAGTAGCTCCGTTAGGTGATTTTTGATATGTGTGAATATTATGAGAATATTCAGAGGTGTTTAGTTTGGGTTTTGGAGCAAATGCAAATTTCGGTAGTTTTAGTTTAACTTAGGCTTGAATCCGTGGTAATTTGATGATTTTGATGTTTATGATAGTGTTTTTGTGTTACAAGCAAGTTTGAATGAGGTAATAGAATATGTCTGTGCTTTTGGTTAAGGCCCCGAGGGCCTCAGGGTGATTTCAGATGGCTAACGGGAATTCTTGGAATGAAGAAGTGCAGCAGAAATTGCTCTCTGCGATCGCGAGCCTGGGGCTACGATCGCGTAGGCTAGAGTGGTGGGTCAGTGCGATCGCATAGGAGCGCGTGCGATCACATAGGGTCGCTGGTCAGAGTTTTGCGATCGCGTGGTCTCACCTGCGATCGCGTATGAGGAAACTTAAGGGTCCGGAATTTGCTCTCCGCGATCGCGTGCCTTGGGTCGCGATCGCATAGAAGGAGACGTCTGGGCAGATCCGTTTAAGGGCTAAATTTCATACGTGACCCTCATGATATTTCCACCATTTTTACTCCGCCAAGAGAGGTTTTTGAGCGATTTGAAGTGGGTTTTCAGCGGGTATCGATTAGAGGTAAGTCCTTTGGCTTAAAAACATCATTTTTAGAAAGAATCAACCTCAAATTCTATGAAATTGTGTAGAAATTGTGAAGACCTAGGGCTTAGTTTTTAGAAAACGAATTTCAGGGATTTGAAGGGTCAAACGTACCCCGTTTTTGGTGAACTTTATATGTACAGACTCGTGGCAAGATGAGAAATCCGAAGATGTAATTTTCAGAATTTTTCAAGAAGTGGGCTCGGGGCTCGGGTTTTACCAACTTCGGGATTTTTAATGTTTTTTGAATAATTTCAATTGGGTTATTTTTGTGTAGCCTATAATAACCTATTCGTTGTGGTTTTGAATAGATTCGACGCTCGTATGAGAATATTTGAAGGGAAAGGGCATTGCAGATCAGGCTACGACTAGTTAGAGGTGAGTAGTTAGTATAAATGATGGCCTGAGGGTTTAAAGCCCCGGCTTATCACATCGTGACGCTGTGTTAGGGCGTGACTCGAAACCCATGGTAGGTGTGGGGTTGTAAATGATTGGGGATTGTGACTTGGTCCATCCCGTGAGCTAAATAAATTATTGGTGTCCGATACGCACATTGTGTTGTTGATAATTGGGCTTAATGCCATGTTTGCGGCTTTATGCCGATCTGTACTACCCGTCTAAGGTGAATATCTGTGTGATAACATGGTTGTATAATCATAGATCTCAGTCCTGTGTTTAATCACCGAAATGAAATGCTAAGTTACCTTATCTGTGAAATTGATTAATTAAATTATATTAACCGTAATAATTGGAAAAATGGGAATTTAAATTAAATCTGTTTATGTGACTCATATGCATATTGTGGACTGAGCTTGGGTCGGGCTGCACGATCCGCAGCGGATATATATAAATATATTGCGCTTGGGCTGAAGGAGCCCCTCCGGATCGGGTTTAATGGATCGGGTTGCACGTTTCACAGCGAATTCATGTGAATGACATTGCATGTTTATCTGATACTTGGATGTTGTTGTGATACTGTTATGCTGTTAGCCTGTAGCTAAGTTATAGGATTGTTAGTTATAGCTTTGCCTTGTGGATTTCCTATTTTCAGTCATTTTCTATACTTATTATTCACTGAGTAGGTAGTACTCACCCCTACTCCCTGCACCTTGTGTGCAGATTCAGGTACACCGGAGGCTTAGTTGATTCTCGCAGTCTCCATAGATATTTCAGAGTCATTGAGGTAGCTGCATGACGTTCGCAGGACTTGGATGCTCTTCATTATTTCTTCCTTTCATTATTATTATTATTATTATTATTATTATTATTATATACTTTCTCATATTTTGATTTTGGTATTTTGATTCTATTATTATTACTCAGTTTTGTTTAGAGGCTCTAGGTTCGTGACCCCAGATCTTATGGGTGTGTTATCGGTTTTTCATACTTATCCATATTACACTATCATTGTTCTTGGATTATTATATTTAAATTTTCGGTTTTGAGACCTAGTATTAAAAATGAAAGCGATTGTTGGTCAGGCTTACCTAGCCTTAGGGCTGGGTGCCATCACGACCGGTTTGGGTCGTGGCATTTATCCAGTTCCGGGATGTGGGCCCGGGAGTCGGGTTTTGACTAATTTCGGATTTTGTGCTCAAAATTGGTATGTTTTAATTGGAATTCCTTCGTTTAGCATAATTTGATGATAAAGATCTGAAATTGTAGGTTTGGAGCACTCGGAAGTTGGGTCGAGAGGCAAGCGTATTATAGAGTAACTTTTCAGTCTAGTTCGAGGTGAGTAATGATTTTAAATATTGTTCTGAGGGTATGAAACCCCATATTACACAACGTCCGACTGTGTTGAGGTGATGCACACGCTAGATTACGAGCATGAGATCGTGCACCATTGGGGATTGTGACTTAGTCCATCCCTAATGACTATTTTTCTGTATATTTGCTAGCTAATTATTTGATATTATTATACTTTGGGCTAAATGTCGTATTTGGGCTTCGTGCCAATTGTTTGAACCCTTAGGGGATCATTAATGAAATTTTCCTCACTGTTTGATTTCACACTTGTGCTCAGTCATGCCAGACCTTTCAATGCTTTTAAAACTCAGCTATATTAGTCTGTTTTAGAATCCTTAAATGATGTTTTAAAGATATTTTGAGCTGAGGTGCATATTTTTACTCTTCCCCGAACAACTTATGAGATTCGGACTGAGTCAGGTTGAGGGCATGTATTGTGAGGATACTTTTGGGTTGGGCTGCATGCCGCAACAATGATATACTGATTATGATAAAGAGGCTGAGTGCCTGAGATTGTGCGCCACGAGGTTGCTTGATACTGATATGATGTCGAGAGCATGTTTATGATACCACGAGATGGCTTGATATTGCGCTTGTGAATAAGGGGCCCCTCCAGGAATTGCACGCCCCCAGTGAGAGCGGGTACCCATTGTGATGTGAGATATAGCCCGAGGGGCTGGCATGGTTTTGAGATATAGCCCGAGGGGCTGGTATTGTTCTGAGATATTTCCCGAGGGGCGGATTTGTTGACATTGTGCCTGAGGGGTGAACCTTTATGTGCTTATCTTTCTTATTTACCAGTCATGTACCTATTTAGTTGTGTAATTGTGCTCGAGGGGTGGATCTTCTATTCTTATCTGTTCTAATTGCTTGCATTCAATTGATTAACTGTTGAAAAGAGATTTTGAAGTAGTTTAAATTGAGCTAAGATGCCGAAGAGATTTCACAGCTTCATTGCTTTCTTACTGATTTTGTACTCTTCGTGATTTCCTTTCACTCAGTCTTCATTTATTTTTATTACTCGCTATGTTGAAAGTACTCACTTTATTTCCTGTACCTTGTGTGCAAATTTAGGCATTCCTGAACCCGGTAGCGGGTATTGGTCGCTCAAAGGGAGAGTCATCGGAGTTTAGCAAGGTAGCTGCCCGACGTTCGCGGCACTACTTTTCTCCCTCTCGATTTCATTAAACGGTATTTAGTACATTTTGACTCTAGTTATATTCATATCTTAGTAGATACTCATGACTAGTGACACCCCGGTATCGGGCTATGTTGAGTTTGTTTTTACGCAAATTATATAGTTAACTGCTTATTTTTGAGATTTTATCATGTTTACAAGTTAATACTTATTATTTTATTGCTTAAGAATTGAATGCGAATATGTTGACTAGCCTTGTCATCACGTGAGGCGCCATCACGATCGTGTCTGGATTTAGGATCGTGACAGTGGCATATTAAAAAAAATTAAAAAATAAATATAGAATGATGATACTTATTTGAATTTGATACGAGAAAGTGATTTTTTAATTATGATGAAAAAAATACAATAGATAATAACACATAACTCAAATCTTAAGAAAATCAAAATCAAATAATATTAAATAATAAAAGATTTTCAAGTACGAATAAATAAACTTATTTAGAATAAAAATAAAATTTATTATTATAAAGTTATAGAGATAAAAATTATTTGAACTTGAGACGAGAAAGTATCTTTTGAATTATGATGAGAAAATTTATGTAAATTATAAAACATAACTAAAGCCATAATAGATAAAGTTAAAAATAAAAAGATATAAAACAATGAATGAATTTCAAGAAAAAGAGTAATAAATTAATAATCAACTTTATCAGATATAAGAAATCTATATTATTTTTTAAGTTATATTAAAGGAGGTAATAAGCAAGGACATTAAATCTAAAAGCAAGAATTTATCAACCATGAAACATGTTGTTATCATTAAACTATATGGTAGGAAAATTAACCATAAACTTCTAAGACAAAAAGTTTATGCAGTATGGAAATCAACGGAAAATCTTCCACTTATAGATTGAAGGTCTGATTTCTTTCTACTCAACTTTCAAAAAGAAGAAAATAAGATTCATTCTATACAAGATGGACCACGGTTTGTCTTAAATCATTTCCTCTCTGTTCGTCAATGGAAACCTAAATTCATGGCTTCTGAAACAAAAATCACATACTCTGCCATTTGATTGAGATTACCAAAGTTGCCGACTAAATTTTATAATTTCAAAATACTACACCAAGTTGGCAATAAAATTGAAAAATTGTTAACAGTGGATACTTGCACCTCTTGAACCACCCATGGAAGATATGCAAGATTATATGTGGAAGTACCGTTAGATCAACCATTAAGAACTCATAATTTTATTTGCATCCATAAACAGGTTATTGTCTATGAAAGACTTAATTTGTTGTGTACTAAGTGTGGAAGACTGGGTCATAATCAACAAACTTGTACTTATAATATTAATGTTAATAATTTGGATGCAAATACAATAACACTACCTATAAGCCCTAACTCAAATAATGATAATCCTCCCCTACCATCTCCAGTGAAATGCAAGACTATGCAATTCACTAAAAAACCAACTAGGAATTCCAACTCGCACACAGGAACCAAGCCACCACGAATGCAAGAGAATATATCCAATTCTACACGTCAAATAGGTATGATTGCAAATGATTTTAAGCTGTCCAATACACCTAATTCTCTTCTATTTACTAATTTATCTTTAATCAGTCACACACTAGTTTTCATCAAATGAAAAATGAGATTAGGCCAATCACTAACCAAATTAGTACTAATAAATTTGCTTTGTTAAATAAAAATGATCATAACGATCAAAACGAGGATTACTCAATAATTACACAGCCGCTAAATCCTAATACTATACAAATTACCACCACTCAAGTACCCCTATACCCAATGGTTCACTCGGCCCAATCAGACAAAAATATTAAAAAGACACCTATCAAAACACATGCAAGAGGACATGTTGCCCACTCCCGCATGCAAAAAGTATCACACATTTCATCCACCTCTTCTCAATCAGACGCCAAACACATTTCCTCACCAAAGACACCCGGAAAAAATAAAGCAATCTCGACTGACCCAAATAGTACACCATTGAATACCCCAAACTCTACTATGCCTCCCATGAAAATAGGCCATAATGATGCCTCCACTATGAACTCTCAAGAAACACCTCCATCAAACACATACCCTTCCAATCTATCAATCAAACTGCCTATGCCCACCACTAATATTGTTGCATGAAACTTTACTTGTTCCAATTCGAAAAACTTATCCATCTACCCCACTTACTTCTCCCAAGTCCCAACATGTATCCGCCACCTCTTGAACACATAAGAATTCCTTACAACACATAACCCAGGCATAATACTCACCGGCTACAACACAACACACTACTGACTCCCTACTCAACTCCTCCATCACATTTGATCATGGATCCAAACTCCATAATATACACTGCCCAGACTCCCCACACGACACCAACTCTGGTCTCTTGGCTAAAGATAAGGCTCCAAAACCATGCACTAACATTTACAATGGAGGTCAACCAACGGGAGGTGACCATTCTTATCAACAACCCACAAGATTTTGCTTAGATAGTGGCGGAGGGAATGCAAATAGGGACAACCATATATGGCAGGTACCACTAGTCGTTAATGCAAACACCCCATCTTGCCCCTACCAACCACTAGCTCTCTAAACACCCTAATGGGATCCAACTCATTTGTATCCTCATCGAGTTCATCTGCCATTCTACCCTCCTCCAACACCAAATACCCATTGGATCTAACCATACCTTCTAGCACAACCACATTTCCCAATACTAGATCCAACACTACCCCCAACTCCAGCTCCCTCACCACCCCAATCACCCCCCCCCCCCCCCACTCTCTCAATTCACCAGAACAGGACATGAACTTCCTGACAAAATTAGAAGAAGTAATCGTTTACAACAGAGAAACAAGATCAGTGCATGCATGCCTTAATGGATCTGTCTACAAAGTCTTACTTTCACCCACATGTCCTACTAATACACCTCATTTGCAAAACAATAGATGGATTTGGAATCTACACATCCCCTCCCCCCCAAAAAAAATTACTTTTTTCTTATGGTTGCTTTGCCATGAAAGGCTGCCCACATATCTTGCACTGCTAGGTATCATCCACTCAACCATATGCCAGCAATATCATATGGCTTCTGAAATAATACATCGTTTATTTTCTGACTGCCCAAATGCAAATCACCTTTGGAGTACCCTAAGAATCCCTACTGCTACCATAAATTCTTCTATAACGCATCTTACTTCTCGTAGTTGGCTACACCGATTAATACACACTCCCTCATCTTCCACCCCCATAATATACCATACACAACACCAATCCCTTTTTGTTTTGTGGCACATTTGTCAAGTAAGGAATAAATGAATTTTTGAAAGATCAAAAGCTACTATGAATATACTTTTTCTTATAAAAACTGCTGTGGAGTTTTACTTTTTAACACATTCTTCAAAAAACAATTCTTCTTTATCCTCCCTTTACATAAAGTGGCACCCACCAAGCCACACAGCTTATAAACTCAACATTGATGGCTCATGTTCCCCGAACAAGAGGAAATATGGCATTAGGGGTGTTTTTAGAAACACCCAAGGGAATTGGACTCTAGGCTTTGCAGGGACAGTCCAGGAAGGCACAAGTATTCAAATTGAACTTGTTACACTCCTCATGGAACTCAAAATTGCAGTACAGAAACAACTCACACCATTCGTCATTGAGACGGATGCACATGCAATCATAGGTATGTTTAGCTCACCAATTATGAATTATTCTAATTTTTCAAATAATTGCAGGTTCTTGTTTCTACAACTGCATAGTTCATCTGTACAACACATCTACAGAGAACAGAATGGAGTTGCAGATAGTTTAGCCATATATGGAGCCATACAGTTAAAGGAGCAATCTATACTTTTTGGAAGACCACCGTTTTTTGCTATGCCTTCTTTCCAACAGGACCAACAAGGCATTTTACAATGACTTATTAGGGATAACTCTAGGGGTTTAGATAATCTGCTCTCTAGTTCAAATATTGTGTGTAATAGCAGTATGTTGTCTACTAGTGATCTGTTGTCTACTTTTGCTACCTCTCCTACAAGTATCTCCCATAGGGGAGACCTGGGACAAATGATGCCTCTTGTGCATCTTCTAAATCAGTGTATTGTACTAGTTGAGATTATCTAATATCAGTTATCTTTTCAACCAAAAAAAGTTAAATTAAAGCAATAACGATAATCACGAAACAAAAGGAGAAAAAAATGATATAAAATATAAAATCATTCATATGTAAAATATCACGTAGGTTAAGTCCTATTTATATTCATTTTTTTTTCAATTCAAGAGAAAAAGGGCATTTTGTTGTCTAATGAAAATAGTAATCCTTGAATATCTTGCGCTTTTGGTGCCCAAGTTATCAGTAAGATAAATACTGCTTTTGCAAATATCAGAATTATAGTATTGTGGTAAAATTTATAGACCGAGTTGTGATTGTGCGGTAAATTATGTGTAGAGTTCGCTTTAAAATGTCTACACTTTTTCTTGAGCTTGAATAAATAAACTATGTATATGTGCGAGCGATGAGTAATTACCACCTCATGTCGAGGCTATTCCTATGCCTTCACAAACTTGAGTTGTCATCGGTAAGATACTAATTTGGGTTAGAACAAAAGAACACTCGCATCACTTGCCCGTTTAACTTATTTTTAGGATGAAGAACTCTCTTTTTACTCTCCGTCACAACCTAGATTTTCCGCCCTCAAAAGTGGTGATGGCACCTATAAATTTTCCACCATCGAAAATCGTGATGGCACCTACTCGTGAAAGCTACGCAAGCCGAGTGTTATATATCTCATTACCCTTTTTCTTAACCTCTTTGCAATTTTAAATTAACATGTGATTAACAGCGGAATAATAATATTTATAAAATAAATGCGGAAGACGAAATCTTATAACTTAGCCAAATACGAGTACGAAAATACAAAACACGTCTCTACCCATAACTGGCGTCACAATATTCATGGACCATCTATGAATACTACAACATATGTCCCGAAAGAAATATATAATTTGTCTCTGAGTAAATGAAAGCAGAATATAAAAGATAGATGGGGGGACGCCAAGGCCTGCGGACATCTGTAGGACTACCTCGGGTGTCCGCTGAACTGAAAGCAACAACCACTCTAAGGTCCGTATGCTCCACTACCGGGATCTGTATAAAAGAGTACAGAGTGTAGCATCAACACAACCGACCCCATATGCTGGTAAGTGCCTAGCCTAACCTTGGCGAAGTAGTTACGAGGCTAGGACAAGACTATCAAATAAACTTGTGCAATTAAAGCATATTCGACAAGTAATAATAGCGAGAACTAGAAGTTTAAGATGGGAAGGAGAACAAGCTGCAGGAACCATCAAGTACCAACAGTAACTTAGGAGAAAAGCATAAAGAACATATTAAAGTACACATCACTAAGAATAAGGAACAGTAACAAATCAATATTCACTTTTAGTCATTATTGTTGCAGCGCGCAAACCGATTCAAATCATATATCAGTGTTGCGGCGTGCAACCCAATCCAAATCATATATCATTGTTCTGGCGTGAAACCTGACCCCTCCTGTTCTGCCTTATTACTCCATATTGCGGCGTGCAACCCAATCCCATATAACATTGTTGTGGCATGCAACCCGATCCCATATAACATTGTTGGGGCGTGAAATCCGATCCCAATACATAAATCAACACCAGTCACAAGGAGTCCCGGCAAGGGAATAATCAATAAGAATAAACACATCCTGACAAGGGAGTCAAATATAACAAGTGTTGTTCCAACATTTAACTTCACAAAAAAACCTCAACTAGAACCAATACTCAACCATAATCAAATACCACGAGAATAGTCATAATTCTTGCCCAACACATAGAATCAACAATTTAGGCATTTGAAGTACTCAGTAAGAAACACAACGATTATAATTTAAGACCCACAGGCATCCTTGTCAACGGTGTTTTGATACTCGTCACTACATCTATACGTCATACATTACACTAGCACTTAGCAAATATAGAACAATACATATTCTCTCAAGCTAGGGTTTGACCAAACACTTACCTCAAACTTCCACGGCCAACTCAAGCCTCAAATATCGCTTTTCCTTTAGAATTTGCATCTAAATTACTTGTATATAGTGCAAATAATTTAACAACATCAAAAAATGCTAAAGAGTTTGTATCCAATGCTTAATTATATATTTTCTATCATTTTCCCCAAAAAGTTAAAAATTGACTGCGGGCCCACTTGTTCAAAACTCGAGGTTCACACCAAAACCCGATAATCCATTCACCTACGAGTCCAAATATGCAATTAGTTTCGAAATCTAACTCCAAAACGAGGTCTAAATCCTAATTATTCAAAAAGTCCTAATTCTCCAATATCCCTAATTTCTACCGTTAAAATCTTAGATTTTAAGATGAAGATTTATGAAATGCAAATGAAAATTACCAAAACTTTGGGGAAGAACTTGCCTCTTAAAATCGCCTCAATGCTCTCTAGTTTTGAAAATATGAAGTTACGGCTAACTTCCCGTTTTGCTACTATTTTTAATTCACTAGACAGGACTTCTTCGTGTTTACGAGAGGCCTATCGCATTTTTGAAAAGTCAGGCCCAGATACCCTCGTGTTCGCGGAGCTTTGGCTCCTCAAGCCTTCCCGTTCGCGTTCAGGTGGACGCGTTCGCGTAGAACAATTTGAATTTTCTTCCCTCACATCCACTAACCCTACACGTTCGCGAGAGCCTGGCGTTCGCATAAGGTAACTCCCTCCACAGCTTCGCATTCATATCCTGAGCTCCGGGTTCGCAAAGAACAAACAAGCACCAGAGGAAACTTTCCTTACGCGTTCGCAAGGGAAGCCACGCGAACGCGAACAATAAAATCTCTGTGCACCTGATATATAAAAACTTGCAACTTTTCTAAGTGCAAAAACATCCCTAAACCTATTCGAAACTCACCCAAGCCCTCGGGGCTCCAAACTAAACATGCAGACTAACTCAAAAATATCATATGGACTTACCCGTGCGATCAAATTTCCAAGTTAACACCTTTAACAATGAATTTAGCATAAAAATCAAAGAATAATAATCTCAAAAGCTCTTAAGTTCAAGTTTCTAACAACTAAGGGTCCGATTCACGTCATTACAAGTGCATTTCTTACCAATTTTGACAGGCTAAACCTAAATACCATATAAGATCTGTACCAAGCTCCGAAACTAAGATATGAGCCCAATACCATCAATTGCAAGTTCATTCAAATTTCCAAAAAATCTTAAGATTTATGTTAAATAATTTTCTTCAAAAAAATTATTTCTTGGGTTTAAGACCATAAAATTTAAATTTCGGGCATTCGCCCAAATCCCATATTTTTTTACGGACCCTCCGGGATTGTCAAATTATGGATCCTAGTTTATTTACCTGAAATATTGACCGAAGTCAACTTAAATTTAATTTTAAAGACCAAATTAGCATTTAATTTCACATAAAATCCAGATATACGCTTGGACCATGCACGTAAATCGAGATAAGATAAAAGGAGGCTTCTAAAGCCCGGGAACACATAATTTACTTACAAATTAGGTGATGACCTTTTGAGTTATCACTCTCTCCCATTTGACGTATGGAATTAGTCTATTTTATTAATGTGATTCCACAACCTTATAAAGAACCTGTAAGTTTACCAAATCATTCTCAACCAAATGTTGTCGAAAGAATTCATGTCAGAACACCAATCTCCCACCTTAGAGTGTAGTGATATCACATAATCACTAAAATTAGGTAATTCTTATAATTAATAATAACTTAACAGAAATGATCAAACATAGATACTAAAGTAAAATAGAATAACTCACGTTAACTTCCAAGAATATAACCTCAATAACATATTATAAAAAACCGGTGAAACTGCGTCATAAGCTTTACACAATATCATAAATTATCTACTACAACACTATCTGATAAGGAAAATAATAGAATGAGAAGACAAGGGAAGGTGACTCTGAGGCTTGCTGACGCCAAGCAGGTATTCAAGCCTCCGGAAGACAGCTAACAAGTCGATCTCTAATGTCCAGCACGGGCAGACGTACCTAGATCTTCATAAAAAGATGTGCAGAAGTGTTGTATGAGTACACCGCAATGGCACCCACTAAATATCAAGCCTAACCTCGGTAGAGTAGTGACGAGGCCATGTGAAGACACCTACTAGGACATGATAAACAGAACAAAAATATAATGAGGAGAAGTAATGGAAAACGGAGAAATGAATGATAAGGGAGCAATTTAATAACAAAAACTAGTGACAAAATTGTAGGCATAAAGGCAAAAAGGAATGAAGCAAATAACGGGAATCACAATTAATGTGACGATACATAAGGTCATCACCTATTTTTAATCAAATTATGTGCTTTTGAGGCCTTGAAAACCTCATTTAGGTTCATCTCAATTTGCGTGCACAATCTGGCACATAGGCAAAAAGCTTAAATATGAAATTCTATGAAAAATGCTAAGTTTTGATTTTTAAATGAATAAATTTTAACTTCTATCAACATTTTCGGTAAATGGGCACGGACTCGTGACTTGAAAGTCCTGGGGGGTCCGTAGAAAAATATGATACTTGGGCGTATGCTCGGAATCAAATTTCCGAGGTCCAAAGCGCGAGAAATGAATTTTTAAGGAAAATTAATTTCTAGAAATGTTTAAGAAAATTGGAACTGAAATCAAATTAGAAAACCATGGTATCGGGCCTGTATTTTGGTTCCGACACCTAGCACATGTCTTATAAATGTTTTAAGTCCTTCCTATCAAATTTGGTTAAAAACGGACGCCGTTTGACATGATTCGGGCTTGAATTTCTAAATTTGAAACTTGAAAAAGTTTGAGAAATTATTTTGATTTTGAGGTGTGATTCATTGTTTTTGAGGTTATTTTGGTGATTATCACCCAGATAAGTTCGTATGATGTTTTTGAGTTAGTACGTTTGTTTGGATAGGAGCCTCGAGGGCGCGGGTGTGATTGGGATGTGTTTCGAGAAGTTTTGAACATAGAAAAATGTTGCAGATTTTCTTCTTTTAGTCCCCAGGAATTTTACCCTCTGCGTTCACGTGGTCCTCCCACGAATGCGTAATGCAAATATCCTAGTTGCCATTTTGCTTTTTCGCAAATGTGAAAGTTGAGACGCGAACGCGAAGCTTAGGGGAGAGACCGTTTGCGAACGTGTCCTTCCATCCGCGAATGCATAAGGTTGAGGGGAAGGGGTCACCACTTGTGCATTGCAAACGAGACCACCTGTCCATGAATGTGTAGGCTTGAGGAGCAGAAGCTCCGCGAACACGAGCAACTTTCTGCAAACGCGAAGACCTAGCAGGCCTAACCCATCGCGAGTGCGAAGGGCATGTCGAGATTGCGAAGAACAATTTCGCGCAGTTATTTTAAAAACCCCCCCAAAACAAAACACTTACGGGATTTATCAAAATTTCACAAAACCTCTTCTTCTCCAAAGCTCTTAGACAATTGTTGAAGCAATTCTTCACCATAATCTCTTGGGTAAGTAATCTCTAACTTGTTTTCTTCATTTTCCATCAACACCCTCCAGATTTCTAGGCCTAAAACATGTAATTAAGGGTAAAAATTAGAGAATTAGGTAGAGTTAGGGCTTTTGATTAATTGTGATTTAGACCTCATTTTGGGGTCGAATTCTAGAAATAATTATATATTCGGGCTCGTGGATGAATGAGTGATTTGATTTTGGTTCGAACATTGTGTTTTGACCAAATAGGCCCGGGGTTGATTTTTGGAATTTTGGGAAGAATGATTGGAAAGTTATAATTGAACATTGAAATTGAATTGCTTAGTATTTATAAACGTTAATAAGTCAATTATGTATAGATTCGACTGGGTTGGAGCCGAATTTGAAAGGAAAAGCGGTGTTTGAGGATTGAGTTGGCCGCGAAAGTTTGAGGCAAGTGTTTGGTCTAACCTTAGCTTAAGGAATTTGGAATTGAGTCATATTTGCTACTTGCCCCTTGTTGAATATGACATATAGGCATGTTGACGAATATCGATATGTTGGTGTTGAGCATGATTGTGAGTCTTAAATTGAAAGTTTTGTGTTCTTAATAACACTTTGGATGCTTTAATTGATGATCTTCTATATTGAGCAAAGATTTATTTTTCCCCGTAGATCTTATTTATGATTTAGAATTGTCATTAATTGAGCTGAGTACAAGCTAATTTAAAATTGGTTATAACTAATTCTCCCTTGTCGGGATGACTGTTTCGATAGTGTTATTCCCTTGCCGAGAAAATTATTATATTGCTTATGTTACCTTGGCAGGATTTCTTGTAATTGTGTGATGAAATGGGACGGGTGGTATGCTTACCACAATATATGAGTAAATGGGAGCGGGGGGTACGGCTACCACAAGATATGATGAAATGGGAGCAGGTGGTGTGCCTACCACAAGAGTTAATGAAATGAGAGTGGGCGCTACGCTACCGCAAGATAAATAAAAAGGGAGTGGGTGTTACGCCTACCACAAGATATGAGAAATGGGATCGGGTTGCAAGCCTGCAACAAGATAAAACTGAAAGTGAAAGTTGACTTTATATCTCTTTATCCATGTTAAAAATTAAATGGTAGTTTCCTTATTATTCTTGATACTCTGTTTTATATGCTAACCCCGAAGCATGTTTCCCTTACCTAGCTTTAATTATTTATCTCTTGCTATCTTTCTGTTGTGTGTGTGTGAATATATATATATATATAACTGCATAGGTCTATCCAGAGTTTGGTCTCGGCCTCATCACGACCTTGCCGGGTTTAGGCCAGATACTTGCCATCACATGGGGTTGGTGTTGTGCTGATACTACACTCTGCACTCTGTGTAGATACTTGAGCAGCTTTTAGTCAGGAGCAGTAGTTCTGGAGCCGTCCTTTAGCCCATCGAGATATCGAGGTAGCCTTGCATGCATCCACGTGCCCGGCGTCTCCTCTATCTTCTTTCATATTCTGTTATCTCATGTATTCGAGATAGGCAGTTTTATTTTTCCTTCACACTGTTGTATGTAGTACTCTTAGTAGTCCATGGATGTTGCGACACCAGGTGCTGGGTAGAGACTTTTTTTGGTTATCCAGACGTTTATTTCTGTATTTACTTAAGACTTTCGCTAAATTTATTTTTTTCTATTCTTTGGATGCTTATTCGTTGCTAGTTTAATTGGTAAAAAATGAATTTATATGAAGAAGGTTAATGGTTTCAAAGTTCATGGCTTGCTTAGCTTTCACGAGTCGGCGCCATCACGACTCCCGAGGGTGGGGATTTCGGGTCGTGACAAGTTGGTATCAGAGCTCTAAGTTACATAGGTCTCACAACTCATGGACAAGATCAGTAGAGTCTGAGGCATCGGTATAGAGACGTCTCTATTTATCCCTCAGAGGCTACAGAGTTATAAAATATTTCACACTTTTTCTTTCTTGTCGGGCGGATTTGTTTCTCAATACTAATTGGACTACTACTTTCTTCTTTTGCAGATGGTGAGAACACGCGCTTCCTCATATACCACTCTGCAGCCCGAGCCGCTATCAACAGCTCCTACTAGGGGCAGAGGCCGAGGCTGTGCTAGAGGTCTAGGTAGGGGCAGAGCTCATCCCCGAGCAGTAGCACCAGTGGCGGAGCCTCAAGTTGATTTTGTGGAGGAGGTTCCAGCCCCCGATGTTCTGCTGGGCCAAGCTCAGGTCCTAGAGGGGTTTATTGCTACCTCAGTTCTCAGGACACTCTGGGCAGATTAGTAGGCCTTATGGAGAGTGTCACTCGAGCAGGTTTTCTTCCTGTAGCACCAGCCACTTCTCGGGATGGAGGAGGGGCTTAAACGTCTACTACACGCACTCCTAATTAGGTAGCTCCCCAGATTCAGACTCCAGCGTTTTAGCCAGTTGAAGCAGCTCAGCCGGGTGCAGTGAATCAGACTGGCGACGGAGTAGTGATATATGCCGACGCTTTGTGGAGGCTGGATAGTTCACCAAGCTCTTCACTACTACTTTCTGCGGTGCTTCTTCTGAGGATACCCAGGATTTCCTATATAGCTACCACAGGGTTCTCAGGAACATGGGCATTTTTTAGACCAATTGGGTTGATTTTGCTACATTTCGTTTGTCTGGATCCGCCAAGACTTGGTGTCGGGATTATTGCTTAGCTAGGCCAGCCGGATCGCCATATTTGACTTGGGAGTAGTTTACAGTGTTATTTCTTGAGAAGTTTCTCCCCATGACCCAGAGAGAGGCCTAACGGAGGCAGTTTGAGCGCCTCCAGCCGGGTTCCATGACGGTCACCTAGTATGAGACCAGGTTTATCGACTTAGCTCACCATGCTCTTGTCATACTTCCTACCTAGAGAGAGGATGATGAGGTTTATCGATGGTATTATTCAGCCGATTCATCTTCAGATGGCCAAGGAGGCTAGGAGTGAGATCAGCTTTTAGGAGGCGGCCAGAGTGGCCTGCAGAGTTGAGATGGTTCTGTCACAAGGAGGTGGTTATGGGTCGGATAAGAGGCCCATCATTCAAGTGATTTAGTGGTACCTCGTCTGGAGGTAGAGATTCACATGATAAAGGCCATCTTTCTAAGACCTTTCAGTCAGCTTTTCAGGTTTCTCACGGTGCTTCAGCTAGTCGTGGTCCTCAGATGTAGTATCTCGATCAGTAGTCTTCACTACACAACCAGTACCTATCAGTGCACAATCACTTCACAATTTCTAGGGTTGTCAGCTGAGGGCTTGTTTTACTTGTCACAGCATGAGGCACATTGCTAGGTATTGCCCTCGAGCTTCGAGCAGTTCTCCGCATCAGGGTTCCCGTGCTATGGTACTTGCACGGAATGTTCCACAGCCCATCCAGCTAGCTAGAGGTGGGGGTAGAGGTGCTAGAGGTAGAGGTATAGGTCCTAACGGTGGAGCTCAGGCTTCCAGAGTTTGAGGATAGCCAGCAGCAGGCCATCCCAGAGAGGTAGTTTAGGGTGGTGGGCCCAGCCCCGATGTTATGCCCTTCCAGCTAGGCCCGAGGCTGAGGCTTCAGATGCATTTATTATAGTTACCATTCTGGTTTGTGATAGAGATGCTTCAGTGTTATTTGATCTAGGGTCTACCTATTCGTATGTGTCATCTTATTTTGCACCGAACCTGGTCATGCCTAGTGATTCATTGAGTGTTTTTATTTATGTGTCTACACCGGTAGATGATTCTATCATGGTGGATCGAGTCCATCGTTCTTGTATTATGGTTATTGGGGGTCTCGAGAATCGTGTAGATTTATTGCTTTTACACATGGTTGATTTCGATGTTATACTGGGGATGGACTAGTTATCACCTCACGCTATCTTGGACTGTCATGACAAGACTGTGACCTTAGCTTTACTGGGTATGCCTCGTTTAGAGGGGAGAGAGACTCTTGGTAATTCTACCCGTAGCATTATTTCTTATGTGAAGGCTCGACATATGGTCAAGAAGGGGTGCTTGGCTTATTTAGCTTATGTTTGTGATTCCAGTGCTGAGGTTCCCTCTATTGATTCTATGCCTGTTGTTCGTGAGTTTCCTGAGGTTTTCCCTTCAGACCTACCAGAGATGCCATCCGACAGGGATATTGACTTCAGCATATTTTTAATTAACTTAGGGCACTCAACCCATTTCTATCATGTCGTATCATATCGCCCCGCCATAGTTGAAAGAGTTGAAGGAGCAACTGCAAGACGTGCTTGAGAAGGGTTTCATTAGACCTAGCATTTTGCCTTGGGGTGCGTCAGCATTGTTTGTTAAGAAAAAGGATAGTTCGATGAGAATGTGCATTGATTACCGATAGTTGAACAAGGTTACAATCAAGAACAATTATCCAAATCCAAGGGTTGATGATTTGTTCCATCAACTTCAAGGTGCCAAGGTATCTTCAAAAATTAACTTGAGGTCTGACTACCATCAGTTGAAGATTAGGACATCTGATGTCCCTAATACAGCTTTTCGCAATCAGTATGGGCATTATTGTTGGAAACACGTTCTCAAGGCTTTATACTAAAACGTGTGTTCTTATGTGTAGGTTTTGATGAATGACAAACGAAGCGCAAAGTGATATATGACGAAGTTCAAGTACAAGCGCACAATTGGTGGATAACGAGATTCAAGCACAAGACAAAGTTTTATAGTTTAAATGAGTCGTTCTTAATTGTGATCTTGATCCGACAACTTGACTCATGACATGGTTCTCTCGTAAAATTATTTTTACGAAATCATGCATATTTAATTTAATGCTAAACGATTTTAAATCATGCATATTTACTTTAGTCAAAACGATTTTTAAACATGCCTCTAAAATCTGGACTAAGATAATCGATTATGTACTTATGATAATCGATTATGTTAAGCCAAGACTGCAAGACAATCGATTGTGAACTAATGACAATCGATTTTGTTAAGGCAGTGAACATCAGGTTTTTCAAAACCTGCATGACAATCGATTGTGAACCTTATGACAATCGATTGGGATGAGGCAGTGTACATCAAAGTTTTTCAAAACTCAGAATAATCGATTGTGAAGCTAATGACAATCGATTGTGAAGAGACAGTGTCCATCAGATTTTTCAAAGTCACAAAATAATCGATTGTGAACTTATGACAATCGATTGTGTTGAGGCAGTGACTTCCAGACTTTTTCAAAATTATTAAATAATCGATTGTGAGTATATAACAATCGATTGTCACGAGGCAGTGTCTAAAATGATTTTCAAAGTCTGATAAATAATCGATTGTTAACATTGCACAATCGATTGTGAAGCTGACCGTTGTCGTAAAATTTTCAAATACCGTCAGGTAATCGATTGTTGATTTTGTACAATCGATTGTTGATATTGAAATCTGAAAAAGATTTTTTGAACGTTGCTGAATAATCGATTATTGATTTGGTATAATCGATTGTTTTACGTAAAATCTGAAAATGATTTTTTGAACGTTGCCAATAATCCATTGTTGATCTTGGACAATCGATTGTTAAGCGTAAAATCTGGGATTGATTTTTGGTACGATTGGCAAACAATCGATTGTGGCTTCCTGACAATCGATTGTCACAAAGTAAAATCAGCAACTCTTAATTGGCAATTAGGCAACGGTAATGCCAAGTTTTTCAACTATAAATACAGCTTCATTTCAGTGTTTTAAACACAACAACACACAACAACTGATCATTCTATTGCTATTAAGCTTGCATATTATTGTTTATCATTTTATATTCATTTCATAAAGCTTTTGAGAGCCAAAGTCTTGTCCATAGTTGTTGTAATCTTGAGCCTACTTCTTTTACTCATATCTACTCATTAAGGAGTGTTTTGTTTGAGTGCTTAGTGTTTTGTACACTTGTAAGAGAATTGTGATTCTCTTGTTGTAAGGAACTTGTGTTTCCTTGGTTGAAGTCCTGGAGTGTTGTATCTCCGAGCAAAGGTGTTAAGGCTTGTGTCCTTAAGTTGTAAAGGTTTGTTGAGCACCCGTAAGCTTGACAAGTTAGTGGAAAATCTCGAGAGAGTCTCTCGGGGACTGGACTAGCCACGTGTTGTGGTGAACCAAAATACATCGGTGCGTTCTTTCCTTTTGTTTATTTAACGCACTTAATTATTTCTTGCAAATTTTAAATTCCGCAAGTTTACACTAAATTTTATTATAACGCTATTCACCCCCCCTCTAGCGTTAAGCGTATTATCTAACAATTATGAGTTCTTGTTTATGTCATTCATGTTCACAAATGCCCCAGCAACTTTTATGGATTTGATGAACCGAGTGTTCATTCCTTATTTAGACTCGTTCGTGATAGTCTTTATTGATGACATTTTGATATATTCCCGCAGCCTGTAGGAGCATGAGCAACATCTCAATGTGGTTCTTAGGACTCTAAAGGATAGTTAGTTATATGCTAAGTTCTTGTAGTGTAAGTTCTGGTTGAGTTCTGTTGCATTCCTGGGTCATGTTGCATCGGCAGAGGGTATTCAGGTTGATCCGAAGAAGATTGAGGCAGTCAAGGATTGCCCTCGACCAGCATCAGCTACAGAGATTCAGAGTTTCTTAGGATTGGCAGTCTACTATCATCGGTTCGTGGAGGGATTTTCATCTATTGCAGCCCCGATGACTAGGTTAACCCAGAAGGGTGCCTAATTTAGATGGTCAGACGAGTGCGAGGAGAGCTTTTAGAAGCTCAAGACAGCTCTGACTACGGCACGAGTATTGTTTTTTCCCATAGGTTCAAGGCCTTATACAGTTTATTGTGATGCTTCCCTTATTGAGCTTGGTGTAGTGTTGATGCAGGATGTCAAGGTCATTGCCTATGCTTCAAGGTAGTTGAAACTATCTGGTACATGATTTAGATTTGGTAGCCATTGTTCACGCATTAAGGATTTGGACGCACTATCTATATGGCGTGGCGTGTGAGGTGTTCACGGATTATAAGAGTCTTTTGTATTTGTTCAAGCAAAAGGAGTTGAATTTGAGGCAGATGAGATGGTTGGAGTTGTTGAAAGATTATGATATCACTATCTTATATCACCCGAGAAAGGACAACGTGGTTGCCGATGCCTAGAGTAGAAAGTCAGCTAGTATGGGCAGTCTTGCTTATATTTTGGTCAATGAGAGACTGCTTTCTTTGGATGTTCGGGCTTTGGCCAATAGGTTTGTGAGGTAGGATATTTATGAGCCTAGTCGAGTATTAGCTTGCATAGTTGATCATTATTTATTATCAGAGCGTATCCGTGATCGGCAGTTTGATGATCCCTATTTGTGTGTCCTTAGAGACACGGTGCAGCGTGGAGGTGCCAAGCAGGTTACCTTAGGTGATTATGGAGTTTTGAGATTGCATGGTCAAGTTTGTGTACCTCCTAATGTGGATGGGCTTCAAGAGTTGATTTTAGAAGAGGCCCATAGCTCACGTTATTCTATTCATCCGGGCCCCGCAAAGATGTATAAGGATTTGCGGCAGCATTATTGGTGGAGTAGAATGAAGAAGGATATTGTGTGATATGTGGCTCGGTGTTTAAACTGTCAGAAGGTTAAGTATGAGCATTAGACTCTTGATGGATTATTTTAGAGGACTGAGCTTCCCGAGTGGAAGTGCGAGTGGATCACCATGGACTTCGTTGTTAGACTCTCGCAGACTTGAAAGAAGTTCGACGCAATTTGGGTCATTATTGATAGGCTGACCAAGTTAGCGCATTTCATTCCTTTGGTAGTCTGCTATTCATCCGAGAGGTTAGCTGAGATCTATATCCGGGAGATTATTCGTCTTCATGGTATGCCGGTATCTATCATTTCGGACCGAGGTACGCAGTTTACCTTGCTTTTCTAGAGAACTGTTCAACGAGAAATGGGTACCAAGGCTGAGTTGAGTATAATATTTCATCCTCAGACAGACGGGCAGTTCGAGTGGACTATTTAGATTTTGGAGGATATGCTCTGAGCTTGTTTCATTGACATTGGAGGTTCGTGGGATTAGTTTTTGCCTTTAGCAATGTTTTCCTACAACAACAGCTACCAGTAAAGTATCCAAATGGCTCGTTATATGGTAGGCGGTGTCGATCTCCAATTGGATGGTTTGAACCAAGAGAGGCTAAGTAGTTGTGTACGGATCTGGTTCAGGAGGCGTTAGACAAGATCAGGATCACGCAAGGTTCGCGATGTGGCTTTTATGGTTGGTGTTGCTCCGAGTGTCGCCTGTGAAGGGCGTGATGAGATTTGGGAAGAAGGGCAAGCTTAGCCTTAGGTTCATTGTCCTATTTGAGATTCTTGATCGAGTGGGAGAGGTGGATAATATACTTGCATGCCGCCAAGCTTATTAGCCGTGCATCTAGTGTTTCATATGTCCACACTCCAAAAACATCACGGCGATTCATCCCACGTGTTAGATTTCAGCACTTTCCAGTTAAACAAGGACTTGTCTTATGAGGAGGAGCCGGTAGTTATTCTAGACGGGCAGGTTCGTCAGTTGAGATCCAAGAGTTTCCCTTCGATTCGGGTTCAGTGGAGAGGTCATCCTCCTGAGGCATCGACCTATGATTCCGAGTCCCATATGCGGAGAAATTATCCTCATCTTTTCCCCGTCTCATGTACTTCCTCCTTATGTCCGTTCGACGATGAACAGTTGTTTTATAGGTGGAGAATGTGATGGACCAAAGGGTCATCACCTATTTTTAACCAAATTCTATGCTTCTGAGGCCTTGAAAACCTCATTTAGAGTTGCCTCAATTTGCGTGTGTTGTCCGGGCGCGTATCCGGAAAGCTTAAATATGAAATTCTGTGAAAAATGCTAAGTTTTGATTTGGAAATGAATAAATTTTTCTTTGGTCAATATTTTGGGTAAATGGACCCGGACTTATCCTTAAGGACAGAGTTCAGCATGATAATGCCAGAGATATAACCATTGGTGATGATGGAGTGTAGAGGATGCAGCGCTAGATTTGTGAGCCCAATGTGGATCGGCTTCGGGAGTTGATTCTGGAGGAGGCCCATAGCTCACGGTATTTCATTCATCCGGGTGACGTGAAGATGTATAGGGATATGAGGCAGCACTATTGGTGGAGAAGAATGAAGAAAGACATTGTGGGATTTGTAGCTCCGTATCTCAATTGTCAGCAAGTGAAATATGAGCATCAGAGACCTGGTGGATTGCATCACAAGATGGATATTCTTGAGCAGAATTGTGAGAGGATTGCTATGGATTTTGTCGTAAGACTAACACGGACTTTGAGAAAATTCTATGCTATTTGGCTGATTGTGGATCGGCTGACCAAGTCCGCGCACTTCATTCCTATGTGTACTAATTATTCCTCAGAGCGGTTGGCAAAGATCTATATCCGAGATCATTTTCATGGTGTCCCTGTTTCCATAATTTCAGATAGGGGCACTCAGTTTACATCGTAGTTTTGGAGGTCTATGCAACAAGAATTGGGTACTCAAGTTGAGTTGATCACAACTTTTCATCCTCAGACGGACGGGCAGTTCGAGTGCACTATTCAGATATTGGAGGACATGTTGCGTGCTTGTATCATTTATTTCAGAAGTCATGGGATCTGTTTCTACCACTTGTAGAGTTTGCTTATAACAACAGCTACCAGTCGAGTATTTAGATGGCTCCATATGAGGCTTTGTTTGAGAGGCGATGTAGATCTCCAGTTGGTTGGTTCGAGCACGGGGAGGCTAGGCTATTGGGGAAAGATTTAGTACAAGATGCATTGAAGAAGGTGAAGGTGATTCAGGAGAGAGTACAACGCAGTCGAGGCAAAAGAGTTATGCTGACAGGAAGGTTCGAGATGTTTGCTACATGGTCGGTGGAAGGTTCTGTTGAACGTTTCGCCCATCAAGGGTGTTATGAGATTTGGGAAGAAAGGAAATTGAGTATGCGGTTCATTGGGCTTTTTGAGGTGCTTTAGAGGATTGGGGAGATGGCTTATGAGCTTGCCTTGCCACCTAGCTTGTCGAGCGTGCATTCAGTGTTTCACGTTTCTATGCTTTGGAATTATATTGAGGATCCGTCTCATGCTCTGGATTTTTGCACGGTTCAGTTGGATGATTATTTGACTTATGATGTGGATCTAGTAGCTATTTAGGGTCGTCAGGTTTGAAAGTTGAGGTCAAAGGATATAGCTTTAGTGGAAGTGCAGTGGAGAGGTCCCGTAGAGGAGGCTACCTGGGAGACTGAGTGAGAGATGCAGAGCATATATCCTCACCTGTTTGAGGCTTTAGGTATGTTTCTTGACTCGTTTGAGGATGAACGTTTGTTTAAGTTAGGGAGAAGGTGAGGACCCGGACAGTCGTCTTATGAGTTACCACTCTGTTTTCCCTATTTCTGCTTTTTTAGGTTTTGTTTATCTCTATTATGTGGTGTCGGGGTGGTTGGATCGAATCCGGAATGATTTTGGTAAGGTTTGAGACACTTAGTCTCTTTTGAGGAAGCTTAAGTTGGAAAAGTCAACCAGATGTTGACTTATGTGTTAGAGGGCTCGAATGTGAGTTTCGATGGTTCGGATAGCTTAGGGAGGTGATTTGGGACTTAGGAATGTGAATGCGTTTTTGAGGTTCGGAGTAGATTTTGGCTTGAATTGGCGAAGTTGATTTTTTGACAATTTCTTGTTGGTAGGAGAGATTTTAATATAGGGGTCGAAATGGAATTTTGAGAGTTTCAGTAGTTACGTTGTGTCATTTGGGATGTGTGTGCAAAATTTCAGGTCATTTGGACGTGGTTTGGTTGGATTTTTTATCAAAAGCAAAATTCAGAAGATTTTAGAAAGTTTCGCTTGAATCCGATGTGTTTTGGTTGATTTGATGTTGTTTGAGGTGTTTTGAAGATTGGTAAAAGTTTGAATAAGGTATTTGGTTATGTAGGTGCCTTTGGTTGAGGTCCCGGGGGCCTGGGTGAGTTTTGGGTGGTCAATCAGACCATTTCATGAAGTTTGGAGTTGCAGATTTAGAGGTTCAGCTGTTGCACAGATTTCCTCTTTGCGATCATGTAGGGTTCTTGCAACCGCGTAAAGTTGTTATGGGGGCAGTCCAGTATGCTCAATGCGTTCGCGAAGTTGTGGATGCATTCGCACAGGGTGAAGGAATTTTTTATCGCGAACGCGTGGAATGGGTCGGGTTCGCGTAGGGTTAAGTGGACCAGGGGTCTTGGCGTGAAGTTGTTCATTGCGAACGGGGCAGGCAGTCCACAATCGCGTAGAGTTAGATGCCTGAGCATCGCGTTCGCATGGGATGTTATGCATTCACATAGGGTTAATTTTTGGAGCTGAGGATTTGTGCTTCGCGATAGCGAAGGATGTCCCGCGATCACGATGAAGGAATTTAGGCCTAGGCACAAGGTTTAAAAGGTCGTGTTGTTCGCGAATGTGGGTTTATTTCTTCCATTGTTGGTCGTTTTTGGAGCTATTTGAAGGAGATTGAAGAGGGATTCAAGGGGAATCACTTGGAGGTAAGATTGTTGGACTTAAAACTCGATTCTAATGTGAATTCCACCTAAATAATCATGGAAATTAAGCCAAAAATTGAAGAACTAAGGCTTGGAAACTTAGACCTTTTATTGAGGATTTGAAGGACCATTTGAGGCCGCATTTCATAACTTTTGATATGTATGAACTCTAGGGGAGATAAGGAATCTATTGATGTAAAAATTATCAAATTCTGAGATGTGGGCCCGGGGGTCAGATTTTGGTAATTTTAGGAATTGTGTCGTATTTTGATTATTTTCGCTTGGGCTTCGTTTCCTTAGCATATTTTGACATCCTCGTTCTGATTTTGGATAGATTCGACGCGATTAGAGGTTGATTCGAGGGGAAAAGGGATCGCGAGCTACATATTTGACTAGTTCGAGGTAAGTAATGATTGTAAATAATGTTCTGAGGGTTTGAAACCCCGGATTACACATCGTAGTGCTATATTGAGGTGACTTTCACGCTTGATGACGAGCGTGGGGTCGTGCACAGTTGGGGATTGTGACTTAGTTTGTCCCGATTGACTATTTTATTGTGTATTTGACTGAAATTTATTTGCTATCATTATTGTTTGAGCCGATTGCCATATTTGGGCCTTGTGCCAACTATTTGAATCCTTCGGGGATTTATATTGATATTTTCTCAATGTTTTGACTTTATACATGAACTCAATCGCGTTATTTTCCACTGTTTTCATACTCAGCCATGTTTACTCCATTTTAAAACTTACATGATCTTTTAAATGATTATTGGGCTGAGAATCACTGTTTTCATATCGCCCAAGTGGCTTGTGAGTATTTTTGACTGAGTAAGGCCGTGGGCCTATGTTGTGAGGAAACATTGATCATGATTTGAGGCCGAGGGCCTGAGCTATATATGCCATGAGGTGGCTTGATTGATATGAGGCCGAGAGCCTAGTGATGATATCACGAGATGGCTTGATAATTGTGCTTGGATCATAAGGGGCCCCTCCAGGAGTCTGCACACCCCAGTGAGTGCGGGTACCCATTATGATATGAGATTGAGCCCGAGGGATGGTATTGTTCTGAGATGTTTCCTGAGGGGCGGTTCGTTGATACTGTGCCCGAGGGGCGAACCTTAATGTGTTTACTTTCCTTAATTATCTGTCAATTACCTGCTTAATGGTTGAAAAAAGATTTTTCATGAAATATCATTTGAGTTAAAGGATTTTTACCTATTTTTCACTGAATTGTTGTTTTTAAATGGTTTTACTGCTTCATTATAGAATGCTTTGTGCCTTACGTGATTTCCTGCTTTCAGTCTTTATTTAGTTTTGTTACTCACTGAGTTGGAGTACTCACTTTACTCCTTACACCCTGAGTGCAGAATCATGCATATCTGGTCCCGCTCCCGAGTGCTGATCCTTCCAGCTTCAGCGGATCCAAGGAGTCTTTAGGTAGCTGTTGGCATTCGCAGTCCGGAGCTCCTCCCTCTCTTATTTCTTCATGTATTTAGTTTTTGTATTAAATTTTGTAGTTGACTTGGAGTATTCCAATTTTGTTTAAATGCTCATGACTAGTGATACCCGGTGTCGGGCTATGCAGGGTTGTTCTTCCGTATATTTATGATATTTTCTGCTACTTCGGATTATTTAATCATGCTTTAGACTGTTTTCTTACTATTTAAATGTTTAACATTGAATTTGGAATACTTGGCTGCCCTTGTCTTCACGATAGGCGTCATCACGACCGGGTTCGGGTTTTGGGTCGTGACAACCGTTAACAAACTATTCAGAATTGCCCTCAACCCTAACGTCCCTCCACTGTGGCACTTGGCCCCTTTGTTAATTTGTCCCTGTCAGCCGCCAAGTCAGCATGTCCTTCATACTAAAAGTCACAAAAAATATATTTTACTCTTTTTTTCTTTCTTTCACTGTTTTCCCCTCTTTTTTTCTTCTATTTCTTCACGTTTCTTGTTCTTCTCCGACAACCAAAATTCTCAAAGGAAAACCATCTCTACCCCCAATTTTGCAAAAACCAGATCTGATTTCACGAAAACCATATGAAGTTTTGAGTTACTAAAAAGATTTTTGAAGTTTGATTGAGGGAAAATGTGGGTGTAGTTAGATTCAATCATTATTTGTTTATGTGAAGCTGAATAGACAATGAATCTCGAAAAAAAATCAAGTTTACTTGATATTTAGTTCTTCGACGTTTTCACAATGTTAGTTTTAAAATATGAGCTTCATAAAAGAGTTCGAGGTTCTCTGTGTGATTTGAAGCTGGAATTGAGGGGCTAAATTGTTCCTAATGCTTGATTGTTGTTGGGAAATGAATTAGAGCAAGAAATTGAAACCATCATTATTGAGCAACTTTGAAGTTTTGAAGTGGGTTTGAATAAATCTCAAATTTTTATTTTTGAATCAGTTGTAGGTATTGTCAAGTATACTTAGTGAGTAGAAGAACGTGTTCTGAATTTTGAGAGCATATGGATTGATTTGGTTCGGATTAAATAGAGTTTTGGATAAAAAAAAATGGTGCGACTACTGAACTAGGTCAACAAAAATTTAGGTTAATAATTTGTTTACTTTATCTCAAAGTGGGGAAAATTAGATAATGGCTAAAAACTCATAAATGGATAAAGGTGATATTTTCTTGTAGAGCGAGAAATCAAATGATATTCTTTGGTGGTTGAAAATGGATGTACTTTAGTGGTGAATTCATTATGGATTGAAAGAGGAAGATGAAGGTCATGAAGTTTGGTGTTGGTGGCCATGAGATGATAGATTAATTTTTGTATGGGACCTGCTAATATGGCAGCTGATATGGACAAATTAATAGAGAGATAAGGTGCCACAGTGGAGGGATGTTAAGGTTAAGGGCAATTTTAAATAATTTGTTAACGATAGGAATGAATCTGGACGAAAAATATAACGAAGGATAAATGTAAACTATATACCATGTTAGAGGGGAAAATCCGGACTTTTTTCCAAAAAAAATCATTCACATGCTCAAACATGATTGGAAAACATGCAAGTGGCCATGTCTGCATAAGAAGTCCAGAGGATGCACTCAAGCCAACTTAAAGTACATATCTGATCACTAACTCAGTTAAAGTATCTAACTTACAAAATACACCAAATTAAAGGGGCTATTCAAGTATTTAGCCTTTCTCTATTATAGGTTATATCATAGTCAAATGACCAAGGACAATAAAAGAAAGTGAATGTTTTGATTATTTAACATTCTAATGGCCCATATATAATTGAATATGATGCCTAGAAAATTATACTTTTTTGTAACACCTCAAATGAAGATTTTATAGAGTTTGGAGTGCTTTTAGAGAATTGTCTTTTCTTGCTAAAAAGAAAACCTAATTGTTATTTCTTGGCAAGCAAATCTAGTTTCTCATTGCTTGGCATGAGAGTCTAGAAATTATGTTAGTCTTTTCCTTTTGGAGCATGCTCCTAGTTTTATTGTAACTTATTGGTTCCTGAGTCAGCCTAATAAAAATTATTATTTAAGTTTAAAAAAATATTAAAAGTAAAGCAATTTAAGATGAATTTTCATAATGCACTATAGTTTAGAGCCTAATTACCATACATAACTATAGTTTTCCGAATAACTATCATAGTTATTATTCAATTATTACCAGCTTGTATTCAGGCGCACAACAAATACAACACGTGTCAATCATATTAATCCGCACTTTGAGTGGAAGACTATCCGACAATCCTTCATGAAAGCCCTCATTAAAATATATATCACATCATTTAAAGCACGATAACCATCTTCAATGTTAGAGTCATCGTTAGACCTTGTGTCGTCATAAAAAATAAATCTTTTTCTACACATCTTAGATCAAGAGGAAGGATTGCTTTTCAAGTTGACCTATATAATAATAAAAAAAATTCTTTCTATTTTATACTATTATATAAGTATAAGAAAATAAAAAGATTTGCTTAGATGTGTGATTAATGGCTTAGCTGTTAGTTGTCTAAAAGCTAACTCAAGACCTCTGCCTACTAAGCAGGCGGTCTAACCAAGTGAACTACAAAAGCTTATCACTCTATTGTTTCAGTTCAAAATAATTGATTTCTTATTTCAGTACTTTCAAGTAGATTTGCTATAAAATTTAACAATGATAATTTTCTAAAAGTATAACTATGAATGATAAATATCCGTGTATATGCATTGTGTTCGCAAATTTTTTCCTTTTTACTTGGTCAAGATGGCAAATAACAATGATTGGGTAAGAGTCCATTATGGAACATGTTCGAGCGCAATTTGTGGATGAGATTTTTACCTATCTATACCATATACCAAACGTTATTACCAAAAATATTCATAATTTGGTATTTACCCATGTTGTCCACAGTTTCACTACAAAATATATATCAATCCAAAATTAGGCAAATTTTTCCATAGAAAAACGCGCGAAATTATAGGCACCAAATCTGCGTATGATCCTATCACCATTAAATTCGAATTTTGAAACGGAAGGAAATCTCATTGATGCGTAATTATCTCCTTCTCCATATATTTTTCACCATTGATAGCCATTAAAAAGCTTGAAAGCTTTGAATTCAAATTTGGATTTTTCAAAAATCATTATTTGTTTGGGTTGGGCGTTGTTGTAAATAATTCGAAATATGTTTATGAGTTTATATCTAAATTTTGAGGGGGTTTGGTGAATATTGGACTTGGTTTTGAATGAGTTTCAAATTGAAACTCGTCGAAGAAGAAGAAGACGACATATTTCCAGAATTGTAGTTAAATTGTAGATAAGTTGTAGATAAATTGTACATAAATTGTAGATTGAAAAGACTCAAACTTCTACAGTCTTCTACAATTATGTCGAAAATGCCAATTATGCTACAATTGAAATGGAAATTGCAATATTAAAATTCAATGTATACAAGATATCATGTCAAAAATCCCAACAGTGAAAAATCTATTCTTCCATATATTTTCCACCATTGATAGCCATTAAAAAGCTTGAAAGCTTTTGAATTCAAATTCGAGTCATTATTTGTTTGGATTGGGTGTTGTTGTAAATAATTCAGAATATGTTTAGGAGTTTATATCTCAATTTTGAGGGGTTTTGGTGAAGATTAGACTTGGTTTTGACTGAATTTTACATTGAAACTCGTCGTCGAAGAAGAAGAAGACATATTTTCAGAAATCGTAGATAAATTGTATAGATTGGAAAGACTAAAACTTCTACTAGTCTTCTACAATATGTCGAAAATGCCAATTATACTACAATTGAAATGGAAATTGGGATATTAAAATTCAATGTATTCAGTTTGTAGATATCTTAGATAAAATTTCTACAAATAAACTATAAATGAGTTTAAGTATTTTATAAAGTTGTTTTATTTTTAAGAGTATCTACAAAATTACTACATTTATACTACAATTAAACTACAATCTTATGAAAAAAAAAATGTTGACAACAAATTTGCTCTTCATCTACAATATTTCTATAAATAAACTACAATTACACCTACATTGTCAACTTTATTGTCTTCTCAATTGAAGATTCATTTCAATATAAATCAAATGATATCTTCCTTTCTCCTGAAAGAGCATCATTCGGCAAGTCTAGCACGACCACCAGTAGGCTGACAAAAAACTGTCTGGCAGTTTTCGCAAACAAATGGGCGCTTTAATTGAGGATTAGCATAAACATCATCACGTAATTGCTTCATTAAGTCTGTAAAACACAATAGTAAACAAAAAGTTAAACTTAACAGTTCAAAATTCAAAACCAAAAAAGAAGTTTCTCATCTCATTTTTTTAGCAAAAATTACCTTTTATTCCTCAGTTTTTGTGAGGAAAAATTAACAGATCTAACACTGGTTGAAGAAAAAAAAACAGTTTTAAAGTTTGGATTAGAAAAAAATAGTAATCGTTATTGTTCTCTATAATTTTCGGCTTTTGTTCTCTCTCTCTCTAACGTTGGGGAAGAAGAATAACACAAGCTTGAGGAACAAAGCGGGTAGTGAAAAAATGTATTATGTGATAGAAAATAGGGGAATTAACTGAAGGTAAAACGTGGGGGTGTGGGGGTGGGAGGAGAGAGAGATGGGTAAGCTAAAATTTAAGAATATAAGCTCCTAAAATCACGTCTATAATAAATGAAGCAATAATTATACCCTTAATTTGAATTATGATATATAAATAATAATATGGTATATTTAAATGTAATAAACATTAACTTTATATATTAAAGGTAATAAAGTTTGCTATATGGTATAACTATGTAAAAATACTTTTGTGGATTGGGTCTGAGCCCAAACTCTAAAGTGGCATATGATTCTGGCCCAAAAAGAGCGCCGCCAAGAGCTTAATCGTCGGGGTAAGGGCAAGTACGTCCATTGCACTCCTTTCCGACAAACCGTCAGAATCCTCAAGATTTCTTGATAACCAAGGCGAGTCTCTCTATTTATGTTTTTAGAAACCCAAAACTCCTTTCTTCCCCCTAAAGCTTACACCCATTTATTCTAAATCTGAAAAATCTAGTGATAGCGATGAAGAGTAATTCTACAGAGACGAAATTCGTGCAAGAGTTGATTCTGTACGCGGCAAGCGCTGCTCTTAGCTGCCTCGTGCTGTTTGTGGGGCTCCGACAGCTTGACCCGAACCGGGAAGCATCCAAGAAGGCTCTTGAACACAAGAAGGAAATTGCTAAGCGTCTGGGCCGACCCCTCATCCAAACCAATCCTTATGAGGTCATTATCCAATCTTGCCTGATTTGTTTCGGCGCTTTCCCTTTTGTTAAGCTCAGATATACCGTACTAAGTAGTTGATAAAGTTTCTTACTTTATTTTCTCAATTATTACTTATTTTCAGACGCCAGTATTACCTCGGTTAGTATAAATATATGTTTTCTTAAAATTCTTTTAACTTTATATATTTTGAGCCAAATGCAGCTAAGTTTTCTTGTGTGTGTTTTTTTGACGTGGGCTTGAATATACATTGCGCTTGTGCTTATTTTTGGTCTTGGTTTTTGGTTTTGTTCCGGATGATACTGGCTTATTTATGTTCAGAGGTGAATTCAAGATTTAAATTTAATGGATTTAGTATTTAGATTCTTACTGCTGAACACATTACACTTGAAATTGTGAATTCATATTCTAATGGTTTTTGTAGTTCTATTTTTGTAGTCCTGTGTGACAAGAAAGTTCCACACAAACTCAAGGGAAAATTCTATAGAGCCGTGGTTAGATCTGGGATGTTGTATGGGGCGGTGTGCTGGCCCGTGAAGAACTCGCATGTTCAGAGAATGAAGGTTGCAGAGACGAGGATGCTTAGGTGGATGTGCGGACACACCAGGCTAGATAAGATTAAGAATGAAGTTATTCGAGAGAAGGTGGGGTGGCCCCGGTGGATGAGAAGATGCGAGAAGCGAGGCTGAGGTGGTTCGGGCATGTGCGGAGAAGAAGTCCCGATGCCCCGGTGAGGAGCTGCGAGCGGCTGGAGATTGTTGCCGGTCGGCGAGTCAGAGGGAGGCCTAAGAAGTATTGGGGAGAGGTGATTAGGCAGGACATGACTAGAATGCAGGTTTCCGAGGACATGACCCTTGATAGGAAAGTCTGGAGGTCTAGAATCAGGGTTGTAGGATAGGGGCTCCTAAAGTTTTTCGTACGCCTCATCCGGGGTTGGGTGTGGGTCAGCAGGGTTACCCATAGATGATTTGTGTTTTAGCTTATGTCCCCCCTATGGTTGTTAGTTATGGTAGTTACTGTATGATATTATTGCATGCGATTGTATTTATGTTTCGTATGTTTAGATAATTATTTTCGCTATTTACGCTATTTCTGCTGGAGTTACTAATGCTTTATTGTTTTTGTTTTTGTCTTTGTTTTTGTTTTACTGCTGTTTTTCCTTTTATCCTATGAGCCGGGGGTCGATTGGAAACAACCTCTCTGCCCTTTCGGGCAGGGGTAAGGCTTGTCTACATATTACCCTCCCCAGACCCCACCTGATGGGAGTATACTGGGTAGTTGTTGTTGTTGTTGTTGTTATTAATTGTGAGCAATGGTACTTGCAGATGAAAGATGTTAAGGAGATTTCAGTCTGCTAATCTTGTTTAATTCTGCAGAGATTTTGGATATTTTCGGATGCTATTAATTAATACTAGTATTTATGTTGAATGAGCCTGCATAATACAACACTTTTGGCTAAGTAATATTGATGGCGTTGGGTATGTTAAAGAGAGTCCTTAGCCAGTGTTGTTAAAGCCTCATTTGAGGCGCGGTTAAGCTCAAAAAGCTCAGGGTATGCACTTCGCCTCACTTAGGTTGCGTTTCAGTGTAGGCAAGAAACTAAGCCCACGCCTCATTGCCTAACTTGAATAGAGTGGTACAAAACAATAAATATAATTGTTGTAGGATTGAGGCTTTTAGGTAGTGGTCGTTGTTACTGGATTCCATTTTATTTGCTGAATGTGGCTAAATTAATAGCTGTGGATGCCCTTTTACTTCTGTTTTTGTTTACCTTTTCCTTTTGCATGTGATGTTACTTATGATTTATGTTTACATAATTATGTATTATGATTTCTACTGGAGTTATTAATGCTCTTTTGTTTTTGTTTCTGTTCCTTTTCTTTTTCTTAGCCGAGGGTCGATTGGATACAACCTCTCTATCCTTTTGGGTGGGGGTAAGGCCTGCGTACATATTACCCTCCCCAGACCCCACCCTGTGGGACTATACTGGGTAGTTGTTCTTTCTTGCACATATGTACTTTTAGTTTTTTTTTGTTTTAATTGAAGCCCAAACTTTAATTGTGCTTTGCGCTTAAAGTTCTGATAGACCCGGAGCACTTTTTAATGCTTTTTGCCTTTGACAACACTGTCCTTAGCTTTTAGAACTTGCGCCCTCCTACTTGTGAAATTATTGTATTTGTGAGTCTGACCCATTGTTCTAAAATTTTAGTTTAGGTGATATTTATTTATTGAAGATGATAATATACTTTTATTTGTCTTTATCATTCTGAATTATTGGAGTTTTGGATAGTGCATGATATATTCACTTCTTGTGATTAGGATAATTTTCCTATTGATTTGTGAGAGCTTCCCCCATCGCAACCTTCAACATTGTATTTAAGGGAATAATAGCCTGTGATATCTGAAAAGTTTAGGTTTGAAGGCATTTTTGGTTCTGTTATATTATATCCAAGGGTGTGGCCTAGGGGTCAATAAAGTGGGAGGAGAACCATGAGATCTTAGTTTTGATTCCTAAAGGAGGCAAAAAAATTAGGTGATTTCTTCACATCTGTCTAAGCTTTAGCTGGCGGAGTTACTCGATATCTGTGCTGGTGGGTGGTAGCAGGTACTCAATGGAGTTGAGGTGGGCAAACTGACCGGAACACCACTGTCATTAGAAAAAGGTTTAAGTTATATGATTTATTTTTTAGCAGCATATTTCTTTCTTGGTGTGAATAATTTTGGTGAATCAAACTTGTAGTTGAAAACTATCATTCTCATATTAAATTCAATCATTTTCATATTGAAATGGGATAACTTATCGCTCTTTTGTACTTTGTGTTAACAGGATGTAATAGCCTGTGACGTAGTGAACCCTGATCATATAGATGTGGAATTTGATTCCATTGGTGGGTTGGAATCCATTAAGCAAGCATTATATGAATTAGTAATTCTTCCCATGCGGAGGCCTGAGCTATTTTCTCATGGAAAGCTGCTGGGTCCGCAAAAAGGAGTCCTGCTTTATGGACCACCTGGGACTGGAAAGACTATGCTTGCCAAAGCAATTGCTAAAGAATCTGGTGCGGTTTTTATTAACGTGAGAATATCAAATTTGATGAGCAAGTGGTTCGGTGATGCACAAAAATTAGGTGAGTGTAGGTCTTACCTTCAGTCTTGCAAGGTTCTTTCCTCAGCAGTTCTTCTCTTGGGTGTGTTGTTTGACTTGCTGAAATTTGCATGACTGCATTGAATTTTCTGAGTCTTATTTTGGTTAGTGTTATTGAGGGTCCACTAGCATTACACACTGTCCAAAAAGAAAGTATCCGAGAGAACATAAGCACTGTGTCATGTTACTCTAAAGTCTATACCACGAGGAAGTTGCTAATTTTGGCTGGTCCTTTCTACGTTCATCTCGGTTTTGGCTAATTTTAAAGATCTCTTTCACATTTTGTTATCGACGGGAGTTCTTTTGCTATGAATAGTGCTACATGAACTAGTGAATAAAACATAAGCGTCAAATCAACATATTTGTCAATAATTTTTGGATAGGTCGTGATTCTTGGCTGAGCTCTATTCAATTTGTGAAATTATTTGTTATTTGATTTATAGGACAATTAGATTTGGAAATAAGAAAAGTAAGACGTTTTGATTAATTTTGAGACCCATTTCCTGTGGCAATGATATCATCCAACTCTGAAACACTTGAAGCTTTTAAAATGTCTCTAATGTAGTGGTTTTCTTAGCTCTTTAAATTGCTTTAGTGAAGGCGGTAGTATGTAAATAACTTGTGCAACTCATTTATGTAATGTTTGAGTTTTAGTTTCTGCTATCTTGCAGCTCTTTTTACTTTTTAGAAAACTTGCCAGCTTTAAGGGTCAGTGAGGTTCTAATTGTGTAAAGTGATGCCTGTTTAAATGGATTATTTAAGTGCCATGAATGGCTTCCCACATCTGCTGAGGAGGATTTTCGGGTGGAAAATGTTGCAAAGTAGATAACGGGGTTTAATGCTTTCTAGGTCTTGTTCATCTACCTGCATAGTGGCATGGACTCTGGAGAAAGGGCAGGATACGGGATATGTTCAAAGCTTAGTTAAAAAAAAAAACGTGAATCACGAGCTTTCGTACTTCTTTGCTTCATATGTTTTGGGCGAGAAGTGGTCTATGTTGTAAGTTCATGCGTCTCTCCATAAAGCTACCTGTATAGGCATGATCGATAACTCATTCATTGTCGTCAACTTAATTGCTCCATATAATTTTATTTCCTCAGGAAAAAATAGAAAAATGATTTCATCTCAAGTTGGGGATACCTTTGTTTTAAAACAAAAAGTGATATGCCCCCGTGACTTTGTTTTAGTGGTAAGAGCGCAATGTGTGATGTATGCTTAGTCGCATGTCACGAGTTCAAACTCTGCCGGAAGCGAGAACCTAGTATTTAACTGGAGATGGGTAGAGGGGCAAGCGCATTATGCACAGAGTTTCTAACCTTATGCCGCTGGCCCTTGGGAATTATCAAAGGAAAAAAAACAAAGAAATATAAGAATAGTGATGCCTTCATCACCATGGATTATTCGGCTGATTTGAGGCTTTATCGTAGGTACAACAACAACAACAACAACTCAGTATAATCCCACTTAGTGGGGTCTGGGGAGGGTAGAGTGTGCGCAGACCTTACCCCTACCCCTAGGGTAGAGAGACTGTTTCCAAATAGACCCCCGTCATCCTTCCCTCCAAGAACTCCCACCTTGCTCTTGGGGAGACTCGAACTCACAACCTATCGCTTGATCGTAGGTAGAACTATTGAAAAATAGTGGGCTTTCCATTGTCTTAACAGCAAAATGGATCTCGAGGAAGAAGCTGTGAACTTCGCTATGCTGTAAAACTCGGGTGCATAGAAATTCGGCTCGAATTCCTTATGAATAACCCCTAAGTTGAGGTCATTTAAATCCTTAAACCCATAAATGTTTTATCGCAATTCTTATTACACGCAGAGGGCTCTCACTTGAATTCTCTGTAGTGTGGCTTATGTGTATGATTTATGTATTCTCTCATATCATATAATGTCTTAAAGTTTCCTTTAGTTCTCTGTAGTAAGTCAGCACGGTACCGTATTAACTAATTGATATTTATTCTTGTGAAAATTGCAGTTTCTGCCGTATTTAGTTTGGCATATAAGCTCCAGCCAGCAATTATATTTATTGATGAAGTGGATAGCTTTTTGGGTCAGCGCAAGACTTCAGATCATGAAGCATTAACAAATATGAAGACTGAATTCATGGCTTTATGGGATGGTTTTACCACAGATCGTAAGTTCACTGCTGTTTCTGTTGAATACGTTACAGTAGTTTTCTCCCACCTTGCGAATATATATATATATATATATATATATATATATATATGTTGCGGAGATGAGGATGCTCAGGTGGATGTGCGGGCTCACCAGGTTAGATAAGATTAAGAATGAAGTTATTCGAGAGAAGGTGGGGGTGGCCCCGGTGGATGAGAAGATGCGAGAAGCGACACTGAGGTGGTTCGGGCATGTACGGAGGAGAAGTCCTGATGCCCCGGTGAGGAGTTGTGAGCGGCTGGCGATGATCGGCGAGACAGAGGGAGGCCTAAGAGGTATTTGGGAGAGGTGATTAGGCATGACATGGCTAGAATGCGGGTTTCTGAGGACATGACCCTTGCTAGGAAAGTATGGAGGCCTAGTATCAGGGTTGTAGGATAGGGGCCCCTAGAGTTTTTCGTACTCCTCACCCGGGGTTGAGTGAGGCTTGGCAGGGCTATTCATAGATGATTTGTGTATTGGATTGTGTCTCCCTTATGGTAGTTATTTATGGTAGTTATTATTGCATGCTATTTTATTTATGGTTCTTATGTTTAGATAACTATTTACGCTATTTCTGCCGAAGTTACTAATGCTCTTTTGTTGTTTTTGTTGTTGTTGTTTTTGTTGTTCCTTTCCTTCACTGAGCCGAGGGTCGATTGGAAACAGCCTCTCTGCCCTTTCGGGTAGGGGTAAGGCCTGTCTACATATTACCCTCCCCAGACCCCACTTTGTGGGACTATACTGGGTAGTTGTTGTTGTTATATGTGGTAGTTCTTTATGATAGTTACTGTTTGATATTATTATATGCCATTTTATTTATGGTTCTTATGTTTAGAGAATTATTTATGCGATTTCTGCTGGAGTTACTAATGCTCTTTTATTTTTGTTTTTGTTTTTCCTTTCCTTTCCTTCCCTGAGCCGAGGGTCGATTGGAAGCAGCCTCTCTGCTCTTTCGGTAGGAGTAAGGCCTGTCTACATATTACCCTCCCCAGATCCCACTTTGTGAGACTATACTGGGTAGTAGTAGTTGTTGTTGTTGTTGTTGTTGTTGTGTGTAGGCAGGGGAACTGATTGGTGAACTTCATTCACTTTGTACTCCACATCCAAAGATTGTTGGGTTTGTCATATAAATCCTCACTATCATTTATGTATTTTGAGGACTCTATCATAATTTGTATAGGCATGTCTTTTATCTAGTTAATGTTGTCTAGCTATGGGATTCTGTTGGCTCTAATCATCATGAAATGCTTGATGTAGAGAATGCACGGGTAATGGTTCTTGCTGCAACTAATCGCCCATCTGAGCTTGATGAAGCAATTCTTCGGCGTCTTCCTCAGGCCTTTGAGATTGGGTTCCCCGACCGTAGAGAGAGAATTGAGATTCTGAAGGTGATCCTGAGGGGAGAGAGGGTGGAAGATAGCATTGACTATGACCGCATTGCTAGTTTATGTGATGGATACACTGGTTCAGATCTTCTTGAGCTATGTAAAAAAGCTGCCTATTTTCCTATCCGTGACCTGCTTAATGACGAGAAAAATGGCAAGCCTTCCGCGGTTAGTATTGTGTTATTTATTTTTTTAGAAATTCTATATTGAATTTATATTGGCTTAGAAATGTTTACTCTAGTAAGCAATCTATGGCTTATCCATTGACACTCGTTGCTTGGGGTTCCCGACAAATAGAAAAATAAGGGAAAAAGAAAATAAAGATTTGTTTTGAATTATAAATTTACTTTTTCTTTAGGTTACGAGGAACCTTAGCTGATCAACTTGAACTGCTCTAGTTTTGAGCAGATCTGTACACCGCAGACAGAGGGAGGCATCAGTACCTAGAAAGGGAATGTCCTTCCTTCACGGTTCATTAAAAATAAATTATGCCTGGCCTTTTCAAGACCTCAAATCTGTTCTTTAAAAAAAAAAATTAAATTTTTTAACCTCAACTCTGATTTTACGTGTCCTTGAAGAAAAAGAAAAGTATTCTTCAAAAAGTAAAGAATCCTTTCTACTATTGGTAACCTACATGCCATGCATGTGTTACCCCATGGTAATGATCCTCATGATCATAACCCCTTTTGTAATGTTTAAATGTTCGTAGTAATGAATAAATGTCGTTTCTATTAAAAAAAAAAATCGTTTCATTTTGTTTTTTTCAACCATTCCAATCTGCAACGGTGACATAGTTAGTGGTCGACCCTGGATTACTGGACTTGCATTCTCGAGATTGGTGAATTATAGCACCTATTTGTGATGTTGGTTTCTGCTCGATTATTTGGTTCATTTCTATTACCCTGTGCTTGGAATTGGGAAGATTTGCTAGGGAAAATTGTCACTGTATTTGCACCGTATTTCAAGGACATGCGTGTTTTGTTTTGTTTTTCTGTTTATCTTCACAAGATTGTCAGGAGACAGTTGTTTAACTTGGAGAACATCTTTTCTGTATCTCTTCAAGCAGGAGCCAAGGCCATTATCAGAATCCGATTTGGAGAAAGTTGTAGCTACGTCAAAAAAGACACAGGTTGCTGCAAATGAATACAACACATTACGTTCACAGTTTGTTGGATTGTCAAGGCAGACGGACAGAGATGATTATCCAGTCCAAGCTGCAATTAGCGAGCTTTCTAAGCTTGTGGTTTCACAAATTTTAAATCTCCAGACAGATAACCAGGATTCTTAATTGCCAGAGAGTATCGTGGACGGCAAGATTTTGATTGTATATATTGATTGACATACTTTTTACCGTCACTCTCAGTAGGTGAAGTGAGTATTTCAGTAAGTTTTAATGTTGTAGGAAATTTGAGCAATTTAGTTGACAGTCATTAACAATGAGCTTGGCCTTTGGGCGTACATGCTGTTGTACCGCTTATTGAATAGGACAGCTATTTATCAAGTTTTGGCCTTTGGGCGTGCATGCCTCTTATCTTAGCTAACATAAGTGAAATACTTGGTTGGAAAATGTATCTTTAAAAATATTGCATTAAAGTGTTCCTAATTTGAGTCAGATAGACAGTTAATTTCTATCAAAAGCAAAAGTAGCGTTCTATATTGTTGGACATATGTGTATAATACAGACTTGGTTTTTGACCTATAAGAAAAAAATGTCTGCAACCAAAGCATTTATATTTCCCGCGGCCTTTAAGCAATATTTCTAGAAAAAATTTACTCTCTACCAATATACACTATTATTTATATACTTTTAAACACCTTACACGTGTCTGTAGACAAATTATTTCCACGATTTTCAATTGCAGTTTTTGTTCAAAATTAGTCTAAATCTTCATTCAAATTTTGTGTACAACCTCCTTATACTACTTCTAATAAGTCTAAACAACACCCATTCTAATTAAATTTCTCACAATCATATTCGAAATTTGAACTCACTTATTTAAGTATGTTCAACAATGGTGGATTATCTTAAAAATCTAATTTCACCATCAAATGAATTTGTTTTGTTGAACTAATGTTTGAGTCCCAATTATTGATTCGAAAATTGGATTAAGTCAGCCCTATATGTTATTAGTAAAGTGCTAACGCCCTATCTATAGTAAGGGGGCCTTTCTTGGTTGATTTCGCATATCTCTTTCTTATTTTTGGGCAAGCTGCTCTTGCTCAGCTTGTGCATTTAAAAAAGAAATTGAATAGCAATATTGAGAACCTATTTGGAGTTGGATGTTTAATCTTAATAATTATTATTTTTATGCTACAACTTTGCAAAGGTGAATATAAGCCACCTAATTGCAATGTATGTGAGTGAGTTGTATTTATTTGTAATTCCCTCATATTGTTTTTATTATTCTACCTTCTTGAGCGGACGAGTCTCGAACCAAAATGGCGCATAAAACTATTCTTGTGACGAAAATAAGTGCGCAACACTAAATGTAAGTTGTGTGATGTTAGAATCCAATTTAGAAAAAAAGAAAAGGAGGAGTTCAATATAATTGTCGCTGCGGCCATATATGTAAGTTTGACGATTACGATAGGTTCATTTTGATGTCAATATGGTAGGGGTGTAAAAGCGAGCATCTTTGGCACTACTGGATCTGAGTTAGTCGTGTGGCATTTTGTCCGTGTTGATATTGATTAGTTGAAGAGCGCAGACAAGAACGACTCCAAAGAAATGGACTGATCTGAAGCTCGCTGCCATCAATCCATTAAACTCGATCGAAAATATGCCAATTCGGTCTTCTTTCGATTCATCTGAATCATACTCAGCTTAACCTATCTTGAAAAATAATCGTGTCGAGGGTATTTGCATCGAAAATATGAGTCACAATTAAATTTGATTAGTGCTTTTAAAGATATGTGATTTAGTTCAATACCAATTAATAATCAACAAATATGAAGTAGAAATAAAAAATAGAAATCAATCAAACGAATGTTACTTAGCAGTAGTGATCTCGAGGTAGCTCATGGCATCAAGAACATGGACAATGCTGATGAACAGTAGGCAAAAAGGAAAAGCATATATTCTTTTCTGATTGATGATAATACGTCTTACAAATGATTGTGGTTCCCTTTATATAATAGGGGAGCCCTAAATAAGGAATATTTTAATTTAGAGTAAGGAATATTCTTGGTACAACTGTCTACCGTATAGTACGAAATAGTACAACCATATTCTGCGATTTGTGACATGACTTTGAGGACATGACAGGAATCTAACTCGTTCTGGTACAAATCCACAATGGTACTAATTCGGGGTCAAACACATTCGACCTCGGTATGCATCGCGCTTCGCCTTCGAACTCGAGCCTGGTCCTTCGATCTCGAACTTGGTCTTACCTGGAATCTGAATCAGGACAGTTCCTCGAACCTTTAAGTTGGAGGCATACGATGTTGACCATATATAGATAGCCCCCGCGTTTCTTAATGTAAAATGATAAGAAACGATTCGAACCTCGATTTTCTCGAACCTCTTATAATGGCATCATGTTCGTGACGTAAGCACTTGAAGTGATCAAAAAATGTCATGTCAGCACGTTTCCCTAAAACGTCAAATGCGCTCCCGCGTTGGTCGGCCACTTGCGCTGCCGATCTGTCGCCATCTTTCTATAAATAGGAGGCCACTCTTTTAAACAAAGAACTGTACTTTGTTCATCTTCACCTACCTTTGATCTTTTCCCTTCTTTGTTTCCTTCTTTAATTATCTATTTCTATAGTTCGAACCTGTGACCATAAGGTCACATGGCAACAATTTTACCAGTATGCCAAAGCTCCCTTTTTCAAATCTTCGATTTGAGACAACGAGAGAAGGGCGCCAAATTCTTCTCGTATTAGAAAATATGCGAACTTTACACAGCTTCTCATCTCTCTTAGCTTCAACCTGGTGTAACATTTCATTCCTTTTGCTTTTCATAGAATGAGGTGTCACTATTATTTACTAACTTTTGGATCCCACACCGGAACAATGTCCCAAGGAAGAACATTCTTGGATCGTTGCTCGTACATCCGGTGACCCTTTTGGTTTTTCTTGCGTTAGAAGGTGAAGCTACATCTTCTAGTCTTCCCTTCTGGTCTTTGTCTTTTGCTGTTCTTTCTTAATGGATTATGGCCAGAAATCTCAACGGAATGCTTGACCCTGATGCTGGAGATATAGTTACATTAATTGAGGGCTTTCTGCCCTAAATCTCTTCGGGCACACGAACGTTTCCAAAGAACAAAAATGGGTCCCCGGGAAGGAGGTTCCCGAAGATACGCTCTCGAGGTCGGTTCTTAAAAGTAGATTAAGTTCTTGGATTTTGTTTTTGCTTTTTTGTTCCTATACCAGTACCTACCACGGAAAGAGAAAGCCCTGGTGTTTCGAAGACTAATGATCTGACGGCGACTGAGGCGGTTCATTCTAGAATCAAAGAAATTTTAGAGGGGAGTTCGAGCAAAGTCCTCGAGCCATCAGGTAGAAAAGGTGTTCCTCGTCCCAGATATGTTTGGTGAGTGAGCTCGAAGAGCCTAACTCCGAGGATTTTCGAAGACAGGATAATACCCCAAGTGAACCTAGCTCGAGGTCGCGAAATCGATGGGTTTAAAGCTAGATCCGTTGTTGAGCTGGCCAAGACCAAATATGACGTTGAGGCCATTGAGTATTTATACTGAGACGATGTTTAGGTTGCTAATGCTCAGGCAAAGGAAATCTCTATTGTGGCAGAAGTCAAACTATCAAGTGCATTTGACGATGCTAGGCGACAATCCTGGAGGTAACCCTTGAGGAGGTACATGCTTGCAGCTTCGTTCTCTCAGCCGATATTGAAAGGGTGATGATTTTGGAAGAAGAGGTTGTCACTCTACTTTCTGATAAGGATGATTAAGTCAGTGGCTCGAAAGTGGAGGAGACAAAGGCTGAATATATGACCCCGAAGTAGTTTTAGGTTTCCTTATTTTGTTTCTGTGCAAACCTCCCTTGTATAAATATCTTCTGTAATTATCTTTTGGAAATACAAAGGGAACCTTTTATCTCATCTTTGGTTTTTGTTGGATTTAATCTTGCCTTTATTTATAGAAAACTTTGTCTGAATGATTGGCTCGAAGATCGATTTGGGTTCGGGATATAATAAACCCTTAGGTCTTTATCAATAGATATAATAATCTTTGAGCTAATTTTAAATCGATCCGATGTAAGCTCGGGGTATTGTGAACCTTGAGTCCGGATCAAAATGATAGCGGAATCTCGAACTATAAGTTTTTGTCCTTTACTCCTTTCGAAGTTGGCCCCTGTGCTCTTATATATCGACCCTTAGGCTCTTTTAGTTGGCCTAGGCTCTTTGAGTTGGCCGTTAGGCTCTTTAAATTGGTCCAATTCGACCTCTAAAATGGCTATATGAGTTTTCCTCATTTCTTCTAAAAGACTTAGTAAAAGTTAAGTTATGCCATAACATGTGTTTTTTGTATCCGTTAGATTTTTTTTACGGTTTGACGCATCGAGACCTCGTTTGTGTACTGTCAATCGAATATCTCTTAAGGTTTTATTGAGGGTTAAAATTATCGAGGCCTCTAAAGTATTCGAGGGCTGAATTTATCAAAGCCCACTAAATTGTTCAAGGGGTGAATTTATCGAAACTCATAATCTTATTTGGGAGTTGAATTTATCGAAGCCCATTATATTTTTTCGTTTGCCGAGAGTAGGCTGATTTAAACGGTTTTTACAAAGTGTTAGAAGGCCTTTAATTTATAGCCTAAGTCGAACGTCTGCGAGCCGCATCATTTTGGCCGTAGCCTTTATATGACCGTAGTCTTTAGTATGGCAGTAGCCTTTGAGTTTATCACTTGAACTTGTTTCCCGATAACTTTCCGAACTGTTCGGAAAATTTAGTCCCCGAGTATATTGGCCTTGGCCTTTGTTTCAAGGGGATGCCTCTTTAAGGTTTTCTAAGTTCGAGTCTTCGATAACTCATATGTACTGACTGTCAATGATAGTCCCAGAGTATTTGGAGGTTCTTTTATACTTTGGCTCTTGAGCCATTTCCCGTAGGATTATAAGTGTATAGCCCGTATAATAGTAGACTTATTTGAGATGAAAAGTGTTTTTGATATTAACATAATGCTTCTTCAAATAATGTATACATGCATACATGTTTTGCCATCGGAGCTTGAGTATTCTATACGGATACGGTTCATCTGACCGTTTGGGCCATTACAAACTTTTCCTATTGAAGCCCTATTAGTGAAGTATTTTCCTTGAAAATATAACCTCCGGGGGTGATGCCCCCCAGTATTCGAGGTTGATTGAAAAGAAGCCTTGGATACTGTTGAGTTCTTGTAAGTTAGCACATAGTTGTTGCCATGTTAAAAACCTTGCTGGTAAAACCCATTTGGGACAAAATCCGATCTAAGGGAAAAAGAGTGAAACGCATGCTTTAAAACCTAAGGCATTCGTGTAGAAGAACGATGCCTTCGAGATCATGTGCCTTTAGTCAAAAATCTATAATTAGTTAGTTTTAAACTCAAGTGGACAAAAGGACAAAATCGTACCTTAGCAGTAGTATTGTTTGAGCAATGATATGCTCCAATTATTTGGCAGTTGTTGACCTTACATGGTGCTGAATTTGTAAGATCCTTTACCGACAACTCCGAGGACTCGGTAAGGTACATCCCAATTCATGCCTTGTTTTCCTTCATTTGGATCTTGAGTATCGAGGGTGACTTTCGTAGAACTTAGTCCCCGACTCCGAAATATCAGAGGTTGGTTCTCCCATTGTATTTCAATCCTTTGCTTTTGCGCGGCCATTCAAACAAGTGATGCTTCTCTCTTTTCACCTATCCTCGGGGTGTGAAGCAAAAGCGAGTTTGGCAGATGTCACTTTAATTTTTCTAAGATTTGCTGACATTCTGGGGTTCACGCGAAGTCCTTTTTCTTATTGAGCAAAGAGAAGAACTAGCGACTCCGATCAGATGACCTCGAAATGAGTCAACCCAAGGAAGATATTTGCCCCATTAGCCTTCGCACGACCTTCATGCTATCCACATTCATGACACCCTTGATAACTTTGATTTTGGCACCTCGATTTGACGCCATGGAGCCAAGGAACTTACCCAAGCCAACCCCGAAGGTACATTTCTCTGGGCTAAGCTTAATGTTTCATTTCCTCCAAATAACAAATGTTTCCTACAAATGAACTGAATGGTCATCTGCGCACATGGACATAACCAACGTATCATTAAGACAAACTTGCTTTATTTTGCATATTCGTTGTTTGAACATTTCTCTAACCAGGCGTTGGTATGTAGTTCCTGCATTTTTTTAGCCCGAAGAGGATTATGTTATAACAATAAGTTCCAAATTTAATAATAAAGGAAGTCTTTTCCTGGTCCTCCAGGCTCATCTAAATCTGATTGTGCACGGAGTAGGCATCTAGAAAAATTAGGGTCTCGAGGCCAACTGTGGCATTGATCATGCGATCAATGGTTGACAAGGGGAACGATCCTTTGGACATGTTCTGTTCAAGCACTTATAATCTACGCACATTCTAAGTTTGTTTTCCCTTTTAAGATCCATGTTGGCTAACCTCTTGTGGTGCTTTACCTCCCGAATAAATCCTATTTTAAGAAATTTGGTTACCTATTGCGATGGTTATTTAGCTGCATGCTTACCTTTGTCGCTCTATTTCTATGAGGTCAAGGGCTCAGGTACTGGCACCACTTCCTCGATAGAAAACATATCTTTTGCAGCATGTTGCTCTCCGTAGACTGTTTTCACTCCTTCCTCCACTGGGAACTTTATCATTTGGTGAAGAGTCAAAGGCACTACCCTCATGTTGTGTATCCACGGTCTCGCGAGGAGTGCGTTGTACCTCATGTCACCTTCTATCACATGGAACTTCATATCTTATATGGTCCCGGATACATTTACTGGCAAGATGATTTCTCTATTTGTTGTTTCACTTGCCATGTTGAAGCCATTTAGGACCCGGGATGCAGATACGATCTGATCTTGCAGGCCGAGTTATTCCATGGCCCTCGATCTGATTATGTTTGCTGAGCTACCTGGATCCACTAAAACACGCTTAATTTGAATTTTATTTAAAAGAATAGAAATTACCAGGGCACCGTTGTGAGGCTGAGATATGCCTTCAGCTTCCCCATCATAAAACAATAATACTTCCTCGGGCACATAGCTCCGAGTATGTTTTTCTCTTATTATTAACACCTTGGTTTGTTTGAACATAGGTCGTTGGGGGACATAGACTCCATCGATGATCATGTGGATTACATGTTGTGGTTCTTCATGCTCATTTTTCCTTGCATCTCTTTCCTGGAGGTGATTCTTAGCCCGATCACTTAGGAATTCTCGAAGGTGCCCCTCGTTGAACAAATGAGCCAATTCTTCCCTCAGCTTTTTTCAATCTTCTATTCGATGACCATGTGTTCCATGATACTTGCACATCAAATCCGTGTTCCTTTGAGAAGGATCGATCTGTATCGGCTTGGGCCACTTGGTGTCTTTGATTCTCCCAATAGTTGAGACAATCCCCAACACATTTATGCTGAAATTGTATTTTGATAATTGGAGACTCTGCGGAGTCGGTATGCTTATCAAACTTGTTCTTACTCATGAGTCCCCGAGAACTTCAACCTCGATTATTTCTCCAATCATTCCAGGGGGTTACGGCTCGGGTCGTTGTTTCTTCGTTCAGCATATAGCTGGTACCGTTCTTTATAGAATCTTGATTCTCGGTCCGTGTCCCTCAAAGGCTTGGCTCCAAATCTGCTAGGATGAACTGAACCAGAGGGAGCTCCCAGTTGGTCGTCCTCGACCCTAATCTTTAACTAATAACGATTTAGCACATCCGACCATGTCATGGCTGGATATTCGATCAAGTTCTGCTTCAATTGTCGAGAGGCAATCAAGCTCTTTTTATTCAGACCCTGCATAAAAGCATGTACTTGCAATTCATCAAAGACCGGTGGTAATTCTATTCTTTCCATCTAAAATCGTGACACGAACTCCCTTAGCATCTCGTTGTTACTTTTCTCTATTTTGAAGACATCCGATTTTCTCGTGGACACCTTTATGGCCCCCGCATGTGCTTTCACAAAGGCATCTGCCAACATAGAAAATACGTCAATAGAGTTAGGAGCTAAGTTGTGATACCAAATCATGGCTCCCTGTGACAGTGTTTCTCCAAACATTTTCAACAAAACTAACTCGATTTCATCGTCATTCAAATCATTTCCTTTGATCCCAAAAGTGTATGAAGCAATATGCTCATTAGGTTCGGTCGTCCCATTATATTTGGGTATATCAGGCATGCGAAACTTCTTGGGAATGGGCATCTGAGCCGCACTCGGGGGGGAATGATTTTTGTATGAACTTTCAAGCGTCTAAATCTTTCAAAACCGCTGCTCCTGATATCTAGTCTATCTGGGAGTTATAAGTTTCAACCTTCTTGTCCTTTTCTTCAATTTTCTTTTCTCCAGACTCGATCCTCTTGATTAGTTTCTCGAGCATTTTTATAATCTTGGGTTTAATCCCCGAGCCGCTTTCATCGGGCCTCTCTAGCATTGGTTCAGTACGCTGAGTGTTTACTGGTTCGGCTGTGTTTGAAGTTCTATTCTGACTCTGAAGTTGAGCGATGGCGATTTGCTGAGCTTGTAGCATCTCAAATATCATTTTGAGGCTAACTCCCCCTTCCCCCATTCATTGTGTTATATGGCCACCGGGTCGGGCTTGCCTATGTATATCTGCTTTGAGGTTCATGCCTAGATCTGCATTCAAAGCAATGTATGAACTAGCATCAACATGTTCCACATTTGGCATTTCCCCAAGGTTTCTCGGTAGTACACCGACTCCTATGTTGTTGTTTTCTTCAAGACCTTTATTATCGTGAATGGGAGCATTTTTTGATCTAGACATGTTTCAGCCTGAAAATCAAAAGATCCTGACAAGAAAAAGTGTAAAAACAATGTGTGTAATGAGAATCAATAAAGAAATAAGTACTATCATCTTTAACCCCATAGTGGGGGCCAAACTGTTTGCCTCGAAAATATGAGTAACAATTAAATTTGATTAGTAGTTTTAAGAATATACGATTTAGTTCAATACTGTAACAACTAAATTTTGCTCCCGAAAAATAATAATCAAGACAAGAAATATAGAGACAAATATTATATTCAATTTCAAGTGATGGGGTTACAATCTCTAAAATATCTCTACATCTAAAGAGATGTAGTCCTCCAATTCTTCTCCTCACGGATGATGTTTCAAGAGCTTGAAAGCTTGATCTTGAACTTGACGCATTTCAGATTTGTAATACGACACGAACAACTTGAAGTTCGTCACGAACCAGGATTTGGTGTTGGGTTATCACGAACTGAAGATTTGAAGTCGTCCGCCTATGACTTGAGTTCGCCTTTGGAATTCGACCAGAGACGATGATTGAAGATATTGATGGAGACCTTGATGCTATTCGTCAGAGCTCCATCACCCTTTCATTTTTCCTCCTTTGACCCCTTTATGTAAGGGTGGGCATCGGTCGGTTTGGTTTGATTATGAATATTATCAGTTTAGCATATCGGCTATCAGTTTACAAATTTAATAAACCAATAACCGAACCTATAAGATATTGGTTATCGGGTATCGCTTAATCGGTTATCGATCAATATCGGTTCGGTTATCGGTTTACCCAATAAGATAACTCAATCTAGAGTTAAGCAAAAAAAAAAGACAATTCACTGGAGTTAAGAAAAAAATAGAAGAATTTACATGTAGTATACTAAAGACTTACACTAGGAGTAACTAGTAAGGTCTATGAAGAATGAAGATGAAGCAACTGAAGAGTGGAGTTGAGAAAGAATAGGAGAGAATGAACTGAAGCCTTGGCATTTGTATATACTTAAGGATAAAGTCGTAATTTTATTAATTCGTGTTGTGTTAACGGTTAACCCATTAACAAAATTAGCAAACTGAGGCCCGAACCAATAACCCAATAGTAAAAACTTCTAAACCGTTACCGAACTATTAACCCAATAACCTGATACCGATAACCCAATAAATAATTAACGGTTCGGGTTATCGGTTTTACCCAATATATGCCCAGCCCTACTTTTATATAGGTGTGGGGTGGAGTAATCTTCAAGAAAACTCTAGTGGATCATTGGGCTTGAGGCTAATGGGCTGATCCATTTGATAGAAGACCAATTTACGGGCTAGCCCAGTAATATATTAGACCTTTATTTAAATCAATTTAGTTGGATTTAAATAACAAACCCAATTATACGAGTCCATGTTACTTAATTGGACCAATATATATTTAATTTCTGGTGAAATCCAAATTTCTTATGGATTTAAATTTGACAAAAATTTAATTGTCTACAAATGTCCCCTACTTCAAGTCTTGGAGGGATGTAAGCTTGCGAAAATGAAAGACAAGACTTGAAGTATATGTGAGAAGAATAGTTCAACACGTTATACTATTTACTTTCCTTTTCTGATTTGGAGTCTGATCGCAATTTTCAATTTTTGGAAGCGCAAGTTACATGCATGTCTTGTTGGGAATAAACCTCGAAAAAATAGTATTCACGGTATTAGTGATAAACTAGAACACTAAGTTATGGTTAAATCAGCAAGAATAAAAAATAGTAAAAATGACACCAAGATTTTACGTGGAAACCCTTCTGAATAAGGGAAAAACCACGACCAAGAGGAGCAACTAATATCATTATAGCGAAGAATTTTACACTATGTAGTAATGAGTAAAAATACTCCTAAGACCACTACACCCTCAAAAGACGTAAACATCTTTTTGCTTTTTTCACCTCACTACAATATCTCTCACACTCTATTTTTCTTCACATACTATTTTCTTACAGTGTATGGAATACCTTGCTCTATCTTTTCTCTCTTTGTTGGTGTGTAGAAATGAGATTTAAAGCTTTCCTTTTATAGCCAAAATCTCACTCTCTAAAGCCTACAATATTTGACAATTTGCACACCCTTTTCACAATTTCAATAAGGTTGGCTACCAAACCAAACCAAGTTAACAAAATTGGCTACCAAATCATACCAATTCAAAGGTTGGCTACCAAACCAAACCAAGTCAACAAAGTTGGCTACCAAATCATACCAATTCAAAGGTTGGCTACCAAATCAACCCAAGTCAACGAAATTGGCGACAAAATTATTTGAATGAGATGGATACCATGTCAATCTCCCCCTCCAGTCTCATTCATCTAGAGGAGGTATCACTGTCTTCTAGTTCGAGTGAATGTCGACAAGTTCTTTTCATAGCTTGAACTTGTCTCTTGGTACCACCTTGGTCAACATATCATCCACATATAGCAAGAGGATGATAAAATCATCATCAGAAAATCATTGTACAAACACACAGTGATCTGAAGAAGTCTTCTTGTAGCCTTGCTCCCCCATAACAAACTCAAACTTCTTGTACCACTGTCTAGGAGCTTGCTTCAATCCATATAGACTCTTCTTAAGTTTTCATATAACATTTTCTTTACCTTTTTCCTTGAAGCCTTCAGATTGTTCCATATAAATCTCCTCTTCTAAATTACCGTAAAGAGAAGCAGTCTTCACATCTATCTGCTCAATCTCTAAATCAAGACTAGCAGTTAAACCAAGAACTGTCTGAATGGAGGACATTTTCCCAACAGGGGAAAATATTTCGTCAAAGTCAATGCCTTTCCTTTGACCAATTCCCTTGACAACCAATCTAGCTTTGTATCTGGGCTTCAAACTATGTTATTTAGCTTTAACTTTGAACACCCACTTGTTCTTCAAAGCTCTCATGCCCTTAGGCAATTTCACCAACTCATAAGTATGGTTCTCATGCAGAGATTTCATCTTATCTTACATGGCTTCAATCCATTGATCATTGTGCTCATCCTCTATGGCCTCCGCATAACATTCAGGTTCTCCCCCGTCAGTGAGTAATACATACTCATCAGGTGAATAACGGGAGGAAGGAGTACGAGGTCTAGAAGACCTCCTGAGTGGAATATCTATCTCTTCCACAACTTCACGAGTAGGAGAATCTACCTCATCAATATTAGCATTATTATCACCATCACCATCAATATGCTGATCCGGAATATGGTTCTGGGTATCACCATCATTGAGCCCACCAATGTCATCCACATTTGTGACGGCCCGACCCATCGTCTCATGAGTTACTACTCAGTTCTTCATATTTTCAGCTTTCTTATGTTTCATTACCGGTATTGGGTGCGTTAAAATTGATTTGGAGTGATTTTGATAAGAAATGAGACAACTAGTCTCTTTAAGGAAGAATTAATTTGGAAAAGTCAACCGGACGTTGACTTATGAGTTAGAGGGCTCGGAATTAAATTCCGATGATTCACTTAGTTTTGTGGGATGATTTAAGGCTTAGCAGCGCAATGAGAAGTAATTTTGGAGGTCCGGTGAAGAAGTTAGCCTATTTTGGCGAAGTTAGTATTTTGGCGATTTCCAGTTGATAGGTGAAATTTTGATCCGGGAGTCGGAATGGAATTCTAAGAATTTATATAGCTTCATTATGCCATTTTGGACTTGTCTGCAAAATTTTAAGTCAAACATGCATGATTAGATAGGTTTCACCATCGGAAATAGAAGTTGGAAACTCCAAAGCTCTTCAAGCTTGAATTGAGGTGTCATTCATGGATTTAGTATTGTTTGATATGATTTGAGGTATCGAGCAAGACCGTGATGTATTTCGGGACTGGTTGGGGTTATTGGTCGGGGGTCCTGGGGGCCTCGGGTGTGTTTCAGATGCCCAACGAGTCATTTTTGGAAGATTTTTGCCATTTTGAACATAAATGTAATGATCTAAAAATTCATTTTTAGTTCTAGAAATACAAATTTGATTTTGAGAATTCCAGAATTTAAATCATGAATTATAGGACTGATCTGAAAATTTTGGTTTAATTTCATCACGTCGCGATTGGGTTTTCTATGCAAAATGTGAGTTAATTGTTTAACGAGCGAAATGGGTATTGAACTGGGAAAACGAGCTCCGAATTGAGTTTTGATTGAAGGGTTGTGTTTGTATTAATATTTTGACTCATAGGAACATGAATCGTCTAATTCTCAGTTCGTATGATGGTGTTAGAGCCATTTTAGTAAAAAACGGTTGTGCTGCAAATTTCTTAAAAAGCTGCTATATTTTCTGCAGCAGTGAATAGTGCCCCACGTGAACAGTACCGAAATTTCTGGACAGATTTTAAGTCAAGCAGTCCGGGTTTGGTAATTTTTTTGACTTCCAAGCTCGGATTTTGGCGATTTTTAGCAAGAAATCATGGAAAATCTTGAGGTAAGTTACTTGTGATTATATCTACTCCATAATATTAAATTATCATCGAATAATCCGACTAGATAACATGTTTTTAGGAGTAAATTGAGGATTTAGGCCTAGGGATTTGAAAATAAGATTTGTAGATTTGAGGGGTCATTTGAATTCCGATTTTGGTAAATTTTATATGTACGGACTCGTGGCAAGACAAGGAATCCAGTGATGTGACTTTTGTAATTTTTCAAGAAGTGGGACCGGGGCTCGAGTTTTGCCAACTTCTTAATTTTTAGTATTTTTCGAGTATTTTCGATTGGGTGATGTTTCTTTAGCTCATAGTGATGTATTCATTGGGTTTTTGGTTAGATTCGGTGCGCGTGGAGGACGATTTGAGGGGCAAAGGCATCTCGAGCTACAGATTTCACCGGTTCGAGGTGAGTAATGACTTTAAATTATGCACTGAGGGTTTGAAACCCCCAGATTGCACAATATACTACTATGTTGAGATGAGACACGCATTGTATGACGAGCGCGAGGTCATTTACTATTGGAGATTAAGACTTCGTCCATCCTGGTCGATATTTTACCACGTATCTGATAAAGACTTGTTATTTCTTTCACCATGATTTGGACTTATTGCCATACTTAGGCTTCGTGCCAATTATTTGATATCCTTTGTGAATTTCCATCACTGTTTCCCTCACTAATTGAAATATTATTTGAACTCAGTCCTACTGAATTATATTGTTCCTTGAACTCAGCTGCATTTATACTCAACTTGAGATTTAAATGATATTTCTAATGTTGGTTGAGTTGAGCACTATTGTTTTACTGATGCCCAAGGGGCTTATGATTACTTTCTGGACTGATTGAGGCCGAGGGCCATATGTGAGGATATGTTGAGTGATGTGAGGAGGCTTCCAGGCCTCGAGTGTTTTTGTGAGGAAGCTTTCAGGCCTCGAGTGTTATGTGAGAGGCTTTAAGGCCTCGTGTGTGATGTGTGAACGCTTTCAGGCTTATTGATATTGTGCTTGGGTTGTAGGAGCCCTTCCGGAGTCTATACACACCCCCAGTGAGCACAGGGTACCCAGGTGAGTCGGGAGCGGGCCCGAGAGGCCGTTGTTTGTGTTTTGGTGAGTTGGGAGTGAGCCCGAGGGACTGATGTTGTGTGTTGGTGAGTTGGGAGTGAGACCGTGGGCTTGATACTGTACTATTTGATATTGAGCCCGAGGGGCAAGCTTTTGATTATTCCTTACTTGATGAAATTGTTGTTTTCACTGTTTTAAAAAGAGAATTATATGATACTCCACGGCTTTATTGTATAATTGATTTTGCTCCTTGAGAAGCGTTATATTGTGACTTTATGAGATTTCATGCTTTGAGTTGTTATCTATTTTTATTACTCACTGGGTCGGAGTACTCACATTACTCCCTACACCATGTGTGCAGATGTAGGTATTGATCATCCAGTAGCGGGATATTAGCATATTGAAGGTATTCCTATTGTAGCTGAGTAAGATGAGCGCCAGCGCTCGCGGCACCGTATCTCTTCTTTTGATTCTAAATTTCCAATATGTATATTACTGGTTTTATAGTAGTTTTCAGATTCCTTAGATGTTCGTGACTTGTGACATCCCGGTCGGGATATGTTGGGTTGTAACCACTGGCTATTATTGTGTTAAGCTGTATTTATTTATTCATTTATGTTTAAAAAATTTTAAATAGACAATTTGGGTTAGTTGGCTAGCCTTGCATTCACGAGAGGCTCCATCACGATCGAGTTCGGGATATTGGGTCGTGACAACATTTGTATAAGGAACTTGATCAAGATTAACTAAGCCTTTAGAACTTGAAGATTTTAGCTTCTCCACTTTATTAATATCTTCAATGGTTTGATCCTCCACGAAGACAACATCACGACTCCTCACGACCTTCTTCTCAATTGGATCATATTGTCTGTAACCAAACTCATCAAGGCCATAACAAATGAAGATGCACAGCCTTGTCTTGACAGTTAATTTTGACCTCTCGTCTTTAGGCACATGTACAAAAGCTTTGCAACCAAATACTTTCAAATGGTCATAGGAAACATCCTTGCCATACCAAACTCTGTTTGGAATATCACTTTACAAAGCAACTGTAGGGGATAGATTACTAACATGTGCGACGGTCAACAAAGCCTCCCCCCAAAAGGAATTCGGCAACTTTGCTTCAGACAGCAAACATGTGACTCTTTCTATCAAGGTTGTATTCATCCTTTCTGCTAAACCCTTAAGCCGAGGAGTCTTAGGAGGAGTCTTCTGGTGTTTGATACCCTGCTGCTTGCAGTATTCATCCACCATTATTAGTACGAGTACACTTTAGCTTCTTTCCAGTTTCTCTTTCAACTAAAGCCTGAAACTGCTTAAAGACACCCAACACTTGGTCTTTGGTCTTCCAGATGTAGACCCAAAGTTTTCTTGAACAATCATCAATAAAGGTAGCAAAATAAAGTGCACCACCCAAAGTCCTTGTCTTAATTAGACCACATAAGTCTGAATGCACCAACTCAAGCAACTTTGTTTTTCTTGAAGGAGGATGAGATTGGAAAGAAACTCTTTTTTTGTTTTCCAGCCAAGTAGTGCTCACATCGTTCTAATTTTGCACTTTCAAAATTTGACAATAATTTTTTCTTGACCAAAACATTTAGCCCTTTCTCACAAATGTGGCTAAGCCTCTTATGCCATAACGTTAATATGGCTCTCAACGGCATTCACCATATCAACACATGTAGAGGTCGTAGTCCAGTATAGACCACGACGTTTTCCCCACGAGCCACAACCATGGAGACCTTGTGAGCTTCCACTTTCCAGCACCATTGGTACTAACATATCCCTCATCATCCAAAACACCAACAGAGATCAAGTGCAAATGAATATCAGGTGCATGCTTTACATTGCTTAAAACTAGTTTAGTTCCAATACTAGTTTCCAAACAAATCGTTCCAACACCAGCAACCGTAGATACAGTCTCACCCGTACTCAAAGTTCCATAGTCACCTTGAGTATAGGATGAGAAAAATTCCTTCCTTGATGTCACATGAGATGTGGCACCACTGTCCACAACCCAGCTTGACTCATCGCAAGCAATATTTATCAGACCCACATCAAGGAAAGTAACAAGATCTTTTATAGTGACGGTGGCCACACAATTGCCATCTTCTTTTGTTCTTCCTTGTCTCTATTCTCCTTTTTCAAAATCCGGCAAACCTTCTTTGTGTGTCCTTTCTTCCCGTAATGATAGCACTCAATATCTTTGAGTCTACTTTTGGATTTGCTTATATTATGTTCTCTAGTTTGAGAACCCCGATTCTTGTTTCTCCCCCTAGAATCAGTCACCAAGATATCTGATGAGGAGGAACCTTGAGATTTTCTTCTCATCTCTTCATTTAAAAGGCTACTCTGGCAAGACTCATAGAGATCACACCATCCGCGGCGAATTTGATAATGAAGTTCTAAGAATTTCCCAAGAATCTGGTAGGGAACCATGTAGAAACAAGCCTTGAATTTCCTCATCAAATTTAATGCCCATAGCAGATAACTAGTGCATGATCCCCTGAAAATTATTTAGATGATCAGTCATCGCGGAACCATCATGTATTTTAAATCCAACATCTGCTTTATCAGAAACATCTTGTTGTTTCCAGTGTTTCGAGCATACAAATTTTCAAGGTGCTCCCATAGGGTCTGAGCATGCGTCTCCCCAGAAATATGGTTCAAAATATTATCGTCAACCGACTGTCTAATAAATCAGCAAACCTTCCTGTGCAACAAACTCCGCTCTTCATCTAATTTATTATCAGGCTTTATATTGGTGAAGACAGGTAGATGAAAATTCTTGACATAAAGCAAATCTTCCATATTTTCCTTCCAAATGGCATAATTTGTGTCATTCAAAGTAACCATTCTACTAGTGTTGGCTTCCATCGTTTATCACAAATACAAATACTATTTGTTATGAGACCAAAGTAATTCTTTTCTGACGTGGAAGATCAGACTGGGATGCAACCACAGAGCATACTTAGACAGAATCTTGGCTCTGATACCACTTGTTGGAAATAAATCCCGAAAAAATGTTATTCACGGTATTAGTGATAAACACAGAACACGAAGTTACGATTAAATCAGTAAGAATAAAAAATATAAAAAATGACACCAAGATTTTACAAGGAAACCCTTCTAAATAAGGAAAAAAGCCACGGCCAAGAGAAGCAACTGATATCACTATAGCGAGTAATTTTACACTGTGTAGTAAAGAGTAAAAATACTCTTAAGACCACTACACCCTAAAAAAAGTAAACACTCTTTTGCTTTTTCCACCTTACTACAATATCTCTCACACTCTATTTTTCTTCACATACTACTTTCTTACAATTTATGGAATACCTTGCTCTCTCTTTTCTCTCTTTGTTGGTGTATAGAAATGAGAGTTAAAGCTCTCCTTTTATAGCCAAAACCTCACTCTCTAAAGCCTACAATATTTGACAATTTGCACACCCTTTTCACAATTTCAACAAGGTTGGTTACCAAACCAAACCAAGTCAACAAAGTTGGCTACCAAATCATACCAATTCAAAGGTTGGCTACCAAATCAAACCATATCACGTCTACTTGTCTAAGGAATGATTTCTTGTTTTCCAAAGTCTTATGGACTTATTAACTGGAAATCAGTAAACATTTCCAGAGTACAACGTCATGTAAATCTTGAAAATAATAGATGTATAGAAAGCTTAAACCAAGAACTTAAATCAACTTCATTTTTTGATGTCATGCATTAAAATCGTTAAAGGAGAGATTTCCAAACATGGAACTTTTTCCCGTTAATTATATGATTTTTTTCTCTTTTTTTGTATGAACATATATGGACCAAAATTCTTTCCTTTAATTTTTCGTTTTCATCTTTGAAACTTGACCAACTCCAATTTGGACGCGATATTTTCCTTGTTTACACATACTATGACTTAAGTGCCAAGAGTTTTCCTAAATTTCATCAATTTCCCTTTCTATAAATTAAGTGCCTTCTTCTATGATTGTTGCCATAGAAGTAGTTCTCCACTTTTAATGAAAGCAACGGTACCACCTTTTGGTTGGTTTTAGTAGGCACTCTTAAATAGTTAGCACTATGCAATCCCATCTCCCAATTCTCCAATTATCAGCTTTGCGCGTCTATCGAAAAAAAAATCATACCACATTGTAGGAATTCTAAAATCACAAGCGGTTTGCAGCTACAGAAATTAGACTCGAAGTACTGCAACAAATCAGCAATTTGGATTTAAATTCACATCATATCATCCCAAGTGAGCTTCCTAAACTTGGTTCAAGTTATGTCACGCTCGATATTTCAGCTTTGTGAGCCTCAACCAAAAAATTTATATCTTAGTGTAGGAATGCTGAAATCATGAGCAGTTTGCAGCTATAGAAAATAGACTCGTCTAACTTTGACTTCTGTAAAGATCACAATCAGATTGCTCCTAGATCATTCCAATACTGTTTAGAAATTTTACGACGAAATCCGACGTGCTGGCTCTTTCAGCTTTGTGCACTCTTGCTGAAAAATTCATATCTCGAGGTAGGAGAGTCCAAATCATGATCTGTTTGCACCATTGAAAAAAGAGCTACAAAAAATATAAAACTCGAAGCCCTACCCTTTTTTATCCATCTACAATAAGTTTTTTAATCAGGAGCTGAAATTAGGAGGATTATTTTATTTTTGGGCAGTATACTTTTTTTTCCTTGTAGGTTTGGTGAGTGAAAGCTTGGTGCATCCTCACCTTGGTAAATTGGAGGACAAAAATTTGGTGCATCCACCTTTTCGGCCAAGTCTTTGGGAGACAAAACTTAAGTGCATCCACCTTTCCGTTCGAGCTTTGGCAAACACACTGTGAGTCTGTCCGTCATTCACCACCATGATTACGACTCGTATTCCGTATCTACCTTGGAAGGAGTTTCACGACGTCCTCTTCTTTCAATTTGGTGAAGAAGTCCATGGTATGTCCTCCATCCACATTGAAGTGTTGTGTCGCTAACACTGGTACTAGTTGCTGAGCTAAGGCTTCCTGTAATTGGCACCGGTCAACTAAGTAGAACCAAAAGCTTCGTGCCATTGGCACCGGGGTTCTCCAAAATCTTTCTCTTTTGTAGATTTTCAAGAGCAGTCTTGATATCGTTAAGAAGATTCACTAGAGGTCCACATGAATGGGGATGAACCGTTCGTCTCTTAATTACAGCTTGGAGAGAGAATTTCATGGTGTGTTCCTACTTTGCGGCTTAGAGAAGGGGACATTTGGAGCGACTCCTTTTCACCCTTGGCGAGAAAGCATGTGATGCATCCCATCCTTTGCGGCTTGGCAAGATTGACACTTGGAGTAATACTCTTTCGTCCTTTGTGAGCAAGTATGGGAAGCAGCCATCCTGCAATCTTTGGCATGGAACCACCCTTTCTTGCAATTTGTCGGAGAAATGCATGGAGTATCTTAACCTTCAAGCTTTTGTGCGGAACCACATATTTTGCAATTTGGTGAGAAAGTTTGCGAAGTATCCTAAACAACCACATCCTCTTGCAACTTGGTGAAGAAGTGCCTAGAATGTCCATGACTTGATGAAAAGATACATGTGGTGCTCAATATTTAGAGTTATAGAGATATAAAAGCATCTCGTCCTTTAACCCTTATCGAAAGAAGCACATGGAGTATTTTTTGTCATGAGGCTTGATGAAAACAAACATTGCGCATCATCCTTTAAGCTTTGACGTGACTTGCTAAAGAAGTATATGGTGCATACATGGAGCTAGAATACTCTTTGGATATCGCGAAACGGAATTGATTTTTTTTTTTTGCTTAAGTTAATGAATTTATAATAAACTCTAAATTGCCTACGTACCCCAGCAAAGAGGATCAAGTCATTATGTAGTTCATGTAATGTATAAGTTTTTTTTCTTCTTTTTTGTATGCAGATTATACTTGTGCGGCCAAGGAGTATAGGAACTTGAAGACATTTCTCAAATTTGAAGAGCTTTACATCTTGAAGACTTTCTCAAATTTGAAGAGTTTTCAACTTAAAGTCTTTGCTCGATTTGAAGAGCTTTGCAACTTGAAGACTTTTGCTCAAATTTGAAGAGATTTGCAACTTGAAGTCTTGGCTCGTATCTGAAGAGCTTTGCAAGTTATGGTATTTACTCAAATTTGAAGAGCTTTGCAACTTGAAGACTTTTATTCGAATTTGAATAGCTTTGCAACTTGAAGACTTTTTCTTGAATTTGAAGAGCTTTGCAACTTGAAGACTTTTCCTTGAATTTGTGGAGCTTTATAACTTAAAGATTTGGCTCGAATTTGAGGAACTTTGTGACACACAGTTTAGGCTCGTGTATCAAAAGTCATTTCAACATGCAGCTTATGCTGACTTATCGAGGAGTATTTTGCAACTTGTAGTTTAGACTCATGCGTCAAGGAGTATGGTGACTTGAAGTTTAGGCTCGGGAGTCAAAGAGCGTTGAGACTTGAAGTTTAGGCTCATACGTCTAGGAGCATTGAGACTTTCAGTTTTGGCGCATACGTCAAGGATCATAGCAACATGCATTGACTCTTCAGTTTCATCTTCGGATGAATCCCCCATTCTCAGCATCGTCTACTTCCATTTCATCACGAGGCTCAAAGCCAGGAAACCTTTGGTCTCTAATTGTGGCCATACTCAATTCCATATCATGAGCACGTGTGGCCAAATCTTCAAAAGTTTTAGGCTTTATTCCCTGTAAGATGTAGCAAAGGCCCCAATGCATACCTTGAATGCACATTTCGATGCCAGAAATTTTGCTAAGACGGTCTTTGAAGTTGAGGATTAAGCTTATCCAGTGATTGATAAAGTTAGTAACTGGCTCCTTATTCCTCTGGCGAGCATTTGTAAGTTCAATCATGCTCACAATGCGCCTTGTGTTATAGAAGCGAATAAGCAATTCTTGCTCCAGTTGCTCCCAACTATCGATTGAACAAGGTTCAAAATCTGTGTACCAATGGAAAGTAATTTCTATAAGAGATCGAACAAACTGGTTGACAAGGTGATTGCCATAAGTTCCAGCATTATTGCATATCTCGATAAAGTGTACAACATATTGCTTGGGATTTCCTTTACCATCAAACTGTTGAGACTTAGGTGGTTGATATCCGCTTGGCATCTTCAAGTTATCAATCCTTGGTGTGTACAGCTTTGCGGATGTAAGGAAAGAATTAGATGAAGTCTTAGTTTTATCCTTGATGGCCCATATGATGAAGTCCATCAATTGCTCAACATGAATTTGCCCATCAGAAGAGACTTGGAACTCTTTGGTCATTGTTGTTAGCTTTGTAGAGGACTCTCCTTTCTCTTGAATTTCTGGAAGCTTCATAGGTGCCTGGCTTGATTCTTCCTCTATCATACTCTCGACCTTATTCATCAACTTGGAAAGTTTGTCATCTTGATCTTACATGAACTTTGCCAGGCTTTTAACTGCTTTTATCATATTGGCAAGTTGTTCTTCTATGGTAGAAGCTTCGATCATTATTGCTTGCCTGACCACCACAGATGACGAAGAATGATATGGATCATCACTTGTATAGAGAGTAGATTTTGGAGTGATAAAAGGGGAGATTAGCGCAAATTCGTTGCTAACCACATCTTCTTTATAAAAGGACTATGAGACCGATGATGATATTCTTTTGAAAGGCTAAATTGAACCAAAGTTCGTTCGACCACCTTAGCGATGTTGTTCCCTTCTTCTACCACGTATGAAGAGGACCTCACTTCTTTTGGAGAAGATGAACCAAAAACATGAGTTATGGATGGTACTTCCAGCACTTGTTGTCCTATTATTTCAGCTTATGCTTCTTTTGATTTGGCCAACAATCTCCTTGGCAACTTCCAATCCGGTTTTGGAGTCAGCATCCTCAGTAACGTTGAATTTGGGATTGACCTTTGTTATGTCCATCTTGGTGTTCTTGAACTTCGAAAAAAGAGATGAGAGGTAGAGATGGTCCCACTGGGCGTGCCAAAATTTGTAACAACTAAATTTCGCTCCTAAAAATAATAATCAAGACAAGAAATATAGCGACAAATATTATATTCAAGAGCTTGAAAGCTTGATCTTGAACTTGACGTATTTCAGATTTATAGTACGTCACGAACAACTTGAAGGCTGTCACAAACTAGGATTTGGTGTTGGGTTATCACGAACGGAAGATTTGAAGCCGTCCGCCTATGACTTGAGCTCCCCTTTGGAATTTGACCTTAGACGAATTGCAGATATGGATGGAGACCTTGATGCTATTCTTCAGAGCTTCTTTGGTCTTTCCTTCTGCTTACTTGCTTGTCCCTTAGCCTTCTCCTTTGACCCTTTTATATAGGTGTGGGGTGGAGTAATCTTCAAGAAAAAACTGGATCATTGGGCTTGAGACTTATGGGCCGACCCATTTGATAGAAGACCAATTAACGGGCTAGCACATTAATATATTAGACCTTTATTTAAATCAATTTTATTGGATTTAAATAACAAACCCAATTATACCAGTCCATGTTACTTAATTGGACCAATATATATTTAATTTGTGGTAAAATTCAAATTTCTTATGGATTAAATATGACAAAATTTTAATTGTCTACAAATACCAATTAATAATCATCGAGCTTGTGACCTCGAATAGGTCAGGGCAGTAAAAAAAAAGTAATAAAAATAAAGCAAGAACAATGGAGTTAAAGGACAATGCTGATGAACAGTAAGCAAAAAAGCAAAGCGTATATTCTTTTCTATGATAATATGTCTTACAAATGATTGGGGTCCCCTTTGTATAATACGGGAGCCCTAAATAAGGAATAGTTACATTTACAGTAAGGAATATTCTTGGTACAGTTTTCCAACCGCCTAGTACGGAATAGTACAATCATATTCCGGGATTTGCGCCATGATTTTGGGGATGTGGCAGGAATCTAACTCATTCTGGTACAAATCCACAACGTTACTATTTCGGGGTCGAACACATTCGACCTCGATATGCATCGCGCTTTACCTTCGCACTCGAGCCTGGTCCTTGGAGCTCGAACTTGGTCTTACTCGGACTCAGGACGGCCCCTCACACCTTTAAGTCGGAGGCATACGACTTTGACTGTATACAAAGGGTTTGAAGTAGAATTGGCATTTGGACATCTCATCTGAGTAAGCTGTTTAGTATTTACACTGCCTTCAGCAATCGAAATATTCATATTAATTAGGACATTGGGGAGTGACTGAAACATCGAATGATGCACATTTTAGAATTTGACCATAAAGATAAATTAATAATCTCATTTTCCTAACTCATATTCACCTGCAGTGTTAGCAAATGCAGTATCACCACTTATTCATCTTTTTTTGAAAAATTTGCATCAAATATTTACACCAAGCAAATAAGACTGAGACATTTATATTCTACATGCATTTGTCACTGTACTACCATGGTTGTATTAGTGAGTATTTTCTTCTCTGCAAGTGTATCTATGTAGATTAATCATGGAAAAGGAGTACCAGCATACCACTAATAATCAGGGGCATATCTAGGTGAGGAAGCATACCACTAACTTTGGCTGATTTTATTTTCTACACGGAGTATAAATATATTTATGAAAAATCACCTAAAATCATCTATTTTTTTATTTTTGACGAAGAATTGACCAACCTTTCTTGAACACAAACACAATTCAGTCTACTTAATTGGAAAAAATTGTCCACTTGTCGTCGCAGGATAAAATGCATGAAGTTGAAAAGTGATCCTGATTTTGAAATGGACATAGTGCATGCAGCCGAAAATGAATTGCAACATTTATAGTTAAAATGTTTGAAAAATCATACTAAAAATTATTTGACTTCTTAGGTATATAGTAACAGTATTATTATTATTTCTTTGTGGTCGAAGAGTTTAAGAGTGTAACCGAGTACGTACTATTTTGCGATAAAAGAAAAGTAAAGTACCGAAAACTGGGAACAAGATGCAAGAACCTTTAAGTTCTCTTGGCCATTTGATATATAGTCAATATAGATGAACAAGAAATATCAAATAGAATATATTAAAAAACATGATTAAATCTTAAAACTAGCAGTACGTGGATGGTTGCTGAAATAGAAAAAAAAATGCTCCTACAGCTGGTCAAGATCAAATTTGCCCGCCGGGTGTTTTAGGTATTAACATTTAATACAAGAAGAATCTGGTCCAAATAAGTGACAGGGAGCGCTAAATGGGCGGATTGGATCGGATATGATTCGGATCAAAAACGAATAATGAAAAAATAGATAAATTATCCGACCTGAATCATATTTAATAACGATAAAACATGGGTTAAACCAGCGGATAATATGGTAACCATATTATCTATGACTTCTTGCATATTATCACTTTTGGAAGAATTGTTAGTTTTTCTAACTTGAGGAACCTCTAATTTGAGGCTTTACAAATGTATAATTTAGACTTGTTGGTTATCCATTTAGAAAATGGATAATATGGTTCTTATCCATATTTAACCCATTTTTAGTGGATAATATGGGTGGTTAACTGTTTTCTTTTAACCATTTTGTCATCCCTATAAGTTACACAATGCATAATTTGCCCATCTTATTAGGAAAGAAACAACAAAATATATTTATCGTCCTACTAAAAGAATGCACAATTTGTAAGATCTGAACGGTCATTTTTGTGCATTTGAGCCTCATTCACCAATTTGATGATTCTTGTATGCTTGTTTGTTAATTTGTGACTTGCAGGGATAGTTGGTTGGGTTTCAGGTAGGTTTTGAAGTGAATTGAAAAACTTAGTTCCATAATTAGAAGCTTAATATAATAGTTGAACAAGGTTTGAATTTTATATAAACGACCTCGGATTAGTGATTTGATTCCAATAGGCTCTGGTGATTTTGGACTAAGGCATATATCCGGATTTGGGTTTGGAGGTTTCTCGAGTGTTTTAGCGCTATTTGCCGAAAGTTGGAAATTTGAAAGTTTGGAGAGTTCCTAAGTTTGACCGAGGGTTGATTTGGTGATATCATATTAGGATTTTAGTTTTGAAAGTTGGAACAGATTCATTTTGTCATATAGACATTTTTTCAAATTGTTGGTCTATTCCGAATTGGTTAGGCTTGAATCGTACGCTTAGTTTTTAAGTTTGAATGTTCATGAACATAAGAGAAGTTCAGTTTGCGTTTTGGCATCTAATTCATTATTGTGATATTATTGTATATGTTTGGAGGCTTTGGATAGGTCCGGACAGTATTTGTGAACTTATTGGTACGATTGGACGGGGTCACGGGTGGCTTAAGTGAGTTTCAGACTACCTGGAGCATACTTAGAAGTTGTAGATTTTGCTAGTGTAAGAATCTTCTTCACGATCGCGAAGGCCTGATCACGATAGCAGAGGGCTTTTTTGTTATGGACAGTTTTATGCTTCGCATTCGCGAATGGATGTCGCGTTTCACGACAAGATAGTTGCGTTCACATAGTGGTGAGGTAGCTAAGGAAAGGCTAGAGCTAAGTCTTCACGCTTGCGAAGGACTGCTCGCATTCGCGAAGTCTAGTGGGACTTTGTGCTTCGCATTCCAGGATGGGGGCCACATTCGCGAAGGGATATTTTGAGGCAGAGTAATTTTATGCTTCGTGAACGCGAGGTTATCGTCGTGTTCGTGAAGTCTATCACTGGAGCGGACTTTAAAAGTTCTAATTTCGGGATTTTTACCCATTATCTCATATTTTGAGCTCTAGACTTCGAAAGGTGAAGCTTTTGGAGAGCAAATTTGCTATGGAGGTAAGAAATTTTTACTCAGATTTGATTTTATATTTTATTTTTCATGGATTTATACATCTAAAACTTGAGATTTTAAAGGAAACTTTTTTTTATATTCAACTTATGAAATTAAAATTGGGGGATTTGGGAATCGATTTGGACTCTATTTTAGAATTTAATCATATATTTGGACTCGTGGGGTTATGGGTAGTCGGGATCTATCCGTTGACTCAAGTTTTGACCTTGTGGACTCGATTAACTTTTGTTGAATTTTGGTGATTTATTTTAGAGATTAAATATTTATTTATTAGAGATTTTTTATGGATTCGTTTGACGTTATTGGGTTGTTTTTGGCTAGATTCGAGCCAACCAGAGGTGATTTTTTAAAGAAAGGCATTTTTAGAGTGTTGATTTGACCCATTTAAGGTAAGTATATTGTCTAACCTTGTGTGGGGCATAACCCTTTAGGATTTGATCTTATTTGCAAATTTGTATTATGTGAAAAGTGACGCGTATGCAAGGTGAAGAGCAGGTAGACAGGTCAATTTGTTGTTTATGACCGAATTAGACCTTAGGCTATTAATATGTCTTATTACGATGATATGCTTTATATAAAATATGCTTATTCAATTTGTGACTTTATGAATTTGATTGCTACAATTGATTTAGCCATAGTCACGCTTTATATGTTGAACATCCATTCGTATTTTATTATTATTATTATATCCTTGTGCACCTTGTTAACAAATTTGAGCTTCTTAGATGGTAATTTGGCCTATTAAATTGTGATGATTGTTGTATATGTGGACATATTGAGCGGATTAATTAGGTGTTGGCACGATATCTTTGTTGTGCAATTGTGATTATCGTTGTGCATAATGTGACGAATAAGGATGGTGCCCTAAGACTTGCACATGTGGCAAAATAAAGGTAGTGATCTAGATTATGCGCATGTGGTGGAATGTCTTTCTTAAGTGTTGCACGTGCGGCGAAATAAGGATGGCGTTCTTGATGATGTTTATGTGATGACTTGAGGGTGATTTTCTTGAATGTATTAATGTGACAAAGCTAGATGATATTTTGATCATGTACACATTTTCTTTACACTTCGTAATCTTTTAACTAATTGCATGTTGTATTTGACATGCTATCATATGCCTCTGTTTCTACATAATAAATTGTTGTCAAAGATAGATTTTTCCTACGTTGAGTTGTTATCACATTTTTAATGAGATTGTGGTATTGTATTTCGTTATATATAATTGTTGCTACCAGTTATTGATATATTGTACAGGTTCTTTAGCTAGTGAGTATCACATGACTTGAAACTCGTACTACTTCATCACGATTAGTCTTGATATTTCTTGGATACTGATTGTGGTATATTCATATTATACTTCTGTATATTTTTTTGTAGATCCGGGTGTTAGAGGCAACAAACCTAGGGAGTGAGTGCATACACCGAGCGTGAGGATTAAAGGTAAATATGCATGATAATCGCAGTCCCTTGGAGTCTCATCCTTATGTTAATACTGTTATTATTATGTTCAAATAGTATTGTATTTTTTATACTTCTTTATGTATCCAATTTTGAGCTCATAACTCTGTACCACCTAATTTTGGGAGTTGTATTGTGTATTGATAACTTATGTTATCGTTATTTACGTTATTTATTCTTAATTCAATCTCATTATATCTTGATTTGATAAATCAATATTAGTGATGTGATTGACTTACCTAATCTTAGAGGTTAGGTGCCATCACAATCCCTTTTGGTGGGATTCGGTCATGACAAGTTGGTATCAAAGTCCTATGTTCATAGGTTCAGCGAGTCATGAACAAGTCAAGTAGAGTCTTGCGGATCGGTACAGAGATGCTTGTACTTATCTTCGTGAGACTACATGGCAGTTAGGAAACTTCACATTCTTTTAATCATAATCGCGCGGATTTGTTTTTCCCAAAGTCTAAATCTTTACACTTCTATTCTCTTACATATGGTGAAGACACATTCTTCGAGATCAGTTGAGCAGGCAATTGTATCCCCTGCTAGAGCTGTTAGAGGTCGGGGCCAAAGTAGAGGCCCAATATGGGCACACGTCGCATCTAGAGCCCCTACTAGACTAGCAGTTGTGGAGCCACCAATCCACTTGAGGAGCAGGAGCCTAATCATGTTGACAAAATGGGACCCGCTTGGGCACCTGAGGGGCCTATTGCTACACCATGGCTTCAGAAGACCCTAGTTCACTTCATGAGTATGTTTGGAAGCTTGTCCAAGAAAGGTTGATTCTGTTTTTACTAGCCACTTCATAGGCTGGGAGAGCTGCCCAAAATTCCCCAGCCCATACTCCAAAGTAGAGATCTCATATTTACCAAACACTGGTAAAACCAGAAGTTTTCATTCCACCAGAGGTAGGGCCAATCATGTCTGTTAAGGGGAAGAAGAGTTTGGAGAGGTTTCAGAGTCTCTGTTCTCCCCAGTTCAGTGGTGGGGCTTTTGAGGATGCACAATGTTTCCTAGATCTGTGTCATTGTATTTTGTGTACCTTGGGTTTGTTGGTGTCTAGTATGGTTTACTTTACCTCATACCTGCAGGGATGAGTTAAGCCATGAGTTTGATCATGTGTGCTAGATGGGTATGACTATGTCAGAGTATTCTTGAGGTTTATAGAGTTATCCCGCCATGAAACTCCTTTGGTTTCTACTAAGAGGGAGAGACTTTATAGATTTATTGAGGGACTTACCTATAGCCTAATACTTGGGGTGGCATGAGAGATAGAGACTAAGACTGTATTTCATCATATTCTGGAGATTGCTAGGAGGTTAGAGTGTATCTACAGGCGTGAGAGAGAGAATAGAGCAGCTAAGAATCCTCATGGTTTTTTAGGATTTAGTGGTTCTACTCTATGGAAAGGCTCGACATGGTAGAGGTCATTTCAGTCGATAAGTCTAGTTTGCACTTCAGGTTTAACGTAGTGCTCCAGTTAGCCATGGATTTCAGAGCACTCGTACAAGGCATCCATCTTTTAGTTCACCTGCTGCACGGGATTCTTACAACGATTATGCTAGCCATTCGGGTTAGACTCAACTCCAGCAGCCACGCCAATAGAGAGGCTATTTAGAGTGCCATGATACTAGGTACATGGTGAGAGATTATCCCGGGCTTCGGACGAGTGTACCTCAGTACGGTGCTTAGGCTATGATTCCTGCTTCAGATGTTGCTCTACCTGCACAACCAACTAGAGGTGGAGGACAGATAAGTAGAGGTCGTCCTAGAGGGGGAGGCCAGACATGTTGTATTGCTTTCCCTAGAAGAATTTAGGGAGTCACATCAAATGCAGTATTACATGTATTATTCCGGTCTATCATAGAGATACTTCAGTTTTATTTTATAGGGGATCTGCTTATTCATATGTGTTATCCTACTTTGCTTCATATTTGGATATGTCTCATGATTCTTTGGATGCTCTTGTTTATGTGTCGACACCATTGAGGATTCTTTTATGGTGGATCGTGTCTAGCGTTCTTGTGTGGTTTATATTGAGGGATGTAGGACTATAGTTGATCTTTTGTTGCTTAATGTGCTGGATTTTGATGTGATCTTGGGTATAGATTGGTTATCTCTGTACTATGTTGTTCTTGAATATCATGCTAAGATCGTGAAATTAGCCGGAGTTGCCGAGGTTAGAATGGAAAGGTTCCTCCGGTCATATTCCTATTAGGGTGGTCTCCTTTTTGAAGGCTCAACGGATATTTAAAAAGGCTATCTGGTGTACTTAGCCTTTGCTAGAGATGTCAGTATTGATACTCCAACGGTTGACTCAGATCATGTAGTGAGAGAGTTTCTAGATTTTTTCCCTATAGACCTACCGAGCATGCCCCACCCATAGTAATATTAATTTTGGTATTGATTTGACATATTTCACTGTATCGCATGGCTCCAGTAGAATTGAAGCAACTAAAGGTGCAGTTGCATGAATTACTAGATAAAGGTTTTATCATGCCAAGTGCTTCACCTTAGGGTGCATCCGTACTAGTTTGAAGAACAAAGATGGCTCCATGAGGATGTGTATTGACTACAGGCAATTGAAAAAGGTTATCATCAAGAATAAGTATTCACCGCCACGTATTAATGATATATTTGATCAGCTTCAGAGTTATAAGGTGTTTTTCAAAATAGACCTGAGATCCGGGTACCATCAGTTAAAGATTAGAGATTTGGATATTCTTAAGACGGCTTTCAAGACTCGATATGAGTAATGCATGGGCCTAATGCGTGGCTTGACTTTTACAAACCAACATACATTTATAATTCATGGTTATGACAGTGCACGCCCCTCGTGACTTGTCTTAGATATTCAGTTGCATTGTGTATTGCCATTTTAGCTTATGTTATCGTTATTTTTGTTGTTTATTGCTAATTCAATCTCATTATATATTGCTTTGATAAATCAATATATATTGTTGATGTGATAGACTTACTTAGTCTTGGGGGTTAGGTGCATTCAAGCCCATTTATGTGGGATTCGGGACGTGACATAACCAAGACTAGTACAACCATATTTTTTTATAACCGCATCCTTATATAATAGTCATTCACTATAAAAGTCAAGTTTTTCTCATAACCTTCTTATATTATATTTACCTTTTTATAACAACTTTTTACCTATAAAAGCAATATTAATCTTTATAGCAGTATGTTCTTTATAAAATTACTCCTCTATAATAGCTACGTAGAATCTCTAAGATCAACAATAACAAGTTTAAAGATTTTGATCTCAACCTACTACTACTTGGACTTAGATAGAAGATTCAACTGCTAAGTTCTTAAATTGTCTTTAAGGGAAAGCTCTCAGATACCCTTTTGTTAAAAGTTTGGAGATAAATCTTTGTCAATTCAAGTGTTATATCTCTAATAAACAACCGAAATTTATGAAACAAGATACAATTACAAAGCTCTTCCATTAATCTTGAAAGAATTTACAATTTAAATGATTTTTGTAGGATCATATTAAATTGATTTATGACAATAGGTAATTCTTCATATTACGCTTAACTAATATAAATAGCATTAATAGTGTAAAAAATCTTACATTATTAGTATTGATAATGTAAAAATTCTTACATTATTAGCACTGATAGTATAAAATTTCTTATACTAATAGCATATATAACTAAAACTCAATAAGAATACTATTAGTGCTGGCGGCTGAATCTCCCACAAGCGAATGTATACTAGTATAGTCAGACAAACACGCGCAGCGACTGTAGAAATATCTAAATAATTAGAAAAATCTCATTTAGTGAGATCTGGGGAGGGTAGTGTGTACACAGACCCATATCCTGGGGTAGAGAGGTTGTTTCCAAATAGACCACAGCATCCTACCCTCCAAGAACCTTCACTTTGTTCCTAAAAAGACTCGAACTCGCAACCTCTCGGTTGAAAGTGGAGTTGCTAGCAACCCAAAATACATGTTCCTAATTTGACCAATTAAGTCTACCCATACTTTGAAAAGAATAAGAAAAATAGCAAAGTGAAACGCCGGCTTTTATCCATCTCCCTAACCAAATAAAATACCTAAGCTATTTAAAAAGACTCCAACTTTTCGTTATTCAACATGCCCATCTCTTCATACTCTACTGCCAAATTCTTTATACTTGTGTTTCCTCTTCATCATTAATCCAACTACTGTTTATAATAATTGATTCATTTCCCTTGTACCCTTTAATCATGTTTCTCTATTTGTTAGCAATCATCCCTCTGTGTTTCCTTCTAAAGTTTGCATCAAATACCTCTCTACTTCACATCCTCAAGAAATGGTTGAGGTTATTAAAAGATAAATGCTATTTGTACCAGTACTACAAGGTCCCTCAATTCAACCACAACATGCAGGAAAACCAACTCTATCCACAAATTAGCACGTACCTGAATTCTTTACCCTGTCTTGAAGATACTAATTTCACTAACCTTTTCTCGGGAAACAAATCCAATGAAATCAACCTCGTTCTTGACGACTCCAATCAGAACATCGTAGTAGACAATTTCCTCGGCACCAGAGTTTGTTGGATCAACGAAAAGGCTGATAAAACCGGTCTGAATTCATTTGTTTTGAAGATAAGGAAGAAGGATAAACACCGAATCCTTCGTCCTTATCTTCAACACATTCACACGAAATTTGATGAAATCGAGCAGAGGAGAAATAAAGTGAGATTATTCATCAACATAAACGATGAATTGGACCAAAACAGACGGTGGATATCAGTGCCTTTTACTCATCCGGCAACGTTTGACACGGTCGTAATGGAACAGGATCTCAAGAACGAAGTTAAAGCCGATTTGGATACGTTCCTAAAGTCAAAACAGCATTATACTCGTATCGGTCGAATTTGGAAACGGAATTATTTACTGTACGGACCTTCTGGTACAGGAAAATCAACATTCATTGCTGCAATGGCAAATTTCCTACGGTACGACGTGTACGAGATTAATTTATCAAATGTATCTAACAATTCGGATCTGAAGTTACTTCTGTTACAGACCAGGAACAAGTCGTTGATTGTCATAGAAGATCTCGACATTTACCTATCAGCGGCTCTGAGTTCGTCTGCAATTCTCAATTTCATGGACGGAATATCTTCGTGTTGTGGGGACGAGAGATTTGTGATATTCACGATGAACAACAAAGATCAGATTGATCAGACGGTTGTAAGGCCTGGAAGAATTGATTTTCACATTCATTTTCCTTTATGTGATTTCAATGCTTTTAAGAGTCTAGCTACTAGTCATTTGGGTTTGAAAGATCACAAGCTTTTCCCACAAGTAGAAGAGGTTTTCCAAACCGGGTCGGTTTTGAGTCCGGCTGAGATCAGTGAAATCATGATTTCGAACCGGAGTTCGCCGAGTCGGGCGTTGAAGTTGGTGATTTCAGCTCATCAGAAAAATAGTAAGCTCGTTCCATCCAGAACATCTGATAAAATTAAAACGATACAGAGTAATATTAAGGCCGACGTGGCGACTAAGCCCCCACTATGGTTGAGCAAATCTAGATCGGTTCGACCCATGGAGGAATCGGGTGTGTTTCCACAAGGATTAAGCAAATCTCAATCGGTTCGACCCGTGAATGAATTGGTTGATTCGAGTACATTTGGCAAGGAAAGTGTGAACGAGCTTAGAAAGTTTTATGGACTTATAAGGATAAGGAGTAGTAGGAAAAAATCTATTGATTTAGATACCACAGAAAAAGAAAATCCTCGGCATAGTAGTTAGAAAGAACATGTGTTTGTTTGTTTGTTCAAATAGGGGTGACTATGAATTTTACGTTTGGGGCTCCAACAATTAGTGGAACCTTTGTTAGATAATTAGTGGAACCTTAGTGGGGTTTGGGGACACACTACCCTCCCCAGACCCTACTAAGTGAGATTATACTGGGTTGTTGTTGTTATTTAATCGTTAGTTTGTTTAGTAAATTTAAAGCGAGACGTTCACATGAGTTGATGTATATAGGATTTATTATTATCCTATTATTTGATTCAAAGTTTGGAAACTTACTGATGGCAGTATCTCATGATGTTATCTCCTTTTTACTGAGCGAATGAACTTAATCACATTTTTGAAGCAATAAATAAAATACTTCAATAATAATGTTAATTCAGTTATTTTGCATCACTTAATATGCATAAGAAGTAAAAGTCTAGCCCTCCTGATCCAATATATAAACTTTAGGAACCCTCTATTTAGTAATTTGAGAAGGTACACGTCAAGAATATAATTTAGCATTGACAAATTAAACTAGCTAATTAGTTGTTAGCATCTTTAACTATTACTCTGAATACGCAAGTCAAATTTGAGAATAGAATTATCGGATCAACGATAAAGTTATTTTCGTGTGATCTATAGGTCATAAGTTCAAGCCGTAAAAACAGCCACTAATACTCGCATTAAGGCAGGTTGTTTATATTATATCTCTTAGGGTGCGACCCTCCCTCTCGGACCCTACGCGAATCCGGAATACTTTATGCATCAGTCAAATTTGACTCTTATTGAGATAGAGATGGAGCAGTCAAAGCCATTGGCTGCAAGGAACTTCAAATCAGTCATCTTGGGATAGTTAATTATATTATTCATATGTTCAAAGTTTAGACTTTTCTTCCAGTAAGCAGCTCCTTCGAAGTCTGATCATTTCATTCCCAGATCACTTTGACAACAAAAGGATATAAGATAGAGACCCCATAACGTAGATGGTTTTTTTTAATAAAGGGAGTTCCGTGGTTCTTTCTTTTTCCAATTCACTATTAGGAAGCTAATAGTGAAACAGCCTCTCTCTGCCCTTTCGGGCAGGGGTAAGGCTCGTCTACATATTACCCTCCCCAGACCCCACTTTGTGGGACTATACTGGATAGTTATTGTATTAGGAAGCTGTCTTAGGTCACACCTTTATTGGTTATCAACTGCGATAAGGTATAGGTAACTGGACGGAGAAAAGGATCATACCCATTAATAAAAATCGTGGACTATGTGTGGATTGCCACCAGTATAGGTATAAAGTCTATTCTTTAGCTAAGCCAATTAAAAAATGGAGCACGTACGCACAATTTGCATTTGGTCTCTTTGATTAACGGCTCTCTTTAATGCAATGAGCCATACGTTTTATAATTAATTTTTCTCTTTTTGTATGTTGTCTACAAATTAAAATGGGAATCCATTTCATCCAAAGACTTGATTAGCAACCTGACAAATTTTTGTGGTGTTATGCTAGAATTAGCTAATCATATGGTCAACGTGGAGGACAAAATTAACTTGGGACGTCGTTGTTGCCCTCACATGAACCAGGTCCATTCTAGTGGAGCACAAATACGGAACCAGGTCCATTCTAGTGGAGCACAAATACGGATAGACTTAAGCATGTGAAATGCACATGAAAGAGATAAACCTAACTTGCCAGAAGCAATACCTCCTGATTCTTATCGAAAAGGTTGCATATTGGATAAGGAAAAGGGCTCCTTACCCAAAGAGAACATGGTTTGAGAAAGAGAAGGAGTTAGAGGTTGAGATCAACTAGAACTCTTCCACCAAGGAAGAGTAGCATCAGAACTCTAGTCAATCTCTATTTACTAACTTTATAAATATTAGTGTTGTTGTCTTTTACATGTAATGCACATAAGCAGAAGTTAAATATGAATTGAGAGCAAAATAGAAAGGCAATTCTGCAAGCAATTTGTGTGTAATTCAAGTGTGCAAACCTGAAGCTACTTGAACCAGATTGAAGAACCAGTTCTAAGTGTCTGACTTTTGTTCTAGTTTAATTGTAGTATGTGATTTTATATTGTACCTTTCAGATTTATCTAGAAGTAATTGTATTCGGTACTCAGAGTTTTCAAGTTAGAGTTAACTTGAAGTTGTCGCAATAGTTGAGGTTGTGTGCTACAACGAAATTAGAGTTAGTCCTATACAAAAGAGTATTTGTAAATGCAGTTTTTGACTCAGTGATTTTAGTAGAGAGTTTTTGACCTTTTGTGTTATTCCGCAGAGAGCGAGGCTCTCCGGGACGTCCGTGAAGTTGATTTGATGCATGAAGTGGCTGTTATGGGCCCGAGGGTAAGTTTCTCCTTTCTTTTATGTTCTTTTCATCTTTGGCGAACTTGGCTTTAACCAATCTTTTCGTCTTTCAGAAGTACATGGTGAAGATTGAGAGTGCTCGTAGGGCCGACATTCGGGCCAAAATTTTCATGACGATGTTGGAGAAGTATCGGCGCTACCGCAACAAGTGTTGTGAGATGCACGAGCGATTAAGGGCAAATATCGGTGATCGATCCCTTGGTGAGGAATTAGAGAAGAGGGATCATGAGCTGATGCAGGCTATTCGCAGGAGTGGTGAGCTCGAGGAGAAACTTCGTGTAAAGGATGAAGAACATGAATTGGGTAAAGGGGTTTCCGCAGAGTGTGAGCGGCTTCAGGCGAAGGTACGATCGATGCAATGTGAGATGGATCAGAATGCCATCAGGGTCGAGGCGATGAGTGTGGAATGGATGAGAAAGTTAGATGAGCTAGAAAGAAAGGTTTCGGGTTAGAGAATATCGAGAAGGCTTGGGCGGCGGCTTCAGTGAGGGTGGTGGCTTTAGAAGACACTATCCATGTCCTTCAATCCGAGCAGGAATCTGATACGGCGTTGGCGACGCTTAGGGAAGCGAGGATCGAAGAACGTATTAGTGATATCGACCCGGAAGCTTTGACTTTGGGGGACCGGGTCGCTGATCTTGAGGTCGAAAAGGCACAATTGTTGGCCTAAGTCAAATCTGCCCCCGGCGTTGTTCCCCGTCATCTGCATAAACTCTAGGTACATGCTGAAGCCCAACGAGACATATATAAGAGTTTGTGGGAAATAAGCAATGTTTTTTAGGCTGCATATGAAGGAGTGTGGGCGAAGGCACGAGAGGCTCGTGTTAACTATGGATATGATCCTGTGACGCCGGAGGCAACGAGGATGTTGATATTGAAGAGGGACTTCCTGGATATGGTGATGAGAAGGATGGTAGAGATGACGCGGAGTGAAAGAATTGTTCATCTCACTTGAAAGCTGCCAAAAGAATACTGAGATATCTCAAAGGCACGCAAGACTTGGTGCTATATTATCCAACAGGTGACAATTTTAATCTAATTGGGTACACTGATGCAGACTATGCAGGTTATCTTGTGGACAGAAAAAGTACTTTTAGGATGGCTCACTTCTTAGGATCATGTCTTATCTCTTAGGGTACAAGGAAGCAAAATTCAATGGCTCTTTCAACAGCTGAAGCTGAATATGTGGTTGCAGCATCCTGATGTGCTCAGCTTCTGTGGATCAAGCAGCAACTAGAGGATTTTGGAGTTCTCACTGAGAGTGTGCCTCTCCTATGTGAAAACACCAGTACACTCAACATGGCAAAGAATCCCATCCAGCATAAAAGAACCAAACATATTGATGTGAGGTGTCATTTTCTAAGAGATAATGTGGAGAAAGCGTTGATATGCATGAAGTTCTGTAGCACAAAGATCAAATTGCAAACATTTTTACCAAGGCACTAAGTTGGGAGCAATTCGAAATAAATAGAGTAAAGTTGGGACTGTTGAGACCAAACTAAGAACGTGATCCCTTTTTGAGTTGGCTAGAGCTATTAAGAAATAATAGGTTCAAAGAGTTTTCTGGCCCTGTCTAACTCACTTCAATATCGTTGCAGGTAAACACGCATGATGAGCATAGAAGCAGTAGATGCAGTACATGACAGATAAAAGAGGATTAATTTTTTCAAAAGAAAAGATGAGGGCCTGAAGAAAATATTTTTCAAGAACCAGGTTCTTGTACTAAAGGTTAGTAGTTCTGTACATCCTTTAATACACGTCTTAAAAGGCACAAAACAACTGCCATGTCATCAACGTTTCAGATCTGACTGTCACGTATTTTAATCCAAAACGTTCCATCTCCCTCTGAAACCATACGATTCTCCATGCCCAATTGTTGTTTTAGAACCGGTAGCTATTCTTCTCATTTCATAATTATCCTCTCCGTTTAAAATCCCCTCTTGTCTGCTCTTCCTAACCATAAGCCTTATTCTATATTAACCCAAAATGGAAGGACCATCTCACTGCCTCTTCTAGTGGCGGAGAAAACCTCCGACCCATCCATGGAGCCTCCTCCTTTCACTGAGTCTGTGTCACCCTCTATCACATCTACTGATACAATCACACCTTCCCCAGTTTCCTAACCTCTTTCCTGCTCTAAAACTTCTAAAACTACTATTCCGTCCTCAACGCCATCTGATGCCCACACTAGTCAAACCCTAATCGGAAAACAAGGTAAAAATACTGGCTTCACAAAAGGCTCTGCCATCGTTACGTCAACTCCATGGTTGTGGAAGCACTTATTAAGGAAGAGAAAATTGCGTTTGTCGTATCCGCGAATGGCATATTACATGAAGTTGTTTCTCAGAGGCAAAGGTCGCAAAGTGTATGGGTAGAAGGGACCCTTCTGGCTGCTGAAGGGGATACATCAGTGTACACTACTAGGGCATCTCATGAGGAACTTGGTCGCTCTCCGAAGGACCCAGGTCAGGATTCCCATCCTCAAGATAGTGTTGTACCTGCTCTCGATGTTATGCCCCTGGAAATCAAGCACTAGAAATGAGGTCTAGTGATGTTGAAGACCTGGACAATGTGGCCCTAGACGCATTTTTAAGTCAGCGCAGGTTTATCACCACTCCTGAGTCTGAAGGTAAGTGGCCTACTACTAGGCTTCAAGTCAAAAGAGCCTATGATTCTGCACTTCAAAAGAGCAAGAAAAGGAGAAAGCTCGTAAAGAATGAAGTCCCAGAAAGTATGAATCTATCCATGTCGCTGTGGTGGAGGAAGGAACTCCTGAGGAACCCAGTTCCCTTGTAAGGAGGTCCTCGAAAAGGGTTGAATTTGTCTCCTTAGAAAGGAGATCTACTTCCAAATCCAAGACAAAGGAGGAAGTTAGTGATGAAGATGTTCTTGTCAAGTCCAACGGGAAGGGTAAAGTTAGTGGAGAGAAGCATAGGAAACGCAAGTTGGAAACAGTTGAAGAACCCAGTTCTGGGAAGTAATCCAGAAGTGACGTTTGCCTTGGATTTGAGCGACTAAGGCATCAAAAGGTTTTGCTGGGTCGCATGTTTGACCCAACAATCTCTGATATGGAAGGAATGCGGAATCTTCTCAAAATGGTTGAGTTTCAGATATAGAAGCATTTGTTCTACATTGACGCTCCTAAAGTATATGAGAAGGAGGTCAAAAGTTTCTTTGCCAATCTCTTTCCAGTGGATATTGAACATGTGTGCGCCATAGTAAATAAGGTGGCTATTGTGTTTGACGTGAAAGTGCTTGTGGAAATTCTGCAGGTTCCTACTGTTGGGGTGTCTAGTGTAAGAGATGTATGTCAATACAATTTTCAAAATGCAGTCGTGAAAGATAATTCTAATTAGAAGGGAGACCAGGTTCATAAGAAAGCGCTGCTTCCCATCTACAAGTTGTTGTTTGAATGGTGAACAAAGTCATGTTGCCTCGAGCAGAAAGGCGATCCATCACTTTCAAATATGATTTATTCTTAATTGAGCAATTGAATGGTTTCAACTATGTTATTCTGCCTGCAATAATTATTGAGCACATGCAGAAAGTGGATGATTTCAAAGATGGCAATACGGGCTTCCTTATGGATTCTTACTCACGCAAGTGTTCAAATACTTCGAGGTTCCACTGAGAACAGGTAAAGTAGGGAACCTTAAACAGACATTCTCACAGACAACCTTGGAAGAGTGCGAGTGTATTGAAAAGTATGGGGGTGTAGGAAGCACTTCAAAACTTGTCTCAGCTCATCAATACCCAAAATAGAGCAGCTGAGGAGATACGTTGACTGAAGGCGAGGAATGCCATCATGGAAGGCAAACAAGCTCAAGAGGTTCCCATGACGAATGATGAGGTGATCTGTTTGACTCAAGAGAATGCTGACCACAAGGCACAAGTTGAGAACCTGAAAGTCGAATTGCTCAACGAGCAAAAGTTGGGAAATGCCTGAATAGACCTTGTTCTCCAAACTCTTGTCGTTGCTTCCAATACTTTTCCTCCTAGTTCCCCCTGAGTTTCCCCTCAGTTACCAGTTATCTAGATGTGTTCCTTTTTTTGTTTGTTTCTATTGATGATTGGTGGTGTTTTTGTTTTTTTTTTGTTGTGGTTAGGATGTACTACTGCTCCCGTGATCAAGTCCAAATGTTGCCTCTTCCTTTTTAAAAGGAAGGGGCATATCAAACTATTATTAACATAAATCCTCTTTTATTTTGTCTAATACTTTCTTTATATGTTCTGTTCTGTCTCATGCTAGTGTGCACAAATGTGCATGAGCTAGCTTGGATGGACTTCTTTGTGCTTTTATTCTTTTTAATGATGCCAAAAGGGGAAAAAGATTAATCTTGACTCAAAGGGAAATCGTATTGGGGAATTGGTTCTTATATAAATTGACTGGTTCTTATATAAATTGAAAAAGATTAAGGCGTAGTAATTAGGGGGAATCACATTGGGGAATTGGTTCTTCTATAAATTGAAAAAGATTAAGGCATAATCTCAGGAGGGGGACTCTTTGACCTCTTTGACACTCTTCCTGCTGCTTTAATTTTGAACATATAATTGTTTCTCTTTGACACTGCTTTTTGCTACCTTCATTCTGAACTTATAACTGTTTAGGTTTGTCATCATCAAAAATGGGAAAATTGATAGATCTTAAATACTCTTGTATGATGTTTTGATGATTTAACAAACTTACTACTAAGGACTAGATAAGGAACCTAACCTACTTGGACTGCTGCAAACTCGAACGGATCTCAGCTAAGGATAAGCTGCTATAGATTTAGGAGCTAGGAACCAATCAAGAACCTGGTGCTACGGTGGTTCTTATATAGCAATACAAAATCATGTGGACACAGATGGAACTGAAGTGATTGGCGCTACTGTATTTATCGCACTACAATACATTGTCATCACACTCACTCTCTAACCAAACAAAGCACTCACATCATTCAAGTGATGTGATCAGTTGTACCCGATGAAGCTTCATACAAAGAAATCACTGGAAGGGTTTTGTTTCTCATTCAAGCTTTTGCAAATAATAGAAAAATCATCATCCTCTCAAGCTTGAAGAACAAGGTTGAATGTCACTACGGACCAGTTCCTAAAATATTGATTATTGTCCTAGTTGAGTTATAATCTTGTTATTGTACATACTATATTACCTAAATCGCTTACATAGAAGCATACTGGTTAGGAGTCCTCTTGTAAATCCTCAAACTCGCTGAGTTTAGGTTGTGACTAGATTGAGTTATAAAGAAAAGTCTTTGTAATTGTAGAATTGCAAAGTGGCTTGGGGTGATATCACCAAAAGTTAGAAAAAGCATTTGTAACTAGGATAGTCACAAAGTGGATTGCGGTAAAGGTACCACAAGTTAGTTGAGTAAATCCTTTACGATCGGAAGTATTGTAAAGTGGCTTGTAATAGGTAGGATTACAAGTTAGTAAAGTTAAAAGCCTACAGGTGTAGGTCGTGATTTTTTTATCCCTTTGTATGAGATTTTTCCATGTAAAAATCCTCTGTCTCATTTACTTACTGCTTTACTAAGTGCTCTCAGCAGAAACTTGTAGACGACCAGGTACTCTAAGATTAAGTGGACCCATATAAATTAACAGTTGTCATATGCCATTGGCAAACTTATCCCTCACAACATACTTCCATCCCACATAGTGCAGCATCGACCCACGACTGCACGTCTAGGCCAACAGACCCTTGCTTTTGTACGGATGAACCCAAGCCATGCTCACAAGTAGACATACAAGGCTCTTAAGAGTGGTGTCGTGAGTGCCAAATCGGAACAGAGTACTTTGTCCTTTCCTACGGTAGCTTGCAAGGTCTAGTCGTTCCATGCGCTAAGCCTTTAGCACTAGTTGTGCACCCAAAGTTAGCCCTGAGACCTGGCGTCGTCCATAGAGTTTCCTAGCTCGAATGGATACCTTGGACACTCCTTAGAGATGCCTAGGCAGGCCCTTGAGGTTCCCCTCAAGGTTGGTCACTTGGTGCTGCTTGGTTTCAGCACGTACAAGGGAGACTGGCTGAGCATTCAACACCTCTTGCCCCCTTATATATGCGTAAAGAAAATGTCCATGCTCCCCCACTTGACATGTTTTGGCCGGAGAATTATATTGGACTTTCTTCTCTACTTTGAATTCTAAATAAGGCGTCGTTTATTCTCAATGATTTGACTTGACTTTCTTCACACATACATGAAGTTTCATTCCATTCCCATATCCTAGGAAAGAGATATTGTCTTCGCAAAAGCCAGGTAACTATGACAATGCCACTGATCTTGCTAAGTCAAGCCCATAGGTAAATGAACTCCAAAATGATGTCGAACTTGCTAAGCATATATAAGGACATATTAGGAATACAGCCCGCAGCCAAAATACATATATTCCATCTATAGCTCGAAAACGTTTCATGGCACGCTCGCGGTTGTTGCCTATATGCTAGACCCTTGGGCTCCTTCCAAGTCTTTGCTATACTTCCTTGGCACTCTTAGGACATGCGATACAGCATATCTAGATTTTTATTGCCTCCCGCAAAGTCCCTTTGCCTGATGCTCCTTCTTGAAGCTCATCATCATCACGTGTCGCCTTCACGACGGACACTCGCACAACCCGCTCGGGGCACGCAGCGTCACGGGGGCCGGGGGCCGAGAGTCGACAAAGACAGCCCGTAACAGTATATATGGCTATCGCGACATTCGCACCATTCAACCTGACTGACTGTGTTTTAGACTGAGTTAATAGATGAATTCAGTGTAGCATCACGTTTGACACATCATATCCAACCTGATTAACTATGTTGCTAGACAGAGTCAACTACAACGATTTGACGTTTCACCATGGCAACAGACTCCTAAAATCTAGGGGATATGTACATCTTCATTTGTCAAAGTTTTAACTTGGAATTGTAGCTGATTAACTGTGGCATGCCTTAACAGAAGCAACTTGTAGCTGCTAAGAAAGAACTCCCTTTACAGCACTTGGAATAAACGTATCTTTGTTAGGTGGTTTCCACTTATTTTTGTAGCAACAACTCTTCTCTACTTCATAGATGTAGGAGAGCTTTTTTACTTTTTAACACATGAAATTAAATATCTTTGATCTGTTAGGTTTGAAAGAACATTTTAGGATGTTTTTCATTAACTTGAGGATGTATTTAAGTTTTTGGTTAAACTTAAACGAAAGTTTTGGCTGAATAAAAACTCTTTTTCAATGGACATTGTTGTTTTTTCAACTATTATAGTCTCTACAAAAATCTTGTAGACCTCTTTGTCATTGCATGTGTCGCTAACAAAGACAGTGCAGATGTATATTAGAAATGGTAGCGGACAAATGAATGAAACGCATTAAACTCTCAAAACTTGATAATCTACAATATCAATTCTCAGCAAAATTAATGGAGGGTTCGATATCTAATTCTCTGTACAAATTAAGAAATTGGTGCAGCAAGTTAACCGAAACTTCACTCTTCAGAAACTGCTGGTAATCCTTGTTTGAACCAATTATAGAGCCCTCCCTCCAAATGAAATACGTTAGTATAACCATTGAGAATTAGCAAATATGCAGCAATAAGTGACCTGCACAAGGTGATCAACAAAATTTATACTTATTTCCTAATTTACAAGATTCAATGAATCAATTTCTTGGTAATTAAAGCAAAAAAAAAAAAAGAAAAGAAGAACCTTGATTGTTGGCCCTCGGGAAGATTTTGGGTAGGCTTCATTGTACCCCCAGATGAGCAAGCCACTATTATCTTTGCATCCTTGTTTATTTTAGATTCAACCACTGCTTGAGGATATCAACAACGTTAGTTATTAACTGAATAAATTAAAAAAATTTAAGGGATTAGGTAGTAGTAGTAGTAAGTAGTACTTTGTATGAATTCGGGGTTTTCTTCAGTTCCAGAAAATATGCCAAAAAAGGCAAAAGCAACCCGTCTAGCAATGTCCCATGCTGTCCATTCCTTTATTAGCCTGTATATCTGGACATTAATAGCTCCTTCTGGATGAGCCTGCATTCATTAACTTTTTACTATATTGAATTACTCTTCATAATTCCTCTATCAAAAACACTGACTGACTTACCTCTTTGAACTCCGCCTCTGGTCGTACGTCAAGAATCACAAAATTGTTCTCTTGCTGAAGTCTCAGCGCTTCCTTTGGCTCTACACTCCTCACCTGAAATTGTTATGCCTTGTTACAACAACTACTACTACCACACTTCAATCCCAAACAAGTATTATTTATTATGCATTGGTATGATGATGGATTATATATGATCAGTTGACGAACCAGATTTGAAGCTAACGGGTTTGAGGTTCTAGTCTTTTTAAGTTGTTGGGTTTGTACTCAATGGATTTCTTTTGACAAATATGGAGATAAGACCAAAGCTACTGAGTAAGGATTCATACAGCCAACACCATCTTGTTTCGGGCGTAAGTCATTAAATGTAGTTGTTGTTGCTGTTAGATCATCTAAAATATAGCCAGCCCAATTATAGGGAAACTTATAGACGATAAACTATATTTTCATATTGAATACAAAAACAAAAAGATATTCGATTATTAGTTGTATTCTTCAAGCAACGAAGTAACAACAATAACAACCCAGTAAAATCCCACAAGTGGAGTTTGGGTAGAGTAATATGTACGCAGACCTTATCTCTACCCGGGGAGCAGAGAGGCTGTTTCCACGAAGTCAACGAAAGCTTATTGGTGAAATTAAGGAACTCAGTTATTGGAATCTGAAAATTTGAGTTATCTTTCTTAAGCTGTAATCAAAAGCTCCTCCATAGTGCTGACAATTTAGCGTAAAGGTACATTGTTTGAGCAGAGGAGCTCTGCCTCTCTTTAGGGAAGCACAGAACTAGGATAAAGATCTTATCGATCAATTCTTGAGAAACATCGATTTTATGTGCCAATGACAAAACAAGCGCATCTATGGTTGTGTTGTCCATATATATATATATAGAATGTTGTATCCGAAACAGTCTCTCTGTCCTTCCAGGTGTAGGGGTAAGGCTGTGTACGTCTTACCCTCCCAAGACCCCACTCGTGAAAAACTACTGGGTTTGTTGTTGTTGTTCTAGGCTTCTCAATTTCTATTATGCATTAATTGGCGATCATGACTTGTGTTGAAGATAGACAGAAAGAGAGAAACTTTACCCTTTTCTCAAGGAGATATGCCCGTTTAGTTGACCACTCTTCTTCAGCTATTTGATCCAATAACAAATTAGTAGTTAGAGATTAACTTGGAAAACAATATAGAAGAATTATGATATATTAATTAGGGTGGGGTTGGTTGGGTACCTGGTGATTTTGCAGGTTTGGTTGCTGCATTTCTGATTCTGAGGGTTGAGGGGTAGTAGCTCAGCCTCAGTGACAATCTCCTGCTTACTTTTGTAGCTAAGCCATATGTCACAGATTCTTTGATACTTGAATAACAACAACTAGTAGTAGAATGAAATCGGTGCTGGCCTGCACTAACTGAAGTTACAGCAGCCATATATCTCCACAACAAATTTCTACCTTCTAATTAAAGATTGAATAATGAAAAACTTGATGTGTTTGCTTTCTCTTTTGTCTTGAAATGGTATCCCTTCAAAATATCTAGACATGTAGATATTTTAGGCAATCTGAGTTTGTGGTGCTACTGCTGCTATTTGGATTTTGTTTGTGTCCATGTCATCTTTCTTTTCTCCATACAAGGATTAAAATAAGCCATCCTCCATGTACGATTAATTACCTCAAAATTTTCTTTTTTTTACCCTTCAAACTCACGAATTAACATTATTTTAAGCATTATTCTACGCACAGTGGCGGAGGTAAGATCTCCACGAAGAGGGTTCAAAAAGAATATTTTGTAGCTAGTGAAAATTGAACCCAAGAGACCTTATGTAGATTTTGAATCCCCTTGACCACTAAACTACACGTTTGGTTTGTGTTGAGGGGTTCAACACTTAATATATAGAGGTAAAACATATATTTTATCTTATATATATAGTGTAATTTTTTCACGAAGAGGATTCGGGTGAACCCCTTGTGCCCCTAAATCCGCCCCTGTCTACGCGTACCTTGAATTAACATTATTTGGTTTGTGTTGAGGGGTTCAACACTTAATATATAGAGGTAAAACATATATTTTATCTTATATATATAGTGTAATTTTTTCACGAAGAGGATTCGGGTGAACCCCTTGTGCCCTTAAATCCGCCCCTGTCTACGCGTACCTTGAATTAACATTATTTGGTTTGTGTTGAGGGGTTCAACACTTAATATATAGAGGTAAAACATATATTTTATCTTATATATATAGTGTAATTTTTTCACGAAGAGGATTCGGGTGAACCCCTTGTGCCCCTAAATCCGCCCCTGTCTACGCGTACCTTGAATTAACATTATTTTACGCATTACTTTAAACGTAAATTGAATATCAACCTCAGGAATTAACATTATTCTACGTGTAGCTTGAATCGTGACTCATAAGTTGGAAATAGAGAAAATTTTATTTTGTGTTTCATACAATTGACGAGGTATTTTTTATTTCGCAATTTTATGGATCTAAATTTTATGGACCCGAAAGTGTATATTTGGGGTTCACACATTTGTAGGGAAAAAAAAAAAAGCAGCCTCACACATTTGTTAACATAATCCAGCTGGATTTCGGTATTTCCGTTGCCCTAACGCCCTCCCCCTTAAGTGAAAATCACATTTCCTTTTTGGGAACCCAAGCCTTTAGTTGCTAATTTAATGCTCAATATATGATTTTTATCTTTCCTTTCTCTTCTATGTATGATTTTGTATTAACTATGATTTTATTGGCACTTTATCTCTCTCTCAATAATTATTTGGTGGAATAAATAATTTTTATTGGTATATGTGAATGCTTGTATGACGATGCATATTTAGGTAAACAACTGATGTTGGTAACATTATCAATATTATATACATCTTATATAATAAGTATAATATAATGTAATTATTATATTAATACTCCATATATATATGCACGTTATATATTTTAAATAATATACGTGTCACATTCTCATTGGGTTAGTTACTGCTAGATACTTTCCCATGTTCTGCTCCTTTCTTTTTCTTTTTATTCTTTTTCCCAACATAGATAAACACAATGATTAGGATAGTGTCATCCAAATTTTACTTATAGATATATTTTCAATTTTGTATGATATTCTTTTCTTGTTAGTGTATTTTAATTATATTTAATGCACGACTTAACATAGCATATTTTATTCTATACAGATAGTCCCCCTATTTTTTTATGAAATAACGTTGCGTCGTTAGAAAGTTGGTAGAAACATAATAATATAATTGAGCATAATTTTTAAGAATATATAATGTATATTATAAAAATACTCTTATTTAAATAATTTTTTATATTAAGTGTGTGGAGTATATATTTTACAACCTTTATTTTTTTTTATTATGAATTATGTAAATAAATTATAAATTTTTGTTATTAATAGTAAAATTATTATTACTAACAAATTATTCTAATTAAATTATTTTTACTATGATCATTATTTTGTTATTTTAGCATATATATGCTTAAATACTTTCTATTTTTAAATTTATAAATAATATTTATTTATTTTATAGGTAAGTCCGTAATATAAAATAAAAAGAAAAATTATAACATTAAAAAGTTTTTTAAAAAATAAAAAGAAGATGAATTTTTAGAATTTAGATGGTAAAATAGGTATTTTTAAACCCATGTGGAATGAAGAAGATGAATGTTTAGAATCGCCGTGAAATGAATTAATTTCTGTGCTTCGGTTCCGTTCTTAAAGCTAGCTCCTATTCCTCCTCCATAAATAAAAAATTTAAAGTTAAATTATTTTTAAATTTAAAAATAAGCTAATAGTATTATTTTTAAAATACAATAACAAGAAAAGAATATCATACAAAAATGAAAGTATATCGATTAGTAAAATTTGGATGACACTATCCTAATCATTCTGTTTATCTATTGTTGGGAAAAAGAAAAAAGAAAAAGAAAGGAGCAAGGCAAACAGTATCTGGCAGTAACTAACCCAATGAAAATGTGACACGTATATTATTTGCAGTGGATTTTGCTGTTGTTATTGAATAAATGCAAAGTAGATACGTAAAAAAAATGAAATATTAGTGTACTGAAAAATATATAACGCCACTTACAACAACAACAACTACCCAGTATAGTCCCACAAAGTGCGGTCTGAGGAGGGTAATATGTAGACGGGTCTTACCCCTACCCGAAAGGGCAGAGAGGATGTTTCCAATCGACCCTCGGCTCGGTGAAGGAAAGGAAAACCAAAAACAAAAGAGCATTAGTAACTCCAGCAGAAATAGCGTAAATAATTATCTAAACATAAGAACCATAAATAAAATAGCATGCAATAATATCAGACAGTAACTACCATAAATAACTACCATAAGGGAGACACAATCCAATACACAAATCATCCATGGATAGCCCTGCCAAACCTTACCCAACCCCGGGTGAGGAGTACGAAAAACTCTAGGGGCCCTTATCCTACGACCCTGATACTAGACCTCCAAACTTTCCTATCAAGGGCCATTTCCTCGGAAACCCGCATCTAGCCATGTCATGCCTAATCACCTCTCCCCAATACCTCTTAGGCCTCCCGCTGCCTCGCCGTACGCCGACCATCGTCAGCCGCTCACAACTCCTCACTGGGACATCAGGACTTCTCCTCCGCACATGCCCGAACCACCTCAGCCTCGCTTCTCGCATCTTCTCATCCACTGGGCCACCCCCACCTTCTCTCGAATAACTTCATTCTTAATCTTATCTAACCTGGTGAGCCCGCACATCCACCTGAGCATCCTCATCTCCACAACCTTCATTCTCTGAACATGAGAGTTCTTCACTGGCCAGCACTCCGCCCCATACAACATGGCAGGTCTAACCACAGCTCTATAAAATTTTCCCTTGAGTTTCTGTGGAACTTTCTTGTCACACAGGACTCCTGATGCAAGCCTCCACTTTGACCACCCCGCTCCTATACGATGAGTGACATCCCCGTCAATCTCTCCATCCCCCTGAATCATCGACCCAAGATATCTGACACTGTCCCTGTTGGCGATGACCTGAGATCCAATCATCACGTCCCTGCCTACTTCGCTCGGCTCGGCTCTAAACTTGCACTCCAGGTATTCTGTCTTAGATCTGCTTATTTTGAAACCCTTAGACTCGAGAGTCTGTCTCCATACCTCTAACCTCTCAATAACACCGACCGTCGTCTCGTCTATCAAGACTATGTCATCTACAAATAGCATACACCAAGGCACATGCCCTTAAATATGTCGGGTTAGAGCATCCATCACCAAGGCAAACAAGAGAGGGCTAAGCGCCGATCCTTTATGGAGCCCCATAACCACTGGAAAATGGTCCGAGTCGCCACCTACCGTCCTAACCCTAGTCTTAGCTCCATCGTACATGTCCTTGATTACTCTGATGTAGGCTTCCGGCACGCTCTTCGCCTCCAAGCACCTCCCTTGGGACCTTATCATACGCCTTCTCCAAGTCGATAAGCACCATATCCAGGTCCTTCTTCTTATCTCTGAACTGCTCCACCAGCCTCCTGACAAGTTGGATAGCTTCTGTAGTGGAGCGACCCGGTATGAAACCGAACTGGTTCACAGATATAGATGTCATCTCCCTCACCCTCGCCTCGATCACCCGCTCCCAGACCTTCATGGTGTGACTTATTAATTTGATAACCCTATAGTTGTTGCAGCACTGGATGTCCCTTTTGTTCTTGTACAAGGCCACCACTGTGCTCCACCTCCACTCCTCCGGCATCCTTTTGGTCCTGAAGATCGCATTGAACAACCTGGAGAGCCACTCCACTTCTGACCTACTCATGCATTTCCAGAACTCTACCGGGATCTCGTCAGGCCCAGTCGCTCGACCCCTACTCATCCTACGCAAAGCCCCTATGACCTCCTACGCAAAGCCCCTAGGACCATTGCGACCGTTCGCAATCAGTTTTGATTGGCGAGTCTTGGGTTTCCCGGTTGGGGAATTTATATCCCTATAAATAGAAGAAAAACACCATTCGATTGGCACACTTTCTTGCCTTTGCTGAAAGAGTTTTGTAGATTTTCTTCTTTTTCGATACTTCAAATTTTTTTCTCTCCGGTTAGACAGAAATTTTCGCCCCAATCTCTTCTTTTTTTCTTAATCCCTTTATTCTATTAAATCGATATAAATGGATGGTAGTTATTCCCGCGCTGACTATAGTGCCACAACTCCGGCGCCGGAAAGTGATGTTCCTGCTCCCGAAGGAGTGGAAGTAATAGAGGATGAGGGGGTTCCAACGACAGCCTAAATATTGCTTCGCCCTGTATCTTGTGCGTTCTACGCATATCCCTTTATCGTCGGGTATACGCTTGCTCTCCCCCTCTTGGTGGTAGATTTCTACCGTTTCTACGAGGTATGTCCGGCTCAACTTTTGAAGTACTTGTATAAATTATTCCTTATGTTGCTCAAGTTTATGGAGCTTGTTGGTCGGGAGATCACTTTGAGACACATGCTCAATATCTTCACCCTTCAACTCATCCGAGGCACGATGATCCACATGCTCCATCAAAAGACGAAGAGTCTGGTGGTGAAGATGGACGACAGGGCCAACCGTCGCTTTTATGAAAACTATTTTTATGTGCGGACCGAGCACCTTGTGGCGTATCCTGTAGGATTCCCTCAGATATGGAACTTCACACGTAAGTTTTTGTATCTTTGGTCAGAATGATAATCGACCGCTTTTCTTTGGGCGGTATTGAATTGTTTTTACTTTTGCAGCCACGAGACTACCCCTGCATATGTTGATGATATCCGCGACTGTGTGAAAGCCATTCTTCCTCATACGGCAGGATCCTGCAGGATTCCCTAAGAAATATGGATGCAATACCACTACTAGTTAGTAGTTTTACTATAGACTTTGTTTCCACTTTGCAATTTGGCTTTATTTCTTATGTGAAATTTATCATTAGCGGGGAGAGTGCGAAGGACGAGGGCTCCTCCACTTGTATATCGTCAGCCGACATCCTCTGCCCGGCCAGTACCGAGGGATGCTGCCCGACCTACGGCAAGGTCTGCTCAAGTTGAATTTGGGGACCAGGTTGCTGCTCTTGAGGTCGAGAAGGTGCAATTGTTAGCCCAAGCCGAATCTGCCTCCGCCGATGTTCCCCGTCATCTGTTCGAGCTCTGAGTACATGCTGAAGCCCAGCGAGACATATATAAGAGTTTGTGGGAAACGTGCAATGTTTCTTAGGCCGCATATGAAGGAGCGCGCGTGAAGGCACGAGAGGCTCGTGTTAACTGCGGATATGATCCTGTGAGGCCGGAGGCCGACGAGGATGTAGAAACTAAAGAGGGACTTCCTGGAGATGCTGATAAGGAGGATGGCGGTGATGAACGCCAAGTGAAAGAATTGTTCATCTTTGTTTGTGTTGTTCTATTCTTCTTCTTTTTTTTGGTTTGTTGTCTTTGTGTTGTTATATTTTTCTTTGGACTTGCCCGGTTTTAGCCGTGTGTAACTTGCGACTATTTGCGCAACTGATTTAAATAAAAAGAAGTTTTCATCGGTGTATGTATTTTGCACTTCTCTTCCTTTTGCTTTACATAACTTTGAGTGAATTTTCGGATTTTCGTATGGCGAATTCCTGATTTTCGGGGAATTTAATCTCAGCCGGATTGATTAGGACTTCGTTGTGTGAGTCCGAATGGAGTCATGTTTGTCTGCCTATTTGGGCGAGGTCAACAGGTGACTTATTGCTTTGAGCAGATTCGGTCTTGATTCAAAACGAGATTATATAACGTATTTGTTATTTTAGACGAAGCCAGTCATGACTTGGGTCGTCCAAGTGGGACTAAACTATCATTGGTTCGGGCGAAGTCTCTATTCCTTTTTTTGATGGTTATTGACCGTAGGAGTGTTATTTCAAACTTTCGTTGAAATGTTAACTCGTCGTTGTTTGATCGAGGTTGAACTCTTCTTTTTGGCGATGGCCCTTGGCCTTAAAGGTTTTATTTCAAACTTTCATCGAAATGTTAACCATCGTTGTTCGATCGAGGTCGAACTCTTCTCTTTGGCGATGGCCCTTGGCCGTAAGGGTACTATTTCAAACTTTCATCAAAATGTTAACCCGTAATTGTTCGATCGATGTCGAACTCTTCTCTATGGAGATGGTCCTTGGCCTTAAGGATGTTATTTTGAACTTTCAACGAAATGTTAACTCGTGGTTGTTCGATCGAGGTCTAACTCTTCTCTTTGGTGATGGCCCTTGGCCTTAAGGGTGTTATTTCGAACTTTCGTCGAAATGTTAAATTGTCGTTGTTAGATCAAGATCGAACTCTTATCTTTGGCGATGGACCTTGGATTTAAGGGTGTTATTTCGAATTTTTGTCGAAATGTTAACCGTAATTGTTCGATCAAGGTCGAACTCTTATCTTTGGCGATGGCCCTTGGCCTTAAGGGTGTTATTTCAAACTTTTGTCAAAATGTTAACCCGCTATGAGTCCTAGTTGTTTTTTTGGAAAGTTTCGGGTATCCTCTGGAGGAGTCCTAGTTTTGCTCAACTTCTGTGTTTCCTGGGTGAGTCCCAGTTCGCTTGATTTTATTTGAATCGGAGAGTGTAATGTTGGAGGGTATAAAACATTGCTATTTTGCTCACGTTTGTTTCATGCATATATTGGACTTTCCCTATCTAGTCCTTTCGCTTTTCGATCTGGAGATGTTATTAGCAGTGGCGCGATGAATTGTACTTTGAACTTGATGACATCCCCCTCATCTACTCGGTCCAAACCTCCCCGGGAAAGCCATGTTGGGACAACTCCTGGGTTGGGGAGAAAGAGTACAACTTAAGGGACGTCATTTTCTTGAAGTTAGTGTCAGGTTGCCGATATTTCGGTTATTTTGTAGTAGTTTCCCGTTCCTTAGTTGAGATGTTCCTTTGCTCGCTCGCTCGCTCGCCGCGCTTGTGTTCCAATTTGAGCAAACAACAGAAGGTGAGCCAAAATGATATTTTTCTTACCCCGATCCAATGAGTCGGCGAATGAGGGTGGATCCATAGCGTTGCCCTCTTTGCCTGACGTTTAAATGGTTGATAGGATGGTGGTTTCTAAATTCGATTGCCGTATTCAGCTCTCTTTCCCCCTTTTTTTGTGCTCTAGCTCCGCTCGGGTTAGGCTCGCATTAGCTTGTTCATGGACCACCCGATGTGTTAGGGGAGGATGTTGATTGTAACTTCTGTTTGTATATAAAATCATGATCTAGATTAGCACGTGAAATTTACTTACCGCTCTTTTTTGTGGGTGATTATGTTTTCGGTTTTTTATCTTGAAGAGACTAGAAAATTTGACTAAAAAATCTCCACAGACGACGCCAAATTGTTTAATCGAAAGATATCAGAACCTTTTTGATTAAAACAATTAATGATAATGTTGAGGTAAATCTTAGCAAAGCATAATAAACACCAGATCTGAAAATGAATCGTAAAATAAAATAAGAGCGATCAATCTTTATTGATGTTTATCATTTCTTCTTCAATGAGACAGAGATGATCAATTTTGCATCCTTTTCGGAAAGAAATTGAAGGAGAAAGCAAAGAGAGAAAAAAGTCCTCCCACTCTCTTCGAGAATTCACCCTCTATATATAGTTCTGGGACCCTTGCTATATTCTTTGGCCGATGTGCCTTCACGCTACGACCTTTTTTGTTGTCACTTGAATATTGTTTTTAACTTAACGTACACTGTAGGTGCTTGGACTGAAGTAGGTCGTGATGTTTCTCACTATCCCCCACTCAGGCGGGATCCCAACTGGGTCGACTACCGTGGTCAGATTGACCTGTACACTGGTATACCTGAATAATGATTAAACTGTCAAGCCACGACATCTCTCTTTGAGGAAAAATATTATCCAGCCAAGACCGTTAACATCTGCAGTTCTACGTACATAGAGCAACAAGGTCAAAACAATACCTTTTTTCTTTAAGAAGGCAGCAATTTTAATCACGTTCTGCTGCCACTTATGTGAATATGGCTTCTCACAACTCAAGTTAGGTAGCTAGATATTTAATAAGCTGCTAATCATTCACCAACCAGAACCTCCTTAGTAATAACATGCATAAATTCCTAAGCAAACATGTAAAATCACTTGATTTTTCCATCCAAAAAAACAAAGGTATTTTGGGACTGTTTTCTTGGTTGAATTCGAGACAGATAACTTTTGAAGAACTTCACTTTCGTCAAAAAAAAAATGTTGTCCTCAAATTAACAAAAACTTAAAGAATGGAAACAGAAATTATATGACAAGCAGTGCAGGACTAAAACCAAGTGACTTCTTCCAACGAAGCTTACCAGAGTCGCATAAACATCATGGATGGTATTCAGTAGCTCTCTTCTAGACCTTCAACAAGAAATCAGGCATCAGTATCAGTTTTTTAAAACAAAAATAATTATTGGTTGGTCTTGTGTTAATTTAGCCTTTTGCAATGGCTTCAGCCAAACCCACTACTTTAGACATAGAAGTAAAATGGAGTATATACGTAATGAACCCCTAATTTTAAGACATTAGCCCATCGGAATTAGTAGGTGATTGACGTGCTTTTAGACGGTTCCACACAACTCGTTTGAAAAAGAGCGCCATCACCCTCACTTAATATATTAGACAAATTAAAATATTTTTATTTTACTGGTCAAACTGCTCTTATGCATTTTGAATACTGTTCGAGTATTTACACATTATCCACTCCACACTTTCCTATTAAGAAAATACTGTAGCCGTCTTTAACAGTGCTTAAATATATAAAATAAAATATGTAGTTATAGCTGGGAAGTGATGCTTTCCTCGTTTCCTTTATTTTTCATTTTTCATAATTTATTTGGATTTTCCAAAAATAAAAAAGGAAATTATAAATGATCAAAGAACATCACAAAAAATCTGAGCATATGATAGAAAACCAGATAATGGCTCTAAAACCTTCATGGAGTACGTTTTTTTTTACAGTCCTTTCATCCAAAGTCAACTGCCTATGTATTTTCTTTTTGTTAAGAATTTCATTCACGGTGAGTTTCCAGGTGCAGGCTTTACGGCAAAAATCCATTCATTAGTCAAATATTGGAAGTTTGACTATATATATATATCGATGTTCTATACACGTATTGGAGTCTGATCATATCCGAATTCACACCGCTTAAGGCCCCATTCGGGAGGAAGCTCACCCTACTAAGCATTTTTACATACTCGAGACTCGAACTCAAGATCTCTGGTTAAGGGAGGAGCAGCCACATCCGCTGCACCATATCCTTCGATGGTGAAAGTTTGACAATATATAACATCATAGACGATCATGCTTTGATATGATACAAATAAAATAAAGATTTATCAAAAATAAAGGCAGTCCATTTGCTTTGAAATAGAATGAGCATGCCGCGCAAACTTTTAACCAGGTGATGAATCCACATAAAACAACTCAACTTGAGCCACATAACCAAGTACATCAACCGTTAACAATGAAGTTAGATTAAACTGACTCTGCAAATTTCAAGAATGAAGAATATAAACCAACAGCAATCACAGTGATAGTTGATGGTATGCATGGATGAAACTACTAGGAAATTCTGACTACTTTTTTGCCCTCAGTCATATACCAACCGCAAAAGGATGGAATACACACACTGAAGTAACATGGGACTCTAGAAGTACAATTGTAAGTGCTTTCATAGACTCCAAATAAACCCTTACCAGTTACCACCAGTGCCCAACCCCCCCCCCCCCCAAAACCCAAAAAAAAACAAAATAAAACCAAAGAAAAAAAATAGAAACAGTTTCTCTAGTACCTATTAGAAAAGTTTTACTTGGAGAAGCTAACCAAAACCATCAACAGATGGAACCATGGGAAGGCACAGACACTTCTAGCAAGTACTGGATTTTCTTTGTTTCCATCAAACTTAAAAGTCTCCACGCCTAAATGATAGCAAGCAAACAACCAAAATTGACACGAAAAGCCTCCCAATACTTTCATGAACAGAGCAGATGTTAATGCCCATCATACAACACCCTGAAATGTCTACTAAATCATAAGTGGTTTAGTGAATTTAAAAATGAATGCTAACAATTCATGGCATGATCGAACAACCAACTTTTAGAACTGCTATGCAGCAACTCCACTTAACATTACACGCACATTGTAACATCCTAAAGGCAAGATTCAAGAAATATCATCTCTTGTCTGTCCGGATATGAAATTTAACAACGCATGGGTTCAGTAAAGTCGAGGCAGAAAATTGAGGTTGAAACGAAAGCTAAACGCTTTATCGCAACTATCACTTCCTCCCCCGGATAAAGAAAACCCAGCAATTTAAAGCTGGTCCTAACGAAAGCCCCCGATCAGAGAAACACGCCGCACACGAAACTGCAAAGCCGGCATAAGGTCTCTAAGTATCATAAATCTCCAAACTTGGGCAAGTCCTACACAGAAGTATAGTTCCACAATTTAGATTGATCTATGAATTTCTAGCATATGTTATGGCCATCGATAATAAAGGGTCAAGCGCATGGAAGTCTAGCATGTCACCTGAAAAGACGCATAGTTTTAACGTTTTCCGCGTTTCCCACCACCTGACCTCGCACCAGGATTGCGAGCATATTGCATCCTTAAGCTGACCGAATCACAGTCATGCTCGTCGAGTTTATAACCTGCAAGATTTAGTTTTACTACCTCACCAGCGCAACAAATTTCTCTTTCACTGTCGACTCACATATACACCAGCAAAAATGTGATGTTGTGCATACATTGCCCAACAATTGGACATGGAGTTGCTACAAGCAGAAAAGGTTTCGTTATGCAACCAACTGACGCAACAGGTATTCAGCAGACTATGGCAGAGTCAAAGGCACATGCAGAGCTGCGCAATAGTGCAGTCTGCAAACGTCCTTCAACTTTTATGAAAGTTTAGTGCCCTTTAAATTGCCAAGGCAAAGATCTTAACATGCAATTCACAACATGAAATAAGATGAAAGGGCTACAGAAGAGGTGGTAGGGGAGGGAGGAGTTAGCCTAAGTCCTAAGATCGAGCCTCGGAGACAGCAACACCGAGATAAACTAATCTAGTTCAGTGCATATAACATTTACCTAAAGGATCATCACACTCAGTGACTCAACGTATATAAAATGGCTTCTTCTCACAAACCATCTACAAGCAATCACCCATTAAAATTATCTCTTACCAAAAGACTCAAAAAATTTAAAAAAAAATTTGTAAATAATAAGTTAAAAGCTAACAGAATGCATAAACAAAGTCTTTGTCCTCGGAGGAGTCAAAATTTGGAGTTTATGTTATCTCCTGTAACATTCCCCAAATTATTAAGCAAGCAGTGCCAATTTCAATAATTGCTAATGCGTTTACTTTGGATAGATAGAATCAGACTTGAACTTTAAGGCTCGCCAAAAATCACCATCATTTCCCCTTTTTTCTCTTTTCAGTTCCAGAAAATTATTGAGTTCGTGGCAACTGGTTTGGAGGATAATTCCACAAGCCAATAACTAAATTACAACCCACTGCGCAATAACTCATCTTAATTAGAATTCTATAGCACCATTAACTCTTTCTGACTTTTGGCAAAATCAAAGATAGTTGACAAGCCAGAAATTGGGTCTGTAATAAACCAAAAGGCATTACAATGACAAGCTATGCATAATCAATGGTGCCTAAAGGGAATGCCAAAAGAGCAAACGATCAGTCAATTAACTCAACCCCAAAATAGTTGTGACCCACCATATGAATCCTCAAGATCGCCAAACGAGAAAAAGCCTAGAGCAGAAGAGCAAAGCCATACATCAAATGGAACACATATCCACCAGCCAATATTATGTCAGATCCTTCAGCATGGAATCATGACCTTTCTTTACCTTTTATCAGTTAGCCGTTAGACTTTGTAATATTAGAAAATGATAGTTAAAGTTGCATTCTTCCACCAAAGTTGACAATTGGTGAAGAGCTGACACTGTTTATACACTAATCCACAGGCACTAGGTCTTTGTCCAGAAACAGCACCACACCATAAGGTAATTAAGAAGTACGGTAATTTACAGAGCTACAAACTCTCCGACTCTGCTCCACCTTAAAAATTTTAGAATATTCACAGTATTTAGCATTTTGTTTTTCTGATGAAACATGAGGACTCTCTACAACCAGCACTCAGTATGAGGTACCCCTGTCAGCTCAAAAGAATACATGGAAAAGTTTTTATCAAGAGCTCTGACAACAAAAAGTAAAAAGAGTTATTATCGTGTGAGCCGATGCCCACACATCAGATACTAAACTGATAATAACAGATACTACACTTGATTACGCTACTTGAAAAGATTACAGTCAGAATTAGTGAAGCATACTCCAAGCACTTATCCTATGCTGGAAGACTACAAATTATCAATGCAGTGCTTTTCTCTATATACAACTTTTGGGGAGCTGTATTCATCCTTCCTCAGTGTATTGAAAGAGGTGGACAGAAAATGTAGATAGTACTTATGGGGGAGCTCTGAAGAGAAAAGAAAAGTTGCACTGGTATCATGGGACAAAGAGTCTGTGTCCCTACGAAATTTGGGGGTTTGAACATAAAAATTGCAGGAAATGGAATGTAGCATCAATGGGAAACTAGTATGGCAATTGACAGAAAAGAAAGATGTCCTATGGGTAAAATGAGTAAATCAGGTTTATATGAAAGCAAAAGGGGATATTTGGAGTCACATACCAACACAAGATTGTTGCTGGTAATGGAAAAAACTAAACTCTCTGAAGGGTCAGATGCAAGAGTGGTACCAAAATGGAACATACAGCCTGACTGCTAAAGGATATTACTCAGTGACAAGCAGCTATTCAGCTATGCTGGGAACTATTATAAGAATGAAGGAAGCTGATTTATTATGGAGTTCAGTCATGCAGCCAAAAACAGCGGATGATAGTGTGGCTAGCAAATCAAGATGCTACATACTAAGGAGAGGATGTACAGACTGAATACACCCAATGGATAGTGAGAAACGGTGCTTATGTGAAGCAGATAACATTGAAACAAGCTATCATCTATTTGCTGATTGTAGTTGGATCTCTGAAGTGAGAAATGCACTAGGGGCTTGGGCTGGTGTACGCATAGTAAAAGCTGATGCAAAACAGAGTATACAGTGGCTGAAAAGGAGGAAACGGACTCAGTTTATAAAAGAGACAGCGGGCGCAATATGGGGAGCAATGATCTATTACACTTGGCAAGCTAGAAATTGGAGGATTTTCAGGAATTCTTGTGTAAATACCAGTTTTGTAATAGCATAAATACAAAAGGAAATTAGGGGTTGAATAGATTGGATAGGAAACTCGAAAAGAGCAAAGAAATGTCAATACTGGATAAATAGTTTATGTAACTAGAATGATAGGCTATAACCTTCCTAGAAGGTGGCTGTAATTCTGGATGCTCTTTAGTTTGTACATTTGGTTAATGGTAATATTTCACAGTTTATTACCACAAAAAAAAAGGTAAAAAGAATTAGAACCACGAAAGATCTGCCGAAAATGCTCAAAAATGGCCTAAAGGATCACCACAAATTCAGGAAGTGGTGTCAGTGTCACTTAGCATGTACAAGTATTCCTCAAATATATAAAAATAACTTATAGAGGTGATAAAGTCAGTATGGACATTCAGAAGGCTGGAAAGAATAAGGAGAAATTGAAACCAAGAGGGAGGAACCAGCATTATCAGGTAAATACAAAGAGAATGACCCTGGTAAACCAAACTCGGAAAAGAGATCGTTCCTTGGCCAAGATATCAGTCTACTTAGAATAGACTTTCATGGATCACAAATGAATAGTATGAGTGTAACCTTATCCCCAAGGGAAAAGAAAAGTGTATTGAGTCTAGGAGTGAGTAATCTATTGTAGAGGTTTTTGTAAGTAATCACGACTTTTGGCGCAATCTGACACGATTGCATATGGATTACTCACTCCTAAGAATGACAGAATAGAATACAATAAAACTATACACCTTGATAGGTTAGGCTACGAAGCTACTTTTGCCTAGGGAGCACTGCAACCTCTTATGTTCCACAAGAAAGGCAAGGATGTATCTATATTGCATACTGGAAACATATAAAGTACTGGGTACATGGCGCATCTAGTGAAATAAAGAAGGCCAAAGCTAGCATGCCTTCAAGGAGACGTCAACACTTGAGCTAACTTCCTCATTTCCTAAGGAATACTAAATACAACACCACACAACAATCAAGAATGAAAGCTGACTGACAAGCCTGCAAACGGAAACTATTCTTCCTGGTCTCAAGTTTAATTAATCTGATCCACCAAGAATTGTAGGTGATATTAATATTGCAACATACAAGCAAAAAATATTTGTTTTTGCTCTTGTTTAAACTTTGAAAACCTCATTCTTATAGTTGCTTCTACAGGGCTGCATAAGTTGATAGTGAGTGCATTTCAAAGTAACAGTAACAGAACTAGGTCTTGATAGATGCAGAAGGTTTCTGTTCTTCTATGTTTTTGGATGAAGTAAGATAAGATGCATGAGGATTCATATCGCCAACCCCAATTTGTTTGGGACTGAGGCATAGTTGTTGTTGTTGTTGAAGTAAGATGAGATGCAAAAGGTATTCTTATAATTGTTTCTACAGGCTTCCAAAAGGTGAAAGAATATGAAGGCTAACTGTATTACTAGCATTCTCGAGATAAGACTACAGATGGGTATGTCAAAATAGAAAGGTGCGTCAAGCTCACCTTGCAAGGCATCCATTGCAGCAGCTGCATGAAGTGGAGTCACGAAATCAACAAAGCAAAGAATCAAAGGATCGCCTCCGAGCTGCATAAGTCGATAGTGCAGTGAATTTCAAAGTAATAGTAGACAGAGCTAGGCCTTGCTAGATGCAATAGTTTTTTTTTTTTGGATGAACTGAGATAAGATGCATGTGTATTCATATTGCCGACCCCAACTTGTTTGGGAATGAGGCGTTATTGTTGTTGTTGAAGTAAGATAAGATGCAAAAGGTATCCTTACATGTCGCGATCCTTTGGGTACCAGCCTTACTTCTTTGTAACCTACAAAAGGGCGAAATATATCTGCAAACAAAAGTCAAGGAGAAAAGTAGAATGGGACATATAACAATAAAACAAGGAAGCAGACCACACAAGGATACGTGACACCTCTCTTCTTGTACAATCCGCAGGCAAACCCTCTACAAACAATGTACTGCTAGCATCCGGAGGAAGGGAAATTTCTTGTCTGCCACCTACCATTCCAACATTCCTGCTTTTTAAAGCCAGCGAGTCGGGTCCCCCAATCCCCATAACACGTGGATCTTCAATAGGATGACCACTAATTCCACTATTTATGGATCTTGCAGACTCACTGGCAACATGGGAGGAAATTTGCTGGAAATTTTACCAATACATTAGACCTATACAGTATCAAGGAAACACGCTCAAAAGAAAATAAAAATAAATTACCCCACTACGGAGGTAGCGCTCATAGGATGCTTCTATAGGATCTGTATCTCTAATGACACGAGGCATTCCCCTTTCATCATCACGGCCATAATAGCCAGGAAACTCGGGACCACTTGGAACATCTACAAAGGGCAACGCCAAAAGAAATTAATTACAGAGAGAGAGAAAGAAGCACTAAATTATGTGTCAAAGAAATAATCTTTTTTCGGGTAATATATGACCACAAACAAACAAGCAAAGAATAGTAAAATGAACTAATTGAAGTGCAACAACTATCAGCATGAGCAAAAGATAACAAAATAGAAACCAAGCCAGCTATTTGACACGATTTTTATCCAAGTTTCCCTCGAGAAAAGGGTTAAAGGTCTAGTTAGGTGAAGCAATTTGTGGTCATGCAGAGTTACAATTTACGAATCTTTAATACCAACATCTGTGGGCTAACACAACCAAGCCAATAATATCATTGCACTTCCGTACTTTTTATCTATATAAATACAACATGAATAAACATAAATCTTAAGCAAGTTGGGATTGGCTATATGAATCATTACTGTTCACGTAGTTCATTTAAATCGATATCCGTCCAATATTATAAAACTTAGCTTCTCTAGCACTAGAAATTCTTGGATAGGTCCTACAAACCGGTGCATCCTTTAGGCATAAATCGAATTGGTTCTCTATCACTCTTGTAGTTTCCCAAGGTTACATCATATTACTCTTTCCTAAACTATTTTTTTAAAAGGTAAATTGTTACTCTTTCCTAAATTATTATTGTATTGCTCATAGCCACAATAGTTTGCACAACTTTGAATATATCTCCTTTGTTTTACATATTGGAATCATACTCTTTATCTGCTCATGGAACATCCTACCACCTCGCAACAAATGCAATACACTTCAAACATGGACCACATACTTTTCTAATCTGCATATTTTCACGGAATCATTTACTTCTACTTGTCTAATTCTACAAGTTTAGCTAAAGTTTCTAATGGAAAAATATGTATGGAGATTGATAAAGTTATCCTAGTGATTCAAGAGCAATTGATAGAAATAGCCTCTATCTCTCTTTGTGATCTCATTATCTCCAAACAACACTTTCTTAGAGTCGTTTTTAGTACACTTCAACTAGCTTAAGTCCTTATGCTCTTCTCTCTCGGGTGTCTGGTTTGTACATTTGTTTCTCCCATTTTTGAATCCCTAACTTCTGTTACAAGCAATTAGTGTTAAAAAAAGTGGGCGCTTCAGTGAAGCGTAGCAGAAGGGGTATTGTTAGTGCCATTAAAAGCGGCTCAGGTATGCATAAGCGACCGCTTCTCTCTAAAAAGCGAGAAGCGGTGAAGCGCATAGAAGGGATCGAAGAGGACGCTTTTTCAATTAAAAGACCCAAAGTCTTTTTTCAATTAAAAGACCCAAATCAATGTTTCTGTTTTAGCACTTATTCGACTTCTTCAGCACCAAACTAGGGTTCTTCAAACCAGCAATTTCTTCCTCACTTCAAACAGCAATTTGTTCAAACAAACTAGGGTTCTTCTTTTTCTTTAAGACTTCAACAGTACAACAGCAACTTAGTTTCAAGAGGTATGTTTTCCGAACTTCTTTTCTTTCTTCTTCTTCTTCTTTTTCTTTCTAAACATCCAAAAAGCGCTGAAATACTTGCGAATATTTTTCAAAAAATTTCTGCCCAGTTTCTACCAAATTTCTGCCCAGTTTCTGACCAATTTCTACCCAATTATTATGTCTTTTATTCTTAGTTGTTATGGCTTTTCTTATGTGTTATGTAGTAGTTCTTTTAATGGCGTCAAAAGAAGATAGGAAAGACCCAGCTTGGGCTTACTCTGCAAGAGTTAACCAGGACCAACAAGATGGTCATTAGATGTCTTTTTCGTGATGAGATTACAAATGGAGGAATATATCGTCAAAAAGCGCATCTAATCGGTGGTGATCTTAATGTCGCATTTTGTCCTAAAGTTCCGGGGCATGTTAAGGAAGAATTGAAAGCATACCTTCTGAAAGAGTTAAAGACTCAAATGATTCATGAACAAGAACATTATAATCTTGATGATGATGATGATGATGATGAATCAGAAGAAGGTGATGATGCTTCGTCGCTTCCACCAAAATCACAAAACCGGAGAAGGATGCTTCCACCAATGTTTTCTAGTTGTAGATTGTTACTTCCACCAAAAATCGGGAGATAAGGGAGGAAAAAGTGGTAATCCTCAAGTTGATGAAAAAGTGATTTTGAGGGACCGTGCAGTTACCTTTTTGCCAGGTGGATATATGATGCAGGTCTTCCTAATTGTGTTAATTATACTAACACTTTTGCTGCTTTTATTAAGGCCGTAAGCCAATATAGCCCAGGAATGAAGCCTCCAACTTATTATGAAGTTAGTAGGTCATATCTTAAAAAAAAAATAGGTGGCAGCGGTGAACAAAATAGTGGAGGAGCACAAAGTAGAATGGAACAAGTTTGGTTGTTCTATTATGATGGATAAGTGGACAGTGAGAAATGGAAAAATGATCACCAATATCTTGGTGAATTCTCGTTAGGGAAGCATGTTTCTTGAGTCCATTGATGCAAGCGGCTCTTCGACTGATTCAACCAAAATGTACTACTTGTTCAACCAAAATGTACTCCTTGTTCAAGAGTACAATAGACTCTATTGGAAAATGTTGTTCAAGTTGTCACGGACAACGCCAGTAAAATGTTAAAGCTGGTGATATGATGTCTGCTTTCTACCCGCATATCTATAGGACTCCGTGTGCAGCACATTCTGTTAATTTGATCCTCGGTGATATTTTCAAGGAAAGACCCTTCAGTATTGTCTTTGATCAGACAATTAGAGTGCATTCCTATATTGTTCAAAAGCCTTTGTTATCAACATGATGAAGAGATTCACTAAACAAAGAAACTTGGTGAAACCTAAAAAGACAAGATTTGCTACTGCTTTCTTGACTTTGACTAGGATGTATGAGCAAAAAAACAATTTGAAGAAGTTGTTTATTTCAGATAACTACACTAGCAGTGCCTATGGGAGGGAGGCTCGAGGGAGAGAATCTGCAGATATTAGATTTTCTCCTTCATTCTGGAACAATGTGGTCCATGCAATGAAGATTGGTGGTCCTTTAGTTAAAGTGCTTCGTTTGGTGGATGGGGAGCAAAGGCCACCAATGGGCTAACGATACGAAATAATTGATAGGGCAAAGGAGGCTATTCAAGCCTCTTTTAGTGATCAAAGAAAATACAAGAGTCTTTGAGATCATAGATAAAAGGTAGGATAGTAAGCGTCTAAGTTGCTCTGATACGGGTGCGGGTGTCTGACACGGGTGCGGATCTAAAGGTCGGATCCTTTAAGATGAAAATTTTAAGATTCCGGGATACGGATCCTAGAACCGACACGGGTGCGGGGATCCGGCTAAAAATAATTTAAAAATAAAAATAAATATATCTCTAAATTATGTGGAGTACTTACCTATAATTTGTTAAATGTGAATTTCTTCTTTATTCGTGTTTTTGCTACTGTTTTCTTATTTTTCATAGTAAAAAAATCAAAAGCTTAAAGATTTCAAAGTAAGCTCCACGTATAGTTTTTTGGGATAAAGAAAAACTTGCCCTCGATTGAAATGTATAAATAAGAGTAAATGAAAGTATATAAAAAGTTATGACAGTGGTACTGCTACAGTAAACGTAATCATGACAGCAAGAAAGTAAAACTTTTCAAAAAGCAGTTCATTTTTCAAAAAGCAATATAATAATTTGTCTCTTCTTTGTCTTTCTACACTCTTGTAAGACTTTTCAAAAAGCATATCACTTTTCAAAAAGCATATAGTAATTTGTCTCTTCTTTGTCTCTCTACACTCTTTTTCTTTCCTTCTCCGAGTCTTATTCCCTAACAAATGTCTCTGTTTTTTTCCAGTATAATTTTCCTTCTGTTTGGTCAACGCACCCAATCTTATCTGACCGGATCCGACACATATCTCATACCCTTACCCGTGTCAGTGTCATGTCGACACGGGTTCGGCGCTCAAATTGCCGTGTCCGAGCAACTTAGGTAAGCGTCATAGTCCTTTACATGCAGCTGGACTTGTTTTGAAACCGGAACATTTTTATGACTATGAAGAGAGGATTCTGGGTAAGCAACCCCACTTCCAACTGAGAGGTTGTGAGTTTGAGTTTCTCCAAGAGCAAGGTGGGAAGTTCTTGGGTGGAGGGATGCCGGGGGACTATTTGAAAACAGCCTATCTACCCAAGGGTAGGGTAAGGTCTGCATACACACTACCCTCCCAGACCCCACTAAGTGGGATTATACTGGGTTGTTGTTGTTGTTGTTGTTGAAGAGAGGATTCTAGGAGATGAACTTTTGTGGAACGGATACTATGAATGTATTGAGAAGTTGATAATTGAAGAATCCGTGCAAGATAAAATCACAGAGCAATGTAGTATTTATAGGAATGTTGAGCAACTTATTGGAAAAAATATAGCCATTAGACAAAGAAAGACGAAGTCACCAGGTGAGCGAGTGCTTATACGTTTTTTTATAGTTAATAAAGTATTTCTTTACCAATATTATGTTTTGAAAATTTGTTCTACTTCTACAGTTGAATGGTGGAAGCAATATGGTCACTCCACTCCAGATTTACAAAAGTTTGCCGTCAAGGTTCTAAGTCTAATATGTAGCTCATCCGGGTGTGAAAGGATTAGAGCGTGTTTGAGCATGTAAGAACTAATAAGAAAGATTTAGTATATTGAGATAATTAAATTATATCTCAATTGTCCTAATCTTACTAATTACTTATTATTTGCAGATTCATACCAAAAAGAGGAACAAACTAACCTTGAAGCGTCTCAATGAACTAGTCTTCATTAAGTACAATAGAACATTAAGGCATCGTTACAACGTTCGCAATGTAATTGATCCAATTAGTTTGGACAACATCGATGATGCTAATGAATGACTAACTGGAGTCCCGGAAGATCATGCAGATGAAGTATTTGAGGATACTTCTGATTTCACTTGGGGTGATGTTGCGGAGGCGCGTGGAATTGAGGAGAGGATTTATGGTTTGAGGGGAGAGTGCCTCAACTTCAAGTTCGCAAAGGAAGGGAAAACATGGAAGAAGATGACGAGCAATATAATGATGAAAGTGGAATACAAGAATTTGACAATCTTATAGAAGAATAGGATACTCATTTTGTGCTTTAATTGATACTATTCTTTAATTTTTTAGTTGAAGTATTGAACATCTTCTTACAATTACATGTGTTGTTTATGCCGTATTTATTTTAAATTTTTTTTTATTCCGCTTAACTTAAAAAAACGAGAAATTCGCTTCTCGCTTCTCGCTTTTCGTGAAATGGGAGTTGTCACTTCACGCAATTCACAACACTGCAAGCAATCTAGAACTTCTTCTCGAGCTTTGGTAATGGACTTTTTAGCTTTCCTCTTAGCTCTTTTATACTTTTCAAAGGCTTTTCCAACTTGTGCTTTTGGTAACTTCCAGCTGAACTCTCATTTTATTTTAGTAGTTCTTTGCACATATGCGTTCCACCACCCACATCTTGTGGTCGAGGTCTTGGGTGTTTAGACACTCCTAACACTTCCTGCTGAACTCTCATTTTATTTTAGTAGCTCTTTGCAGCTACGCATTCCACCACCCACATCTTGTGGTCGAGGTCTTGGGCGTTCAGACACTCGTAACTCTTCACTTGCTACTTTCTTAATGCAACTTGACATTTACTTCCACATGATGTCTCCATTCCCATATGGTTTTTCCCCTATCGTTTTTCTTGAAATGCTAACTAGTTTGTGCCTTTTAGTTCCCACCACCGAAATCTCGGTTGTTTGTAACTCATCAATTTTCTAACACTTCTTTTTTGCTATACATCCAACACCACCCATTTATGATAGGCCGCCATAGCTTCTCTTGGTACAATATCACAATCCCTATATGTAGTTCTAACACGTCTTCAGAAAAGGATAAAGTTTGTTTAACTATGATTATCCCACTCCTACGTATTATTAGGTGAGATTTTCTCTCTTTCAGATATGTGTAGCTACAAGTAAATCATAATTTAAAGCAACCTCTAGTATAGTCTTTCACCTTTAGTATAGTCTTTGCTTCATCATCTCGGGTACCAAACCATATTCCTTGTCTACTTAGCTGAATCAGTCTGACTATTCAGATCTTTCCTAATAAAAATATGTTGGTCCCCTAGAAACTCTTAGACCAATGTGCCCATATCTTCTCAAAATTTAGTTCCAGTTTCTGCATCTAATCGTATTTCTAGTATAAGTATTATAACATTGTTTGTCTTATTCACATACAAGTCTTAATGAGATAATCATATTCCAACTTGTTTTACCTCTCCAACTTTATCCCTAAGTCATGGATCCACTATAATATCACGTGCTTCCTATTCTTGTCCATTAACAATACCACAATTTATGACTTGTGTTGCCATTCTCTCTAACCTTTTTTCACTAAGGGGAAATTATTTATAGCAAGCAATACCAAATCTTCTTCCTACTAAGGTATTCTTCCAACCTCTAATTTACCCGTCAATCTTCTGACCATTTTCCGCTTCAGAGGGGCCTATAACCAGATTCTACAATTTTTATTTCCTCCTCTTACTCCAGCAATACCAATGAACTCTTGAGTATTGTTCTAATTCCTATCATAACTGTCGATCTCATTGCCATTTTAAACTTTAGATGGACTATAAGCAAATACTGGAATTTCCTATTTCCTCCTATTACTTGCAACAACTAAAATCACTTTTGGCAAGTACGCTTCCGATAACTAACATAGGCCATAGCTATCACATTTTTTGGTCATTTTCCCCTTTAGCGATACCAATAACAAAATACTAAAAGTACCATTTTATTTATTTCCTACTCTTACTTCAGCAATAACCAGGACATTTTGGTGAGTATTCTTCCAATTCCTACCATAACTACTTCCTCAAACACATGAAAAGCCACAAAGGTAAAGTTATTGACTGAAAAGGGTAGTGAATGAATAAACCCTAGCTTTTACAAACCCTAAGTTGAGAAAAAATATGCAGAGATCTCAAATTATTTAGACACAAAAAGAGAGAGGAAGTTGATTAAGATACCATATTCGGTGCGAGGACGTTTTGCGACGAGTTGAGGAGGAAGAGCCGCCGCCTGCTGCCCACCGCTGGTATACCTCCAGTAAGCATCCGCCATGTCACTCCACTGTCTGTGGGAGAGAGGAAGAGAGAGAGAGACAAGTAGTAACGAAAAAGGGTGAATTCAATTTCGATTATAATCGAAGGAGAAAAGGGAAAGCTTTGTGCCCTTCCTCGAGCTGCTCTGCGAGTTCGATAAATTAAGGACTCCAAAATGAATGTAAAGAAAGAGCCAAAGAAGATCCGCCTTTATTTATTGGCGAAGAAAATAACGAATTTAATCCTATTTTCATTTACTAAAAGGGAAAAAGGTTTACGTATGTAATTTAATTAGGGGTGTTAAATGGCCGGGTTGGGTCAATTTTGGGCGGGTCAAAATGGATTGAATCAATAATCGGACGGATCAAATAACCCGCTCAAAAGTTTTTTGGGCTAAGACGGGTTGGGTCAAAATTGGTTAAAATTCGGGTCAAACCCAACCCGCCTAACTCTTATTAAACTTTAATTAATATATGTTATCTTTTTTATAAATTATATAATTACTAAATAATGTTTTTACTTTTGTTTTGGTCATATTTAAAATATTAAATAAAAAATAAAATTATTTCTAATATATTTTGACAAACATACTTATGGATCAATTTTGGCTAAAAATTAGCCCAACATTAAGTGGATTGAGATGGGTTGGGTCAAGATGGCTAAGTTCAATAAATGGGCGTTAAAATATCATGCTATAGCCAGTTTTTACACTGGTCAATGAAAAATAGTCACCGTTTACCAAGTCAATGAAAAATAGCCACTATTTTGCTGCACATGGACAGGTCCAGTATAATATACGAGAGTTCTGGTGCATTTGTGTACGAACTCCAGCATATTATACTGGACCGGTATACTTTGCTAACTCCTGTAAAATTTGCGGGAGACTGGAGCACCAGCGCTTCAAACTCCAGTATATTATACTGGACAATTATACTCTTTGCTAACTCTTGTAAAATTTGCGGGAGACTAAAGCATCAGTGCTCCAAACTCCAGTATATTATATTGGAGAATTATACTCTTTGCTTACTCATATAAAATTTGCGGGAGACTGGAGCACCAGTGCTCCAAATTCCAGTATATTATACTGGACAATTATGCTTGCTGGAACTCCAGTAAAACTTGCGGGAATTCCAACATATTTATGCTTGAATTCCCGTAAAATTTGCGGGAATTCCAGCATAGTTATCCTGGAACTTTCGTAAACTTTACGGGCGTATTTTTCGGATTTTGAACAATATTTTCGCTCAGATTTAAAGTGGCTAAATTTCGATAACTTTTGAAACTTGGCTATTTTTTAATGACGAGTGGTAAATCTGACTATTTTTAAATTTCTCGCTAAATGGGCGGTTCAATAACCAACCCAACCTTGGACGGGTTAGGCGGGTCATTTGGGCTTGGGCCAAATTTAACAGCCCTAAATTTAACCCTATTTTCATTAACTAAAAGGGCAAAAGGTTTATGTATGTGGTAAGATTTAGTTTAACCTATTTAGAGAAAGAGAATGATGGTGTTCAGCGGCTAATAAATAATTAGTTTTAGGGCAAATGGCATAAAGGATATTTTCATGTCAATGTTAAATTTCTTGACCTCGGAAATAAAAAATGGAAAAATAACCTCTATTTGTTATAAATAGAATTCTATTTAAGGTGAATGTCTATATTTAGAGAGATTCTAGGGTTTACTACTTGGTGGCTAATTCACCACCTCCCTATAAATAAAGGGGTTCTCTCCCATTGTAAATCATCCCAAAGTATCAATAAGAATACTCCTCTCTCTACTTTTCTCTATATTGTTCTTGTTCTTATATTATTTCATAACACGTTATCAGCACGAGTCTCTAACCAATTGAATTTGATTTCTTCCTTCTTCTAGAATTTCTATACGGAAAAATAGAAGAGATGGTATCATCATAAAGTAATGCAATGGGATGGAAACTCAAGAGGTATATTTGATATCACAACATTTATTGATATACCTTAAAGGTAAGTAATTTACTTTTCCCTTTCAAATTCTTGAAATTCTACGATTTGATTTCATATACAAACATAGACAACAAAGTTTGATTATAACTCTAATGGAGTTTGTAAGGAATTATAACCACGTGAAGTGGTAAAAGTTCTATGTCTTGCCGTGATTAAATTCATGTATGATTGTGGGCAAACAATTAAAAAATCCGTCCAATTGAATTTGCTCCATTCCCTTTAGAGAATGTGGTAGCAGTATGTGATAAGTCTGAAAGAAGACAAAATTATTACCATGAAGGTATCAATGGATGTGGACGTGGCAATAGACGGAATTATAATCGTCATCATTGTGATAATGAGAATAATAAAGATTCTCAAAATAATCTTTCACTTTATGAAAGTAATATTTGACATGAGATTGTATATAGCACATACAGATGATTATGATCCATTCCCTGAAGTGAATGTGATAATTGTAATAAAGCCCGTAAGTATGGACACGCTCTTGATGTAGTTTTGTTTTATGTCTGAAATTATGAAAAGAAAGTTCGTTGCCCTTGAAATTTCGGGCAAGAACTATATGACATGGGTGTTGGATGCTGAAATCCATTTGGATGCAATGGGTCTTGGAGACGCCATTAAAGACAGAAATAATGCATCCACCCAAGACTATGCTAAGGCCTTGATTTTCTTGCGCCATCACCTTGATGAAGATTTGAAACTGTGCTAAGGCCTTGATTTTCTTGCGCCATCACCTTGATGAAGGTTTGAAAATTGAATATATCACAGTCAAAGATCCACCTATCTTGTGGAATGGCTTAAAGGAGAGATATGACAACTTGAAGTTGGTCACTCTGCCACAAGCACGATATGATAAGAATCCAAAAGCAAATAGTTCAGAAACTATATGTTATCGTTGCGGTGGAAAAGGGCACTGGGCGAAAATTTGCCATGTACCAAGACATTTGGTTGAGCTTTATCAAGCATCTCTAAAGAGTAAAGGCCCTGAAACAAATTTTGTCTCTGACGACAATTTTGACATCACCCACTTGGATGTGGCAGACTTCTTTGAGCAACCCGAGGGGAAAATAGACCACTTAATCGGTGATGGATCTGTGACGAAGGAAGATGGAATTGTTTGATTTTATTTTATTATTTGTATTAGTTAGTAGTCATTAGTATCAGCTCGTATTAGTTAGTTTATGATATAATGTTAGTATTAGCTCTTTAGAATGTTTCAATATGCTTAAATTTTGAAGACATTTTTACTTCCCAGTAAAGTTAGTCGATTAACTAATAAGTTAGTCGACTATCTAATATTTCGTATTAAAAACTGGATTTTTCGCAAGCTAAGTTAGTCGACTAACCAGTTTAGTTAGTCGACTAACCTGATGATTGTTTACTAAGTTAGTCGAATAACTAATTAGTTATTCGACTAACCAATATTTCGCATTAAAACTGGATTTTTTCGCAAGGCTAGTTAGTCGAATATCAGGTTTTGGTTATTCGAATAACCTAATAACTGCTTCCCAAGATAGTCGACTATCAATTCAGTTATTCGAATAATCTCAGCAGATTTTGAAAATATTGTTTAATTATGAAGCAACGGATTAAATTTGTTTATTCTCATGTTCGTATATCTCTTTTGATTAATTGATTCGTGTACCACACATACGATATTCAAAGAGAAGAAATATTACTCTCATTTAAGTATGTGTAAGGCAGATGTTACTACAATTTCTGGTCGTAGTAAATTGATTAAAGGCTCCGGAAGAGCAACTATAACTCTGCCTAAAGGAACAACATTTTAGAGAATGCAATGTTCTCCTCCAAGTCTAAAAGGAACTTGTTGAGTTTTAAAGATATCATTCAAAATGGATATCATATTGAGACAATAGATGAGAATAATCTTGAATTCCTCATTTACTCATGAAAACAAGGCTGCCCACTTTGGTTTGGGGTCACGCCATTTTGCATGCAGCAATGCTAGTTCGTCTCTGACTGACGAATTATCACAAATATTCCCCGTTGCAATTAGTTTTGGGTCATGAACCTAATATATCCCATTTAAGAATTTTTGGTTGTGCAGTAGATGTGCCTGTAGCACCGCCATATTGGACCAAAATGGGTCTGCAAAGAAGGTTAGGAATATATATTGGGTTTTGAATCGCCCTCCATTATTCGCTACCTCGAAACATTGACAGGGGATTTGTACACTGCACGATTTGCAGACTGTCAATTCGATGAGACACTTTTCCCAAAATTAGGGGGAGAAGTTGGTGAAACCAAACGGAAAATTTTGTGGAAAAATGCATCATTATCTCATCTTGATCCACATACCTCTATTTGTGAAAAAGAGGTGCAAAATATTATCCATTTGCAAAGAATAACAAATCGAATGCCAGACGCATTTACAGATTTGAAAAGGATAACAAAATCACATATCCCCGCAGTGAATGTGACAACATCTGATTCACGAATACATATTCATTATTGGAAGAATATGAACATGAAATTGGTATTGAATATACCACACTCACCCCTAGAAGGAGGTTTGAGATGATATATGAAAATAATGTCATTGTTATGGCATGAATAGTCATTGGTCACGTACCTATTATACGCCAAAATAATTTGTCAATGTGATTATCAAAGGACAATAATAATGCAAGAAACATATCTTGCATATAATTTTGACATGACCATAATGGTATAACTTTCTCTTTAAAAGAGATATTCACCACATGGATGTTGATGAATTTGTGGTAGTACAAAATTAATTGAGAGCTCTAGAAGAGCCAATTATTACTATGTTGGAGAAACACAATTGATTACCAATAAGGTATTGTGTTGTAGTAAGTCTCAAAGAAACTTATTCAGTTTCCAAAGTATATGCGAAAGCGTTTGATTATATTGAGACTATAAATAAAGGAAAGATTTGATATCTTCCATTACTACAACTTGTAGCGGGATAATCTGTATGTGAAAAACTACCCGCTTTATTCTCCAGTTTGTACTACACAAGAATACCACAATAAAGTGAACGTTTATTGATATAAAAACCCATATCATAATAAACTTGAAGTTTATTGATAATTGCACATGTCATGGTGTAAATTTGAAGTTTATCAATATTGATAATTTATTCAGTTGGCATTCGGGTTAGCCATCTCATTTTATGTATGATGTGCAGTAATAGAGAATTCACATGGGTAAATATTAAAGAACTAGAAAGTTCTTTACGAATTCTCTTGTATTACTTGTTCTCATTAATTAATTGACCAACTAAAGAGTTCGGGTTGAATCCCATAAATTCTGGAAATATCAAAGGTGAATATGGGCCCATTCACCTGCCATGTATACCACATATGATGCATCTATGATATGGTTACATGTGCGATTGTTATTAACCCGCAGCCTGGCCGGTGCTTGCGAGGTAAATTGCTCAGTAATATAACTTCGAGCATAATTTCCAGATTTTCTATTCAAGATAGTTCATCTTGATAAGTTGGTTTATATCATAGTTGGTTTAGCAAGATAATTATTGAGTGCCTCCACTTAATAGCTAAACTGTTTCTTATGAGAACAAAGTTATATATATCAGTTTGATATACGTTGTATACGAGAGTATATTATATTCTCCCCCCACAAGTGGTTCAGGGTCAGGAACCAAATAATTTCATCTTATTATTATTGATGTGCGGTGTATATTTTCATTAACACCATAATGCACAAAGATGGACTCTCAAAGTTGAGGAAACAAGTTAGCTTTTCTAACATGAAGGGGAGACATGATAAACAATTGAGAAAAGGTTACATGGGATGAATTATCATTTGTATATGTAGATCCTCGAATATCATGATATGAACCTGAAGTTCATAAAAGGGATAATTCAATTGCAACATATTGCAAAGCATGCTATACGCATTTGCTGACCCAAAGAAAGTAACTATATTCTCACTGCAAATGCTCATATTAAGTCCCAGAAGGACAAAGTCTTTGATACGCTTAAAGCGTATAGACAAATCGGTTTCAAAATAACTTCTTAATAAAGAAGATGAGCAAATGATCAAAGTGATCATAATGGGGAGGCAAGTGATCTAGAAGGTCACATGACATAACACTTCATAAAATCTCATGAGAGATTCAGGTACCTGAATATATGAATAAAGAGATCTCCATGTTATGTCTTTATGAAAATTTACTGGAACCGATATAAAATGTTCGTCGACGACATCTATAATAGCGCTAAATATCGATGAGGATCTTATGTTTGTCGAATACAAACAAAAATATTGGCTAAATGGAAGAGATACAATTCAAGCAGAATTGATTCCATATGAAAGACATGTAGTTTTGGACATGTAGTTCAAATACTTGAAAGTATAAAGTCAATGATTGAAGTTGCTTGAAGCATATATAATTCTTGGTTCTGAAGTACCACATCCTAAGTGCAACTTGTGCATGATGGCATCGAGAATACCTCTATGGAGATATTGAAGAGTCATTCCACGACATTATATGAAGATGTTCATATCTATCAAGAATGATAATTTCAAGGTGCGAAATATTTATTCAAATCAATATGGCTGATTTATTTATCAAATCTCTACAAAAGATCATTTTGAAGATGGTGCACAAGATTGGAATGCAAATGCTCAAGGATGTGAATTGATGCTTTTTTCAGGGGGAGTTAATGCGCATTGCACTCTTTTTCCCTTACAAGATTTTGTCCCACTGGGTTTTCCTTGCAAGGTTTTTAACGAGGCAACCAATAGGCACATATTCAAACATGTGTACTCTTTTTCCTTTTCTATAATTTTTCCCATTGGGCTTTATTTAGTTAAGGTTTTAACGAGGCACATTATTGAATAGACATTCAAGGGGGAGTGTTATAAATAGAATACTATTTAAGGTGAATGTCTATATTTAGAGAGATTCTAGGGTTTACTACTTGGTGGCTAAGTCACCACCTCCCTATAAATAAAGGGGTTCTCTCCCATTGTAAATCATCCCAAAGTATCAATAAGAATACTCATCTCTCGACTTTTCTCTATATTGTTCTTGTTCTTATATTATTTCATAACACTATTAGAATTTTGGGAAGTGCTTCTGGCAGTCGCCATATGTTTTGATATGGTGACGATCAGCATATGCCACAAAATTATGGCAATCGTCAATATGTTTTATATGGCGATCATCAGGATTTGACGTAAAATTTGGTAACTGTCATAAATTTTTATATGCAGATAACCAAAATTTGCAGAAATATAACTACACCCCTTTAAAGTATATTAACATCATCATCCCTATAAAATTTATGTCTACTTCAATAAGTAAAATAAAATCTCTCCTAGATGTACCAAGCAATAAAGCTTGCAAGTCCAATTTGGTTTTCCCAATAAAATAGTCCAGAATTCTTCATGACAAAGAAACTACAAAACGTTGACCATGCCTCCATTTTGTCCGAGTATCTATACAACATGCATCATATAGAACACTGGTAGAGCCAAGCATCATCAATTAGAAATCTAGATTCTTCTACATGTAAGGTTTTCAAATAAGAACTTAAAAGCTCTAGAAGATTAGAAGAACTCATAGATTCCAAAGTAGAAATTTTATTATTCAAACTCATGATTGGAACTGATAAGTAGATATTTTGTACAGTTTATACTCCTTCTCGCTTAAGTTCTGATTAGAAATGTGTACAAAATAGTCGCAAAGTCTCACAAGTTGTGCTTGATTGAAGATTTGATCAATAAGATGACAAGATGTCAAAGATCAGCTCAAAAGGAGTGAAACTTGCACAAGTATCAAGACAAGACAAAAGGCATGTGCGGTCCGCACAAGTGAGGTTCAGAGGGCATGACATTCAGGCACAAAGGCAATGCAGCCGCGCTAAGTTTTGTGTGGTCCGCACTGTGATCAATGCGGGCGCACTCGATTTAGTGCGGTCCGCAGTGAGAAGAACCAGAGAAGTGCCAGCTGGAAGTTTCAAGCCAATGCGGTCCGTGCTCCTATGAGGACCCTGCTCCTATGCAGACCGTACTAGTAGCCACCACGGTCGCACTCTATTTTATGCTGTCCGTATTGCTCGAGTTCAAAGAGTTAGATTTTCAAGTTCAGAGCCCTAGTGTGAACGCATACCATTTTGTGTGGTCCGAACTAACCTCACAAGGGCATTTTTATCCAAAATTTTCAGCTTAGTATAAATAGCTTATTTTCTCATTTTTAGGGTATCACATAGTTTTCTCTATAAGTTGCACTCGTGGGTTCGATACTTTTAGTCATTTTGGAAAATTTTATCTACATTTCAATATTGAATCTCATTGTTTATCTTAGTAATTAATTAATATGAATTGTTCTTCATATATTTCTTTTTTTTTTCTTTAATTATGAGTAACTAGACCCATAAGCTAGGGTTCTTGCTCAACCCTAGTGTGGGTAATTTATGGGTCTTATATTTTAAAGCTAGATTGACTATAGGTATTTGATATTTGGACCAATTTCATGTTTAATTGTTGAATGAGTGGTTGCAAACACTAATTTGTGTTTAGTTGACTTGAGCTCTTCTTGACAAAGAGAGCTTACGTCCCCGAAATTGGTCTAACAAGAAATTGGGGCGTACTCAAGAGATTGATAGCCCCAATTAAATGGTTAAACCTTGAGAGAGTAATATCTGACTTGAACCGTGATTGTTTGTGCAAATTTTCATACCCAATTGGTCTTGAGAAAGTCAATTCGGGCAAAATTACTCGAACCACCGAGAGGTGTAGAGTGGTAATATCGTGCAATGGTTATATCATACTCCCCAAATATGTCAATCATACCTTAGACTCAAGTACCCGTCAATTAACCACCTAGACGAAAGTCATTACCTTAGCGCCTTTTAAACCATTTGAACAACACATAACATTTTACGCTTAGCTTAATCTAGTTTCATTTACCATTGTAGTTTGATAAAAGTAGAAGTAAAACAAAACCCCAAAAATATTTAAAAGTGTAATTTGGAACACATACGCAACCCTAGACTAGATAGATACTCGATTCCAAATTCTAGCTCTTGTGGAAATCGATCCCGACCCTAAATCGGGTAAAAGCTGTTCTGACCCTCCTTCGCTACTCAATAGTAGTGCGGAGCAGGCCGCGATCACTTTTTCACGCTGTTGCCGAGGAGCTAACAATTTTGGCTATCTATCTAGCTAGTTCTGTGTATTGTTCTTCTGTCCTTCTATGTTACTAACTTGTTTGTGTCACAATTCATGTACCAAATAGCATCGAACAACGCTAATGATCCTCTTGGAAATGTGATAATGGGGGAGGAGGTAGATGATGTCAGAGATGATGAGGTGCATCTTGTACCTCAAGGAGAATGTAGAGGCCGCCAGGCCAATGCTAATACTAATGACAATATTCCAGACCCTCCTCTGCCACATCCAAGAGTGGCTCCCAGAGTGCTTCTGAACCAGGGCTATGCAAGTGTTATTGTCCCACCCTGAATCCGGGCAGGCAATTTTCAGATAACCAATTTGACCTTACTAGAGCAACATAGGTATTTCACGGGTGCTGCAAATCAAAATGCCTACAAATATTTCAAGGGGTTCATGGATACATGTTGGGGGAGCAAGTAAACTAATGTGTCCGAGGATGCTCTTAGGTTGAGACTCTTCCCATCCTCACTTAGAGGGAAGGCATTGGATTGGCTCGAGTGACCTCCCAACCATTCCATCATTACTTGGGATGAGTTGGCGGATAAGTTCATTGCTAAATATTTCTCACCTGGGCATATGGAAGCATTGCGAGATGAGATATTGGCTTTCAAGCAAGAGCCTATGGAACATTTGCATGAGATTTGGGAACGTTATAGAACAATGGTGAAAGAATGCCCCAACAATGATATGACCGAGGCTATGATCCAACAAACCTTCTACCGGGGCATCAATATGAATAAACCAATGCATAGTGAACCAACTTGCTAGGGGCAACTTTATGAAGCTGTCATATGATGAGGCATGTGATATTCTTGACGAGATGGCTGAGACTTCTTCTGCGTGGCAAAGTAGAGCAAATGTGCCCCAAGGTGACCCCACGATCACTCATTTGCATAAGGAGTTACATGATCATGGGCAGGCCATAGCTAAGCTGACAACAACTATGAACCAATTGGCAAAGGCACAGTTGCAACAAGTTCAAAATCCTCGCCAAGTAAATGCCATGGAGGGTGTCAATATGCTTGTCAACAAAATAAGGCAACAGGGCAAACAAAACCAAGGGAATACTGAGAAATTTGATAATGACTGTGGTGGATTTCAAAATGATGCTTATGATGAACAAAGTGAAGAGGTTCAATACGTGAATAATTATCAAGTTCAATAGGGTAACTTTTCCAACCAACAACAATGGAGACCATAAGGCAATTGGGGCAATCAACAACAAGGAAATGGTAATTGGGGGAACAACAACCAAAACAACAACTAGGCAATCAAAACAACAATCAAAGCAACCGAGGAAATCAGAATGGTAGTAACAGCAATTGGGGTGGCAATAACGATCAAGGTGGATGGAATAATGGAAACCAAGGAAACCGGGGCCAAGGCTTTCAAAGGCCCCCAATGTATCAACAACCGAACAATCCACCCTCATTTCTATCTCAAGGTCTTAGTTCTTAAAGCAATAATATGGATAGAATTGAAATGATGTTCGAACAGATAGATGAAGAATAATGTGAATTCTGATGCACAGTTGGCTTCCCACAATACCTCTATCAGGAATTTCGAGGTGCAGTTAGGCCAAATATCACAATCTTTAAATACTCACCCTAAAGGTGATCTAAAGTGATATGGTAGTAAACTCGAATGGTGGGAATAATAATGTTATGGCAGTAACAACAAGAAGTGGGAGAGGCGGTAATATGATTACATCTAAACAAAAGCAAGTCTTGGATGATGATGTTGAGGTGTAAGAAGATGAAGTTCCTTTAGTGGTTGATAATGACTGTGGTGGATTTCAAAATGATGCTTATGATGAACAAAGTGAAGAGGTTCAATACGTGAATAATTATCAAGTTCAATAGGGTAACTCTTCCAACCAACAACAATGGAGACCTTAAGGCAATTGGGGCAATCAACAACAAGGAAATGGTAATTGGGGGAACAACAACAAAAACAACAACTAGGCAATCAGAACAACAATCAAAGCAACCAAGGAAATCGGAATGGTAGTAACAGCAATTGGGGTGGCAATAACGATCAAGGTGGATGGAATAATGGAAACCAAGGAAACCGGGGCCAAGGCTTTCAAAGCCCCCCAATGTATCAACAACCGAACAATCCACCCTCATTTCTATCTCAAGGTCTTTGTTCTTAAAGCAATAATATGGATAGAATTGAAATGATGTTCGAACAGATAGATGAAGAATAATGTGAATTTTGATGCACAGTTGGCTTCCCACAATACCTCTATCAGGAATTTTGAGGTGCAGTTAGACCAAATATCACAATCTTTAAATACTCACCCTAAAGGTGATCTACCAAGTGATATGGTAGTAAACTCGAATGGTGGGAATAATAATGTTATGGCAGTAACAACAAGAAGTGGGAGAGGCGGTAATATGATTACCTCTAAACAAAAGCAAGTCTTGGATGATGATGTTGAGGTGTAAGAAGATGAAGTTCCTTTAGTGGTTGATAATGATTGTGGTGGATTTCAAAATGATGCTTATGATGAACAAAGTGAAGATTTTCAATACGTGAATAATTATCAAGTTCAATAGGGTAACTCTTCCAACCAACAACAATGGAGACCTTAAGGCAATTGGGGCAATCAACAACAAGGAAATGGTAATTGGGGGAACAACAACCAAAACAACAACTAGGCAATCAGAACAACAATCAAAGCAACCAAGGAAATCGGAATGGTAGTAACAGCAATTGCGGTGGCAATAACGATCAAGGTGGATGGAATAATGGAAACCAAGGAAACCGGGGCCAAGGCTTTCAAAGGCCCCCAATGTATCAACAACCGAACAATCCACCCTCATTTCCATCTCAAGGTCTTAGTTCTTAAAGCAATAATATGGATAGAATAGAAATGATGTTCGAACAGATAGATGAAGAATAATGTGAATTCTGATGCACAGTTGGCTTCCCATAATACCTCTATCAGGAATTTCGAGGTGCAGTTAGGCCAAATATCACAATCTTTAAATACTCACCCTAAAGGTGATCTACCAAGTGATATGGTAGTAAACTCGAATGGTGGGAATAATAATGTTATGGCAGTAACAACAAGAATTGGGAGAGGCGGTAATATGATTACCTCTAAACAAAAGAAAGTCTTGGATGATGATGTTGAGGTGTAAGAAGATGAAGTTCCTTTAGTGGGTTATAATGACTGTGGTGGATTTCAAAATGATGCTTATGATGAACAAGGTGAAGAGGTTCAATACGTGAATAATTATCAAGTTCAATAGGTAACTCTTCCAACCAACAACAATGGAGACCTTAAGGCAATTGGGGCAATCAACAACAAGGAAATGGTAATTGGGGTAACAACAACGAAAACAACAACTAGGTAATCAGAACAACAATCAAAATAACCAAGGAAATCGGAATGGTAGTAACAGCAACTGGGGTGGCAATAACGATCAAGGTGGATGGAATAATGGAAACCAAGGAAACCGGGGCCAAGGT